>CM077129.1:14925000-16303750 GCA_039645545.1 Dendrolimus houi
TAGCTTACCAACTTTCCTGGAGTTATGGCATATTGTTACAATAGGGTATTTAACAGTCAAATCACCTGAAATACCTTTTTTATTTTGCAAAACGTCACAGCCTGATCGACTTTATATGGAAATACTACGTTATGACATCACATCAATCACGAGTCAAATAACTAAATGATTATTATTTAAACGGCTATTGAAATCACTTCTATTTTTTTTTATTGCAGTAGTTCAGCAGGCAGACAGACGGCCCACTTGATGGAAAGCGGTTACCATCGCCTATGGACATTTGCAATACCAAAGGTGCTACAAATGCGCTGCTGTTCTCTTAAAGGAGACTGGAACCTGGTCACTAATAACACAACTCAAGGTGTTATGGTGACACACTTTAGAACAGGGGTGGTAGGCATCCCATCGGATAATATAAAATTTAATGTGATATGATAGTAAGGTATTATAATGTTGTTGAAGTTAAACTTATTTAGAATCGTTGTGATTTGGAAATCTATAGGACTAAGCCTGCGAGAGAATGAGATACAAGTTTTACATTGTGCAGCACAGAGTAGAGAGTCAATAAGACCGATGAAATAAAACTGGTAATAATATTTATTAGACTAAAACAGTGAAAAATTTAAAGGGTTACTTAAGAAGTTTATTTTGAATTATATGTTCACGAATTTAGGCTAAAGGAATTATATTTATATTAATAATAGTTAGAGAAGTATTATCTGTGAGTATATTCTCTGAAGTTTTACTTCTACTGCGTGTAAACTGCACACACACACACACAATTTTTATTGTTAATATATGTACGTTTTTCTGTACAATTGAAATAGTTTTAGAATTTATTGTATAATATGTTAAATATTCAATGACCACATTCTAACGGTGTAAGAAAACCTCATAAGAAAATACGTACACCATGATAACCGATACGTCAAACCCGGCTATCTGTCTTAGACAAGCCTAGTGGGTATTCTTTGCATTCCCTTAAAATGGATATCCAAGCCCAACAATGGGAAGGCTTATAGCCTCATATTATAATATAGAACAGATTGGAATCGAATGAAATCCAGCGGATTCGAACCGAAATGAATGGAATGGGTTGAAATAGAACGGAATGGAATATATTTATTGCTAGGGTATATTATAATTGCCTGGAGCTTCCCGAGTGACCACGGGTGAAACGGGAAATTAATACGCAACAAAAATTAAATAGCTCAAACTTTCAAAGAAAAAATTGGATTAAGTATTTGAAATATTTACTCTAAAAACTACAGCAGCCTTGACACAGTCCACTACTTTAAATTTCCATATATTTTATTATAGCATGAACTTTTTACCCCTGTGTCATAAAACCTTTACTATGTCCCTTTGCTATAATAAAAAAGAAATAAACCTTCATAGTTAGGGTTCCTAACTTTCAATTTGAATATATGATTTCGTTTAAAACTTGTAATTTAGAATTCTGGACCCAAACTTATCATCGTGGTTATCATACAGCATAACTTTAGTAAGATAGTAGTGGAAAAGCTCAGTAAGGAAATTAGTTGGTCAAAGGTCTACAATGCAGTTTCTGTTGATGCAAAGGCGCGTGTATTTAATACAGCTCTAATTGACTTGTACGACTCACATGCACCTATACGTCCAATAAAGTTTAAGCATCTACCTGCTCCGTGGCCAACTGAGGATATAAAGATATTGCTTAAAAAAATACTCAACTTGGACCAAGTACAAATGTAAGCCTATAGAAGAAAACCGCGCTAAATTCATAAAAATTCTTAATATCTACAATAAAATGTGTACGGTCGCAAAACGCCGTTATATTCACAAACATTTTGATATTTACGATTCCACTAAGATCTGGAAGTTTCTTAAATCGCTAGGAGTTCGCAAACCTTCTAACATTCTATTTTTTATTTCTAACATTCCCTTCCCAAAGACTCAAACATCGAACTATGAAATCAGCACTTCTCATCTTCCTCCAGATTTCATAGGCAATCAAAGTTGAACACCTTACGTTGTCTTTCAAATTTGTCAACTCCTGATTATCTTTAATTTGTCTTTAGTCTATTCTCTGATTGTGATGTTAGGAAGAGCATTCTGTTCATCGGTTCTAACGTGGTGGGTTGCGATAGTATCAGTCGCAGTATGATAGTTTTCTTATTGGACGTTAACATTCCAGCAATCACTCACGTTTTCAATAGTTCTATCTAGAACATTTCTTGAGAACTGGAAACAAGCACAAGTGATTCCATTATCAAAAAAAGCAAACCCTGTCTCATTTTCCGAATATCATCCCATTTAGATTCTTCCTTTCTTTTCCAAGGTGTTCGACCGACTTGTTTATCAGCAGTTCAGCATCTTCCTTAACACGAACTTCCTAATAAATCCTCTCCAATCCGATTTTCGTCCTTATATTACTAGTTCCGTATTGATAAAGATCACTGATGATATTTGTTCCGGTATGGGAAACGGTCTGCTAATCAAAATATTATACTTCACAATTGGTCCTATTATCACCATGTCAGGATCTGATGAGTACATTCCAAGGAATTAGAGAAACTCACGAAAATTGTTAACCAAATTCTTCGTAACACGATATCTCCCTCAAATGTTTTCAAATTTTTTTCTTTACTCGTAAGTGTATACTCCCGAGGTAGTCCCATGGTCACCAAGTCTGAAGATCTGATGACTGGATTGGATCCCAGGGAAATCGAGAACAACCCTAGTTAAAGAACGCCATGCTCCTAAATTCTTTGAAAAAAGCTTGTATACGCGTGTAGGTATTTCATTTTTACAGGCGTTTAATTTTTATATGCATGTTACGCGATTTCTCCATCAATTGTAGATTCATTTTGAACTTTTTTTCTTTATTCTTAAATATGTATACTCCCGAGGCGGTTCCACAGTTACCAAAGTCAGAATTCTAGAGAAATCGAGAGTAACCCTTATTAAAAAACGCCGAGAGCCTACATTTAAAAAAAAGGTTGTTTACGCGAAAGTGTAATAATACTGGCAGTATTACACTGTCTACAGGCGCTTAATTTTTTTGTAGGCATGTTACGCGATTTCTCCATCAATTGTGGATCGATTTTCAAATTGTTTTTTTTTAAATCCCATAGTCCCATAGTCACCAAGGTCAGGATCTGATTTGAGGATCGCAAGGAAATCGAGAGCAACCCTTGTTTTGAAGAGCATATACACCGAAGAGTGAGATGGCAAATTTGAATACGCGTTGCTATAGTACAATTTCTATAGGTCCTTAACATATTATTTCTAAAGCTATTGAAGTATTTGCGCAATTAAAAAGTAAATAATATTTTTTTAAAACCCCAACTTGACAATAAAAACCAAAAAATAAATATTTAACCGACTTTTTTCTACAATATTGTTAGAACCTAACCACTGACAAAGACAAATTCCACGTACAGATTTGTAGAAGCACATTTATTACCCGTCGACATTTGAACTAATTCTTTTATGATCGTCTTCTTTTGTTTACTTATTTATTGGCATAGCCTATTGTTGTATTGTAACCATTAGCCAAGTGTTACGGATTTTAATGTACAAGCTGATTCTAGGAAATTCGCTCCACGTGACCGGGCGGGCACATTGCATTTGTGCAGGATAAAATGATGGCCTGATTGAGAGAGGAAGGCAGTCGAGCGAGAACCACGATTGAAGCGAGAGGTGTGTACTACAATCGGGAATCTAATAGTGACGGACTTTGCGTGTTTTATTGAATTAACAACCTTCTGCATTACGTTTGGTTATTTGTTGTGTTCGGTTATATTTGTATCTGTGTTATACGTGTTTGTATAGTTCTAACAAACTCTATAGTAATTCTAACGGCATTTTAATTCGAGTCCTGCAATTCGTAATCGTAATCTTGAAGTCGGTGTCTTGTATTTTGTAAATTTGTTGTTGTTCTTTTATGTTTTACTTGGCACTGACTTCAAGATGTTGTAGAAAGAAGTCGGTTAAATATTTTTTTTTTTGGTTTTTAGTGTGAAGTCGGTTTTGTTTTTGTTAAAGAAAATTAAAAATATAGTTGTAATTTATGTTGAATAATAAAGTGTTTTAATGAATTGATTTAAAAATCATCCCATTCAAAAAATAAATAAAAGAATTGGAGAAAGAGCTAATTTCAACACATTACTTTAAACTTAAATTCTTCGAAATATTTGCCTGAAATAATTTCGTTGACGGCATCTGTGGTTGAGCGGGCTAAGCCGTTGCCGGCCTACTTCACTGCAACGCAGAGGCTCCGGGTTCGATTCCTGGTATAGTAAATTTCGGAAACGTATTTTCTCCGTTATTTACTATGGTCTGGGTGTCTGGGATCGGCCCCAGAGTGGTACGTTGTATTTACCCATAACACAAGCGTAACTTGTTTAATTTGGGGATATACAATATGTGTGTTTTTCTGCCGATTATTATTATTATATTATTATAATTAAGAACTAAAAAAAACTTAGTATCCAAACACAGTGATTGCATATACCCAAATTAAGTAAATTTGGAAATTAAGCAAAATCTGGAAACGATTTCAGTAAAACTCTAATCTTGAATAAATATCAGAAACTTCACTTACGAAATGTAACCCTACTGGGAATCCAAGTTGAAGGATCTAGATAGGAATGATAAAATAAACACTAACACATATCAAAATTTTAATTGTACAATACAAGAATTTAGAAAGACATCAGTTATAAGACTATGTTTCTAACAAATAAAAAGAAGTATAACCAACATCTCCCTCTATACTGAAAGAGATGGGAGTATTAAAAAAATCTTAGCAAACAAAATGGCCCAACATCCATACCATACCATAATATCTATTCAATCACTAAATCTCATTAAATTAGTTATACCAAAAACATTTAAACCATAAAACGTGTAAATGCAATAATTTTTCCAACCTGAACGTATTGGAACGGGCAATGAATAAAAGTATTTGTTCTAAAATGTTGTGACTCGACGTTTGAAATACCACTTGTAGGTAAGTTGGCGTGCCACATAGCGATTGTACGGAGGGCCATAGATACTTATCGTTGGAATCCCTTCCGATGCGGATAGGGGTGCCCTGTTTTCATCTTGCTGTTTACCAACAAAGTTTGGAAACGTTACTTTGAGTCGTATAACTATTTGGATTAAGAGTGCATCGGTTATTTTTGTTAAGGAGTCTGAGTCTTCATTCGTAAGTAGTGGTAGTGCGGGATTTATATAACGAAACACTAGTAGAACTTTGAGAACTGTTTTGACTTACGAACGAAAAATGCCCGATTCATTCCGGGTTTACAGTAATTATACAGCGTTGACAAACTAATACAAAAGTACCTTCATTAATCTATATAAATTAAAATGAATGTGCATCAGTTGAGAACGACTTTACCGATTTTGATGAAATTTTTCGTGTGTGTTTGAGTGGTTCCCCGGATTATTTAGATCCACAATTGGAAGCGGTAGGTGGCACTGGGATTAGGTTCTAGGATTATCCTAATCTCCTGAACCGATTTTGATGATTTTTGTGTGTTTGAGTGAGTTGGTTGGTCCCCGGATAGTTTACATTCACAATTGGAACGGGTAGATGGGGCTGGGATCGGGTCGTAGATTTTTATATTTTCTGAGCAGGACAACGTCTGCCGGGACCTCTAGTTTAAATTATAAATACCATTTCTACAATTTATTCTGATTACACAAATTAAAACATGTTCATGAAACAAATACTAGTCTAAGGCTGTGTCCATAAACATTTAACTGATGGTTAAAATAAAATAATCGCTGTATAGCCATATTTTTTTAGCAGTTTTTTTTTATTTTAACCGTCGGTTAAATGTCTGTGCACACCAGCCTAAATCTTTAACAATAAAAAAAAATAGATGTAACTAGTACAAAATTGAGTAGGTGACGCTACTAGTAACAAATGCTAAAATAACAGTAGTTAAAATAATTTTTATTTTCTGAAAGCTACAAACAAAATTTCCGATGCTACCGTAATTTGGTATTTATATTTCATTTGTAAGCAACACGAACGAAAGGCCATGGCAATATATGAAATACAATTTGTAAGAGTAAATTTCATAATAAATAAATCCTGAGAAATGGGTACATTTGTGATTAGAAGTTGGCAACTAACTTGCTGGGCTAGCAAAACGTCCGCTTCTTATTACCTGAACAAATTTGGGTCAAACAACCAAGTGAAAATAAGTCAAAAATATTTTTACGTAAATTGTATGGCTGAAACATATATCTTATTCAAAGACTCTGTCTATAAAATTAAGTTTAACAGAAGTATTTTAATTGCAATATTGTTTTTAAAAGAGAAATATCAGGATACTGTATTTGTTTTTCAAACGTGACTAGTTGTTTTGGTAGTCAATTACCATTTCCAATCATCTTTAATACTCATTGCCTACAATATTAGTATTAATAACCATATAAATAAAGATAAGTAGAATAGCAGTAGAGTGTGAATAATGCTTTTATTGAAAATTGGTTTGCAATAGATCCGAAATATATACATGGACAAAAACTGCAAAGAAAACTTTAATTATTATTAATCAACGTTCTAAGCAGTCAAAATGTAGCAATACGAGTAAATAGAAAGATATTACATTAATATTGTTACAATTTGGGCCACCTGTATATCTGCAAACAAAGCATATTTATTACCCGTCGGTGTTTGAGCTAATAACATTGAAACGCTTTTATGACCGTCTTCTCTTGTTTACTTTGTGTTCTAAATTTGTGATTGGAAAAACTTCACAACGTGTATTGTAATCTTTATGGTAGTCATTAGCCAGGTGTGATTCTTAGAAATTCAGTCCACGTGGTCGAGCAGACATATTGTATTTTGTACAGTATAAATCAATGCCCCAAAGGAGGGGTGAGGCAGTCAAGTGATAACCACAAGCGAGGCAAGACGTGTACATTCGGTAATCTATATGGTGACGGACTTTGCGCGTGTTATTGAATCGTGCATTACGTTTGGACTGGTGGTGCTCAGTTATATTTTTACCTGTGTCATACGTGTTTGTGTAGTTCTAATAAATTCTATAGTAATTCCAACGGCATTTTAATTCGAGTCCTGCAACTCGTAACAATATTTTGTTATTTTCTCAATTTTCTTTCACACCTGTTTATTCATAAATCACATAAGACGAAACTTAATACATTTATTAAATATGTTCCCACGTGTTACCCTGCAATACTTTACTCGTTTTGCGTGGGTTTATATATCTTAACGACCGTTCAATTGCCTTACTATCGCCTAAAATTTGACATAAACTTCATACAACTAATGTCAAAATTCAACCGATGGTAGGGCAAATGAATGAATAGTAAGATATAGGAACCGGCCATATGAAGTTATTCTTTGAACGAGTAATTACAGTTCCCGCGTTACGTGACGATGTCTTATAGCTAGCTAGTGTTGTAATAAGACGACGTCAATCGAGTCATTTTTCTTATTAATATGTATTATAGTATAAAATCGCTTATACCTTTGAAGTAGATAATCTGTCAAAATTAAAAGTATATTTAAATTTGTGAGGCTTTATAAGCCCGCAAGACTTGCCATTTTAACTTATTATCATGTATACAGCATCGGTTTGTATATGACCAGATTTCTAGAATACAAGTCATATCTAGAAGTTGAGTCTAAAGATAGATCCACTGTAACTTTTTATCTTCCTCGATATTTAGTGTTATAAAAACTTTCTAAAATACCAGTGATTTTAATGGTATAAAATGTAAACTTATAAGATAAATTATCTATATTTGAGCAATGTAAGGTTAAAATTTAACTTACGGATTACATATGTTTCCACCGCAATAACCACGCTGCGAATATACTCCCTTCGACCGTTTTGTGAGTACACTTCAATACGGGGCTCATAAAAAAGAAGCTAAGAAGAATTATAAATCACGATGATGCTGGTAACGCATCAGCTTTCTTAGTATTGTAGATGTTCATTTGCCTGTAGACAACAAAAATATTCTTGTTGCTTGCTATTCCAATAATACGTAAATATTTTTAAACCTTTGGGTGATCATACATTTATATTCATGTTGACAGTTTTGATGTTGTGGTATATTTCATTATATAATTTACTGTAGTATAGTTAGACCAAGTTATTCTAAATCACATTATAATGTCACCTCTCTATGTTCTAAATTCAAACTATTTGGTTCAACGGAAGATAAAGTCGGAAAATGTTACAATGCTTACAAGTTGTTCGAGTAAAAAAATGCTTAAAGTCTTACCACTATTTTGGAGTATCATGTCTCTCGCGGGAGTACATTAATAATTCAGCAGGTAGGCGGTGGGTTAGGGGGTACGGCGGTGAAACAAATATATTTTCACGAGACCTTTCCCATATATTACCCTCATTTTTAATAAAATTAGGTCATTTATATTTACAGATCACTGCAACCGATTAGTTATATATAAGTTAATAGATTGGCTCGCCTCCCTCTCTATTCGTTCTTAATCCAATTACATTTAGTAGATAGATTAGTGGCTTCAGTTTGTTTATGAGAGATAAAATATACAATATTAGGCTTGTATTTCGATATAAAGGAAGACTCACATCAGACCGACACCAAGCCGAGTGCTTACACCCGGTAGCGTTTCAGCAGTGTAAATTTTTCTCAAAGGTAAAAAACAGGAGAGGTAAGTGCCAGTCTACGCACAATGATGGGTTCCATACAGTTGTCGAACGTTATTTTTCATTTGACTGCGAAACCTTTAAAAAAGCATTATGCTAGAAAATATTGCATATCTCAAAAACTACTTCACGGATCTTACGCAAACCAATTTTCATTGAAAATATGTTTAAAAGCTGCCTATTTACTGCTGCTTATTTTTTTTAATTTTCAGCTCCTAGTATTCAAAAGTTACAAGGAGGAAATATTTACGACTTGCCTATATTAGTTTGTTTGCATACAATCCAACAGAAAATACCTATTGACTTCAAAAAAAGTCATATGAAACTTAAATAAATAAAAACTTTTGCAATATCATTCAATATAGGGTAAACGTATATAATTTAAATCTCTCTACCAAATTTCATCTATATAAATATAGTGACGTAGTAAATTAAAACAAAAAAATAGCATAGTAACAGTCATAAACCAGACAAATATACGGACGGACAAGACTAATTTTTAGGGATACCATATTCCCCACTTGATTGTGTAACCTTTACTTTTGAAACCTCGACGACGAATCAAATTAGTAATGTCCTAATTACCGACTTGATTTGATATAAAAATCAACTTCATTTATAAATAAGTTTTAATCAATTTAACTTATCTATGTATTTTTGCTAAAATACTATATCGTGTTATATATATTCCCACATTTCAATGAACATATTTTACATATATTAAATAAGACATTTTTGTAATAAAAAACGTAATGAAGTAAAAAAATGTAATAAATTAGAGAGTAGATTTTTTTTATTTTTAAATCGATTACTTTTGATGTATTTACGTATAATTTCGATGGTTTAATAGTCTGTGCGTTACATAACTCACAGAACATCACTATTGCGTCAGCCGCAACAACAAAGTTCGGCAATTATGTCATTTGTTTCAGGTGGGCTTTACTGTCAACGAATATATAACTTGACAGACGTGCAAACGTGAAAAGTAAAATAAACACTTGGAAACAGTATTAAGAGCATATTACAGTGACATCATTCTATTATAAATATTTTGACGTCTGCAACTTGAAAGACATCTTACCCTTCTATATTATTTAAAAAGAAAAGCAAACATTTGAATGTGACTCATGTAAAAAGATTACATAAGCACTGTTTGAAGAAATTTTAATAAGTTATTTTATAATTGTCTACTTTATATATATGTATGTACACTCTGAAGAGATTTTAGTAATTATAAAAGGGCGAAACAAGTCATAGATTGCTTTATCATATGTTTAAAGTAAAAGTATTTCGCTATTATTACTTTTTGTTACCAACGTTTATTTGTCCAAGCTTTTATTAAATTACTACCTATTAAGGTAATTACTTTTTGACTCAATAGTTTTATATTTTACTACTCCGCTTCTTTCAGTAGCAGGTTGATATTAAACAAGTTTGAATAAAAACCACAACTGCCTTAAAAAAGTAATGTATCCAAAAAAACAAAAATGTTTTCTATAACAATTTTTTTTTCTTTTACAACAATTTGATTGTTATATTATAGTTATTTCTTGTGTTAACAAAGTATAAAACAAAGTCGCTTATCGCGTTGTCTATATATCCGCTAACTCCTCCTAAACTACGCAACAGCTTTTTAAGGGGTTTTGACCATCAGTTATATAATTTTTCACTTAAGTTTTATATATAAAAACGTAGCTGAGTTTTTATGTAAGTAATTTTATGCAATTATGAAGTTGGTGTCAAGTAAAACATAAACATTAGTTTGAACTGTTGAACTTATTTTAAATAAAAGCTTTTGAATTACATAAAGGTACTGATACACGTGATCATAATAAAAAGCATGCTTAAAACTAGCATGCTCTGCAGCCGTTCACACTTGCTAGCAATAAGGATGCTAGTTGTAGGCATAGGTACTCCTAAATAAGTATGCTTAAAGCACACAATTCTTCACACGTGCTGATTAAACGCTAGCATTCAGCTAAAATGGAAGAATAATCAAATGAAAACAGTGGATCTTAACAGCTACAAAGATATAATAGTGTCAATTCTATCCGTACAGAATTAAATAGAATAACATTATTATTTACTTGCAATGCAATTATTTAAGAATATTTAGTCGAAAAAAATGAATTCCAAAATTATGATTGGAAAATATTTTTTCATCACCCTAATGCGACATATTTGTTCTAAGACGCGCCTGTCACGCATTGAGATCGAATTGATAATGAAATTAATAACATTTGCAATCGATAATGAAATTAATAACATTTGCAATCGATAATGAAATTAATAACATAGCCGCGCGCCTCAGGTAGCACGCTCGAAAATCAAACGACTGTTAATTTTTCAGCATGCTCGAAATAAGAGTGCTCATTACTAGCAATGCTTGACACACATGAAACGAAGTAGCAATTGCTCAATAATGGTCTGCTTTCGTTCTAGTAATGAGCATGTGTATTAGTACCTTAATTATTGAAGATTATTAGAACAAATTATCTTATCGCAGCTTCTATTGATGTAAAATTACTACAAATCAAAATCTTTTATACTTTCTTTTTTTATTGTACCAACACGGAGTCAATTGGTCTAACCGTTTGCAAGGTCAAATTTATTATTCCGAGGAATAATGAAATAATGTAAGCCCGTTTATTACTCCCCGCCGGGTAACTGCCACTCGATATCAAGGGGTTAGAGATTTGATGTTCTTACCTAGAACGTTCTAGGCCACCTTCATTATCGCTCTGATTCATCTAAACATGCGTCCACACTTGTATCAATTGCGACGTTCTGATTTTTTTTTGCGTTGTATGATCGCGTATGGATTTACCTTTATATTCAGATATTCTAAAAAATGTACAAATCCATGAAAGGCCTGGTAATAATTTTAAAATGACTAAAACATAACCTTTAATTTATTTGTCAAGATTAGCTACTTTGCCAAAATTTGTGAAATTTATGTGAAACATCATTTAAACTACGAGATGGAAATTAAAACAAATAACCTTGTAGACCATCAAACATAATTTCCCTGAAAATTGTTTTGAATTATATCTGACAGATGGTGTATTTGCGTCTATATACTTTTTATGCTTCTGTGGCCAAATGACAAAAACAAGAAACGTTTGTTATTTCTACTCCCTTTTGTGCATGTTATCATTATAATAGAATATGTAGAAACCACATCCTTATTATATATATTTTATAAAAATACAGCCAAATTATACTTTACTACACTTTGATATCCATACACTTATACGTCATCATTTTAAGATTGAAACATTTAAACCCAAAACAAATGTAATAAACATAGAAGTTTTCAAATACTTTCACAAACAGACCGCTCCTGCAAACTGCATAAACCGAACAAACTTGGACAGTTTACTTTCAAACTGTAACATTTCATTCCAGTAGAGAACAATATAACTTTACAGTGTATTTCTTAGACAAGCTTCAAGGCCAATTCTACCATGTATGCAGTATTTAACAGCGGAAATATGATATAGTACTTAAAGTCAAATATATTAATATAACTTATTTGTTACGTTTACTTAAATGAATCACTGAACGTAACATTTTTTTTTTTCATTTCGATAATCTGAAGTGGACATCAAGTTTGAGATAACCGAGATACATATGTACAGTCCAAGAATGAAAATGTTCGTCGCCGACTTTTGATTGCACGAATACAAGAAACAATCCTGCTCACATTCTAATAAATATTACGTTTATAAAATATAGAAACGTGAAAAAAAGAAACTTGCAATACTGACAATGACAGAGACTGAGATTTACAATAAGAAACAAAGAGTATATAAACACTATGCTTCACATAAATAATAAAACCAATAAAAAGGTTTTACATGTCTAAAAAATATTCTTAGATAAAATAGAAAATCAAACAACTTTGATCTAAGTCTTTCTAGATCTAAATCTAATTTTAAACTTTATTGTCAAATAGTTAATTAAACAAGTTTTCTGTGTAACAACCTGTTCTTTCACTTAGTTTGAAATGAAAGTTAAATGAATCAATTTAAAAATTGGCGAACATTTTCATACCACGACTATAGAAATACTAGCTGTTCCCTCGCTCGGCTTCGCTCACGTAGATTAAAAAGTAAAAAAACCAGCCATAATTTTTTAAGTCAAAAAAGTTAAGAGGTGACCTCTTATTCATCACTAAATTTCCAAAAACGCCGATATACGTGTGCATTTATTTGTACCAGAAGCAGGTGTATAAAATTCATGTTTCTTACTTTGAAAATGACGGATTTTCATACAACCTTTCACCCCCTTACGGGTTGAATTTTCAAAAAGTTTTTTTGTACCTACAGTATAGAAAGAACCCGCATGCAAATTTTAACAGCCCTAACCCCACTAGTTTGGGCTGTGTGTTGTTATCTCAGTCAGTCAGTCCGTGAGGCTAAGCAGTTATAATATGTGTATAGATTACGGGTTTTGTGAAGGCATTACTTACAGGCAAGGACAAATCTCTTAGGCGATAGTTCGTTAAATACCTAGTAGGTTTTATACGGCGTGACATTTCACGCGACCGACGGCGACGAATGATTATTAATAACAATTGTCAAGTACCTACAAGGCAATCCATATAAGTGAAAATAAGTAAATAAAAAAAATATAGAAAAGTAAATAAAAAAATAATATTTAAAAACTGTTTCATCGATATAGTTTACAACTGTCCGAATAAATATCAATATCATGTTTTCACTTATGGCCGATTCCTATATCTTATACTATTCATTCACTTGCCTTAGCATCGGTACGAGAAAGATTTAACATTACTTGTATGTAGCTTATGTGAAATTTCAAGCGATAGTAATGCAAATGAACGGTCGATAAAATATAAGCATATCATAATCATTCACACGTTTAATACAAAATACAACTATGTTTATCAAAATGCATCAAACGCAATACATAATGTTGGAACTCACAAACTAATTAGATACCTAGTTGACCGCATGACGTTGCGGTCGAACGCACTCGAACGCAAACAGTCTGGCGATGAGCCATTACTAGGAACCAAGACGCAACAACCGTTCTAATATCTACTTATGTAAGCCGTACACGTATGTACATAATAATATGTATAACTGAGATTAAGCATTGTTTCTTTAATAGACTTTGTTTACTATCTTTATACGTAATCCAGATTCGCTAGAAGTGAAGAAAACTACAGAAATGTGCCATTTTTAAAAATATTATGGGTCTTATTATATCAACAAAGACAATTGCTATAAATGACAACTGCATCTAATAAATATAACTCTGTAAAATTTCTAAATCGTGGATGTATAGATGACAACACAGGTGGTTCGTGTCTCTCTTTTTAACCGACTTCAAAACGGAGGAGGTTCTCAATTTGTTTGTACGTTTTTTTCTGTACGTTCGTTACCTAATTTCTCCGTCAATTGGTAACCGATTTTCAAAAAAATTCTTTTAATCGAAAGAGTATACTCCTGAATTGGTCCTATTGTCACCATGTCAGGATCTGATCAGTGAATTTCAGAGAAATCGAGAGAAACCCTCGAAAATTGTTAACCGACTTCTTTGTTACACGATATCTTCGTCAATTGTGGAGCGATTTTCAATTTTTTTCTTTATTCGTAAGCTTTTAAGGTGATCCTGTGGTTACCAAGTGGTCAGGATCTGTTGAATGGATTTCATGGAAATCGAAAGTTACCTTATTAAAGAACGCTGAGTGCCTACATTATTCGAAAAAAAGCTTGTATACGCGTGTCAGTATTACATTTTCTACGGGCACTTAATTTTTTTGTATGCATATTCCGCGATTTCTTTGTCAATTGTGGGCCGATTTACAAATTGTTTTTTTTATTCGAAAGCGTATACTCCCGAGATAGTGCCGAATTAGAATTTTTTTTCCAAAAACAAAACCGACTTCAAGATGTGGTATAAAGAAGTTGTTTAAATATTTATTTTTTGGTTTTTAGTTTGAAGGAGGTTTCGTTTTGATTAAAAAAATGACTTTTTATCTAACTCGAAAATAAACTTATTAAGAATTTCAATTTCTCAAACGAGTATCACATGAATTTATAACACATTTAACAATATTTATTTAATTCTTGTAAATTAATCAAAGATGTGCAAAAAGTTATCGATTTCCCACCCTTATCTCTGAGATTTACCAGCCGAAATATTTCAATAAATCAGGAGTGTTCCTACTTGATCTACCTTCTTAAAGAAATCTAAAATCATACTTTATAGTTATTGAAAACAAAATCAATTGATTAACGCAGTGTACACCAACCACTATGCGTAGGCCAATTTCGTGTATACTTATATGTTAAAAACTAAAATACATTTTTTTAATTCTTATAGGTCCACGTTTAAACAGTCTCACCTGAAGTTGAGTGATAACGAGGTCTGGGGTGGAACACGCCTACCTAAAATAATTCTTATATTGCTCTACAAAATAAAACTGTATAAAATAATATAATTATATATATATATATATATACATATACGTATTGTATATATCATATAGCGACTTTCAATAAGAAAGTCTGACTCACACCTTACTCGCACAAGGCAGCTTGTTATTTTCAATTTCAGCGCACCATTGTGCACTTTGTTTCCATCTATAACAATTCGTATGTATGAATGTTTCAGCTACCAACTTTTCCAAAGATCAAAATACAAATCACCTTGCGCTATGAGGTAAATCAATAAAAATAAAGTGACAGACTACGAATGACCTTAAGTGAGATCCAATCATCATAACTCTACCTACGCATCAAGCGCGCCGTACGTTCCGACTTTTATGAACGTAGAGTCGATATGGAAACGTATAAACTAGTGACCTTACTGATGCAGTTGCTACTTTCATAATGCAAAACCATTTTTATAAATTGCTGCTTTATTTTAACTACCTCAAGTACGTCTTTATTTTAGAAAGTAATATTAACATTGCGTCATTATTTCTACGAACATTATTTTACGCGTTTAAACTTGTAGCTATCTAACTATAGTTCATAAGTAGATACATGATGAATTACACATCCATCATAATTATATTGAAAATCATTTAGGCAATAAATGAGAATAGAAATATTAGAAAAGAACTATTATAAGGGCATACCCTTAAAGCTAATCGTGTACAAATTTAATATGCGATAAATTTGTAAATGATTAGCTTTCTTTGTTTAGATAATACAATAGAAAATCTTAAATCAAATTACCATTTAACAAAAATCTTCTTAGCTATAAAATCTGACTTATTTATATTGTCAACTGTAATAAAATCTACCACAAGTGTTCTTTTTTCCTGGGTCTTCTTCCTCGTTATCTGTAATGAGGAGGTTGGGGCCTCGAGGTTCTACCTCTTTACCCTGACTGCAACTCAGTGGGCAACTACCCCCACCGGTAACTGGGCTTGGAGCTGCTGGAGTCTTCTGCGCATGGCGATGGCTTTGCAGCAGCTCTCGTTGGCCATACATTGGCGTTCGGTGGCCATCTCGGCCTTTAGGTGGCCACCTGTGGCTTCTGGAGGTCTATCAGCAGCTTTGTGGGTTTTGCGACCTCACGCCATCGCCCTGATTAGGTAAGCGTATGAGATCACGTGGAGTCGGCAGCCAGGTGCGTTGGTGGTCTGGTGGCCGTGCGTGTAGTGGGGCAATCCCGTGGAGTAACATGTGACCGCCATTGTCGGCACGGTCGAACATTCGCCGCACCATCATCGCCACAAACTCCTCAACACTGGTATGTGTTCTCTTCCACGCATAATAAAGGGTTCCGTAGAGATTACGAATGTTCACTGTTATTGGTATTTGGCTATGGAGCCCCAAAAACGTACATAAAGCAATAAAAACAAGATACCCTATAGGTCAAGGAACACTGACGCAGAGTCAGTGTAATAACGTACATAACATATGAATACATATGTCTACAATACAAGACGCATATTTCTATCGAGATAAAAAACATCTTTATGTCATTTTATCTGGACAGATGTGTCTTGTGTGCCTTACATTGTGGAGATATGTGAGAGATGCTTCGATTTTGCGTCAGTGTGTCTTGTCTTTATATCCCAAAAACTACACAACCGATTTGTTTCTAAGCCGCGTTTTTGTGTTGTTTGTTGACAAGTCTGAGGGGATTGTACCGCTTTTTTATGAGTTTGGTAGTGAATATCTTCCCACAAATTGTATAATCATTGGATACAATTTGATCTCTATTTAAAAGTAAATTTCAAGAGAATAATTATTCTTCTTGTCGAGGTAAAATAACATATGTGCATATATGATATGTTACCCTATACCTCATCATTCTTGAGAGATACCAAGGTAGGATTTATGGCGTAATATAGGGTCGTTTAATGGGAGCTCGAGCTATAAGTCAAGAAGTTACGATGGGTACTCACGATATCTTACAATTGATATAATATTGCATTCATATTACAGATAATATTTATCCATACTTGTAGAATTTTAGTAATATTATCGTATTATATATATTTTGTTGTTATTTTTCATAATATATGAAACATATAGGTATATATTTATTATACAGTTATACTAATTACATCTTCTTATATATAAAAGTCAATTGTTATTCGTTAGTCTGCTTAAAACTCAAAAAAAATCTATTTTGTTGCAATTGTGTGTGTGTGTGTGTGTGTTAGAGTGGGTTCCAGGAGGATTTAAATTCACAATCGGAACTGGTAGGTGGCGAAGAAATCGGTTTCCATGAAAATTTTTGTGTGTTTGAGTGGGTTTCTGGATAGGTAGGTGGCGCTGCAATCGGGTTCTAGATTTTTATTTTTTCAGGGCAGGACCACGTCTGCCGTAGTACGAAATTAAACAAACTATTGACTTATCTATATAGAAACAAAACCAAACTAAACTATTAAAGATAAGAATATCTCTATTCTATAATAGCCACGATATTACGTAATATAATATTTTTAGGAAAAAGCACACCATTTTTCAATTCAATATTCTTGTAACGTACTTGAGAAACAGCGGTGAGGTACATTTTTTCAAGCCGTCTGAGGCACCACGTTTTATATATGTAACTACTATATACATAGAACCGTGACTTTCTTTCGAATAGAACCCTGTCGTAACTACAAAGGACCAAAAAACAAAGATAATGTAAAACAGGTGATAGACCTGCGAGCAAGTATGCGTATTTATGACTCGACAATCTATTTCGCCTGTTTGTCACTTTGAGTACACGAACTTTCAGAAGCGAAGAAAATCGTCTAGCAATAAGTAGGAACACACGACTATCGCTTACTTAACATATTGTTTCATATTGCCTCATTCCCAAGAAATTTTTAGTATTACAATAAATTCTAAAAATATAAACACATTTTACATTTAAAAAATAGTTATATAAACAATTTTATATTCTGTCAGGTTATTTGGCTTTGTGGAATTATGACGCCATGTTCACTAAATTCATACAACATCTAGTAGGCTCTGACTTTTGTAAGATGATAAAAAATATGTTTCCAAACTGTGCCTTCAGTTCTTATAAATCACTTATTCAGTCATGATTATATTACAATATATTACTCAATTGCACGTAATACCCAGGTCAGATTAAACATCAAAATATTGTGTAATATGTTATCATAGATATCATATCCTTATTACTTCGTTGATACACATCCATATAAACATGAAAATTAATTCATTAAAATATTGACAATTGGCGTAAAAAACATCTGACTGTCTCATATTACAGTGTTTGTGATTCAAAAACAAGTCACCATTTTATACAGTGTTTTGGCCTGAATACTTTAGGTACTTATTTTCTTATCAAAGTTTAATAAAGATATTTAGCATTTTTGTATTTAATTTTAACCCTGCAAATAGTTCAAAAAAGCAAAATAAATCCTATGTAGAAAGCAAATTTGGTTGCATAAGACAAAGGGTTTACGTGTAGACTACAACAACTAGTTGTTATTATTTATACAATAACTTTCGAGTGACTCCTAGCTTGAAACATTTCAAGTCATTAGGTGAAGTGTTGGCCCAAATAGCGTTGCTGACGATGCCAACGTGCCGGCAACACGCTAACGACAGCACCGTCATATTATGGGCACGTTTTACTACGTCAGTTTCAAAAACTTAGCAAAAAATATTTCTAGGCTTCGTTTGATACTGAATACTAGCTTCTGCCCTCGACTTCGTCGGCGTGGTGCGGTTTTTTAACTATCCCACGGAAACTCTTTAATTTTTCGAGATCAAAAGTATCCTATATGTTGGCCAGGGATATAAACTACCACCATACAAAATTTCATTTAAATCGGTCCTGTCGTTTCGGAGAATAGCCGGTACAAAGAGACAGACAAACAGAGAAACATAAAATTTAAAAAAATCTTTCACTTCTTACATCCCCCTGATTTTAGCGTTTTTTTTTCATTACAGAAATTCGACCTCTACTGTTTTATTATATGTATAGAATTATTATACGTATAGATATAGACAATTAATTTGTACCGATTTTTGCTCGATTTCGTTATTGTTTCGGTAAATAATTATCATTTACAGTAAATTTCAAATATATCGACCTCATTTATAACGACTTTTTGGTTATAGCGACATAACACTAAAGTCACTTGAATTTGAAGTATACTTTCATAGGAAAATAATTTGATTATAGCGATTTTGGCGATAACGCCGATTTCGGATATAGCGACTAGTTTTAACAAACCATTTGAAACAAGGTTTTAGAAATCTCTTGCAGATATTGTGAAGGGAGTCTACAAACAAGGACCGAATCAATAAACATAATATTGTTACAACTTAGCCAAAATTCCACGAAGCAAGCCGACAAAAGTGAATGCACACCTGCTGGCCATAAAGCACAGCTTATTACAGTTTTATTACCTGCCCGCATTTGGACTTCTTTTGTTTTCTTTGTGTTTAAAATTTGTAATTAGAAAAGCCGCCTATTGTGTTATTGTAATCCTTTATGATGGTCGTTAGCCAGGTGTGATTCGTGGAAATCATTGTTTACACGGTCGAGACATATTGTATAAAACAAGTTTAGTATAAAATAATGCCAAAACGGAGGGGTGAGGTAGTCAAGCGACGATTACGATCAAAGCAAGACGTGTACATTCGATAAGCGATATAGTGAAGGACTTTGCGCGCGTTATTTAATTGTGTATTACATTTGGACTTATTGCGTCCGGTTGTATTTATACCTGTTTTATACGTGTTTGTACAGTTCTAATAAATTCTATAGTAATTCCAACGGCATTTTAATTCGAGTCCCGTAACTCGTAACAATATATACAACGCTTCATCCATAGAATTATAAAGCTTTTTTATCTTTTGTTTATACCCACAAATGGTCAGCAGATGTAATAATATGATTTTTGTTATTAAATTTTCAGGTGGATAAAGTTACAACTAGGAATTGGTATTATTAAGTTGACGTTAGGTGCGAATGCGAATGTGCGAATTGCGCGGCTGTATTTTTGAGAATAAATATTGTTTTCTTTCTACCTATGTATAGCGACGGAATCATAGTGGTCCCTTCATTGTTGATATCGCTGAAATCCACTGTGTGTGGATTTATAATAGATTAGATAGGATAACCAAAATAAACAATTACAAAAATAAAATTCACAATTACAATAATTTTTGCCAAAAAAACAGGCGCCCTATCGCGAAAAGCGATATCTTCCAGGCAACCTAGCTTAAAAGAACATATATTATCTATACATATAATAAAATTGTAGAGGTCAAATTTCTGTACAATGAAAAAAACTGCTAAAAACCGAGTCAGGGGTATGTAAGAAGTGAAATAGTACTAATTTAGATGTTTTTCAAATTTTTGTTTGTCTGTCTGTTTGTACCGGCTAATCTCCGAAACGACTGGACCGATTTAAATGAAATTTTGTATGGTGGTAGCTTATATCCCTGGTCAACATATAGAATACTTTTGATCTCGAAAAATTAAAGAGTTCCCATGGGATAGTTAAAAAACCGCACCATGCGGACGAAGTCGCGTGCATCAGCTAGTATATATATATATATATATATATTATAATATCTGACTATAAATATTCCACTACTGGGCTCGGGACTATACATCTTTTAAATGTATTTTATTATATATATATATATATATATATATATATATATATATATTAGTGTGTGTGTGTGTGTATGTATATCCATTACATTTATATGGGACATATGTACTCGTATAACGATTACCTCGATGGGCAGTTTTCATCACTATGGTTTCCTTCACTACTTCACGTCACACGTGGTAATTATACTCTTTATTCCTTATAGGTTCTCTGTGAATACATTTAACCTTACTGCTAATCTATGCTGATGTACAAACACTGAGACCATGATATCGTTGGCTCATGCAAATCAGACTAATAAGGTTATCCAGCTATCCAGCACGACACTCTAAAGTTACGTTCTGACAGTGTTTTTGTTGTCTATCAAACTATCCAGTTAATTAAGTTTTCGGTACAGTTTATCATTGTTTTAATAACTTGATGAAATGTAATTTATTAAACAACGTGTTTTATGTTAATAATAAATGCCTTTTTAATATTCTCCTATATAATATATCTTCATATGACTGTTGACTTAAATTATTATCGGAATTCTGTTAATATGTAAGTATATTAGCTGTCTATTAAATATTTCCCTATAAGGAAAATTGGAAGCATTACTTACCATAAGAATAATTGTTGGCTTTAATATTAGAAGTAATATGTGTGCTGCTGTTGTAATATAAAAATGACTATTAATATTGTACTCAGAGAGCTTAGAGGACGATTAACTTACTAAAGAAAAATTGAAAATCATTAGCATTCTACATAGTGAATGAATGAATGGATGAAAACTCTATAGTTCACTATAACTTAAACCTAGACAATTTAATATGGATATATTTCCATGGACAACATGGGCGGCCTTATCGCTTATAGCGATCCCTTCCAGGCAACCCGGTGTCCAAGGAGACATTAAAAGAAAAATTAAATAATATTTGGTGGTTTAACTAAATTAAAACTAATTCAATCGTAATTAAATATAAAAAAAACAATAGTAAAGTACATATACATAATTAAATAGATATTACAGTTCTTTATTTCTTGTCGTAATTTAAGTTTATAAAATAAAAACCAAAATATCCTATAAATAAACCTAACTTAAAAATATATATACAATAGTAAAAAACTAAAATTAAAATAAAAACCTATGTTAAAACTCGTCCAGCCCCACCAGACCACTGTCGCTGGGCATTGTACCTAGAAGGCTGGCAGCATTACCTCGCTGGATACAGAGGCTAATTCTTTGAGCGATAGCGATATTAAATAGATTATAATAATATAAATCACATATGCGATTCACCCACATGCGAACAATAATATAATTCTATTTACTGCAACAAATTTTATTTAATGGACAAATAAACTTAATATTAATACTATACTAGTAATTCATAAATACTCATGAATATATGACGAATTATGAGTAAACATCATAATAATTTATATTAGTATTTATAATAATAATGTAATTACAATTAAGTAGTTATTTACTTTACTACTATTACTCGTACTATGTACTTTAATAAGAGATAAAATTAAAATGACAATTTTAATAACCAATATTTGACATTAATGGACTATAATTAAACTTGGAGTGTGGGAGTCAGTCCGTTGGGATATGTGCTCATTGTTTGTATCGGCAGCTTTAATATGATTTTGTCAGCAGATACGCAAATGGCCAATTTAGGATTTCCATTTCTCGTCATCATTTCCGTAATGCCTTTAATTTAAATTCTAATCATAGCCGTATAGTGATCACACGTGCCATTCAGTATATCATGGGTATATCGTGTAGTAGGTTTGATTAAATCCACCTTCGCGTGATATTTTGATTGCATTATAGTTATAACTTGATCTATGAATATTACCTAATCAGCAATACTAAAAAAGTCATAGGAAAAGATACGTAATGATATAGAGGATACAAAAAGTCTGTTTGGAGAAAAAGAATCCTAAATATTGATGATGGCAAATTTTACTGTAAAGAAATATGCCTTTAGTTTAAAAAGTAAGTTAAACTGCATTCAAAGTTTTGTAATGAATCACCCGCTTGAACCACATTTCGAAGGGATCGAATATGAATAAATAATATTATATTATATTTTTTATGATACTTAACAAAATAGTCAAAAATAGTGTTGTTTTTTTTCTAAACAAAAATACATGTGAAAGCCATGGAATAAATACTACTTAAATAAATTCATCGTTCTTTAAAAAAAAATGTCACTAATATATAATAATATATATAAATGTCGTTAAAATGTGGCTTAAGTTCTTTAATTTTGTTCTTTGTTTCATTCACTATAAATAACATTTCTAGACGTTCACAATATGATCCCCAATTCCCGGTTCGTATATTAAATTCTTCAAATTTTGAGTTCATTGTGGAATATCCCATCCTCGTCGCCACTGATAAATAAAAGACGTGGTACCGGGAACGCATTTATTTTAACACTGGCCCGGCGGGCGGATATGCATCGCTTTTATATACTCGTACATAACATAAACAGGCACAATTATTCAACTAATGTAAATATTTATTACATTTATACACAGACAGACAAAGTTACACGCGGGCAGGCAGACAGGATTCCATCTTTGTGATTTGACAGCGGTTACAGGATTACCCAAAGGTCTTGCAAAATCCGTGCAACCATAAAAATATATCTAAAGGAAATCGCTTTTTAAGAATCTTGCATCACGTTTATGGTAAAAAATAAATTATATTACCATATTTATCCTTTCGTTGAGTACCTAAGTATCACATGTAACCTGATATGCGAAAGTATAATAAAGTCACATGAACCGTGCAATTTAAATAGATGCTTAAATTACACAAAAGCCCTACAAAACGAACGAATACAAATTTGGCGGCAGTATAATAAATTAATTAAGTGCAAGAGGCTTGTGTATGCCAGACAATAATAAAATCGCTATAAGATTGTGCGACGCCGATTTTGCGGGCTCGTTGCCAAGAAAGCCTAGACGTTTGCCCATTTTAATAATTATTAATGGGTCTGTATTCTGCAGTAAACACAAAAGGAGTCTGTGTATGGGGAAATCTGTATAATACACATGTGATGGGAAAGCAGCTCGGAGAAAGTACATAACTACATAATTATTCCGTTTATAAGTCATAAACGAAATGACAGTATTATAATTCGTAATTCAATCACATCCGAAAGAAAAATTTATTGCAATTAGTCTACCACGAATAAATTAGGGGAAAAAAACATAATTTTTGAAGGTGTGTAGTTATTTAATCAATAATAAATGTAAAAATATAAACTATAACTTTTTTTAATTTATAAAAAAGTTAACTTTAAGAGTCGCGAGACTCAAATTAAAATGCCGTTAGAATTACTATAGAGTTTACTAGAACTATACAAACACGTATAAAACAGGTACAAATATAACCGAACGTATTAAGTCCAAACGTAATGCAGAAGATCGTAATTCAAATACACGTGCAAAGTCCGTCACTAAATAGATTGCCGAATGTACACAAGTCTTGCTTCGCTCGTGGTTATCGCTTGACTGATTTTTTCTCAATCTGGCTATTGCTTTATACTGCACAAATTCAAATACGTCTACCCGGCAAGCGTCGACGCAATTTCCTAGAAATCGTAATCCGAACACCTGGCTAATGATTGCCATAAAAGATTACAATACACAATGGGCTGTTTTCTAATCACAAATTTTAAACACAAAGTAAACAAAAGAAGTCCAAATGCCGAAAGGTAATAAAATGTGTTTCTACAGGTATGCAGATATGACTTTATCTTTGTCGGCCACTAGGTCATAACAATATTAAAAAGCTTCTATCAAAATAAACATAAGTTAATAAATCTGCCCTAAAACTACATATTAAACAACATTTAGAGATGACTATATGGCACTGCGTTAGTGTTAATATTTATATTGTATTAGTCAATAATTATATTTTAACCTCATTGGAAATTAACTAAATGTTTTTATGGGAAATAAAATTCTTTAAGCCTAAGGGCTATTTACATGGAGAGAGTTTCTTGCCTCCAAGATACGATTGTCGAAAGCAAAAAAATAAATATTATCATTAAACTATACTTACGATATCGTACATAGAAGGGCGATAATCGCCTGGTCATTGAATACTGACGTCTGTGTGTAATCAAAACACAAAATACCGAGCTCGAAGGCAAGTCTCGCATTCAAATCGGTTAAAAATGATTTGTACGATACTTGCATGAACTTGAAAAAATTTCATACGAGTTCTAGTTTAGACAAGTCGAGAAATCGTGGGCAAATATTTCAATGCAATTTGTGTCGTAGTGTAAACAAAACTTTTGGTGATAATTACATTACGACTATCATATGACATACTCGTAGGGAAGGTTTTGTTTATTGATTGAATGTAAACATGGCAATGCGATACTCTTATATTTTCGCTCCAAAACGTGCGATTAACTCTCGCCATGTAAATGGCCCTTAAAGCACATTTGACAAGATATAAATTATCAGAGTTTACTTACGACAAATCAATATTCTACGAATCTCAACAATAACATTAGGAATGTTTAGCATACATTTGATTTTGATTACACATACATTTCTATCACCTTTATATACGAGTAAATTAATTCTTCTGAATAAAATTATTATGTACGAAAGCTTGTTTGGATCATTTTTTTGTTGTGAAACATTTGTAATTGAAATTCGTAAAATAGAGATTTGTCGTAAGAAAATTCAGAAAATTTATATCTTTAAAAATATGTTAATGTGCAAACAAGACAGCCAAAATCCAGTCGCCACTTATGAGTTTTTAACCGACTTCAAAAAGGAGGAGGTTCTCAATTCGCCTGTATGTTTTTTTTTGGTACGATACATCTTCGTCAATTGTGGACCGATTTTCAACTATTTTTTTCATTTGACAGAGTACTCCCGAGGTGGCCGCATAATCACCAAGTCAGGATCTGATGAGTACTTCCCAGGAAATAAGAAAGAAGCCCTCAAATATTGATAACTTTATTACGCGATATCTCCATCAATTGTTGACAGATTTTTTTTATTGGAAAAAGTATAGTTTCGAGGTCATTTTTTCACATTCCCATTGTCATCAAGCCAAGACCTTATGAGTTTATCCCAGGAAAATCGAGAGCAACCCTTGCCGAAGAGCGCCTACACTCATTGAGATGACAAACTTGTGCGTGCGTGTGATGCGTGCAATACAATTTCTAAAGGTGCTTAATTTTTTTTTACTTTTTGTATGTTTGTTACGTGATTTTTCCGTCAATTGTGGACCGATTTAAACTTTTTTTCTTTATACGAAAGAGTATACTCCTAAGATGATCACAATGTTACCAAGTTAGAATCTGATGAGTGGATTCCAGCGAAATTGACGGCAACTATTGTTGAAGAGCACCGAGCGCCTAAACTCTTCGAAAGACAAACGTATATACGCATGCCAGTTGTGCAATTTTATGATTTACTTGGCATCGACTTCGAGATGTTGTAGAAAATATTTATTTTTGACTCTTTAGTTTCGTTTGGTTTATGTTAAAAAAATTAGTGTTACATTTTATACAGGGCGATGAGAGGTGTCGCCTCAGATGGTGTTACTCTCAAGTTCTAAATTCTTAGTATCTTCCACTTTGCCGTTAATTCAATGTATCAACCGTAGTACATTTAAATAATAATCCACTCTTCAATTTGCTGAATTGTCCGCTTTTCGTAATTGCTTTAAGCCTCTTTGTGTGGAAGTCACTTGACTTGACACCAACATCGCACTGCAATACCAAAATCCAATTATATTTCCTCGTAATTATCTTTTACCTGTTATTTCTGTTTCCGTAATGTTATTGGTATGATAATTTGTTTTTGTAACCAAATTCACTGAATAATTAAGACTACATATATAAGCAGAATCGCCGGCAGGGGCTGGATGAGGAAGACAGGAAACCGGGATATGTGGCACGTACTTGGGGAGGACTACATCTAGCAGTGGACTGAGATTGGCTGAAGAAGATATAAGCAAAAAATCCGTATATCTATATAGGTTTACACAAGTCAAGTTATGAAGCCGAAAGAGTACTCGCCTGCAAGCAATAACGTTAACCGTTGCAATTATTGTAACCAAAAATCATAGTGTGTACGTGGCTCGTGACCTCAAGGCGGGTGGCACGCGGCGCGCTCGCAACGAGCCTACAAAGCGAAGATCAACGTCGGCGTACACATTATTAAAGCGGGTTCACATACGATCATTTGGCCGATCCGATCACCAAATCCGTATTGCCAACGCGTATCACGATCACCTATCTGGACGGTGATGACATGCGATCATGATACGCAGTCCTGATACGCCGCTTTGATACGCTACGCGCACGATACGGCTCAGTCCATTTCGGGTTGGTTTTTGTCCGACCATCAAAGGAGACATGAATAATGAATAGGTTTTATACCTATCAGTCTGGACAGGTATAATACGGAGTAAATTAAAGGCGTCCATAACTAGATACGGAGCTTGGTACGGCATGACGAATGATACGGTGATGTGGATACAGCGATCGGATCGGGTAAATGATACATATTTGGACTCGGCTTTAGAGTACCTTACTATATCCTGTCAGTTACAGTTACGACAGTTGCTCCGTTTTTTGAAAACATTTTGATCTTTTCTACTGGTATGAACTTTATGAATAATGAAAAATCGAGAATTGAAACAGAAATATTAGAAAAGATCGATCTCACAGATCACAATATACAGATTCATATATTAGTATAAATATACGCTATCACAAATAGTTTCAATAATGTATATTTATGCTATTGTATGATCTCAAACAATATAACGCTTTTCTGCCTGCTTCTAGGGTACTCCTGGTTTCGATACTTTACTTGTAGTCTTAACGGTCTTTTTTCATTATAACAAAAAATTAGTAAATAAATCGTATCAAATTAAATAATACATGTAGCTCATTAGATCTTCATCTCCCCACTTAAAGTCAAGAGAAAAAATGACTAAAATTAATTAAGGGTATCACCTGAAAACTCAATTTCTTAGCTAACATCAATGTTCCAGAGAGATAAGGTACTGGGACTAATTGCAATTAATTAACTCAGAAAGCCTTTGTATCTACTAGCCTTTGATGGCAACGACTAACAGGGGTTTTTTAGAACCATAACTTTTATATAGACGCTATATTTGAGAGTTCAGAAGAGAGGCAGAATAACGTGCTGTCACGTTATTCTGCCAGTTATACTTAAGTAGCATCGACACCAGGTAATTCAAGTTTTAATACAAGTACGGGTCCTCCGGTTTTCTCATCCAGCTAACGGCGATATTGTGCAGGTCAATCAACTAATAATCCTGCAACAGATCTGAACGTATCTACTTCTTTTTTATAAGTCTATTTATTGAAATTATTCAAAAACTTGAAAATATTGTACTAACATAAAAGGACGGCTGAAAAGGACTGGATGCAATAAGTCGAAGATCGACCCAGTCGTACGCCTTAGAAGAAGCTGTATCCAATAGTGAACTTCAATTAACTAATGGTGATAACGCTATGACTATCTACAAGGTTCTGTTTACTTGCAGGCAAACGAGAAGACAGACCATTTAATACTGAGTGATTATTGTCGTCCACGGACATCTGCAATACTAACGACACTCGGTGCGTTAACTGTATATTTCAAATCTTATAAAAGTCTTCTCTTTCAATCCCACGAAGAAGGAACAGATAAACACTTCCCATGGTGGGCATACACTTGGGTTACCATTTCATCTCTTATATATAGGTAATATAGTAAACCAAACCGCATGAAAAGCCTTGATAAATAATATTTCAAAAGAAATCTTTTGAAGTTTATAGTTTAGAAGTTTTGACTGCATAGTTGGGATTTTTCATTTTCTTCACTATATCTTAACAAACTAAACTGAAGACCACTATTTAGTTTATTTCAAATAGATTAACCAATACAAGAAATATTATCGATACACAAGATAACAGGTTATCTACTGAAATAAAGTATCCATCACTAACTTGTAAATATCTACCTTAATTCAGTTTTATAGCTCTTAAGGGAGTTATTAGAGCTGAAAATGTTGTGTTCATTTATTTTAATTGGTTAAAGTACTTTAGTGACTATAAATATTGGTTGGTAACGAAAATAAATTGAGATTAGTGAAATATGGGGTAGACATATGAATGTTTAAAAAATACTAACTACTAAGATAGTTTTTGATCATAGATTTTATATCGAATTAACAATAATGTATATTAACTCGCAGGAGGGCTTTGTGGCGAAGGCCTTAATTGAGTAGCGACACCTCGGACCCGATTTCGGGGGGGCCAAGACAAGGCCCCCGCCTCCGTGCTTGCCTTAGCCAGCCGGCAAGGAATGGAGATCGCTAGAGCTAAGACTCAAGCTCCAGGGGTGAAAGTAACAAATGGTACATCGTCCGAAATAGCTTCGGTGAACCTGCAGCTCACCTCACGACACCCGGGGCCCATGCAGTGAGTGGTGAATCGCCGTCTGCCCATTTTTTTCATGTTCTTTGAACATTGCAACGGGCAGATACCATAGTCCCCGATCTGTAGTTCCACTAACAGTTCAGCCTAATAGCCCGGTACCTCTTGTTTTCATTCCCTACAATAGTCCTACAGTTACCGGGGCTTGTCCTTTCGGTACATTTTTATATAGTGTAGACAGGGATAATCGCCGGTCAGTGTCACGCCACATTTACATTAAATTTGTCAAGGGGCCTCTACGTGCTGGCCTTCCCATAGACCCACGCAAGCGCACCAAGAGTCTGGGCCAGTTTTATGCCCATATTTTGTATATTAAATTATATGTAATATGTTAAACTGACATGTTATATGTATGTTTCAACATACTTAATGAGACGCTGATGTGAAGTAGAAAAGACTGCTGCAGTTAAGGTGCTATGTAGTAAAAAATTGGTTCATTAAATTATGATAAAAAGCTTAATATTTATTGACGCTTCTCACGTATTTAATCACAGAATTAGGTATATGAAAAACAATAAACTTCAGAATATGATTTGATTCTTTTAAATTTCTAAAATCCCTAGAAGAATATTATTTTCTAATTTTCAAGTGTCTCGAACTTTATCATTCCCAACTTCTAAGAAACCCGAGTTGGGTTTCCAATAAATTATATTTAGGGTATTAAAAACTTTTTCGTGAGCAATTCGTATGAAACCTTTTTCAATGGATTTTTTGCCGCATTTTACGAAGTGCTTAGCAAATTAATACAATGAATTTCTTTTGCATTAAGAAAGGTAATTAATCTGGAAATCCAAAGTGAATATTAATTAATAAATTCGTTTTAGAATAAAATAAATAAAAACCTCTTCTTTTTCGACTTTTTTTGTAGCTGGAGTACAGCAGACAGGCAGACAACCCACCTGGAGGAAAGCTGTTACCGTCGCCTATGGACGTTTGCAACACTAGAGATATCACTAACGCGCTGCCGGCTTCGAAGAAATTTTATGACTCCCTTTTTAAAAAACCCCATATTGTAGCGCTGTGGGAAAACCACGGCTGGGAGCTCATTCCAAATCCCCACGGTGCGCAAGAGAAACTTACTAGAGAACCGTTGCGTACAAGAGCGAAGCGGCTCTAGGAAGTGGGGATGAACGCCCAGCCGATGGCATGCGGTGCAGTGGTAAAAGGAAGACGAAGACACAATTCTGAAGACTTCCTCAGAACACTCCCCATTGTACAGTCAATAGAATACGCAGAGAGACGCGAAGTCTCTCCGAAGGCAAGCGTATCTAAGCCGTCTGTGAGTATGGGATCGTTGACAATGCGAACGGCTTGACATTGAATACTAGCTAGGGGATTTAACTGATTCAGGTTAAGATAATTCTAAAATATTATCAAGTTTGTAGAAAAAACATGACAGAGATTATTGAGAATACAATAAAAATACTTGAAGAAGCTTACTCCATCTGAGACCGTATCTCCACTCTAAATCGGGCGAGATAATGGTTAAACGTGAGCCTATACTGTAACTTAAAAAAAATTGAGGCCCAATAATTATAGAGTAAACTGTATTTTGTAATAACAATTTAATTTCTTATAAATAGGTTCGCATTTAACAACAAGCCATCGCGAACGAAGCCGCGAGAAAAGTGTTAGCAAAAATATACACATATAAACTTCGCGTTTCAATTAATCATCTAGCCCTACCAACTTAACATGAACAGTATAATTATTGTATTTGTTACTTATAAAATAACTTTAAACGCTTTCAACCACAACAAGATACGGAAGTACCTTTTGTTTAAATTTCACTCAAAAACTCTCTAACTAATGTACAAAACCCATAAAACCAAACCTGTTTAAAAATTTGAGAGTAACGAAATTCAGTGGCTATAACAGATGACTTTGATTGTATAATCCTATGCAGAGTTAAGGCAGCGTAAGCAGAAGCTAGGCCCCCAGATGAAATATCTGGGGCTAATTCTCGATGGGAAATGGCTGTTTAAAGCGCACTTTGAGCAGCTAGTTCCCAAGCTCGTGAGGTCCGCAGGCGCCCTCTCTCGGCTTCTTCCCAACGTGGGGGGACCGGGGGGGACGACTAGGAAACTCTATATGGGCATCCTTAAGAGTATGGCCTTGTACGGTGCATCAGTATGGTCCACTGCACTTCACCGTCACAATAGGACTTTGTTATGCCGCGCACAATGGCTCCTGGCGGTTAGGACCATCCGAGGATACCGTACAGTGTCGTGGACGGCGTCGACACTCTTGGCGGGCGATCCGCCCTGGCCTCTCCAGGCGGACGTAATTGCCAAAGTTCGGCGCTCTCGACAGGATGCCCTCGCCCGTGGCCTGGTCTATGACCAGGCCGAACTCCAGGTGATCAGGACGCGGGAAACCGCGGCCATGATCCAAACTTGGTCAGTAGAGTTGGAAAACCCTGTTGCTGGCATTAACACGGTGGAAGCGGTTCGACCGCAGCTGTTGCGATGGCTCTCGTGGAAACGCGGGACACTGACCTTCAGAATGACACAAATACTTACCGGGCATGGTTGCTTCGATAAGTATCTGTGTCAGATTGCGGGGTGCTTGCCTTCACCCCAATGCCGCCAGTGTGGCGCGCTAGACACGGCGTTACACACGCTAGTCGAGTGCGCAGCATGGGCACCTCAGAAGTTTGAACTTGAGACACTAGTAGGACCGATCGATTCGCTGGGCGATCTGGTGCAAGCCATGCTGCACAGCGACGATTGGTGGGTGGGTGCGGCCAATTTCTGCGAGACGGTAGTGTCTCAAAAGGAGGCCGCGGAACGAGATAGGGAGAGAGATGGAAGTGCGCATGCGTTTCGCGGGCGCCGACGTCAGTCGGGAGCCCGGAGGCGCAGGTATGCGCATGATCTCCCTCCCTGAAATACCGCTGCAGGGGCCCTCTAGCATCTAGGGAGCAGAGGAGTCTTTACCCCTGTTGACGAAGTGAGTTTGCCTCTCCCGGGGCATTCTCAAGCACTTGTGCGCTAGGATCGGTGTGGGCGTAACTACGTTCTGTATCTCACGCCTTTCCTACTATAAGCGCGGGGCACATGGGAGCAGGGTGGTTTTAGTGGGGTATTGATTAGTCGAGTCTCCACACAAGCCGTTTGATTATTGTTTGGATTGCCTCAGTGGAAAGCCTCCATGATCAACAACCGTCTAATCCCTAGCAAAGGACCCGGTATGTGTGAAATGCATTTCCCCAGCATTAAAAAAAAAAATGAACAACTGACCAAGCTCAATCGACTTCAAAATGTCTGTATTCGGTTCATATTTGGCTTGCGCAAATATGACCACGTTTCCGAATATCGTAAGAAGCTTAAATGGTTACCTATTCGCCTTCGCCGGAATGTTCACTTGCTCTCTCTTTTGTACAACATTCCTTCTTGATCCTCGTACTCCTCCTTATTTAAAGGAACGTTTTGATTTCCTACATCTTTCTCATTCCAGTTATTTGCGCTCTAGTAATAATCTCTCCTTAATGACACCTGTACACACTTCTTCCTTCGTTGACAACTCCTTCACAGTACAGGCTGTCCGTTTATGGAACTCACTGCCACTCAACATCAGACAAGCTAAGTCAGTATCCTCTTTTAAAATCATGGTTTTTAATTATTTATGATATGTACTGTGTTTATATAGTATATAATAAAGATTTTATTTTATTTTTATACATTCACTTATTTCATATATTTTTTTATATTGTTTATTGTCTACGCCGCCACTGTCATGTTTTAATATTTTCTTTAGTTTAACGGGTTGCCTGGAGAGATTGCTTTAAGCGATAAGGCCGCTCTTTGTTCAACATTTATTGTATCTAGTTTTTAAGAACGTAGTTTTCGTTTTGGTGAACAAAAAAATGAAAATTCATTCAGTCTATTCTATTTATTTATTGTTATTCGACAAACATTTACACAACAACTGAAGGCAACAAAATTATACTATTATATTCAGCTGCTACGTATATACGGAATATCCGGGGTTTTTATTACCTCCGGATTCCGCACACACAGAAGGGTACTATAATATATTTTCTAATCTGAGTTTAGTTTAATAATAAACACTTTCTACGTAAATATCTTACTTTAGATAAAGTATCGAGAAAATATTAAAATGTGTATATACGATCGACCTGTCTAAGATTAACTGTTGTTTCTATCTAAATATTATATAGAAACTTTTATTGATTTTTCTTCACATCACATACATCAACACCATTGGATAGTGTAGTCTCCTAAAGTATTTGTTAATTATTTCAATATTTCGTTTGCGTTTTGAAAAAATGGTACAAAGCCGTAATTTAACGAATCTTTAAATTTATTTTAACGTCAACAAAGAGCAATGAAGCTCTGCATTTTGTATAGATAAATAAAAAGGCGTGTCAGTTCGCAGTAAATTTAACTCAAAACAATTTTATAAAAGCCGAAGTATTTTCTATACACCGTAAAAAACACATTCCATTTGCCGTGGCAAGATTTTATCGCACAATCTATTGCTCGTATTGCACGAGCGACAAAATCTATTTTACAACAAAACAAGATATGGAGATAAAGTTGGAAGTGTTTTCTTCTCATGTAGCCTAGACGCCTCTTCGTAGATGAAGGCGATTAGTTTAGAACGAGGCGTGTGAAAATGAACGATATCTTGTTATGTAAAGGCGACATGAGCGGAAATAGCCGACTATCATCACATCGGCAATGCGACGACGCCGATTCCGTATTTCCTGCGTCGCGCGGTTCTATACGTAGCTTTAATAAATGTAATAAAATATTTTCTTTTATTTACACCAAAACTTCGTCTCCTTAAACATACACTGTTTAAGTATTAGTTGATGATGATTGTTTGTATAATTTAAATATATATCACAAACTCATCATATGTGTAAAAGGTGCGCTCGACTCGCCACCTCTTGAGCCATATTTTGAAAAAAATTACAAATTCGAATCAAACATAGTCACAAGAAACCCTTCCTATGACTTAAAGAACTTAAATTTATGTAACAATATAAATCAATTGATGCAACATTATCATTGCATGATGTTCAATGATGCAACATTGTACTAACCGCTTCCACCTCGCCTGGTCTTCGACATCCCTTACTGTTAGATTATTGGCTTGCATATCATGCCTTACTAACATTTGACGAATGCAGCATCGTTCGACATGAATGAGGACATTCATTCCTCGCGTAAGTTGCCAGTCTTTAACGGTTTTATTCATATTGAATTATAATAAATTTCTAGGCTTCTTTAAGGCTCTTAAAGAAGCCTACAAACTTACTCTAACCCAATATGAATAGGTTTAAGGTTTTTTAAGAAGCCTAAAAACTTACTGTAACTCAATACGAATAAGACCGTTGGAGTTTAGCTGTAACAACTAAGGTGATTTCTTTGCACTTTAATTCTGTCACGGCCATGAAAGCTGCAGTGGATGCGTGAGATTCTCACATAGTTGGACTGCGTGAATCCACACATCTACCGCAGCATATTCATCTACGTGACACAGCTCCGGTTGGTATTGCTTAAGCACAATAATGCGAGATCGAATTCTGACAAAGAGTATGCAAGTCATAAGCATTTTCTGGACTATTGCAACCATTGACACTTGCGGGACAATGAAGAAAATTATCTTAAGAAAATCTGCATATTATTATCCATTATCTATGTGCAAAACCCCGTTCATCCAATAATGTGTAGACACGAGCTTCTGCTATGCTGTTCAGATTAGGATGGATCGGCTGGTATAATGTAGTTGCATCAAGGAAACTAATCGTTTATATTAAGGTTAAAGTTTATATTTATACCTAACATATATAGTCCTCTATACCGACATCGGAATAACTGACCGCTCAATTGTACTTTTTAAGTCTTTTGTGTGCTCTAAGATGGCGAGCCAAGTAGAATTTACTTTTACTCGGTCATAGCTCATACACTGAAGTTGGTCAGCGGTTTATACAATAGACATATAAATAACAGCCTATAAACGTCATACTGTTGGGGCCTCCCACCATCGGGGAACGGAGAGTATACCCGCCACGCTTCTCTAAGACGGCTTGGCATGTTTGGCACATCGGTTATCTCGATGAGTAGGTTTCGTCACGATGTTTTGCTTCACAGTTGTTAGCACGTGGTAATTGTAACAATATGCAAATTAGGTCAGAATACTGCCTAAGTGGTGCATGCATTACGGCCAGGATTCGAACCCGCGTCCTTAGTGTTCAAGATGCGTGCGATAACCATTACGTTACCACGAATTTTTCACGACAATAATCATAATTCTTTTTTCGCAAACTTAGAACTATGTACAATTACATTTCAAAGAATTAATGGTGTTATTTCAAACAATGCACAATAAGGCCCACTTGCACGCATAGTCAATTTAAATAAATAATAGAGTTTGTAAACTCAGGGTTTGTTAATTAAAAAAATTGAATATTTAGAAGTTAACCCTCGGTTTACTCCTAACTTTTGATGGAGCAAGATAAATTGTTTACTTAACCCTGTGTTAGCAGTTAACTCCAAGTTAGTTGAGCTAACCCAGGAACGTGCAAGTGGGCCTAAGGGAATATGCAAGTGCAATACAAATTATGAATGTATATATTAAAAATATTTAGAACATTCTACTAAATAGCATTTTTGCTTTTATTATATGAGATATAATGAACTAGAGCACATGTCAAGTAACATACAGGGTCTCTTAAAAAAGCGTCATGTCTTCGGAGGCTAAAGGAAAATTAGTGCTGCCACAAACTCCCAAGCAACACAACATAGTGGCAACCAGCCCGTATTTCGCACTTACTAAAATGTAGGTTACCGACCCCTGGGGATTTCTTCATTAGATTAAAGCGAAGTTTATGCGACCCTTATCATAGTATCTAAATAATGACATAAACCATTGCTGTGTCTAGCCTCTTAATACTTTCTAATTTTTATGAAAGAAGTGGGTATACTTTCTGAGTAATCTAAGCGTTTATAAACTTAATTTAATAATATTCCTAATAAATGTTGAATATATTTATTAATTATTAGGAATGAGAATTGCAGTAATTTAAAGTATTGGTTTCATTATTATTTCACCTTGTGTCGAGAAGTGTCTAGAAACTAGAAGTAAATAGAAACTTATTAACTTAATTGTTATACTATGAATTTATTACAACTTTCAATTTTCAGCTAAATTTAATAAAAGGTAAAATTAAGTTATTAGTAGTATTGTATCTATTATGTAGGATTTAGGGCCGTAGACTTATGTTTTTAATTGGCGATTATCACTAATAGTATTCTTCCACTATTAAAATATGAAAGTAGCTTGATTTTGATGTTTCAATATTTATAACTTACATTTTAAAAGATTATCATCAAAAATTGTCATGTAATATACCTATATATGTGCTTTCGATAATTATGGTATAACATGACAGTTATCTTATATTCCAGATTTTTTTAAATCGGCCGATAATCACACATACTGTATAATCCCCAAGCTAAGCAAGTTACGCTTGTGTTCTGGGAAATATACTATATATTACTATATGTTAATGTTATGGATAATATACTCTCGGGCTGAACATAAACACCCAGACCACAATAAATAACGGAAAGTTCGTTTACGGAATTTACCATGCCAGAAATTCAACCCGAAGCCTCTGCGTTTCAGCGAGCTCGGCCGACTAAGGCTTAGCCCGCTCAACCACAGAGATTTATTGATATATCGTCGCACTACTTTCTTAATTCAGGTGGTTTTTCTCTAGACGAAAAAAGTAGTATATTTTTTATATTATAGTTTAAATATTAATTTGATTATAATATTTTCGTGATGGTTTTTGAGCTATAGTTATAAAGCAGACAAGTTATAAAATCAACCAATTAGTGATACATAAAATGCAATCTTCAGTCTACGATATTGTAAAAAAAATCTGAACTCGAATAGGCCAAGGTAAGATGACGAAATGGGGAAGTTTAAGTATGCAAATTTACATTGAAAGTTCTAGAAAAAATTATAACACAATAATCGAAACTTAAAATAACCTAGCCCAGTTTTCCAACGTGACATTCCATCACGAAAATGTAAATTTTAAATTACACGCTACCTCTACCCTGCTAACCGACCAAATTAAATTTTAAAAGGTAGGCATTAACAGTCCTCCTATGTGACGCATATCTAAACTCGTCCTCTTTTCCAGACGCAATCTACTCTCGTTATAATGTCGCGGCCCGAACTGGGTCACCTCAATTATGCCTCAGACGCAGCTTGACACGGTTTAATTTATATTACAAATTAATTCACTTTAACCCTAAAATTTAAAATTAATATTTTAATTAGTAATGTGTTGTATTAAAGCCATTTGTGTATACGCTTAAGGCACGCCATATCCGAAATAATTATGTACATTTTTTTATATTTCTGCATGAGGCATGAGCAACAGGCGCAAAAGCATACCTGATGAAAAACGGTTACGATCGAATACACGATACGAAGTCGTGGTAGCGTAATGGCTAACGAACGCGTCCCAAACTCAAAGAGCGCGGGTTCGATTCTGGCCGGAACGCATGTACTACTTAGGCAGTTTTCTGACCTAATGTGCATATTGTTACAATTACCACGTGCTAACAGCGTTGAAAGAAAACATCGTGATGAAACCTGCACATCGAGATAATCGATGTGTCAAACCTACCAAGCCGCCTTGGACAAGCGTGGCGGGTATACCTAACCTAACCTAACCTAATATATATATATATATATATTAGGTTGGGGGAAAAGTTTCTTCGCATTTTATATAAAAATTCAAAAGGTTTTTTTTACGTTTGTCTAAAGTATGTAGGTGCCTTTTTTTTGGATAACTTTTTGCCATCTTGTAGGTAGGGACGTGATCCCATTGCTATAAAATTTTTGGGGCTTCTGATCAAAAAACTGCGACAAATGGTTTTGGCAGTCCTCTCGTGATGTTAACCTGACACTGCCTAAGGAATTCTGCAGAGACCGAAACAGGTGAAAATCTGAAGGTGCAAGGTCAGGACTATACGACGGATGTATTAACACCCCCCAGCCAAACTCTCGTAATTTTTGCTGAGTGGCTAAAGATGTGTGAGGTCTAGCGTTATCATGGTGAAAAACCACACCCCTTCTGTTGATTAATTCCGGCCGCTTTCTCTCAACGTTTTGCTTTAATCTCATCAGTTGTTCGCAGTACAGTTCAGAATCGATGGTCCTGCCTGGCGGTAACAGCTCATAATGAATAATGCCCTTCCAATCCCATCATACACACAGCATCACCTTGTTGCGAGTTAACCCGGGTTTCGCCATAGTCTGTGAAGCCTGACCGGCCTTTGACCACGATCTTTTTCGCACGTTCTTGTCGTACGTGATCCACTTTTCATCACCAGTTATCAGCTTCTTCAAAAATGGTTCGGTTTCATTACGTCGTAATAAAGAATCACAAATTAGTACACGGTTCATTAGGTTTCTTTCAGTGAGCTCATGAGGCACCCAAATATCGAGCTTTTTTGTGTACCCAGCTTTTTTCAAATGCGCCAAAACCGTTTTGTGGTCTATTTCCAGTTCTCCAGCTACATCGTAACTACTAATATGCCGATCTTGCTCCACTTTTTCGAAAATGGCATCAGTTTTGTCCGTAACAGGGCGACCAGAGCGACGTGCCTCTTTGATATCAAAATTTCCGGATTTAAAACGCTTACACCAAATTTGCGCTACTCTCACAGATACTGCATTAGGTCCATAAACATCACAAATTTTTTCGCGGCTTGTGTTGCATTTTTACCTTTTTTGTAGTAAAATTTTAAAATGTATCGAATTTCTTCATTAGATTCACTCATTTTAACAATAAGAAAACCACATGAAAATCACACATTTTCCTAATTTGAATTTGGAATTGTCTTCTTTATAATTAAAACTTTAATGATACCAAAACCAGCCAGATACAAATGGTATATCCAAAGAGATCTTATTACAAGTTCATACATACTATATGCGAAAAGACTTTCCCCAACCTATTATATATATGACAAAAATGCACTACCTGCAACATAGTGATGTTTGATATTTTTACGTATATTTATTTGTATATGTATATGTATATATTTATGCATGTAATATCAGTAGGTGTATTTATATATGTCTATTAAGTATAATTTTACTTATATAATATTTTACATACTTATATGTTTATAAATGAATAAAATATATGTAAGTAACTGCATATCCTCTAATATTTATGTATACCACCTTTGACCAATATAATTCTGTTTTATTCCTGTCACGGGTTGTCTGGAAGAGATCGCTTCTTAGCGATAAGACCGCCCATTGTGCACATTTAGAATATTTTTAGGCTATAAGGTTTTCTGTAATGGTGTACAATAAAGTGTTATCTATCTATCTATCTATATATTTAGAATTATAATATACCTATACCTGTAGGGGGGCTTTGTGGCGAAGTCTTGGGTGACTAGCAACACCTCGGACCTGACTGCGGGGACCAAGGCAAGGGCCTCCTTGCTTGCCATAGTCAGCCGGCACGGAGTGGATATCGCTACAGCTAAGACTCAAGCTCCAGGGGTGGAAATGATAAATGGCATAACGTCGGAAGTAGCCTCGGTGAACCTGCAGCCCACCTCTCGACATCCTTTAGCTACTCACACTCATGTTGTCCCTCGCCAATCTTGGCAGTTTTAGGGGCCCGTGCAGTGAGTGGCGAGTCACCATCTGCCCATTTCTTTCATGTTCCTTGAACATTGCGACGGGCAGATGCCATAGTCCCCGATCTGTAGTTCCACTAGCAATTCATCCCAATAGCCCGGTACCTTTTGTTCTCATTCCCTACAACAGTCCTACACTAACCGGGGCTTGTTCTTGGGTGCATTTTTATATGGTGTAGACAGGGACCTTCACCGGTCAGTGTCATGTCACATTTACATTAAATTTGTTAAGGGGCCTTTATATGTTGGCCTTCCCATGGCTCCACGTAAGCCCTATAAAAGTCTAGGCCATTTTTATAGCCCATGGTCTTGAGAGACATATATGTAATAATAAACTAAATTCATACAACCGATTAATGTCCCTTGACATTTGCATAAATCCCAAAACAACGTTGTAAAAAATATTATGGCCATGCAAATTATTTTTAAATTTAATTATTACTACTTGGTGACTATTATTAAAATCAAGTTTTAAAAGAATCTAATTTTAAATCAAGTTCAACTTTATTTGCAAAAAACAACACAAAAGATGGCAAACTACTTAATTGGTAAAAGGTACTTCACGTTGACGTAGAAATATCGTTTAACAGTTTTGTTTTTCATACAATTATTAATCTCATTATGTCTGAAGGTATCCTTAAACTTTAAAATCTGTCAACATAAGCAAAATTCTTTTGTATACAAACAACTTTTATATATGAAAGAAAATGTCTCCACCAGTCTTCATCAATAATAAAACAGGGGTGAAACTCCAAAGCATAAAGAGAAAAAGCATAATGGGAAAACGAGGAAATTCCAACAATACAGTCCAAACATTGAATATACAAGGAAATCATAAAAACAAGTAACCAATCTTTATTAAACATGACTTCGGAGGCGCAAGTTACCATTGGGTCCTTGCAACTCTAAAAGCATATTTTTCTTATTTACGTTGGTTCCTTTTCCTCCGTTATTCTCGGGTTGTTCCTTTATGGGATATATAAAACTTCGTATTACAAAATATGTCATTAACTGCTTTTCCTAAAATAAGAAGTGGTAGTTCATAAGGTAACGAACGTACTGGCTCGTTTCAATGTTTTGTATTTTAATTTTGACAGGAAGCCTCCAGTTCCAAATTCCACGTAATGACATGTTAAAGGAATACAGATACTAGCGTATAATAAATTTATTCATAACTTTATTGTTATTAAAGTTTAAAAAATTAAAACTATCTAAGAACAGCATAATCTTTGTTCGAGTAATAAATATTAAAAATTATGAAACTTTTCTCACTGGACACCCTCTAAAGCTGGTTAACAATATACATTTTAATATCACTGCAATTTAAAATTAATGCTCTTTAATAAAATATCCAAGTTAACGACATGATAAGAACTTAATCAACAGATATCTGGGTTAAACGACGACTCGAGTCGCACCATCCGATAGGTCAGAAGCAATTTAAACTGTCTCAAAACTTTCTTGAGTCGATCCTAAAATGACTGAGACCAAAAAGACAACCCTTTCCATTTGTGAATAAACAGTAATCCAATTTTCTTCGAATAACGTAAACCCCGTAAAGATTCGTGCACATCTTATCATTTCGATAAAACCGATCACATTAGTTTGGACGAAAAATGTAACAAAAAAAAAAAAATTGGGTCTAATTTTTTTATTTTATTGTTATAGTTCAGCAGACAGGCAGACGGCCCACTGGCTGATGGAAAGCGGTTCCCATCGCCAATGGACATTTGCAACACCGAAAGTGCTACAAATGCGCTGTTGCTCTCTTAAGGGAGACTGGAACCTGATGCTGTAACACAACTTAAGGTTATTATGGCGGCATACTCTAGACCAGGGGTGGTAGCCATCCGATCGGGCAAATACCCTACCACCTAGCTGTGGGTGGTTTTGTCGCCTCTTACTGCAGGCCACCCGGACGCAGGAAATTGTATTATTTCTCCGTTCCTGCACGGATAAATAATTTACTAATTTGTCCACACTTACAATTTGCGTAACTTCAAGTCGCTTATGTATAATATATAATATTATCTTGTACATACTTAAGCATACGCGATCCTGTGCCGCATCTTCCTATAACGTCAGACCAGATAACGATGAAATTATTCGTCGTCAAATTTACATGACAGCATAAAACCGTTTAAGCAACTCCCAGACTATCTCCCTATGGACTAAACCTAATACCTTACATTGCATAAAAAAAGTCCCGATCATTTGAAACGTGAAGTTCCTGCTCCATCTGCACAAATAAAGACATTACATAATCGAAGCTAGCCTTTTAATACGTTATTTTAAATGTGGCATTGTTAGTCGTTACTAAAATTGCAAGTTAAATGATTAACTACATTAGTGTAGTTCACCACCACCCCTTGAGTTATTAGTTAACGTCTAACGTTTTAGACGTTGACTAATAATTCAAGGGGTGGTGGTGAACTACACTAATGCTACTAATCGTTTAACGTTTTATTTTTTTTTGCTGTAAATAAGACGCATTTGGACACAGACATTAACAAAAACATTAATACAAGTCTGGCAAGAGGGTGATAAAGATACGTTGTTTTATTCATATTGTTACGACCGATAAAGACCAATGCACACCTGCAGTTTATTACCTTTTTGTCAGCCATTTCCTTTGTTTACCTTATGTTTAAAATTTGTATTTAGAAAACAGCCTATTGTGTATTGTACTCGTTTATGGCCGTTTGCAGGCATAATTACATTCGATAAGCTATATAGTGACGGACTTTGCGCGTGTTATTGAATCGTGTATTACGTTGTACTAGTTGTATTCAGTTATATTTGTACCTGTGTTATACGTGTTTGAATAGTTCTAATAAATTTTATAGTAATTCCAACGGTATTTTAATTCGAGTCCCGTAACTCGTAACAATATTTTATAGTCAAACAAATGTAAACGCAGCTTTAATTTCCGAAATTCTATCAACGAATTAAAGTTGGAACACTATTTTCCTTAAAACATTAAGAACCCTAGTGATACAGTGAAATGACAGATACAAAGTTCTGATTCATGACACTTTTGACTAGAGATGCCACGAATAGTGATTTGGCCGAATACCAAATACCGAATATTCGGCTCTGCTCTCGGCCGAAGTGCCGAATATTCGGCGTAAATTATGTGCAATTCGCGCGTAACGGATTAGTATTGAAAGAATAATTTGTGAAGTATTTCTTACGTTCTCGAGAATGATAGGTGCTCATAATTAAAACTAGGTTTTAAAGGTTTTAAGCGCAATTTTGTATGATTTTTTATTTGATTCTGAAATTTTAAGAACTGCCCAAAAGGTAATGTTTAAATAAAAAAAATTAAAACCTCACTTAACACTGTTTTTTCTATTCTTCCTAAAGGGTTAGCCACAACTTGGCTATGTCTCCTTAGTAATTAATAATCAACATATATTTCTGTTAAAATGTAATTTAACTATTTTTTTTTGTGGAAATATATACAATTTTGAGCAAAATGTACGTTTTTTTTTTCACGATTTGGTATTCGGACGATGAGTACGCAGTATTCGGCCAAATACCGAATAGTAAAAAAGTGTCCGAATATCGAATAGCAGCCGAATATTCGTAGCATCTCTACTTTTGACACTAGCTTCAATTTAACATCACCCAGAATTTCCAAGGCTGTAAAACACGAAACATAAACTATTCCGCCTGTTAAGCCTCACGCATTGGGCACAAGACAATTTCCTACGTTTTAAAGAGGAGGGAGTGTCAACAACCGTCTATATAAACGACAAAGCGAACTTTGTCATTCCCAAAGTTGGGACTTCGAACCGTTAACCTAGAAACAACGGTACTTGCCAACCAAGTTTTTCAATAAGAGCTTTTCAACATGGGTTGATGAGAAAGTTTGCTACATACTCATCCCAATACTTGTGTACCTAATTGTTACATGTCATTGATTATATGAACATTACGAATTTCTTGTTATACAGCGTGTAAAGCAATAACTTTGGGTACACACAAACTTCATTTTCGTTTATCTATGCATAGTCTAAACAATTTTATTAGTTTTAGAACTATAGTCTCAAGTGGCCCATTACTGATGAAGTTTAATATTACTTTCTATAAATCAAATATCCAAAAGTATAATTGACTAGCTTTTGCCAACGACTTCGTCCGCGTGGAATAGTTACTTTGGGCTAACGCTAACTTTAACCCGCGACTTTATTTACGTAGAAGGTGCCCCAACGCCCTTCCCCCCCATGACTGCCTGCCGGCCTTGCACATCATAAATGTGCGCGTAGTACTTAATCATTATTTTGTTGCGATGTTATTTTAAAACTGCGATATCTCCTAAGATATTTTTTTTAAATAAATAATAATCATTTATTGTAAAAAAGTCAGATACAATGACAAAGAATGTTTAAATTAATTTAAATCTATCTATCTATCTATACATTCATTGAAATCGAATGACATAAATGGCAATTTTGTTTTAAATTAAATACTTTTGATGAATAACGTATTGATTTGGATAAGGATTAATATCATGTTTATAAAAACACCTTCTCAAATAGTGCATTATTTTAGAACCAATTTGGTTAGCATAAAAAAGGTTATAGTGAGCCAACCTTAAAAGATAGACATATGCTGTCGCGGACTTTTTTTTAGAACTTTTAAAGGGGAACAATTCTGTCACACATGATTTTTGCGAAACTTTAACCGTTTACGCACTGCACGCAGCGGAAGCTCTCAAAAGTAAAAAAAAAACCCGAATTTGAAACAGTCTTCATTGGTGCTCTGCTCCTATTGGTCTTAGCGTCATGATATATAGCCTATAGCCTTCCTTAATAAATGGGCTATCTAACACTGAAATAATTTTTCAAATCAGATTAGTAGTTCCTGAGATTAGCGCGTTCAAGCAAACAAACAAACAAACTCTTCAGCTTTATATATTAGTATATAGATTAAAATTGTTAGTTACAATATTATTTTAAATATAAACCAGTGCCGCGACCAAATGTAATTCCTACTAGTGACTATATCTGTTTAAACTAATATTACCATATTGTCATAAACTTAAAACATTTCATAAATAAAATAATGTACATACGTAAACATTAGCGAACCAACATACGAACAAAGCGCTTTGAGTCCACCTTCATTATGCGCACCGCAAAGGAGTGGAACTCACTGCCGGAGTCTGTTTTTCCCGAAACCTACAACCTAGGTGTCTTCAAGTCTCGTGTGAATACCTTCTAGGTAAGCGTGCTCGATCTTAGACCATAATTATCTCCGCTCAAAATCGAGCGAGATAACGGGCAAACCTATACAGTAATGTCTTTTTTTTTTAAACAAGATATATTATAAAGTTATTGTAAGGACTTAATACCTTATATATGTCATTAGTCCTTAAAATACAAATATTATGATGATTGTATGCGTACCAGTACTGACAGAATATGTTAATTAAATTGAAATATTTAATAAATAAAATATGTCGGCACAAATACAACAATTAACGTATTACGAAAACAATAATTCATTACTACGAGTTTATTGTAATTTGAAATTAACGTAAAACAAAAAGATTTTATTGTATTTCAATACTAAACCTAAAAATTTGTGATCACGTGCACCGAGCCCTATAAATACGGCCGCACTGTCGCCACTCGATCATTGATAGAGGTAAACCCGGAGAAAAGCGCAGCAATGTTCTTTTCCCCGGGCACGCTTCGCTCTCCCAAACGCGCTTGCCTTCGCTTAAAAGCCATCTCGCTCTACGAACAAGAGATCCCCTGGGCAAAGTACACCAAATACCTGGGTGTCACCCTAGATCAGAACTTGCGCTTCAACGAGCATATCACTATAGTCCGGAATAGAGCGCGATTTGTGATGGGTCGTCTAGGACCCATGATAGATAAACGAAGCAAAATGTCCCTCAGACACAAGCTTACTGTATATAAAACATGCACCCGCCCGATCATGACATACGCGAGTGTGGTATTCGGCCATGCCAAGCCTGCCCTTTTAAAGAAACTGCAAATCGTTCAGAATAAATTCATGCGCAGAGCCGTCGGTGCTCCCCTCTATATGCGTAACGTCGACATCCACCGCGATCTGGAGCTTCCCTCCATCAAAAACTACATTACGTCGCTCTCGCGTAAGTATTTCGATTTAGCGCCGCACCATCGAAATCCCCTCGTCGTGTCCGCGTCCGATTATAAGCCTCGACGAAAGGCTCTCGTGCGACGACCGCGTAACATCCTCACGGACAAGGTCGACGATATCACAAAACGGCTGGCTCGGATCAGCCCGCCCGCGGTTAGGACGGCAGGCTGGCAGGCACCGACAGACAGACACAGACGGCGGCGTCGACGCCGCCAATCACGATCTCTCCACGTCCCCGCGAGGGACGCCAGGAGACTCAACCCCCCCATAGGATAGACTAGGCGTGTTGCTGGGAAATTTCTTTCGCCGTTTCTTCTCTCCCAACCATAACACGTTGCGAAACGGCAGTAAGATAGTATAGGCCACCGCGAACCGCCGATCCCGGTCCGCCGGGATCCTTCCTCTCGGGCTTTATATTACCCGTCGCCCGCTCTCAATTAGTGCATTGTGTCGCCCTATGGTGGGCATCATTAGATTCATCCCCCTCTCATGGCAACAGTCCAGCCGAGGTGAAACTCCCTAGGGAGCCCCCTCGAGCAAGTTGCCCCCCGGGCTCGAGCGCCTTCGCTTCGCAAAGGCACTCGCCCCGAAAACCCCGGTAAAGTTGTGAGGTCTTCGGACCAACAACATAAAGTCAAGTCCAATAAAAAAAAAAAAAAACTCGATCATTATTGTTCGAGCCGCCGAACGGGATGGACCTCTCTGGGACGTAGTAACGCTCTTGAAATATACGACACCGAGTACTCTTGAAATTCTATTTCGAGGACTCAAATATGGGTCGTCACCAAGAAACCAACGATCGCGACGTCGACATTGCTGACGTCACACTCTTTAATAACACCACGGAGGTCCCGCGCGCGTCAAATATAAATTGTTTAAAATTAAGTTGTTTGTAGACGGCCTTTATGGTTGAATGGAGAAAGACTATGCCGGCCTAGATCACAGGTATGCAAGGGTGCCGTGTTTCTGGTATATTAGATTTTGTAAACGATCTCTGTGCTAGTAAAAAATACTAATTCCTGCGGCCGGGCAGCCTGTCGTAAGAGGCGACAAAACAACCTACAGCCAGGTGGTAGGGCATTTGCCCAACTGGATGGCTCCACCCCTGGTCTAGAGTATGCCGCTATAACAAATTTGAGTTGTGTTCCGGCATCAGTGGTCAGGTTCCAGCTTCTCCTCCAAAGCCGGCAGCACCTCTAATATTGCCAATGTCCATAGGCGATAGTAACCACTTTCCATAAGAGTTGGGCCGTCAGCCTGTCTGCTGTGGTTCAGCAATAAAATAAAATATAAACAGCTTTTGGTTACTTATCATGGTCTAGGAATCGATCTCAGAGTAGTGTTGTAATATTACACATCAAATAAGCGTAACTTACTTAGCTTGGAGATATACATACAATGTGTGCTTTTGTCTGCGGCTTATTTATTTAAAATTAGCAGATTCAGCTCTGGATTGTAAGAAATAACGTATTTAGAGTAAGTTTCTAACATGGATGATCTATTTTTGCATAAATAGCTCCACCAATTTTAAATTATTCCATGTTCAAAATTCGAATAAAACAGCTTCCAAGTACAACGTGTTCGTGTCTAAAGCGGTTATTACATTACACTAATTAAAGGACCTTTTGGCAGCCAGGGTGATGTAATAAATAAACGTAGTCGAAATCTTAACAAAACCACGCTAACTCCCTGTACCGGAACGCAGTGTAGTACTAAAGGTTAAGTCCACTTTTTTGTAAGGCAAATTATTTTTTAACAAGAATGTTTCTTTTCAAAACAGTCTTGCGTATTGTTTAGTCTCCTCAGTCAATAGATCTGGACTACACCCAAACTCTTCAAAAAAATTGTCTTATAGCCTCCAGTAAATCGTTTGCGTTGGGCTGACTAGGAATTAAAATTAATTTACTCCTCTCCATATCTTCGTACGTGGTAAAACCATGCTAAAATCACTATCTTGATTTTAGCTTTTAGGGCCGGCTAGATCGGTGTGATACTACGTTCTCACAGAATATCGGCGTGAAACGGCTAGCCTTGTGCTAATCGTGTTTCGTGCGATGAGTGAGACTTCTAATGGCCTCTAATTCCTTCTCCCGTCCTCTATCTGAATTCCGCGTTTGCTTCGCCCCTGGTGTTGCAAATTTCATAAGTAATGGTAACCATTTTCTATAAACTGGGCCATCTGCCTGTTTACCAGCTCGCAATAAAAATATGCCTATTATCTTTTTCTCTCTTTCTCGACTCGATATCTGTCAACGTGAATATGCCTTAGTGCGACAAATACTCGGACGATGGCAAGTTGCAGGAATCATTTGCTCGTAAAGCTAAAAGTGACGACGTAAATGAAACCACGTTCCTGCAAGACTGTAAACAAGAAATCTGTGTATAAATCTGCTTCGGAAAGACAGCTAATTTGAACAACAAAGAAATAAGACTAAATTAATGTTCTCCGAATACCCTCCGCTATACCAACTTAACGATATAGTGGCCAATGCGGTCCACGTTACTCTGTGGTAAATCTTGTGGCTCGTATTTCTGCATTTACGACGTCAACCCGGCAGTATCGAGAAATAACATGGTCTACCGAACATGAAAATTAGGTCAAGGAACCATTTATTTGTAGCCAACCATTAAATTAAAAAGGAATGCAAATATTTTCTTTTCGGAATTGTTAAAGAAAGAGACGTGGACGCTAATGCTGATATTAGACGAATCAACCAAATTGAATAAAGTCGATTGAAAGACTCAGAACTGAAAAGATACGACTGTATTCAACAACATTGTGACATTGAGTGAGTCAAATTTATGTTTATAGAGGTCACTTTGGCTGATTCATACAAATTGAAAGATAGAAATGAACCGTCTAATATCGATTTAAGGATAGTGTATCGTGACAATTTAAGTACTCACTGCTCTTTATCAACACGTATAGAATTGTTAGTGCTTGTTTGCAAAATTAATTATATTGCCACCTGGCACTGTTGATTTATTCCATAGATGTTAATACTTATAAATAAGGTTTATAAAATATTTTAAATGTCAATAATTTCAGTCTAAAATTTAAATCATATCTTGGAGTTATCAGATATCCTTTTATATTTTAAAGTAACATTAAGGGTAATATTATTATTACGTGTAATAATATTGTTACGTGTTGCAGGACTCGAATTAAAATGCCGTTAGAATTACTATAGAATTTGTTTTATTAGAACTATACAAAACGTATAACACAGGTACAGATATAATAATAATAATAATAATCGGCAGACAAACACACATATTGTATATCCCCAAATTAAGCAAGTAACGCTTGTGTTATGGGTAATATACAACGTACCACTCTGGGGCCGATCCCAGACACCCAGACCATAGTAAATAACGGAGAAAATGTTTCCGAAATTTACTATACCAAGGATCGAACCCGGAGCCTCTGCGTTGCAGCGAGGTAGGCCGGCAACGGCTTAGCCCGCTCAACCACAGAGGCCGTCAAATATAACTGAACACAATCAGTACAAAAGTAATGCATGATTCAATAACACGCGCAAAGTCCGTCACTAAATAGATTATCGAATGTACACAAGTCTTGCCTCGCGGCTGGTTATCGCACGACTGACGACCTCTCCATTGGGGCATTGCTTTCTGTTTCACAAATGCAATATGTCTACCTGGCCGCACGGGCCGAATTTCTTAGAATCACACCTGGCTAATGACTGCCATAAAGGATTACAATACACAATGGGCTGTTTACTAATTACAAATTTTAAACAACTAATTACAAAGTAAACAAAAGAAAATAGTCATAAAAGAGCTTTAATGTTATTAGCTCAAACGCCGGCGGGTAATAAATGTGCTTTGTTCACAAATATGCAGGTGGCCAAAATTGTAACAATATGTATGTCCGAGTCACGAGCACAACTACAAAGTAATAAACATTCAACGTTAACCAAAGCAACTCTTATTTAAGTTTTAATTTATTTTCATTGTATATTACAGGTACTGAAAAATTAAATAAGTACCATACATGTATCTCGTTGCTCAAACTTTTGCAAACTGTGCAAGTGCTTTGGCGTCTGGAGTGGCGTGACATCTCCATCAAAGAAATTTAGTAATAAGAGCGTAAACATGTACAAAACATATTTTACGTTATACTGAAAATATATTTATCAGGGCCGTATGGGTAGACATATAAACTTATATACATATACTACTGTAATGATTTTTTATTCAAGGTTTTGGAGAGACTGAAAAGTGATACGCTTTTTTTTCAAAGGCATATATTGTAGTATAAGTATAATACTGAGTAAAGTGAGTAATATTAAGTAAAAAGGAACAATAGCATCATGAATTCTGTTGTTTAGTCAAAGACCTATAATTTGGCTGAGTAGTGTTAGTACCTACTTGATTGAAAATAATTATAAAATTAACGAACAGGTATCACTGGTTAGACGCATAAACCATACGAAACCCTATTTAAAAAATAGAAGATGCTTTAGTAGTCAACTACCCGCATTATAATACCATATATTTCTTTCGCCACCAACTTATAACTGATGGTGTAGGATTTACGCTGTGGTTTACGATGTGTAAATTACACATCGAGATTACTTGCGTGAAATCAGTTTAGTTAGGCAACTGAGAGAAATTAAAATAAGCTCTAGGTACATACTGCATAAAGGGTTTTATTAGATGACTCTTCAAAAATAATACTGGTATTTTTATTTGAATCAAAAGACATCAAAATATATGCTTATAAGGTAGTAAAATATGTCCCTCATCTCCGGTCTGACTTTTGACTTGAAAACAATTTCAAAGAAAATTATTTTGGACAAAATCTTTTGAGTGTTTTCTGAGGCAGGTATTTTGATTATATATATTAAATACCTTCTTGACGATCCTATGTATGTTTAAAAACAGCGGACGTTCATCATCTTTACAGAACTCCGTGGACTGATTCTCCTCACTGAATAAACATTCAGTGAGGAGGATATTTTTCAAATAATAAATCCCTTTTATTGTTTTATTTACTCGTATTTTGTCGTTATTGCTTTATTTGCCGATTACTACAAATTAATTCTCAAATATCCAGAGATAAAAGAAAATGATTCCAACCATATCAAATATATGGTAGGAATCATTTTCTTTGTGAATGATTTGAGCCTACGAAATGAACTTTATATCTTAAAAATTACGGTCTAAAATATAACAAAGCCTTAGATTAGATATATTTGGCTAAAAAAGAAAACTTTTCCAAGAGTAATTTATTTTGCCCTGTTGATGCCAAACCACAATATCGTCTCAAATCTTCATTTAGCGCTAGTTACCTAAGCTTTAGTATTCATTTGATCTTTCTAAAGCCAGTCTAACATTCTCTAAAGCTGTCTCAAGGTGCCTAATAATATAAAATAAGTCTGTTTTATTATAATTTATGCCTGTGTAGAAAAACCTAAATTTTGACTCCGTTTTGATATAAACTAGTCGTTGTGAATTTAGCAGTTAGTTACTTATCTTTATATATATAATTCTTCTGTATGTGTGTATGTGACTGAACTCCTAAACGGCTGAACCGACTTTGATAAAAAAAAATGTGCGTTCAGGTGGAGTCGAAAATGGTTTTGAATAACAATTGGATCTAATAGGGTGAGCTGGTATTTTTTGTAGAACTTGAATAACTATGAATTTTTAACAATAGTTAAGATACTAGATACACAAATTGTTTAAAGCCATATTGTTTGTCATTCATTGATTGATAAATTTATATGAAATATGGTATAGGTATAAGTTATGAAATATGGTATAGGTTTAAGTAGTCACATGAGGGTTAATATATACTAGTGTTCGCCCGTGGTCGAAATTCGACCATAATAATTTATTGTCAAAGACTTATATAATCACAGAGTTCGCCAAGGCTACACTGTTAGTTTGACTTGAACAATAAACATAAGAGTATATTTATGCATGCGTGTGTCAAGTATATGGTAGTGTGTGTAATTTTTTTTTTATTGTTTTTATGTATTTTTTATGCACAATTTAAAAAAATATTAACATTCGTCGCTTCTTGTCTATATAAACTATAAGTGTGCGAAATTTCATACTCCTCCGTCCGCTCAGTTTTCGTAAAAGGGGGTACAAAGTTTTTGCTTCGCGTATTAATATATAGGTAAGTATTATATATGGTTAACCTTTACCTGCGAACTTTGGACATTTTTAAAAAATTAACCTGGTAGTTTAGCGTAGCAACACTCAGCCATTCTGTCGGCCTACTTACAGGTAGCGACTTAAATTTCTCGTTTTATTCCCAGCTATGCTTACGTACACATAGCTGAACCGCTTCTATTGTAGTAAGTAACGACATAAATTTATATATATTATTATCTTAAACCTAGTCTGAAGGCAGCAAGGCAGAAAAATCGGCCAAGTGCGTGTCAGTCCACATACAGTAAAGCGTTTCTTACAAATGATAAACGGACACTGTTTTTGCCATTTGGCTACGAAAACATAGACCCTTTTCGCAAAAACTACTCTAAGGATCTTGGTGAAACCAACTTATTTTACGAATATTTTTAAGGTCATCCTTGAATTGCTTTAGTATAGTACCAAATATTGTTTAGTTTGTCTTTGTTTAGACACCTTTAACACCGGCTTGCCTGGAAGAGATTGCTATGAGGGATAATGCCGCCCATTATTGATCTCTCTCTTCCAGACTGGATACATATGCTAATGCATATATTTACGGTTTAAGTGTATAGTGAACAGTAAAGAGTTTACGTTTATGTTCTTACAAATAAATTTAATGTAATAATAATATCAGTGAATGAACATCATCAAGCAAGTAAGTAAAACCCTAAACAACTTTATTTAACCAATTTTCGTTTAATTAAGAGTATGTTACAGTTTTAAGCGCGGCATTTTATTTGATTTTTATTTCAACGCTTTGGTCGTATCTTGCGCCGCTTCTTCTCTTAAAGCACAACATGTTGCGAAGCGGTGGTTAAAACGTAGTTTTAATTGTGTGCACTAGTCGCAGAAACTTAAAAAATACCATTTTATCCTTTTTGTAATTAGCACATAGCACAACCTTAATCTGGCCTTGTACATTAGATAATTATAGTTTACGCTTAATTATTGTAATCTGTTTTGTGCTTAAATTAATAAACATCCTACTACCAGGGTGAGGCCTCTGCAATTTAGAAATGACAACACTATCGTAACGGATATATATTAGTAAGCTCGATGAGCATTTTTACTCACTATGTTGCAGTCAACTGCCGATGTTTATATCTCATTTAATTTTCTTAGTAAATTAATCAATTCCTGATCACAAAATTAACCGGTATTAACTCAATTGTTGTTATTCACTGTATTTTCAAAACCTACTAATTGGCTTAAGACTAAAAGCAACTGAATACATTTCGTGTTCTCGCAAAGTTAAGTTTAACTTGGCCAAAGTAAAGATAAGAGCTTAATTGAAAGTTCGCGATCAGCTTCCTTGCGTAGCGGTCACGAATGCGCTCCTCACATCTATCTAATACAATTCTTCGCGCTTTTTTACCTGGAAAAGCGATAAATTGTTAGTTCTGTGTACAGGTGATAGTGTACTAGTGTTTGTTCGTTTAGATTGCGGTGCGGAAAGCAGTTTTGGCCGGTGAGTCCCATTTCTCTCTCCGCTTGCTAGTGTCGTGCGCAAAATCAGTTGCGCGCGCTTTTGTAACGGTTTTTGTGTGTGTAGTGTTTTCGCGCGCCTTTCTGGTCTCCTCTCGGGTCAGGGCCTCCAGTAATGGACGGCCCAAGTACCCGAAGGCCCCAGGAGCCGAGTGTCCCGCGCAAGCGGGATCACAGCGGCTCCAACAATGGATGGGCCATGAAAGAGATAGGGGAGACGCGGGAAAAGAAGTCTTCCTGGTTCGTCGCAGCCGCAGCGCCGCGGAACCTCGTCTCGGGCGCCCGGGTCCAGCCGTTGTCACGGCTACCGGGCTGCCCGCTTCGATAGGGGGTGCATCGGCGGTGGTCGACCTCACCGCCGCCGGGCCCCGCGATAAGGAGAGCGCGACGATGGGGCCGCCTTCGGCTCCCGCCGCGCCTAGGGTTCCCGCCATGCGTGCCGCGCGCAAGAGCGCGGCACACACGGCCGTAGGTAGGAGGTGGTGCTCGCCGCGAACTCGGCCGTTCTCATGGCCGTGAGCGCGGCGAACGCCATCGTAGAGAATGTCTACAGGGCGCAAACGCCACCTGCACGGGCTTCACCTGTGCAGGGGCCAAGCGCCTTCATGGACCACGTAGACATCGCGCCGTCGGGCAGCGTCCCAGATTCGCTGGAGTACGCACTCGACGACGCGATTCGCGTCTTCTGCGGCCCGCACGCCGAGGCGGCTGCATGTGCGCCGACACCGGTTAGTTCGGTGTACACAGCGGCCGGCTCAGCGACAGCGGGGGGCGATGGCCCCACGACGGTGTCGACTAGCGCGCGGGCTTCACCCGTGCCCTCGGCATCGGCTTGCGCACCGGCTTCACCCGTGCGCAGCGTGGGGACGACCGCCCCGCGACACCGGTTGCCGCGCGGGCTTCACCCGCGCCAACGACCGGGGTCGTTGTTAGGGATGGTGATATAGGTGCGGTGGCGGCGATGATGTTGTCTTCTTTCCCTACTGGGACTGTCGCCGCCACCGCTTCGTCCAGCTTCGTCCCCGAGTCGAGGCAGCGGTTCTGGGACCGCAGCGCCGACTCGGAAAGCACATCGGGTGCTTCCACGCCGGCGCGGGCGCGATCGCCGCTGCGTCGCACGGGCGACGCGACGGCGAGCGTGCTCGCGGGTGCGGAGGCCTACCTCCGCACCGAAGGGGAAAAGGGTCGCAAGGCCAGGAAGGCCACTGCTGCCAAACTGGCCGCGGCTAGCCAGTGCGCCGCGCTGATAGGGGACGTACGTGTGCTCGGCCCTGGGGAGCTCCGCCCAGCGGCGAGCGCCCAGGTCGCCGACATCCTCCAGGTCGCCCAGACGTCGGGCAACCTGAAGGGCGCATACGTGCGCCGACTGAAGGAGGCTGCGACCCGGCTGTCGGACATAGTCGACACGCTGGTGACGCGGAATCCAGAGTCGGAAGCCTGGAGACTCGGCAACGAGAACTCCAGGCTGCGCGCCGAGCTCGGCGCCTTGCGGGAGGAGAACCTCTCCTACCGCAAGGAGTTCGAGCAGATGCGGAAGGCCATGAAGGCCCCGCTGCGGATGCGGCCCCGGTTCCCGCTGCAACGGCGGAGCCGGGTCCCGTGCCCGCTAAGCGGAAGGCCAAGGCCGCCGCGGCGGAAAAAGTCCCGGCCCCGAGCCGGTTCATATCTCCGCCGCGGTCCCCAGAACGGTTCCGGCTACCGCCGCTGTGGCGGAGCCGGTTCCTACACCAACCGCTGCGCACACCGGTGTGGATTATGATATGCTCACGCATATCATCGCCCGCACGGTGGGCGCGATGTTGACGCTCGGCTTGCCGGGATTGAGGAGCGGCTGCCGCCCGCGCCAATTCTTCGCCCGCCGCTTGCGGCGGACAGGAAAAAAGGCCGCGGAGACACAACCGCTGCCTAAAACGGCGGGAGCTGCCGCCGCCGCCCGCCGGGCCCCGGGGGAAGTAATTACCCCGGTACCGATGGAGGTGGTGGTAGCCCCCGTCGTAGGGGTGGCGGACTCCCCACCGCCACCCCCTCCCCCCAAGAAGAAGGTGAAGAGGGGGGGAGTAAAGCAGAGGGCGAAGAAGCTGCGCCGAGCCGCAGCTCTCGCCGCCGCCTCTGCTCCGGCGCCTAAGCCTGGGCCACCGGCCCCCAAGCCGGCCCCCAGACTCATGGCTAAACCCGCGGCCGCGACACCGGCCGTCGCGGCACCCGCCGTCGCGGCACCTGCCGTCGCGCCACCATCGGCTGCGGTGGCCCCTGCCCCCGCCCCCGTTCCGGAGGGGGGGGCGTGGTCCACGGTCGTCCGAAGGAAGAAGGGCAGGGGCGGGGCGGAAACGCCCCGCCCCCTCCTCGGCGCAAGCACCGGCTTCGCCATCGGGGCGGAAACCGGCGCGCAAGCCACGGGCTACGAAGCCCGTGGTATTTCAGGAGCCGAGATCGGCAGCAATTATCATTAAGTTGCTGCCGGAATCGGCCAAAAACGGTATTGGCTACCGGGAGGTCTTCGCGAAGGCCGCCTCGGTGGTCAATATCACCGAGCTAGGCCTCAGAGAGGGGCTGAAAGTGACGCGGACCGCCCGGGACGCTCGACTCCTGGACTTCCCCCCAGGACCCGAGAGCGCGACTAGGGCGAACCGCGTCGCCGAGGCCCTTCGAGGGGCGCTCAAGGATGGCCGAAGTCATCCGCCCCGTAAAGCGTGGGAGCTTTACGTCTCAGGGCTGGATGAGTCGGCCACAGTAGATGGGCTTCGCAGTGCCATCGCCAGCGTGGGCAACTGCCTGCGCGACGATGTTAAGGCGAGGCACATCGGCATAGGACCTGGGGGGATGGGCGCATCATACGTGATGTGCCCCGTCTCTGCAGCCAAAGCCATCGCCGAGCGGGGCCACCTTCTGGTGGGCTTCACCTCGGCGAAGGTGGAGGCTCTGGAAGCTCGGCCCATACGTTGTTACCGTTGTTTCAACGTCGGCCACGGCACCCAGACTTGCCCGGACTCGTGCCCGGACCGGACCGGCTTGTGTCTCCGCTGCGGTAAGAGCGGACACAAGCAGCCGGACTGCACAGCCCGCGACCCCCACTGCGCCGTCTGCGCGGCGGGGGGCAAACGCGCTACCCACCCGACGTTGGCGAGGCACTGCCAGCCCCCACACGTCAAGGGTAAATTCGTCCACCCGAGGGCGAATAAACGACCGGCGAGTGGAAGGGGGGTACCTATGGACACCTAAATGCCCAGTACACCCTTAACACTCTTCCAAGCTAATGTTAACCACTCCCCGACGCCCAGGACTTGTGCCTGCAGGCGATGGCGGAGTGGCAAGCAAACTTGGCCGTAATAAGCGAACCTTATTACGTACCCCAGCCAGGAACTGGGTGGGGGATCTCGATGATGTGGTGGCCGTGGTCGCCAGAGCCGGATCTGGCACACCGCTCACCAGTCTCGAAAGAGGAAAGGGCTACGCGGTGGCGGAAAGCGGAGGTTACGTCATCATAGGCGTGTACCTCACGCGCAGCCGCCCCCTGGCGGAGTACGAGCTCGCCTTGGACTCCATTAGGGCAGCCGTCGGCAGACTAGCGCCGAAGACGATATTCGTCCTAGGCGACTTCAATGCCAAGCACCAATCCTGGGGAAACGCGATTACCGATGTTAGGGGACGGACGGTTGAAGACTGGGCGCTTCAATCCAACCTGTCCATCCTGAACCAGGGGTCGGTCCAGACCTGCGTACGTGCGCGGGGTGGATCGATCATCGACTTGTCATTCGCCACACATGCGGCCGCCCGCAGAGTGGTAGGATGGAGAGTGCTGGAGGAGGTGGAGACTCTGTCTGATCACTTGTACATCAGATTCGAGCTCTCCCCTCGCCCTAGCGCTAACCCTGTTCAGGGCCCCTCCCGGCTCCCGCGCTGGGCTCTTACCAAGCTCGACGCGGAGCAGGCCGAGGAGAGGGCCATCATCGAATGCTGGACCTATCCAGCCGACCTGGGGAATCTGGAGGCGCAGGCTGAGCACATGCGCAAATCCCTCAAAGGATTTGCGACGCTGCTATGCCTCGAGCCAAACGACCGCCGCCGCGTACATCGGTCCACTGGTGGACTGAGGAGCTGGCTGAACTGCGGAGGGCAGTCCGCAGAATCAGCCACAGGCTCAAACGCAGCAGAGCGCGTCGTCCTCCAGACTATGTTGAGGAGAATGGACTCGTGGGGAGTTCAGAGAGGCCAGAAAGGCCCTTTCGATCGCAATTTTGCGAGCGAAAGCCCGGGCTCGGGAGGAGCTCCTCGAGACACTGGACCGGGACCCTTGGGGCGTCCGTACCGTGCGGCCCGCAACACGTTGCGGCCCTGCACCTCCACGGCTACGGAAACGCTCGAACCCGAGGTCCTCCGGTCGGTTATCGATGGGCTCTTCCCGGATCCGGGGATCTTCACTCCCCCGATATGGGTCCAATCATTCCCGACACCTCGGAGGTGGAGCCTCACTCCATCACCGAGGAAGAGTTAGACGTCGCCCTGGACCGGCTCCGGGGCAGGAAGACGGCTCCGGGACCCGACAGGGTTCCGGGTCGGCTCCTCTTCCTGGCTGCCAAACACCTACGCGGCCAGCTGCGGGAACTGTTCGATGCCTGTATTCGCGCAGGCCAGTTCCCGTCGCAATGGAAGGAGGGCCGATTATGCCTGATTCCCAAGGAGGCCGTCCTCCCAACGATCCGTCCGCCTACAGGCCCATAGTGTTGCTTAACGAGGTCGCCAAGGTCTTCGAGAAGATCTTAGCGGAACGCCTCGTTAAGCATCTCGATACTGTGGAGCCGGGGCCAGCACAGACGCAGTTCGGGTTTCGGCGGAGGCGCTCCACGTTGGACGCCTTCGAGACACTGCGATCTGTAACGGACGACGCAGTCCAAGCAAAGGATACTGTCCTGGCAGTTTCGCTGAGACATAGCGAACGCCTTTAACAGCCTCCCACACGAGACGATCAGGAGGGGCTTCGTGCACACGGAGTCCCCCCGTACCTCACGAGGCTGTTGGGCGCGTACCTCCAGGACAGATACATCCTTTGGGGAGGGCGGCGAGTCCGAGAATCGCGCGATAGGTCGGCGACGCGTCGCGTGCGGCGTCCCACAGGGATCGGTCCTCGGGCCGGTTCTTTGGAACGTCGGTTATGACTGGATCCTTCGGGTTCCGGTCCTGCCCGGAATAGGGCTAATCTGCTTTGCGGATGACACCCTACTCACGGCACGCGCTGCGTCATTCGCGGAATCCGTGGACCTTGCCAACGCCGGGCTGGCGATCGTGGTCCGAAGAATAGGTAGGCTGGGCTTGAAGGTCTCCCCCGCGAAAACGGAGGCCATCATGTTCCATAGGCGGTTTCGTAACCCCCGCGGACTTGTCCGTTACAGTCAAGGGTGGACATTCGTGTAGGCCCCAGATGAAATATCTGGGGCTAATTCTTGATGGGAAATGGCTGTTCAAAGCGCACTTTGAGCAGCTAGTTCCCAAGCTCGTGAGGTCCGCAGGCGCCCTCTCTCGGCTTCTTCCCAACGTGGGGGGACTGGGGGGGACGACTAGGAAACTCTACATGGGCATCCTTAGGAGTATGGCCCTGTACGGTGCACCCGTATGGTCCACTGCACTTCACCGCCATAATAGGACTTTGTTGTGCCGCGCACAACGGGTCCTGGCGGTGAGGACCATCCGAGGATACCGTACAGTGTCGTGGACGGCGTCGACACTTTTGGCAGGCGATCCGCCCTGGCCTCTCCAGGCGGACGTGATAGCCAAAGTTCGGCGCTCCCGACAGGATGCCCTCGCCCGTGGCCTGGTCTATGGCCAGGCCGAACTCCAGGTGATCAGGACGCGGGAAACCGCGGCCATGATCCAAGCTTGGTCAGTAGAGTTGGAAAACCCTGTTGCTGGCATTGACACGGTGGAGGCGGTTCGACCGCAGCTGTTGCGATGGCTCTCGCGGAAACGCGGGACCCTGACCTTCAGAATGACACAGATACTTACCGGGCACGGCTGCTTCGATAAGTATCTGTGTCAGATTGCGGGCTGCTTGCCTTCACCCCAATGCCGCCAATGTGGCGCGCTAGACACGGCGTTACACACGCTAGTCGAGTGCGCAGCATGGGCACCTCAGAGGTTTGAACTCGAGACACTTGTAGGACCGATCGAATCGCTGGGCGATCTGGTGCAAGCCATGCTGCACAGCGACGATTGGTGGGTGGGTGCGGCCAATTTCTGCGAGGCGGTAGTGTCTCATAAGGAGGCCGCGGAACGAGATAGGAGAGAGATGGTAGTGCGCATGCGTCTCGCGGGCGCCGACGTCAGTTGGGAGCCCGGAGGCGCAGGTATGCGCATGACCTCCCTCCCTGAAATACCGCTGCAGGGCCCTCTAGCATCTAGGAGCAGAGGAGTCTTCACCCCTGTTGACGAAGTGAGTTTGCCTCTCCCGGGGCATTCTTAAGCACTTGTGCGCTAGGATCGGTGTGGGCGTAACTACGTTCTGTATCTCACGCCTTTCCTGCCATAAGCGCGGGGCACATGGGAGGAGGGTGGTTTTAGTGGGGTATTGATTAGTCGAGTCTCCACACAAGCCGGTTGATTATTGTTTGGATTGCCTCAGTGGAAAGCCTCCATGATCAACAACGGTCTAATCCTAGCAAAGGACCCGGTATGTGCGAAATGCATTTCCCCCGCCAAAAAAAAAAAAAAAAAAAAAAAAAAAAAAAAAAAAGAGCTTAATTGAAGAGCTTCCCTCAAGGCCTTATCGAGACCACTGTAATTGGGGTGACGTGATTCCAAACATTCCCTCACTAATAGGTTACTTATATGTTTCTCTTGACCTGATTTTTGTTAGCGATTAGAAAGAATATTATTGACCTTCCAGAGATTATTAAGGCTATATCAAAGCCAGAAATATTCTTGTTTTCCTCTTACTTATTTTGGTCATAATGAAACGAATTATTATGAGAGTTATTATTATTTTCATTTTAGTTAAGTTGGTAGAACTATGCTGGAATCACTATCTTTATTACTGTTCGCTGAGCCGACTCGACTGGTATGATATCACACTTTTACAGATAATCGATGTGAAATGGTTAACCTTGTCCTGATCGTGTTTCGTACGGTGAGTGAAAGATCAGGTGACCCAATCTCTATTCCATTGTCCCTATCCCCCATTCCGTCCTTCCCATCTTCCTATCCAATTCCTCTATCTCATCCCTCATTGCCAGGTGGTAAGGTATTTGCCTGTCTGGATGGCTACCACCTCTAGTCTAGAGTATGCCGCAACAACAATCTTGAGCTGTGTTCCGGCATTAGTGGCCAGGTCCAGTATCCCTTAAGAGAGCATCAGCATATTTGTAGCACTTTTAGTCTTATAAATGTCTATAGGCGATGGTATCCACTTTCCATTAGCTGGGCCGTCTGCCTATCTGCTGAACTCATGCAATAAAAAAATTAAAAAATCCTATCTCAACCTCCCCCTTCCCCATTACATCTATTCCATCTCCCTAATCAATTCCCTTATCCTATCTCATCCGCCAATCCTGTCCCTTCTAAACCATCATAAAAGCTGACAATGCTTTGACTCCTGGTGTTGCAAACATCCATAATCGACGAAAACCAGTTTACGTCAGATAGGCCGTCTGTTTGTTTGCCCTTTTTCGTCATTAAAAAAAGTTATATTTCGTTTAAAAAAAATTAATGAAGGAGACCTTCAGAACTAGCAATTTTAGAAAACGCAGAATTTTTCAGTTCACGTGAGTTTAATTTCAAGAAAATGGTTCATGACCTGGTGAAAAATGAAATAGTTCAATAAACTTAGGTTATTTCTCTCTAACAAAGACAAAAACATTTTAACACAATTTATCTCAAGAAACAAAATTAGTGAACTTGTAAAAACTAATTGGTAAAGCATGCAAATGGAGACTCTTGGGTTTTGGAGTAACAGATAAAGTGCGTAAACTGTTCTCAATGTAAATGAGACGGACCGGCTGTTGAGAATTTATCTTCGGTCATTATTAAAATACTGACAACTCTAATTTTTTGAGCAATTATTTATGCATCTATAAAGTGTTTTAATTCTGTAAAAGGTTAATCCGTGGAATGCGGGACTGTTTTTCGTAAGCTGACACGATAGACATTTAAAAAAAATATGAAAAAAACACGTTTCAGTTAAATTCTTCATTACATTTCCCAAGAAACATGATCAGTGGTAAAATTCGCGAATTTTACCATTGTCCAATAGTGAGCACGCAATATGAGGGTAGCTAAAAAGTTCACCACACCAACGGTTGTGTCGCCATCATTCCAGGTTTTAATACGACGTATATTTCGAGCTTGAGCAATGCCTGCTCTAGAGGGGATGTAAGTTTGGGGCGCCATTTTGGCTATTACCTACAAACTAGTGGTTGCCCGTGGTCGAAATTCGACCCTAATAATTAATGTCGAAGACTATACTTCTATAATCACAGATTTCGCCAAGGCTACACTGTTAATTTGGACTTGAACAATAAACAAAAGAGTATATATGCCTGTGTGTGTGTCAAATACATGGTAGTGTGTGTAATGTTTTTTTTATTGATTTAAAGTATTGTTTATGCATAATTTTAAAAAATATTAGCATTCGTCGCTTCTTCTCTATATAAACTATAAGTGTGCGAAATTTCATACTTTTCCGTCCGGTACAAAGTTTTTGCTTCACGTATTAATATATAGATAATAGAAAAAATTATTTCATGTTCATAATTCCAAATAATTTAATACATAATATTCTGCAGTTTACGAAAACGACTGAATTATTATTCTGAAGCACTACCCGTTTGTTCAGAATTTTCCAAATTATAGGTCAAAAGTTAGAAGGAATGGCACACTTTTTGTTTCTTTAAAGGTGGGGTTTCATCTGCGTTCGTGTTAAAGATTTAGGCAATTTCACGTAGATATGGCGATGAGCTTAATGTGTTATTTTATATGCGACATTGTTAAGGACGTTACACATTGACAGATTGTTTTACATAGACGGCGTTATTTTTAACGCTTTAAATAAAACGCATTCGCCCACAGCCCAACTTTTTTAACACTTACGCAGATGCAGCCCCAGCATAAAGCGTATATTGCCTACGTATCATTAATTACATATTACTCGTATTTTTTTTGTTTTTGAATCTCACTACACTATTGTTGAGACTCATATAAAATACTTTCTTCAAATTCAAATTTGAATCAAATCAAAATCAAATCAAAAATCAAAATCAAATTTTTCCATATAGACCCCGTAGCTTCACACATAGACAGATGGACAGACAAACCGGTGGACATAACGATTGTACAAAGTTTCGTTTTTGCCAGCATGACTAACTATATGTACGATCGACCCAATTGAATCATGGCCCACCATAAGGTAATTATCCTACAGTTGTGAAATACAATTAGGTTGAAATTCGCCTGAACACACATTTCCTGTGTTGTTCTGAACAAACCTGTTATCATTTTATTAGACATTGACAGTTACTGACTACGTTGTATTAAACAGATCGGAGAGACTCGACTATATTCGTGTGTAACATCTGACAAACGCTATTACGTGCTATTACTATCTCTGTCATTAAGTATATTGGATAAAGGGCCGGTTCCTATATCTTACCGACCGTTTATTTGCCTTACTAACGGTTAAAATTTGACGTAATCTCTATACAAGTAATATCAAAATTCAACCTACGGTAAGGCAGGGGAGTGAATAGTAAGATATCGGAACCGGCTATAAATCGACAAGCGAAAGGTGACACAGGCCAAACCTTTGTATAAGCAACTTCTTCATCCACTCATAGTTTCAGTTCACAAACACAGAACCAAAGAAGAAAATCCCTTTTGGTAGTGAAAAAACCTCGGTCAAATGAAAACACAGGTCGGGTGCAATAAACCGACTTACAGAAACACAATATACCCCATTGTCTAGTTTCATAGCATACCCCTGACTGGGATTGGAATAAATAATGCAAGTGAATATTCACCTGGGTAGCCGAGTTCATAGCGCTGGCATGAATTCGTCATTCAGACTACCCGTGCCAGAGTTGAGCTGGCTAACTTAATTCTTCAATGTGCTTGCATAGTTGAATTATTTGCAAAGTTAGCTTGAATGCATACGTTCAAGTTATTAGGTTATGGTCTATTAGCCTTCTAGTGACGTTACTTCTACTATTATGTAGAAGAGTATACCTTTCTTGCCGACTAGTAGACACAGTGATAATGTGGTTAAATGACTGTGGACTGTGATTGTGAATGAATGATTACTGTTGCCACGTTTATTTTATCGTAAGATGTTGACTTTTTAAAATAAGAAATATAGGCCATTGAATGTGTTTAAAACCCCTAATATTAACTTTCAAGTAAATATAATAAATAATAATCGACACAAAAACACATTGTATATCCCCAAAACAAGCAAGTTACGCTTGAGGAATAAACAAAGGAATTATTACTCTGGGGCCTATCCCAAACACCCAGACCATATTAAATAACGGAAACTTCGATTTTGAAATTTACCATACCAGGAATCGAACTTGCGGAGCCTCTACGCTGTAGTGAAGTGAACCGGAAAATGCTTAGCACACTCAACCACAAAAGTATATATTTAGAATAGATATACAATATTTTGATACAAATTTCGCCACCGCAATGTTATTTAACCATAACAATTTCTTCACAACGGCCGACAGGGAAGCTAATACTGTTATTACATTTTTCAACCAAATTGAATCAATCATCAAATCAATCCTTCGCGTCCACATAACGAACGACGTGCAGTTTCGGGGTCATCTGGAAGGCAAGGCTAAACTTGCCTCCAAAAAGCTTGGTGTGCTAAACCGGTCCGATCAGTACTTCACTCCGCGGCAACGACTTGCGCTGTACAAAGCGCAAATCAGACCGCATATGGAGTACTGCTCACATCTATGGGCCGGAGCACCCGCTTACCAGACTGACCCCCTCGACTCCATCCAGTGTTGCGCCGTTCGTATCGTCGACGATCCCATACTAACAGGCGGTTTAGAATCGCTTAACCTTCGAAGAGCCTTTGCGTCCCTCTGTATAACGGGGTGTTCCGAGGAACTGTTTGATCTGGTGCCAACACCTCACTTTTACAACCGCACCGCTCGCTAGCGACGGGATATCCATCCCCGTTTCCTTGAGCTCCTACGCTCAACTACGCAACGGTTCTCTAGAACATTAATTCCGCGGTTTTTCCTTTGCACTATGACATGGGTTTTTTAAGAAGGGCGTTATAAAATTTCTTAGAGGTCGGCAATGCGTTAGCGATACCCTTTGTGTTGCAAACGTCCATCGGTGACGATAACCACTATCCATCAGGTTGGCCGTTTACCTGTTTGCATGTTTCAGGCAATAAAAAAAGGTATAAAACTAAAAGGACACGATGGTAATCAATGACATTCATTCAATGTTCCAAGTTTGTGATTAGATATATGGATGGATCACTTTGGTTGATTCGTTCGAATTGAAAATCAGAAATGAACCGTCTAATACAGGTTTATGACTCTATAGCCTGACCAGGCGTATTAAATAGTTACCAGTATTAACCATATATTAGGACTTTGACGCCAAACATTAGCGTTCTTATGATAATACAAAGTCGCATTTCACAAAAAAATCACACTTGCCTTGTGTTAGTAACATAAATTTATGGCAGCTAATATATGTTTATAGGAGATATTATGAAGGTACAGTTGTAGTTGTTACTTGTATAATAATGTCATAATGTAAATATTATATTAGGTATCAATGATCGCTATCGACGACGAGATCACGAAACAATAGCTATTTTAAGGTAGATGTTTGTTGATATGTTACAATGGATAACGAGGTTAATTAGTGAATACGATATCGTCATATTTACTAAATGTTTTGGCGGCATTTGTAACATGTATTATCAAGTCGTTGAACATTTTAGATTGCGTACCTTTAATTGACAGTACTTTCAAATAATTTATAGTATTTAAGCGGTGCATGAGTCCAGGCAGATTCAGTTGTTCTACCATTCGCCAGGCGCTGCACTCTTAGGTAAACTAATTAAGTTAAATGCTTATTAATAGAAATGTCCTCGTATTGTGATAATAATAGTTAAATGTGTAGAATTGAGATAATGTAAAGACGAATTGGCTTGAGGCTTGGAGTGATTAGAAGTGGAGGTTGGGGATCACCGGGCCAGGTTGGGCCCATTCTTTATGTCATCTTGGTAATATATCTATATGTATTTCTATGAAAAGTTTGAATAGAGGTATTTTTTCTCATGTTTCTTTAATTGCGTATTTATCGATTATGTACCTACACTTCTGAAAACAAAACTGCATAGCGAAACATCACCCTACGAATGCCCGACAAAATTCTTAGGAGCTTAGTTACGAAAAATAACTACTTAAATAGCGCGTTCAACATGAAAAAAAAATGCAAACAAAATATGTAAAAAAATATGTATTAACGTTGATATTCATAGCTATTTCGTTAGAGCAATATAGAGCCAATTAGTTCATTACTTATCCTTTAATTTGTTGCTCGTTAAACAAAAACGTTTAATGACATAAAAATAATAAAAAATTAACGAAATCGTTGTCGATTAAGTATAATGTAATTTATAATAAAATGCCTTACAAATTCTTCGTTGCAAACTAATTTCGAAACTAATCCCATTGTTATTCGATGCATAAATTATTTACGACTTAGAGATAATGGATGTAAAGTACAATACATTACTCATAATAAATTATGCAAACGTATTGTATCGATTTCACTTGTGCGGTTTAACGCATACTAAATTTAGTTTGAAAACAAGATTTAATAAGCAAGCATTATATTTTGTACTAGGATATGCCGTCGTTCACGATGTACTTGAAATTCCCGCGGGGTTCCCGGGACAAAAATTATCGCAGCATTTTAAAAAATAATGTAAGCTATCGTTTAGTGGAAACTGTTGGAATAAGCTAATTTTTATGCATCCGAACAACTTCGTACCGCTTCCAGGAAAAATCCCGCAAAATTCTCGGGTAAGAAGGAAGGAAAAGTACCGCAGATTTTAAGTCTATGAATTAGCTGAAGATCACTGACAACGAGATCGAAATAGGCCCAGTAGTTTTTACGTGAATCCTGAATAAGCAGACAAACCGCCAAATAGACAAACTGACACGAAATCTAAAAAAAATGCATTGTGTTCTCCGTCGTTTATATAGTCTATTTCAGTTGTTTTTTTAAATAGCTTTAATTTACAGACACGGCACTAATCCTTTGCAGATATCTTATTACCCCTTTGAATTTTAGTGATCTATTATTCGCGGTAATCTCTTTGTTCACGCCGGCGTAAGACTTCATAAAATCTTCTTTCCTCTGTTGGTATTTCATGTGAATTCTTGGAAGCTATTAAGTTGTCCATTTAAAGATTTCAAGAACCAGTGGGCGGCATGTTGCTAGGAGGCCATGTCTAATTTACAAATGGATGAGGGTCGGTCAGTCGGGAAATTAACCAGTCGGGCTCTCACTGCAAACGAGGCATTACCTAGTCTACTTTTGGAGAGAGTATCTTATTACGACAAACTTTGTACGATTTGTGTGATAAAGATTTTCTGCCCTGCGGTTTGGTTTTGTTGTACTTGGCTATACTTGTAACAACTGTGAATTACTTGTGTATACTTCTAATAAACTTTGTGATAATTCCAACGGCATTTTCGAATTTACATCCTACAAATCCCTTACAAATTCGTAACAATATAAGTCCACTAACCTTCAAATAAATTGGGTAATTGCTTAGTAGTCCATGCGTAACAAACTGTTCCTTAGTGGTGACAAACACAGTGGAGTTGGTTTTTTGTTATTGCCAATCTGACAAACAGGCAGATGGCCCCGCTCGTGAAAAGTGGTTATCGTCACCTATAGTCATTTGCAACACCGATGGTGAGGACAACACGTTGCCAGTCGTTAGGGTGGGATAAAGAGGATGGATGAAATAAAGGAATCAGATAGGAGGGATGGGATAGAAGTGATGAGATAGAGGAACAAAATACGGGGATGCATAGAGAAATTGAGATAGGAGGAGGGGAAGGATATTGGCCATCGGGACTCTCACTCATCGCACGAAATACTATTAGCTCGATATTCTGGGAGAGCGTGTTATCACACCGATCGAGCTGACCCTAAGAGCTATAATCATGATAGTGATTCCAGCATGGCTCTTCACATAAACGTTGGTGTCGTTAAAATGTTTACGAAACCATAAAATGGCATTTAAATAAACAAATTTTCTCTTCTAGTATTTTTGGACCTCTACAACTTGTTTTTGAAGTGAAATTTCATTTATAATCGTTGTGATTTGAAACTTGATGAAACGTAAAGCCACACCAAAAAGAAATAAACATATAAATCTATAGGACTAAGCCTGCGAGACAATGAGATAGAATACATTATATTTAATAACTTGTGGTGAAACAAATCGCGCTGTCAGCACTTTTCGCGTTCGTGCAAATACGACGCGCGTTCGACAGTCTTACCCGAATATTGCGACAGATCGGTTTTGTTCCGCGTACACAACCGCCTATACGTTGTGATTTAATGTATGTGATGTATATGTACATTTTCGTGTGTGAACAACTTAACTTTGTAAATAGTTAAAATCAAAACCTGGTTTAATTTCTCTCGTATCTCAAGAACACCTTCTGAGAAGCAACCTTCTGATTATTGAAACCACAACTTAATATCACAGTGGTATAAGTGTACACAGTGGTACAAACCTATAGGAACTCTTCAGACCCCCCACAAACTTAAACATTATGCTCATACAGATAGAGTTGGAAATGTTTTGAAGGTTTTCGTTAATACTTCAAATTTCGTGTTTTAAAGCTTAAATATATTATAAGAATATACTATATGAAATGTGACGTCACAAAATTTAGAATCCCTTCCACCCCTTGTCACACTTTGTTTCATTTCTACTGCGTGTGAACTACACACACTATTTTCTTTTTTTAAGCAATCTTCATTTCATAGTTAAAAATTAAAGCGAAAGGGACACAATTTCCACATTTGGGGCCAGTCCCTCTCTCACAACCTATTGACTTCATGAAAAAAGGCGTAAAGAAACATTTCCATATGTACTATTATGTAAACTAAAAAATGATATCAACTCCTAGTTACATATATGATGGTTACTCCTTGCTTCCTGTCAAATTGCATACATATAAATCCATTGGTTTTAGAAAAACATGACTAACTATGTACATAAAGAGGCGTACATGATGATTTCATTTAAAAAAAAACCAAACACTTTAAACATAATTTCTGTATGATATTAATTTTCGAATTTAAAATTATATATCTTTCCTTAAATCAGTTATTTGTAGTCAACTTATTATTGACACATGAGGGACCTATAGTCCCAATATAATAACCTACGAACAGAACATAACATAACTCTTCGATACGATATCACACAATATTTTTTATATTCTCAAAATAATTCTTACACACCTGGAAAAAGTAGCTTATAAAAATGTTTCTGTATTATTGCATATTCAGGTGACACGTCGTAGGCACGGTGATCTTGCCCTCTACCATCTAGGGAGCAGAGGATTCTTCACCCCTGTTGACGAAGTGAGTTTGCCTGTCCCGGGGCATTCTCAAGCACTGATGCGCTAAGATCAACGTGGGCAACTACGTTATAAGTCTCACGCTCTTCTTACCACACCGCGGGGCACATGGGAGGAGGGTGGTTTTAGTGGAGTATTGAGTTCTTCGAGTCTCCACACAAGCCGGCGATTTGACTCTGGTGCGCCATTCGTGGTGACACCTCTCGTCGCTTTGGTCTAATCCCTAGTAAAGGACCCACCCGGTAGTGTGCGAAATGCATTCCCCCGCCTCAAAAAAGGCACGGTGATCTTACGCCCTCGACTATTGTTACAGTTATTTAGTAGCATAGTTGTTCTTGTCATGTTTCTTTTTAAAGTTAAAAAATAATTTTGTTATGTACTCTCTTATTTCTAAGCCGATACTATCGGCCATTTCCTTAATTGAATATTAATGTTATATTTTTATTTATTCTGTGATTAGCGCCTGTTTTGTATAGAGTAGTTGTTCATAATTTATCATCATTTTATACAACAATAAGTTTTGCAACAACTCAAAAGTTGCAATTGTTGCAATTACACTATCGTTTGGCTTAGAGATTTCTCAGCAAGAAAAAGGTTTTTATTAAAATTTGTGAACAACTTACACTACTAATACAGTCGCAATGGAAAGAAACATCTCACAATAAAGGATCCTAAAGGGCATACGATGCGGAGAAGAAGTAAGAAAGTAGATTCCCAGGCTTTCTATACGGATATTCTGGACGTAACTAGTATTTTAACACTAAAATTATGATAAGAAATATAAACAAAAAAATTGTGTGTGTGTGTGCAGTTCACACGCAGTAGGAGTGAAACGTCAGAAAATATACTCACACATAATTCTTCTGTAACTTTTATTAATATAAATATAATTCCTTTATCGTACATCCGTCAACATATTATAATTCAAAATATTCAATCTAAGTTACACTTTAAATCACTTTCATAAAGTTAAAATTCAATGCACTGTTCCGCACAATTACCTTTGATCTACATATAAAAGAATATCTGCTTTAATTATATACAGATAGAGCTAAAATTCATTAGAAATCTTATAAGTTTTATTTAAATTGAAAATTAATACTAAAGTGTAAAGAAATGTTTTTTTTCGAATTCAATAAGGTTGAATTTTATGTCTTCATCTCTTTTTAGTGTCGCTTTTTCATTTCATCGATTTTCAAATGACGATTCTAAAGAAGTTTCACTTCTAAAATATTATCCCTATGATCCATACCTACTAAAACACATAAAATTGTGTTTTTGATATTCTATTTCGTTTATACAGACGTTATTGAATTTGTTATAAATAAAACGAATGTTAAAAATACGTGAAAGGCCAGTGTAGGTACCAGTAGCTAGTCCATAAGTAAAATGGGTTTATATGGGTTTCCAAAGTCGTAAAACTTGCTACTACGCCTCCTCTAACTGTTTTTGAATTAATTTAAGATGGAAAAACTTAACAATATTTTTCAATTTTTTTTTGAGCTCCGCATTGATAACTAGAATAATTTACATTGACCAGCATGAATAAATCCTTCGATGTAAACCTTCAGCTACTTAGGCAATTTATTATATTACTTTAATCACAAAGTTTTAAGCAATTATACCACGCGACAGTTGAAAAACTACAAAAAAAAATGTTAATATCTAGTTAACATACTCATGAAAGTATCACAAATTACATTAATACAGCTTGCTACATAAATATTGTGGTCTTTTTCTAAGCCAAAACACAACAATATAACAGTGAATTAGCATAGAAATGGTCGGTCGTACCAACTGCGTGATGTAATGCCACTAGATCCTTTTAGTCCGATTACACTGGACTCCCGAATGATAACACAAGAGTATTTTCATCTTTTTATAACAGAATGACCCGTTGAAGTTAGATACAGCCATTTAAATTACTGTCTGTGCCCGCCGCTTGGTTCACAGATGACTTGGACTTTATTTTCGTATTTTCTGAATCCTGAAGATCCTGCAGATATCGAAACTGAGCCATTACGGAACCTATTTGAAAGAAAGCAGACAGACTGAAAAGCAAAAATTCGAAAAACGCTCATTTTTGATTAGGCATCGTATAAAGATCAATTTTCAATTAAATTTTGGCCTTTTGTAGCGGATCTGTGCACATCTGGATTTTCGACAATTTATAATGAGTACTATTTCTGACTCATTGCACAAACTCGAATTCTCTACAAATTAATCATATTATAGATTATAGTATAACTTTATTGTACAACAACGTAATTAACTGAATCCAATGGCAAAAAATGTTTTCAATAATAAAACGGTTTTTTTTACTGCGAAACTGAGAAACGGGCCCAGCTCATGGAAAGCGGTTACCGCCACCTATAGACGTTTGCAACACCAATAACGCAGCCAACGTATTGCCAGCCTTTAGGATAGGATAAAGATGATGGGATAAGTGGGTGAGATAAAGGGATCATACAGGAGAAATGCGACAGTAGGCATGGGATACAGGATTGGAATAGGGGGATGGGATAGGGAAGGATGGATAGGGGAAGTGTGCCATCGGAACTCTTACTCATCGCACGAAACACGATTAGCTCAAAGCTAAACTCAACCGTTTCACGCTGATATTTTGTGAGAGCGTTGTATCCCACTGAGCGACCCGCCCTAAGAGCTGTCATCAAGATAGTAATTCTAATATGGCTCTATCATGTCAAATTAAAACATTAGAAAGGAAGATACATATAGACAGGTGTGACGTCGTCTGTACTTGTATGGAGAATTTTAGAAATTTTTAAATTTGCATTTTTTATTAGGGACTGTCATTCCTAGTATTCTACTACTATGACCCTAATCATCGAGTAGGGTGGTTTATACCAAAAATGTATAAGTCTTAGTCCGTGCACGTTTTACGAATATTTCGATACGTTTTTTTCCCAGACACTCTGTAAACCTATGGAACTCTATAGAAGCGTACACTACGAAATCAATTGCGCACCGAATTTAATTTCTGTGGCATGCTACAGTATTGGCGCGTGTTAGACGTAGCTTCTGAAAAGAATTGTAATAAGAAATATTCCAAGCCCTATTTCAATCCGATTATTAATAAAAATCCTACAATCTGTGGGCCTATAAAAAACTCGTTGACCAACTTTGCGTTCATCCTTTTCTTGAAAATTGACGTTTGGCCTTTTCTTAAGAATATAAATCAGCTCGTCCGCACTTACGTGAAACTTGTCATGAGATCCTGAAGCTTATCGCGATGTTGTTATAAAAGTTCTAATATTGAAAAGTTGCTATTTTTCGTCTGGTCAACGAAGAAAAGCTACGTCGCTTTATACTTTGCTTTAGTTGTCTAGTATTTGAAAAAGCTAACTCTGAGCGTATGAGTTTCATTTTTAGAAACATACCTCTCGCTTCACATGAGTACACAATAAATTTATCTTAAAAGAAACTTGTTTTCCGTTTATGTGGTGGAGGCCTCTTTTAAATATTTAAAAAAGGAAATTTATGGTAATTATTACACGAGATAACAAGACGCATTTTGATATTTTCAATTGTGAAACTTAGCCAAAGTAAACAACGATGCAAAAACTTATTGACCTGTAACCTAAACCGTAGTTTTAGTACCTAAGCAAAAATTATCAAACTTTATTTTGTATGATTGAAGTATTAACAAACACCTTCCACGGCCAATCTATTAATACAAAAATAAAAAAGCAAATACATTACGTCTATAATTGAATCAAAGAAATTACTATAGCATAAGAGATAGATGACAAGCGTGTACCAAGCCTAGTGGAGATCCATAGCCTCTACCTGCCCCTACGGGAAACAGGCGTAGGTACTGATTGTGTGTTCTTAACATAACATCGCAAGTATATTGTATACAATACTTACGAAAGCAGTGCACAAACTCGCTGCTTGATTATGAAATCCCAACTCTCCTAGTTAAAAGTTAGAAACTCTACACAGAAAGATCGTTTTAAAGTTTGATTGTCTATTACGAAGCCTTGCTGGTATTTTTAACGACTATACTCCTTGCTTTTACATTACCGTTTGAATAAATTCTTAATCAATCAAATCAAATAAATAAACAACAACATATTACCACCATTACAAAAGTATGGTTAGTGTACTTTAGTTGCCTAGCGGCAGTTATATCGCTTTTAGAAGCTCAATATCCAAACCATTACTCGGCATAATGAAAACAATAATAAATTATCTGAGCTGGGGCCGATTTATCAATTACCAGATAAAAGTTACTTATAGAAAAAAGTAGGGATAACACGGAAAAATTCAAAATGTCAGTTGCATGAATAAAATAGTTGAATGGTTTCACTTACTTAATTCGCTCAGGGTATAATTTATTCGACTGATAACTTTTATCTGATGATTACACACACGGACATTATGTACCAATAGTACATATATACATAATACCTCTCATAGGTTGAATAGTAAGATTTTTTTACTAAATATAACTAAGGCTTGTTATAAATACAGTAACACGGAATTCATATTTCTATTGAAACCAGGCCTCCACTACTTTTTTAATAAGATTTATCATTCCAAAAGTGATATTAATTACAAAAAAAATGTTAGTCACTGAGAAACGAGGCTGACGAACTAGCATTGATTGAATCAAGCAAACGTCTTGTTCATCAATGAACATATTTCGTACTCCCCAGTCTTTGTTATGTTATCGAACTCAAGTAAGTGTATATATACACTTACTTGTACTGTATCATCTTGGTACCTTATAAGGTACCAAGATGATACAGTGTTTGTATGGTGTCAATATTTGCCATTAAAACAAGGGTCTTATCGGGTTGGTCTTGTTTTGTCACTTGTTGAGGATACATTTTCAAGGTACTGATGGCCATATAACATTATCAAACCTTGTTGTTAAGGCAGTTGCTGAACTATTCAGTTTCTAAGGTACTCCTAAACGTAACAGTTCGATATTTCAAAACTTTTATAACACACAGAAAAATTGATATTTTGTATGCAACTGGAATTAAACGCTAGAATGATGCTAATAGTTACGCTGTCATAAACTTCACGTATATAATAATAATAATAATAAATATTTATTGCAGAAAAATCAAATACAAAAAGTAATAAGTATTGAAGTCCCTAAATCTCGAGCTAGGCACTAAACCTGTTTCGAAAATCAGTGCCGTCTCACGTGAACTTTTTAGTTACCCTCATGATACCACTACATCACTTACATGCCACCACTGTTGGACAGTGGTAAAATTGACAAATTTGTCTACTGGTTACGTTTCATGTTAAATATAATGAAATTGACGGCCTCTGTGGTTGAGCGGGCTAAGCCTTTGCCGGCTTACCTCACTGCAACGCAGAGGCTCCGGGTTCGATTCCTGGTATAGTAAATTTCGGAAACGTATTTTATTCGTTATTTACTATGGTCTGGGTGTCTGGGATCGGCCCCAGAGTGGTCCGTTGTATATTACCCATAACACAAGCGTAGCATGCTTAATTTGGGGATATACAGTGTGTGTGTTTGTCTGCCGATTTATTTATTTATTTATAATCAACAATTCAACTGAAGCGTTTTTTTTTTATTCAAAATATTTTTTATTGTTCATACTATTTCCAGTATGTGAGCATTGCATGTGTATATATATGTGTGTGTTTATGTTTGTAGAGCTGAGAATAGTTCTAATCACAATATATTACAACAACGCTTCGGTGGTAGCGTAATAAAATTTACTAATATTTTTGACAATTATATTATAATCATTTTATTAAGTGTTAAAATAGACATACAATTAACGAGAGCCGTAGATATGAATGTAATAAAAACCGTACCGCGTATGTTAACCAAAAAGTCACTTTTACTGACGTGATGACATATCCAGGTTATAAACAGGCAATGCAAACTTAATTACGAGCAAAATATCCTCTAATAATGACATTTTTAGCAAAATTAACACTTTTATAAACATTATCAAACACAACACAGAATGATAGATTATACAAGAAAAGAATCATCACAAAACAAGGATAAGCAGCTTATGAAAAAAGAGGATTACCGACAATGGGGAGATAGAGACCTACACTAGCGATCATCACAAGACTCGAATAAAGGAAATTAAGTAAACAAACCGCTCACTTGGAAAAGACGTTAAGGAAAATAATCATAATCTGCCAGCCGACTCTAAAAGATTTTAGGCTTTTAAATCAATTTGTTTTACAATCATTTAGACAATTATTGCTTCCATCGTAAAACCACTCTGTCTCCGTTCCGTTCCCGAGACTGGACCTCAGGCTGACGTCGAAAAAAATAAGCCCGCCTTTTTCGATTTATCCTGGAAAGGAAATTTTAATTAAATGCCCGCTGAAAAAATCACACTTGAGATTTAATTGAATCCGCTGTAAACAACGAATTGAAAGAGTATTCCTGTGGAAATCACAGCGAATACAGCGAAACGTAACTTTTACAACCTAATTGATCCGTACCGGCAACTTTCTGAAGATCGTATTCGTACTTAAATATTTACGATGGATCTGGAAATGTTAGTTAAAGTATAAATCAATATGTACTTACTTACAAACTCTTGTTGTTTACATCAATTCTAAAAACAGCATTACTGTTACCTGTATTATACTTTTTTTTTAAGTGAAACTTCTTTGTGATTCGAAACTCGATGAAATGAAATAAAAGCGACACTAAAAAGAGATATTTAATCATTAAAATCCTAGGCTCATTGTTTATTATTTAATCCTCAGCAATGGTTTTGGTATGGTATGGTAACTAGTGTTACCATGACTCAAAGACTGCACTTGCCAAAAATTCGTTATTTCTTACATGTCTGTTTATTTAACACCGTAAACAAAATCCGACGACACAATGGCGGCATATTCGTGAATTAAATCATAATGGGGGGGACAGAGATAAATATATACTCTATATTTATCTTATTCTCTCGTAGGCTACTTTTCTGAAGTTTCACTTCTGCCCTCTGTGAATTGCACAAACACATTTTTTTTTATATTTGAAGACACCTAATTTGTATGTTTCAGGAAAACACGGTAAAGAGTTATGTCCCTAAAGACGGTACTGTTAACGCCGACATATTTGATCACCGCCTCTCTGTTTCCTTTTTTTCTTTCGCCCCATCTGTCACTATGTAATGTGACATAGTATACGTCCGACCGCTGAATGCACCGCAGCTTCTGTGCAAACCTCGTCGCGCTTTGTGTGTTGTGCCACTATTCACACCCGCTTATATCAACCCGCACGCTGAAAAGGCGCACGTTGTACCATTCCAGCTGGTCCACTAGTCGAAGGAACCGCAAGACGCAAAGGAAGGATCTCGAGGAAGAAGTGTCTGCCGCTGTGAAACCCGCATCGTTCGTAGCGTGTCTGGTGCGGCGACCTATCCTGTAAGTCCTTTCCTTCTTTTTTATCACCGCTCCGCCCGCGTGCACAGGTACTATGTACCTAAAATTAGATACATGTTAAATTTTTTACGTAAAGTGACAATTATTCTTAAGAAGTTTTGTAAGATTCTGTGGACATTTTGATAAAAACGAAATCCTTATATAATCCTTTTTTCCGTTCGACCTTTTATAAATCTTTAAATTGGTATTGAAACTACATTTAAACAAAATTACAGCAAAACCGATCGAGTACTCCTAGCAGTTCTTCTATGAAAGCTTAACAGAAAGTCATATCGAGTTACTATCGCATTTTTTATATCTATAAACTTGAGAAATGATTGGTCTCATTCAAACTTCTATCGTCTATTTCAAACCGTCCTAGTTTTATTTATCTACCCCCGTCTATGAAAACTACATAAAAATCAAAAGTGACAAAAATAAGAAAAAGGACAAACCGGAGAAATCGGATAAATTGGACAAAAAGGACAAATCGGATAAATCGGACAAAAAGGACAAATATGACCAAAATTATAGAAATTACTAAAATGACGAAATGGCAAATCACGAAAAAACCTATCCTACTTTTTGGGATAACCTTTACATAAATTTATCCCAAAATCTATCCCATTATCCGAGATAAAAAGTATCCCTTGTCCACCCTCGGTATTAATATTACATATATACCGATTTTTAGCCAAATCAGTCCAGTAGTTTTTCCGTAAAAGTGTAACAAACAGAGAGCCAAATATATTTTATCCCAGAAACTGTCCCATTTTTCGGGATAAAAGTATCCTATGTTCATTTTCGGCATGGAAAATATATACATATATACTGAGTTTCACCCAAATCGGTCCAGCAGTTTTTCCGTGTAAACGGAACAGACAGACAGAGTTACTTTCGCATTTATAATATTAACAGCGATAAATATTATCCTTCCTGTATTCCATAGCTACGCACTTGCTATGATCCTAATAAACATCTTTCGCTTCATCTTTCATTAATTATTCATTTTATTAATCTCTACAAAAATGCACGATTGTTTAAGGCACTACTAACCAGACCGTCCTTTATAATATCTGTGATTTTAACATGGTTTTACGATCTAAAACTACTGGAAATGTCAATTCAGTCGTCTTCAATACCAGACTCTTATTATACAATCTTAGATTAAGGATTAAGATACTTTCAAGACCCTTTTCTGAACAAATATCTCAAGGACTGAATCGTCGGAACAGCTAATAGGTACCTTATTTTCCGCGCCTATTATACTACCCTCGTAACATTGCTAGTCTATTGTGTAACAAAAAGAACTAGGACCTACGTCATTGTACCTAACAAGATTTGTGTTTTCAATGTTCCTCTTAATGTTACAAGCAACCAATACATGCCCTACATTTTTAGGGCCTTGTAGCTATTTTGGGAAAAACGCATCTCTCATAAAATCGTCTTGCTTTTACATGTTACATAATATTTTTCCCAGGAATTACAAAGTTTGGTGAAACTTGGTACAAAACTGTGTTCTAAATTATACTGTAATAAAACACTTTTGAAATATACCAATAGCGTTGTGTGCACGTTTATATATTTCTGTCCAAGCAAAATAACAAAATACCATTTTTTGATATTTATATGACATATTTTCAATATTTGTTTGACCTTCAAAAACCTTTTAATTATAAATATCTAAATGTTAAGAAAACAAAATATTTAAATGAAAGATGACTAAAATATCCAAAATCAGTATTTTTAAAAACACAGACTAGTTTCTTAGAAAAATGGGTATAAAATATGAAGCCAGACGGACAAACGAAGATGTTTATTTCATAAAATTTGCATTTTTCCCAAAATAACTGCAACACCCTAAAAAATATGTTATAATACGATTTTTAATAAAATCATATTGTTATCTGTATTTATAGAATACCAAATAGTAATCTCTACACATACACCTATAAACTAGAAATTATTCTAGCAAAATTAAAACGTAGATATATTATAATCAAAAGTTTGTAATGGTTGTTGACTTTAACATAGATTTTTGAAGTGAAACTTCTTTAAAATCGTTTTGATTTGAAACTCGATGAAACGAAAAAGCGACACTAAAAGAAGATAAACACATAAATCTATAGGACTAAACATGCGAGAGAATGAGATACGAGTTTTACATTGTGCGGCACGGATTAGAGAGTCAATAAGACTGATGATTAAATAGAGGTCCAATTTGGACCGAAATAAGAGTGATAATAAAAAATTTCAGACTAAAACAATGAAATATTAAAAGTGATACTTAAGAAATTTATTTTGAATTATTATATTATTTGAATTATTATGTTGACGGATGTAGGCTAAAGGAATTATATTTTTATTAATACAATTTAGAGAAGAATTGTCTGTGAGTATATTCTCCGAAGTTTCACATCTACTGCGTGTGAACTGCGCACACATACAATTTGTTTAAATCCTTCTAAACCTCTGGATGAATTCAATAAAATACTATAAAATTGTAATTTATTGGCACATACAAATAAACCAACTAGACTTAAATGATGTTTATATCAAATTAATCAAATAAACAATGACAAAATGAAATCATGGCTTACAAAAAGAAAAGTACGGTTCAGTTATTATAAAATCGGAGTATATAAAATGAGTATCGCAACTACCAAGCGATGCTTAAAAAATGTTTTCTAGCATCTCAGAAATTAATAAAAGAACGATAAATATATACTATATATAAAACTCAAAAAAAATGTATGTTCAGCCATTTGGAAATTAATTAAAATGAGACTGACTAACATAAATTATCAAACTACAATATAAAAATAATAATAATGACAATTCAATATCAAAACCTAGTGACATTGCGAAAGCTTTAATAAATTCTACACTAACATAAATTCTAATAATCAAAATTCAATTAAATACAACTATAAACTAAATAATAATAATGCAAGTTTTATATACAACCTACAGATAGTTATGCAGTTCAAAAAACAGTATGTCCTTAAACAAAACTCTTCAGTAAGATATGGTGAAATTCCAATAAAAATATTAAAAGTGTGTTCTGTATTAATTGCTCCGGTTCTCAGCTACTTATAAATCTATATTTTAAGGAAGGTTTATTTCCTGAATATCTTAAAATAGCTAAAATAAATCCTATGTACAAAAAAGGTGATCAAAAGAAGAACATGTCCAATTATCGGCCCGTAACACTTTTGACCTTTTTTTCTAAAATTATAAAGTGACTTAAGTGTAAGCGTCTTTCTCATTTCATACATAAGCACAATATACTTCATCCTAATCAAAACATAACAAACAAAAAAACTTCACATAGTCTTTATGGAGGTTAGGAAAAATAAGCAACCAAAATACTACAATAAATGCATATCACGGATACGTCGCCTCAAAACTTCATTATGGCGTACTGTTATGGAGAAATTCGATACACATATCTAAAGCATGTATTATTCAAAAACAACGTATTCCCACAATAGACGATTTTGCACCTAATGTTAGTTGCAGATCTCTGTTCAAAAAATATAAACTTCTAACATTACCCTGTTTATATATTTACGAAAGTTGCATATTTTTTTTAAATTATCCAAAGGTATTCATAAGATTTAAAGATATCAATACTTTCAATTGAAGAAATCCTAATCGCCTTATCCTACTCCATGTGCGTTAATAATTAGAAACACTTGCCAGAGAATTTTAAATAAATCCCCTTAAAATATTAAAATAAAATTTGTAAAATGGGTGATACGCATGACATTTAATATGATTGAGGAATATTTTAATTTTAAACGAACGCTAATAAGGATGTTATATTATACTAAATTGACTAAATTACATACAATACTTAATGACATTGCCTAAATTTAAGTATTTTATGCATAATATATAATTGATAGAGATATAATTAATTGAAAACTAAGTAATTATTATAATTATAATGACACCATAATCACGATATAATCATAATATGTATATGTAATCCATAAGGACTAGAAATGGCTTATAACCAAAACTACCAAAAAAAATTGTATGCCTATCAAAGGCGAAACAAGTAACTTATACCACTTAGTGCAAAACAAAAATCTAACATCTGCAAAATGTCCATATTTCAATAAAATATATATATATATATATATATATATACATGTATATTTTTTTTAATTAAACCAAATACTTTTATTGTATATTTACATAATTTATTTAATTTACAATTACAAGATAACATAATCGAATACAATAAAAAAATATTAATATTTTTATCGTATTCTACCCATAGTCCCTCAAGACTATAAGTAGAATACTGAGCCCAGATCACCGTCTTCTATAGGTAAGGTGCCCTGCGTTTCCTCGCTGGACCGCCATAGTGACCCGTTGCCCGAGGTAAGCACCAGCCCTCTAATCACCTGAAGAGTCAATGAGTCGTTTTGATAAATTTTGATAGAGGCACATGGCCTCAGGACCCCACGGTCCAAACGTCTCGACAGCAAACGGCACAAATAAAAATTACTTTGACTTTGACATCAATAATGTAATTTGTTTTCTTTTCACAATATTTATCACCTAGCAAGTAAAACACATTAAATTATCTACAAAATTTTGTGAATCCAACAAAGCATGTTAAAATTCCATTATTATTAAATAAATATTCAGTAACAAAGTACTTTTTAGAAATAAACTGAACTAAAACTATTTGTGAAATTTTGCATAATTAACATTAGCATGCCGAAGTGAAATTAAATATTGTGTGGAACATCTGACAGCCTATTATATTATTAAACACATTTTTAGGTTATTTTGGAGTTTAGCGGGAACTTAAAAATATTTGTATATGCGAGAGTAGTTCGAAATACTATGTATTAAAGTACAGGTGAAAGTAGGCACGTCATCAGTTGACACACGACCACCAAGGTAGTAGTAAAAAATTATATACAGCCTCGACGTTTTACGGGTAGAACGGCTTACAAGGACGCACGCACGCATCCACACAAATGCACCCGCTATGTTGTTAAGCTAACAAATGTATTATGAAAAAACTGCATATTTTTTGGCTATAGTAAACAGTAGTTATAACGTAATACACACAGTACAGTTTAGTGAAATGGAGCATTGGGTGATAGTCACTTTGACGACGTTAGTTTGTATTAGTCAAATACTACAAAAAATTATCTTCGTAAATATAATAAACATGTTCATGAAAGCCAATATTTAAAATTACATTTATTTCCTAATCTAATACGCTGTATCACAGTTGTTATAGCTACTCTAAGGGGAGCTATGATCTGTTAACCAAAAATAGTAATATTGAATTTAATGTTCTACTTTTTATTTAAACCTCAATTCATATTGCGTCATTTAGTTGCAAAATTGGATACTACATACTTACAACGGTTTAAGCTAAGAGAATATTTAAATACATTGTATTTTAATCGTTCTTGAGGTAATCTTTCTTTAAACTTTCTGATTCGTTATCAAGACTAACAAATTTATATTATTATATCTACACATTTTCATACCTACAAACAAAGCTTACAGAAAAATTAACTTTAAAAATAGACGAGGACTGCAGCAATAAAGACTCAGTCTAGTGCAGCAATAGATACTTAAGAGTCTACTGCAGCAGTTGGTACAAAAAGATACAAATGTAATGGTAGACCAAAAAGAGATGGATCGATTGCGTGAATGATAATATGATGATTTGTGGAAAGTGTTGAAGGAAAAGACATATTGTGCCGACCCCAAATAATTGGGAGAAGGTGAATGAAAAGAGAGAAATAAAGCTTACAGAAACATTGACTTTAAAAATAGACGATGACTGCAGCAATAAAGGCCCAGAGTTTAGTGGAGCAGTTGCCGACAAATAATTTATATTTATTTTAAAATAAGAAAGTTTGTTACCAATTAAAAGATAATTAAGAAGATATTTGAATCGTAGAGTTACACGTCATGATCACTACATAAAACTCATACAAAATCAAAAAGGCTGTAATATTTTGAATGTTTATTTGACTGCCAACTCCACTATATTAATTCTACTAAACAGTATCAGATATCTTTACGAAGCAAAATGTACAAATGAATAAAGGAGATGGGGCTTTTGGGTCAAAGAAATGAAATTATTTGAGATATGGCTTAAAAAACTGTATATTTTTCTATTATAGAATAAAAAACATCAGCCCTAAATTATATTTGGTCTTATTGAGTATGCACTGTTTGCTACAACGCCATTAATTCTTCAAAAAGTAATGCTGTAACATACTTCTGTATAAAACTTATTTTAAAAAAAGAGAACTTGAGATATAAATAGAATAAAAAGTATAAAGAAAACCATTTTTAGCTAGACGTGTTGCTGGGGAGTTTCTTGCCGCTTTTTTACTTAACAACAATAACACGTTGCGAAGCGGTGTACATGGAATAGGAAGAAAAATTAAATTTTAACTATATATGACCTTCAAAAAGTGTTCTCCAGTGGAACTTATTTTGAATACAAACTTTTGAAATGAATTGAATTTGAATTGAGAAATCTTAAAAACAGAGTCACAAATAAAATAAGTTATCGATTACCATAATAAATTTATATTAATGAATTTCAACAATTTAATAATATGAAAACACTTACATTATATGATTAATTCATTCAAAACAACTAACACCACTACAATGAATACCAAAAAAAAAAGAAATCATTTACATCTTTTTTACAATCTGCGCCGCAGAATGTGTGAAAGCGTGTCCGTCTCCCTTGAGAAAATAATTATTTAAAAACGAACTATTATAATGTGATCGACAGTAATTATAAATCCATCTTAAATTATATGAAAGGCAAACAATATAGTAAACACAGAAAGGGTTCTATTTCTGTAAATTTAATCTCACTGTCCTCGACTGTTTCAGTTAAAACAAAACGCTTTCCAGAGAAATACAATATCAAAGCCATTGCACCGGTGTTTGCGGTTTTGTCTCGCTTTGAAAACGAAACTAGGGATTAAAAATAAAATCAAAAGACAAACACAGTATATCGTACAGAATAAAATGTTAACAAATATCATAATAAAGTGCAGGTTTTACACAAAGGATATGCGAAAATATAAAAATGCGGGTTTTTTTTATTGCCTGAAGCAGGCAAACAGGCAGGCGGCCCACCTGATAGGAAGCGGTTACCGTCACCATTTTTTCAACACCAGGTGCTACGCTGACGAGTTGCCGGCTTCTAAGAAATTTTATAACGCTCTTCTTAAAGAATCCTATGTTATGGCACAAAGGGAAAAGTTCCCTCCAGATCATTGTTGTGCGGGTACTACTTTTAAATGTCATCGGCGTCGCGAGTCATCGTCAATGGTCTTTCCAGATTTGCTGCAAATAGTTTACAAAATTTTGAATGGAAAACCGTCTACTGTACAGTCATCTGTTGCTAACCAAAAGCAGTCATAACAATTTTATATGTATTGTAATCAAAATGAAATAAGATGAAGATGGCGATCATTTGTGTATAGCCCGTATAATCGACTGCCAATTGTACCTAATTTTGTAATTTAAGCTTTTCAATTGCCTTGTTTCCAATGCAACTTATGCCTTTTAAGCTTTTGGAATATTTCTTTAGGCATAATATAAATAAGTTTAAAGTAAGTAACTTAGAAATGACAATTGGTAAATCTTAAAATATGTATATTAAAAGCAAGTTCCTGGATGACCATGTATTTATTTTAAAAAGAGGAAATTCTCAATTCGTCTTATAAATATTGTTTTATGTATGTTCAGCCATAACTTTGTTTCTGAGCCGATTTTCATGAATATTCTTGCGTTGGAGTCCGCGAAGCTTTGAAATGGTCCCGTACAAATGTTATTGTTATTGAACTCTGGGTTCCGAAGATATAGCAGAAAAATCCTTGAAATCAGGCAGAAATGTGAAATATTTGTGGTATCTGCTATATATGTTTTGTTTCTGAATTGATTTTAGTCATTTTTTTTCGTTCAATTTAGTATAGCTTAAAAAATTAAATCCATAGTTCCATATAAATTTCACTGGTATTGAAATTTTAATTTCGAAGATATAGCAGAAATTCCTTCAAATGAAGTAGAAAACGTTGTAGTTATTGATGTCTGTAACTTTTTGTTTTTGAACCAATTTTACTGTCTTTTTGCGTTAGATTTAGTGTACCTTCATAGTAGTCTGGTATACATTTTATTTCTATCAAACCTTGGGTACCGAAGATATAGCAAAAAAAACATTAAAATCGTGTAAAAATGTTTATCATTTGAGGTATTTAATTCATAGCCTTTTTTTAGAAACCGATTTCGATCCTGCTTTTTGCGTCGAATTTAGTATTGTTTTATAATGGTTCCATATAAATTTCATTACTATTAGACCATGGGTTCTAAAAATATAGCAGAAAAATCCTCAATTAGATAACGTATTGAAATATTGTTAGGTTTATAACAATCCGAAAACAAGTAGGTACCTAATTAAGATCAATAATGTGCTGTACTAGACTCAACTAGGACTAAAAAAGCGTACAATGGAAATCGATAACAAATTAACCTAAATGCTTAATATTCCTTTTAAAACTACCCTCAAAAATAAATAATAAAACTAAAAATCAATTTAAGATTAAAATTTTACATATATTATAATAATAAGTGGACAGATGCGCTAAGAGGGTTTATTATGTACTTAATATAACTTTCCATTTCTCTGTAAATTAATTTATTCTTTTGAGAAATAATTAAACCAAAACAATGCAAATTCAACTTTCTATCAAGATTGATTTTTTCTCCTATTATATTAATGTACTCTGTGGGTGTTTCTCTATCTCTTCGCCGTGTTGAATTCGAGCATTATGTTTCAATAATAATCAAGGATACACTTTGTCTGAATTAGGTCAAACCCTATTCAATAAAATAAAAACAAGATTATTATGCAAACATTAATTTATGCCGGACTTAAGTTTGTTTGTTTACCATTAGAAGCAATAACAAAGTTGCCTTTAATCGGAAACCCACACGTTTTGCTTCCTCATGAATATTTCTATGTAAAAATAAGGGTTGGATTATGAAATTCCGTCTTAAGAAGAAGACCTGTTCTTTGTACAGTATACAAGCTATTAGCGGTAGTCGCTATGCGACCTCGAGCTATGCAGGACTAGTTTGCCAGGCGAGAGGTGACCAAATCGCTCCCGAACTGCTTATAATATTTTCTAAAGCAAGCCAGGCTAACATTTCAACAACGCACTAAACAATTCGCGTTTAAGACACATACTTTAAAAGGTCAATGACTGACAGTCTTATTCTTAGAGAGTTAGAGTAAGTTTGAATGCTTCTTTGTGGTTCTTAAAGAAGCGTTCAATCTTACTCTAACTCTTTATAATGAAGACCGTGAATATTTAACCATTTGTCTATAATAGGGTCCATACCACTTCATCAATTCTTCGAAAAGTAATAAATTAGTACATACTTATGTACTTTAAAAAAATCAAAAGAGCCTGAGATACCAATATTGAAGTTAAAGAATTTTTAGCTAGAAGAGTTGAGTTATAATTTCTTGCTACATATATGTACATGTATTTAAGATTAGGAAGAAAGCTTAATTTTTGGCTTATATGTAATGTACGGCCCTTCAAAAAATGTTCTGCAGTGAAACCTTGTTTGAATAGAACTTTTGAATTTGCTGGTACAGCAAAGTGGCGTAGTTTACTGTCCCCAAGAGAACATATGTATGCCATTTATTTATGTCAACATCAAGAACATCTCATAAATTGTTCACATACAATGTTATATTATCTTTATTTTAGCGAGTAGTAAACATAATAAAAGTAGGTTTTTGCGTTTTTGAGCGCAGTATTTTATTTGATTTTTATTCCGATCTTTCGGCTACTTTTCATTAGCCGCTATAATTTTTGGTGTAATGAACTGAAATATTTAAAATCGTTAGGTTATGTTATGTTTCACTAGGGTAAACTTTGGCTTCATATCCGGTTATAGACTAAAATCTCTTACAACTAAAACTATCATGCGTTCATTCCCAATCAGTAAAGTGCCTATATAGCTACACATATATATTTCATTAAAATTACTTCACATGGTCGCAAAGAGGAATCAAACATATCACATAGAAATATTCAAACAGACTTATTTTGATATATATATATATATATATATATATATATATATATATATATATATATATATATATATCAAATATATATATATGTATATTTTTGTGTGTGTGTGTGTGTATATTTATTAGTCAACACGGTCAACCCAGAGACAAGGGTTTACAGTACTGTATGTAGTTCTTTATACTTTGGTGCTAGTGACAAATTTCTTAACAAAAGTTCCCTTAAAACGTGACAACATGCCCTCGCTAGTACGCACGTGCTGCCTTTTCCGACACGTGCCATCTTTAACGGCCCTAACCTTTATACTAAAACGGTATATTAGAGGGACTTCTTCGGAAAGAATTTTTACATTAACAATTACACAAGTTATGTTACTCTATAAAGAACATGACTAAGGAACACTACCTGCAATATATTTTACTATATATCTAAGATTACTTTTTAGCGATCAAAATTGTGCATTGTGCACATTTAGAATAGTCAAGTAGTTGTTTGTATGGTGCATAATAAAAAGTTATCTATCTAAATAATATAAGAATCAGCCGACAAGCCATATTCTATCACGTTTGAAAAACAGCCCTGTGTGCGAGTTTTTTTTACTAATCGATCACGTTAGAAGTTAACAAAATTTTGTGTGGAAATAATATAGCGCCATCTTGTGAGCATAAAGGGAAACATAAATTGTGTCATACAAAATTGCGCTAACTTGAACATGATCGAATAATAAAAAAACACACTCTGGTTACAGTTTCTTATGGAAGCACATTAATTCTATTAGCCAGCACAGCAATCAGCTTCTGTAGTAGTAAAGTATTAAAAATGTCAATATTTTTGTACTTGTTCTTTATATCAAGCAAATATTATACGTTACGGTATTTAATGGCTGCTTTCTTTTATTTTACGATAATGTACAAAACGCATTAAAAGTTCCGCCATAAAGACTTTCTAACATACAATGGGCACTCAACATTGTATTTCCGTCATCTCATTCATACTGTAAGGTGGTGACTGACCTACTTCTTCCGACCGTGGTCAAATGTTGTTTTCACCGAAATACGCAAACGTGACTGCTGAAATGGTCTTAGTCATGTTGATTTAGAGTAAGTTTGAACGCTTCTTTAAGGTTCTTAAAGAAGCATTCAAACAATACTCTAACTCAATATGAATAAGACTATATATCAATGCTGTATTAAGTAAAAATCAACCCTTGCCATTTGTTTAACGTTTGACATTTCTTCACAGAAATTGATCCTTACAAATTACACTATAAATCGGTGTGTGTAATAGAGTCTGCGATTTTTTCCAAAATCAGCCGCTTTAGTTTTCATCGAAATCGGCCTCAAGACTCCTTTGAATATTTTTCGCTACGTTTTACAGTTTCGGATTTAGCGATTTAGAGACCTACTTGAAAAATTTAACCTATATACTTAAAGTACGTATACGTACCTGTATATTTACGGTCTTATTCATATTGAGTTAGAGTAAGATTGAAGGCTTCTTTTAAAACTACAAAGAAGCGTTCAAAATTACTCAATATGAATAAGATTGTTATAGTATACGTACCTGTATACTTAGAGTATACTTATAAAATGTTTTCCTGTGTAAATTTAATGCAATTAAGCAGATATTCTAAGGTTTGTTAATCATAAATGGACTTTTTAGACTATAATTGATTAAGTAGTCTTTTATTACTGCTAATTGGATGCCTGATGGGCAAAGACATGTGATACATTAAATAATATGTCTTCTACTGTTTTTATCTATCATGTTCTGAAGTAAATAAATTATATGATTTGTTACTCTGATATGACAATATACATTGTGTTTGTCCTCGAAAATAAAGTTAATCATCTCTTATACTCTCTGAGCGGGTTTGTTGCCGAAATTTCTTAAAACTCAAATAAATTGCGACTCAATATGAAACCTTTGTTCTAACATAATTATGGCGTTCTCATAACATTATTACATGTTCCTTTGAAAGATAATTTAATTAATTTAATGAAACCTGCCGAAGAAGACACGAAGGAAGCGTTTCAAACGTACCTTTAAATTATTCTTGTACGCTTATAACTACACGTATTTAATTAAGGAAAAAGCTTTCTAACCTAAGGTTTCCATAGCTTTATTAGGCTGCCTAAATGCATTTTGCTATCTCGTTAGCATGTTGCAACATTTTTGAAAATATTAATAGTTCATATTTACTTACGACAAATCTTTATTCTATATATCTCGATAATAATGTTACGAATGTTTCACAAAAAATTGATCTTGATTCATGTTCATTAACTATACATCAAATTCAATTCTTGTGAACAAAATGAGATTCTATGTTTGATGTACGCAATTTGTTGTTTGAATGATTTTTTTTACTTTTGTGAACCATTTGTAATATCATTGTTGAGATTCATAGGATACTGGCTTTTCATAAATAAATTCAGGCAGTTTATATCTTGATAGTGTGGTAATGCGCGTACGATTATATAAAAAAATTCTGCGCGTTCAAACTATCTTAACAATATACGAATACACTGTGTTTGCGGGATACTAATTGAAATTTGGTTTCGCAAAATCACAAACTTAAAAGTTCACACACGTTATTGACAGTTCTTAACAAACACAACCAGATAAAATAAGTCTAAATCGCAGGCAGAATACATCCTAATAACATAAAACGCGCAAAGTCCGTCGACGCAAGATTCTTGTTCCGAAAGTAAACTAAATAACGCCTCGATCGCATTGAACTTCTGGCACAACGGGCCGACGTTACATGTTTACAAAATAGGCATGGATCCCCAATAAACATGCAGTAATTGGAATTTTAAAACGTGTAAGTTTAATCGGAAACAACATGGCGTCTAAAAACTTGCAGCGAAATATGAACAATAAAAACGGTTTATGCTGTCTTATTGGAAGGTCGGCGATAACACAAAAAGAATAGCGATTGACAATAGACGGTTACTTTTCAATACATAGAAAATTAACGCAAACAAATGACAGGGAATAATTAAGGCAACCATAAAAGGATTACATATAGTTGAATTAGCAAAGATAATAAAATACCTGGTTGCTTAAGGATTATAGGGGTTACGTTTTCTCAAAACACTACAGTTTTAGAAATACCATACCAATATTAGCCTACAGTAAATACGGATATTCAGCGAGTTTGCGGTCTACATTTGCCCTACGGGCTTACAACGCCCTACGTGTAAAATACAATAACGCGATCAGAGCGCTGTTGCGATTTCCGCGCTTCTACAGTGCGTTCAGGATGTTTTCTTCAGCGCACACAAATAGCTTAAACACTACTTGGTGCATGAAAACCGCTGCTCTGCTGAGTAGAGTGCGCTGAGATTACAACAATATCCTGAACGAAGTAGTCAGCAAGCAGGGTAGTCCTCTGATGTCACATATTTTAAAAACGAAATCCCTATTAGTTATTAATTATAATAGTAACATAGTTTTAAGGTAATCTCACACAGGGGAATCTATATCTATATGTTGGCACCCCAGTACAGTGATTACCCTATTATTTAATTCAAAACATTAACGAATCTTAATTCTTTACAAGCTTTTTTTCTTTTATTTAAATTGCAATCTTTATTTGTATGTCTGTATTTATGTATGCATGTTCGGATCAAAACTTGCAACTGATTTTTAAAGAAAGCAGTTATCTACCGATTGAGATGAAATTTTGCATACACATTTAATTTGGGTGACAGTGCATGTTTAGCTAAGCTAGCTAGCTAAGTAACGTCTTTCCAAATTCAATATGGCGGACGGCTCAAGATGGTGGACGAAATATTTTTATGCACTCCCATATCAAATGAAAGGGTTTGCTGAGAAGAAAACCTTCAAAAGCTTTTATTACAAAGTATCCAAAATCTCAAAAAATACTCAATGGAACTGATTCAAACGGAATTTCTCTGAAAGAATATTTTAGGCTCACCTCGACTTTTTCATACTTTTTTGCCTTGTAATTAAATGGAAGGAATAATTTTTCACAACTTTGAAAGCGAATATTTACCGGCCTACTGACCTATATAAAAAGATCAACAAGAAAATTAAATTGAATCTATTTTAAACCATAACAATCAATATTGAAAAACACCTTTATAGGTACCTTCAATCATTATAATTAGAGTTAAAAAATATCAATCAATTGGAAAAAGTGTCAAGGAAAGGTCAGGTAACAAGCATTTCAGATAAATGTGCATGTATGAAAAGATAATGATAGTAGACGAAGCGAAAGTTGCTTGTCACAATCGTCGCACATGGAGATCCACCGTATCTGCCTACCCCCATGAGAATCAGGCATGATAATACCTTTGTATACACCTACGTATCTTAAATATAGGAGATAAGAATAATTTATGGCAATATCCAATCATGTAGGATTAAGAAGCTTTTAGAGCTACAGTTTTACTAAGCGAATATCATTCCTAGTATATTTCTTTTACGGTCTATCTAAACCTAGATTCGACAACTCAAGTTCTTTTTTATTGCATGTTCAGCAGACAGGCAGACGGCCCACTTGATGGAAAGCGGTTACCATCGCTTATGGAGATTTGCAACACCGAAACTGCTACAAATGCGCTGCTGATCTCTGAAGGATGACTGGAACCTGGTCACTAATGCCGGAACACAACTCAAGGATGTTATGGCGGGATACACTAGAGCAGGGGTGGTAGCCATTCAGACGGGTAAATGCTCTACCACCTGGCAAAGTGAGTGAGGCCAAGGCCTCAAATATATGATTTAGACCTGTGCCTAAGACGAGAGTAAACTAGAATATTTTCAGTCGATGTCTGACAAATATATTTTACCCTGAAATCGATATTTTACTTCCCTTATGACAAGCAAGATAGGCAGTTGTGATTCAATTATGATTTTCATGTTTATTTTTACCCAAGTCCGACTGTCGAAATGGTTTTTTTATTTCCTGTATTTGTTTTCCAATATATTTGTACGATAAATTAAAATTTATTTTTTCGGTCAATATAACTCTGATCCAAAAATAAGTTGCTCAGTAGGCTATGCAGATAATTTTCGATTTTGTTTAGTGAATAAAATCGGAAACGAGAATACCCGCAGCAGAACCAACGTAACTAACTGGTAAAATTAGTAACCTGAAATGGCAGTGACCTGGTCAGGGGCCTAATTCTGCTATTACTATCTCATCAACATCACCGGCCACTATCGTCTTAATCGTAGATTTGCCTGCTTTCGGTATTCTGTTAATTGTAATGGCGTGCCCGTGGCACACCATCCTATCTTTATAAATATTTATAAACTAAAACTCGCAAAATAAATGTTTAGAATCGTATTAGCTTTTCAATATTCATTTCAGTTAACGCCATTTCTCGTAATGGTAATACCAATTTTTTCTACTTTTGTTCCGTCGCAGTGATATGATAATATATTATGTATTTAGTAGAATACGAATTTTTTACACTATCGCAATGGATTCGTACTTAATATCTTCACAAAGCCAAATTATTGAAATAGCAGAATTGGGCCTGAGGCCTATCACAGGTCTCATAGCCGATGAAGCAGATGAGTTCTGGAGTAGAGACTGCGTCTCGGCAAACATTATGTAAGACGCCCTTCAGCCCGACGGACCGACGACGGAAGAGGTCGCCAGTAAGCTAGATTAGGTAAGCAGAGGGATACTTGCATACTTGAGAAGACCTATATGTACCTAACCGAACTTTTTTTTGATGACGCATGGGAATGTCTTTTCTTGGGACACCATCCTCGGGCCTGGGGGGAAGGCTTTAAACCGAAGGATGTGTGGGACTCTTAAATGGGCGGATGCCCACCGAGGCCTTCGGGCGCAGGACTGGGAGATGTCGGCCGTCAAACTACCCACTTACCCCCGGTTTCTATATTTTACCGACGGTTGTCTGTAATAGTAACTGATTGATTTTGAAGCTACCAATAACCGATGGTTGAGAGGGCTATACGAGCGTTTCACAAGCTCATTGACAATTAGTAATACTCTCAAAATTAAAAAAAAAAGAAAAAATAAATTTTAACTTATATATATGACCTTCAAAAAGTGTTCTCCAGTGGAACTTATTTTGAATAAAAAACTTTGAATTTGAATTTGAATCTCGGTTATCAGTAACTAATTCCCTCCCAATTGTTTTGCTAACGCAACGTAGTTGTGGTCGTAATACACGCAACGTAATTCAATGAGTTGAGGTATAACTACAAAATAAATACATTTTCAAAAGAAGAGAACTTTTGTGATATACGATTGTCATTAAAAATCAAGCTTTCAATCAATCTGCTTTAAAAATACTTACAATTGCAGAGCCATTTTATGTGAATGTTGCATGGATAAAACGCAGTTATCTAAACAACATATAAACATTTTAAATAATGATTGTTCCAATGTCATTAGATTTTTTGTAAAAAAAAAAGAGTGTTGTCACTTGAGAAATTTTGGAAATTCACGCGAAATTCAAAAAAAGAGTGTTGTCACTTCAGAAATTCACGCTACTTATAGGGATTTGTGGTTTTCAATCGCAACTTTTTTTTAATAAGTTAAATCTAAGAACAACGATTTTTATGGTATCAGAGTCAAATGACGGGAACCTTGTCCGATTTTTTGTTTTCATTCAAGTATTTTAGGGAACTTTTTGTAATGCGACCGTTTCACACAGATGTAGCGATGGATTTAATGTGTTATTTGAAGCGATGTTGTAATTTATTGTTAATGACGTTAAATATTGACAGTTAGTACGTATTAATACGTTGTCTATTAATAATGTTATATTCATTCACAGTGTTATTTTTAACGCCATATTGAAGACGCATTAGGTCACAATCGATAACTATAACGTTATCGCAGGTGAAGAGATGAATAGTAAAGCAATACTTGAATTGGAATTAGAACTGCTAAAGATAGAAATATTAAATTTGAAAGATAAATAAATAAGAATTAAATCCAAGTCTAAAGAAGAAGTAAAAAATTTAAGTTTAATTTAATTTAAAATCACGTATTAATAACCACAAAAAACAGGCAACCCAAAAAAAAACGGCAACCGGCCGAAATCGGATGGTCATAAAATTCTTACGAATAGTAGTGTTGACAACCAGCGGTTATAATATAGAAACACTTCATCGGTCGTTTCCATACAAAAAGTCTACCGATCAGTTAGAAAATCCCTCCCATCGGTAGTTGGTACTTTCATGAGTAACTAGCTACGGACAGTTCATTATAGAAACATCAGTACAGCTACCAGGCGTTAATATTCTACCCGTCGGTATCAAAAACGAATCGTTTTTGCAATATTGAAACCGGGCATAAATCTAAGTTGCCCCTCTCCCATGAGCTTTTATGGGGTGCCACAGGAACTAGTCCATGGGTCACTTAGGGCACCCCCGGGTGAGGGTACCCTCTTCACCAACAGGGTGGATATCCTCAGGATCACCCACCGGTCCACGTGGCCCCCTGTAATGGAATTACGGAAGAAGCTGCGCGTAGCGACGCGTACGACCCCTAGGCCACGTTCTACGGATGGGATCCGCATACGCACTCTCCTCCCTCTCTATTTCGGCCGCCTCCTACTGGGTCATTACCGACTAGTAAAAAGAAGCCACGGCGTGCCACCTCTCTTTGATGAAGAGCATGGACTCAACCTCGAACCTCTGAGGACCCCAAGCGGCGCTCTCTACAAGCGTATAAAGAGCATTGTCTAACTACGCTGCAGTGATGGCACTCGGTCGTGGGCTCACGCTCCGCTATACGCCACACATGCTTACCGAAGCAGCCGTGCCCGGTAACTATCTGTACCGTCCTGTATGTCAGGGTCCCGCTTTTACGCGGCGAGACTCAACGAGACAGGTGGTGGGGGCGGATAACCTCCATCGTCTCACGTCCCACATTGGAAAGGAGTCTGGCTAAGGCAGCGGCGGTTCCTAGTATCTTTGAGGTCAGGTGGCAGAAATGGACCCCGAAGTCCTATTTGCTATCAGGGATAAGGCCCAGATTAAATTATCTGGGCTTTAACCGCCACAGTCACCCATTAGACGACGACGTCCGAGAGTCCGAGAGTCCAGGTCCTTGGGTGTTGAAATTCTGGACCTGACCTGACCTGATCTGACTTATGACCTGGACATAGTTTTGTCTGCTGTCAAACTACACAAGATAAAATTTTAAAATTTATTGTAAATGGAAAGCTTACCATAAGTATTATGAAACGAATATATGATACGCAATGCTTTTCCAACTAAATTGGCACTGTTACAAATAGTAACACTATGTAATGCATCGCTGGTTACAATGCAAACTATTAAATCGTAACTCATACACAATAGCCAGTGTAAGCGTACTCTATCAAAATACTCCTTTAAATTTACGACTGACTCGTGACTTACTCCTGTATGCAGAGAATTTTAGCATAACGCGAAATTTATGTATTTTAGTTACATTACGTATACAGTATAAATATCAATTTTTCTTCGTATGTCTCAGTAAGTCATGGAAGCTCGATTGTTACGTCACCCGAATTTTAACCAAATTATGTATGTTCATATACTGACAAAGGAAACAAGCTAATTGAATTAGATAAGCAGTTTTTCTATTCTAATGTGTATATTGTAACAATTGAACATTGAATGAACGAAGGAGTTATGTGATATTCTTAAGACTTTTATATCGAACAAGAACATGCCTGCGACTTTGTCCACGCTTGACTTGAATTTCCCGCGGGATTCTCGGGACACAAAGTATCGCAGAATTTAAAAAAAGAAGCTATAGTTTTAATGGAAACTGTATCGAAATAAGTTAATTTTTATGCATCCGAACAACTACAAACCACTCCCGAGAAAATTCGCGCAGGATTCCTGGGATAAAAAATATCACACATTTTATTATTTTGTTTCTATTTATATTAACTTAATCTTTGTCCTAAATAAAATATTTTTCTTTCTTTCTATTACATTAAATTTGCTATTAATTGTATTCGAAGGCAAAATAAGAATAAGAAATTTTTGCTGCTCATTTTATTAACATTTACCAATTGTAACATGTCCCATTTTTCCAGTAATGTTCTCAATCACAAAATAACTGTACAAGGAAATATCGTTATTATTAATGTGTATGGAATAATATGGTAATGATAATTGAATAATATGATGATGAAACTGGAATGTTTGAGGATCAGCAATGGGACCTTTGTGTACTGATATGGTACATACAGATGCCACGAATAGTGGTTTGGCCGAATGCCGAATATTCGGCCACGCTCTCGACCGAAGCGCCGGCTACCAAATGTTCGGCGTAAGATACGTGCAATTAGCGTATAACAAGTTAGTATTGAAGCAGTAATTTGTGAAGTATTTTATTACGTTCTCGCCAATGATAGGTACATATGAATAAAACTATTTTAACGGTTTTAAGCATAACGATTTTAGATGATTTTTTATTTGATTCTGATATTTTAATATCTGGCCGAAACGTAATATTAAAATAAAAAAATAATTAAAATCGCATTTAAGGCTATTAAAATGTAGTTTAACTATCAATTTATGATGGAAATATATATCATTTTGAGCAATATGTTCGTTTTTTTCAAGGTCTGGTATTCGGTATTCGGCCGAATACCGAATAGTTAAAAAAGTGGCCGAATAGGCCGAATACCGAATCACAGCACTATATTCGTGGCATCTGTACTATTTATCATATATGTACATAAGTATATTTATGGCAACTGCAGGATAGAGATTGTGCTGTTTGCTCTTCAACTATTTGTATTAAACACAATGAATTTCAGAAGCGCAACGCGTTACTGAAATACCTAAAACTATGTATAATTATCATTTCACGAGGAAATGTTTGTATTTACATATTGTTCAGGCAAACAAAGGTATGAAGTTGCTTATATGTATGTATTTTGAAATAATGTGTTAATATTTGTAGTCTAGTTTCTTTAAAATCCAAGACCCTTACTGCTACACTCAGAAACGAATAATGGTCAATTATTATTATAATTAAATAGTAAAGGAACAAATTCTCGTTTTGCTAAATATATAAGTACGAATTATGGTTTAAGTCATTTATTCCTCAAAGCATTCACGATTCTCTTACAAAAAAATAACCAGTTACATATAATCCACATTTAACCCTATTGGCGCATCTGTCCATTAATAATTGTAATATGTATGACCCAACATTTTCCCTGCGGCGCAGCCGTGTAAAAAAACCTAGGTAGTAACTCAATGTTACTAAATATAAAAACTTAATTAGGTTTATACCTTCAATGAAAATTGTATGTAAGTGATGGTAAATATCGTTTAAAAATCATAACTATATTATTGTATACACATACATAATCTGTCCAACATTTAACACATTAACAATTAATAACAATATCACATCACATTAAACTCATCGCTACATCTGCGTGAAACGGTCAATGTAACTTTATCCCAGATGAAAAAGAGTCTTAAGCTAAAAGCCTATGAATTAAACTGATATTTTTATGTTTTAAAGAGGGTATAATAACAGGCAAAGGAACTATAAATACATACATACAATAAAAAGTAAGTTTTTAATGTTTATTCATTTGGTTTGCGTAAATATGACCATGTCTTCGAATTTCGTGATAAGCTTAAATGGTTACCTATTCGCTTTCGCCGGAATGTTCACTTACTCTCACTTTTGCACAATATCCTTTACAATCCCTGTACTCCCCCATATTTAAAAGAACTTTTTAGTTCTTCCTTCGTAGGAAATTCTATTGCCGTACAGGCTGTCCAACTGTGGAACTCCCTCACCTTACCAATACGACAAGCTAAATCAATGTCTACATTCAAACGTATGGTCACTGACCATTATTGGTCTATTAAATAAAATTGTTACATTACATGCATGTATCTATTGTTCAAATGTATATATATATATGTATATCTAATTTATAATATCATATTTATCTAATTATATATGTATATATAGTAGTATATTTATATTTTATTTTATTTTTACTAGCATTTGATTGTGATTTTATTACTTTTATTTTAGTTTAGAATACCACCAAAAAACGTATATCAAACGTATATTTTTCTTTAACATCTCAAATACTGGGTTGCATGGAAGAGATCGCTATAAGCGATAAAACCACCCATTGTTATAATGCAAATGTATCCATATCAATTATCTAGATTTAAGTTTATGGTAAACAATAAAGAGTTTTCATTCATTCATTCATTTAATTTTTTATAATAATATGATAATAATATGAATGTAACTATTTGGCTTGTAATATGTGATAAAATTATCTATAACGTGTTATTAATTATTTTTGTGTCTTACAGTTTAAAGGCTATGAGCACGCATGAAATAACAATGAATTGGACAGATACAAAAGCAACATTCATTATTATTATGTAGTTTTATTTCTACATTTGTAGAATAAGAATGATTGTGGGGCGCTATAGCCCACGGATAAAGCTATAGACTGTAAGGGAGAGACATAACCTAAATTCTTGCACTAGAAAAGTAGAAGCTCTACCAACTTTGAGATCCGCCCTCTTCTGGCTTAATTCTGGTTGCAGACAGGAACAACACAGCACTAAATTCTACTTTAGAGCTTACACTTGTAGCTAGTATTCACATTAAGTTGATAATAGAAACAGAAAAGATGAGCGAATGGCGCGGTGTATTTCTTCGTCAAACATTGATTCAGAAGTGTCCAAAATAGCTGCCCTTGCCTTAACACATTGGTCGTCACCTCACATAAAAAAGAGGGTAGACATCAAAATTGATGTAGTGATGTTCTACTAGGCAAGGACCGAATAATAGTAGTATTTGTATTTATTTTATTAAAAACACTATGGTTGTTCAGAAATCTGGCTAAACGTACAAACTGTTACTTTTGTCCCCGGTCTCCCCTACCTACAAAAATATGCCTAATTGTTCCAAATATCAAACGAAACAAATCACATCTAACAGTATCCACTCCAGTATTCTGAGAGTAAAAAAGCCGTTTATAATTTAACGCCAAATAAACCCGGATCATTACCCGGCAGGCTCATCCTACAAATGCCTTTTGAATTGATGACCTAGAAAAGTCGAATCTTAATACCTGATACGAGGGCTTCATAAATATTCAGTGTCGTTATTTCACCTCGGATGTCGATCCTGAGACGCGGGGGAGCCTGTGTTTATGTTTACAAGGGGCGAGGGGAGTGCCCAGCTGAGAGCCCCGTCCCCTCGATCCGCCGCAACCCTGAACCACCCCGCAGACTGCGGAAAATCGATACCGTTTCCAGCGCCGCAGAACTTCAAACTTCAAGCGAAAGCTTCGACTAGTGACGTGAGTTTGTATCATAACAAGCTTACGAGTTACTGGTATTAATAAAGCCTCCTGATTGCAAATCTCGTTATCAATCTAGTTTCGTTTATAATATTAAAAAAAAACTATTCATAATGAGCGAAATTAAAAGTTTATAATAATAATTGTTTACTTATTTAAAGACAATATAGTTATTGAACAGTTATTATGTTTCTATATTTATGTATGAGTATGGACTCATACACAAATAAAGAAACATAATAACACATACAATATAACATGTCCCAATATTAATAGTATTGCCTAAATCTATGTTAGTAACTAATGGGCTAAACAGTGATTTCGCCCTCTTAATAAAATTAATTAACAAATCAGTTTTATAATCAAAGTATAATTCTGATATTAGCAGTAAGCAATAAAACAATTTTTTTAAACAAAGCTAATCGAGGACTCGACACTCAAAATATTTCATATTTCAGACCAAAGAATAAATCTAATTTTCCATACAGACTCGTGCATTTTTAATATTTTTAAGTTAATTAACTAGAACTTTGCATGCGATTTTACTTGCAAAAGTTTCGGTTATTTACTCGCTACCAAGACTTTTTCACGTTTTTCATTATTATCTATTTAAATGCAAATAGGTTTTTTTTCTAAGATTACTTTTTTACTTAGAGACAGTCTGGTCAATGACCGTACCAGAAGAAACTAACATCGTTGCAGAATATACTTCGTAACATTAGAGCCTGATGAAATGGAGAGATAAATGACTAACAAAGATATAATATTCACGAATATTCACGATCAAAGTATAACAATTTTACAGAATGATCATATCATTATGTTAAGCCAAGACCCGATTTCAAAATATATTTAAATTTCATTTTAATCGTCATCAGCCGTCAACATGATGTCATGGTTCACCCATCCCGTTAATCCGAACAATTACCCTGGTAATTTGTTTAATTAATTCACTTTCATAAATATATCAATTAAACTGAAATAAATGCAATCAGCAATTTGTCAGCATAATCGTGTAGCTGACGCCTAGTTACTAAATCATAAAGTGTGTTTTTAGAGTACAACAGTTGTCGATTCTACTGGTCTTTCAGACTTATTCGTTATCTGAAAGACTTATATACATCTGGAAAATAATGTTTTATTTTACGTTAAAATCAAGTGATAACATCATCGACTTGTACCACAGGTACTCTTCGGAAGATACGGCGTTAATTTTTTACACATTTATGGTTATCACTCAAAAAAATAGTGATAAGAAAATCAAAGTTATAAAAAAATGTATTAAAATATTATACTTCAACTTATGCGTTTAGCCACATTACCGTATAACAAATAATTTTTTTCAAATTGATAATATACATTTATCTCAGAAAATAAAATCGCTTTTATGGAATATTGATCTAAAAGTTTACGCAGTCGAATCCGCATGAAAAACCATTACAACAAAATGACAATGCTGAAAGTCATATATTTATTTAATACTAGCGGACCCGTGCCCACTTCGCTGGGCATAAGAAAAAAATTAAAAAATACTTATTATTAATCACAATCAAACATACCCTATATCACTCAGGAATAATGTAGCTTTCCACTGGTGAAAGAATTTTCAAAATCGGTTTAGTAGACCCAGAGATTACCGCCTACAACGTCACAAACTCACAAACTTTACCTCTTTATTTTTTGTTGAGTTTACTTACCTACTAAGCGAATTCAAAATATTTCCCCTCCCGTACTGCCCGTACCCCAGTGACGCCTACATCGCATAAGCCTATCTAGCCGATTAGGATACGCGGCGAACACGCAACTTATTTCTAATACTTACATTTTTAAACTCGTGATATCTTTCGAATGGAATGTCCGAATTGAATAATTAAAAAAGTATTGAAGCAGTCTTGAATATGGAGTAATTTATTTTGTTAAGGATGAATACCAAGATACAAATAAAGAGCCTTTTCTAGGGGCGGCGTTTAAATTATTTTTTTAAATAAAAGAACACTTATTCTGACATAACTATAATAGTGAGACATATGCTGTCGCGACATTTTTCGTGAATAATGATATGTTCTGCAAAATCGTGGTACATTATTTTATTCTATCATCAATAGTTTTCGCAGCGCACGCGATTTTAGGTAATTTTTTTACACCTATTGGAGTTTTAGTAAGGATCCCTAATTTTCTTGAAAATATAATATAAGTATAGCCTATGTCAACCGGGGATAGTGTAAAAGTCCCGGCCCCGGAGCCGGTTCATATATCCGCCGCGGTCCAAAAAACGGTCCCAGCTACCGCCGTCGTGGCGGAGCCGGTCCCTACACCAACCGCTGCGCACACCGGTGTGGACTACGATATGCTCACGCATATCATCGCCCGCACCGTGGGCGCTATGTTGGACGCCCGGCTTGCCGGGATTGAGGAGCGGCTGCCGCCCGCGCCAATTCTTCGCGACAGGAAAAAGGCTGCGGAAGCACAACCGCTGCCTAAAACGGCGGGAGCTGCCACCGCCGCCCACCGGGCCCCGAGGGAAGTAATTCCTCCGGTACCGATAGAGGTGGCGGTAGCCCCCGTCGTCGGGGTGGCGGACTCCCCACCGCCACCCCCTCCCCCCAAGAAGAAGGTGAAGGGGGGGGGGGGTGAAGCAGAGGGCCAAGAAGCTGCGCCGAGCCGCAGCTCTCGCCGCCGCCTCTGCTCCGCCGCCTAAGCCCGGGCCACCGGCCCCCCAGCCAGACCCCAGGCTCAAGGCAAAACCCGCGGTCGCGACACCACCCGCCGCGGCACCCACCGTCGCGGCACCTGCCGTCGCGCCACCATCGGCTGCGGTGGCCCCTGCCCCCTCCCCCGTTCCGGAGGGGGGGCGTGGTCCACAGTCGTCCGAAGAAAGAAGGGCAGGGGAGCGGGAGCGGAAACGCCCCGCCCCCCTCCCTCAGCGCAAGCACCGGCTGCGCCATCGGGGCGGAACCCGCGCCCAAGCCACGGGCTACGAAACCCGTGGTATTTCAGGAGCCAAGATCGGCAGCAATTATCATTAAGTTGCTGCCGGAATCGGCCAAAAACGGTATTGGCTACCGGGAGGTCTTCGCAAAGGCCGCCTCGGTGGTCAATATCACCGAGCTAGGCCTCAGAGAGGGGCTGAAAGTGACGCGGACCGCCCGGGGCGCTCGACTCCTGGACTTCCCCCCAGGACCCGAGAGCGTGACTAGGGCGAACCGCGTTGCCGAGGCCCTTCGTAGGGCACTCCAAGGGATGGCCGAAGTCATCCGCCCCGTAAAGCGTGGGGAGCTTTACGTCTCAGGACTGGATGAGTGCCATCGCCAGCGTAGGCAACTGCCTGCGCGACGATGTCAACGCAAGGCACATTGGCATAGGACCTGGGGGGATGGGCGCATCATACGTGATGTGTCCCGTCTCTGCAGCCAAAGCCATCGCCGAGCGGGGCCACCTTCTGGTGGGCTTCACCTTGGCGATGGTGGAGGCTCTGGAAGCCCGGCCCATACGTTGTTACAGATGTTTCAACGTCGGCCACGGCACCCAGGCCTGCCCGGACTCGTGCCCGGACCGGACCGGCTTGTGTCTCCGCTGCGGTAAGAGTGGATACAAGCAGCCGGACTGCACAGCCCGCGACCCCCACTGCGCCGTCTGCGCGGCGGGGGGCAAACGCGCTAACCACCCGACGTTGGCGAGACACTGCCAGCCCCCATACGTCAAGGGTAAATTCGTTCACCCGAGGGCGAATAAACGACCGGCGAGTGGAAGGGACCTATGGACACCTAAATGCCCAGTACACCCCTAACACTCTTCCAAGCCAACGTTAACCACTCCCCCGACGCCCAGGACCTGTGCCTGCAGGCGATGGCGGAGTGGCAAGCAAACTTGGCCGTAATAAGTGAACCTTATTACGTACCCCCAGCCAGGAACTGGGTGGGGGATCTCGATGATGTGGTAGCCGTAGTTGCCAGAGCCGGATCTGACACACCGCTCACCAGTCTCGAAAGAGGAAAGGGCTACGCGGTGGCGGAAAGCGGATGTTACGTCATCATAGGCGTGTACCTCACGCGGAGCCGCCCCCTGGCGGAGTACGAGCTCGCCTTGGACTCCAATAGGGCAGCCGTCGGCAGACTTAGCGCCACAGACGATATTCGTCCTAGGTGTACTTCAATGCCAAGCACCAATCCTGGGGGAACGCGATTACCGATGTTAGGGGACGGGCGGCTGAAGACTGGGAGCTTCAATCCAACCTGTCCATCCTGAACCAGGGGTCGTTCCAGACCTGCGTACGTGCGCGGGGTGGATCGATCATCGACTTGTCATTCGCCACACATGCGGCCGCCCGCAGAATGGTAGGATGGAGAGTGCTGGAGGAGGTGGAGACTCTGTCTGATCACTTGTACGTCAGATTCGAGCTCTCCCCCTCGCCTAGCGCTAACCCTGTTCCGGGCCCCTCCCGACTCCCGCGCTGTACTCTTACCAAGCTCGACGCGGAGCAGACCGAGGAGAGGGCTATCATCGAATGCTGGACCTATCCAGCCGACCTAGGGAATCTGGAGGCGCAGGCTGAGCGCCTTTTGAGCGCAAATCCCTCAAAAGGATTTGCGACGCTGCTATGCCTCGAACCAAACGACCGCCGCCGCGTACATCGGTCCACTGATGGACTGAGGAGCTAGCTGAACTGCGGAGGGCAGTCTGCAGAATCAGCCACAGGCTCAAACGTAGCAGAGCGCATCGTCCTCCAGACTATGTTGAGGAGAATGGACTCGTGGGGGAGTTCAGAGAGGCCAGAAAGGCCCTTTCGATCGCAATTCTGCGAGCGAAAGCCCGGGCTCGGGAGGAGCTCCTCGACACTGGACCGGGACCCTTGGGGGCGTCCGTACCGTGCGGCCCGCAACACGTTGCAGCTTTGCACCTCCACGGTTACGGAAACGCTCGAACCCGAGGTCCTCCGGTCGGTTATCGATGGGCTCTTCCCGGATCCGGGGATCTTCACCCCCCCCGATATGGGTCCAATCATTCCCGACACCTCGGAGGTGGAGCCTCACTACATCACCGAGGAAGAGTTAGACGTCGCCCTGAACCGGCTCCGGGGCAGGAAGACGGCTCCGGGACCCGACGGGGTTCCGGGTCGGCTTCTCTTCCTGGCCGCCAAACACCTACGCGGCCAGCTGCGGGAACAGTTTGATGCCTGTATCCGCGCAGGTCAGTTCCCGTCGCAATGGAAGGAGGGCCGACTATGCCTGATTCCCAAGGGAGGCCGTCCTCCCAACGATCCGTCCGCCTACAAGCCCATAGTGTTGCTTAACGAGGTCGCCAAGGTCTTCGAGAAGATCTTAGCGGAACGCCTCGTTAAGCATCTCGATACTGTGGAGCCGGGGTAGCACAGACGCAGTACGGGTTTCGGTGAAGGCGCTCCACGCTGAACGCCTTCGAGACACTGCGAGCTGTAAGGGACGACGCAGTCCAAGCAAAGGATACTGTTCTGGCCGTATCGCTTGACATAGCGAACGCCTTTAACAGCCTTCCCTCACGAGACGATCAGGGAGCGGCTCCGTGCACACGGAGTTCCCCCGTACCTCACGAGGCTGTTGGGCGCGTACCTCCAGGACAGGTACATCCTTTGGGAGGGCGGCGAGTCCGAGAATCGCGCGTTAGGCCGGCGACGCGTTGCGTGCGGCGTCCCACAGGGATCGGTCCTCGGGTCGGTTCTTTGGAACGTCGGTTACGACTGGATCCTTCGGGTTCCGGTCCTGCCCGGGATAGGACTAATCTGCTTCGCGGATGACACCCTACTCATAGCACGCGCTGTGTCATTCTCCGGATTCTGAGACCACGATCGCCAATCTCGCCAACGCCGGATTGGCGATCGTGGTCCGAAGAATAGGTAGGCTGGGCTTGAAGGTCTCTCCCGCGAAAACGGAGGCCATCATGTTCAACAGGTGGTTTCGTAATCCCCCTGCGGACTTGACCGTTACAGTCCAAGGGGTGGATATTCGTGTAGGTCCCCAGATGAAATATCTGGGGCTGATTCTCGATGGGAAATGGCTGTTTAAAGTGCACTTTGAGCAGCTAGTTCCCAAACTCGTGAGGTCCGCAGGCGCTCTCTCTCGGCTCCTTTGCAATGTGGGGGGACCGGGGGGGATGACTAGGAAACTCTACATGGGCATCCTTAGGAGTATGGCCCTGTACGGTGCACCCTTATGGTCCCCTGCACTTCACCGCTACAATAGGACTTTGCTGTGCCGCGCACAATGGTTCCTGGCGGTGAGGACCATCCGTGGATACCGTACAGTGTCGTGGACGGCGTCGACACTCTTGGCGGGCGATCCGCCCTGGCCTCTCCAGGCGGACGTGATTGCCAAAGTTCGGCACTCCCGACAGGATGCCCTCGCCCGTGGCCTGGTTTATGGCTAGGCCGAGCTCCAGGCGATCAGGACGCGGGAAACCGCGGCCATGATCCAATCTTGGTCGGTAGAGTTTGAAAACCCTGTCGCTGGCATTGATACGGTGGAAGCGGTTCGACCACAGCTGTTGCGATGGCTCTCGCAGAAACGCGGGACTCTGATCTTCAGAATGACGCAGATACTTACCGGGCACGGTTGCTTCGATAAGTATCTGTGTCAGATTGCGGGCTGCTTGCCTTCACCCCAATGCCGCCAGTGTGGCGCACAAGACACGGCATTCCATACGCTAGTTGAGTGCGCAGCATAGGCACCACAGAGTTTTGAACTCGAGACAATAGTAGGTCCAATCGATTCGCTCGGCAGCCTGGTGCAAGCCATGCTGCATAGCGATGATCACTGGGTGGTTGCGGCCAATTTCTGTGAGGTTGTCATGTCTCAAAAGGAGACCGCGGAATGAGATAGGGAGAGAGTTACAAGTGCGCATGCGTCTCGCGGGCACCGACATCAGTCGGGGTCCCGGAGGCGCAGATATGCGCATGATCACCCTCCTTAAAATACCGCTGCAGGGGCCCCTCTAGCATCTAGAGAGCAGAGGAGTCTTCACCCCTGTTGTCGAAGTGAGTTTGCACTGCTTCCCGGGGCATTCTCAAACACTGATGCGCTAGGCTCAGCGTGGGCGTAACTACGTTCTAAGTCTCACGCTCTTCCTACCACAGCGCGGGGCACATGGGAGGAGGCTGGTTTTAGTGGAATATTGAGTTGGTAGGTAGGTTGGTTGAGTCTCCACACAAGCCAGTCGATTAGTGTTTGGCAGCCCTCAGGGGATTGCCTCCATAATCGACTATGGTCTAATCCCTAGCAAAGGACCCGGTATTGTGCGAAACGCATTTCCCCCGCCTTAAAAAAAAGCTTGATCACAGTGAAACAATTTTTTAAATCGGTTCAGTAGTTTCGGAGATTACCCCCTACAACGTCACAAACTTTACCTCTTTATAATATTAGTAATATAAGTTGCTTTATTTATATGTGTAGGTAATTTGAATACCTTATTACTTACACCACTATACATTATCCATGCACTATAATTAAGTTAGCAGAAGATAGAAATTATGTTAATTGCAAAGGACGCTTTGAGACAAAGGTGCACGCCTGACTTATTCGCTACGGGAACGATTTCATTCACGTGACCTATTTTTGTGATGGAAGCTTTTACGCTACCTGACAAGTTAAAAAGATAATGTGTTGCCTAAAGAATTATTTATACAACGTGAGAAGGCAAACATAGAGAATTTGGGCTTTAAACGTTTTTGGTGCTCGATGTGTTGGCGTGGAAGTAAATGTGCCTATATAAAAGTTTATGTAACTTTATCCATATTCCCTAATATTATAAATGCCATAGCAACTCTGTCTACTATGTTTAAAAAAAAATGACTAGACCGATTATGCTGTTTGATATATATGTAGTTTCAATGCCGAGAATGGACCTAAGATACTTTTCATCCTGGAAAATGGGATAGTTTCCCTGTAAAACAATCGACATCATTTTATCATCACCATTATAAACAAATGTATACATTTTTAGACTGTGGCTGTCTGTAATATACAAGGAACTTTTAAGAAATTTTCAAGTCTGTCTGTGCGCCCATACGTCTTTGTATGTAATATAATAGACGAATAGATAGACGAAAATAGCGAAAAAGATGGCACTGCGATCACATCTTTTTTGGAAACTACTGAATATATATTTATGAAACTCGGCATAGTGCTAGCTTATAACCCGAGTTAACACTTAGGATATATTTTATCCCGATAAATGATGTCGTTTCTAGAAAATAGACAGATTAGTTAAATAGATGGCGCTGCAATCGCGTTTTTTCAATTCACTAACAAATACGTTGTCATAGGAAACAACTCATTCATTGTATTACGTCAAATCAGGTTGGCTTCGACTTATTTCTATGTTTTACTGGGCAGCTGTTTAGATTCTATGGATTTAGTTTCTTTGTTATTGTGAAATATAGTGAATTGAACATGAAAAAATACATTTTTAGGTCTAATATATATAAAAAAACCTAATTTAGATTTTATGTGACTAACTACTTACTACCCATGGTTTTTCACGCGACGTAGTCGCGGGGAAAACCAGTTTCTCCTATTATTCCTAGGTTTGGTACATAAAGTGCCATGTATACATACTCGTTATAACAGAATAATATATTGGCATACATAGTCATAATATGAATGAATATTAATTCTGCCATGACTGCAAACAATCTGGCGAAGGATGATTAATATTGCGTCTATTGACAAAAGTTGCTTCCCGATGAGTTCGCTGTTTTACGTCTAAAATTAAGAACGAATATACGTAGTATAATGTTTACGTTGGGTTGTATATTTAGCTAGTGACGTACGTGCTTACGTGATTAATCAATCAGTGAAATTATGGTAAAATTAATGTGGGCTCGCCATAGTTACTATACTATCCCGTGCAGTAAATTGGGCTAAAAAAGTAAGAAAGAATTTTTTGGTGGAATATTATAGATATGTTCAGTTGTTTTATTTACAATGTAATATAGTATTGAATAAAAGTGAACAATAGCTGTGCGATATTGATTTTATTATATCGAAGAATTATGTGGTTGTATTGAAAATTTTAATAGTTTAGTGAAATTGACTAAGAAAATTGATTAGTGAAATTGACTAGTGACATTGACTTATGAAATTGACTAGTAAAATTGACTAACGAAATTGACTCAGCCACAACAGATTTTGAACGTAAAAACTGAAAATAATTAACATTGTGAAAATGGCATTATTTAGTGCGTCACATTTAAAATTACAGCATTATTGATTATTCCAACCCAGTTGAAATCAATATGTTTCTTTAAATCAAATACCAGATGGGGTTTGGTAGATTGGATAACATATTAGATTAACATGTATATCAAATATATGTTTCTCAAATCTAGTTTATATTCATATTTTTGAAATTTAAAATGGATATAACATTATGCCGGGAATGCATTTCGATATGATCGGCAAATATGAAAGACGCCTGATAAAGCGGTCAGGCATCTGATTGGAAATATTCGTGCCAATTCATCGAGCGGCGGGCGTGGATTTTCATCCCGCAAACCCCGCAATGCATTCACGTAAATATTGCATCACATTTCTAGAAATATATCTGGACATTTAAACCGTGCGCTACCCGTAAACTTGAGATTTCGCCCGATATAAATCTCTCAAGTGGAGATGAATTCTCGGGACTGCGAAATGATACATAAAATATTCATTCCGTAGAGGAAACGTAAGCATCTGCTTTACACTTCGTAAGTATTTCTGAACCTTTTTTCTATTACGACTCTGTATAAATCGCCTGCGATGCGATTTGAAATTTTAACATTCAAATTTCATTAATACTTAAATATTCCCTTTGAACAAATCTTTGAATAAGTCTCGAGATCAAACAGTCTTACCGAATTTTGAAAGCTTTTGAAATTTTGATTTGTATGAAATTCCGTAGTACGTACCTGTAACAAAACATAACCAAATTAATTTTCAGTCAATTATAATGAATTATTGACGTTTCCTTTTAATTTCGAATCCATTTCCATAACAAATGAAATCATTGAGCTGTGAAAAGGGATAATTTCTTTGAAATTCGCTCTGTCACAAATTCAAATAATAATTTACTCAGTACATAATGTAACATAATTATAAGAATAAACAGCCTGATTTCGGGCTATAAAATAAAATGGACTAGTGAAATTTATTTATAATAATTCATCTAAGCACTTTTATTTTTGAAGTGAAATTTCTTTAGCATCGTTGTGACTTGAAAGAGATAAAGACATAAATCTATAGGACTAAGCCTGCGAGAGAAAGAGAATAATAGAATACATTATATTAATTCATTTAAACACTGCTTATACAGATAGATTTGGAAATGTTTTGAAGTTTTTCGTTAATACTTCAAATTTCGTGTTTTAAAGCTTAAATATATTATAACAATATAATATGATAAGAATATAATATATTAAATGTGACGTCACGAAATATAAAATCCTTCCCACCCCTTGTCACACTTTGTTTCACTTCTACTGCGTGTGAACTGCACACCCACACACATTTTTTTTAGTAAAAGCACTATTTAAGTGGATTTTTAGTAGTCTAAGAAAGTTCTTTAGAACCGTTATGATTTGAAACTCGATGAAACGAAAAAGCGACACTAAAAAGAGATAAACACATAAAATTCAACCTTATTTAATTTGGCCTAAAACACATTTCTCTTTACCCGTTGGTATTAATTTTCAATTTAAATAAAACTTAAAACATTTCAAATGAATTTAGCTCTATGTGTATAATATACTTAAGGCAGATATTCTTTTAAACGTAGATCAAAGGAAATTATGCGTAATAGATTTTGAACATTATGTTGGTGATTTAAAGTGGTGTAGCGTATAAAACATTTTACGCTCACTGGCTGGTCAGACAAGAAAATTGGGATTAACAACTGTCATTACGTATAGAGAAAAAGTCATGGTATAATATGTAAATCCTATTTAATATTATTGTATATAAATCATTAATCCTTTCGATAATGTAAATACAATACAGAAAATTATATAATATTTAAATGTACGGACCATTTTTTTCAATGAACGATCCGTCATTAACGGTGACCTCCAGACAACGACCAAAATTAATAAATATATATATTTGTAAACTGCATATCATCGTCGCCTGTTACTGAAACCAAGTGCGCTGGAGTTTGAAGCCAAACGATCCCCAGAGGTGGACGTCTGTGAGAGCTTCACCGGCACGGAGAGGTGCTCAGTCTTCAGGCGAGGCTTTTTGGAATTGCTCCAGTGTTGCATCCACGGTCCGCAGCAGACAAACTCCGATGACGAGTTTGAAATTTTTTTTCAATCTGGCCCTTTTAATTCATTTCCAAGAAAAATTCCCGCAAAATTCCCGGGATAAAAAGCAGCGCAGATTCGCAGTCTAAAAATTTGCTGTCGACCAGCGAAAACCGCGTCGAAATCGGCCCAGTAGTTTTTACATGAATCCCGAACAAAGAGACATATAGATAAGAAATCTAAAAAAAAATGCATCGTGTTCTCCATTATTTATATAATCTATCCAGTTGTTTTTTTTAATAGCAGTATGGCGAAACAAACCTATTCGCACACTGGCTGGAATGCTAGATTTTAAGTTTGGGATTGACAACTGTTATGTCACAACACAGATAGAGAGAAAAGTCGTCACTAAAATGTGTAGTATATTCTAATCCTTTTAAATCTTATTATATTATAGACATAATTTCTTTCGAATATGTAAATATTATATACCAAATTACATATTTTACAAATGAACGGGTTATTTATTCCTGCAACGACCCGTCAGCTTAAACGTACAGACGCGGCATGTTTAAAATTTTATAATATTATAGACTCTTATTCTTTATTTAAACACTCGTGGAGCAAATTATCATGACTCATAATGATGTTGTTTTCCTAGAATCAGATCCATGCAGGAACGGAGAAAAAATACAATTTCCTGAAGCCAGGCGGCCTGTCGTAAGAGGCGACAAAACACCTCACAGCCAGGTGGTATTGCCCGGTGGTATTAATATACAGGGTATTTGCCCATCTGGATGGCTACCACCCCTGAGCTAGAGTATGCCGCCATAACAACCTTAAGTTGTGTTCCGGCATTAGTGACCAGGTTCCAGTCTGCCTTTAGAGAGCGGCAGCACATTGGTAGCACTTTTAGTGTTACAAACGTCCATAGGCGATGGTAACCGCTTTCCATCAAGTGGGCCGTCTGCCTGTCTGCTGAACTCCTGCGATAAAAAGAGAATGTAGTGTTTGATACTTCAAGCGATGCAGAATGGTTGGAAATTAGTTTGGGGTGGTACTAATGAAAAAGGCTCTTACTTGGGAATAACTACATTGATAGATAGGAACTCCGTAGAACAAAACCTACCGAAACAAAAGTAAAACAAACATGAAGATCGTACGTAGGTCAGCCATAATATGGCTAGCAAAATCGGCCAAGTACAATCAAAGGTTCTGTAGAGATGAAGGGCAGCTATTGCCGACAGCAGGTTACGACGTCATATCTTTAATGAGCGAAATAGCACATTAATTATTCTCTAAACAATAATTATTATTTCTATTATGATATTTTAAAGTATGATGTTAACAAAGTATTTTTGATATCTCATATTCTGAAAGTACGCTTGGAGTTACCTGATCACAGGGATGAAAACAGTACTTTTCCCGCCTGGAAATCGATTTTCCCGCTGTCAAAAATGTAAGAACTATAGGAACCATAGATAAAATATACGACTCATGTCCTAACTTTTTTTACAGCCAGTTAAATCGTGACATAAATTGTAATAAAAAAATATCAATTATTTTGTAACATCATTTCATACTTATAGATTATTTTTCACCAAATCATCGTTTAATTTAGACAAATTTGAACTAAATATTTACTACCATCAGTACCAAAAAAATACTGGTAGAATGCCACAAAAAAATAAATGTGTTCATCAGTTTAGGTATGGATTTAACGCCTAATATCATTACTAACGTACTTGTTTGTTTAGTTTTTATTTACTTTCCTCATATTCGAAATAAAAATCAAAGTGTTATCCTCGAGTAATAGGCCTATTTAGGCACTATAACTATTAGTACCATCGCTACGCTCCTGCGCCAAACCATCTCATACCTAATAGGTCACTTTCACCTTTCGTGTAACAATCTAGTATTAATGCCCGCTGCTTTACATGAACATTCATTTAGCATGTTTTGTGAAAAAGTAGAAGCCATTAGAATACGACTAGCCTTTAAATATACAATAATACAAGTTTTCTCTAAAGGGTAGGGTCTCCAGATTGGGGAATTTTGGCCCAAAAATATTTATTAGGGAAAAAAATATAGGTAGCTGTACAATTTTGTCTATGGGATATAAAAATTGGAGCAAAGTACTAAAATGTATCTAATATTAATGACGGACTGGATGGCATGTTCTTTCTAGCATAATAAACTCATTAAATTGGAAAATGCACAAAACTTAATCTGGAGTCCCTGGTAATGGGATAGAATGAAAAGTTATCTATATATAACATGGGTTTGTACATTATGTGATAATACATGTACCAACATCGTTCTGCGCGAGGCGTGTCCCATCATAAATCTACACCACAATATCCATTGATGCATGATGGCACGTGCCCTCGACATGTTACCGAGTGAGGACGAGACGATAAAATTCGAGTAATCCATCTTACCAACGACGCTGACCGAAGTAATTGCCTGCTTAAACTTTTCTCGATAGCACTGGGAATTCGTTGAATTCATAAAGGGCTTGCTAAACTGTAACGCTGGTAAGAGTATGAAACTGCGTTAGACTCGTCAATAGTAATACAATTTTCTAGCTAGCCTATGTAACTTGTTATTACCTGTAACACCTGTCATTTCGACAGGGTAGATCTATGCTAGAATCATCTAACCGTAGGTAGCCGTTACAGTTACTGTAACCAAAAATCATAGTGTGTACATAGCTTGCGAACTCGCGACGAGCCGACAAAGCGAAAATCAATGTCGGCTAGGGTTGCCAACCGTACTATAATAAATATTTTAGCCAATTCTACCATATATTACAGAAAAATTATATAGTACGAAATGTACTATATTTTCATCGCTAATTCAATTGTCAAGCTTTTTATTCAGTTACTTATGATTATTTTAAAAATAATAGATCTTTGCTGGACAAACTAAAAATACACATGGAAAATTCAATAATTAAATAAATTAAAACATATACTTAATAAATAATGAAAAATAAACGTGTACTTATTTATTCACCTAACTTTCCTAAAAGTACTACATTTTTAGAGTTTAAAACAAAAATACTATATTTTCATCAAAAAAAGGTGGCAACCCTAATATCGGCGTTCACATTAGAGCACGTATTACTCTATCCGCTCGGTTAGTTACGGCTTGCAAATGAGTACGCGGCTCTACGGCCGGCTCGATCGGTGTGATAGCACGCTCTCACAGAATATCAGCGTGAAACGGTTAGCCTTGCGCTAAGGTGCTGTTTCGTAATTAATTAGAGTTCCGATGGAACACTTTCCCCTTCTTCTAGCCCATCTTCCATATCTTATCCCCCTACTTCATTTCCTATGTTATCCCCTTTATCCCATTTCTCCCATCTAATCCCTCTATCCCTGCCCTTTTATCTCTCTTTCTGTTTTCGTTCACCTTCTCCCAATTATTTGGGGTCGACACAATATGTCTTTTTCGTCCATACTCCTGTATTCTGACTAAATTCTCTGTCACACCTCAAAATTATCATATCATCTTTCACACAATCCATCCATCTGTTTTTGGTCTACCTTTAGATTTATATCCCTCAATCTTGTAGTTTAACATTCCTTTCGTAACGTAACTTTCATCCCTTCTAATAACATGCTGGTATGGGCCTCAGTCTTCTGTCTCTCAATTTTTCAGTCACGGGTGCAACTTCAAAGATCTCCTTATGTACACATTTCTTACCTTATCCATTCTTGTAACACCACAAATCCATTGCAACCTTCTCTGAGCCAACCCATCCGATCTCACTCATCCGTGCAAGAACGGAGAAAGAATACAATTTCCTGCGGCCGGGCGGCCTGTCGTAAGAGGCGACAAAACAACCCATAGCCATGTGGTAGGGCATTTTGCCGACTGGATGGCTACCACCCCTGGTCTAAAGTATGTCGCCATAACGACCTTGGGTTGTGTTCCGGTATTAGTGAGCAGGTTCCAGTCTCCCTTAAGAAAGCAGCAGCACATTTGTAGCACCTTTGGTGTTGCAAATGTCTATAGGCGATGGTAACCGCTTTCCAGCAAGTGGGCCGTATGGCTGTCTGCTGAACTCCTGCGATAAAAAAAACTATCCCATCGTAAAAGTTGCGGTGGCTTTGGGTCTGCCCCTTGTGTTGCAAATGTCTGTAGGCGACAGCAACCACTTATGTTAAAGGGCCGTCAGCCAGTTCGCAGGTTCGCAATATGAAAATTGGTTTTGTTGTGATAGTAGATACTTACTTTTTTAAATTTTCACAGTAACAATAGACTTTCTTGGAAACTACTCAGCCTATATCTATGAAATTTATTATGAACATGTAATTCATAATATAATCCGCTACATAAAGCTGTGGAGAGATCGCGAATAAAATAAAAAATAGAGTTGGCCACAATAGACATGTAACAACATTGTATCTTACCGATCGTTCTTTTGAGTTACTGTCAGTTAAAATTTGACATAAGGTCCATACAAGTGATGTCAAAATTTAACCGATGGTAAGGCAAGTGAATGAATAGTGAGATATAGGAACCAGCGATTAGTGACTTTTTTAATCACTATGTGACAAGTTGCTTCCAGAGTTGTAAAAATTATCATCATCAGCCGTGCCCTTTGGGCTGCAACTATTGATAGAAATGAAAAAAAAATAGAAGGTCAAAATTCTAAATAGAATAACGTTTAGACATCAACATCAGGTTGAATAATTGAAATATTTAGTATTTTTAAGAAAATTATAAACAATTTTCGATTCAAATAGGTTTTTATCGTTCCGTGTCCTATAATCATACACCAACCACTAAGGGCAATCACCTCTGCTGTAACTTTTAAAACCATATAACACGCACTTAACTGATGTTCATATATTTACCTCGAAAAATAATTTTATACATGCTGTGAATAAACATTATGCTATTTTGGATGTATAGTGCATTATATTAGAATGGAAAAACAGTATCAAGCTTTCAGTTCGTTCCACATAAGCAATCCAGGATTAGAATCATAAAGAAAAATAAAAAATACAACTCTGTTCCCGCTGGGATGTATACGGAAGGAAAAGTTTGAAAGCAACTGTAACGAGTCAACGTAAAATGTGATGAAATTAACCTTCAACGTTTCCTACGAAATATGAAATACATTTTTTTCGTAGAAACCTACCGCAATGTTATTTAATGAGTTCTGACTTTGTACATTTTTTTATTAGTTACTGTTGCTAACAAACTGGAGTAAAGTAGATAGATAAATAGATAACACTTTATAGCACACCAAAATAAACATTTACAAAAAAATCCATATTTACAATAAATATTATCTAGGCAATATAATAGGCGGCCTTATCGATTAAAGTGATCTACTGTTCCAGGCAACTTGTGTTGCAAAGCACACAAAAATGGCGTCTGGCGCTGGCGTGGAAGAGGCATCTTGCCGTTATATTCAAATTATATACCAAAGGCATTAGAAGAAATAAAGCGAAATTTTGAATACACTTATTTGGGTGGATCTGACGGCCTTCGGGCGCGCCATTTTGACGCCCGCGCACGATGGACGTCAGTTTGCATCATATTATCTATGGTTTGCATTTTGGGCTTGCTTTTGAAGGACCTCAGTTAGGGATGCAAATATTCATGACGAATATTCATACTATTGCCATGTCCGCGCCATGCCCACGCCACGCCAGCGCCACGCTTGTGCCAGACGTCATTTGTGTGTGCGTTGCGCCTATTAAACAAAATGTTGTAAAATATTGTAATTTTTATGGTTTACTTGGCACCGACTTCAAAATGTAGAAAATTTTATATTATTTTGTCTCTTAATAAACTAAATAAATTCTTAGTCAAAAATGTTTATTAAGTTATTTTATACTTTTTAGTTTTTGAAGTCGGTTTTTTTAAACGAAGTTTTTTTTATTTGTTATTTTTTACCTAGCTAAGGGTAGGCCTACGAAAGGTGCCGCGTGCCTTAAAAAATGTAGGTCCCAAGAAACGGGAACGGAAAAATTTCATAAAAATGTTCATAAAATGAAAACTACGGGGCCAAACTATGTTAAACTTTTAAAGGACCAAATGGCAACTATCCCGCATCAAACTAAAAAAGAATCACGTAAATCGGATCATAAATCTCAGCGTAATCGACATACATATATAAAAATATTTAAAAAAATTCCAATGAAATTGAAAACCTCCTCCTTTTTGAAGTTGGTTAAAAACTTAAAACAATTAATGTACCTATCGACTATAATAATAGCTAAGTAATTAAAGTACACCAAAAATAATTAAAGTGATTAAAAATTACAATAAAAAACTCTGTGATATCTTAAACAAATTATTGAGACTGTTTGCCGTACAATCGCATACAAAGTGCACAAATCGCGGTCCTCTGTCTCCTGTCTCAGTGGCGTCTCTGAAAAGCTAATTTCATGGTAGACTGAGATTCGTTCATTTTGTACGAACGTTCCTACTTATGATATCATAAATAGGCATAAGTAAATCCTATTAGGCATTAATTATTGTTTGAAAAGTAATTAAAATTATACTTATCATGATATTTTAAAAGTTAAATGTTATTTTAACCCCTGTGCTTTGATATGTAAAAATGTTAGAATTTAATCTAAAATCTGTCCCCATTCCTATTATAAGAATAATTACCGCCCGTCATGTTCGCTAATGCAAAATGTTCTTCATAGAATTGCATACAAAATAATAAGCAAATAAATAATTGAGCAACAAACACACACTTTGTATATTCCCAAGATAAGCAAGTTACGCTTGTGTTAATATACAACGGACCACTCTAGGGCCGATTGTAGGCAACCAGACCATAGTAAATAACGGAAAGTTCGTTTACAACATTCACCATACAAGGAATCATACCCGGAGCCTCTGCGTGGTAGTGAAGTCAGCGGCAAAGGCATAGGACACTCAACCACAGAGGCCGTAAAAAATACATGAATTATGAGTCGTGGTCCTCTATACCGTGTCTCAGTCGCATATCTACCTAAAATTCTACCTTTATTTTTAATGCGTCAAAAGCAATACAGTAGAAAACAAAGTATAATGACCAACTCATTTCTTGAAGTCGTTCGAAAGACCCAAACTTGTACAATCTCAGAGTCGTCTTATCCAAACTAACTTGGAATGCAATGAATAGTTCGAAACGCGTCAATACTAATTAACAATAAAACTGTTTATTTTATGAGAATACCCTTGCTGAACTTATTACCTAGGCAATTAGAGGAGCTGAGTTCATCTTTGAATCTAATCAACTTTGAAACTTGTCTAGGTCGAAACTTTAAGTAAATTGGTAGTACTTTATCAATATTTTAATAGGTAAGCCAAATTTAGTTTGAATTAAAGTAATTTTCAGTAATAAATTCAATTCAAAATACAAATTATTATTATGACTTACTCTAAATATATTTTTACATCTTAGTTCTCTACTTACATGTAAAATGATATTTTATATAAAAGACATTAATATTTTATATATAGATAAAATATTGTTGTTGGTTTTTAAACAGTAATCATTCTGTGACTACGTCTTCTCGTATTTAAATATGCAACATTTGTACAATAAACACTGTACTATAAAACTAGCTATTTAAAAAACAAAATCTATATATCTGTCTATAATATTATAAAATTCTATAGCAGCCGTGTCTGTACATTGACGCTATGTAAAACAAACAACTGGAATAGACTATATAAACGACGGAGAACACGATGCAATTTTTTTTTAGATTTACTGTCTGTTTGTCGGTTTGTTCGGGATTCGTGTAAAAACTACAGGGCCGATTTCGATGCAGTTTTCGCTGATCGACAGCAAATTCTGCGCTACTTTTTATCTTGAGAATCCCGCGGTAATTTTTCTGGGAGTGATTTAAAACGGCGAGATTTAAAAAAATCGAATACCAATGAGATTTTTTTACGGGGAATCCGGCGCGAATATTCCCGGGAGTGGTTTGTAGTTGTTCGGGCGCATGAAAATTAGCATATTCTAAGACAGTTTTCACTAAAACGATAGTTTATAGTCTTTTTTAAATGCTGCGGTACTGTATTTCCCGGAAATCCTGCGGGACTTTCAAGTCAAGTTTGGACGTACTCGCGGGTATATCCTACTCTATAACAAATCTCTAGAGGGGTAGAAATTGTACAATAAATTTTGAAAAGATAATTTCATTACATTAGCGGGGCATTTACAGACCAGCAGATTTCGAATCTGCAACTAGAAGAATTTTAGTCTGTTAAAGCATGACATAAAAACTACTGCAGAGATTTTTTTTAATGCATGAGTTCAGCAGGCGGACGGCCCACCTGATGTAAAGCGGCTACCAACGCCTATGGACATTTGTAACACCAAAGGTGCTACCAATGTGCTGCCGCTCTCTAAAGGGAGACTGGAAACCTGGACACTAATTCCGGACACAACTCAAGGTTGTTTTGCTGGCATACTATAGATCAGTGGTGGTAGCCATCCAGACGAACAAATACCCTCCCACCTAACTGTGGGTTGTTTTGTCGCCGATTAGGACAGGTCGCACGAGCGCAGGAAATTGTATTCTTTCTTCGTTTCTGCACGGATAAATTTAAATTTAATTAAAAACATTTAAATGAAACAGGACACGAGTATAGCTTCTATCTCGAATCAGTACTTATAATACTTTTTATCGTTACAAATGACCTCAATCCCATGGAATAAATGAATATAGCGGAAAAGATGGTGCTACTGATTCGCATTTTTGTTTTGGTACCGCCACCTTTGTTATTCATTATACTATTTCCATTTCTTTATTTTCTCGATGACAGCTCCTGTGGAAACTTGAACGAGCGTCTTTTTTACATTATGTATACATTATTTAATAAAAAAATATGACGCTTACGCACGTACAAGGTCATACATAGCACAGTCGGAGAAACTGATATGGATGGAGCTATCGATAAACGTAACACGATAACAGACCCGATATTTTTTTACAAAGTGTAAGAAACTAAACTATTGCCGGATAATTTTGTACAAATTTATTAACTAATATTACATTTCATTACAAGATGTAATTATATTATGTTGATTCTTTATTTATTTATTTATTTTAATCAAAATCTGATGAATCGTCACTGTCACTGGATGAGCTCTCCCCAACATTTTTTATAACAAACACAAAATGGCGGTGGGCCATTGAGTGTTCCCAGCTTGAAAAAATATATTTGAATGTTTTTGTTGTATTTGTCTTTGTTCAAAATATAATAAATATATGCGATCGATATCATTACTTATTTGGTCACAACACTACAACTACCAAATTAGAACTGTCATCGAGAAAATAAAGAAATGGAAATAGTATAACATACACATCATCGTCGTATAAACGCGAAGGTAGTTTCGCTAACAGATGCTAGTGTTAAATAAATATATAGTAAGAACACCACATTTTGTTTATCATCAAAAGCAAATATAAAAGTTGATTAACATTTAAATATTTTAACGAAATTTGGACTATGTCTATCATTAAATTCTTCTAATACCCAAAGTTTCGTTTACATTGTAAACGAAACTTTAATCCTTTAAGTAACATTCAATCTAGATAGAATTCCAATATAAAGTATAACTACAAAAGGGAACGGAATGAAAGTCAACGGAGTTAATGGGTCTTTGAAATACCCATTTTAAGATTAACCCGACAATGTCCACACACTATGTATTCCACATATTAGCAGTTAAATAAATGTAATTGACGAGAGGCTACTTTAAAAGGATTAGTAATCAACATTGAGAGAGAATATCAGGAATTTAAATGAAGAAATATTGTTAAAAATAGCTACTTTTAAAATTTTGTATCCATTTTGACAAAAACAAAACCCTTAGCGCCCTTGTACACGACTCCACTATCATACCCCTGTGACTGTCACACGCTGCCACCACACCGCTGCCGCCGCTGTCAGCTCTAAAACGAGCATAAGCGGTAGGGCGGCGGTATGGAACGGAGCACAACATTCGCATACGCACAAAAACTTACGGTTAAGACGCGGTGGCAGCACAACGGCGGCGCGGTGGCGATGGCACAGTGGCCGCATATCAATTTACCACTGATCATTAGTAGAATTAAAATTTTAATATTATTTACAAGAATTTTTTAAATGTTTTTATAACCTTTTTATCCATATATCAAATAATGATTGAACCAGCATTTATTGGACCTAGACTTCTATTGAGACCTAGTGGAACCTGCACGGGAAGACCTTAAGTTCCCCCGCATTACACTAGCCGGTGTCCACGAAACATGCCAACTCTTACAATTTACCTGCCATTGGTTCAGGAATTCCAAGCATTACTTAAATCTCTCTATTGTGTCTAACAGTTGAAATACCCATTAATTTATTTTATACTCAACTAGATGTGCCCGCGACTTCGTCCGCGTGGAATTTTTTTCGCGGAACCTTAATTTTAAAAGTGGCATAAATTATTCCTTATAACATCAGCTATCTGCTAGTGAAAGTCCCATCAAAATCGGTGCAGCCGTTTCAGAGATTAGCCAGAACATCCAGACAGAAAGACGAAAATTCTAAGAGTTGCATTTCCGTAATCTCCTGGTCCAAGTTATCCCCCTGATTTTTTTGACATTTTTATTTTGACATTACAAACAGACACTTCAATTTTATTTATCTGTTATGTATGTACAGATAAAAGTATAAATGAATAGACGCCAAAATTAGAATAATAAGGGTGGCCTACGTGACCTTTGGCTTCAAAAACGTGTTTCATGATACACCGCTACCAACAGTAAGAAATAAATCAAAGTCAGATGTTATTTTTGGAACATATACGATTTGTACAAGGTTATTGGCATGAAAATAAATTTATCAAACGGTTACTTTCATTCTTCATTTACAGATTTAACATTATATATGTACAATGTACATATCTCACACTAGAATCTCACTACCATTAGGTAGTTAGTAATTAAAATACTTTAAAAGTTCTTTACTTGTTGCTCCCTGAATGTGGCAAACAAGCAGACGGCCTACTCAATGAACTGGTTTCCTTCGCCTACGCGTTGCCATTCTTTAGAATGAGATGGGGGGGGGGGGTGAAATAGAAAACATGCGATAGAGGAGATGAGACAGAGATGGTCCGAAGGAAAATGGAATAGATAGACGGGATAGGTGGAAAAGGAAAGTGGGCTATAAGTACTCTCAGTCGCCATACGCAACACTTGGTTCCAGGCATTTGTTGTCGACATTCTATAGGAGTTATAAGGGCACATATTAAAAGTAATGAAGAAAAACCATTACGATTTTTCAGCTTCAAGCTTATAGAGCTTTAAAAATACTTTCCCAGAGAATTCATTTAAACAATATCGGTTCAGTACTTTATGAGATATCGGATATGAGGTAAGTAACTATACAAAACCCTTCGTTGTACGCCTACTGCCAAACACCTTTTTTTTTTTAATGAACAATACAATTGGCATCTCTAATATTCTCTTCTATGGCTTCACATATTGCTTTTTGCTCGCTAAAAACATACTGTCCAAATTTGTAGTTATCCTAAAACACATAAACCGATAGACGGTGTATTCCATCTTTCAATTTAGGTAGAAATGGGCCAAAAAATATTTTAAAACAAATATACGAACTTTATTATTCGTTAGAACTTTTTTAATAAGTGACTTTTAAACTGCTTAGAAATATAATATTACCTTCAGATTCATGTTTAGAGTTAAACATAACTGCTTAAAAAAACAGTAAAAAGAATCACTTAAGAAAAATACTGTAATGATTCTGTTCAGTTATTGTTTTTAAATTTTTTGTTCCTTGTTATTATAATTATAGCCATCTACAAATTACGTCACACGTTAAGGGGGTTTATGAAGTGTAACAAGGGGTGGGAGAGGTCTTAAATTTCGTGACGTCACGTTACACGATCAATGTAACATACGCAAATTTAAGCTAATTACGGAACTGCTGTTTTAATTTAATAATTTCCCGATGTAAAATTGCAAAATATGTGATTTCACACTAAGCGAGGAGTCTCACGAATGTGACCAGCTGTGACAAGGACAGCAGAGGAGTTAAAAATCATGAAACTCGTGTGACATTATTTATGGATGGCCCCATATTGAAATTGAACGACAAAAGTGAATCCGTGTAGTTTCGACTTGAACACTATCAATTTTACTTTGATAATGTAATATGGTAGCGACGAATAAATAGAAAACCTCTTCAAAAGAAGAGGACTTGAATACAAGGAAAAATCCTTGTATTCAAGTAAAGAGAACTGGGTTAAATGCATAATACTTCCAACTGGACACGGTCACGTTCTCAATGGTTATCTAGAGTGCTGCACTCTATCTCTCTGTTTTATATTCAGCTGAAGCACTAAGAGCAATTGATAATATTGCCTAAATTATTTTGAGCCAATTTGCATACCTACAAGATTTTTGCTCTGCTATTTCGTAAATCAATATACAAGGTCCGGAAGACATTTTGACAAAAACGCAGCCGTTATGGCTGTCCTTCCATCTGTCCGTATTTTGGTCAGATTTATAAGGTGATAAATCATAACGATGTTTTTTAATAACTTTTCATTTAAGTCAACAATTGGAAGATATTTATTTAGAAAACGATAATAAATGCGCAGGAACAACAGATAGTCGTCTCGGAAATCCTATACTACATTATTCATTCTGAAAACAGAAGAATATATTAAAACTACCCTAAATCATTAAAAACTTTTTTGGCTAGCAACTGGTATAAAGTTGCGTAAGTAAATTTTTGATATTTTTGAAATTGATAAATTAGTAGGTATAGTATTTGTATTAACATATTTATATAAAGAATATTATTATACTTTTATATTTCTATATCTGTTAATAAAACGTGAATTAGTAAAATACGAAGGTATACAAATAAAGATAACTATAAATAATAATATATATGAATATATTCATATATCAGTAATCTATATTACTGATAGTAAAACTATAGTAAAAATCAGTCGAGAAATACCTGTAATTTCTTAACTTATTTATTCTGGCGTAGAAACATAATTGTACGCACAATAAATAGGGTGGGTAACTTGAAGGATTCGTTCCGGACACCGAGAATACTTACACATCTTATCTCAGTTAGCTCAGCAAATTGCGAAATATGTGGACAAATTGAGGATGCACAACATCTATTGCTGTATATTTGGTACGAGAATATAAGGAAGTTACTGGTGATCAAATATAATTTGGACTGAAGGAATGTATGTAAGTGTATTGCAAATATACTCAAAAAACCTACTATTCAATTCCTTGTATAAAAAACAAAGCATTATGTACCTGCACATGTATGTATGTAGATTGCATATTTCTTCAAACATCAATTTAGACCTAGTGATTTCTGAAACAAATTACTATGCCATACAATACATAGGTAGACGGAGGCCCGGCCAGGGGCCACATTGTTATTTCAATATTTAAACTTATTAGATTATTAGATATTTAAACTACGATTACATTACAATAGTGTCAAAAATTCGTATTCTTAAATCCACAATATCTTCTCGATATCGTGGCAGCGGAATAAAATTAGAAAAAAATGGTATTACCATTAGCAGAAATGGCGTTAGCCGAAATGAATATTGAAAAGCTATTTAAATCTTAAACATTTACTTCGCGAGTTTTCGCTTATCAATGTTTAAAAATATGAGTGACTTGCCACGGAAACGCCATTGGACTTAACAGAATACCGAAATCAAGCAAACCTACGACTGAGACAAGAGTGTCCGGCGATTTTGATATGATTGCAATAGCAGAATTAAGCCATAGATGGATGCGACGATTTTATAAGGATACTGTTTTCACCAAAATAGCTACCAAACTCTAATGCTGATATTAGCCGGATCAACCAAATTGAATCAATTTGGTTGAAAAGCACAGAACTGAAAGGACACGTTGGTGTTCAAATACATTGAATGATTCTAGTTTATATTTATATGCATCACTTTGTTTGATTCATCCAAATTGAAAGATAGAAATCAACCGTCTAAAATTGACTTAAAGCATAAACAGAAAAGAAGAACAATATCAGAAACAAATAAAAGCAGTTGCAGACAGAACACTTCTAACTGAAACAGCGTATCGTAAAACAACTGTTCGAAACAACAGCACTTCTGTTAATACAACATCAAACTCTGCACATTACGACATTCTCAATAACAGAACGTAAAATAAGAGAGTGCGAATGACTGGATATAAACATAAATAAAACCTTAAGCAACAAAGGAAGCTTTATTCTTACGTACTCGCAATGGTTCAGAGGGCTAGCTCTCAAACGTCGTTCGTTTTTGTCCGATCAGCCCGAAAGAGTGTATAAAATTTTAGATAGAAAACAGAAAAAATCAAAGATTTCTTTAAAACTATAATCTATACATATAATAAAACTGTAGAGGTCGAATGTCTGTACAATGAAAAAAATGCTAAAAACCGAGTCAGGGGATGTAAGAAGTGAAATAGAACTAATTTAGATATTTTTTTTAATTTTATGTTTTTCTGTTTGTCTGTTTGTCTGTCTGTTTGTACCGGCTAATCTCCGAAACGACTGTAGCTTATATCCCTGGTCAACATATAGGATACTTTTGATCCCGAAAAATTAAAGAGTTCCCGTGGGATAGTTAAAAAAACCGCACCACGCGGACGAAGTCGCGGGCATCAACTAGTAGTATAATAAAAATAACAGACAAAAACGGTTCTAAAACTAAAACGAATGACGAAATACCTTTGAGAGTAAGCCCTCAGAAACGATCCGCATTCAGTGAGAGTAGCTTAACTATTGCAAAGGTCAACACCCTTTCGCTCTGAAAGCTCGAGTGCAGTATCTTAGTAATAGCAATGCATGCACGTGGAATAGCAACATTAAACATAACACCTGCATTGTATTTCAAGATGTGTGTTTTAATTAAAGGCAAAATTGAGGCAGAGAAAGAATAACTATGCAACAATCAAAATCTAAAACCAAAGTTAATTTAATAAGAGAGCAAAAGCTGCTTAGACAAAAAGTTAAATATTTTAATACCCGTGATTTAACGAGTGAGAACTTAATAAAATAAAAAAATTAGTTCATCAATCTTAATATTATGGCGAATAATGGTGGAAACATCTAGTTAGTTTAAGAACTTTTAGAAAAAGCTAGAAAATTCCGGAAGGAAAAGACAAGGACGGATATATTTTAGAAAGGGATAGACAATGAACTAAAGTTCTAGAATAGAAAGTTCGGGAAGGAAAAGACAGAGATAGATAGATGTTAGAAAGGGACAGATGTACAAACGAAAGTTCTCGAATAGAAGGTTCGGGAAGGAAAAGACAGAGATAGATAGATGTTTAGAAAGGGACAGATAGTAAATAAAAGAATAACAAAATTATGGGTTCCAGAAACTTCTTCCGGGTATATAAGCAGCGTAAGGCGCGCCTACCGGGCAGTTTAGAGTTGAGTTCAGTTCAAGACAGTGAAGCGACAAGTGCGCTACGAAAGAGTTGAAAGAAGAGTTTAATAGAAAACAGTGACGAGTTTAGTGGTGAATTTAGTGAAAAGTGTAGTGGACAGTTTAGTGAAGGAGGAGTTTCGCGTAGTTTAAAAGGAGGTCCAGAGGCGAGCTATGACGCGCGGTAAATTCTGTTGTGAACACTGCAGCAGAAAGTGTGTCTACGCAATATCGGCGACGGTATTGTGACTGAGACAACTTATCGTCGGGACAGTGCGTCGTTAGTTGTGCGTGTAGGGGCGACCCTGTGGAGAGGTATCTCGTTCGGCTGTGTAAGTTAATAAAAGCGTTTAGTTAAAACTGGTGTCTTCTTCCAATCCTAAGTGTGTACCCCGCTCGCACGTAACAATATGTAACAAATACACTTGGAAACGATTTTGTGTGTATTATATATTCAATTGTATCTCATCTTCTTTCTGCAAGACTATATTAGGCAGGATTTTGGATTAGAATCGGTTTTATGAAACATGTTTTACAGATCGGAAATGATAATAATAACCATAAGTGAAATTAAGTTTGGGAATTCCAGAATTGAAATTCAAATACAAAGTAATAAGAACATAATACAATAGCTTACAAACAAAACATCTGAGATAATTGTAAACGGCTTCTGAATATTGTATAAAAATAGTATGTTATGGCGATATAATTTTATTATAAATCAAATAGATTATTACTTACTATTTAATTCTAGCGTGGGAATGTGGACAACATTTAGCGATTTTTTTCAACGGTAGGCAACTTTTGATATATATACTAATTATATTTTTTGTATTAAATTGTATACAATTTAGTTTGCTTGTAAAATATTATACTAATCTATATTTGAGCTTAATTAAGTTTCACAATTATAGTTAATTTCTCAGACTTATAATTAAATATTTTGAAGTGAAATTTCTTTAGAATCGTTGTGATTTGAAACTCGATGAAACAAAAAAGCGACACTAAAAAGAGATAAACACAAATCTATATGATTAAGCCAGCGAGAGAATGAAATAGAATACATTATATTTAATAACTTAAACACTATGCTCATACAGATAGAGTTGGAAATGCTTTGAAGTTTATCGTTAATACTTCAAACATGTTTTAAAGCTTAAATATATTAGAACGATATAATATATGAAATGTAACGTTACGAATTTAGAATCCGTCCCACCCCTTGTTACACTTTGTGTCACTTTTACTACTTGTGACCTGCACACACACACACACACACACATACATTTTTTAACAATAAGGTTTACCGTAGCATAATATTACCTATCTAGTCATATATAATCTACAATTTGGCCAAAACCAGAAGGTGACGAAAATATAACTGTCATTAAAAAAGAGATAAGCATGCAAAACATATCCCATCCCCAACGCGTTGGCCTCGTGCTGCGGTGTTGCAAGCGTCTATAGGCAACGGTAACCACTTTATGGATCTACCTAAATGGAGATCACCATCTCGCTCACGCATTACCATATTTTTGAAGAGATAAATTTATAAAATTGACATACGAGAAATGCGTATTCCACAAAACTTAATAAAAAATTACGAATGTTTCACAATAAAATGGTTTTGATTCAGTCAAGATATACACATAAAAAATATATTTTTACAAGATTTATTTTTATATATAGAAATGTATACGAAATTATAACGATTTTTTGATGAAATATTCGTAGTTTTTATTTGGTAAGTTTAGTGTAATACGGATTTTTCGTAAGTAAATTCTGTGAATATATTATATCTTCAAAAATGTGATATTGCGTGAGCGACATAGCGAATTCTATTTACGTAGGGCCATGGGCCATCTGCCTGCTTGCCAGCTTCGAATTGAAGAAACATGTAATATTCTATAAGTTAAATTCAAGAAGTTATTGCACACTACTTTCAACCCTTTTTCGACCTACTGGAAAGGTCAATGCACCTTGCACCCTTACCCTTGAACAGCGCAATTCTCTAGCTTACACAATTGCTTGCACGTGTTCAGCAAACACACTTTACGTAACAGTTCAACGTACAGATAGATATTGTTGTGAAGAATACACTTATCGAACAGAACTTTACAAAATTTATTAAAGCAACGTAAACACCCTGATAATGATCAATCAATCAATCCTGTATAATATTTTTTTAAGTTTTCGCGACTACTATACATAATAAAACTGTTTTAACGGTTTTAAGCGCGGTAATTTATTTGATTTTTATTATTCCGACGTTTCGACCACTTTTCAGTAGCCGTAATCACGGAAGACAAAGATGTCAAGTGTCGATGAGTTTTGTTAAAATTTTATTTAGCCTACCACCAACTTGTTTATTTTAATTATTTAGTTTTAATTTTGTTTGTGGTTATTATTTACTCTATGGGAGTCTAATCTAATTTACCACCGCTTCGCAACATGTTGTGGCTTAAAGAGAAGAAGCGGTGCAAGAAACTCGTCATCTTTGTCTTCTGTGATCACAGCTACTGAAAAATGGACGAAACTTCGGAATAATAAAAATTAATTACTGCGGCTAAAACCGTTATAACGTAAATCGGATCGAAATAAATATAAAAAATACATGAACATTTTCTTATAAAAATATGTTTTAATTATAATTATGATATAACCATAGTCATTATATTAATACGTGAAGCAAAAACTTTGTACCCCTTTCTACGAAAATTGCGCGGACGGAGGAGTATGAAATTTCGCACACTTATAGTTTATATAGAGAAGGAGTGCACAATGCAATTTTTTTTTAAATTATGCATAAAACATACATTAAATCAATAAATAAAACATTATGCACACTAGCATGTATTTGACACACACACACTAGCATGTATTTGACACACACACACGCATATATACTCTTTTGATTATTGTTAAGTCAAAATTAAATTAATAGTGTAGCCTTGGCGAAATCTGTGATTATAGAAGTATATATAGTCTTTGACAACAGAACCTTAATAATGTTCAAACTTATAATTTAAATTTATTATGGTCGAATTTCAACCACTGGGCCACCATTACTTTCAATAATTTTCAGACCAAACACACAGAAAAATTGTAAAGGGTTTATTAGATTTTCTTATAAATTAGGCTTCGTACAAATAGCAGTTACTTTTTAAATTTTGGCATTTATTTTATTATTTCGAAGAGACACTTGAATTTTATTAATTGGTATTTATCAGATCGTAAGCCGCATACATTCCAATGGTTTATATGTCAAACATACATAAAAGCTTTATTTCGTAAGTAGTGGCGCGGAAAAGAAAATGCAATTAATTTGGATTTTGACAATATTGTTTGGGATCGACATGAAAAAAGTGCTTTAAAATCTGTATAAATTTACCTTAAAATATATATTGTTAAATACGGAGTTTCCTTATAGTAATAAAAACCAATAGAACAGGTGCCCATAACCAGTTTTTCCTTAATAATAACAAAATTCTTAAACTATCTTATTTTGCTTACATCTGCCTTTGACTAAATTCAGACCAATAATATTTCATCCTAGCTTGGCTGTTTGGTCTTTGTACATATTACTAATTTTTAAATATTTAATTATAAGCATAATATGTCCTATATTTTAAAGCAATTTCTCAGATAGTCGAAAATATTAATAATACTTCCGGAACTTGATTAATAATATTGTGCCATTAAAAACAACCAGCCCAAGCTAATGCCAAAGTGTTTATCTTAATCGATAAACTCTCGACCCTATTTCCAAAAGTGGCCCACAAACATTCACTAATTTGTATTAAATTTACGACCAAAACTAGCACTCAGTATCTCATACACATTATCATACTATCGGACGTCCTTTTGCTCGCACAAAAACATACATTATACCAGGAATGTTTTGTTAGTTTGAAAGTGCACAAAAACCTTTCGTCCTATTTCCTCACCCCATTTCACCCTGCGCCCCATTTCATGCCCTCCTATGCCCCCACATTTGCTCACCATTATGTTTGTGCATTGTTCATTGAATTTGTAGTGTCTTTTTTTGCTCTAATGAGACTGCGTGGAAGCTTTTCTTTGAAATAAGCCAATGAGACGGTAAGTGCGCAGTGCTCGCTTTTTAAAATAAATGCACGATGTTCCTTTTATAGTTCCTATTCTATCGGTAGTTATTAATAACTTACTATGTGTATATTATGCAAAATATCATGGTAGTTTAATTTCTATTGCATCCGCTTCTTAGCATATTCGTATTGACATGGATTCGAATTCTGGCCGGGGAGCATGCCACACGCTATTAAATATTTTAAGATTACAAAATTAAGTAATTAAGTTCTTTATTAGTATAACCACAAATTTTCATATACAAGTAGCAAAATAAAATAAACAATAAATAATACTCAAACTTTATAAATTACTTTTAATATTTTTGAAATTTGAAATATAGGAAAATGGTAGGTAAATTGTAGAAAATAATGATAAAACTCTTCACCACTAGGTACACGGACACTTGTTACGATAAATTCAAAAATATATATATATAAAACAACAGGCCTTAAAATACCATCTTATCATCTAACTTTTAAAATGATAGAGATAATTTTAATTGCTTTTGAAACAACAATTAATGCGTTATTTGATTCCTTTTACTTGTATCCACTTGTGACGTCATAAATAGGTAGGCTTGTACACAGTCTATGAGGCTGTGACGTTCTGTAAGTTTATAAAAAGTATCTCTGTTGATTTGACTGTCTGCTGCCCTATAATGATGATTTCAAAAAAATACAACTCAAATAATGATAAGTGCAAACAGATTTATCCTACTCACCTAAATAGAAAGAGAGAAAGCTAAATTAATTAGGGGCACAAAACAACATAAATTAGGCCCTTAAGTGACAAAAAATGTCATCAAAACGCCTCCAAGCGAACACAACTAAATTCCCCACAACTTCCACGGGGGTCACGTTCGGAAACTGGGCTACGAAATGAAAATAATTACACGTCAAATGAGTTGAATGACGCCTATTTAAAACGGAGGTTGAATTACGTCAGTATAAATGCCCCTCGTGACTAGGGTTACCAGGTTCAAAAAATGTTTTAACGGGAACTTATAGAGTGATATTTTGCTGTGAGTTGTTATTTTCATAAAGCGTATAATATATCTTTTGAAAATAAACCAATGTTGTAGGATATTGATTGCTTTTTAAACAATTATAAGTTTTACAGTAGTTTTTAATTTTTCAGTTTTTTATATTTTATTGTGGAGTTTAATTTATAGTAAGCTTTAAAAGGAACTAAAATAATAATATAATAATAAACTAAAGTTCCTTTTAAAGTTTAATTATTAAAAATTGTAGTCAGTTTTAAAATTATTAAAACAAGAATTAAAAATTTGAGAAAAAATCTTAACTGCTCAATGTATGTATGAATGAGTAAATATGACTGCGAGTTGTCGCAAGAATTCAGTAATTTGATGTTAGTCATAGACTAAGGCATTGGGTGAGAGTTGGATACAATGTTTATGTAGATCAAGCTATTTCCTGGTGTATTTGCTTATAATTTAATCTTAAACTTGACTATTTGTTTTTAGTCAATTCTCTGATTGTGATGTTAGGAAGAGCATTCTGTCCATCAGTTCCAATGCAGTGGGTTGCGATAGTATCAGTCGCAATATGATAGTCCTCATATTAAACGTTATCATTCCAGTGACCAGTCACGTGATCAATAGTTCTATAACCTCTAGTACATTTGCTGAGACCTGGAAACAAGCAAAAGTGATTTAATTACCAAAAAAAGCAAATCCTGTCTTATTTTCCGAATATCGTCCCATTTCCATTCTTCCTTTCTTTTCTAAGGTATTCGGACGACTTTTTTGTCAGCAGTTCAGCATCTTTAGCATAAACTCATTAATTAATCCTCTCCAATCCGGTTTTCGTCCTAGTTACAGTACTACTTTCGCTTTGGTAAAGATAACTGATGATATTGTTATGGTACGGGAAACGGTCTGCTAAAGATACTGTCACTTCTCGACTTTAGCAGTGCCTTTTATAATGTCGATTTCGACATTCTACTCGGGATTATGTGCTTTCTTAACATATCTCTTATGTCTATTGACTGGACGCCAGCAGCACATTTGTATTGACGATGTTTACTCATCGTGGTGTGACTTGTCTGCTGGAGTCCCTCGAGGCGACGCTTTATCCCTTCGTTTGTTTGCTATCTTCATTAACTCGATCTCCAATAATCTTTCTTCGTCATACCTCCTCTATGCAGATGATTTACAAATCTACACGCAGGCTGATTTAAATAGACTGCATAAAACAATTGAAACTACTAACCAAGACTTTTATAAAATAGCTGAATGGAGTAATGGCTACGGCCTATCAATAAATCGCCAAAAGACAAAAATTATAATTAACTTAAGTTCTATAGCTCTACCAGTAAATATGACCAATAAAAACAAATTCATACAAAATCAGACAACCCGCAGTTTTCTGAGGCTAATCTGAATAAGCGACAAAGATAATTGCAAACATGATAATATATAAATACTTAACATCATGTATAAAAACAATAGTGTGTGTCGACTATTATATTGATTGACTTTTAACAGAAGTATTTTCAATTAATAAAATTACGTTCTGTAAATTCCAGATGACTTACAATTCAATCCGTATGATGGTCTAAGACCTATATTACCAGACATGTTTGGAAAATTCCGGATATATGGCAACCCTATCCGTGACGCAGGAAGCGCGTTTTCAACCCCGGCGTGCAAAACGCGGTCTTTTAATTCACAATAATAATTTATAGTCCTCGTAATGGGGCATACGTACGTGATATATTTCAACCCTCAAGGGTAAAATCGAAATACGAGTTTGTACCATTTAATATTTGTATTCGATTATTTTCATTCATTGAACCTGTCAGGTTTAATCGATATGATAATGCTATACCGTTGAAACTATAATGTTTTTGTCGTGTTTATTCCAATATTGAGGATTTGGATACCTATTGGAGTAATTATCCTGTTTCTATATATTTTTGCAAACAACATTGCTAAATGTATGAAGGCTGGCAACACTATCTCGTTGGAGCGCCATATTGATCAGTTATGCTGATATTAGATATATCAACGACATTAAATCTGTTTCGTTTTAAGGCACGGAACTGCAAGGACACAACGGTGTTTAATAACATTGAAAGATTCAACTTTATGTTTATATTGACCATTTTGGTCGATGGACACACATTGAAAAACAGAAATATACCGTCCAATATCAGCTTAATATTGTGATATTACATGATTTATTTTGTTTTACAATTTTTTTAAAACAACCAAAATGATTCGTGTAAAAATAACATTGAGTCGTACAATGTCATACCAAATTGACTCAAATTGGTTGAACCATTTAATATCCGCTTATGGTAAGAGCACAAGTTCTCTAATGACTTGAGGAGCTGGAGTTAATTATATGCCTTTAACGCTTTTTGTAGAGGCTCAAGGCTTCAATAAATTAATATTTAGCAAAAAATAAACAATATAATAAAACATGAGATATAATTAAGATATCAAAATTCATAAAGGAACCAAATATGGACCTAAAATAGAACTGTAATATTCTATTCTAAATATATAAATAAGTGTTTTTTAAATATAAATTGAAACGAATAGTTTAAATAGTCGCAATTTATTTCGCGTTTTAGATGGTTTGAGATCCTGTGTTTCATCTCAGGTATGAAAAAAATATATAATCAACAATGTTTGAATACTTTTCCTGATGACGTTTGGACAAGCATAACAGGTGTACCCATAGAGATTCATCCAAAGATTCCTACATCAATAATCAGCTCTCAATAAGGCTACCTTTAACCATGAAAATTTATAGGAAATGTTCATGAATTGATGAAATGATTGATTTGATTTTGTTATAATAAAATACTAATAAATAGTACCCGTGATCAGAAAGGCTGGCTCATATTTCGCGTAACAAATAAGTATTGCCATACAGCGTGGCAATGCAATCGGCCTTCTGGGCACGCTCCCCGTTGGCAGTGATCTGCTACATAGTGTATTTTAGTTTTAATGTCTTTTTTATCTGAATAAAAATTATCTTACAAATATGAAACCCATCTAGCTCTAACAGACCACTGTCACAAAGTAGAGTACCTAGAAGATTGGCAGCATTACCTGGCTTGATACAAAGGCTACTTCTTTAAGGGAGGTAAGTTCCAGCCTTATTCCGATGCCTCGACCAGTCTTTTTTTCGTTGTTTTGTTTCGTAACTGTTTCATATTTTGTTTAAGCTTTCCGAGTGAGACGGAATATTTAAAAACAAATGACTTGACTTGACGGAATATTTGAAATCATTAAGGTCACAAATATTATGAATGTGACATAAAAACTAAAACCTATGTACAGTTGAAGGTAGACAAACGAAAAAATAGGACAGAAAGCTTTGTGTTCTGCCGTCGGGGCTTTAAATCACTTCGGTGAAAAGGCTACAACCGCAATATTCGATAAAATCTAAAATTCCCGAGATTTAGGTGTTCAATATTTCAGAGCCTAGTACCAGGAGACTAATACCGAATATATATCACCTAGATTTCAGACTGTAAAGGGTTTAAAGTAAATTTTAATAAACATTTCTATGTTTGTATATTTTTTGCTTCAGCATTACAACCTCGGAATAAAGAGCAAATGTTTAAATTCTAATATAATACAACATTATAGAAATGTTGTATTATATTTTTTGATAATGTTGTACTACCCATGCGCAGAAGGTTTGCCGAGAGGCTCATGATGTCGCTCGTCGATGGTTAGTAGGGTTGACAAAAAAGGTTACATAAATAGTTGTTGCAATGAATTTATTATTGTATATACTTTATATAAGTATATACAATAATAGTAAGTAATCATCGTCAAACCTTCTAGGCGCGGCTTCTATTGTTATTAATGCACTTTATTAAATAAAATTTCCAAAAAAAAATTACAAATAGTATATACCAGGCCACTCAGAGAGTATTGCGAAAAAGTTTTTATGTATGACAGACTGGCCAGTTACAATTTATTTTAAAAATATGATTATTTATAACTTAGAATAGGTACGTGCCAATTTCAAAATTTCCCTCCGCATTGTTTCCGAGCTAATTTAAATTACCGTGTCTCATTGAAAAAATGGATCTGCGCCGGGAACATTTTCACGCTATGATTTTTTACGATTTCAAGTGTCGCCTGAAACCGGATGAATCGTACGATAGACTTCAAATGGCATTCATGGATGAAGGCCCTTCTAAGTCAACCGTGTATCGTTGGTACAACGAATTCAAGCGCGGTCGACTAACTTTGGGAGATAAAGAAAGAAGTGGTCGCCCTTTGACGGCTGTTACGGCTGAAAATGTGCTGGCAGTAAAAAAAATAATCCAAGACAATAGGCGAGTTTCGTATCAAGAGATTCAGCACGTACTGCAGATTGGATCGGGAAGCCTTCACGGGATCCTACATGTGCATCTTCGCATGAGGAGGATAGTTTCACGCTGAGTGCCGCACAACCTCTCCGATGCTCAGAAGCAGGCCCGGGTGGAATGGTATCGTGATATGATAAACAAATTGAAGTAAGCTCGTCTCAGAATGTTTACGACATCATTACAGGTGATGAGTCCTGGATTTGTCAATATGATCCAGAAACGAAGCGCCAGTCGACTGTTTGGGTGTTTCAAAACGAATCAACGCCTGCCAAAGTGATACAATTTTCGTCGCCGGAAGATCCACTGTCAGCGTTCGAGCAAGCTATAAACGAAGTGTCTGCGGCGGACTGGCAAAAGTGTTTCGAAAACTGGTTCAGACACATGAAACATTGCATAGAGGCTGGTGTAGATCTACTTTGAAAAGATTTAATAAGAAAATATTTACCTATAAAACATTTATTTTTTCGCAAAACTTTCTGAGTGTTCCACGTAAGTCCCAAATTATTGACGTTTTGGAGCGTATATGCGGAAAATAAAACTTTTTATTCAAAAACAACCCTTTCCCTAGCTTTTCTGTTTGACAATACTTCACAGAAATTGATCCTTACAAGTTACATTAGATTTGGTTTATTAATACAGGTGTGTTTATTTTTTCAAATTCAACTGACATGGGTAATTGAATTTCAAAAATCTACCAATACCGCTTTGATTTTCGTCAAAATCGGCCTCGAGACACCTTTGAGTGTTTTTCGCTATTTAGCATAGTTTAGGACTTGGCTCTGAAGGCCTACTTGAAACATTCACCTGTATAAATGAAATATTCGGTTGTAAACCAACAACAGTACATATTTTATTTGACTAGACTATAAAATTAACATCAAAGGCAAAGGAATAGATTATCTAAAAGTTTTGAAAGAACCCATCTTATTACTAATCGAATACAAGTATCGAATACAAACTAATTAAATAGAATATTATTTATTCTACTTTACTATAATATTTCATGTCACATTTCACTGTTACAGTAGCTATCGATCCATATTATCCTATAGGTATAATATGAAAGCGAGTATATAAAATACTGACTATAGTAACTGAAACAAACAAACCTAAAGGTTTCTAATGCCTCCTTTAGATGTGTTAAACTAGTAAATTTTAAGAGAGTTAATGCAAGTCAACCATAATTTTGGTTTAATTTGGTAAAATTAGTTGAATGAAGTAAACATCGTTTAGACAACTCGTCTTATGCACTAATATTTCAATATCAATAAATCAAAAGAATTAACAAGCAAAACTTTGTCTCAAAAAGTAATTAACCCGATGTGATTTGGGCATTTCCTTTACATAAGCTTACGGGCGGGCTAGCATTTACACGAACTGTGTGGGTTAGAAAAGTCACGCGACAAACTAACATAATTTATTTGGTTTCCTTTGATATTCCTAAACGACAGCGTCACTTGCTTTTCAAATTAACAGACAAACGCATATTACTAAAATTAGTTACACAGACCAACGGCTTACCTGATGGAAATTGATTGCCACCGCGGCGTCGCCTATAGATAATTGCAACTCCACATGTGTTATAATCATGCTGCCGGTCTCGAAGAAATTTAATGTCACTTTTTTTGAAAATAACTCTGTTATTATTTCTTAAGTTGATGGGGAGTGTTCCGAGGAACTGTTTGATATGGTGTCAACGCCACAATTTCACCACGGCACCGCTCGCCATCAACAGGATACTTGCCCCCATTTCCTTGAGCTACCACGCTCAGCTACGCAACGGTTCTCTAGGAGGTTTACTCCCCTACAATAACAGCTTGGATTGCACTTCCCGAGGTTTTCCCTCTGCGCTACAACATAGGGTCATTTAAGAAGGTCGTTATAAAATTTCTCTCAGGCCGATTACGCGCTGGCAGCCCCCTGACTTTGCAAACGTCCATTGACACGCTAAATATCTACAATTCATCATTAAACAAACATCAAGAAACGTTTTTCTTTTGCTGGTATATTTTGTGTCCATATAGAAACTAAGCGTTAGTTTCAAATACATACCTAGAAACAGTGCTAATAAGTCATACATTTTAGTCGTTTATTACAAAGTAGTTTAATGTATATTTTAATTTTCCGTGAGTTAAGAGTACGTTGAGCACTATAACATCATAAGAAAAACACAAAAATAATTCAAGCAAAAAAGCATTTTATAAATGAAAATTAAAATAATCTCTAAAGTGTTACTGTAATTTAAAAGTAAATAAAGATCACTACATATAAACGCTTTCAAACCAAATTTTCTCGTAAATACATGATTTTTTTTACTATTATTTAAATCTATAGCTGGCGAAAATTATTTTCAATAGTCAAATTGATATTTGTAGATCTAAAAAATATAGTTACGAGAATCCTTGTGGAAAAGGCTTATGGATATAGGAATAGTGAGGATCGACATGCAGACACTGCAGGTCACTGACAGGTCGCCCGTCAGGCAGTGTACTGTATGTCTAGGTTTCGGTGAATCAAAAAGTTCTTAGAAGTGCATATATATATATATATATATATATATATATATATATATATACAAAACCTTTTTGGGAGAAGTTCAGTATTTAAAGAGTGTCAATCACGCAATTTGTTTGGTTAAAGCAAGGAGAATACAATTCGTACAATACCGGGACCTTTACTGGAGGTTAGACCAAAGCAACGAGAGTTAACCACCGAAGATGTCGCAGATAATAGAGGCGATTGCCAGCTTGTGTAGAGACTCAACAATGTATATAGTCCATAGGCCACTACTCCAGTCAAACCACCCTGCCTCCCATGTGCCCCGCGCACATGGTAGGAAAAGCGTAAGACTTAGAACGTAGTTACGCCCACGCTAATCCCGCGCATCATGCTTCAGGAGAGGCAAACTCACTTCGTCAACAAAGGTTAGTTCCCCGCACCCCAGGTGCTGGAGGAACCCTGTAGCGGAATCACGGGAGGAGATTTTGCACATATCTGCGCCTCCAGAGCCCCGACTGACGTCGGTACCCGCTAGACACATGCGCACCTCTCTCCCTTTCTCGTTCAGCGGCTTCCTTTTGAGACATTACTGCCTCGCAGAATTTGGACGCTTCCCTCCCAATGATCGTCGCTGTGCAGCATAGCCTGGACCAGGCTACCCAGCGAATCGATCGGATCTACGACGCCCTCAAGTTTAAATCTCTGCGGTGCCCATGCTGCGCATTCGACCAGCGTATGGAATGCAGTCTTCGCAGTTCGCCACATAGGCAGCACTGAGAGGATGGCAGATATCCCACAATCCGATGCAAATATTTGTCGAAACAACCATGCCCGGTAAGTATCTGCGTCATCCTGAAGGTCAGGGACCCGCGTTTCTGCGCAACCCTTCGCAGCAGGTGTGGGCGCACGGCCTCCACTGATCACACAATATGTATATGCCAACTGTCACTTGTTTTTCTCAGTTCGTTCGCACGTAACAAATTGTTTTGTCCAAGGAATTACTAATCGGTTATAAAATATCTCAGCTTGAAAAAAATGCCCACGAAATAGTTTTTTTCGGACATTCAGCAGATATTAAGGGATGATGCTGCACCCTATTGTATGGTTGCGTACTGGGTGACTGAATTTAGAAGAGGTAGATCAAGCTCTAAAAATGGCTCACGTTCTGGACGTCCTTCAACCTCTGCCACGGAAGAAAATGTCAAAAAGGTTGAGAATCTGGTTTTGGAAGACAGTTGAATAACTATAAAACATATAGCTGACATCCTAAAGATTTATTTTGGTAGCGTTGTATCCATTTTGATTGATTCACTGTGTTCTAAAAAGTATCGACAAGATACTTGCCACGCCACGGCCACGAATTCGGACAAATTCAGCCACGAATGTTAACCGACGAAAACAAAAAGCGACGTTTGGAAATTTATAAGCGTAAACTCGAAATGTTCCAGCGTGATTCGGATAATTTTTGCCGTCGTCTTGTCACCATGGATGAATCGTGGGTCCACCATTTCGATCCTGAAATTAAGAGACAAAGCATGTTTTGGAAACGACTATCCTTTCCATCCATTAAGAATTTTCGAGTTACTCCTACCGATGGCAAAAAGTGTTTTAGAATAGAGGAGGAATCCATTTTATTGATTACATGCCAAAAGGCCAGAAAATTACTAGACCCTATTATGCAAATTTAAATCCGAATGTGCGTGAAGCGATTAAAGAAAAACGTCGCGGAAAACTGTCGTTGAGCGTGTTGTTTCTTCACGATAACGTTCCCGCTCATCGATCGGAAGTTGCGCTCAATGCAATACGCTATGCTGGCTTCAAAGTCCTTGACCATCCACCATGTTCTCCGGACTTAGCCCCAAGTGATTTTCACTTATTTCCAAAATTAAAAGAGGAAATTCTTAGAACTAAATTTCACGATAATGATGCAGTTATGGTAGCCGTAGAAGTGTTTTTCGCGACCCAAGAAAAACATTTCATGTCGCAATGAATAAGGAAGTTAGAAACGCGTTATTCTAAATGCATTACACTGGAGAGAGATATGTAGAAAAATGAAGTATCTTTGTTTAATTTTTTTAATATTGATTCCAAGAACTTCATTGATTCACCTAGGTAATAATATAAATTGAAGCTCGAAAGTAGGATGCAAGATTTACAAACATGTAAAAAAGACGAACCGGTTACAGCCTAAACACATAGGAACTTATCTTTTCGGTTTTGTTCTTAATTTAAGCTGAATGAAAGGGTTTTTGGGAATAAAATTTCGCAAAATATCTATCGTTGAATAAACCGGTTTCGAACGGTTTCAAACAGTTCTTGGCGCACACCGCCTAAGCGCAGTCATGTGGTACAGCAAATTTTCAGTCGCTAACAAACACATGTTGAGAGAGATAGAATGATACTCTCTCTCTCCTCGCAGAATAAAACAGTTAATTCAGGTTTATATATTACATTCTCTTTAAGGTTTACACTCCAAACGAAATAGTTGACTAAAACCGGTTAATTTTAAATAGGATACATGGTTTTAAAAAGTTTCTCTCGATTTCAAAATTATTTCCGTTTTATATTCTAATCACGATTTTTGCACTGTATGTTCTATATCAATGTTATAGGGGGGAAATGTGAATTCATATCAATATATAATCTTTTATTATTAATAGTTTTGTTCGTGTCCATTCAGTAAAATAGCGCTAAAGTTTTCGAATAACACGCTCCCAATACAACTTGCCCTTAATTAAATTTTACTAATAATGAAAACGTTCGCGGCTTATTTCTCAAGGTCGTAGATGCTGTGTTTAACTTGTTTAATGACGCATTGATTAATTCAGGGAATTTGTTTCATACCGTACCGAAAAGGCGACAATACGCAAGACTATAGAACTCTTCGGAATAAAATTAGGTTTTATACGGAGTAGCGACCGCAGTGAAAGCGACAACATCGGGAGAGGGGGTACGTCACCAGCCGACCTACTTTCCCGTAGGTCCCTCACCCGCAATCCTACCGACTATACACACCACAAGCTCACTATTGCCGCGTTAGTACGAAGCACGGATAGCTGTGAGAGAATTCGCACTTCAATGTAATGCTGACGAAGAAAACGAATCGTGGGACTGAGAGGCGATCGATACGGGAAGGAACGCTGATACGGGTTCGTTCTGAGCGCGAAACGGGCTCACAATTAGTGACGACGTAACGCGGTTACCGGCTCTGGGTGATTGATGCTGCGCTGTTCCGTCGCTCCACACGTACAAGCTACATCAAATCAATTGGAAGTAGGTAATTCCGGCTGTTAGCTAAAGTAAATAATCTCTTATTACAAGGTTTTATAATTTTTGGTGGAACATTTTTATATTGCCATGATATAAATAATAATCTATGTGTTGCGGCGGCGCTAGATTTGATGACAACTATGGACTATGTCAATTTTGCATAAAAAGGATGGTGCGGCAATTTAGGTGAAAATGTGAGATTGAGCACGCACGTACCTATTAATGGACATGAAATACAGCTGCTCCACACTTTCACTTCTTCACTTCAATTCACTTGTTATAATATGTTTATAGTATTTAATTTGTTGTGTATGTATTTATTGTATTTTATATTATATATGTTTATTATATTCGATACTTGCGCCGCGGAGCGGGTTATTTACAAATTATATACAGTTATGGTATGTTGCAGGCGCAATTTATTTTATGTTATGTTATTTACAAAGCGGAGCGATTATAATTTATTTTATTTGATGAATGACTAAGGTGCGTGCGAAAAAGGGAACACGCCGCCAGATTTAAATGAAGAATTTAAATATGTTAGAAAAAAAGTATGAATAGACCGAAAGAAGCTTTACTTGGCGGAACCACTATATATAAATAGTACCTAGGGGTAAAAGTATGTACATGTTATATATCACCTAAAACAAACAAACTTGATAATGTTTAACACTGGTACTCTTTCTATATATACCACCTTAACAATTAACTAATGATGGAATGCTTTTACACTGAAAAGTGAGACAGTCCATTTCACGATAATTCGAGTGGTACACAAGCAAAGCACCAATTTTTTTATCTATAAATATTAACTAAACCAGCAGTGGCAGATTTACCTATAGGCTGAGTAGGCTGGAGCCTAGGGCGGCTGATTTTGAGGGGCGGCAAATTTGAGGCCAATACTTTTTGTGTCTTACAGAAATTATGTCTTACTTAAATTCTAAGACTTAATAACATAATTCTTATTAAGTCCGCACAAACAATCCAACGTGTAATATGTTTCACCAATTACATTATTTTTTCTACAATTTGAGTACTCGCTTTTCGTTACGGCAGAAACAAACCCATCAATCCTCTGCTTCACAAAATCTACCAATTACTGGAAAAAAGGTTGTGTAATTAAGACGATAGTGCACAAAGCATAAAGTTACAATTTCATTGAAAAAAAAAATGTAATTACTATGATTGTGAATTAGGGTATCTATTTGTAGAGGTCGGTAGGGGTGGCAAAATTTGAATAGCCTACAGGCGGCAAATGTGTAAATCCGCCCCTGTAAACCAGGGATGTTGAGATCAATACACATTTGAGTAATGCAGTCGTGGTGTCGTTGTCTTCAATCGTCAATATTATTATTGTGGACTACGAACCCACAAACCGATAAAAATTTAAAGGAAATGATAAATATTTATTCTTGCTTATAGCTTGAATACAGCGTTCTTCTTAAAAATATATAGTTCAGTACATTTTATTATAATTTTAATGTGTGTGTGTGGGTGTGCAAAATAATATTTTGGAGTTTATGTTTATTCACTATATAAACCCATACGTTATATAATTATATCAGTTATCTCAATATCGAGATGAAAATAAGCTCATTAGGGCTGAAAAAACTGCATAAAGATGCCCATTTCCAGGATTTAAATTGAAATAATAATAATTTACCCAATTAGTCACTGAGGAACCACAATTTGAGCACCTGCTTTATATATTTTAATATGTTCAAATGGCAACAGATAGTCTTCGTTATTCCAGCGTATATAATAAAAGCCAGCCCGAGAGACATGATAATAATGAACGAGAAATAATTAAGTTATAGGGACACAACAAGGAAAATTGTCCTAGAAGTGTTTCCTTAATGGTATTGGTAAATGGAGTAGAAAATCTTCATAATATTAGGAAACTGAGTTGGTTTGTTTTGCTTTTACGCTTTAACCTTCCTGCTTCCAGGATTACGAGGGTATTGGAAATTCGATAGTATCTCGAACAATGCTCAGTTATAAACGGCGCTTTAGCATTTAATAAATAATTATATACTACAAGTCGGCCCGCCAAACAGTATCTTGCCCTGAAGAAATAAAAATCTAGAATGCGATTGCAACCAACCAACGCCAACTACCGGTTCCAACTGTCAATCTAAACCATCCCAGACCCTACTCAAACACACACACACAACTTTTTATCGAAATCGATCAAGTTTTAGCGAAACTAACGAAAAGTAAATTGTTTTTATTTATGTAGATAAAAATAGTTAAGAATTATTAAAACTGTATACCTTTATTCATAATAAATATACGAGGTTTATAGGGTCTTTTAAAAGTGTCGTAAAACGTACCAATAGTCTTATAATAAGGAAGCCGAAAACCGCGCAAAGTGAAAAAGGAAAAGTAGGTAGGTAGATGATCCAAACACAGCCAGAATATAACAATAAAATTATGATGATACATAGCATCATTTGTTGGCAGCACCAACAAATTTAACTTTGTCACATAATAATTTTCCTTTCAACATGTAATGGTGCAAATTTAATATATTACTTAAATATCTCTCATGAAACAAATATCAAATAAATTACCGCGCTTAAAACCGTTAAAACATAGTTTTATTATCTCTCGTGGTGCAATTTCTACCCTTTCCTTACTAGTTTTGAGTTAATCACATGGTCCTTCGAGCCGGATCAGAACCAGCGACTCAAAACTAAAACCGCCATATCATTATTTTCATAAAATCATTACTTTAATGTATTTCTGTAGCGCCGTCAACTAGGACCAGTTGTTAATCTAAACCAATCTCGAATCTACTTGAAAAATCAAAAAAAAGCATCAAAATCGGTCCCACCATTAAAGAGGTGTTCAGCGGCGCCACCTACCGGATCCAAATGTGAATTGAAACCATCCCGGGATCCACTTGAACACACACAAAAATAAATTCACCTAAATTCTGGTACCCGGTTGCAACGCCATCTACCTGGTTCCAATTTGTATCTAAACAATCATAACAAATGAATGGCTAGACTGATGTCGTGACTGATGTTTTTTAATGATATTTTTTTTTATTGATGAATATCATATTTTAGTAAGTATTAAAGTTAAGTTAGTGGTCGCCTAGTGGTGACCATAATTAATTTAAATTATAAGTTTGAACATTATTAAGGTTCTGTTGTCAAAGACTATACTTCTATAATCACAGATTTCGCCAAGGCTACACTGTTAATTTGACTTGAACAATAAACAAAAGAGTATATATGCGTGTGTGGGGTGTGAGTAATGTTTTTTTTTTTTATTGATTTAATGTATTTTTTATGCATAATTTAAAAAAAAATAGCATTCTGCACTCCATCTCTATATAAACTATAAGTATGCGACATTTCATACTCCTCCGTCCGCGCAAGTTTCGTAAAAAGGGGTACAAAGTTTTTGTTTCACGTATTAATATAATGATTATCCTATTCCGGACAAAGACAATTCCAAAAAGACAAAAATCATAAAAAATGGTCCAGCCTTTCTTGAGTTACAAGTGATGTAACTAACACGATTTTGTTTTATTTATATAGATTTAATCTTTACTAATGTATTTAACTATACAATATTATTTAAGTGCTAAAATAGTAGCACTTAAGTAATGAAAATCTTCTATGCATGATAGCTACGTTTATATCCATATGTATGTTTCTTGTATCACATTGAAGAGATAACATATCCAAGTTTCGGGTTCGCTTTGTTTGTCTTTGGAACACAATCCTTGAACACTTGGGAGAAATTAATGTACTTATTTGTTATTAAGTTACTTCTTTACGTGTAGTTTTATTGATTTCTTAACTATTTATACAATGAGCGGAGCAAGATACGACTATTTATTCTAGTTTTAATAACTGCTAAGTATACTCATCCCTATGTTCGCGCGGGACTTGGACTTATTCATATTCCCTGAACCCTACAAGGCCTCAAAACGAAATTAACACAAGATAAGATAGAATTCCTATTTAAGGGCCGATTTTTCAATCATCAGATAAAAGTTATCACTCGAATAAATTATAACCTGACAGAACTATAAAGTGAAACCATTCCACCGTTTTATTCATGCGGCTGATATTTTTAATCTTTCCATGTTATACTTTATTCTATGAATAACTTTATTTAGTGATTGAAAAATCGGCCCTTAATCGTATTCGTAAACTTTTATACAAACTGAGAGATAAAAAGTTCTATTCTATTTTGAAATTACAGATAGACACTTAAATTACATTAATGTAGTATTTATATTTATATTAATACAATATTGTAGAGTTCAAGGGAATTATGAAAACTACCCCTGGTATGCTTACAATATTTTTTGTTGCAATATGAAGCCGACGGCCCACATGAGTGAAAGCGGTCACCATTGCCTATGGATATTTGCAACACCAAAGGTGCTACAAAGGCGCTGCTGCTCTCTTAAGGAAGACTGGAACCTGGCCACTAATGCCGGAACACAACTCAAGGTTGTTATGGCGGCATACTCTACGCCAGGGGTGGTAGCCATCCAGATGGGCAAATGCCCTACCACCTGGCAAAAAACCTTGGATAAGCGTTGCGGGTATACCTTACTGTAATCATAAGCTAAAGCATAATGAATAGTGGGTCATTTATCTCTTGTATTTGTTTATAAAATTAATCTCAAAAGTCATTCTGTAATATACTTCTGTATAAAACTTATTCAAAAAAAATAACTTGAGATAAAAATAGAATAAGAAATATATAGAAAAACAATTTTTAGCTAGACGTGTTGCTGGGGAGTTTCTTCCCGCTTCTTCTCCTTAACAGCAATAACACGTTGCGAAGCGGTATACATAGACTAGGAAGTTAAATTAAATTTTAACCTATATGTATGACCTTCAAACGGTGTTCTCCAGTGGAACTTATTTTGAATAAAAATTTTTTGGAATTGAATTTAATATACAAATCAACCTACCCTAGAGACATCTCGAAGAAACTATTTTTAATAGACAAAATCACCCGTCGAACTATCGTGTTGCTTTTTCTCTTGTTTGTCTATGCTTTGTTGTACAATATAGAGTTATCTACATATATATCTAAGCTTTCGCTTCGTAGATATTTTTTTATTACTAGTTGATTAAGATTGTATTATATAATAGTTTTTATTTTAGTTACACTACAAAATATTGTTTAAAATTTCTTTTAAAGTCTTCTTGGACACCGGATTACCTGGAAGAGATCGCTATTTGCGATACGGCCGCCAATTGTGCGAATGCAAATGTATCCATATTAATTCTCTAGGTTTCAGTTTATGGTGAACAGTAAAGCGTTTTAATTCATCCATTTATCTACCAGTAGGTCGATGTTTAGTTGACCGTCATAATAATTGCTGGAGGGATACATTAGAAGTTGACCAAGGAGAGCTTAAAATTGTAATTGGTAATAAAATGTGCAATACACAGAAAAGTAGCATACTCTCGTTTCGGGGGCCAAGACACACTTTGGAGCGTCAAATCAACAAAGTTATAAAATTTTGAATTCAAACTGCAAGTAACGCTGACGTACAACTACAAGTCAAAGTCGAACAGAAAGCAATATCGCCCAAGGCGCTCAGATTGAAGTATAACAACTCCTTCGCTGCTATTTAGCTGTACTTCGTCGCACTCGTACGTGACCGAAACTTGTAAGTTATACTTGACTTGTAAGTATTATGAGAACAAGTTGCAAAAATATTAGTAATCGTAATTTTTGTTCGAGTTTCGTAATCAATATGAAATATAGGCAGTTAGGTACAAACGACACAGTGCTATTTATGTGCTATTCCAGACTATATAATCTATGTCTGTGTCGAATTTCATCCAGATCCGTTAAGACCTTCTGGCGTGATTAAGCAACCAACATCCATCCAAATTTTCGCATTTATATACAATATTAATACATAGCATAAGTATAGATAATTATGTGTAAAACGACTTGGTTTAAAGGGTTGTTTACTTAAAATTTGGTGTTTTAATACTTTAAAGATTTAATATAAACAGAAGACATTACTTTTTGGCGTATCCATAAACTAGTTTTCATGAGATGTATAATATCAGCCCATGAGCTTTCCACTACTGATCTCCGGCTTCCCCTATTAATTTTTACGGGAATAGCAGTCAGCATACAAGCCACTTTCCATCAGATGGATTGTAAACCTGTTTGTTGAATTCTAGCAATAAAAGCACCTAAATAACCTAATAAAAAAGGTTGAGCGTGGCTGCACTATACAGTTGCTCAAACTTATTCACAAACAGGAAAATCATATCAAATAATTTTTATGGCGAACTAAATGTTACTTAAGTCTTCTATACTTTCATACAATATTATTGAGAATAGCACTTAATAGTTACTTACTTAATTCGCCTTTAATAGCATCGTAATGTTGACGTTACTTAGACTACTTATTTATTTGGATTCCTTATTTATTTAAAACATTAGTTTATATATAGATAGATAGATAGATAGATAGATAGATAGATAACACTTTATTATACACCAATACAAAAATGAACTTAAAGACTAAAATTATATCTAGTTGTGTACAAAGGGCGGTCTTATCGCTAAAAAGCGATCTCTTCCAGTCAACCCCAGGAATGAATTGAGATGATAATGGCGATGGTGGTATACGTATATATATATATATATATATATATATATATATATATATATATATATATATATATATATATCCTTGTTCTTACCTCTCACTTAAATATCTCATATATAATCTCTCTTAATTCCCAGTACTGGGAAATCCTCTTGTAAAACAACTTCAGTATGAATTCATTACATTAAAGAATAAATAAAACACAAGAAAGTTTAACATCCTTCAAGAATACAAGGGAAAATATTTCAAGCATTCTTCTACCTTTTCTCTAAGGAAAAATGAACGTTAATGACAAAAACTACGAATTTCCCTTTTCACATATTTCAATGTGAAGCTTATGCATATTTTATGTGACATATTTACGTTTGGAAATAACCTTGCTGTTCTTAAAAAGTACTTTGATAAGTTGACCTCGTTCGGAATTTCAAAGCGATTTCGTCATGACCGTTTTTGCTGATTCTTCTTGTAAACACAATGTACAAGTACACGTATACACATACATGTCTAAATTCGTAAGAAGCTTTGTTGGGCCGGTGTATGTTTGTACTATAAAAATTATAAATAAGTTTCTTCTCAATTTATAACTAATTTTATCTATAAAATACATATTATTAAAATGCCAAAAATCGATAAAAGAATGCCTCGTAGTCATGAAAGACTTTCAGAGTAAACTTTGGTACTGAGCTATTTAGTAGATATTCTTCTCCTGGTTTTTGGAAAATTAATTAAAAATTCAAAAGTTACAATCAAACGAAATAGCGGGTGAACAATATCTATAAAATGAAAATAATATGAGCATATAATGTTTATTCAATTTAACTTTTTGAGAGTACTAGTAAAACTATAATTAACGTTTATCCATGCCGCTAATCCTCAACGCATATTTAATTACGAAGGCAAAGTTTTCCACCCTCAAAAGGGGTGGTTTTCAAACCGACAAACTAAAGATGACTAAATTGGGTTTTGATTAAGCCAAAGCTGTATTAACTACGTAACTGGTGGTGATGGCACGTTGGCGAGCACTCATTTGTAACGCTGTAATTTTAATATGTAATTGAGTTAGGGGTTCATTTTCGTATTCAAAGGTGGCATGTAATCAACTTAATCCGTAGTTACTTTGCCTGCGGATTCATGTACTTATTCTCGTTTCACAACTATGCTTCTTTTACATGTATACAGCTATGTAAGAATACTAGTAATGATAACCCTAGTATTTTTAGTATAGCGACACACCTGCGGAACGTACCGAGCGGAAAATTCCGCGACTGAAAGCGTGACATAAATCTGTATACGGTGTAACGAGGCGGAAACTCCGCTGATGTATTATTTTATTTTTATTATTATTTAAAAAACATTGTGAGCGTATTTAGCCGAACATTGCGCCGCCGAACGTCCCGCAGGTGTGTCATAAGGCTAATTAATGCTTTGATGGTTAGTTTCATTTTTTCGCATTTTTTTTCTTATTGCCTGAAGTAGGCAAACAGACCTACCTGGTGGATAGAGATTACCCTCACCTAACGTGTTGATAGCTTCAAAGGAATTTTATGACATCCTCCTTAAATAACCAGATTTTATTCAATTTATTTTAAAGGAAGTAGTGCAGAGGAAAAGCCTCGGTGGGCAGTTCTCTTCATATCTGTGGGAATAAAAAGATTTATTCAGATATACCTTTTAATTACTTTATACAATTAATTAGAATATTATAATTGGGAATACACGTCGCATGCCGCGGAGGAACGAATGGAAGGGGCGATGACGAGGTGAAAACAAAGGGAGGCAAAGCTTGCGTGCCTATAATTCCATCAATATCCTTGTTATTTGCAAAATAAATGTTCAGAACTGTTAAGTAGTTGAAGGTGGCAATTCAAGTAAATGAGGAGAAGATATCACTAGCAACGACTATTTTATTGCAAGTTTACGTACGTAACATCTATAATAATAACTGATTCATTCACCTCTGGTATTGTATTTCAATATTAAATCGACAACCATTTAGCAAAATTCATAACATTTTCTTCAAAGATACTTTAAATACCGGAGAAAAAATAAGGATAAATTGCGTCCGTGAAAATGCAACAGTTCCAGCAGAATACACAGTCGAAATACACCTGAACAAATCCGAACAAAAACTTAACTTAATGTTAAATATAAAACAAAACTATAGACAAAGAAAATTTGGTTTCATATAAAATATCAAAAGAATATATAAAGTGACATAGAAAAATAACCGGCTTTATTCACCTTACAAAGAATAGGACAAGGCTTACTCTCAGCGGATTTGCGTGATCTTATCTTTTATAACGGCACTTTAAGAGGCCTTCGTTTCTGTTAATAGCTCCTACACTTTTCGTTTTACTGCCAGCTGACCTTTCCGACATCATAGTTGACGATATAAAATGTATTTTAACTGCCTATTTACACATAAACCTTGGTACATAGAAAGCTATCATGTCTGTGTTCTAATTTGCACGACATTTGACGTTCTAAATCACGCTTCATTTGAAAATATAAAAGTATAACATCTTGAGAACCTTAAGTAGTATTTACAAATTCGTAGAAGTTGATTAAAATATTAATAATCAAAATAGTTTATCTTGTTAAATATTCTTTGATTTCTATAGTCTACGAGTACTGAAATAGGTTTTGGAAGATTAGTAATAAAGTTTAAATTAATAAAGACCTGAGTTCAAAACTTGGATACAGAATATAAACCTAGGCAGTTATTTTGGCCTTGGTAAATAGATGGCTATCACTTGAATTGTTTTATAATTTGTACGCAATTTCACGTTCTAAATCACGCTTGGTTTGAAATGACTTTGAAGAAATCAAGGTCAAGAAAAAATGTTGAGAATTTTGTGTATTAAGTGTTCGTGGAAGTTGATTCAAATATCGATGTTCGTAATAGCTTTTCTTGTTAAGTATTCTTTGATTTCTAAGGCCTAATGCCCCTGCGGTACCTGCGTTAGTTCTAGTGACTGTGTCCAAATACGACGTACTTCTAGCGTTAAAAAATAACGCCGTGAATCATGAGCTACATAAATATCTAATACATAAGTTATTTGTCAATTATTAACCTAATTAACAATGTCGCATCTCAAATAACACATTAAACCCTTGGCTGCATCTGCGTGACACAGTCACTAATACTATACCCAGGTGTAGCAGGGGCATTAGAGTGCTAACACAAATCGTGGTAGATCAATAGCTAAAGGAAACCAGTCTCGTTCTAATAACTTATGTCCAAATCTTTGTTAAAAACATGCACAGCTAAATAGTTTCTGTGGTATTAAACGCACGAAGCAAAAATCATGGAGAATGAATGCCGACTATTTCACGAATAAAACCACGTAGAAAATCTAGTTTAGTAATATTATGAGCTCGCCTTTCATCCTATAATTTTTTGAAAACCTTCATCACCGATTAACCTGCCAAAATAACCTAAAAAGTTAAAACTTAAGTGCTTGAGTTTTAATTTGGTAATCAAACTTTACAAAGCTATTACAACATTTTAATTATAGTTTTCCATTCAATTAAATTCAATTTGTATGATTTTATAGTACTCAAAGGTAACTAACAATCAAATTCGATTTCGATTCGATTTTAGAGGCAAACAATTATTAGAAACATAGAAATGAAATGTATACGAGTAGCTACTAGGTATATTATAACCACACGCTTTTTACTATTAGTTCGTTATGACAATTGTATTAGAAAAAAAGATGAACACCTCATAACTTATAAAAGCGGAAATAATAAAACATAAATAGATTTTATTTAGACGTAACAAAATTAACACTGTCAAAGACTGTACAATTATACCAGGGGAGCCCCTTACATCCCAACATAGACTTTTAGTAGCGGAATATAAAGCTATTATAAAGAAAAATTTTAACATACATAAGCCAGAACCGAAAATCAAGTGGTGGTTGTTAGAAAGGATGGAGCTCAAAAGTGCGTTTGTCACAAAAATGAAAGATGAGATGGGTGCTATGAATGAGATGGCCCACAAAACAGTAGATGAGTGCTGGCAGAGTATGGCAGACTGTATAAGAAAAACAGCGATTAGTGTGGTGTGGTAACGAAAGGTGCTATCACTATTAGCAAAGGAACTTGGTGGTGGGATGAGGAAATCCAGGGAAGAATAAAAGAAAAGATGAATGCTTTTAAAAAATGGCAGCGAGATTTATGTGGAACTGATATAGAGTCCCAGGTGTCCTCCAAAGAAAAGTACAACCAAATAAAAAAGCAAGTAAAACAGGCGGTGGCTACAGCAAAAGCCAGGGTTCAGAATAAGCTATATGAAAACATAATAAATAGCATAGGGCAAAAGCTGTTGTATTCACTTGCCAAAGAAAGAGATCATCAAAGCAAGGACATGACTCACACCAGGTGTATAAAAGATGATGATGGAAAGGTTTTGACGGATGACTGCAGTATAAAAGCGAGATGGATAAAATATTTTGATAAGTTGCTGAATGACGAAAATGTGTGGCAACATGAACTAGAAGACTTGAAAGGAAATATGGGGCTAGTGAATGCAATAAGTGTGGATGTATTGAGAAAGATGAAGAATGGTAAAGCAATGGTATCCCTATCGAAGTATGGAAGATGTTAGGTGAGGATGGAAGGATGTGGTTGGCTTTATTTTTTAATAAGTTGATGATCGAAGAGACTGTACCCCAGGAGTGGCACCAATCACATGTGGTACCCATATTCAAGCAAAAAGGTGACATCCAAGACTGCAATAATTATAGAGGAATAAAGCTTCTGTTACATACTATGAAAGCATGGGAGAAAGTGATTGAGGACCGACTACGAAAGGAAACGGAGGTGAGGCTATCCCAGTTCGGGTTTATGCCTGGTCGTAGCACAACAGATGCCATATTTTCAATACGCCAACTAATGGAAAAATACAGACAGGTACATAAAAATCTCCATATGATGTTCATAGATCTAGAGAAAGCATACGATCGCGTCCCCCGAGAAGTTCTGTGGTGGGTCCTCAGAGCAAAAGGAGTGCCAGAGAAATACGTAAGCCTGATAGAAAGCATGTATGAGAATGTTAGTACACAAGTCCGCACTGCAGTAGGAACCACGAACAAGTTCCCTGTGAGGGTAGGTTTGCACCAGGGATCCACCTTAAGTCCTTACCTGTTTCTGCTGGTCATGGATACACTGACCGCAGAGCTACAGGATGAGGCTCCCTGGTGCATGCTCTTCGCAGATGATATTGTCCTGGTGGATGAAGATGGGGTGGCACTTGAAACAAACTAAACAGGTGGCGGCAAGCGCTAGAGGGCGTTGGATTAAAAATCAGCAGAACCAAAACCGAATACCTGTTTTGTGATTTTGGCGGGACCTCTAGTGCTGTGCCTCTTAAACTAGAATCAGCCACACTACCATGTAACCGCGAATTCAGATACCTTGGTTCACTACTGCAGAGTAATTGTGATATAGAGAGGGATGTAAGGAGAAGAATAAATATAGCATGGCTAAAGTGGAGACAGGTAACTGGCGTGACGTGCGACAAACTAATGTCACTGAAACTAAAAGGTCAAATATATAAATCTGTCATACGACCAGTCATGCTATATCGGTCGGAATGTTGGGCCACTAAAGTGATAAACCACAAACGTCTCCACTCAGCTGAGAAGAGAATGATGAGATGGGTGTATGGTGTTACAAGAATGGATAAGGTGAGAAATGAGTATATAAGGGGATCTTTTAAAGTTGCACCCGTGACTGAAAAATTGAGAGGAAGAAGATTAAGTTGGTATGGGCATATAATGAGGAGGGATGAAAGTCACGTGACAAAAAGAATGTTAAACTTCAAGATAGATGGGTACAAATGTAAAGGTAGACCAAAAAAAAAGATGGATGGATTGTGTGAAGGATGATATGATGATATGTGGTGTGACAGAAGATGTATGTCACAGTAGAGAAGTGTGGAAGGAAAAGACATATTGTGCCGACCCCAAATAATTGGGATATGGTGAAAGAAAAGAGAGAATAATTGTATTTTTATAAACATCGATTAGTGAAATATTCGTATTATTTGATGTCAAGTACCTCACGTATTACACTTTTCTGTATGAACAAACTCTTGATTTTTTTTCTTCTATTCTTTTAGTTCGAGTTTTTAAAACGTGTTTTTTGGATTTGTTATTAACTATAAATCATTACAATAAAATTGTCCATGTTCCCCGATATTTAGAAGGTATTTACTACATTTTAATAGATAATTAGAAATGAGTTGAAGTGGCAGTATGACGGTCACATCTGTCGCAAGACCGATGGAGCACACGAGTCCCGGAGTGGAGACCGCGTCTCAGTAAACGTATTGTCAGAAGCCCTCCAGCTCGATAAACTGACGACCTACACAAGGTCGCTGGTAGGCGCTGGATGAGGAAGGCGGAGGACCGTCACGAGTGTTGCCGACTTGGGAAGGCCTACGTCCAGCAGTGGACTGTAATTGGCTGACGACCACGTTTTAATATTTTAATAATTTGATGATCTCTGTGGTGTATTGATATATGTAACTAATGGCACACCGGTTTCAGTGTAGCGCAGCGATCCCATCCCGGATTTGGTTCGTTACATAATAAATTTCATATGAAAGACTTTCTCTTATTTACTATGATTTGGGTGTCTGGAATCAGCCCCCAGTTTCCCGTTGTAAATCACTTATAACAGAAGCGTAACTTGCTTATTTTGAGCATATATCATATATGTATTTATCTGATAATTCATTTACTATTGATAACGAGGCCATTTTGAAACATAATGAAGTAACACAAATGCAAAGGAATTCATCTATAATATTATAAAAATCTAAACATGCCTTGTCTGTACATTGAAGCTATTAAAAAAACAACTGGAATAGACTATATAAACGATGAATAAAACGATGCATTTTTTCATATTTCTTGTCTGTTTGACGGTTTGTTTGGGATTCACGTAAAAACTACTGCGCCGAAATCAATGCGGTTTTCGCTCATCGACAGCTAACTCTTAGACTTAAAAGCTGCATTACTTTTTATCTTGGGAAACCAGCGGGAATTTTTCTGGAAATTATTTAAAATGGCCAAATTAAAAAATAAATCAAATTCCAAAGTGATTTTTTTACTGATCGATAGTAAATTTTATGTAATAAAAATTGCGTTATTTTTTTATCCCGGAAATTCTGCGTGAGTTTTCTCGGGAGCGGAGTTGAGTCCCGGGAATTTCATGTCAAGTGTGGACGAAGTCGCGGGCATGTCCTAGTAAAATAAGAGTAATAATTCAAACTACACTATAAAATAAAATAAAAAAAACCTAACTATAAATTAAAAACTACTATAAGTAAAACTAAACCTACAACGAAATTAATGTGTTCAAAGTGTCGAAACTGCGAATTCTTTTATCTGCAGTTAAGTTATCGCTTATTACTTTTAAATTTTGCCAGAGTGGTAGCGTATCTGGCGGAATGAGGCACCGCATTTGGCTGCCAAGTTCGCTGGGCGGCCGCCAAGCGTCTTGGCTTAACGCGCCCTGGCGTGATCTCTGAACAGATAGGGCACTGCACCTCGACATCCTTGAGTGATTTTTAATTAACCTTGTGCTTTGCCCTGGCTACATTTTAAACATTACTTGTAGCGCATATTTTTGAAGTTTCAAAGCTTGGTATCGTTATAATATTATTCTACATTATAATAATACTAATGAAATTGTAGATATTTTGAACTAAAGACAAGTAAAATGTCACATGCAACAATGCACATACCTTCTCATGGAACGAATTATGTCAGCAATAGCATATTTACACGAATTGCTAAGACTTAAACACCAAATCTAGTGATATTTACTGGTTTCGTTACTCTAAGCCTGTATTCAAAAGTTTAATCTTCAAATCAATTATTGGAACAGGATACCACATCATATAAAAAATAAGAATATATGTAAGTATGTAACGTTCCCGGTAAGTGACAGTGGTTTGGGACCAATAACTTATCTTTAGATATTTTCCCCTTTTATATTTAGTTTTAGTTTTTATATAGTATAGTTTGTAGTTTATTTTTAAGTTTATAGTTATAGTAGTTTTATTAATGTAAATAATGTCTTGGGCTTTGTTTATGTAAGTAATATGTTTAATTAATATTAATATATTTTTATTGTATTAAATTAACGGTATATATATATATATATATATATATATATATATATATATATATATATATAATTCCTTTAAAATTATTTATTATTCTATAAATAAACCTAACTTAAAAATATATATACAATAGTTAAAAAAACGAAAATTAATAAATAATACTGTAATAAATAAAAACCTAAGTTAAAACTCGTCCAGCCCCACCAGATCACTGTCGCTGGGCATTGTACCTAGAAGGCTGACAGCATTACTTCGCTGGATACAGAGGCTAATCCTTTGAGCGAGGTAAGCTCCAGCCTTCCGGTCTCCTGTTGTTATTTTTATATTTAATTTTTATTGTATATTATGTGTGTTTTTACATGTATGTATCAATGTATTTTATTTAGATATCTCTGTTTGCATATATATCTGTTATTATGTATGTATGTTTGTAAGTATATATTTCTTTCTCTTAATAACTTATATATATATATATATATATATTGTAATTTTACACAAATTTAATTCGCTCGTTTGTTCGTATTTTAACTTTATAGAAAAACCTGTTATTAGGCCTAAATTTTAAGTACTTTTTTGTTTGTTTGTATTACTGTAATATGCAATGCTGGCTTTTTTTTTCAATAAATAAATAAATTCCATTTTAAACAGTCAGATATTCGTCACATTAGTAAGTATGTATCTGTATAGACGTAATGTTATTATTTCATTGTTTATCTTCATATTTACAGATGGACACACGGGCGAATATGACAATTTAACACTAATGGTAGATAGATAGAAAACTTTATTATTTACCACATACACATAAAACAAACAATATATAGGTACAATAATTTCATTATACAGGTAAAGGTAGGAACAATGGGCTTATTTTTTTAAAGTGGTATACTTAGATTTTTGTAAAATCAATTACCCTAATCAGGAATTGAATCGGCTGATTTAAAAAAATGAACTTATCTTGTATTACGATATCACTATACCAAGTCATAGTGTAGCTTGTAAGGATCAATTTCTGTGAAGCAATATCAAACAGAAAACTAAGGGAAAGGGTCGTTTTTGCACAAAATGTTCAATTAATTAAACCGCACCTCATATTATGCAATATGGAAATTATGATTATTATTCTATTTTTAATAGGCATCTATAAATTAATAATAAGCACGCACGTTATTTTACCTTAATCAATCAAATCAGTCAATGGGTACACATTGATTAAATTCTAATGCGGTGCGGTCAAATGACCACCGCGATTTGATGTTTAATTAATGTATGGAAAATAGAACATTTTGTTCAAGAACTCCCTTTTCCTTGGTTTGCCTTTTGACATTCCTTCGCAGAAATTGATCCTAACAAGCTACAGTATTATTTGATATAATAATACATGTGTTTTTTTTCAAAATCAGCGGATTCGGTTCCTGATAAAGGGTAATTGATTTTTCATAAAAATTAATGATTCCACTTTAGCGTTCGTCACAATCGGCCTCGAGACTCCTTTGAGTGTTTTGTCTATTTAACATAGTTTAGAATTTGGCCCTGAAGGCCCAATTGAAAAATTCATCTATATATACGTGTGTGTATACTTATGTGTATATACATATGTTTATATAGTAATATTGTTTTTTTGAACTTATATGCACTAATCATTATTTATAGACTGCACCACGGTCACTTTTAAAAATCTATTAATCCCTGCCAAGGGTTACCTGGAAGAGATCGCTTTTTATCGGTAAGGCGGGTGGCCTTATCGATAAAAAGCGATCTCTTCCACTACTTTGTACTATTTTTTGTATTTTTCTACTTCTGTTTGTCTGTGCTTTAGTCTACAATAAAGAGTTACCTACCTACATAATACGTTTATCTAAAATAAATTTAATAATAAATAGTAACAAATAAGACATTACCACTGTGTTACTCATTTAGTTTAAATTTAAAATTCTAACTTAACTTAAACATTCTTCAAATAATAGCATCATTGAAAACTTAAACGATTCTATTATTAAGTTTGCAGTTTAAGTTTCAAATTCAACTATAGTAAACAAGTAGAAAACTTGAGGTCATTTAACTTAACAAAAGAATAAAGACTTAATGCCCTGGGAATAAGCACGACATATTTTCAAACTTATAAAAGCCTACATAGAAATAAAATGTTTAAGCCAATCTGTGTACTAAGCTTTATAAAATGTTATTAACCGTGCATATAAAACAATGTCATTTATTAAATTAAAATTGAATTTAAATTAACATTATTTTAATTAACATCCTTATTAACATTATAAATGCGAAAGTAAGTAACTCTGTCTATCTGTCTGTTCCGTTTTCACGGAAAAACTACTAGACCGATTGGCTGAAACTCATATATATATATATATATATATATATATATATATATATATATATATATATATATATATATATATATATATATATTCGATGCCGAGGATGAACATAGGATACTTTTTATCCCGAAAAATGGGATAGTTTCCGGGATAAAATATATTTGTCTCTCTGTTTGTTATACTTTTACAGAAAAACGACTGTACCGATTTGGCTGAAATTCGGTATATATGTAAGTGAGTTTACCCCGCGGCTGCACTGCGTATCAACCTCAAATGTTATTATACTATACAAAATGAAAGAATCTATTGTCACAAGTACTTTGAATCATTATTTTAATTACGTGTAATATAATTTTGTGTCATCATAACCTGACGCACCCGCATCCCCTCTGAAAATAAAGGGGGTTAGTCCATCTGTGGGGCATTAATGTGTTGATATTATTAAACAAAATAGATTAGACATAAGCATGACCAATGCTATTAAATGGGCGGGCTCGTTATCTGAGCGGTACAGGCTCGAGTACGGGGTGAGGCAGGGGGGATAACCTCACCCAAGCTCTTCAGCCTGTATATTAATCGGCTGCTTGAGGAGCACAGCAGCACCATGGTAGGTTGTTCTATTGATGGCACATTTGTAAACAATATCAGTTACGCTGATGACATGGTGCTGTTGAGTCCCTCAATCAGTGCCCTTCGACAAATGCTTGCAATTTGCGAGAGGTATGCAGAGTCCCATGGTCTCAGGTACAATGCGGACAAAAGCGAGCTGTTTGTATTTAGGGCTGGTGAAAAGCACTACTCTGAGATACCACCAGTCACAATACGTAGAACGCCGCTGAGGATAGTGTCAGAATTTAAATATGGGACACTGGGTTACTGCAGACCAGACCGATTACATGGACGTGGAGAGAGCGTAGGGCGCTGACTGTTCGGAGTGACATGCTGATCCGCATGTTTGGAAGGTGTACAAAGGGCGTCAAAAGATCCTGTTTGGTGCATACTACCAGACTTTTTACACTTGCAGCTTGTGGGTTAGCTGTACTCAGAGGGCATACAGCGTTCTGCGCGTCCAATATAATAACGTGTTTAGGATGCTGATGGGGCTGCCGTGCTATTGTAGTGCCTATGGGATGTACGCGGAAAAACGCATGGATGATTTTTATGCTATAATGCGTAACCGAGTCGCATCCCGGTTACGCATTATAGCATAAACGCATCGCCGGATGAGCAGCAGCTCCAACAGCATACTCCGGACTCTGGCGGAGTGGGTTGACGGACCTTACTGCAAACACCAGGTTAAGTTGCATGTGCTGCCGTCAAACTGAGCCGCCAAATAAGTGTGTTTGTTACTTTTACTTGTTTTTATTTTACTAACAGTCAGTTTGTAAGTCTTTTGTGTAACTAACTAACATAAATTATTGACGTAAATCTGACAAATAAAATTATTATACTGTATGTCTTTGAAGACCACGAGCCATAAAAATGGCCCGGACTTTTGGAGGGCTTGCGTGGGGTACTAGGGGTCTGGGAATATGGGGACTATGGTGTCTGCCTGTCGCAGTGTTTGGGGAACATGGAAAAATGGACAGTCGGTAACTCGCCGTTACTGGCATGACCGAAAAAATGCCATAGAAGACAGGGGCAACATGGGTGTGAGTGGCTAAGGGGTGTAGAGAAGTGGGCTGCAGGTTCACCAAAGCTACTTCTAACGTGATGCCATTTATCACTTCCACCCCTGGAGCTTGAGTCTTAGCTCCAGCGATCTCCACTCCGTGCCGGCTGGTTAAGGCAAGCACGGAGGTGGGAGCCTTGCCTTGGCCCCCGGAGTCAGGTACGAGGTGTCGCTACTCACCTAAGGCTTCGCCACAAAGCCCCCTTGCGGTATTATTATTATAAACATAAGACGCTTGGACCGTGGGGTCCTGAGGCCATGAGCCTCTACCAAAACTTATCAAAACCACTCATTGACTCTTCAGGTGATCAGAAAGCTGGTGCTTACCAACGGCAACGGATCAGTATGACGATCCAACGAGGAGACGTAGCCAGCCTTCTGGGCACCTTACCCATAAAAGACGGTGATCTAGGCTCAGTATTCTACTTATAATATTCAGGGACTATGGGTAGAATACAATACAAATAAGTTAAGTTTACTTTTATTGTATTCGATTATTAATAATAAAACAATATCCTATGTAACATTATAAATGAGAAAGTATTTTTTTTTTGTTTGTTACGGTTTCACGCCTTAACTACGCAACAGTTCATCATTAAATTTTCCATATTCGTTGTCAGGAGTATAGAAATAATAATACGTCCAGAAAAATTTGTTCCCAAAGGATAGACGAATATAGCCGAAAATATGTAGCTCTCATCGCGTTTTATTGACGCTACCGGAGCAATTTACTAACAAATACATCGTCGTGGCAACGGCAATAATAACGTAATTTTAATATATTGCTCTTATGGTTAGTTTTATCTTCGCTAGATACCATAACGGTACCTAGCTAACTTGGAACTATACTAATTAAATGACTAAAGGTATTTTGGTAAAGTTAAAACTATACTAAATAACTAAGGTTATATTGAATTCATAATTAAGTTTTACATTTCGAAGGAAGAGACATTTCCCATAAGCCGATACCTCACTCTATCTACAAAATAGTAATTGGAAAGACCTCTAAAGCTTGCATAATTAATGTGCTGCACATATTCTTTTTTCACTTTTTGATAGATAGGCAATACGTACGTACCGTACGTATAGCTAAATAAAACAAACACAGATTTTATACAGTATTCTGTATAGAATCTGTGTTTGTTTTATTTACTTTTATTTACACTACTAAAGAAACTGTCGTGTGAATTAAAACATATAAGTCAAAAAAGGAGTTTTAACAACTTTCTTTCCTATTTCATATTTAAAACGAAAGGAATATCAGAAATAAATATTATGTACGTACAAAATATGATAGATCCATACTAGTGGCATATAGCAAAGTGGAAATAACCACTGGTATTCTTCTTACATGGTAATACACTGCTATGTAAAGTTCAATACAAATTGATATTAATAGCAAAACTTATTTATCCATGTATAACTAAAATAAGGTAATAAGGTCACATAACAGCAGCGAAAGCAATTTTTATGAGCGGCTACATATTTCAAAATTGCAACATAAGTATCAAATTATGTTTGAAATAAGCACGCGTCATTCGTCAGAACAAATTTAACATGATACACTCGAAATGACGTGTTTGTCTATTTTATACTTTATACCAATGCATAAAGGCACTTGCAATTCAGCATGAGTAGCAAATATATAGTTAGGAGGGTAGTGCTGTGACAGCATATCGACGTTGCAGCATACAACTGGGTCGGTACGTTACACTCGACCCGAAACTAGGCGCCGTGGCCTACTAAATCGACAAGCCTACTGTTGTGATGTGTGTAATATTGTGAAGTCTGAGTGACATAAGGGAAAACGGATTAACGGAAAGCTAAATATACCACTCTGGGCCTTCCTATTTCAGAACATATTAGAAAAACTTTTACAGGCTAAGGTTAGGATGGTAGTAGTAAAAAATTACATAACTACTCAGAACAAAGAGCATACACACTATTTTAATCAAATAATTCCCTTATTACTTTTTGTTTTGTTTCGTCAAAGAAATTCGCAAGAAACTCTTCGATGGCTCCCGTGATCAGAAGGCTGGCTCAAATTTTGGCCTAACGCATAAGCATCGCTATACAGCGCGGCAATGCAGCTAGCCTTTTGGGCACGCTCAAATCTGGCAGCCATTTGTTACAGAGTCTATAATCGCTTGTACTATTCATAACTTCGTTTATTTTTAGTTTTTAATTATATTTTTAAGTTAGTTTTAGTTTCTTTATTCCTTATTTTAATTATTAATAGTAATAATAAATAAATCGGCAGACAAACACACTGTATATCCCCAAATTAAGCAAGTTACGCTTGTGTTATGGGTAATATACAACGGACCATTCTGGGGCCGATCCCAGACACCCAGACCATATTAAATAACAGAGAAAATACGTTTCCGAAATTTACTATATCAGGAATCGAACCCGGAGCCTCTGCGTCGCATTGAGGTAAGCCGGCAAAGGCTTAGCCCACTCAACCACAGAGGCCGTCTTTTTGTTATATTCAAGGGCAACAAAGAAGAAGTTTACGTGACTTCCTCTGCACAAAGCTCACAAGCTCTAAATCGCGTGTACACATTCCTAAACTAAGCAAGTCACGCTTGTATTATATGTTAAAAATATTAATATAGACGAACCAACGCTTCCAGCCTAGATTATTGAAAGTACTTAGTAAACGTGCTAATTTCTGCCTGGTTACAAACATAAAAAACCCAGTGAAACCTTCAATATACCTACATTACTTTGTTTAAAAAACAAGTACGTAATTAGAGATCTTCGTTACTTTTCAAACTAATAAGTAATGAAAATATCAATTAGTTCTAAGAATAAACTATTAAGTTTAGCTTTGCTAAATCACATCAAAGTATAATTTACTGAAAATTTACACATCTCTAACTCTAGAGATAAGGTGAAGTACCTAAAGAACTCACATTAATTATACCTACATGTACAATAGTGGTGAAAATGTTCGTCAGTTTTCAAATTGATTCATTTAACGTTCCGCAAGCACATGTTACCTTTTCAAACTAAGTCACAGAACAGACTGTTCCACAGAAAATTATGTGTAACTATTTGACAATATAGTTTAAAATTACATAGATCAAAATTTGTTGATCTTCGATCCTGTCTAAGAAGATTGTTTAGACATATGAAACCTTTTTATTGATTTTAATATTTATGTTAATCGCAGCGTCTGTCATTGTCAACATGGCTATTTTCTTTTTTCACGTTTCTATATTTTACAAACGTAAAATTTATTAAAATTTTAGTAGTATTGTTTCTTGTACTCGTGCACGCAAAAGTCGACTTTACGGTGACGAACATTTTCATTCCGTGACTGTAAATAAGCAATAGGAAGTGATTATAATAATCTGAACGCTAGAAAAGACTATACATAGTACACTTACCTACGAGTGAGCAAATATGTGTATAGCATGAAATTATTGTTATCTTAGTTTTTTTGAGAATGCTAATTAACAAGTTGGCTCTGCAGTAGGGACGAATAAGTTCTCTGTGAAGGTAGATTTACACCAGGGATCTGCTTTAAGTCCTTACCTGTTTCTGCTGGTCATGGATGCGCTGACCGCAGAGGTACAGGATGAGGCCCACCTGGTGCATTTTGGGCTGACTCGATCGGTATGATACCAAGCTCTAACAGAATATCGTACAACATTCTTGAGCTGATCGTGTTTGATACGATGAGTGAGAGTTCCGGTGGCCCACTTGCCCCTCCCCTTATCCGATCTTCCTATCCAATTCCCCTTCCCCTCTACCTCATTCCTCCTATATGACTCGTCCATCTCATTTCCTTTATCCCATACCCCAGTCGCATCCCCTCTATCAAACCTTAAAGGCTGGCAACGCGTTTGCTTGGCTCCTGGTGTTACGTTATCGTTTATAGGCGACTGAAACCACTTTTCGTTATGTCGGCTGTTTGCTAAATTCGTAAAAAAAATCACTAGTCTTTATTCCAAAACGGTTTTAATAATATTTGTATACCATTAGGTCTTTCCATATGGCAATACAATCTTATTAGCAGCTACAGATAATAAGAACACTTCATAATTTCTGTACATAGCTCACGCGTGTTAAGGAGCACATCATAATTTCTTTGGATACACATTCTATCCGTGCAGGACTAGAGAAAGAATACGAATTCCTGCTCTCAGGTGGCCTGTCGTAAGAGGAGATAAAACAATCTGCAGCCAGGTGGTAGGGCAATTTCCTGTCTGAATGGCTACCACGACTGGTTCCGAGTATGCCACCAGAACAACCTCGAGTTATGTTCTGGCACCAGTGGACAAGTTCCAGTATCCTCTTCAAGGCCGGTTGCACATTGTTAGCGTCCTTAGTGTTGCAAATGTCCATAGGTGACGGTAATAATTTTCCATCAGCAATAAAAAAACACAAAAGACATAACCCTGCACACTACCATCACATACTTACGATTCCATTTGTAAAATCCATAGCCCGGGGTATATGGAAGAGCTCGCTAAAGCGATAAGATCGCCCATTGTTCCTGCCTTTACTGTTTAATGTGACTATTGTAAATTGTTTATTTAATGTGTATGTGGTGAACAATAAAGCGTTTTCTATCTATCTATCTATATTTCCTAACAAAAAATATTTACACGACGAATTAAGAACCTCCTCCTATTTTAAGTAGATTAAAATTTTACGCCCTTCCAGTCAACATACACTTATTACTCCTATTCATAGTACAATATAATATAGTTTTTCAATAATTCTTTCACGGTTAAGGCTGTCAAACTTTGGAATGCATTGCCTGCTGCTGTCAGACAAGAAAAATCTCTATTAACATTTAAGAACATGGTCAGGAAATACTATGTGCAATATAAAGATATGTAATATATATATATATATATATATATATATGTGTGTGTATATATATACTAATATATTTATTATTAAAATGTTAGTAATCAATATTCTTGCCACGGGTTGTCTGGTAGAGATCGCTTTTAGCGATAAGACCGCCCTTTGTACACAATTAGAATAATACTAGTTCGTAAGTTTTCTGTAATGGTGTACATTAAAGTGTTATCTATCTATCTATCTATCTAAAAAGTACCGGTAACACAAACACTTTTCAGAAAACCCGCTGTACCTAGTGCCAATAATAGATAAATTTTCATACAAAACTATCGTCCAAAGGTAGAGCTCAGTTCATGGTTTCGATATAAACTTGTCATGCCAAGTTATCTAGAACTATTGTACTAAATGCAATCAAGTTGAGAACTCAAGCCTCTGTTCCAATTCAATACTAAAGTGGACAGTGTTGCAGGTTTGAAACCTTGTCCTTTGATGCTTCAAACAAAGTTAGTTGTCAGATGTAGAATGGAAAATCATACAATAATCATTTCGTTACTATAGAAGAAGAATGTTCAATAATTCGTCTTCTATATCTAAATGAATAACTAAATTTGTAGTGAAAATTTCAAAATTAGGATATTTATTCATAAATTAATGTTTCGAGATTGTTTTCTGTCAGCTTATTTGGAAGTCTATCTTGAATAGGCTCCGATTTCAGTGAAAATTTTAAAAATTTAAACATATCTATATTATTTTAAATTTACGTTTGAGTTTCATTTCAATATCTTTCAGGGTTCAAAAGATATGAATATAAAACTGAAATCTGGGTGTGATCCCGCTGACGGACACAGTAAGTTATATAACACATATATATGCAAAAAAGCATTGCCTTTTTTTTTATTCATTTAAAATTTTGACACTGTGTTAATTTACGTTACGCAACATCATCTGTTTCACATAAAAGCAACACAATCTATTATTGCTACTAATAAGTAATAGTATCTAGGTATTGCTATTTGTATATATATGTATGTATTGTGGCGACCGAGGGTAGAACTTTCCGCCAGCGTAAGCCGGTCTCAAGACTTTTAGAAAAAGGTAGAAGATTCTGGAAAGAAAAGACAAGGACAGATACATGTTGGAAAGGGATAGACGATAAACGAAAGTTCTAGAATAGTTCGGGAAGGAAAAGACAGAGATAGATCGATGTTTAGAAAGGGACAGATGGTGAATAAAAGAATAACGAAATTATGGGTTCCAGAAATTTTTTCCGGGTATATAAGCAGCGTAAGGCGCGCCTACCGGGCAGTTTTAGAGTTGAGTTCAGTTCAAGACAGTGAAGCGACAAGTGCGATACGAAAGAGTTGGAAGAAGACTTTAATAGAAGACAGTAACGAGTTTAGTTGTGAATTTAGTAATAAGTGTAGTGGACAGTTTAGTGAAGGAGGAGTTTCGGGTAGTTTAAAAGGAGGTCCGGAGGCAAACTTAGTGCGGTAAATTCTGTGATGAACACTGCAGCAGCAGAAAGTGTGTCTACGCAATATCGGCGACGGTATTGTGAGTGAGAGATCTTATCGCCGGTACAGTGCGTCTTTCGTTGTGTGTGTAGGTAGGGGCAACCCTGCAGAGTGGAATCACGCACGGCTGTGAATGTCAATAAAAGCGTTAGTTAAAAACTGGTGTTTTCTTCCAATCCTAAGTGAGTACCCCGCTCGCACGTAAAACGTTGAATAAGGAAGGAGCTAAGGAATACCTGATATTTTAATTAATTATAATTTATAATCTGATGAGATGAGCTTATCATCTAATGAGACGAGCATTTGATACTTTATATCCCGGAAGATGCGGTAGATTCTACGGGATATGGCCCTTACGTCTACGCGAGTGACGCTAACAAAACGATTTTAATTAAATTCGTTATAAGTGCATAACACCTCCTACTCACTTTCGATAAAGGGATTCATTTTATTCTGGAAATTGGTACTACTACCCTACTTTCCGCGACACCGATCTGTTTAGGCTCTCAACGCCGCATGGAGTATATAGTATAGATATAATCGAGGCACACTAAATCATCTCAAAGTTTTAATAACCCCTGTAGAAGCCACTTTGATTTAACGTTGAACTTAACAACGTGATCCAAGTTTACTTGAATGTATTAAATAAATTAATCTCACGTTACTTAGACATTTTAATGTTCTAAAGGAGAATGCCCAATCTTGGGCCAGCTTTTTCTCTTGCTTCAAAATGAAAACAATACAGTAATTATTTGCTTAATTTTTAACATCATTTGACCATCGCAATCAGCTTTTTGAACAGGGGATTCCATTCATAATAAAATAAAATACAATATTGATTTACTTGCAAATTACGGTGGCGGAAATAGGAAGCCGTTAATTTCTTTTAGTGTTGTGACCGAACAATTACAATAACGGATGCACACATTTTGTTAAACTGAATCGATTTTGGCAAGATCACATATTCTTATATCAGTCTTGTAAAAGCTATTCAACATAATTCATATTATATCAAAAAATTGTTATTTTACTATGAATTGATTGCAACTCGTTTTAAATATACTAAATATCAAATGATTTAATTATTCGCCTATATAGATAGTATTTACAATTAAAGACGCGGACAAGTATTCATTCTTTATTGAGAATAATCAATATTTTTTATTAAATATGACAAATTATTAGAACCAGGTTTGCCAGGTGGTAGGGCATTTGCCCGACTGGATGGCTATAACCCTGGTCTAGAGTATGTTTCCATAACAACCTTGAGTTGTGTTCCGGCATTAGTGACCAGGTTCCAGTTTCCCTTAAGAGAGCAGCAGCGCATTTGTAGCACCTTTGGTGTTGCAAATGTCCATAGATGATGATAACCGCTTTCCATCAAATGGGCCACCTGCCTGTCTGCTGAACTCCTGCAATAAAATTAAAAATAAAGTAGGTGGATTTATGACTTGAGCTTATAACGTACAATTGAATCAGGTAAAAATATCGGAACTTACATAATATATAATTAGTATATTGCGCAGGCGAGGGAATTATATACGCCACCCGGCCACTATTATTTGTTTGTTCTGTTGTATTGAATGTTGATGAAGTTTTTAATTTTTGTGGTTTCCGTTTACAAAGACAAATGAACCGTAGACGGTTATATTGGCATTCGGCTAATGAGTTAATTCAAACTATCAGTGAAGTACATAAATTACTAATTACTTCGACTTCAAACGACTTGTTTGATTTTAGGTTAGATTATACTTTACCAAATTACATCAAAACCCGGGTTTCGATTCCAAAAATAATAGCTGGTGGTACTAGTTGGTTGTTTATACATTGTCCAGAAGAAGCTTAATTTTGACGCAATTCTAGACGGCGGTCCAGAAATTCATGGGCATTTTGCATTATTCGCCTTAAATGGATGCCATACGCATTAACTGAAAAACAAGAAGGAACTGTAAGTGTCCTTTATTTTAAGGTTCCGTGGCTATTTAGGCAAAAACGTAAAACTTATTAAATCGTCAGTGCGTTTGTCTAACAGTAAGTACTACAGTAATTTTCCTCAAAAACTACTAGGCCTATTTAGTTGCGATTTCACTACGCTGTTGGTAGTGAAATCGCAAAAAAAATCAGGTCGCCACTGTGCATGTAACCGAGTGCTGAAATAGAATTAAGTGCTAGGAGTGTGTTAGTCGCCCCGTGTATTAAACATACCTAGACCTATTAAGTATATAAACTATTGTCTTTTAACCTCTAAGGCTTAAGGTTTAAGTATTATGGTATCTAAGAATCTACTAATTTTAATCTAAAATATTAAAAAAACAAAGTACTATTCATATATATTTTTAAATAAACTACTAGTTGCCCGTGGTCGAAATTCAACCATAATAATTTGTTGTCAAAGACTATACTTCTGTAATCACAGATTTCGCCAAGGCTACACTGTTAATTTGACTTGAGCAATCAACAAAAGAGTATATATGCGTGTGTGTGTCAAATACATGGTAGTGTGTGTAATGTTTTTCTTATTGATTTAATATATTTTTTATGCATAATTTAAAAAAAATATTAGCATTCGTCTCTTCTTCTCTATATAAACTCTAAGTGTGCGAAATTTCATACTCCTTTGTCGGCGCGATGTTCGTAAAAAGGGGTGCAAAGTATTTGCTTCACGTATTAATATATGGATAAAACCATGGTACACGATTATAAACAAAAACTTATTGTCCAAAATTTTCTGAATATGTAAGAAAAAACCGACATACATCACAAAAAGCTGCACAGAATAAAATAAGAAAAAGCAATGTTTTATATTCAAAAACTATATCACTGGCTATAAATAATAAAGCAAAAACTCTATGTTGGAGACAACAAGAAGGTTGAAAAAAGAACACAGGGTTCACGTAACTGAAACAAAATCCGACCCAGAAATTTCTCAATTAAAGCATATGTACCGTAGAGTAAATAATTCAAAGCACACCACATGTATATATACCAATAAAGCTCAGACAATAATTCCCAAACTAGCTGCTAACAGAAGCAGACGCTGTACATATTGTCTGACAGGATAACCGAAGCTTATTAAGAATGCAGAGCCCTTTATGGATGTACCCAAAAGCGTTATTACACCTCAAATTATTTTTGACGTGCATTATTATTATTATAGTAAAATTCTTCTTACAATTATATTAATAATGTTAACCTTAATAATTTTAGAAAAAATGTAGCGAACCTATTCAATATTTTTGAATTGTTTGACAGTCAACGCACTGCATGTTCTACCATAAATTAATTACAGTTCTAACAATTTCAATATTTTATGAGGTGAATAATAAGCTCACGATAGAAAAAATTATATTAGTTACTACGATATGTCCGCGATTTCTTCCACGCTTGAATTGAATTCGAGCGGGATTCTCGGAACATAAACTACCGCAGCAGTTATAAAGAATGTAAACTATCGTTTTAGTGAACACTGGTCGAAATAAGCTAATTTTTATGCACCCGAACTACTACAAACCGCTCCCGGGAAGTTCCTGTGGAATTCCCGGGGTACAAAATACACACATTTTATTACATATAATTTGCTATCAATCAGTAAAAACATTACATTGTAATTGGAATATTTTTTAAATCTGGCCATTTCAAATAATACCCAGAAAAAATCCCGCGAGATTTCCAGGATAAAAAGTAGCGCAGCTTTTAAGTCTAAGAATTTGCTGTCGATTAACGAAAACCGAATCGAAATTGACCCAGTAGTTTTTACGTGAATCCCGAACAGTCAGACAAACAGACAAACCGAGAAACAAACAAGAAATCTTAAAAATTGCATCGTGTACTTCATCGTTTATATAGTATATTCCAGTTATTTTTGTTAAACAGCTTCACTGTCAGACACGGCATTTTTAGAATTTTATAATATAATAGATTATTAACAACATAGTATCATCAAACTTCTGTGCGTAAACTTATTTAAAAAATTGTTTCAAAAGGTTTTATACCCATAGTGTAAGTTATTTAGCATTTGACCGACATTGCAGTTGATGTTTCAATACTCTTACCTAAATGACACGTTTCACGTGTGCCTTTAGACATCCAAATTATTATAAAAGTTTCAGGAAAATAGAAACTGTAGGAAGTCCACTCCTTAATGGTACTTATTACAAAACTGGAAGCAAAGCGCTTCACTCACTTGGTTGGTATTTCCACCATAATTATCGGTGGCGTGAACTCGTACATCTGATTGGTGGTGGTAAAATGTCAAGGAAGGAATTAATACAAATGGTATATACTAAAATTGATAATACACCTTATACACTAAATAATTGTGTCTATTCATAATGACAAAATTGTATTAAAAGTTAAAAAGCCGATATAAAATATTCAAAAACTATTTTTAATAAGTCGCCTCAATACCAATATAACTTTAGCTTGCAAAATGTAAAGAAACTATGCGTAAACATTGTTGAAAGAAGAGAAAGAATTTGTTAATAGTTTTTTGTTTAACTTTTCATTGTATCGTATTTAAAAACATCTTAAATAAGAAAACTAATTAACTATGTATATTATGAAGTAAAACTAAATGTTTTGTTACAGGTATGTAGCTTGTACTATTTTTTTAATGCAACGTTTGTAGCTTGGGATGCTGACTTCGAAGCGTTCGATTGGTTAGCATGATAAAAAATCTATAGTTTTGCTCCGACAAGGAATCAAGAGACATAGCGTTTACCGAAACATTGCCAGCTCTTTGGGCAACTTACCCATAAAATAAAGTGACCTAGAAACAGAACACTAACTTGCAGTTTAAAAAATATAGACTTAAATTAGTATGCACAAACGCACGATATGAAAACTTGCTTAGAATAGAAAATAATATTTTTTATTGCACAGAACAAAAACATGCCATTTAAAGAATTGCGGTATTATTATATAGTATAATAATATCGTATTCGAATTCTGACTATGATATTATTAAGTGAAAAAAAATTACAACTGTACACGATTTTACTAGAATAATACTTATACATTGATAATAACGTTACGACCTAGTGCCGACAAAGACAAATTCACACCTGCAGCCCTGTAGAAACACATTTTATTGCCTTTTCGGTATTTGGAATTCTTTTGTTTACTTTGTGTTTAAAATTGGTGATTAGAAAACAGCCCATTGTGTATTGTAATCTTTTATGGCAGTCATTAGCCAAGTGTGCGGGTTACGATGTCTAAGAAATTGCGTCGACGCTTGCCGGGCAGGCATTTGTGCAATATGAAGCAATGACCCGATTGAGGAAGGGGCAATCGAGCGATAATCACAAGCGAAGCAAGACTTGTGTACATTAGGTAATCTATTTAGTGACCGACTTTGCGCGTGTATTTGAATTACGATCTCTCATACGCATTACGTTTGGACTTATTGTGTTCGGTTATATTTGTACCTGTGTTATACGTGTTTGTTTGGTTCTAATAAACTCTATAATAATTCCAACGGCATTTTAATTCGAGTCCTGCAACTCGTAACAATAATAAATTACTAGGTCTTTATCTGACCGTTGTAAACATAGACATTCAGAGTTCAAAGGACTGAATTGTATAAATTAGATATACGGCTGGAAAATAGCCCCAATTACACACTTCATGCCAATTAAATCATACTGATGAAAAGCTGTTTTCAAATACATTTTTGGGGACAAACATCAAAGTAATGCTAATTATATTATTCAGAAAAGTACTTGATATTTAATGTTTTACTTTGTACATGACTTGTAGTCCGCCCACAAGGTCATTGACTTCATGTTCATAGAATTGCTCCGCCTCGATCTTGAAACGACAACCTTTTCTATCTGGTTTACTTTGTTACCCTTTTCTTTGTGCTTTTTAGCAAATATTAATGACCGGTTATTTATTGTTGAGGTACGCCTTGGTACTGTACTCTACTGTGCTCGAGCGTCAGCGTTCTTCAATTGTTAGTCCATCGCCTCGCATGTTTTGTTTTAACGTCCAGCCAACAGTTTCCTTTTTTTTATACAGGGGAAATCCGTTTGAGGACCGTGAGCCGCCCAAGGGGGAAAGGTCGCGGCCCGTGTGTGGGATTCGCCAGGTTGGGGTGGCACTAGCACCCCACTTTTAGTGTGAGATGCTATTACCACGCCGCGGTTAGGGATACCCACTAAAACCCCTGTTCGATCCCGAGCGTCCTTTGTCCGGGCTGTGGGCTGGCTCGCGCATTCACCACCAGCCCGGACGGACGACAGCCGGCCCCTTTATGCGGACTGGCCTCACCATATTTAACAGGAGATATGGGTCTCTCCGGCTCCTCGATCTCACCACGAGGTGAGAGCCTTCTCCTCTCCGGCCTTTATCTGCAGGCGGTTCGGCTTCCCCGCCGGTCGCCCGCACGGCCGTAGCCTACGGCGGCTGGAAGTCATCGTGGACGACCCTCTGACACCGCCGCCGACTCTGGCGGTAGGGGAGCGTGGCGGACTACTCCCCCTCCCGCTCCGCCGCGAAGGAAGTTCGCGGACATGACGGTCTCGCAGAAGGAGGCGGCTGCGTCCCACGCGTCGACGCTCCCTACCATGGCCTTCACCAAGGCCGGGAGAGACAAATCCGCCCCGATGGCCGCGACGAGATCGCGGCGCTGCTCGTCCGAGGTTGGACAAACCTGGAGGGTGTGCAGCGCCGTGTCTTCGTCGCCGCCGACGCAGTGGTGGCACCCTAACGTCTTTTCACGCCTTATTTGACACAGGTACCTCCCGAAGCATCCGTGCCCCGAGAGGACCTGCGTCAGGCGGAACGTCAGGGTGCCGTGAGCCAACAGTTTCCTTGGCCAAGACCATTTAAGTTTCTTCAAGTTTCCTCAAAAATCTCTCAATTAAAGACATACAGGTAATAGATTCACATGAGGAACAAAAAACAACGTAAGAAACAGAAAATAGTACAGCAAAGAAAACGATTCAGTAATCTTCAAACTTAATGAAGCTACTATAGCAGTTTCTTAGAGAACTAGTTAGTAGGTTAAGTGTATGTCATCGTTAAGCGGCGGCCAGACAGCTGCCAAGGGCATAAGGCGATTTGGGCATCCGCCAACGTCTTTGACTATATTGCAAGGCGGGTTATTACTTGCATTTTAAATCTTAAACATTAGAACAGTGCCACGGCAAACGGGTAGGATTTCATTCACGAAGAAACTAGAACTGAAATAGTTTCTACTAAAAAGGAAAGAGAGACATATAAAAAACTATTATATAAACTCGTAGGATATGGATGTAGACTCATGTTACAATAAATTCTAATATTTATTATAAAGAACAGGTGTTAAAATGGCATCTTATCATCTAACTTTTAAAATGTGTTAGAAATAATTTTTCATTCTTCATATTCTGAAAGTTTCCTGGTCACAAAGATAAAAACAGTACTTTTCGTCGCTGGGAAACTATTTTCCTTGCTGTTAAAAAATTTAAAAACTGCGAACCATAATACATGCGACTTGTGTCCCAACTATTTTTACAGCCACTGTTAAATCGCGGCATAAATTGTAATAAAAAATATCAACAATTTTGTAACATCATTTTATATTTATAAATTACTTTTCAGTAAATTATTATTTAATTTACATAAATTTGAGCTAAATATTTACTATCAGCAGTTACAAAAAAAATACTGGCTGGTAGAATCCCAAAGAAAAAAAAGTTCGACGTGTTATATCTGACGTATTAAATGAGTTTGTCAGATTTAGCATGGATTTAACGCCTTATTTTATTAGAGAAGTACAGTAGGCGCGCGAGTTCATGTCCGTCCTGAGGAATGCGCTAGTGCTGTGACCTAATTAATTATGGTAATGTCGATAATAACTACCGATTTAGTCAACAGCTGTCAATTTGGTTTATTGTAACTTAAGGTAATTTTGCAAATTATGAAATAAAATAAATATGATAAGTAAATACTCATTTATTTCTAATAGAGAAAAATATTTTTTAAATTCCAATTCAATCACTATCAGATGAAAAGACAACCGACAGATCAGAGTCGGAAGCAGTATCTTCGCCGTCGCTGACTTCAAGCGGAGTAGTCATGGTTTATTCACAATGAAATAACACAATAGCGTTAGCGTAAATTTTCGGTATCGATAAGCGCGCGTCACAACCGTCAAGACCAACACTCGATGTCAGCCAAATGCGGCGAGGTGGGCGAAGGCGGGGCGAGCTGCCCCCCGCACGTCGCCTCTGGCCCCGATGGACATGAACTCACGTGCCTATAATAGTTGTTTGATTAACTAATCAGTTTTTATTTCCTCATATTCGAAATAAAAAGCAGAGTGTTAAACTCGGATAAAAGGTCTATTTAGGCACTCGAACTATTAGCACCCTCGCTACGCCAAATTCCCTCCTGCCTAAAAAGGTCACTTTCACCTCTCGTGTAACAATTCACTATTAATTACCTTTCAAACAATAAAATTAATGCGCAATTTGATTATTTTTGTTTGTACCTACTTATGACGTCATGAGTAGGTACGCTGTTACAAAATGTATGAGGCTGTGACATTCTGTAAGTTTATAAAAAATATCTCAATCGATTTGACTTCAGGTGTTACTATTGGATAAAGGCACTTTGTGCATAAAGGAGTGATGATAGAGTCGAGGGTTCTCGTAGAGGTAATGAACATTCACTGTTTTTGTCATTTGATTAGTGACTCTCAAAAACAAATAATTAGAGAATAATTCTAATCACAAAAATAATTAAACGACACTTGTTCAAATGAATTTACTTTCAGAGTACTTTTTAACCACTATCACCTTGTTTTATCCCAAAAAAAATCAATTTCTATTTAGAGGGGTAAATGCGGGATACTTTTTATGACTGACTGGAAGTAATTATCTCTTTAACTAGAGACTTAAATAAAAAATAAATAAATCTTGTCTAACGATACAACACTTTCATTTAAACTGAAAAAAATCCTCCATTAGGTGTACTCTTGCGACCACTATCTTTTTGTAATTTCACTACACTACTGAGTAGCGACATACAGTACCTACCAAATTTCAACCATACTACAAACACAGATGGACGAATATACATGATAATCTCATAAAGCATTGCCAAAATGGCTGCGGAACCCAAAAACAAACAGTGCTAGCTTCGACAAATAAAACAATAAAATTGAACAAAAAAAGGACAACTAAAAAAGACAATTTACAAACGAATTGAAAATTCCTCTTGGAAGTCGGTTATAAAGAAATTACGATGATAAACTGCTAATGAATTCAGTAATTCCTCACTTTCGGTACTGAAGCTATATTGCTCTGAACATCTGTGAAGAATCTGAGAAATTCGGTTTGTCCCCACCCGGCTGCTATCTACGAAATAAAGGGACAGCCTCCGACAACCCTTCCCGGCTTTTATATATAAGTACCATGCCTACCCACGCCCTATTACGGAGAAAGCACTGATTTTAATCAGATTTTTTTGGGGTGCTTTTCCTTATTACAATTTAATTTAAATTTTAAAATGGTGGACGAATTAAAACAATAATTCATCGTGATCTTGTTTTTCACCAACTTCTAAAAGGAGGTTCTCAATTCGTTTGTACGTTGTTTTTTTTTTGTGTGTTCGTTACTCAAGTTCTCCCTCAAATATAGACCAATTTTCAAATTTTTATTTTTAATCTAAAGGGTATATATCCCAAGTCAGGATCTGATGAATGAATCTCAGGGAAATCGAGAGCAACCATTGTTGAAGAGCATCTACACCGAAGAGTAGGATGGCAAACTTGTATACGCGTGTCAATAGTACAATTTCTACAGGCACTTAATATATTATTTCTAAAGCTATTCAAGTATTTGCGCTAATAAAAAGTAAAAAGTATATTTTTTTATCAAAAACAAAACCGACGTCAAACCAAAAAGCAAAAAATAAATGTTTAACTCACTTATTTTTACAACATTTTGAAGTCGTAGAAAGAAGTCGGTTTTGTTTTCGTAGGTCGAAAATAATTCGTTAAGTATATTATATGTACGTATAATATATTTATATATCTTTATTCCATCCATTATACTATATATACACAAATTTATAACTCTACGTCTGAAGACAGGGAGCAGTAAGTGATCAGCGGTTCTTTCGCTTACAAGAGATCTCTACTGGATATAGTCCAGGTTACAAGTGAAATGTAAATGAACCCAATTTATGATGTATGTGTAAAATATATGTATGTAATCTTATACTAATATATAAAGCTGAAGTGTTTGTTTGATTGAACACGTTAATGTCAGGAACTACTGGTCTGATTTGAAAAATTCTTTCAGTATTAGATAGCCCACTTATCGAGGAAGGCTATAGGCTATACCTATATATCATCACGCTAAGACCAATAGGAGCAGAGCACCAATGAAGAATGTTTCAAAATCGGGGGGTTTTGAAAACAAATTACACGTGGACGACTTCGCGGTCACAGTTAGTCAGTAGATAAAATTCATAAATATTACACAATCAGATATACCTGGTATAGATAATAATACAGAAGTAAATATACCTACAATATGATAGTCAGTTACTTATAATACTTATTACACATACATATATCTACTAAATAAATACTATATCGATTATCATGAAATTTTATGTTTTAGATACTACCAAATAACATTTAAAGTTTTACTATAATAAATCACACTATGTAATAAGGGAACATTGCAAATCTGGATTGTAATATTAAAAAATATGAAAGACGAACCAGCTTGCAACATAGCGATGTCAAACTGTTGCAAATATCTTGGATATTAAAGAATATTAATCATCTCCCCAGACAGATAAACAAGTTGAGAAACAAACTGATAGCAGTAAAGACTTTTGTTTGCACTTCTTATGAAAAATGTTTGAAACAATTGTTAATCCTTTCGACTTTTCATTTAATCTTATTGAGATACTAAAATAATTTCGTGCGATATTTCTATGTATAAAAAGATAAATAAAGACAAGTAAGACTTACAGGTCAATTGGTAGGTACAAAAGTACATTTAGCTCCTTAGTATCACATACTACTACACACACTTACTAGTATCATTATACTTACTACTACAGTACACGCACAAATAAATTGTAATGTCGAAAATGACAAAAAATAAAACTAAATAAAAATATCCAAATTTTCGTAACCATATTTTGTGTATGCACCAACCACTCCGTGTAGAAAGAATGTAGTGACATACAAACATACGGATACTATCCCTTTTTTGTATCAGTATCAGTAATAAATATTTAATCAAACTAAACTTCTCTGTCAGTTTGGCATATTATGGATACGATATAAAGGTATGCTCCAAAGGCACTTGAAAAATGTGACTTTGACTAGTTTGGAGTAGAAGTGTCTAATAAAACAAAGTATCCACAGCTAACTAACTAACTCCGTTGGCTCAGCGACCCAAAATGTGTCTTGGCCTCCGAGACGACAACACGCCACCTGTTTCTGTCCTGTGAGATATCTTGCCAGTTATGGGCTTGAAGCTCACACAGGTCAGCCTCCACTTTGTCCCTCCACCGGTACTTGGGGCGACCGACCGCGCATCGCCCATCCGATCGTCCCAAATAGGCCCTCTTCACACTTCGATCCTCTCCCATCCGCTCCACGTGACCGAGCCAACGGAGGCGGTGAGATTTTATCTCTCCTATAATGTTAGGCTCGGCCACAAGGTTCTCAATTTCGACGTTGGTCCGGATCCTCCAGCTCACATCGTCTTTCCTTGTTGGGCCCAAAATCTTACGGAGAACCTTTCTTTCAGCCACTAACAGCTGGATCTTTTCCTTTAAGGTAAGCGTCCAGGCTTCGCAACCGTACATCAGGATGGGCCGTATGACGGTTTTATAAATCCCGATTTTGGTTTTCCTGCTTAGAAGCCGGGACACCATCACCTTATGTAAGGCTGCACAGCACATCAGGGCGTTTTGAATACGTAAGTATCCACAGCTATGAAGAAAAATTTATAAAGGTGCTTAATACCAGATGTAACAAAAAAGCCCACCCACCTACAGCCGTAATCTATCATTAGGTATTGTGGTGGCGTTTTTTTTATTGCCTGAAGTAGGCAAACAGGCAGACGACCCATCTGATGGAAAGCGGATACTGTTGCCTATGGGTGTTTGCAACATCAGGGGTGTGGCTAGCACGTTGCCGACCTCTAAGAAATTTTGTAACGCCCTTCTTAAAAAACCCCATGTCATAGCACAAAGGGAAAACCGCGGTGGGAAGTTTTCGCCAGGTTATTGTTGTACGCAGAATAAATGTTCTAGAGAACCATTCCGTAGTTGAGCGTGGGATTTCAAGGAAATGGCGGTGAACATCCCATCGCTGTCCAGCGATGCGGTTGTAAAAGTGAGGCGTTGACACCAGGTTAAACAATTCCTCGGAACACTGCCCGTTGTACAGACAGTAGAATACGCAGAGGGTCGCAAAGTCTCTCCGAAGGCTAAGCGATTCTAATACGCCTGTTACTATGGGATCATTGACGATACGGATTACGCGACGCTGGATGGGTTCGAGTGTCTCAGTCTGGTAAGCGGTTGCTTCAGCCCATAGATGGATAGACGGATAGATACTTCATATGTGGTCTGCTTTGTGCTTTGTAGAGCGTTGTAACTGTACGAAATTTAATCAAACATTTCTGGTCAAACCAAGGAATACGCAAGCAAACGATCAGCCCACATATCAAGGCTCTAATATATATAATACGCTGAAGTTATTTTAATCGAAATCGTTTTAGAGAATATTATAGAAATGCTACATTATTCTATTATATTCTATTATTATTATACTCAGATGAATCGTTCGCAGACGTTGTCCTACCCGGAAAAAATAAAAATCTAGAACCCGATTCCAGCGCTACCTACCAGGTCTAATTGTGAATCTAAACCATCCCGGAACCCACTCAAACACACATAAAATTTCATTCCGCGCCAAGTATTTTATTTAGATTGGTGGATTACATCATTAAAGTTTAAGTAGGGATACTTAATTTTTATATAGCCTACTAGCTGCGCCCCGTGGTTTCACCCATGTGGTGATGGAAAATCGTTATATTTTGGATAATTCACACTACATCTATATAAATTATAGTTGATGTGTAAGCTCTATTATTGTAAGTATTATTATTAAATCAATTTCTATTATTGTATTGTAAAGTTTCATCAAAATCGATTCAGTAGTTTTTACGTGAAAGAGCAACAAACATACATCTATACTTACAAACTTTCGCGTTTATAATATTAGTAGGATAGGATATTAATTAAGGATAATGTAGCATTGGAATGGTAAAAGAATTTTTGAAATCGGTCATTATTCAGGTCGGGTTTATTCGTTACAAACATACAAAATACAAATTGTTCCTCTTCATAATATTATAGGACAGATAAACTTTTTTTGTTTTTGAAGTGAATAATTCTTTAGGTATGTTGGTCACTTTTGGGATGGGAAAGAAGCATTGAACTTGCGTGATCGTTACATGTTTCTTTAATTACGAAAGTTTTCACTTCTGACGTGTAGTCCTACGACTGATAGTATTTTTTACCTTTGACATTATCTGTTTTGGGTAAGAGTTTATCAATGCAAGCATAACAAATAGTTATTTGTTATGCGTATATTGACAAACTGAAGACTGTTTCGTTATTTAGGAATTTATATTACGAAATTACAAAAAGCGTTTATCGGATATTATTCAAACAAATCGTCGAAAGTATTTCTCAAGTATATTGATTTTTTTCAAAATTTTCCACCACAGTTTAAACTTAGGGAATACATATGTCGCCGCACGATTTACCAAAGGAAGGTACAGACCAGTCCAGCTGGACATTAAACAGTACGCTCGCGCCGGTGTGTACACGCAATATTAAAATTGCCTACGACAAACGCTCATTAATCTACGGCCAACCGGCAATATTCGAAAATTCACTACGGTAAGAAACCAAACGATTGTACGCGCAACAACTATTTATTAAATTATTTTAATATTATGCGATTTTACGCATAATATTAAAATACACACATTATTAGAGCAAAAGGTGCTTCATTGAAGGCTTCTTACGTATCAACATATTGTTCAACTCTGGAGCTAATCATCACAATACTTATTGACTTCGTTTAAAAATGTTTTTTTTAGATCTGACTAACAATACCTACACATATGACTATGTACACTGAGAAAAAAATCACTCTTAGTTACATGTACATTACTGCTAAGCTTTACATACAGTCGCCTTATAAAAAGGTTCGCTAGTTTTAAAATTAATTCATTTAACGTTCCGCGAGCACATGTTACCTTTTTAAACTAAGTCACAGAACAGACTATTCTACAAAACATTATGTTTAACTGTTTGACAAAAGTTTAAAATTAAGTTAAATTAGATTATTATTATTTATGATAAGCGTAGTTATTATTCCTCTTTGTTTCTGATGATTAAAACTATAGTTAATCTCAGTGTTTGGCATTGTCAGCATTGCAATTTTGTTTTTTCACGGTTCTAAATTTTATAAACGTAACAATGTGTAACATTTTATTAAAATGTTAGCGGCACTTTTTCTTCTACTTGTGCAAGCAAAAGTCAACTTTAAGGTGACGAACCTTTTCATATCGTGACTATACCTATATCGCGACTTTACTACATACGCTTGTTGTACTAAATAGACTATATACATTTTCCTGTCGTTTCAACAGACGGACATGAAGATTTCATGAGCGTTACGCTTTTGGCAGTTTCGGATCCCTAAAAAGTAGATACATTTTTCGTATTTCATAATACCATGCATATTATAGTAGCTTGTCTAGTATTTAGTTTGAACACGTCTATCAAAGACTCTTTGTCCGTTAGCTGAAGCCTTAAAGTTTGTATCTCAGCACCCCTCGGTGGTTCTCAATAGACTTGAACGAGGGTTTATGCAAGGGAACTTAGTTTGCACGCTTTTATTCCATTATTAGCCATTTATATACAGGGATAACAAGAAAACCTTTTAGGAAAACAACGTTACAGGCCATGTGGAAACCTTTCATATGTCCCTTCTGTTTAGAGTAGTAGTTCTTCGAAGGTCAACATAATAAGTTAAAGGCTTATTAACTTATTAAGGTTACAACTGTGTATGGTAATTAAGGTAGTGAAAATCCTTGAAAATATTATTACGTATATAACACTTCTAGTTTCAGAAGCTAAAAGGTGCTATAGAAAATTAACAACAACCACTATTTGGGTGTTATAAAAAACAACACCGAAAAACGGTATGAATGAGTTTATTTTGAGTACCTAGTGTGCTAAAAGACAAACATGGACGTTTTTTATTCCCAAGCAAGTTATGTGTAATGCATACATACAACAGAGAAATTTCAGCCAAATTATACAATAGTGACATCCAAAATAAAGTAAACAAAGTAATAATGGCAAGTTCTTATTACCAGATGAAAATGATGAAACCTATGTTTTCAGTGAAACAAGCGGTGCAACGCTCATGCTGGGACTTCATCTGCTTTAGTGTATGTGTCTTATGTGGCTATGCATTATTATGTGGCTATGCATATACATACATTATCTACCAAATAACGCATTACACCCATCCCACATAGGCGTGAAATTGTCGGGCCACAGGCTAGTAGCCGGACAATTCATTTTTTTAAATTTTGGGATAAACCTATAAATACAGCTTAGGGTACTAAAGGATAATGTAGCATTTTAATGGTAAAAGAATTTTTGAAATCGGTGGATTAATTTTTGAGTTTATTCGTTACAAACATACAAAAATGCAAATCTTTCCTCTTTATAATATTCATATAGATGAAACCGCACCATATTTTTTTTCGCCTTCTGCTCCATTATAGGCTAGTTTTTTTTTTAGTTTATAGGGTAAATAAAGGGAGGAATCTTTTTTATTTTTCTTTTCATTGTTTCTTTTTTAGCAAAAACTATTACATTTCTCTTACAACTCATACAGTTTTATATATATATATATCTATTATTTATTATCTAATATATTGTTTTTATGACTTTTATGTTTTATATCGTATTTCTATTACATTTTTGTCTAATCTATCTACGAAATTTCACACATCTATTTATTTACACGACTGTATATATTGCGAATCTTAAGGATACCTATATTTATAATCTATTTATATAAACGGTTAATTAACATATACTTTACTTACTGCCAATCTCACTTCGCCGGAATGCTCATCTTCTACATTTATTATATCGTACATTATTTATACCCTACACTTCTCCTTACCTTAAGGAATGTTTCAACTTCCTTCATACATCACACACCTTCAATTTGCGCCCCTCTAATAACCTCCTGTTAAAGGCATCTGCACATTCTTCAACATTTTACTCCAAATCCTTTGCTGTGCAGGCTGTTTGCCTTTGGAACTCTTTCCCCGTAGATGTCAGAAAAGCTATATCACTTGCCATATTTAAAAAATCTGTCAAAAACCAGTACCTTAGTTTATAATTAAATATGTGTTTTTTCTATTCTTCTTAACTTAGCTGTTTACTGTCCACATTGTGCTGTTCTTCCTTTTTTTATTTTTACTTCTTTTTAACTTAATTATACCTAGACATAAGTTGTTAAAAGTATCCTCTCAATCAGGTTGCCTGGAAGAGATCGCTTTAAGCGATAAGGCCGCCTTTTATTTTGCCGTTAAATTATTGTAATTATTTATACTGTAGTTGTTTATTTGGTGAACAATAAAGGGTTTTCTATTCTATTCTATTCTTCTATATACTCACGATATGTCACTAACGTTTCTTGTTGACCCGTTTCTCTTAATAATCTTTTTAACAATTTTAATAGCGAATCCCAGGATATCTTCGCGTAACTTCTTACCCATCAAGTCGTGGATATTCTCGCGTATGATATCCGTTTTTAGGGTACTCGAAGTGTTGCACCGGTCCATGGCAAAGAGGTGGCAGTCGAATATTGCATGTAAGGGGTCTCCCGTACCCCAGGTCCCCCTTCAACTTGAACCGGTTCAAGAATTCAGAGAACCCTCGGTGGCCTGTGACTATCTGGGTTGTCAGGTTAGTTGTGGCGATGCTTCTGATAGTTTTGAAGGGGCATACCGCGTCTGGGAAGAAAAATTTAGTCACGGAGGCTGTTGGCTTGTCCTTGTAACCGGTTCCATTTGTCAAACGTCTCCATGCGGATCATTCGCTTGACAAACGAAACCGGTCACATGTCATAATACGGCTTTACTTTCAGGTATCGAACAGCGGATTTCGCTAGAGCGTCAGTTCTATCGTTTTCCTTCACCTCGGCATGCACCTTAACCCAGAACAGAGATACCTCCTTGCCTATTACCATACTCTGTGTAATGTTCCGCCTAGCCGTGACGGCAAGAGGGTGTGTGCTGCTCTAGTTCGCCATTGTTTGGAGTGCCGAACGCGAATCATTGTAAATGTCAAAGCTATCTTCTGGGCTTGCTAGGATTTCCGCCGTGTCCTTACATGAGGTAAGGACTTCGGCCTGATAGATCATGCAGGAGGACGAGAGCTTCAATTGACGGCTCGTGGTCTCGCCATCATTATCCCAGATGGACAATGATGCTCCCACCTTCCCGTCGATCTTGCTCCCGTCCGTGAATATTCTAACTGCTTGCGCGCGATGGTCAGCGACCTTATTCTGTTGTTTTTATCAAGTGTTTTATTGTCAATTACATTACATTACAATATAATATTACTCTAATTACTAAAACTATTAAATCGGAATATTTCTTAAATTACTTTATGTTTCCAACATTGTGTTGCACGACCGTAGCACTCGGTTTCTGGGACTTCTTACGTGAGACAGAGTCTATTTAACAAGCCTTGGTTTAAGATACAAATACCAATATTATAATAGCCAATGTAGCTTCGTCAATTTGTCAATGTCTATTTGGAAAATACTAATCCGTCACGGACTCATCGTTAATTATTATTTTAATAACAATGAGGATTGATCACTTATCAGTTCTAATTTTGAATTAAAATATCCATTTCTAACATTTATAACATATAATATTATAAATGCGAAAGACTAAGTGGATGTTTCTTACTCAATCACGCCAGAACGGCTGAACCGCTTTAGATTAACTTTGGCACAAAGATAAATATATTACATAAATTATAGTCTGGAATAACACATGGCTATTTTTAACCCGAGAAATGTACGGTTCCCGTAGGATAACACTAACGCAAGCGGAGCCGCGGGCAAATGTTAGTGTCTAATAATTATATTGCTGCCTTAATAATCCAATTCATAATTATATGGATTTTCCAAATTCAAACAAAGTTTATAAATAACTAAATTAATTCCGAGCTAAGTACCGTTTGTTTGGATAACAAGTAAATAACAAAATTAAATAGATAGATTGTGTAGAGGATGATATGATGATTTGTGGTTTGACAGAGAACATATCCCAGAATACGTATAGAAGTAAAAGACGTATTATGTCGAAACCAAATAACTGGGAGAAGGTGGAATAACTGGAACCAAATAACTGGAAACTAAATATTGTTGTGTTACACTATTTTTTTATGTTTTTAGAAGGATTTCCGTGACACTGTGCATATTATCTTCTCTTAATCAATTTTTGTGTCTCGATAAAACTTAAAAACGGCTCGACCAATTTTCATGAAATTCTGTGTGTGTATTTAAGTGGATCTCGGGACGGTTTAGATTTAGAATTGGAACCGGTAGGTGGCGTTGAAATCGGTTTAAAAACATTTGATGAAATTTTTTGTGTCTTTGAGTACAGTCCCTGGATGGTTAAGATTCACAATTGGACCAGGCAGATGGTGTTACAATCGCTTTCTAGATTGTTCATTTTTTAGGGCAGTACTACATTTGCCGGACCCACTAGTTACACATATAGTAAAGCGGTATTATACTTTATAGAAGCTACTGATTAAAGTATTAACAATACATTTTGCCCACTTCCAGTTCAACACAATAACCGTTTTCATGCTATTAGAAAACTATTTACACTTTAGCAGACAGCACGCTTATACTTTTTACTGGTAAAGTAATAAAAGCATTTATCTATCAGCCTAAAAGAGCACTTAGGGTTTAGCACAAATGGATCTGTTGAAAAGTAATTCATTTATCTTCCTTATTCGCTTGTTTTGCTTCTCTGTAACGTTTTCGGTAAGGTTATCAATAAATCACGCACCTTGCTTCCTTACTTTAGATAATTTCTTTTATTACCTGCTACCTGCATTTCTCCATAAAGCTATTTGTAGTATGTTTTCTTCTTAGATTTCAATAGCCATTTTTGTAAAAACGGAACCCTTATGATATATGTCATATAGTAAAATTATGATATCGATAAGAGTTGCGTCTGTCTGTTTTCCGTCTCTGTTTGTATGTCACATTAATTTCTCAGAAACTTCTGGGTGTAGAGGTACATTTTGGCTGGAAAGCTACTTTTGCATCGTATACCTGTCGTTGACTGATTTCAATTTTTTGTGTTACGTTGCATTTTAATAGAAGGGAATTTTTATATACTTGTTAAATCGCCAATTTTCTAGACTAATTCTAAATCTAAAGGTCTAAAGCAATCGCTTTTACAGAATCCACAGTGACATTAACACGAGTCTATATAGATAGGTACAGGTGAATTCTTCAATTATACCAAATATCGAAAAATACTCAATGGAGTCTCAGGGCTGATTTTGATGAAAACTACGGGGGTATCATTAGATTTTGCCAGGTGGTATGGCATTTGCCCGACTGGATGGCTACCACCCCTGGTCTAAAGTATGTCGCCATAACAACCTTGAGTTGTGTCCGGAATTAGTGACCAGGTTCCAGTCTCCCTTAAGAGAGCAGCAGCGCATTTGTAGCACCTTTGGTGTTGCAAATGTCCATAGGCGATGGTAGCCGTTTCCATCAAGTGGACTGTCTACCCGTCTGTTAAAATCCTGCAATAATCAATTTGAAAAAATCAATTACCCTAGTCAGAAATCGAATCGGCTTACTTTGAAAAGAAACACGTCTCCCGTTTACCGACACATTTCCCGAAACACGTATCTATATTTTTACGAAATGTCGCCATTGAAATAGGACTCTCGTGAACATTGTAGTATAATCCTTTGAGAACCAATAAATACAATATAAGTGATTGCGTAAAATACACTTCGTTTTCAGGCAATTGTGTTCTAACACCAATATAGTAAAAGTACGTTAGCAGACACTTGGGAAAACATAGAACTCTTTTTATCTTTATTAACAAGTGAGACAGGGGAGACCGCGGAGAGTTGTGACAATTTTTACTTTAACTATTAATTCTCAGTCCAGACACATTCTACACCTATGAGCTCTATAGGCAATGTAGCTCAATCCAAAGTTTTTAAGATAGAATCATCAAAATTAATGGCAATGTTAAGGATTCTGAGAAAATATACAAAAACTAATCCTCGTGTCACAACTCTCTTAATATCGAGGTAAGTTGTGACACCTATGTACATCTAAAACAATATGTAACATTAACATAAAAAATATTGATATCCTAAATAATATATTAGGTTGGGGAAAAGGTTTCTTCGCATTTTATATAAAAATTCAAAAGGTTTTTTTATAAAGTTTATTTACATTTGACTAAAGTATGTAGGTGCCATTTTCTTGGATAACTTTTTGCCATCTTGTAGGTAGGGACGTGATCTTATTGCTATAAAAATTTTGGGGCTTATGATCAAAAAACTGCGACAAGTGAGTGATTTTGGCAGTCTTCTCGTGATGTTAACCTGAGGAATTCTGCAGAGACCGAAACAGGTGAAAATCTGAAGGCGCAAGGTCAAGACTATACGGCGGATGCATTAACACCTCCCAGCCAAACTCTCGTAATTTTTGCTGAGTGGCTAAAGATATGTGAGGTCTAGCGTTATCATGGTGAAAAACCACACCCCTTCTGTTGTTTAATTCCGGCCGCTTTCTCTCAACTTTTTGCTTTAATCGCATCAGTTGTTCACAGTACAGTTCAGAATGAATGGTCCTGCCTGGCGGTAACAGCTCATAATGAATAATGCCCTTCCAATCTCGCCATACACACAGCATCACCTTGTTGCGAGTTAACCCGGGTTTCACCACAGTCTCTGAAGCCTGACCGGCCTTTGACCACGGTCTTTTACGCACGTTCTTGTCGTACGTGATCAAAAATGGCATCAATTTTGTACGTAACAGGGCGACCAGAGCGACGTGCATCTTTGATATCAAAATTTCCGGATTGAAAACGCTTAAACCAAATTTGCGCTACTCTCACAGATACTGCATTAGGTCCATAAACATCACAATTTTTTTTTCATTTTTTCGCGGCTTGTGTTGCATTTTTACCTTTTTTGTAGTAAAATTTTAAAATTTATCGAATTTCTTCATTAGATTCACTCATTTTAACAATAAGAAAAGAAATTAAAATCACACATTTTCCTAATTTGAATTTGGAATTGTCTTCTTTAAAATTAAAACTTTTTAATGATACCAAAACCAGCCAGATAAAAATGATATAGCCAAAGAAATCTTATTACAAGTTCATACATACTATATGCGAAAAGACTTTTTCCCCAACCTATTAGTATTAAATCCTTCTGAGATCTGTTGTATATAAAACAGTTTAAAAATCGAGTCAAATCTGACAAACAATTATGATAGACATATCGAAGCCCGCCAATGTAAGACCAGCCTTGAAATTCGAAGCTCTGAACCCTTTTCATTTGCTTGACAAAGTCTTCAAGGTAACACCAGCAAAACCAAAGTGAGTTGTGACAAACTGTCACAACTCACTTTGGTGTAATAATTCGTGAACAAATCAGAATAATTCATTATCTATAAATAAAATGTCAACCAAAAAAAAAATTACCACGCTATGAGACTTGAAAAACTAAATTATATGAGAAAAATTATTATCATAAAGATGCAAATATAATGCATAGCAATATATATGCAACCAAAATTATAGTATAAAAAATACTTTTGCAATGTTTTGTACACAGATGTCATAGAGTCACAACCACTTCCCATACGCCATTGGTGTGAACTGCGTTAAATAGCGCATCTTTAAAACAACAAATGCGAGTTAATGTAACATTGTTAACCGTCATAGGTTCTGAGAAATCAACTATGCCACAACTCTCCTCGGTCTCCCCTAACATTATTTCTGGTCTAGATAAAGCATAACTTACCGTATACCTACATTTGTAAATGCTACATCTTTGATCAATTTAAAAAAAAAATACGTTGTTATTTATAATTAAATATTTGTGAAGTAAATCCAGTTAAAATAAATTCTACTGGAATTAGAATATCGAAAGGTAGGTATTTTATTATTACGACAGAAAAAAAAGTGACAATTGTTTTTCTTACACATGTCATACATAACATTGTCGAAAATTTGTCATTTTTTTTATTAAAGAATGATTATTTGGCCAGCGCCACATATTCATAAAAATATATTTCAAACAATATTTTAACGATTTTAAGCATTTTATTTAACCTTTAACCCCCAACTTGTTCATTTTAATTATTTAATTTATTTATGATTACTATTTACTCTATGTATTAAACTAAATTAAGCTCCCATAGAGAAAATAATAACCATAAATGTAGTTTTAATTATGTGTACTAGTCGTGAAAACTTAAGAAAATACTATATAAATATAGTCGATATATTCATGTAATCAATCATTAAAATTCGTATGTCAGATCAGAGCGACATGATATGGGGCTTCCTAGTTTTATGTTTGTTATAGCAATGCATTTTATGTATGAGACCACGAAAAAAGAGCATTGGGAATTAAAATTAACTAGTAAAAGATATAACTATAAATGCTCCTAACATATCCTCCCATGTACATGATTATTTAGCGCTGCAGCTCATTTTTATTTTTTTAATTTATTAATTTAACGTGTTTTTGGACTATATCAATCAAAAATGCGTTTCGTTTTAATTTTTAATTATTTGACCTAAAATAAAAATCATTATTTTAAATAATAAAGTGTTAAAAATTAGAAAAAAATACCTACCATCATGTAGGTAGGATGTTCGAGCTGTTCAAAATTACTCTTTTTACTTACTATATGCCCCTAGTACTCTTATACCATAGTATCATACAAATATACAATGATGTTACATAAAATTAAGTCCCGTGTCAGACACTCATTGTAAAAATATTGGGATAGAATACATGATTGTAGAGAAAACAGGTTTATATAGAAAATATGTGTGTATTTCAACATTAATTTCTGAGTAAACCGTCTACATTATATTCGCCCTATTCTTATTATCTTAAAGAAGTATACGTAACGTTAAATTAGAATGAAACATATGAATGCAACGTTAAATTATATCAAACCAGTGGCCCGTACCGGCTTCGCACGGCACACACACTTTTTTTTTACATGTTGAAATAAACGTATAAATGTAGCCTCTGTTTCTCGCGGATAATGTAGCATTCTAATGGTGAAAGAGTTTTGTATATCGGTCCAGTAGTTTTTGGAGTTTATTCGTTACATACATACAAAAATACATGTCTTTCCTCCTTAAAATATTAGTATAGATAACTTACTTTTTATGTATATTAAACTCCAATCTCGACATCCTTATCCAAATGCTTTAAACACAACACAAATATTCCAACGGAAGAATTAAATCACTTATTTTTACCTAGTATAATAATATAAACCATGATTGACACTACTAACCACAATTATTACGACACATAGTTATTTTAATGACTTTAGGGTACGTATTATATAACTTTTAAAACAATAACAATCACTGCAAATAAAATGATAGATATGTAGCGTAAATGAACGCGAATTTTAAAAAGGCGGAAAACACGCAGTATAAATATAACGATACAAGAACAAATCATATTACAAATATTAGGTCATACATATTACAACGCTCCCAGTTCTTATCACTGTATACTACGATATGAGATTACAGTAACACGAGTACCATATAAAAGATATTGGATATACAATGTCATCAGATAAAAAATATCAGCATTGTGTCGCTAAAGTAACTGCGCTGTGTCTTCCAAAGACGTCGCTGTTTTATAATTGAATGTGGAATAACGATGCTCTGGTATGAACGTAATAGATTATTGTTGTCTACGGATTCCATTTTCAATTTGGTATATAATGCTCGGGCTTCATCTGGGATAATCTTATAGTTATTGGCTGTGGCCAAATGCGTCTTATTTATTGCGTTAAAAATAATGCCGTTAACGAATGTTCCTTTAACGTATACACATATGTTATTTGTGAATATTTAACGACATTAAAAACTAATAACAATATCACATTACAAATTACGCGTTAACCCATCGCTACATCTACGTGAAACAGTCTATAACTGTAAAATTCTCCCAGGTGAAGCAATAATCTAAGAATAAATAATAAATGTAGAGTTAAAAATCGGCCAAGTCTCTTCACTCACAAAGAAGTCGTAATAATTGTTTCTAAATGCTGAATTTTTTTAATCAAAAGGTTTATAACTGCTTTAATACATAAGGATTTGTATAATAATTGCTAAGTAGTTTTTAAAATATGCTGTACTAGCTTTTGCCCGCGGCTAATGTTATTCCATTTGTCCGGGAAAAGAAATGGTCTGTGTTCTATTCTATACTATAATCTGTCTCTCTGCCAAATTCTATCCAAATCTATTCAGCCGTTCTGGGGTGAAATACTAACAAACATCCATCCAAACTTTCGCATTTATAACATTAGCATAGATTTTCTATTACATCCGTTTTTAATTTATATCAGACAAATTAAATACAGATGTATATAATGTTAATATTACTCGTTGGTATGCGAATATCACAAACATATGGTCGGTACCTATATTTTACTAACCGTTCATTTGTCTTACTAAGTACCTACTATAGTTGGGCCGTTCTATAAAGCCACATTTGGCAACTATCAAACTGATTTCAGTAATTACGTGAACTATCGATGATGATACAATAAAAAATTGGAATCGATATAGGAAGTCCCACATTACCGAATGGATTAATATAAAATAATTTATTATTTTATAAAATATACATATTTTACGTTTCGTTGCTGTCATGTGTCACCTTTAAAATGTATAAAATATGAATATCTTAATTACGATTTATGTTTAAACTTTTCGATTATACATCAATCTGCAGGTCACGTCACTAATATTTAAGAAAAAAAAGCGTAGACAAACATGACGTTGTCATGTGTTAGGTTTGTAAAGAAATAAGCTAGTTATGGTGTTTTAATTCCATATAAATTATTTTTAACCTGTTACAAAGTTAGTTCGTCAGGTTTTCTAAGAAACTCCAAATGATACTTCTTAGAATGGCTCAACTACAAGTTGGCATATAAGCTTCATACAGGTAATGTCATATTTCTACCGATGGCAAGGCAAATAAATGAAAGATATAGGAACGGCGAACGAGCAGGTCGGCGCGATTAGTTAAAACATCAGACTTAAGATGAACTAAGCAGCGGTAGCTTTAGGCTTTTAACGTATGGTCTAAGGTGGTAAGCATAATGGTTAACGGTCTCCCATCTGGCGAGTCTCAAACTTGCGTTTACAAATTATGTAGATTCATATACTAGCCGGGAAGCCTTCAACATTTAAGTAGTTTCTGATCTTATGCACATTTTGTTACAATTAGCGCAGTGACCACAAATCGCTTCACACGTGCGGCCACCAGACCATCAAGGCACCTGGTCGCTGACCCCTCGCGATCTTATATGATCGCCTGATTAGAACGATGTTACCAGGTCGCGAAGACCCTAAAGCCCAAAGCAAGAAACGGCAGTTGAAAGCCGATAAATGGCTTATTAAGCCGCAGACGAAGCCAATGCAAAGCCCACGAAGGTCATGGGATGCCACAGACCGGCCAGCGAGAGCCGTTCACAGACCACCATTATGCGGGAAAGCTCCGACGCCTGCCAACCAGTCTACCAACGGGTAGGCGCCCGCTAAACAGAAGCTGGGACAAAATCATTTTTCTTGACCCCCAAGCCCCCAACCTCCTAGCTCCCTTAAGAAAGTAGTAGCGCATTTGCAACGCTTTTGGTATTGCAAATGTCCACAGGCGATGGCAACCGCTTTCCATCAGATGGGCCGTCCTGCCTGGCTGCTGAACTCATGCAATATAAAGAGGAAGAAAACCACAACATTAGTGTTCACGCAACTCAATTAGATCATTGACAAACACATAATATTACCTTTGATTTCGTAAGAACAAGTCCACGCCATGTAGGATTTGCTCGTTTTTGAACAGCGCCATCTAGTTTAATCTTGTGCAACCAAGTAACAATACATTGATACTTTACCTCTATATTAGAAGACGATGTTAGCATTATTTAATCTATTTTGACGTGAACAATTAGCATGTGCTGACGGTGAAGGAGAACACCGGGATGAAATTATTATTTATACATAGAGATAGCGATGAGTCCAAACCGCTAATTTGCACTGGACGCTTATCCTTGTCGCGGGTATACTGTCTATTTCCTTAAAAAGTGAGCAGTCCTGACCAGATTATGAGCTGTTATTTATTTTCATTCAAAATTAATAGAATCAGCCACTCTTAATCCATTAAAAAGGAGTTGTAATAGAATCTCATGCTTAAAACAATTGCAAATAAAACTACGAAGTACATTGAATTTTAAAACGACTGTAAAAAATACTGGATTTTATTCACCTCAAATAAAAGCGTTTTTATTTTAGAGAAAATTGCTGAACTCTTGGAAGTTTTAAAACTGCCCTTCAAAACTTTTTATGAACAAAGTTTTATATGAAACCATATCGTTAAGTATTTATAAGCTGAAAGAGTTCTTAAATAATAATAAATAACAACTAATTTTCTTTCGGATTCAAAATTATTTACAGCTTTCTTTGAAATTAGGAATAGTCTCTGCAGGTCTACTCGCGGTTTTTTCAGTTTATTGTATTTCAAATTTTATTTAAAATTATTCTTCTCTAACTTTATTAATATAATAATAATTCCTTTAGCCTACATCCGTCAACATATTGTAATTCAAAATAAACTTCTTAAGTATCACTTTAGATTTATCACTGTTTTAGTCTAAAAAATATTATTATCTGTTTTATTTCGGTCCAAATTGGACCTATATTTAATCATCGGTCTTTTAATCTGTGCTGCACAATGTAAAACTTGTATCTCATTCTCTCGCAGGCTCAGTCCTATAGATTTATGTGTTTATCTCTTTTTAGTGTCGATTGTTCGTTTCATCGAGTTTCAAATCTGATCGATTCTAAAGAATTTTTACTTCAAAAATCGCAAAAAATCACCACAACCTATGTCTAAAGTTTAACCATATGAATATATATATATATATATATATATATATATATATATATATATATATATATATATATATATATTAATATACGCATGTTCACCTCCGATACTGTTCGGGCATCTGAAATACATATATTATATATAAATAAGGTTTATTTTATACTACTTAAAATTACTTCTAGTTTAAAATTAAAATTGTATATAAAATAAATAAATATTATATCTATTATATGCGTATATAAATACATAAAATATATCACCACGTCTACGAGTCTGTATTCCACCACATTTATTTCGTGCTTGATGACGCAACATGATGACTGAAAGAAAAATTGACGTAATGATAAACATTACGTTGATTTATTTCTCCTCAATTTGAAAATAATAGAAATATTCACAATCTTTGAAAAGAAGAATATAATATGAGTTTCCAAATGTTTGTAACTTACGAAGAAATCGAGTAAATATCATTATCATTTGTACGGTTTGTACCACAATATATATATATATATATATATATACCAGTTTTCCGTGTATATTTGTTTGTTAATTCATAATTATGTAATATTTAATTTTGTCATAAGCTTTTGGTTAATTATCATTTATGGAATTTAACTATATACCGATAGGTTGGTAGCGTGAAAAGTTGACAACAGTTGCTAGTAATGTGAATTCAAGGTGTCGTAACCGTTGTGAATTAAAATTTTATATACAAAAATTAAGTTTATTTTAAATTGTACTAAAGAATTTATATAACATACGTATTGTATTTTATAGAGCAAGCCATATTACGCGAGTGCGCTCGCACAGGGCCACTTTTTCTCATCGATTTTGCACGGCCTTCAGTATGCCTCACTATGTGACATTGAAAAACCAAATTAAAGTCAGATTGATTATCTTTAAATCGTAATTACATCTATATTTAATTTTAACAGTAGCAAAAATCTTAGAAATTTAATTTACATTTTATTATCACTAATGAAGTATGGAAACGTAAATAGTAAAACGCGTAGGATATCTAGAACCCCCAACACGAACCTTATTAAATAATTAATTACTTGCTATTAATATCTGCTGCCTTAATAACAATATCAGCCCAAGAACGTTTCAATGTCGGGCTCGGACCATTTTTAACCGAGTTCAAAAAAAAGGAGGTTCTCAATTCGACTATATGTTTCTTTGTATGTTTATTACGCGTTTCTCCGTCAATTGTGGACCGATTTTCAATTTTCATAATTCGAAAGTGTATACTCCTGAAGTGGTTACCAAGTCGGGATTTGATGAGTAGATTCCAGGGAAATCGAAAGCAACACTCAAATATTATAGACACGTTTAACGTGTTTATTATTTGCGAAACTAAAAAGTAGAAAATACAAAAGTTAACAAAAAACAAAACCGACTTCAAAGTAACTAAAAAGTAAAAGATAAATATTTTCAACGACTTCTTAAAGTAGGTATCCCAAGGTAAACAAATAAAGAACAACAAATTTGCAAAATATAGTAATTTTATGTTTTACTTCGCGCCGACTTCAAGAGATAGAAAATATTTATTTTAGCTTTTTAGTTACTTTTGAAGTAGGTTTTATTTAAAAAAAATCATTATACAAGTTATCATTAGACAAGTCTTTAAAACAGACAGCCTGCTTAGTTCACTGGAGGATGCTTCCCTGCTTTGATTCTTGATAGCGTAAATTTCGTAAACCATCTTAACTTATTTTAGTTGTTTAATTTGAAATCGGTGTGAATCCATTTAAAAACTTTTAAATTACTAATCGTGCGCAGAAGGTTTGTCGATAGCCTCATGATGTCGCGCGTCGATGATCAGCAGGGTTGACAAAAAGGTTACATAAATAGTTGTTGCAATAAATTTATTCTTTTAATTTTTTATTGTATATACTTTACATAAGTATATACAATAATAGTAAGTAATACAATACAACAATAGTGAGTAGTCATCGGCAAACCTTCTACGCGCGCCTTATGATTTAACTTTCAAGGCGTAAAATATTGTAAGGTAACTACTACCTTTAAAAGTCAAATACTTTGACTGGTGTGCAAAAATCTTAACCTAGGGTTAAAATAAAATAATCGCTGTTTAGCCATATATGTAGTATTAGCGAATATTTTATTTTAACAATCTGTTAAATTTTTATACACGCCAGCTTTAAAACTATACTAATAAAATTAATATAATTATCTAAAACAAAAGTAAATTATGAACTAAACTACAAAATATAATTAAATGAATCTAAACTAACACCAGTCCTGGGGCCCAATTCTGCTATTACTATCTCATCAAAATCGCAGGGTACTATCGTCTCAATAGTATGTAGCTTTTGAACATTCATTTCGTCTAACGTCATTGCTGCTAATGGTAGTACCAATTTTTTCTACTATTAGGTATTCCACCACAGCGAAATCGAGGAATTATTGTGAATTTAGTAAAATGCGAATTTTTGACAGTATCGCAATGGAATCGTACTATGAATGTCTTCGCAACGCCAAGATATTGAAATAGCACAATTGGGCCCCAGCGCCAACAGACCGCTGCGCTGTTCCAAGGCAGGATACCCAGAAGGCTGGTATAACCTGGCTAGGTAAAAAGGCTAATTTTATGTTATACTAACAGACACTATGATAGTGTATGTATTTAAATTTTTATGCTTTGTTCACTTATCGAATGGACCGATTAGATAATCCATACTAAAATTATGAATTAGTAAAAATTATGAGGTAACTTTGTTCTTTACGTCTAAATGGTTGAAACAATCTTTCAATTTTTTTTAACAAAAACAAAACCGGCTTCACACTTAAAACCAAATTAAATATTTAACCGGCTTCTTTCTGCAACATGTAGTAAAAGTCGGTGTCAAATAAAACATAAAAAATACTATATTTAGTAAATTTCTTGTTGTTCTTTTATGTTTTACTTGGCACCGACTTCTAGATATTGAAGAAAGACGTCAGTTAAATATCTATTCTTTGGTTTTTGGTGCGAAGTCGGTTTTGTTTCTGTTATTTTTTTTATCGAAGCAAACATCTCGTCGTCAGCGGACCTAAATGAAACAGTCATTGAGTCGTTATTTCTTGTCAAGGTCTGACTGCCGGTACCCCAAACGACAATGTGCTCTAAAGAAAATTTCAAGCCTTAGTTACATGTTTCGCGATCACCCCCAATATTCTAATATTTATATATTTAGACATTTAAGCACAAGAGTATATAGGTCGGTATACAATATATAACACTTGTACTTAACATTTATATGGACGAGTGGTCGCCCGTGGTCGAAATTCAACCATAATAATTTGTTGTCAAAGACTATACTTCTATAATGACAGATTTCTCCAAGGCTACACTGTTAATTTGACTTGAACAATAAACAAAAGAGTATATATGCATGCGTGTATCAAGTACATGGTAGTGTGTGTATTGTTTTTTTTTTATTGATTTAAAGTATTTTGATGCATAATTTAAAAAAAATATTAGCATTCGTCGCTTCTTCTCTATATAAACTACAAGTGTGTGAAATTTCATACTCCTCCATTCATTATGTACTTATTTCTCTACCTTACCTAAAGAAATTTCAATTCAAGAAACATAGTTACGAATATAAACTAAATATTAACCATTACTTGAATTTACGATGCAATAATATAAACCTAAACTTATTTCGAACATTGCTTTTGGTACAAGTCCAAGAGGTTTGAACGTATAATATTATAACATGATACGTATTATCGAGGAGACTGCAGATTTGTTTTAGATACTTTCGTAATTCATAGTACACTTAAACAATTAAAATTATTCTTTACTGAATTATTTATAATTTATACTATAATTTAATAAAGTAATATAAGCCTATAGCTCTTCAATGCCAAGATTATAAAACAGTTTCATAGTTTTATAACCTTATTCTTTGGTTTTTAAATTAGGAATCGATAAATTTAAATGTACATACTCTAGAAGAGTGAAATAACAAACTAAATTAAACCTTTTAGTTAACATGACAATTGGGATTATATACAATGTGTATATATATTTTTTTTATTGCATGAGTTCAGCAGACAGGCAGGCGGTCCACCTGATGGAAAGCGGTTACCATCGCCTATGGACATTGGTAACACCAAGGTGCTACCAACGTGCTGCCACTCTCTAAAGGAAGACTGGAACCTGGCCACTAATACCGGAACATAACTCAAGGTTGTTATGGCGGCATATTTTAGACCAGGGGTGGTAGCCAACCAGGCGGGAAAATACTCTACCACCTGGGTGTGGGATATTTTTGTCGCCTCTTACGACACGCCTCCCGGCCGCAGGAAATTGTATTTTTTCTTCGTTCCTGCAGGTATAAAATTATAATTGCGAAGCTGTCACTGAATGAAAAGTGGATACCGTCGCCTTAGACGTTTTTAATAATTCCTATGAGATGGGCTAGAAGACACAGAAAGAGTACTAATACTTGCAACTTGCAGGGTCGACTCGAGACGGTAAGCACTGTAGGCAACTATCTACGGCGGCAAAATGCCTGCAAAAACGCTTGACCTACTAAAGCCAAAAAATGTATACTTTGTTTTTCAATACAAAAAGTTTTCGTTGATAAAATCTGTATCAATATTATTATTAATTAATGGCTAACTCAATTATATATAATTTTGTCGGTTAATGAAATTTTCTTAAGCTTCGGGATGGGGAGAGAATTTTTCAAATTTGCCTATGGCGGCAAAAAAACCTCTAGGGCTGGCCCTGCAGCTTGGCGACCTGTCGTAAGAGGCGTCCAAACAACCCACAGATAGGCTTGATTGGCTACCACCCTTGGGATAGAATAGAGTATGCCGCTATGAATTGTGTTCCGGCATTAGTGGCCAGGTTCCTGTCCCCTCTCCGATGTCAACAGCATATTGAAAACACCTCTGGTGTTGCAAGTGTCCACAGGCAACGGCAATCGCTTTCCATCAGGGGAGTCGTCAACTTATGTCTTATACTCCAGCAATTTTTTAAAATTAATTTATTATCGTAAAGAATGTGCGTCTCTACCACCCCTAACTTTGGAACTACGACATGGAAAATTCTGAAAAAAATAACATAGTAGTATTTTTAAAATTTCAATATAACAATAATTTGGCTAACACATTATAAACAGTTTTTGAGATATAAGGTATTTATGATTAGATGTTTTATTAAGGTTCATGAGATGACAGGGAATAATAATAATAAAACAGTTTATTAGGTACCAGAGCATTGTTACAACAATAACATAAGGTGCTATAAAGTTCTATTACAATAAAATAAGTTAAATCTAATTAATAATTAGAGACAACTAGAAATAATTAATAAAATTAGTGGATACTAACACCTAAACTAGGCAAAGCCTATATTTTAGGTGTTAGTTCCTTCCTATAATGCATAATTTGAATGTTTCACTTATATTCATATGTGGGTAGAAGTGTTACTAATGATCGTGATCTATACACAACCCTAATATATATGTATATCAATACATATAAGTATACAGTAATTTATTTATATTTTATTTTTAATAGTAGCTAATGATTGTGATTATATTACTTATTAATATGTGTTATTGTTTATTCTCTATTGTTTTATTCATTTTAGGTAGGTATATGTATTGTGTGATATTTATATATCCTATTTATATATGTATTTTATTTGAACACCACCGTCATAGACTTGTGAATCTCCCGTTCATAAAATCCATAGCCCGGATTGTCTGGAAGAGATCGCTCTAAAGCGATGAGGCCGCCCGTTGCTCCTACTTACTTTTACTGTTTAATGTGACTACTGTAAGTTGTTTATTTTATTTGTATGTGGTGAACAATAAAGTGTTTTATATTCTATTCTATTCTACTTTTATTTTAGTTTAGTACACCACCAGAAAACGTATATCTAATTTTTCTTTAAAATCTCCTCAGACACTGGGTTGCCTGGAAGAGATCGCTATAAGCGATAAAGCCGCCCATTGTTCTAATGCAAATGTATCCATAATAATTGTCTAGATTTAAGTTTATGGTGAACAATAAAAAGTTTTTATTCATTCATTCAACCCTTCACTGTACGTGGACTAACTAGCTCGCACTTAACCGATTTTTATTTTGTACTATTGTAACTCATTTTGCTATGAATATGAAGCTTTTAAACATGCTTTCAATGTGTTTTGTAGGCGTCTAAACACAGAAGATTTATGTGTTTTCTAATCAACGATACATTGTCGACAGTGGTATCGCGAATGTGTCGATCGTTAAAGCCTACCCGTCATCAATCACACGTTATCAATTCCATCCAAAAAATATTAACCAATTATAAAGGCCCACCGTTTAACCATGAGCGTGAATTATTAAAAATCCCTTTGGAAATTCACACAGCACATTTTCCTACGTCTCGGATAAATGGATCGATCCATTTCATAATATGTACGAAAATCTAATAAGGTATGTATGTTTTGTATACATTTAGGTATATTATTAGTCTCAGGCTAACAATCGTGAAGGAAATCGATATTATCAAGATATTTTACAGGGATTCGGTAACTTTTGTAATGTGTAAACACGTAAACAATTTTCCTTTAGGCAATCAAATCTATATAATAGATTCGTACTTTATTCTGGGTGGTAAAGTTTAGTGTCTGAAAAACATGGATCACTTACTCTTATAATGAAAAAGATTCTATCTTAATATATAGAATACTTAACTTCAGAATTATACCTAGGATTCAAATACATACCATACTGTTTTGTTTATTTAAAGTCGGTAATTAGATATTATTGTTTTTATTTTTACGTATTATACAAATAAATTATACAAACAATACACAGCATAACAGTATTCTAATTTTGATCTTATCATCGAAAATCATACTAAAATACTCACCAATCATGTGGTGGCTGAGGTCTCCTGCGAGCCTGAACGCAACAAGGCGGCTCCTGGGGCTCGCAAGGCAACTGGAGAGCGGGTGGTGGCGGTGGAGGCGGCGTGCAGGCCAGCCGACGAGCAGCTGCCGCTCCAACATACTCTACGTAGCGCGACGGCGGCGGCGAGCCGGCGATGTCCTCGCGACATGCGGGTCCGCAACACTTGCGTGGAGCCGGGGGTGGTTGTCGACAGGCCAGCCCGCAGTACACCGGTGGCGGCGGCCGCAGCGGCGCCGGTGGCCTCGGCACGTAACGCTCCACGGGCACGTGCGCCGCCGGGGGCACGTAGCGCGGCCGCCGCGCGCGCTCTGCCTCCGCGCACCGGCGCACCCGTCGCGGAGACGCTGAGAAACGGTCCGGCAGCGGCGCAGGCGGCGGCGGGCTGAGCCGCTCCGGCGGCGCCACGCTGAACGCGCCCGCCGCCGGAAAACGCTCGCAGGGGGAGCGCGCGTACTCCTCGCCCATGACGTGCGGTCAGCTGAGCCCGCCACCGCCTGCGCGCCCTCCTAACCACGCTGGCACCCTGTCTCACATGCCGCGCGACCACTCTAGCACTATCACTGGCCGGGCGCTCCGCTCGCTCGCGGGGGCTACGGCACGGTCCCGATGTCCGCATTCACTCCGCGAGCGCCATGGCGCCACCGGATCGATAATGTCGCGACACGGCCTCAAAGGGCGGACGGCACGGAGCCTCCGCTGTGACGCATCGTTGTTTTGCGATAGTATAAAACAATATTTCAAGTCAGGCTCTAAGGCTAGGGCGAGGCGAAAGTGCGTCCTCGGCTAAGATGGCCGCTTTCATCATGTCCGCGTGCGCCGCGCCTGCGTATATACTGTATATCTGTTTGTTTTCACCAAAACCAGGTTAAAAATAGATCTCGTTCCACTGTTTAGTCCGATAAAGGTATCTCCTAGAAGGTCACAATAAACAGTCACTGTTTGTTAAGTAATTCGCGTCGCGTTGGCTCTGTAATATCGTTGGTGTCGCCAAGGGTGCCGCGGATGACGTGCGTCGCGAGGGCGCTCCGCCACGGGCTAGAGGAGTGGTGCGGAGTGCGCCGGCCCGTCGCGACGTCAGGCCGGTGCGCGTATCGACGCCGCGCCACCGCCGCGCACCCTCGTCGCGCCGCCTGCTCTGCGACTCACTTCACGCTGTAAGGAAGCAAACACTCAATTGCGAAACGACCGTCGCATATAGCCTACTTTTATTTCCAGTATCCTGTTCACACAAAACCTTAATTTGATCCGATTTTATTGAAATAACCCCGATATCTCCGATTCACATTGAGATCGTCTCTCGTAAAAAGAACTCTCGTTTAACATTGTTTCAATATGTGTAAATTCAACAATATCTATAGAAATTATTGTCTCAAATTTGCTCAACTTGATAGACAACTGTCTATCTATAGTAATTATAATAATGATATTATAATTTAGACTAAGATACATAATGTAGATCCCGTTATATTCTCATACAATATACATGGGTAAGCCTCAATTGTAAACAAAAAACATATATAATATTAGCCAAGTGCCTCTTATTCCACACTCAATGGAGAATTCCATATAAGTGACCCAAACCTATTCTTCACATCGCAACCCTAAAAAAATTAATTGAAAATATAAAAATATATAATATCTCATAAATTACTTAATGTATCATGTCAAACTTAATTAAGCTATACCAAAATAATTTTAACGATACACGACACACTAATTTCCTACTCTAGAATCTTTTCCATCCCTCAGTTGCTTGTTTTTCAGATTTTTCGTAGTTTCATTACACTAGGCGTTAGGTAGAATTACGCGCGACATTGGCTTTTATTCCCACAACCCTGACCCAGAGTGAAAGGTGGAATACCTGGATATTTTATCAACCTGGGAAACCTCATACTAACTCACTGCAAGTCCATAAGCAGTGGGGTGTGCATAAACTGCCTTTCACCTCGAGAAAAAAGGTGTTATATAATAGCTAAAACGATATCTATATACATAATATATACTTAGTAAAAGAAACCTACATTCTATACACTACCTGAGTACGTAGTCCTTGTCAAAATAATTTTCTTACTATCTGTTTTACAACGTTATCGAGTGCGTCAAACGGCTGCCCTGTCCTTTAAAGGCCGTACAGCCAGTTACAAAATAGGTTATGTACCTACAATTCCATTACAGGTTTTTGTGTAAACTTTTGTATTTTGCTCTTTATTCCGTCATAAATGTTGTCTACATTCAGTTCAGAAGGTTCTTTAACACCTTTCCTGCCCAATGAGTCATATTATATGATGCAGCGTATTGAAATAAGATCAGGAGTATATGTGACCCGTTCCTTTGTATATTTCAAGTAGATAATGTTAAGGGAGCCTTTCCACCAGAGATATGCTATGCAACGTTGCTATGGATGCGATTGATATCCACCAATCATATTCATTGTTCCACATAGCATAGCACTGTTCGAAACTTATTCAACTAAGCTCTGTGTTTTTTATATGGAAAAATGCGTACTATGGATGGTACACGCGCTACCATCCATAGTACGCATTTTTCCATATAAAAAACATAACGAAGCAAGAAGTCTTGGTAGCGTATGGCCTAGAGTACGCGTCCCAAACTTAAAGGGCGCGGGCTCAAATCCTGGCCGGACGCATGCACCACTTAGGCAGTTTTCTGATCTAATTTGCACATTGTTACAATTACCACGTGCTAGCAACGGCGAAGGTAAACATCGTAATGAACCTTGCGCATTGAGATAACCGACGTGTCAAACCTGCCAAACCGTCTTGGACAAGCGTGGCGAATATACATACTGTACGTTCGCCTATAGTGGGAGGCCCGACTTCAGCAGTGGGACTTTTAGGGGCTCTTATAAAAACAAAATAACGATAATAGTTTACAAGTAAAATTGTTGTAACATACACAGACAGACCAACAGACGAGCAAAGGATCATGAGGAAATGATGTGTTCTATTTTAGGCATTTCACAAAATAAAACAAAAAAAAGCTAATATTAGAATTGTTATAAACTTGTTTATAATCACTTCTAATCAAACGAATGGACAAAAAGTTTGATTAATAACGGAACTTCGCTAAAGAAATACCCATAAACAGAAAATTTAAATGAACGAGATCCAAATTAATATCAATCACTCGTTACCAATATTTCACTTTAATTTTCCTATTGCTTTTATATCAATTAAGAAATTAAAGTAGCAATATGGTATATATTGCTACTTTAATTTCTTAAAGCTTGAGTTGAAAACAGTTTAGTTATAGTTTTATTCATGTATTTATTTTATTATTATATTATTCATGTTCGTCATAAAATAGTGCCCCACTGCATCTAAATTTTGAACTATGCGATAATTTTACAATCAAGTTATTATTGGTTGATTTCAACAGGACCTATTAAGTAGTTTATAAGATTAAAAAAGAAAGAAAGAATTCATTAGTTTGGAAATCGACAGTACAAGTAAAAGAATTAATAGGACAATGCAAACGTTGCTATTAGGTTGAGTGTGTGTGTGTGCAGAGTGTTTTCGCATTTCTAATACCTAATGCATTTCATAATACCTAATGATACCGAGAATTTACTAAATTGACTACACTAGTATAAATCTGTAACCGCACACTTCTGCGTTCACATGTACACACACCACATATATACACAAACATACACACACCTATACATTTCATACATTACAAATGTTAACACGAAGTAATTTTTAACTTAAAATAATTATCTTTTTATAATGTACAATAATCGAGTTGTTTGAAATTGGGCGCTAACAACTGCAACACAGTCTTATACGGTATTATATACTACAACAGTTGTTTGCTATACAATATTGTTTTCTGTACACATATGTTAATGGTTTGAATAAATTATTTAACAAATGACGCTGACAGCTTTGTAAGGCCTTAGCGCATATGGTATACGGCACCGCCAAAGTGTGAAGACTAGGAGCCGCCACGCCGGCAACCCACTTACACTGTCAAGCGGGCGTCAATGGTGGGGCAGCAATGTGAGGGACTGGCAACATTCGCATATACCTACCTAAACAGAATATAAACGCGGTGGCGGCGCGGTAGAGGCGTGATGGCAGTTCCCCGGCGTTGCCGGGTACACGGGCATTTACATGACTTTTTAAGGATTCCTTCCAGACTCTAACAACAAAAACAGTGGAACTTTGTCACCTCTACGAAACCATTCATTGTTCTTGGTACACAAACACTTAGCCGATTTTAATAAAGATTTAAAGGGAATAAATAAGAGTACATTAAACCATTCCAAGGCGTGGAGCCATCTACAACAACAAAGCGGTCGTCACTCGACGTCACTTGTCATGCAAACTGGTAATGTATTATTCAAGGCAGTGGATAACACGCATCGCAGCATTGACATCAGACTAAAATGAGATGTTCTATAGTGAATTGAATACAAATGTTAAGCTACGACCCCTTGTAGCTTTGTCCACATCTATATTATTAACCGACTTTAAAAAGAGGAGGTTCTTAAATCGTCTGTATGTTTTTTGTATGTTCGTTACTCGATTTCTCCGTCAATTGTGAACCGACTTTAAAAAATATTTTTTAATCAAAAGGTTACACTCCCGAATTGGTCCCATTGTCACGATGACAGAATATGAGGAGTGAAGTAAGGAATTAGAGAAACCCACCAAAATTGATAACTGACTTAATTGACTTCTTCGTAACACGATATCTCTGTCAATTCTAAAGCGATTTTCATTTTTTCTTCCGAATCGTAAGTCTATATTCCCGAGGTGGTACCATGGTCACCAATTCAGGATTTGGTGAGTGGATTCCAGAGGAATCGAGAGTAACCATTGCTTATTAAAGAATGCCGTGCGCCTAAATTCTTGAAAAAAAAACTTGTATACGCGGGTAAGTGTTACATTCTCTACAGGTGCTTAATTTTTTTGTATGCATGTAAGCGATTTATCCATTATTGTGATCCGATTTTATTTTTTTTATTTATTCGTAAGAGTATATACCTGAGGTGTTCCCATGATTATTAAGTCAGAATCTGATGAGTGGATCGCAGGGAAATCGAGAACAACCCTTGTTGAAGAGCGCCAACACCGAAGAGTGAGATAGTAACCTTGTATACGCCTGCAAGTAGTAAAATTTCTTCAAGCGCTTAATATATTATTTCTAAAGCTATTCAAGTGCTTGCGCAACTAAATAGTAACATTTTTTTTTAACAAAAACAAAACCGACTTCAATCTAAAAAACAAAAAATAAATATTTTACCGCCTTCGTTCTACAACATCTTGTAGTCAGTCGGTGCGAAGTAAAACATAAAAATTACTATATTTTGCATATTTATTGTGGTTTTTTATGTTTTATTTTCTTTGATTCGATCATTTCTCAGTTTCAGAAATGATTGCAAACAATATTACAGTTACGGATTGTGTTTTTACATGTTGCAGATGGGATAATTTTTAACCTAACAGAAGTATCAATATGCTAGATTCCGTATAGCTAGACCAAATTGCTACACATATGGACGAAGTCTTAAGTTCGTTGCTATGCAGTATTGTTTTCGAAAATTGTATGTATCATTGCAATATGGTTAAAATGGACAATAGTTGAAGAATATTTAATATATCTAAGCAACAATTGTGTTTCATTTGAAAATATCAACTCTTTAGTGACACGTGCTTTTTGGAGATGCAACAAAAACTCCCTCCATTTGGCTTCAGACTCCAGATATCGCCCGATAAGTATTTGCTTGAAGGATATTTTAAAATTTAAATATGTATAATTGTAAGTATACATGTTTAAATTTTAAAATTACGTGAAACTGGCTAGATGCACAAATCCTATTTAAAAAGGACGAAGAAGACACTACAAAATAAATAAATTACAAAACACTGTTAAATAAAGATTTATTTAACAGTGTTTTGTAATTTATTTTTTTATTTAATAATGGAATACCTACAGCACATGAATAAATATTTAAAATTGTTATCAGACAGCCAATTATAGATTTGCGAATAATATTATGTTGATTAAGTAAGACTCACGCAAATATACGGTAAACTATAAATTAGTAGTGTTTAAAATGAATTTACAAAAATATCAAGAAAATGGTTAACAACATTTTTAAACATTATTAAAATAGCTCTGTGATACTTTTATGAGCCAATATTATCTATGATATTAAAAACTCTAAAAGTGCCGTGTCTGTACATTGAAGCTATTTAGAAAAAACAACTGGAATAAACTATATAAACGATGGAGCAGAACACGATGCGATTCGGGATTAACGTAAAAACCACGGGGCTGATTTCGATGTGGTTTCGCTGATCAACAGCTAATTCTTAGACTTAAACTCTGGGCTACTTTTTGTCCCCGGGATTTTTCTGGGAATTATTTAAAATGGCCAGATTTAAAAAAAAGTAAAATATCATGTATATTCCAATGTGATTTTTTTAACTGATCGAAAGCAAATTTAATATAATAAAATGTGTGATATTTTTCATCCCGGGAATCCCGCGGTAATGTTCCCGGTAGCGGTTTGAAGTTGTTCGGATACATAAAAATTAACTTATTTCGACACAGTGGAAACTAAAACGTATTATAAACATAGCTTACATTCTTTTTTTAATGCTACGATATTTTGTATCCCGGGAATCCCACGAGAATTGCAAGTCAAGCGTGGATGAAGTCGCGGCCATATCCTAGTATTTTATACAATACTAGCGGCCCGTCCCGGCTTCGCACGGATGCTAAATTTTTACGCCTCGGGTTACATTATTAGAATTTTAGTAGGGCTCCCTAATTTTTTCTTAAGAATTCCTAAGAAATATAGCCTATATTACTCAAGGATAATGCAGCATTCTAATAGTGAAAGAATTTTTGATATCGGTCAAGTAGTTATTGCGTTTATTCATCACAAGCATACAAAAATACAAATCTTTCCAGGCTCCCATAGAGTAAATAATAACCATAAACAAAATTAAAACTAAATAATTAAAAGAAATGACAGAAACAAGCTGGCGAGGGGCTAAATAAAACTTTATACTCGTTGACACTTGATATCTTTGTCTTCCATGATCACTTTTCAGTGGCCGAAACGTCGGAATAACAAAAATCAAACAAATTACCGCGCTTAAAACCGTTAAAACATAGTTTTATTATGTATACAAGTCGCGAAAACTTAAGAACATATTATCTTTCCTCTTTATAATATGAGTGTAGATAGAGCAATAGAAGAAATATCTGGTGAGAATAGAATTAAAATTCCTACAGCTTTGTTTGCGTATATTCCAGCTCATATCCCGCGAGAATTCCTAGATTTTATGGATAAAATGTATTCGACGTTATTTATCGGTTATCGGTTTCTAAACGTGTGTACAAGACTTTTTATAAAGAAATCATTCAAAAGGCACAAACATAAAAATGCTCTTTATATCTATGCTAAAAGACTTCACGCGGTTTCGCTCTCGTATAGTTTTTATTTTATTGCATTATTTCAACATACAGGCAGACGGCCCACCTGATGGAAAGATGTTATGGACATTTATAACACCAAAGGTGTTACCAATGTGCTGCCGCTCTTTAAAGCGATACTGCAATCTGGCTAGTGATGCCGGAACACAACTCAAGGTTGTTATAGCGGCATACTCTATCTAGACCAGGGGTAGTAGCCATCCAGATGGATTTACCCCACCACCTGGTTGTGGGTTGTTTTGTCGCCTTTTACGACAGGGCGCCCGGCCGCAGGAAATTGTATTCTTTCTCCGTTCCTGCACGGATAATAAACTAAAGATCCGGACTATGGAAATTATGCCATTTCAAAAATAAAAAGTCTTCTATCTAACATTCACATTTTCAAGAATACAGATTATTTAGTCGCTATTAATTTAGGTTCATAGTCTATATTAACAAAAGTAGTTGCGAACTTAGAGCAATAATAATATTCGAATCACGTAAAACGCTGATAGCAAGTCAGCAATTTAGTGGTAAATGAAGATTATTCAGGTCAAATTAAGTGGTCTGTTATTTACTATTGTAGTTAGTACTAATAAAAACATAATGAAATAAAAAGTTTTATAATAACGTATTTACCTATATATGACCGTGTAAAAATTATACTAGAATTGACAATCTCCTAGTATAAGCATAGTTCTGAAAAGCTACTAAATAACTAATTAATGCCGCAGGTCTCCTTTTGTTATTTTTTATCGAGAGGATGTCAATCAGAAAGTGGTTACCGTTGTGTATAGACGTTCGCAACACCAGCGATAAAGGGACAGAAAGGGATTTAGGTTTTAGTGATAAAAAGGATAGGAAAGGGGCATCAGATAGAGGGATCAGACAAGAGAAATGGCATAGAAGGGATGAGATATAAGATTAGAATATGGGGTGGGGTATGGCAAGTGGGTAAATGGGTCATCTGAACTCTCACTCATCGCACGAATACGATTAGTTTAAGGCGAACCGCTTCACGCCGATATTCTATGAGTGCGTGGTTTCATACCGATCGAACCGACCCAAAAAGCTGTGACCAAGACAATGATTCCAGGATTGCTTTCCCACGTATTAAACACTTTATAACTTCTATTATTTAAAACAGTATTTAAACTCAATCTGGTCTTTAAAGTATGATTTAATAATTTTATTTATGTCAAACTTGCGACCATAATGTGTTAGTGTATAACTAACAGACTTAAAAAAATAATTGTTAGTAAAGGTAAAATAAAATAAAAATTAAAGTAACACGCTTATTTGGCGGCTCGATTTGACGGCAGCACATGCAACTTAACCTAGTGCGTACAGTAGGTAAGGACCATCAAACCCGCTCCGCAACTGATGTCTTAAACTATTATTAACAGTGGCTTACAATAAAAAAGTGGCGGGGGAAATGGTCAGCGCGAGACTCAAATTTTTTTTATGATAAACAGTTTCGCGTTTGACCACGATCATGCCTAGTATCAGACGATGATGCAGTCGAAGTTGGAGCAAGTTTACCTAAATAATACCTATTCACACGAGACTTGAAGTTACTCGGATTGTACTTTACGGGAAACACGGACTCTGGTACTGCATTCCACAACTCTGCTGTACGCAGAAGGAGCGTGGAGGGGAACGTTTCCCTCGCCATTTCCCTGCTTGCTGACTTGGAAGTCTGCATAATGTTAACGAGGCATTAAGTTTGTTACAGAACGAGTGTCATTCTTATCGGTAACAAGACCGTAAAAATATATAATTTCAGGATATTATACAGCATATTATACATTATACGGCCTTGGTGGGCAATGAAAAGGTTATAAACAAAAATACAAATAAAAGTTTTGTATTAGATAATATGAAAACAAGGGTCGCCTCCTGGAATAACCCTCCGATAAAAAAACAAACGAATAAATATATTGTGACATGAAATACGGCGAATGCATTCGAAAACGTGTTATGACGATACAATAAATAAAAAGAAAACAGAAAAATGATTTATTGTTCAATTTTAAGCCGTGCTTTGTGCATAGTCTCGTATTTCAACAAAACATTGCAATCCATTGCAACATTTCCCAAAGGAATCAAAACCAATCGAACTTACAGAATTTGCAGTATCGTAATTATTAAAAGCTAAAATGCCGAGATAGAATTACATATTTTTGCAACTTCACCAAATAAAACCGCCCAGGTGAGTGTCGGATCACGGATATACAAGGGTTCCACGCCTTTAACAGCCTCCCTCACGAGACAATCAGGGAAGGGCTCCGTGCCCACGGAGTTCCCCCGTACCTCACGAGGCTGTTAGGCGAGTACCTCCAGGAAAGATATGTCCTTTGGGAGGATGGTCAGTCTGATCGCGCGATAGGTTGGCGACGCGTCGCGTGCGTTGTCCCACGGGGGTCGGTCCTCAGGCCGATTCTTTGAAACGTCGGTTACAACTGGATCCTTCGGGAGCCGGTCATGCCCGGGAAAGGGTTAATCTGCTTTGTGGATGACACCCTACTGACGGCACGCGCTGCGTCATTCGCGGAATCCGTGCACCTCGCCAACGCCGGGCTGGCGACCGCGGTTCAGCCTATAGGTAGGTTATCTTGAGAGTCACCCCCGCGAAGACGGAGGCCTTCATGTTCCATAGGCGTTTCCGGAATCTTCCTACGGATGGCTGTTCAAAGCGCACTTTGACCAGTTACTTCCCAAACTGGTGAGGTCTGCAGGCGCCTTTGCCTGGCTTAACCCTAACGTGGGGGGACCGGGCGCAATGACTTGGAAACTCTACTCGGACATCCTTAGGAGTATGGCCCTATACGGTACAACCGTGTGGTCCGTTGCACTTCATCGCCACAATAGGACTTTGTTGTGCCAAGCACAACGGGTCCTGGCGCTAAAGACCATACGTGGATACCGTACAGTGTCGTGTACGGCGGTGACACTCTTGGCAGCCGATCCGCCCGGACCTCTCCAGGCGGACGTATTTACCACAGTTCGTCGCTCCCCACAGTATACTCTCACCCGTGGCCTTGTTTATTGCCGGGCCGAATCTCAGGCGATCAGAAACCGCGACCATGATCTAAACCTGGTCAAGAGATTTAGAATCTCCTGCAGCTGGCACTGATACAGTGGAGTCCGTGCGCCCACACCTACTGCGATGGGTTGCGTGGAAATGTGGGACCGTGACCTTCAGGAGGAAGCAGATACTTACCGGGCATGGCTGCTTCGATAAGTGTCTGCATCAGATTGGGGGATGCCTGCCTTCCCCTCAGTGTCGCCAATGTAGCGCACAGGACTCTGCGTTCCATACGCTGATTGAGTGCGCAGCATGGGCACCGCAGAGATTTGAGCTCGAGGCCGTCGTAGGGCCAATCGATTCGCTGGGTAGTTTGATCGAGGCCATGCTGCACATCGACTACCATTGGGGGGAGCGGCCAATTTATGCGAGGCAGTAATGTCTCAAAAGGAGGCCGCTGAACGAGAAATGGAGAGAGGGGCGCATGTAACTCGCGGGTACCAACGTTCAGTCGGGGCTCCGGAGGTGCAGATATGTGCAAAATCTCCTCCCATGATTCCACTACAAGGTTCCTCTAGCATCTGGGGATGCGGTGGAACTAAACCTCTGTTGACGTGAGTTTGCTCTGCTTCCCGGGGCACTCTCAGGCCTTGATGCGGAAAATCAGTATGGGCGTAAATACGTTCTAAATCTCATGCTCTTTTTACCATGAGCGCGGGTACATGGGAGGCAGGTAGGTTTAGTGGAGTATTAATGGGAAAAAAAGGGTTCCATAGAGGTTACAAAAGTCCACTATTTCTATTTTTACTTACAATAAATATTACTAAATTACAAAATACTACAATAAAGGAAACTTATATTGTATTCTACCTATAACCCCTTAGGACTTTAAGTAGAATACTAAATTACCGCGCTTAAAACCGTTAAAACGTAGTTTTATTATGTAAACAAGTCGTGAAAACTTAAGAAAATATTATAGAACACTGAGCCTAGGTCATCGACGTCAATTGGTAAGGTTCCCAGAAGGCTGGCTACGTTACCTCGCTGCAACGCCATACTGATCCGTTTTGCTACGAAACTAAACAAGTATACCTACTATTTAAAAAACTACAAAATGTGCATTCTATTGGAAGCTCACAACGACCACGCTCATGACTGCGATGTTTCCCGTTTCACCTGCTTGCGGGCAACACAATCATAAATTTAAGTGGAATGCATAATGAAGCGTTGATGTCATTAGTCAACAAATTTCATTGGGTGATTTGAAAATCGCGCCTTTGTCAACGTCTCGATAAAGAGAATTAATGTTCTATGGTCAACGCCCACTTCGACCCACCTCTTGACATGGGTTCTTGTGAGCATTGCGTGAGCAAAAATTTTGACGTCATTAGTGACGGTTTCGCGGTGACAATAACGACCGCGGTCGCTATGTGGAACGACTGAAAGAGGATTTTGAGCGTTGTGAGCCACAAGTGAAATGTAGAATAAATTGATCTGACAGCTTTTTTTAGACAATCGCTCAAGGAAATTTACATATTTCTAGATATACTGGCAGGTGTGAGACATAATAGTTTATAGCATAAAGTTCTACTTAATTTTAATATACCTACTTATTACATTCATAATACGAATTTGCGAAAGCTGCAGCTTTAGACCCTATTCGAAATATTTTTATGGCGAAAGCATTTTTGAAGACGAAGCAATTTCTATAACTATCAAATTTTTCAAAATTTCCAATTCCAACAAGTTATGGAAAAGATACTGTTTATATATTTACTTTATGATTAATCCTAATTACTAAAAGGCGATTTTAAAACAGCAATTGGTTAAAATGGATTTGTATAAATCCTTCACTACATGTAATGTGTAACTATAACCTAAAACACTCATTTAGTCTCAACTTTACAGAAAGGTGCACTAACGAAGGCGTAGTTAAATCACCGTAGCCTGCTGACCAGTCCAGCCTGTGTGGAAAATTGAATAACCCTAATGAAGGCAGGCAGTGAGCTATGATTTAACAAGCCGAAATGTAAACGGGTTACGTTCCTCGCCATTTTAACACGATTAGTTAAATTTATTATAACGTTAACATTATTATGTGGATTATTTTATATATCAACTTCCTTATAATTTTGTTTAATAGTACAAGACACAATTAAGCTATAGATACACTAGGGGGCAACTGGAGCAACATATTGCGAAACATGTGCCTCAACAATTACGTAGAATGTCCCGAGACGAATGTCGTGGAACATATTGCATGCGCTCGCTCTCGCAGCGGGAACATATAGATAAAAAATTGATTCCTACCCACTATCACTTATTAGGAACGTTCCCAAAGGCTAGCAACGTTGCTGTGTTAAATTAATTGTGTATTATTAAATATAGACAAGGAATTACTTTTTATTGTTTATATTTACGGCATGGGAAATTAATTTATTATCATTAAACTCAAAAGTTTTCTGTTTCGAGGTCAGAGGGCATTCGCTTAGATCATATAACCTTATGACCCACAATTTGTGTACAAATAGTTTTAATTTGCCAGGTCATCAGATATTTAGGTTTGAAGCGAAAGCGTAATTCAATCACAATTACCACGCACGAATTATGACGACCAGCCGACAAGGAGTTTACGGGAAATATACTTTGAGACTACAATAGAATAATAATTTATTGCTAGATTTTTTTGTAACAGAACATGACCAGAAAATATTACCTGTCTTTGGAATATGACGATACTTAAATATATTATGTACATATTCATTATTCATCTATAAACATTTATATAATATAATAATTAATAATAATAATATATAATAAACCGCTGGGGGGCTTTGTGGCGAAGCCTTAGGTCAGCGGCGTAGCGTGGGTGACGGCCGCCCGGGGCGGAAGACAATTTTGCCGCCCTTTTATTTAGGTATTTCAATTTAATGCATACTATGTCTATACTAATATTATAAAGAGGTAAAGTTTGTGTGTTTGTGACGTTGTGGGGGGAAATTTTTGGATCTACTAAACCGATTTCGAAAATTCTTTTTGTGTTGGAAAGCCCACATACTGAGGAATTTTATAAGCTATATAACATCACGCTAGGACTAATAGGAGCGGAATGGTAATGAAAAATCTGCCCGTGTTGAGTCGGGCGAGTAAGTAATGAAAAATTCCGTGCTCTTTTCAATCGGTCCGAATTTGTAGTTGCGATAAAAATATGAAATGATACAAATATTTATATTATTTATTGAGAAATTTTGCCGCCCCCTAAAAAGTGCCGTTCGGGGCGGGCTGCCCCTGCCGCCCCCACTACGCTACGCCACTGCCTTATGTGAGAAGCGACACTTTCGACCTGACTCCGAAGGCCAAGGCAAGGCCTCAACAACGACAAACTAACATAATAATTTAAGGATTCCGTTTTGTCAAAATAGCTAGGGAATCTTAAACGAAATAAACATACATTTATATTTAAAATAAATTTTGTGATCAATACATAAAATGACTCTAAAATCTGTATCTTAAAGAATTTGTGCATTCAAATAATTGCGAATTTTTTGAACTCACAATGATAGAATACATAAACAGAAATAAATATAATATGAACAAGATAAAAAGTAAGCTTATTTGTATCGGAAACAGACAGAATTGAATTCAGTTTTATATTGTAAAACTTTACAATATAAATGTTTCCAATAGATAAACTTTTGTTAAACATTCGATAACAGGGAAGCAACTCCATTCCCTTTTTTTGTGATGTAATGCGATTCGCTACAATCGGTTGAACAGCAGAAATCAAAGGAATTAAATCAACTTTTAAGCATTATTTTGTTCTATTGTATTTCTTACTATTATTGACTTCAAAACATTATTTTTAACGGTTTTAAGGCCGGTATTTTAATTGATTTTTGTTCAGACGTCTCGTGATCCGTGATCATGACTACTGATAAGTAGCCGAAATGTCGAAATATAAATCATTTAAAATACCGTGTTTGAAACCGTTAAAACTCAGTTTTAATATGTGTTCTAGTCGCGAAAACTTAAGAAAGTACCCGCTTTGTTTGATGTATTACGTATACCTAGTTCTATAACCAAACAATACGTGTTCTTGTGACCACTCAAAGGCCATATTTTCACTACACAGTTCACAATGTTCACAATCCTACAACTATTGTTCTTTTTAAAGTAATATAACACTTTAATAAAACTGCTGCACAGCACAACATCACGGTGTCACCCTTCAGTTCCAGCCGAAAAATCCAAGCATAGCCCCAATGTCCTTTTTCTTATTCTGCACAGTCTGTATATCCAGCCAGTATTAGTAATCCCTATTAATATTACAAATGCGAAAGTAACTGTGTCTATCTGTCTGTTCTGTTTTCACGGAAAACTACTGGACCGATTTGGCTGAAATTCTTTTTGTCCTTTTTGTTCTTTTGTCCTTTTTGTCTTTTTTGACCTTTTTGTCCTTTTTGACCTTTTTGACCTTTTTGACCTTTTTGGCCTTTTTGGCCTTTTTGTCCTTTTTGACCTTTTTGTCCTTTTTGACCTTTTTGTCCTTTTTATCCTCTTTGACCTTTTTGGTTGTCCTCTTTGACATTTTTGACCTTTTTGACCTTTTTTTCCTCTTTGACCTTTTCATCCTTTTTGTCTTTTTTTGGCCTTGCCGGGAGATGGGATAGTTTGCGATATCAAATGTCATTAATCTTCCGGGTGCAAATAGCAGTCACATAAACATTTAGTACAATGTAACCTGTATTAACGGCTGCTCTTTAAACAAGAGGCAGGTACTAGAGGTTGACCCGCGGCGCAGCTGTGGGTAAACTCTAGTCATATATATTTAGAATAATCTTCAAACAAAAACCTCAGCCAAGTTATAGATAGGTCTTTGACTGACACCAACAGTTAAGTTCTTGTAGGCACCCAAAACACATTTTACGTAAGAATTTAAATTTTTCATACAAACGTTATTATATGTATGAAAACATTATTTATAGCTAAAATAATCTACTAAAGTTCTACAAGTATTATTAATAGTAGGGGAGGCCAAGCGGGGATTTTGGGATTTACTCGAGCGTGGCAGAATAACATAAGGGGAGAAACCTGGCACCCCATTATTTTTCCCCATCATATATTAACCCTTCATATAAGGTGGGGTATTTTTTATTCTTCAAATTTTTTCAAACCGTCAGAGTAAGGAAATTCCTCCACATAATTGTTTTGACTCTTGTTTTTTGAAAACCTGTACACGCACCATATAATCTAGACTATTGCCCAGCAAAATAGAGATGAGTCGAAGCCAGCCTGATTTGAAGTAATGAGTAACACTTCCGGGAAAATTCCCGCGGGATTTCCTAAATATAAAGTATCGCATCACTTAAAAAAGGACTAAAGCTATGGTTTAAATAGAATCGTACCGAAATCAGCAAATATTTATGCAATTTAACTAATTTGTATCATACCCGGGAAAATTCCCTCGGGATTCGCGGGACACGAAGTATCGTAGCATTTAAAAAAGAACGTATGCTATCGTTTTAGTGAAAACTGTGTCGTAAAAACCTAATTTTTATCCACCCGAACAACTTCAAACCACTCCCGGGAAGATTCCCTGGATAAAAATCATACATATTACATAAAATTTGCTATCGATCAGGGAAAAACTCGCATTCGAATCCGATTTTTTTCAATCTGGCCATTTTATATAATTTGCAGAAATATTCCCGCGGGGTTCTCAGGATAAAAAGTAACGTAGATTTTAAGTCTAAGAATTTGTTGTTGATCAGCAAAACCGCATAGAAATCGGCCCAGTAGTTTTTACGTATAATCCGAACAAACAGACAAGAAATCTAAAAAAATTGCATCGTGTTCTCCGTCGGTTATATAGTGTACTGGAGTTTATCCCGCGGCGCAGCCGCGGTTCAAACTTTGATGCGTACCTCTTATTTAAAGAGCAGGCGTTAATACCTACGGGTTACATTGTGTACAATTTTTATTTCAGTACTATTTGCCCCCTGAAGATTCACTCCATTTTATATCGCAAACTATCCATCTCCCGGGATGAAAAGTATCTTCGTCCATTTTTGGTATTAAAATTACATATGTACAAAATGACACCAAAACCGATCCAGTACTCCAGTAGTTTTTCCGTGAAAGCTTAACAGACAGACATCGAATTACTATCGCATTTTTTAGAGATGATGAATTATTATATCTTCTAAACTTGAAAAATGACTTGTCTCCCATACAAACTTTCTTCCAACCCGTTCTAGTTTTATTTATCTATCGCCCATGCCATCTATCTACAAACTACATAAACGATTTTAATAAATAGCCAAAAAAGTCAAAAATATCCAAAAGTGCCAAAAATTACCAAAATGGCCAATATCACTAAAATCGTCAAAATGACCAAACTTGCCAATATGATCAAAATGACCAAATTAACCAAAATGGAAAATCACAAAAACCCTATCCGTACTTTCTGGGATAACCTTTACATAAATCTATCCCAAAATCTATCTCATTATGCGGGATAAAAAGTATCCCTTGTCCACCCTCAATATTAAAGTTACATATATACCAAATTTGAGCCAAATCGGTCCAGTAGTTTTTTCGTAAAAGCATTACAAACAAAGAGACAAATATATTTTTATCCAGAAAACTATGCCATTTTTCGGGATAAAAAGTATCCTATGTTCATCCTCGGCATCGAAAATATATTCATACTGAGTTTCAGCCAAACCAGTCGAGTAGTTTTTCCGTGAAAACGGAACAGACAGACAGAGTTACTTTCACATTTATAATATTAATAGGGATTCCAGTTGTTTTTTTAATAGCTTCAGTTTACAGACACGGTATGTTTAGAATTTTATAATATATTAAAATAAGATTTTAAAAACAGAAATTGAGTTAAAAAATAAAAGTATTTTACTAAAGCTACCTGATGTTAAGAAATAAAGGAAAAAAGTTCGTTTACCTACCACATAGCATTTGGCTAAGACTGGGAAAAGGTTACATGGGCTCGGCTTTTACCTGGTAGCTTTTTACTTAAACATTTGTCCATTAACATTCTTATTACTTGAAGGGTCAAATAACAAGAATTTTAATGAATGAATAACGGTTATGCTTTTAGGCACGGATCTAAAAGCATAATAATGTCGAATAAAATGTTTTAAAATAAAATATTTCACTTAAAGGAAGTGAATGATAAAATTTGAGATTATTCTAAGAAAACACAAATATGTTTTATTCAGAAAACTTTTCAGGTAACTGCTATTATACACGCTAGGGTTGTCCCAATGCGAATTATCATATTTCACACATCGATTATTTCGATGTGCGTGGTTCATCACGATGTTTTCAATAATATGCACATTAGGTTTGAAATATTGCCTGCTTTCCGGCTAAGATTCGAAGTTAATATTTCATTTAAATAAGACAAGACAGTAGTTGTCACTAAGTTACCATTTATGAATGAATAACAACTGTTTACTGTTTACCATTAAACCTAGACTGTTAAGGGTTTAATAAAACAAAAACATATATTTAAAAGGTTATATATTTATTTATGAAATAGTTTATATGTTATTTATTTCAGTCTTACAATAACAATAAATAATTTTTAAAATAAGGTGTCATTGGGTTGTTATAACAATCTTAAATTAGTGGAACTGGGTTACAACACACTTTATACCTAACTATAGGAGTTATAGGAGTTGTACTCTGGTTTTACGTAATTATAAGTTGGTTTCTGCTCTGGGCATTCGTCCCACAGCCACCAGACCGTAACAAGCACTTCCAAATTAATCAGCAACAGAGATATCACTGGGATTGCCAACTTGCTAATCAAAGATTTAATGCCACCTTTGGCAATCAAAAGCGGCTTTAATATCCCGTTAATAACTATGTCTTTGAACCCTTTAACTTCGAGGTCGTCGGGGGCCGACCCGGTCAGTAAAGTCAACACCAAAGATAACAAACCGCTCACTTTGCTCGCTACTTTTGTGGTCACTGGCTTCATGAGGAGGCTGACCAAGTCAGGCTTGAGTAGGGAGAATTTCGCCGGCGCTGGATGATGCGGCGCCGGTGTATATGCCGGAGGCTGTGGTGGCCCGTAACTTGGCTTCGGTGAATTATAAGACATCTGACTAGGCCCAGGATACGGCATATAGTCATAATCACGAGTAACAGCTTTGAAATGTTCAGGCTCTTCTTCGTTGTGCGATCCTTCGTTGATACTATCCAGTAAATCATTTATGGTAAAGTTCTGCTGGTCATGATGATCTTTCAATACCGCTTCAGGGTTTTTATGAAGAAGTGGACGCTGTGTCGGCTGTTGTACAGTTCTGCTCATTGGTTGATAATACTGATATGCTGGATTGGATGGTCCCATAAATGTGTTTGAGCGAGCTTCGTATGGCGAATAGAACATCATCGGATCTCCGGTATAACCGAAAGTCGATTGACTTAATATCAAACTGGTAAACACCGTAACAGTATACGTCCTACCCATTGTAATAATGCACTGAACTGTGTAAAATTATGATAACTATATTTATAAAATTATAGCAGCGTAATGCAACTTAGCATTCATCGGAAAATTAACTAGGTCGCAAAATAATGCAATTCCGTTGTTCCACATACAACGATGTTAGTAAAAATGGAGACGTCAGCTTATATCAACCCCAGAACTGCATTCTAGTGACATACAATTTGCTATTTGGTTGTTAGCTAATACGGTTAACATACTTTTAGCAAGCGAACCGTCTTCTTCAAGGTCGTCAATGAGTAGAAACGTAGTCGCTGCACCGATGTTACTTCCCCAAGTGCTCCGAGAAAGTTTTTGAATAACACACGCAATCCTCTGCGTACAATCCGTTATCATTCTAGATGTATGACCTTTTTTCTTTTTCTTTCTGAAGTATTTCATCATTTTCGATATAATAGGCCACAGGAAAAATGCTTTTAAACCAACTTTAACTATGAACACAAAAAGTATAGGCAGTAGAATTAATTTACCCACCAATAGTTTTAACACCACAATAATTGCAGCAGATAACATGATTTTTGCGGCACTTCCTAGAACATTTGCAAACGATGATAGAGTATCAGATTTGGGACACGAAACGTAATATTGTTGGTCATATGCCTTTCTTATCGGATCGGGGTACAAATTAGAAGCGCTCGTGAATAAATCCAAAAATGGAATTTGTTGCGATAGCGGTGGGGTTACCGTGCTTAAAGCTTGCTCTTGAGCAGTGGCTTGCAAGCGTAACACAACAAACAAAACAGCGATCGTCGCAAACATAGCTCACTAACTGTTCCGCCTGAGATATTCTATTGCGCTATAAAACTTCGCCCATGAAATTTGAATTTCGAATGTTAATTTGAAGGAACAAATATTAATTTAATCTGTGTAATTTGAATTTAAAAGTAACGGAACTGTGGTCAGGCTATTTAATTTTTAGAACAAATAAACAGAATTTCAAATTAAGTTATGGTATGTATAAGTAAATTAACATCGACTTGTGAGTGTGACATTTAATAGTAGATTGTTACACGAGCGAAAGTGACCTATTTAGGCACGAGATGGTTTAAGTAAATCGAGTGCCTAAATAGACCTTTCACCTGAGGTTAACTCTGCTTTTCATTTCAAACACGAAGAAAATAAATAAAGACTGATTAGATATACAAGCAACTACTTCTCTAATAAAATCACGTGTTAAATCCATATCTAAATCTGATTAACGTCATCGCGTACGTCACATATGAAACGTCAAGTAATTTTTTTTTCTGTGGCATTCTACCGGCCAGTATTTTTTTATTTGTCACTGATAGTAAATATTTAGCTCTAATGTATATGACTTAAATAATAATTTAATGAAAAGTAATTTATAATATAAAATGATGTTTCAAAATGTTTGATATTTTTTTATTACAATTTATGCCGCGATTTAATAGGGGCTGTAAAAAAGTTGGAACAAGAGTCGTATCTATGGTTCGCATAGTTTTCTAAATTTTTTGGAGTTTTTGGCGGGAACTGAAAGGAGATGTTGTGCTGTGCAGTTTTATTTTCTAAAAATGTGTAAAATTATTCTAAAATGAACAATAGTCGTAGGATATTGATAGTTTTTGAGTAGCAATTATGTGTTTTGGGAGAAATGTGAACTGTATAGTCAAATGTGGCCTTTTGAGTTGTCACAAGAACTCCGTTGTATGGCACCAGCTGATAACCTACAGTTCAGCTGTGCTACACATAGGCTTAAGAAAATGAAGAAACTACATTATAATCTAAGATCTGGCTTAAAGGCCTAGCTGCCAAGCCATAAAACTAAATAAATAATAATCTAAATTTTTCGACAGCAGGGAGAATCGAAAAATTGTAATTTTTAATTTATAGAGTATCTAGAACATTCTCGTGTAAACTTTGAATCTGTATCCCAGGAACAATTTTTGCTTAAAACTATCATCGAAAGTAAACATTATATAAATATTATTTTATATACCAAATATCGGTTAATTTCTATAAATATGATTATTTCATAAGGTAACAATATAATTTTACCTTTTAATTAATAACAGTGTGGACTTTTAAAGGTCATGGCAGTTCATAAAATGTGCCTTAGTCTGTTATTTATTTTAACATTAAATTGAGCGGGAACTTATTTCACAAGTCAGAAAACGACAGAACATCCATGAAATGATAATTTCAAGTAGGTCTCGTGCCTAAAATACTAAAAGATTGTGAGATAAAATTTGCATAATATCTTTACATAATTACTAATGGTAATGGTTACAAGAAGTGCTCACAAAAAAGCTTATGAGAGCTTTGACAAAAGCGGCGTATCTCATCAGAATATTATTCCGCCATGGTGTTCTTCAGGTTAGTATTAAAGTTATATTTTAAATATTTTTTGATACGCCTGAATAAAACTACGGTTGCGCTTCGACCCAGAGTGGCATAAGATTAAGGGTAATTTGAGTTTAACGGCATACGTACGCCTTATATATCGCCACTAGACCTGTTATTTGGGTTAGGAAACAAGTTTTTAGGGTCCACAGACAAGGTTTGAATGAATAATGGGAAAAACAAAAATACGTTATAAAAACAAGGTTATATCACTTTTATTGATAACAAAGTGTGATTTGTGTTCAGGAATACACTTACGCTTAATATGTAAAGAATAAAACTGTTTTAGAGTTTAGTAAACAAGTTTTGAATTAGATTTTTGATTTTTAAATATGAATAAAGTTTTTTTGCTTATATATTGCGACAATGGTTGCAAATCAGTTGTGACACTCCCTGATTGCTTCCATAGCACACTCGCTTGGCTTGTGAGCTTTAGTCGAAAATCGCGACCAGTGACTAGAACGGTGACTTAGGTTAGATTAAGTTAGACTATAAAACTAAATACTATAAATAAAGCGCATGAGCAGAGCGAGCGAAGCGAGCTTGCTGCGGCAGCTTCCGGTGAGTGCCAGAATAGACTGTCACCATCGTCGCAATATAACAAAACGAACGAACTAAACAAATAGTATCTCAAGAACTACATGTCTCCTAGACACGGGAGTTGGAAAAGGGAGAAGTAATCCACCCCCCTGTATAAAAGTATTGTCATAGGTTTTGAATTTAATATTATTTAATGGTTTTTGACAGATATCCACTAAATTGTGCTTCTCATTTTTCATACTCTCGTTTCTGTTCTTTTATGTTTTGTTTTCAAATAAGAGTAATTTGTGGCAATCATCGTTTTTTAGCGTTCCTTTGCTAGTTTGGTAAAAAAAGAACACTTATAAAATCATCTTGTACGTCTCCATCATTTTTCTCAGAAGCTACTATTATAGGTATATACGAATGTTTGTCAAAAAATTGTAGTCGTGACAATTGTGTTTCAATTTTATTTTTAAACTGAAGGGTGAATAATCCTTAAAAAAATCAAGGTTATTATAGAGCATCAAGAATGTGTTTAACCAGAATTAGTTTAAATAATATGTGTTAAGTAGTTTTTGGGATTAAAAGCCTTTTAATGGTTGCGTACGCAAATAATGAAAACAGAACCACTCGTCGTGCGCGAACTTGCCAAACATCTACCCAAATTTTATCCAATATCAAGGTATTCTGTATACCTAAGTATGTCATATAAAATATAAGAAATAATTATTTATTGTTATTTCTTTCTAATGAAAATAACTATGTTAATAATCGCTTTCTGTCTCGCGATAAATGAGGGCCTTTTATACCAAGCATCAATGATGAAAAAGAAAAATAAGCTGTCAAACTTTATATCTTTAAAAAAGCAAGTTAGCACTTATCACGAAAAATCTAAGAGTGTATCGTGTTATTGCCAGTCATGTTTAAACAAAAAATTAAATAAACCTCTTTGACGTAGCAAACATAGCGATGAACTTTTATTTTTTGTTTAATTTAGTATACATACAAACCTGTATGTATAGCTTCAAGAGCTTGAACCAACTACTTACTTATTCAAATTTATGAAAAGATTGACAGGTTTTTGTAAGATTTATTTTTTGTTTGTTGTAAGTTTACTCAACTAATCAAATAACGCCAAATAATCGAAGGTCCGTTTAATCTAGAAAGGCATTCAGACTCATCGATAAAATCCTAATAATGCCATTTTACTCGATAGGCGTTTCGTTTATTTGAATAGGTGATTTGATAAATATGTAATTCAGGAGTCAATTCAAGACTGATCCTTGTTCTAAAATCAGAACTTAAATTAAGAATATACTCATTTAATGGCTATTCTTATTCTTGTTTTAATCTAATGCCCCTGCTAGACTACTTCTACACTAACTTAATGTACAATAATCTTAACTAACTTCATGCACTAAGACTAACAATGTAAAAATGTAAACGGCTAGATACGATAAATTATAAATTAGTTGCCGTGTACAAAGGTCCTGGGGTCGTGAATAAACCTTGGAAGTTCAAAATTTACGTCAAATCTAACATCACTGAAAATTCCCTAAGCCATAGATTTCTGAGTGAATCTATTAGTTTAGGGTGCTTGTTGACGGATTTTCGATAGCTGAGGTACTTATGATAATTCCAGTCTAACTAATACCTTATCTGTACTGTCTTGAACTATAAGGTAACAAAGATAATGAATGTAACAAATATATTGTTACGAGTTTGCTGGACTCGAATTAAAATGCCGTTAGAATTATTATAGAGTTTATTAGAACTATACAAGCACGTTTATGTAACACAGCTACAAATATAACCGAACAAAACAAATCCAAACGTAATGCAGAAGGTCGTAATTCAATAGAGCGCGCAAAGTCCGTAAATATTAGATTCCGAATGTACACACGTCACGCCTAGATCGTAGTTATAGCCCAACTGACCCCCTCTCTCTCAATCAGACCATCGTTTTATACTTCACAAATGCAAATGTGCACGCCCGGCAACGTCGACATAATTTCCTAGAATTAGCTTTTACTTATAATCCGCAACACGTGGCTAGTGATGCTCCTGAGTGACCGTAAACGAGTAAACTAGGACAATAGGCTGTTCTCCAATGAGTGAACAAAAGAAGACGATCTTAAAAGGATTACAATTAGTTCAAATGCCGACAGGTAATAAAATGTGCTTATACAGATCTGTACGTGGAATTTGTCTTTGTCGGAGCCTAAGTTAGAACAATATAATTAAGTTAGAGAGTTCAATGTTTGTATGAAAATACCAATTTTAAAGGCCCTTTTCTAATAATAATATTTTAAAAATCGGCAGACAAACATACATATTGTATATCCCCAAATTAAGCAAGTTACGCTTGTGTTATGGGTAATAAACAACATACTACTCTGGGGTCTATCCCAGACACCCGGACCGTAGTAAACGTCAAAAATTCGTTTCCAAAACTCACCATACCAGGAATCAACCCGAAGAGGGCGTTGCAGAGTTGTAGGCTTTGCACAGAGGCAGTTTTGAATTCTGTTGCTTGATGCTAAAAGGACCAAACCAATTTTTCGTCATAAATGAGATTTTACTAAGAGAGTATTCAAAATGTATTTATTTTCAGCCGACTTCAAAATTGTGTACCGATTTTCAAAAATTTTCTTTTAATCGAAAGGATATTCTCCCGAATGGGTCCCACTGTCACCATGTCAGGATCTGATAAGTACCAGAGAATCGAGGGAAACCCTCGAAATTTCTTAACCGACTTCTTAGTTTCATGACTGCGAGCCAGTATTACATTTTCTACAGGCGCTTAATTTTTATGTATGCATTTTACGCGATTTCTCCGTCAATTGTGGGCTGATTTTTTTTTATTCCACTATCTATACTCCCGAGGTGGTCTCATGGTCAACAAGTCAGGATCTATTGAATGGATCCCAGGGAAATCGAGAGTAACCCTTGTTGACGAGCATCTACACCGAAAACTGAGATAGCAACCTTTTATACGCGTGCCAGTACTATAATTTCTACAAGCGCTTAATATACTATTTCTAAAGCAAGTATTTGCGCAACTAAAAAGTAAAAATTTTTTTGACAAATACTAAATGGCAAAAATAAATATTTTACCGACTTCTTTCTACAACATCTTGAAGTCGTAGAAATAAGTCGGTTAAATATTTATTTTTTGATTATTAGTGTGAAGTTGTTTTTGTTAAAAAAAAGTAAGTTAATATAATGAAGATATAAATGCTTTTACAAAGTATGCCCGTCTCTATCTTTTGAACTATGAGGAAGAAAATTCTTAAAAAAGTCAACAAGGCACAGCTTAAAAATGTAACATTTTCGGTTAAAAGCTTTTAAAGTTCCGTAGGCCTATGACAAAAACAATAAACTTTACTCACTTATAGGAAACCCTTCACTGAGAATAGATTTACACACACCCAGAAAAAATCCCGCGGTATTACCAGGATAAAAAGTAGCGCAGCTTTTAAGTCTAAGAATTTTTTGCCGATCAGCGAAAACCGCATCGAAATCGGCCAAGTAATTGTTACATGAATCCCGAACAAACAGACCAAAAATTATATAACAAATGCATCGTGTCCTCCATCGTTTATATAATATACAGTCTAATCCAGTTGTTTTTTTTTAATAGGTTCAATTTACAGACACGGCATGTTTAGAATTTTATAATATTACAGATGTTGAATCAAAAATTTACAGAATTCACGAACATAGGATATTTAAAAACTTGATAGGACATTAAAGTAAGCACGACTGAAGTCACGGAAAAGAGTTAGTAGCTTCAATAACACTGTCTGTTTTACAAGCGCAAAATAACTTCAGAGCATTTGAAATGCTTATTCAATGCTATAAAGCGCAATATCACCTCACTGTAAATAATGACTACTAACAGTCTTTGTCAAATGAAACCATGTCAGTGACCTAGATGTTGATTTCTTTTTCTCCGGTTACGGTGCTGTTAAAATGGCATTGCTTTTTTAGAAAAATATTTATTTTGTTACCTAACTAAACCCTCATTTTATTGTCAAAAAATTCAAGCCCAGCGCTTATTGATTCGGGTCCAAGTGTGTTATTTGGCTACATAATCCTTAAAAATAATTAATTTAAGATACAGATAGATGTTCCAATATATTCTAACATTACTTAAGTACTTATAAAAGAACAGGTATTAATATATTATTTTACTTCTAAAATATCACAATAAAAGTAATTTTAATAACTTTTTAAAATAAATAATTATTGTTCTATTTACTGACTCCCTTTCCTTGTACATACTTATGACACTACAAATACATATGTCGCTCGTATAAAATCTATGCGTCTGCTGTTTGAAAGTATCAAGTCAATTTGTCTGTCTGCTCCCCTATTGACAATATCTTATATCCCAAAAATTAATTAACTTCAAAAACTACTTACCGAAATTAATTATTTATTTATTTATTTTCCTGACTTAAAACATTATAGCTTCATAGCTATAAATAACCATTCTCCTGATAATCGGATTTTGGGTGCGGCATAGGGCGCATTTTTAAATAAAATAGGCACCAACTAACGTAGTCATAAAAATAACGTAGTAATAAAATTATTGTGATAACAAGTACACAACCTTATAAATTCAGATTCAGGCTGACCCTTTAAAATTGTAAAAAAGTGGACTCCGTTAAACGACTACATAGGACGTACTAAACGCCAAAACTAGAAAGGCGTAATAAAATAGTAAGTAGGACTTTTATATTCTAGGTACCTATATGGCAATAAGCTTTTACTTTGCGACGAGAAAACATTTTTATTTGAAGCGTAACATAAAAGTAATAGTCTTTTTACGAGCTATAATAGCCAATATAGCATATTGATATTATTAAATCAATATGCAGGTTTAGTATTATCATCTGGTACGCGCATCTTAGTAATACTTTTCACTGGTTTACTGTATGAAAGAAAAAGAATAAAAAAATATTTACTGTCGCGAATGAATGCACCTAAAATTACAAAACGTTCAGTTATACTAACATGACTTACACGTAAAACATAAAGACAAGTATTTCACAAAACATATAAATTATAAACTATATAGACAAAAATGTACATAGCATTCACGGTAAGGAGGCTAATAACTCAGCATTATTCTGTGTCAAGAGCTGACATAGCGCTGATTTTCAGTTCCAGCCTCCATAAAATTATAAATGATCCAAGCATATAAGTAGTACCTAATATATATAGACCTAATATGTATACCTAAATAATAGATTTAAAAAAATATATAAGAATCTTTCACTTTTACGTGCCCATATAATTACCTTGAACTATAGTTGAAATCCCAGCCTATTGTGTAAACATATAATAAGCCTGCAATACTGTGTATGTATATACTGTCAAATTAAGTTTGTTTAATAGTCCAAAACAAGATTTTAACTTTCTGTACTGTTTTCTAAGAAAATCTATACTAATATTACAAAGAGGAAAGATTTTATTTTCGTATGTTTGTAACGAATAAACACAAAAACTACTGAACCGATTTCAAAAATTCTTTAACCATTCATATGCTACATTATCCCTGATTAATAAAGGATATATAAAAATTAAGGATCCCTACTAAAACTTCAATAATATAACCCATCAATTTAAACAAAATACTTTGTTAGAATCGGGTTCTACAATTTTATTTAAATTTTATGTGTGTTTGAGTGGGTCCCGGGGTGGTTTAGATTCACAATTAGATCCGATAACTGCCGCTGGAATCGGGTTCTAGATTTTTTCTTTTTTAAGACAGGACAACGTCTGCCGAGACCGCTAGTTAATATATTTATAAAGTTAGTCGCAATTTACGACTTGCGCATCGCGTTAGAGCACATTTTACAATTTTATATACTCCAGTATTAAACTACACGCACAAATTAACTTAATATAAGTCTAAACATTCACAAGTAAATCTTAAAAGGTATATTTAGACTGCTTTATCTATGTACTAGAACACTACAAGAGGGCAGTGAGGGAACTACAAGAGCGAACACTACATTTGTCTTTTGTAGAAATCGGTAAAGAGTGAGTAATTTGTCCCGCTGTGAAAATGTATTAGCTCTGTGTATAAAACACCACCTACCCTCATTATAGTGACGGGGCTTCCAATTCTGCCAGTAGAACCCGCATCTAAGTGCTTATAATGAAAAAAAAGACTATAAATCCAGCCATTAAGGAAATCCTTAACCCGACTTAATTATCCTACAATTTTAATAAGGTTTAGTTTTAGGGCCGATTTGTCAATCCTCAGATAAAAATTATCAATCAAATAAATTATAAACTGACTAGTTTCAAAAATGCAACAATTCATCTGTTTTATTCATGCAACTGTAAATTTTTAATTTTCCCACGTTGTATTATTATTATTATAAATAATTTTTATCGGCTTTACATGCCTGACAGGTCATTAAACTGTCAATATATGTAAACATGATTACATTTCAATCATATGCCCCTGATACATCCTGTTACCAAAGTAGGTACTGCCGTACTAATTAATTACTATACAGAAATACAGGTAACCATATATGAACATTTATCTTAACAATCAACCATGCCTTCTGTTACACAATATTAGATTACCATTCGCCTTAATATATTTAATTAAGTGCAATCTTGTTACGAGCAAATTACACTGCTCAGGTAACCGTGTAACATGTTCCATGATTTGCTATAGGGAAAGTTTATCAAAGGAAACGGAGACTTGGCGATTCGGCAAATTGGGAGGTAAAGTCGGAGTGTCCAATACGTGAGAACATATGGGAATATTTGTACGAGAACAACTTTGAAAAGTTGCACAAAAGGAAAAACAAAATCTGTACCAAGTATGTGTCAGTTAAAAGAGGACGAAGAAAAATTACTGTCATGTTCTTTGTAATAATTGTCTCAGGAATAATAGGTATGTATTTGAATGTGTCATAATATCTTCACATATATGGTAGGTTTCGTGAAAAGCAAACAGCGCGATAATCCTTAATTCTAATCTTCATAAATTCTTTTTTTTCCCATTTTATTGCATGAGTTCAGCAGACAGGCAGACGGCCCACTTGATGGAAAGCAGTTACCGTTGCCTACGGGCATTGCAACAACAAAGTTGCTACCAATGTACTGCCACTTTGTAAATAATAAAAGGGAGACTGAAACCTGGCCACTAATGCCGGAACACAACTCAAGGATATTATGGCGACTTGGCGGCTATGGCGGCGTTTATCTAGGTCAGGTGTGGTAGCCATCCAGGCCGGGCAAATACCCTACCTAGCTGAGGTTTGTTTTGTCGCCTCTTACGACAGGCCGCCCGGCCGCAGGAAAATGTATTCTTTCTCCGTTCCTGCACGGATAAATTTTAATTTAAATTCAAATGTATAATAGTTGAAGTTTATGGAGAAAGAAGGACACGCGAGTCATCTAATGCACCATCTATTTTAACATATTTTTAACACTCTGATTACACAATAAAACTACGTTTTAACGGTTTTGAGCACGGTAATTTATTTGATTTTTATTATTCCCGCGTTTCGACCACTTTTCCGTAGCCGTGATCACGGACGACAAAGATGTCAAGTGTCAATGAGTATTGTTAAAGTTTTATTTAGCCTACCACCAACTTGATCATTTTAATTATTTAGTTTTAATTTTGTTTATGGTTATTATTTACTGTATGGGAGCCTAATAATTTACCACCGCTTCGCAACATGTTGTGGCTTGAAGAGAAGAAGCGGTGCAAGAAACTCTTCAACAAACATGCCTAGCTCTAATAATTTTATATAATATTAAAATGGGTGGGAGGAAAAATAAAAAGAAATTATCAATCAAGTTGGTTTGTGTTCTGGTACACGCAGTAAGAGCTCAAGACGTGTGAGCTCTTTCTGCGTTTCGGCGATTTTTTAGTAGCCGTGAGCACGGAAGACAAAGATGTCAAGTGTCAATAAGTAACGTTGAAGTTTTTATTCAAATTTACCACCAACTAGTACTAGTCGCGGAAATTAAGAAAACACTGATTACAGCTTGAATATCAACACAAAGTAAATACATCATAATGATATGGATACGCCAAAGGTCATGATATTCATATCATGACATTTGGCGTATGATGTATTTACTTTAGATAACTAGGAAATATGAACATCGAGTAATTTACTTTTAAGAAAAAAGAAAATCATTTACTGTAGAACTTGCCATATACAAATGCACATTGTAATACAAATGTGCATTTGTATGTATATTGTATATACATTGTAATACACATGAACAACCGTGGCAGATTTCCTTAAGTAATATTGTTTAAAGGGATAATTTCAATGGAAAATGAATCCAAACTCTTTGGGAACTTTGTTGAATATTTGGTCATTGGTCATCGTATAATCATGTACTTTCGACAACGCCAGCATAAAACATTGGATTTTTTATTGTTTTGGGTGGAAACCAATGATTTGAATGGAATATTAATAAATAATAATAATCGGCAGACAAACACACATATTAGATATCCCCAAATTAAGCAAGTTACGCTTATGTTATGAGTAATATACAATGGACTACTCGGGGGCCGATCCCAGACCATAATAATTAACAGAGAAAATTCGTTTCCGAAACTTACTATTATACCAGGAATCGTACCCGGAACCTCGGCGTTGCAATGAGCTAGACCGACAAAGGCTTAGCCCATTTGGATATTTTTGGGTCAGATTAACCAACAAACAGGAATCTGCGGGATATAGATTCAAAGAATTATCAATCGTAGCCGCAAGGAAAATTCCAATAAAAAATAACAGCAAAACACACGTTATATATGTTACACATGTGTTATGGGTAATATACAATGGACCACTGTGGGGCCGATCGCAGACACCCAGACTATAGTAAATACAGGAAACTTCGTTTATTAAATTAAGCTCTTTGAGTGCCAAAGTCGATTATATCGAAGTGTAAGTACTTATTATTGGGAAACTTATATAGAAACTCTAATATTAATTAAATAGTATAAAATTATTAATTAACAATGATCCCAATACATAAAAAGTTTATGGAAATTCATAATATTAATTAGCGAGCAGGGCGACGACGTATATCTAATTTTATTTGATTTCAGCGTCTTTATGGATGTGTAATAAGATTCCAAAAGTGGATTTGATTACCAAAGTTATTCCAAGAACTGAGATAATGACGTTATGTTAGTAATAATGTTATTGGAACGTAAGCTAAGTGTGTCAGTAATTTAATGTTCAAATTTTTATTTCTTTGATTATAATAACTTTATTATGGTAGGGCTTCATCTGCGATAGCGTTACAGATATAGCTCGTTTCACGCAGATATGGCAATTGATTTAATTCGTTATTTGAGTTGCGACATTATTAATGACCTTAAATATTGACACATAACGTATGTATATAAACTAATGTGGCTATTCGTTAACGTCGTTATTTTTAACGCTTTAAATAAGACGCATTCGGCCACTGTCTAAATGCTTACCATTATCGCATATGAAGACGCACCATTATAGAAGTTATTTTTGTTCTAATTTCTAAAAATAAAACCAATAATATCTAGGTATGTACATTGTACATATATCTTTGACATCAATATTTCAGTGTAATAAGCAGTAAATTTGGAGTGTTAGTCCACGTGGGGGGTTCCACGCATCAGTAAACTCAATGTGTAGGTTTCTTTAGAGTATTTTTGATTACTTAATATGATTTGATGGTCCCGTAGCTAAATGACACAAAACAGTGGACGTTTGTAACCTCCACAGACCTTTTCATAGTTAGTGAGGCCACTACTCTCTTTTAAAAAGGTTCCCTTTTTGCACAAATTACTGTACAAGTGAAGACACCGCCCTCCAATGACTATCAATTTCGATTTGTTGTTACAAAAGGTTATATTACATTGTTTTTTGGACGGATATTATCTCCATAAATATCAATGTCTTATTAATATAAGATAGATCTAGATCACAATATCGTTGTGTAGGAAACTTGTAATATAGAAATCTTAAAAAGACGATATAAATTTCAGTGGGGTTTAAGGCTTCAACAGGAGTAATCGAAGAATGCTGGTCCAATATAAGACATTTGAAAGCTAAACTTTTTAAAGCGGAGCAACTTTTAAGGTATTTGTTATATATAAGTTTATCGCCTTATTTTTATTTATCATGAACAAAATAATACTAAGAATGACCCAGTAAAAATGTAAGGTACTCGTATAATGTTGCAGTTGTCTATGGGCGACGGTAGCCATTTGATATCAGGTAGACGAGGTGGCCTAATTACCTATTTGCTTACAAGGAAACATAAAAATATATAAACGGCTCATTGCTAGGTTCTACAGCCTACCCACTTTTGAAGTGAAACTTCTATATAGACGGGGGGGTCGTAAGATTTTCTGTCACGAAAAAGCGTTACGGCCGCGTGGAGGAGCGGCACAAATTTAGACTAGACGTGGTGAGAGGCGACATAATTTTAGAGTAGACTATGGATGCGTTTTTTAGTTCCGGATCGAATTCAGGTTTTTTGTTTGATGAAATAAAATATGTTTAAATACAAACTGCATTCATTAAAATGTACCTAACCAAATCATAATTTTCAGTAAACCTACACATAGTAGACATTGTTTTAGAGAACGGTCACTATACCCTCCATACTGCCCATGGCGTAACAAGTTACACATATCTCGGGTTTCTTCACGATCTTTATCTTCACTGACCGCTTGTGGTGAATATAACAATATTCACATTAAACCAGAAGTGCCTTAGAAATGCCAAAACTGCTAACATCTTACTCACTCACTCACGTCATTGGAATTAAATGACTGTTCTAACTACTAACAATTGCTATACCAATTATAAAGTTATATTTTTTCTTAAATTAATATCCATTATCCAATTCTAACGGATAATTTTATTTAAAGGTACTCAGCTCGACAGCCAAGGCCGAAAATGTTACCTGAAACCAAAGAAGGTACTAAATAGTAGTGGCTAGTCTTAATTATTGAAACACTAATTGTTCTAACTTTTAAACTAAACAACTCTATTTAAATTAATATAGATAAACAAGTAATTGGGAGTTAGTTACCATAACACCTTTCCAAGTGCCGAAAGTAGTTGCCTTGTTAAGTTTCTTTACAAAAGTTTCAGCCCAAAGCACGGATAACCTTCCCCGGCCTAAGGGTATTTACATATTTAAATCTTCTCGAAAGTGACGGGATATAGGTATATATCACATAGTATATTAAATTTCATTACAATCAGTTCATTAGTAAAACTGAACAATCATCCAAATATTATAATTGTCAGCAATATTCGAGTAAGGTTCTAGTAGAAGTTACACTGGATTAACTATATTGGGAAATATCTGAAACCTATCCTTATACTAGGAAAAGTAGAATCTCCAGCCAACAAGCCTTGAGACCTACTTACTTCTTCGGTTGAGTCAAGGGATTTATCAAAATGAAACATTTAACGCAAACAGAAGGTATGCACACGTTTCATTAAGTGGCGGAGAAAGGTTGACTAATTGAGATGGCTTCCCCTCCTCCGTTAGGCAAACATCATTGTCTGTAAAGTTGAAGTAAGATGAGATGTAAAAATATGGAACAATATTTAATCTACATTCATCTAAACAAAGATGCAACAATTTATAAAATACAAGCTGTACCGGCAGACGTTGTCCTGCCCTGAAGAAATAAAATTTAGAACCCGATTACAGCGCCACCTACCGGGCCCAATTGTGAATCTAAACCATCCTCGAATCCACTTGAACACACACAAAAAAATTCATTCAAATCGGTCCAGCCGTTTAGGAGGAGTTCACTGTCAACACACGTACAGAAGAATTATATATATAGATTTGTAAATTTGTGGAATACAGATTTGTCGTAAGTAAATACCATGAATTCATACGTACTATATAAAAAACTAAACCTATTTTTTTATATAGTACACATGTTACAAAACATATGTTATTACGCATACAAATATATCCAATTCTGGCTACAATAGCCTCGACGGCCTCTGTGGTTGAGCGGGACTAAGCCTTTGACGGCTTACCTCACTGCAACGCCGGCTCCAGGCTCGATTCCTGGTATGGTAAATTTCGTAAACGAATTTTCTCCTTATTTACTATGGTCTGGGTGTCTGGGATCGGCCCCAGAGTAGTCCGTTGTATTACCCATAACACAAGCGTAACTTGCTTAATTTGGGAATATATAATACGTGTTTGTCGGCCGATTAAAAAAAAAATAGTATGCAACCTTCCTTTCCAGTTGCAGCAAAGTTGGATAAACATCACATACATGGAGCGTCAGTACTAAAGGGTGTTGATACTAAAGAATGGGGAGGCCGTGTGACACTTTGGGGTGTGGTCCCTTTGTGGCTAGCCACTCGGCCACTTAATACCATTCTATCCTTGAGAAAACTTACGCCTGGTGATTGTTGGCCGTTTACGTACGTCATAACGTCTTAGTTTCTATATCTTACTGTTTATTCTTCTATGTTACTTTTGCTTATATGGATATTATGTCAAATTTATTACCAGTAAGGCAAATGCAACCGGCTATTCACGTTTTTCCACTTGTCGGTAGTTACTGATATTCGCAAAACTTTATGGCATTTGTTTTCGTGGATTGCGTGTCTAAAAACAGTGGTTGTGACAACTTTTTACAAGAATATTCCTACAGACCAATTTGAAACTGAAATTTTAACATTATATACCGATTTGAAATAAAAGTCAACTATTTCTGCAGGATTTCATAGTCTAAATGTTAGACGAATTCGCCAAATACATTTCACAAATAATCCATAGTTTGGTCGACTAATAGCCGGTTCTTATATCTTACTGACCGTTTATTTGCCTCCTGGTTAATATTAGACATAAGTTTCATACAAGTAGAACTTTATTCCATTTCAACGTAAAATGACTACCACAACTTTATCGTCAAAGTTGCCGAATAAAATGTCTAAAATATGTATTTATAGGGGCACATACGGTGAAATAATAATCGATTTACCAAAGATCTATCCTGTATCTTGCATAAGCATTGAACATATTCATCCCGATGCAGCCCGAAGCGCGCCTAAACGTTTTGTTCTTTATGTGAGTTTTTTAAATATATTAATTTCCTAGTTTGTCACACTAGCAATGAAAATATCATATTAAAACGGTCCATAGCACCCAGAGCAAATCACTCATTATACAGATATTAAAGTGTAATAAATTCTTTTGAAACGCTCTTAATGGACCGAATAAGAATTTGTGATTTAGGCTCTTACTTTTTTTTCTCAATTTCGTAACATCTTCAACAAACTTCACTGTGAAACCATTCGCACTCATACAATCACTCACGAGGGACATTTCTTAGGCCTTCTCCTTTTACCGGGATATTTATTTGTACCCCACATAACTTACCGGTTTTCTTATATCGTAAACCATACCAACGCAGGTGAAACAGAACCGTCAATTTGCTGTTACGGATATGAAGGCTGCAGTATTTGATACGGTCCTTCTCCGAGCCTACACACATCCAGCGCATCATATTCATCTCCATGACATCCTGCTTGTGTCTAATGTCTATCCCTTAAAATGACTAAGTCCAAATTAAAAAGTATTTTTGAACGGACGACTTGTGAAACCTTAATACTTTTTAATTTGGACGGATTATATCTCAAAGCCGACTCTAGCAGTGTTTATATATTCTTCACACGATTGTTGAGAGTCACTCTGCCAAGAGCAATACGAATTTTCTCTCAATGTCTCTTTGTTCAAACTTCTTAACAACTTTTGTAATTACAGGGAATGCAAACCAACGATACTTTAGTAAAAGTTACGACCGGCCAATTTGACAACAAGAAACTCTCCAAACAATACTTCTGCTTACATCAAGATACAACACTTAAAAGTATTATTTTTCGTGTAGTGACTAACAGCGGGAACCCAAAATACACATGTATTTATAGAGTTCACGTGTAGTAGTGTGTATAATTTATGATGACTTGTCGTAATAAAAATAGTTTTCTAATTCAAACATCAACTAAAGTTTGTTTTATTAAGTTTATAGACTTTTTTATAGTATTTGTCTGATCTGGCATTAACTTGCAGTATCACTTGTTCATATCAATGGAAAAGATGAATAAATTCAGTAACAAAAATAATAATATATCGGGAGGTGAAAGGCTATTTGTTCTAATCGATTTTTTATTTTTGAGATTTTGACCGTCTTACTGTCTCAACTTAAGAAAATATTAAGTCTGGTTTCCAACTGAAATGTGTAGATATTTTTATCCTTGAAGTGGATCACTGGTGACCTGTAATACAGATCTGCACAGATTACAATAGGCACCAGTCTCACACACAAGTTAGTTATTATTTGTAAATAGGGGGCGGACTATAAAATCAACTGAGATACTTTTTAAGTTACAGAACGTCACAGCCTCATAGATTTTGTAGAAGCTTTCCTATTTATGACGTCATAAGTAGGTACAAGTAAAAGGAGTCAAATATAGCATTAGATGTTGTTTGAACAGTAATTACACACGATATTTTAAAAGTAACATGATTTAACGTCGCTTGAAACAAATAGCCTTTCACTCCTTGTTATTAATAGTTTGTTTCTATATCTTACTATTCATTCGATTGCTCTTTCATCGATCGACTATTCACATTACTTGTATGGAGCTTATTTAATAGATAGTAAGGTAAATTAACAGTCGGTAAGATATAAGAAACAGCCATAAACTAGGCGAATATTGTTTCGCGTTGCCATGACGACGTATTTGTTGAATTGCTACGGCAACCATCCCAATGACAATCCCACAAAAAAAAAACAACTAGAGCCCCCTTATGATCGGTTCGGGAAAATCTGCGGATAGTTTCCATATAAAAGAGTCGAGATGTCGCGCAATACCAAATTTGTATAGTTTCTTTATATTAAGTATTTGTATTTTTATTCGGTTTATTAAGTTCTGTCTAATATTTTATGCTACTAATTTTAAATATATATATAAAAATAAAAAGTATAACATAAATTCTGAACAGAAAGGAGTGGGGTATTCTCATTTCGGAGGCCAGGACTCATTTTGGGTCGTTGAGCCGCAGCAGTTAGAGCTAAAGTTAACATAAATTTGCCGAAAATGTATTGTGGCCTACTTTTTTTTATTATCAAAACTTTTCAAATGACGTTTATGAAATTTCGAATTTGATTTCCGTTAGTGCATTTTTTGTGATAGCTTTTCAAAATGTCGCATAGAAATGAATTAGTGTTATTTCGGATATGTTATCGACGGGAAGTTATTTATAACTTTGTTATAAACTAAGAATTTGTTACACACCTAAAAATTCATGTACTATTTATATCTCGTTAGTTTAATGTGGAAGGGTCATTTTATGTGAAGGTGCAATTAAAATTGCAGGCACATTGAATAAATTTCCCACCAAAAAATGCCATCTAGTGGATTATATAGGAATATAATACCGATTGAAATCTATCAGACGGTTTTAGTATGTTTACTGTATTAGAAGCTAGAGTTGCTCATCTATTTTGTATATATAGTATTATCTATGACGGCAACACAAAAAAAAACTCGATCGCAGCGCCATATTTATAGCTATTATCGTCTATCCTACGAAAACAATATCATGTATATTAGGTTAGGGAAAAAGTTTCTTCGCATTTTATATAATAATTCAAAAGGTTTTTTTATACAGTTTATTTACATTTGACTAAAGTATGTAGGCGCTATTTTGTTGGATAACTTTTTGCCATCTTGTAGGTAGGGACGTGATCCCATTGCTATAAAAATTTTGGGGCTTCTGATCAAAAAACCGCGACAAGTGGTTTTAGCAGTCCTCTCGTGATGTTGTTAACCTGACACTGCCTAAGGAATTCCGCAGAGACCGAAACAGGTCAAAATCTGAAGGTGCAAGGTCAGGACTATACGGCAGATGCATTAACACCTCCCGCCAAACTCGTAATTTTTGCTGAGTGGCTAAAGATGTGTGAGGTCTATCGTTATCATGGTGAAAAACCACACCCCTTCTGTTGATTAATTCCAGCCGCTTTCTCTCAACTTTTTGCTTTAATCTCATCAATTGTTCGCAGTACAGTTCAGAATCAATGGTCCTGCCTGGCGGTAACAGTTCATAATGAATAATGCCCTTCCAATCCCACCATACACACAGCATCACTTTGTTGCGAGTTAACCCGGGTTTCGCCACAATCTGTGAAGCCTGATCGGCCTTTGACCACGATCTTTTTCGCACGTTCTTGTCGTACGTGATCCACTTTTCATGACCAGTTATCAGCTTCTTCAAAAATGGTTCGGTTTCATTACGTCGTAATAAAGAATCACAAATGAGTACACGGTTCATTAGGTTTCTTTCAGTGAGCTCATAAGGCACCCAAATACTGAGCTTTTTTGTATACCCAGCTTTTTTCAAATGCGCCAAAAGCGTTTTGTGGTCAATTCCCAGTTCTCCAGCTACATCGTAACTACTAATATACCGATCTTGCTCCACTTTTTCAAAAATGACATCAATTTTGTCCGTAACAGGGCGACCAGAGCGACGTGCATCTTTGATATCAAAATTTCCGGATTGAAAACGCTTAAACCAAATTTGCGCTACTCTCACAGATTGCATTAGGTCCATAAACATCGCAAATTTTTTTCGCGGCTTGTGTTGCATTTTTACCTTTTTTGTAGTAAAATTTTAAAATGTATCGAATTTCTTCAATAGATTCACTCATTTTATCAATAAGAAAAACAAATGAAAATCACACATTTTCCTAATTTGAATTTGGAATTGCCTTCTTTAAAATTAAAACTTTTTAATGATACCAAAACCAGCCAGATACAAATGGTATAGCCAAAGAGATCTTGTTACAAGTTCATACATACTATATGCGAAAAGACTTTTTCCGCAACCTATTACTTTATACTTTATAGGGATAAAAAGGGCCAATAAGCTAATGTGTGGAGTTTCTTTTAAATCTGTTCCACTGTTATTCATGTGAAGTGTTCGACTTTAGAGCAATAAGCTGGTCCGAATTTGCCGGTATATTGTTTCTCGTTTTTAAAATTCATAGCACAATTATACACTCCTAACAGATTTAATAATAATATATTATAAATAAACAATATAGAACTATACACAGTCCGCTCTCGACAATTTGACACTCAAGAGACCAGAGAAAAGTGTCAAACAGATAATACTGTATATATAAAATGTCAAATAACCAAGAATTCAAATATATAGTTTGAATATAGGGAGGGAAGAAGAAATCAAGTAAACAATAAAATCAGTGTATTATTTTAAATTTGTACAATTGTTCACTAATGTTCGTTTTGAAAAGAAATCCGTAATTTCGTGTTAAGCGACTTCAGTCTCATTGTCCAATGAATTTTCGATAGTGGTGAGAGCCAAGAGGGCGTAGAAGCGTACAGTAGCGCTTCAAACTAGAATAGGGAAGATTGGGACTTCAAATTATTGCATGTTAGCGGGCAAGATACTATTCCATTAAATTTAAATTAGCGAGGAGATAACGATTTCATTCAATTTATCGAGTATTTAAAAAGGACCGAGAAAATTTTTCAAATTATCCAGAAATACAAATTATCAATTTTAATTTGACACTCGTTAATTTGTGTTGTTAATCGAGTCGACTGTATGTCCGCTTGTCGGCCAAGATTCGAATGAACATACACCGCTACAACTACTGCGACTTGTGTAGTTGAGAATGGTATTTGAAATAAAACACATTTATGTTTTCATGTTATATTAAACCATAGAGACGAGTACGTTTACGAAGCGGTCCAGTCCTGAGTGGCACCACCCCATGATGGGGCAGCACCAGCAGCCGGCGGTGCGGGCGCTGCAGTCGAACTCCACTCGTCTTGAACCTAAACAATAATAATTCGATAATTCAAAACGATCATTGTACTATCTTGACAAATATTATTATCATAATGGAGGCATGTACACGACTGGCTGCCGTAACGTGTCTGCTGCAATCAGGTTACGGCAACTAAAATATTGAGCAATCAATCCGAGCAGCCAATACTAATTTAGTATTTTAGTGGTTGCCACAACCAGAAATTCTTAGTTGCCTAGTGTGTCAGCACAAATGCATCATCAAACATGGAATGGCTGCAGCAGCCTAGCTGCTGCAACCAGATTGCCTGATATAATATTTATTTAAATATAATTTAAACCAACTAGAAAAACTACATCCCATTCATAAATCACAAGAGTTTTTGGCAGATAATTATTTCAATGTTTGATTGCAATTTTCGAATTAATGTTTTAATAACATAGGATAGACAGACAGTCCTAAATTATTTAAGACTCAATTTTTATAAGTAGGTACCAAAGAAATATTTAAATGATTACTAGATGCTAAGAATCAAAAGTTCTTAACTCTAATAGAAAGAAAACATGAAAAATTATTTGTTGATCAAAACCTAGTATTAATTGTAAATAGTATTTATAATTTACATTAAATAGTATTTAAAGTAAAATTATCAATTTTCTGACTTCCATGTAATTTTTGTGTCTGTTCACACATGTCACAAGTACTGAACAAATTTAGACTCATATGTTCGCAACTACTTAGGGAATTAATATTTGTTATTGTCACCTTACCCAATTAATAGGGAAAGGCCTAAGAAATGTTGGCTCCAGGGTCAGGGTATAGAATTATTTTTCCCATAGGAGAGTGGAATGAAGTCACTTGTATAACTAATAAATAATTAACACTTATATAATACCTGAGCAGCCCAGTCTTCCTGCGCAGGAGGGGCACCAAAAGCTGGTGCGGCAGCTGGAGGAGCAGCATCCTCAGCCCATGAGGTCACAGGTTCCACTGATTCATTCCAGTCCTCATGAACAGGCGCAGGCACCTCAGGCTTGGGCGCAACCACAGCCTAAAAAGAAAAACATGAATAAAACTTTGATTATTCAACTATAAAACATTTACCCTCTATTATCACCTACAAATTAGGAAATAATTCCCCATACAGTTCATTCTGTGTTCAATAATTAATCTACGAGAAATACCCAATAAGATATTTCAGAGGTGTATTTTCAACACCTGCTATAATGTATGACATTTTAGCAGGTTTTGAAAGTACATGCCTCATTTATTATTTTTTCTTTTTTATAGGGTTCTTTTTTTTAGAACATTAAGAATTATTTTGGGAGTGGCAATGTATTGGTCCTAGTGTTATGTGGATGCTCCATAAGCAATGGTGTTTCCTTCAACAATATCTTTTGTAAGACTACATAAAACATTAGAAATTGTGGAGTGGTTAAGTAAAATATGAAGGCAAACTTATTGAAATTATTTCAGATTATCTCTTAGGTTTGGATAATTTCAGTTACAGATATTAGATTTGGAAATAATTGTAAAAGTATAATACAAATAGATAATGATTGGGCTTTATATTTTGGATATCATTTGGTAGTCCAATCAGTCATATAATTATTATAGTTACTAATTTTATATCTATCAACTGCAAAAACAAAATCATAATAAAGTTTATTATGATTTTGTTAAATTAAAATGTTCTTTGTTTATGAATAAACTTTTCTTATTTTACTAAACAATTTTTTCTTTTTTATTATTCAATATATTATAATAATTATTATGCATTGAAAATATATCTAACTTACTGCATTAAAACATCAAAAACAAACCTGTAATAGTGTCTCCTTTAGACTCCACCTCTAACCAAAATGATTTAATACTTTTATATCAAATTTGGTTATAGATAGAATTTTATTTCAGATATCTGATAGTTTCATTTATGATTATGGAGCTTCATAGCATCCCTGCTTTAGACATGCCCACAAGGAATGATAACCACTTTCCATCAATTAAACAAATCTCTCTGCTGTACTCCAATAATGGGTGCGCTATAGTTATAGGGCACATTTATTTATTATTTAAAAAAAAAGAACACAAATTATTTGAAGAAATAGAGACTTGTACTTACATTTCTGACATGTATCTTAAAAATAAACACATATTTTGAGAATTTGTACACATTTGCAGCAAACATGCACTCAGCTTATTGCTGTGCCGACATAAGATCTGACACAACACTGATTTTTAGCGCAAACTTTCCTTTTGGTGTAATATTAAAACTTTTGATTTGAGAAAAAAAGTGAATTTTAGGTGGTTATGAAAAAGTAACCACAAAGTCAATGGCAGGAAAGTACAGATCTGTTTATAATAGTTCATAATAAATAAATGCGCCTTAGAACTATACCCCACCTCCAATATTTAAAGAGAGGTAATGTTGACACTATCTAGTTCAAAAATACAGAACTAAAATTATTGAACCAGATAAAATAATTTGATGCAAATAACTTGCAGCAGAATAGCATTATTATTTATATGGTTCATCTTCTTAGTTTCATTATGTTATTCACAAATAACAATTTAAAAAGTTAATATACTTGTTCCTTGGCCTGTTGCTCTTCTTTCTCACTCTCTTCAGGGTCACGGTAGAAGAACAAATCAACAACGACGTCCCAACGCTGGTCACGTGCGAGGATACCGCGCAGACGCAGAACTTCGCGAGCGAGAAGCCACCACATCAAACCAATTGAATGAGATGACTGTAATAACAAAATAAATAACATCATAGTCTATTTTAGCAAGAACCATATGCATTAGTATTGGCAAAAGTTTCACCAAGGGGTGCCAAATCAGTCAAAGATAATAAATGCAAAGTGAAAAAATAGAAAAGTGGACCTTGGGCTCCGAAGTGAACACTCTGACCACAACTAATATTTAATAATGATGATGGAGTCTACATACACATGCAGTAGATTTTTTTTTAATATGAACTAGTATTTGTGTTCTTATTTGATTGGACCTAAGCATTCTATGTTTATATCTAATATAGAACCTTCAGATACATGAATATCCAGAAATTTTGGTGCATGCAAGGGTGTGAAGAAACTAACAATAATCCTAAGAGTCACTATCATGTTTGTACTAACTAGTTAATGTCTGGCCTGGATTGCAAAGCTTTTTATCCATTTTTTGTAATTTGTCTAATCACTGTAATCTGATGTAAGTTAGTGCTATTATTCTGTGATACTATGTCAAAATACAGGTACCAACTGTACAAAATTGCAACTCAATTGTATGAATAATGAGTGAACTCAAAAGTGAACCCACAAACATGAACTTTTAAATGCACAGTAATAGCCTGAATTCACATAACAGGTGGAACTAAGAGATAACCGCAAAGTCAATGGTTAATACATAGTTTGGGGAGAGTAATTGAAAATTGTATGCCACTAAAAAGACAAATCAGGTAGATCCAAGTTCACATAAATCAGAGTTACACATACCGTGATATTAGTGTACTAAAATGAATGTACATACAGAAAGGTTGCAAACAAAGATTTTAAAGTACAGTATTTTATTCCCAATTACAACTATTATATAATACAATCATATTAGAAAATTAGATATTAGAAATTTTAACATTCATTCATTTTATAGTTCCTGCAATGGCCAAATATATAAAGTTATAAATCAATATTTACCTTGGTATTGCATGGAATAGCAATGTCAACAAATCGGAGTGGCGAGTCAGTATTGCAGAAAGCAATAACAGGAATGTTAACATATGAAGCCTCTGTGATGGGCTGGTGGTCTTGAGCAGGATCCAAAACAATAAGCAGACGTGGTTCACGGAAAGCGGCTTGAATCTAAAATTAATAAAAATTGCATTCATTATATTAACTGATATAAATTTATTAGTGCTATTGTGATAAAGTTAAAAAATTCAGAGAAAGTTTAATCATATCTGCATAAAGCAGTCAGTGGTTCCTTAGTTATGTTTGTCATCATATAAATGTGTAACACTAGAGTAAAAGAACACTATAACCATTACTACAGCTCTATTATTAACGAGTCCTTAAATATAATACAATGTTTACATTTTATAAATATATCTTGTTAGTTAGCTTTCTTGGAAGAGACCACTCCTTTGATAAGACCAGTGCCTATTAACTCTTTTTCTAATTTTATTTTTGAGATTTTTAATTTACTATTTCATTTTGCTTAATGATATCAAATAATTGATTGATGAACTGAATATTGTATACCTGGTTAGTAAATGCACCAGGGGTGAAACGTCCCGCAATTGGTGTGGCTCCAGTGTGTGCAGCAAACTTCAAAACAGCTCGCTGGCCAAATGGACGTGATGAGATAACAAACACATCAGCTGGGTTCTCAATGGCCACAACAGCACGAGCAGCCAGAACCAACTTCTCCCATGTACGACGAAGGTTAATCACGTGTGTACCGTCAGCTCGGCGCTTGTATACATATGTCTCCATCTACAACCAAATCGAAATTAATCTGTTGATACTTCACAGAACATAGTTTATACTAATTAACAATTTCAGTTGGGAGAATTGATCGTCACCGCTATCAGATAAATTAAATTTGGAACGGATTCTCTTATCATCATGAAACATTTGAGGTTATAATAGTCCCAAAACATTGGGACTTTTTACCTGGAAGTTAACGTTCTCAGACCCAAGGTGAGTCGTTGCAGCCAGCATTTTGGTGACATCCTCCTCATTGAGGGCAAGCACGTCAAGTCCTCCCGACATCGTTGCGTTTATTTGAGTTACGATTAAACCTGAAAATCAACACGCAACTTGTATTGTTATTTACATACTTTTTAATTATAGTACCCACGGAATATGGATAATAGTGGTTATTAAGACGGTAATTCATCGTTTTCTAATAATCAGATAGGACTTGTTCCGTGCGATTGTACATATATTTTTAGATTTTACAATTTACTAATTACTTACGCGTATAATGCCACTGGGAGGGAAAAGATTAAAAAGGAACTGTCAAGTTGACAGCCAAGTACACCAAAGACAGTACCTAAGTAGTACGCCACAAAGGCAGACAAAGGAATCTTTAGTCCATACAGGCAATTCTGATATATTGTCTTTGTTTAATAGCGCAGTTGTATTGTACTGACGTAATTCAACGGAGTTTTTGGGAAAACTCGAAAAGCTACATTTGACTATACATTTCACATTTCTCACAAAAATACATAATTATTACTCAAAAACTATCAATATCTATAACTATTGCTCATTTTAGAGTGATTTTAGGTATACATTTTTAGAAAATAAAACTGCACAATACCACGTCAGTTCCCGCCAAAAACTCCTAAACCAAAGACCATCGAAGAAGAATATTAAGTATTTGAATTTAAGAGCTAAAGCGCTAACTAAACTATCAGATGTGTCTATAAGCCGTGGTTCCTGGAGGCGGCTGATGTGTGGACGCTGCCACGCTTGCTTTGCATGCGATTCCAGTGCTGCCAGCATTCCCTTTTTTTTTAAATAAACTATGGCAAAATAGAGTAAATAATAAATAAGAGCGCTACTTTCGAAAATTACTCTAGACTGTAGCAACTCTAATATCATGTCAAAAGTGATTTTGATACTTCCTAGTAATTTCTATTATTACGTAAAACATTATCTAGTTGCTTTATTTACGACATACTAATTTTATAATATATATGTGAAGGTTTTCGCTTTAAACACGACTAGATATCCTTGATAAACTTCAAAATTACTTTTGAAACTTAGATAACTGCTTATTGTACTCCAATACATAAATAAACTTACAGACTAAATAATATGCATAAGGACGGTTTAATCGCTAAAAAGCAGGGATGGGCCCAAAGGGTTTACATTAGGTTTGACCGAATATTGGCAGCTTCAGCCGATTTTCAGAATTCGGCCGAAATTCAATATAAATGCCGAACATTCAGTGCAAAAAAAAAGTAAAATACCTATTTGCACCATTTTGACTGAAATTAATAGAAATCATATATATAATAACAGTAAAATAAAATTAAGGCTTGAGATACTCATGGTAATTTATTTTAGTTACAAACATGTAAGACGTTAACTTACAATGTGATAAAAATTAAATTAAATTGGTTCTTTTTAATTGGAGAGTCTTTTAAATCTTTGCCTAATTAAATAGACATCAAATTAAAACTAAAATGAAATAAACTTAGTATTCTTCCAACAAACATTAGTAAGTAGTGTAACTGCTAGTAGTATAATGCGTAACTTGATTTTTTTTTTAAACACTTAATGGAGCATTTACAACTTTAATTTTGATTGAAATCACATTTTTACAAACTAAACATTAAGAATTTAGAATTATTAATTAATGTTTTATTTTTAAACAAAAATTTTATTGATGGATAAATAACAGAATACATTTCTGTTATTTATCCACTCATATTTAAAATTTAATAGATGCAAATTATTGTGTAAAACCGTCAAAGATTCGGCGTTATCAAGTTACGACGTGAACAAATCACGACGTGACGCTCTCAAGAAAGTGATATTAAATCGAAGTTTGGTCGAGTTTCTGCATTTTTTTTTTATTTTAACCAAATGTTTGACCGAAATTCGTATTCGGTTCCAAACACAGTCGGCCTATTCGTACTATAAAGTGATTTCTTCCAGGTAACCCCATAAATGAGTAGATATTATCATGGCAATGGTGGTATACATAATACATAGTACAAATGTTTTATATATTAAGTACTAGCTTCTGCCCGCGACTCCGTCCGCGTGAAATAGTTAAAAAAAGTAAGTTAGCGTGATGATATATAGCCTATAGCCTTCTTCGATAAATGGGCTATTTAACACTGAAATAATTTTTCAAATCAGACCAGTAGTTCCTGATATTAGCGCTTTCAAGTAAACAAACAAACTCTTCAGCTTTACATATTAGTATAAGATAGTATTTAAACATCACCATCGTCATACTTTTTAAGTAGTTAACTAAAAGTTAAAGTTCTCGGTCAGCCGTTTCACTTCTTTATACGACACGACACCTATCCTTTTCTTTATTTGATCGAGAAACGCCCTCCCAAGTCGTCCCTTTGCTCTTCTACTTTCCATTTGGCCTTTTATTATCTTATAGACAAGGACGTCCTGTTGTAGTAAATTTATCCTCTTCTTTTCTCTATGGTTCTTAAAATTTAACGCCTTTCTTTTATTATGGTCAACACTTCTTCATTGGTCTTTTTCTCCTTCCAGTTTATTATTGCCATACGCCTCCAACAGCACATTTCGAATGCCTATATGTAGCCTTTCTTAATCCATTTTTATCATCGTCCATTCTTCCTATCTGTACATAGCGATAGTCCAAATGTAAGTTTTATTAACCATTTTTTACATCTTGTCATATTATCGATCGGAATAGCTAATTTTTATTAATAAAAAGTCCTTTTTTGCAATTGTTATTCGAGTCATTATGTCTGCTGTGCATCGAGAATCTAATATGACAAAACTGCCCAAATATCTGAATTTGTTTACTTACTGAACATTATAACCTTTTAAACGGTATAGCAGGGTTTCTAAGTAAAAACTGCCCCCGGGGCGTTTTCTATTTTTACTATGGGGATTGTTTTGTTATCAAATAAAAATAATTCCCCCAAATTTTCAGCTTTTTACCTTAAATATTTTTCGAGTTTTTTTGAAAAATCTGTTTTTCTGTTTTTTTTTAATAGCGAAATTACAAATTTACTCTTGGCGAATTCTTTACCAATTCTTGGGAGCAAAAGGCATAAAAAAATTTTTTTCGTTGTAATTCCCGGATGCAAACCCGATTTGTTTTTAAATAAAATAACACTAAAATATTTTTTATCTTGAGTTTTTGAAATATGTCTATCACCAAATTTTTTTTTAATATGTGTTTTATAATCCTTTCTACTCATTAATTTTTTCAGATTTTTTGAAGTGGTGAAACAGTGTCAAAAAAATTTAACTCTTTTTTTTCATTATCCTGTGTTCTATCGAACTGATATTCTTTTGATTTTTTAACTCAAAACACATACCTCTTTGAAACGACTTTAAAATAATATCTTTCTTTAGTAGTATAAGTATTTATACTTAGGCCTTTAAACTTATATGTATACAACTCTGCCTCTTGTTTTTCCACTCTCGCTAGACCTACAAGTTTACCGGAAGAAACTATTTTTAGGGTTAAGCTCGCCTTTAAACAGCATCTCTATTTTATAGTTTTATATGTAACTATTTTGTGTACAATAAAGAATGTTTATAGATAGAAAACTTAGTATTTTTGTATCCGTATTTATTTGTATTTAGTGGATTTTATACTGGGATCAAGGTCAAAATTAAAATAACGAGAATAATGACTATATTTTTGTATGTGTTGACCACAAACTATTATGGATACTGGTGTTGACAGCCTTTTTAAAGGATTGTCGCACTGCACTGGCCACCCCGCCCCATACTTTGCATTTTTTTTTGTGTCTGGTGATATGACGGATGTGTGACTGTAGCCTAAGGTCGAAGCAATTTTTCTCATAAACTCTTTTGAGATTGCTATAACTTCGTTTGATTTGTGAATTATCTAATACATTATGATTAATTTAATTCCATGACCTTAACTGCTGTTAAGAGATTATATACTTTGTGAGATATTTCGGTAATCGGTGACATTTCAGTGAAGTGCCTAATTTAATCATGGAGGCTATAGCAAAACACGATTTCACTGCTACTGCCGATGATGAACTCAGTTTTAAGAAGAATCAAGTTTTAAAGGTATGCCTAATAAGTCTACTAGCCTAAGATACAGGATTTTCGAATTATTAGTGACAGGTTCTTTCTAGAATTTTTGAAATTACAGATACTAAACATGGAGGACGATATGAATTGGTATAGGGCTGAATTAGACGGCAGAGAAGGGCTTATACCTAGCAACTATATTCAAATGAAAAGTCATAGGTAAGTCACTGCAAATATTGAAACCCAATCACTGTTAATATAGTTGTATATATGTTATAAAGTAAGTTAGAAACTATGTTTAGAACTAGGAGAACCAGTTACATATCTCATAAATCTCAATTGCTGTATAATAGGACCATTGTGTTATGTTTGATTTGTATAAATCAAATGCAGTTTCTTTTATACTCCTCAATATATTTTTTTAAAATATCTTTATATAGACCAGTGATAGTTGGCCTGGTATGTGAAATGGAAACATTTTTGTAATGCCTTAAATATCAGTCTTATGAGTTACCTTTTTTATAATTTATTACTAAAAAGTTTAATTTTAGCTAAAGAATTCCAAACAATAATAGATTAAAATTCCTTAGACAATATTAGTAAGTTGTTTATGTTTACAAAAACAAGTGTCTGTTTGAGTGGGTGGCAGCTGCTGCAGCTGGGGATGGGTACAATATAAACAAACAGTGTTCAAGTAGTCAGTTCTATCTTATTCTAATGTAATAGTATACTTGGCATCAACATATCTTTGGTCAGTTGTTCTGATAATTTCACAGATAAATATTTATTATTTTCTTAAGTTTTCGTGACTAGTATACATAATAAAACTACATTTTAACGGTTTTAAGTGCAGTAATTTATTTGATTTTTATTATTCCGATGTTTCAGCCACTTTTCAGTAGCCATGATCATGGAAGACAAAGATATCAAGTGTCAATGAGTATTTTTAAAAATTTTTATTTAGACTTCCACCAACTTGTTCATCTTAATTATTTAGTTTTGTTTATGATTATTGTTTATTCTATGGGAGCCTCTAATCTAATTCACCACCATTTCGCAACATGTTATGGCTTGATGAGAAGAAGTGGTGCAAGAAACTCTTCAGCAAACATGCCTAGCTCTAATATTTTATATAATATTAAAATTGGTGGGAGGAAAATTAAAAAGAAATTATCAATCAAGTTGGTTTGTGTTCTGGTGCACACAGAAAGAGCTCATAGGTCATCATCATCATCTTGAGGTCTGGCAGTTGGTTTTTAATGGGTTTGGGTCTAGATAGTTTTGATGATCGGATCCCAAACAGGTAGTACTTGCCAACCATCTTCTCTATTGAAATTTGGGTGCTTTTCAATTTCAATAGCCTCACATATCATTCTAGGTATGAAACAATTCTCTTTTGTGAGGGTTTGTGGTTTATTGAATCTGATGTAGTGGTTGGGTTTATCCACTGTGTGTGTTCACTGATCACAAACTTTGTAGACCTTGTGGACCTAAAAACTAACTATTAAAATGAACAAGTTGGCGGTAGGCTAAAGAAAACTTTAACAATACTCATTGACACTTGACATCTTTGTCTTCCATGATCACTGCTACTGAAAAGTGGCAGAGACATCGGAATAATAAAAATAAAATAGATTATCCCACTTAAAAATGTTAAAACATAGTTTTATTAGATATTTATTATTTAGGATAAAGAAGTGGACACCATTCTCAATATTCTCTATATGCAGATGTCCTCATGCTGTTATCCTTCACTATCAGCATGTGATAATCATATCAATGGACAGCAAAATAACCTTGGATCCATGTCATTAGATTGTATAGTACATATCTTAGGCACTATGCTACTATGACGTTTTTATGCAGTTATTTTCTGATAAAAAATAACAAGTTTACAATGGTAGATTTCGTCTGGGTAGTTTTGCTTTTATGAACTTCAATTTTATACCTTACAAATTACATAATAAAAAGCTAAATAAAACACCTATATGTATATAAAATCTATGCTAATATATAAAGCTGAAGAGTTTGTTTCTTTGCTTGAACATGCTAATCTCGGGAACTTCTGGTCTGATTTGAAAAAAAATTCAGTGTTAGAAAGCTCATTTATCGAGGAAGGCTATAGGCTATATATCATCACGCTAATACCAATAGGAGCGGAGCACCAATGAAGAATGTTTCAAAATCGGGGGTTTTTTTTCTTTTGCGAGCTTCCGCTGCGTGCGTTGCGTAAACGGTTAAAGTTTCGAAAAAATTATGTGTGATAGAATTATTCTCCTTTAAAAGTTCTAAAAAAAACGTCTGCGATAGTATATGTCTATCTTTTAAGGATGGCTCACTATTATAACTTTTTTTATGCTAACCAAATTTGTTCTAAAATAATGTATTATTTGCGAAGTTGTTTTTATAAACATGATACTAATCTTCATCCAAATAAATACGTTATTCATCACAAGTATTTAATTTAAAACAAAATTGCCATTTACGTAATTCGATTTCAATTAATATCTTAGGAGATATCGCAGTTTTAAAATAACATCGCATCAAAATAATGATTAAGTACTGCGCACGCATTTATTATAACCTTTTTTAAGCTAACCAAATTTGTTCTAAAATAATGTATTATTTGCGAAGTTGTTTTTATAGACATGATATTTATTAATCCTCATCCAAATAAATATGTTATTCATCACAAGTATTTAATTTAAAACAAAATTGACATTTACATAATTCGATTTCAATTAATATCTTAGGAGATGTCGCAGTTTTAAAATAACATCGCATCAAAATAATAATTAAGTACTGCGCGCGCATTTATGATGTGCAAGGCCGGCAGGCAGTCATGAGGGGGTAGGGTGGTGGGGCACCTTCTACGTAAACAAAGTCGCGGGTTAAAGTTAGTGTTAGCCCAAAGTAACTATTCCACGCGGACGAAGTCGCGGGCAGAAGCTAGTTTGATATAAATGGGTTTGTAGCCAAGACTGAATAAGCTTGTAAAAAACTCGCATTAATGTATGTATTTTAATAAATCATTTTTTTATATCTATAAGCTTCCTCTGTATTTCTTGAGCCTCATAAGTAATTAAATATCTTCTTCTTAACTAATTTACCCCACTTTATAAAAAACTAGCTTCTGCCCGCGCGGAATAGTTAAAAAAACCCTCTCGATTTTAAAACATTCTTCATTGGTGCTCCGCTCCTATTGGCATTAGCGTGATGATATATATAGCCTAATTGTTTTTTAATGTATAAATTGTTTTATTGTATGATGATGATACCGGCAATATCAATACTTAATTAGGTGCATAAGTGGTATAATAAGCTTTTTAACAGCGAGACCACAGACAAAAAGCTTTTTTTGATCGATTTCTCAGCCCTTGTTACAGTAATTATACATACTTTATTGGGGTGAAAAAAATATATGTCAATCTTGATCATATTTCTGAGGTAACCCATGTACTCAAAACGCATTTTCGATAAATCTTCTCGATAGAAAATAATTGCAAAGTAACCTCTAAACGTGTTCTTCAATCTTGTGTATTGTTATTACTGTTAATCGTACATCGCTAAAATAAATTACAGTAACTATATTATATTATAAGAAATATAAGCATTATAGTTTTTTTATTCGGTTACTTAGAGAATTTGCAAGTAATTAATTATTTTATTATAAATGACTTCAAAAATCACGCTTGCCGGTCCCAATGTATGGAATTTATCAATACGCCGGACGGCTTGGTGCTGTGTACACGCGACGCTTTTTGCTCGAGCGTGCTATTCGAAATTAAATTTAAAATAAATAAAGGAGCAATAATAAACAGAATTTCGAGCCGATCGAGCTATACTTATTTGGCGTATACGGTAGAGGACTGGTCTAAATCATAGTCTGTGGGGGTTCGAACCCTACTAGCTTCACTTGATCTAGTAGAATTTTTTATTTTCATATCAAAGTTGATAAAATGGTCTTTTTCTCTTCTTAAATAATTTTATAAAATGCAATAAAAATACTTTTCTATGTTTTTATATTTCACTTCATCTCGACTTTTCTACTATTCACAATAAAATGTATTCAAATCAATCTTACCGGTAACATTAAAATTCGAAAGCGCCATCTATGTTTCTCAATAGAAATGATGTAGACACGTGGATAATTGGACCAACTTATGCAAAATGGAACCAACCCACATACTAACAGTTTTGAGAAAAAGCCGTTTTTATTAAAATTTTGCATACAAAAAAATGTGTCTATATTTTGGAAAACATTTAGAATATTGTATATTATATTTTGTCCTATATATTCAAGTACAATTTTAATGTAAATAATTTCAAATTACATAGTAATCAAACAAAAACCTCGATGGTTCTTTTTAGTAAAATTATTTGTGTGTGGGTTGGTCCCTTGTTATTACGTTGGCATAGTTTGATGGAAAAATAAAAGAATAACTCATTTATTTATTTATATTTCTTTAAAAAAAGACATATTTCTTTTAAATATATAGTTTTTTTCATAACAATGTTAATTTTAAAAAAACAATCTGAAAACTAATAATTTTCAAAATTTAAAAACTTTTTTAATATTACATAACATATACTGATTTTTAATATGAAAATTGATTTCTAATTAAGGATGTTAATTATGTTATGTTCAAACTATTATAAACTTCATGTTCTATAAATAAATATTTAATTGTACTATTTAAAAAATGAGAAAAAAGTTTTATGAAACAACTTAAACTTTTGTAACCTCAAAATAAAATTTACATACCTTGTCTGTCATTATCCTCATTATCAGACAGCTAGATATCATATTCTGTGTTCTTGTATTCACTCTCTTCATGGTTGGACATAAAATAGTAGTTATTAATTTTATTTGCCAAAGAAGTCACACCACAGAAACAACAACGTTCCGTTCTGTGATGCCAATTTCTCACGTAATGTTGCCGTTGCAATCGCTAATATTAGTTAGTTACCAAATTAGTTGGTAAAAGTTTTTTTTAATTTAGTTTAGTAGTTATTATTTAGTTTAGTAGTTTTTAATTATTTAGTTTAGTTGGTAAAAGTTCCACATACAATAAATAGTCCACAAGATGTATGTCTTTTGAGACAAAATAAATTAAATTAAAAAAGTAATAAATCCCACAGCCTATGTAGCTACCATTGACTGGATAAATAATTATATCAAGGAATTTATTTAACAACACAGATTCAAAGGACATGATTACTTAGATGTTATAAAAATAATTATTTCAAAAAGAAACCAAGTAATATGAGTCTTTGTGGAAATATAGGATTATTTGATTTTCAATACGCAAACAAGAACCAACCGGCATGGTTCTATTTGATAGATAAAAATTAAAAATAATACAAGGAACCATGCAGTCTGATCCTTTATGAAAAAATAAAAATTGTAAACCTTTTAGGTTTTTGGATTACTATGGGTCATGGATCTTGTTAGTTTATTATACTCTTGGTGTTTTGTGGGTTAGCTACTTTGTGATAAAAATGTTTTATTCTGTAAATGTAGTCAGATCGTTATGATTCTTATTGAATCGATAGAAGGTGCATTTTCAAAGCCTTCTGCATCCTTAACCCAATTTTAGCATGTTTGTGGATTGATTCTGTTTTGCATAAGTAGGTCCAATTAGAATTATGAAGATCAGAGTTCATAGTTCAAGTAAAGTGCTCGCACCATTTTCTTTATTTAGCCCTATTATTTTTCAATCTATTATTATTATTTTATAGTTCTTATCTATACAGATAAATAAAAGTGAAGTGCCTGTTTGTAATCTCAAAATAAAAACTAAAAATTGGACCAGGAGATTTCACAAATGCTATTTTTAGAATTTTTGTCTGTCTGTCTGAATGTTCCGGCTAATCTTTGAAACAGCTGGATCGATTTTGACATAATTTTCATTGGCAGATAGCTGATGTTATAAGAAGTAACTTAGGCTACGTTTTTAGGGTTCCGCGAAAAAAAACCAAAAGTATATTTGTGTCTCTGTTTTTTTATCCTTTTATGGAAAGACTATTGAACCGATTTAGCTGAAACTGGGTACATGTGTAATTTTGAAAACGGAACAGACAGAGTTACTTTCGCATTTATATTAATATATACCTATATATGGATTCATTGTTGTTCCATAATACAATTACATCATTTTAATAAAGTATACCTGTCTAAAAAAAATTTAAAAATAAAAAGATACGTGCAGCCTGAGGAGGACTCAAACCCTGTACCTCCTAGTTACTATTGCGCGCGGTAATCCGTTGAGCTAAAGATGCTTAGGAAGTTATGTCAAAATTTCAATACCGATTAAGCATATAAACGATCTGTCTCACTTTAGGATATTTTGTCTCGCTCTCGTGCTCGTCGTCAGCCTTAGAATGAAATAAATTGAATCAAGTTGGTATGGACGCGGTGCGCGTAGGTATGTTCACTTGCAATATTTCGCCACGCTCGAAGTTTTATTACGCGCTGTTCCATCGAAGTAAATATCGGCCGTGCGGGGTTGATTTTCTGAAACACCGATTTGAATCAGGTCTACATAGCCTCTTAAGTAATTAAAGTTTTTTTAACTATCCCACGGGAACTCTTTAATTTTTCGGGATCAAAAGTATCCTATAAGTTGAGGGATATAAGCTACTACCATATAAAATTTCATTTAAATCGGTCCAGTCGTTTCAGAGATTAGAAACAAAAAATTTGAAAAAAATCTAATTTAGTTCTATTTCACTTTTTACATCCCCTGACTCGGTTTTTAGCATTTTCTTTCATTGTACAGAAATTTGACCTCTGCAATTTTATTATATCTATACATATCATAACTGTAGTATGTTAATAACATAATTTCTGTACAATGAAAAAAAATGCTAAAAACCGAGTCAGGGGGATGTAAGAAGTGATATAGAACTAATTTAGATTTTTTTCAAATTTTTTGTTTCTCTGTCTGTTTGTACCGGCTAATCTCCGAAACAACTGGACCGATTTAAATGAAATTGTGTATGGTGGTAGCTTATATCCCTGATCAACATATAGGATACTTTTGATCCCGAAAAATTAAAGAGTTCCCGTGGGATAGTTAAAAAAACTTTAACTTATGCACCTAATTAAGTATTGATATTGCCAGTATCGTCATCATACAATAAAACAATTTATACATTAAAAACAATTAGACTATATATCATCACGCTAAAACCAATAGGAGCGGAGCACCAGTTTTTTTAACTTACTTTTTTGTTTAACTTTTCCACGCGGACGAAGTCACGGGCAGAAGCTAGTATACAATATATTCCCAAACTAAGTGTTTGTTACTCATGTGTTATGAGTAATATACAATGAGCAACTTTACAGCCAAAACCCAGTCCATAGTAAATATCAAAAACATAATGATATTTACCCTGCTAGGACGCAATGCCAAGCAAGCGCTTCAGTTCCAAGGACTCCCCTTACCACCTCCAAGAGTATTGGGATCCTCGGCGGCGACATAATGAACGATGTGCAGTTCAGGGGCCATCTTGAAGGCAAGGCAGAACTTGCCTCCAAGAAGCTGAGAGTAATAAACCGGTCCAAGCAGTACTTCACATCGCGGCGACACCTTTTTTTTAGAAAGCCTAGGTGGGGTGAGATAACCGCTTTCCATCAGGTGGGCCATCAGCCTGTCAGCTTTACTCCAGCTCTAAAAAAAGAAAAAAAAACAAGTGCTAACCCTCTGCATTTTTGTAAATGATAGTCCTAAACACCTATTGCTACTGTAGTAATCCTAGATGGACCAACAATTATTGTTATACGACTAGATCTCACAGGCGGTCTAAAATTAATTTAGATAGATTAATCTTTAACTTTATTTCAGTTGGTATTATGGAAGAATCACAAGAGCAGATGCAGAAAAACTTTTAGCCAATAAACCAGAAGGTGGTTTTTTGATTAGAATCAGTGAATCAAGCCCTGGTGACTTCTCCTTATCAGTAAAGTGAGTACATATTTTTTAATGCAGTTTAAAAAAATACTTTAAGCTAGTAATTCTGTTTTGTAATTTTTAAGCCTAAAAGTCGAATGAATACTATGCAAACCAACACTTAGATTATAGTCTAAAAACACTACTAATTATTGTAACAGGACATTATTAAAACTTTAAAGTAAATGAGTATTAACTTGGTAAAATCAATGTTAAATATATTGAGCTCGTAACAACAAAAGTATAATATATTAATTAGCAATTTAGTCTTTATTTTTACAGGATCATTTAAAAATACAAGCCCAAGTCGGTTAAATAAAAAAATTACAGAAAGCTTTATAATAATCAGAAGTATATTTTTATAACTATAATAAGCCCGAGAATTCATCTACGCTTGACTTTAAATTCCCGCGGGATTTCCAGGACAAAGTACTGCAGCATTTAAAAAAGAATATAAGCTATCATTTTAGTGAAAACTGTGTCGGAATAAGCAAATTTGTATGCACCCAAACAACTAAAAACCGCTCACGGGAAAATTCCCGCTGGATTCCAGGAATAAAAAGTATCACACATTTTATTACATAAAATTTGCTATCGATGAGGAAGAAAAAAAATCACATTGGATTTTTTTTAGATTTCTTTTGTTTGGCGGTTTGTCTGTTTGTTTGGGATTCACGTCAAAACTACTGGGCCGATATCGATGCGGTTTTTGCTGATCGACAGCAAATTCTTAGACTTAAAATCTGCGCTACTTTTTATCCCGGGAATGTTATGTAATAAAAGTCTGATATTTTTTATCCAGGGAATCCTGCGGGAATTTTTCCGGAAGCGGTTTGTAGTTGTTCGGATGCATAAAAATTAGCTTATTCCGGAACAGTTTTCACTAAAACAATAGCTTACAATCTTTTTTAAATACTGTGGCGCTTAGTGTCCCGGGAATCCCGCGGGAATTTCAAGTCAATCGTGGACGAAGTCGCGGGCATACCTAATAATTTATATAAGTGCTTTAAGTAAGTCTATTGCTGTAAATCTCAAGAACAGTTGAATTTTGTAATCCTATTATATCTATTATTCAAATGCTTTGTTAAAAACAGTTATTGTGAATTTTTATGATTCAAAACATTTATTTATTACCCTTATCAATTTGTCTTTCTTGGAATTATGCGATGTACGATTTACTGGTTTATTGTAATAGTTTCGTTATTAATGTTATTATGTAGTTAGTAATAGTTATTTACTACTATTATTATAGAAGAAAGACACAATGTTTGATAAACAATTTCATGAATGAACTAGCTATGTCTGCAGTTTTATTAGTGTGGAACCGTGGACTTTGTTGATTACGAATATTTATGTTAGTATCTTCTGAATCCCGCAAGATATCCAAAATAGAAGATACCCGTAAATTTAAGAAAAAGTGCGTGTTTTAGCTCTTAAATTTTTACTGTAATTCCTTAAACACTTTTCCAACACGATGCAAAAAAGCTCCAGCCTATACTAGACAACCATTCAAACCTACACACAGACAACATTTTTTAAAACAGTCAATTAGTGATCAGGCTTCAGTAGCAGTTTTCACTAAATTTTGGCACATTTTTTTTTATCGCAAATAGACATTTGATTTACTGGTATACATGAACGTGAACGTAGAAAATATTGACAGTTATAACGGTCTTTTCCGAGTAATCTCTTTGGAGAAAAAACCGATAACTATCGGGTGCCGTGGTCTTTCAAATACTTGAAGGTATACGAGTGTAACACTCTTCTAGGCAATCTATATCCAGGCTAAATATGAAGAATAAGTATATATGACACATGAATACAGAATGTGTATATATATTTAAAATACCAACCTTGGAGTGTAATTTACTTACAAATCAAAATATATAAAATGACTGATATATTGGGTTCTAAGAAAGACTGTCATAACTATTTTAATTAATTAATCCACTTTGCCAAATGTAACTTTCTATCGTATAGGTGTAAAAGAAACCGATTACTTATATAATGTAAGCAATGTACGATCGAACCAACTGAATCATGACCCACAATAAGGTAATTTTTCTACAGTTGTGAAATACAATTAGGTTGAAATTTGCCTGAACATACATTTCCTTGGTAAGGAATTTGTTATAATTTTATTAGACATTGACAGTTACTGACTACGTTGTATTAAACAGATCGGAGAGGCTCGACTATACTCGTGTGTAACATCTGACAAATGCTATTACGTGCTATTACTATCTCTTTCATTAAGTATATTGGATTAAGGGCCGGTTCCTATATCTTACCGACCGTTTATTTGTCTTACTGACGGTTAAAATTTGACGTCATCTCTATACAAGTAATGTCAAAATTCAACCTACGGTAAGGCAGGTGAGTGAATAGTAAGATATTGGAACCGGCCATAAATCGACAAGCCAAAGGTGACACATGCCAAACCTTTATATAAGCAACCTTTGATATTAGGGTTATCGTTATATGTTAGGTAGCAGAAATACACAAGAAAATAAAACATTAACAACATTAATGGGGAAGAATTTAAAAATAATAACTTTTTTATTAATTTTATTAATGGGTTTTATTTCAAAGTTAGAAATGGCACCCACTTTACCCTATTTAAACCTAAAACCGGGTATAAGCACCATTGTTTTCAATAACGTCTAATAGTCGATTACGCATCGACCCGATTAAACGATTGCAGATGTCGGTTCCCCTCCTGTAATTCCAAATTTTATTACAGTGCTACTCAATTGCTTCCTTTGCCCTCTCGTTTCTGTTATCCCACATTTGAACATCAATCCCCATAAATTTTCTATTGGGTTGAGGTCTGGTGACCTAGACGGCCATGGAATGAGAGTAATTTCATCTTCATGCTGGGTAAACCAATTCGAGACGGTTGTGGCGGTATGTACTCGACAGTTGTCGTGTACGTAGGAGAACACACGGACTTCTTCAAGTGGGTACACTATTCGCACTGTCGGTAACACTGATTCTTCCAAAAAATCGACATGGTTTAATGCGGTTTAACGAGGAGAAATTTGGATAACTTCACATATACTTCCGGTACCTATCCAAGCCCACATGTTAGCTGAAATTCGACCAGATAATTGATTAGGCACTACGTGATCCTCTGTGTATCGCGTATTGTTATAACGCCACAAAATTAAGCGACCATTTTGAGAGCTAAATGATTTTTCATCTGAAAATATGGTATTAGTCCAGTCAAAGTCTAAATAATTACGTGCAAAATTTAATCTTGCAGTTTTGTGTGCATTCATTAAGTGCACTTTCTTAGCATAATGTCGGTAATACAGTCCAATACGGTGTAAATAATTTCTTATGGTTTGTAAACAAACTTAACGTGCCGCGAAATATTGAGTACGAGAAGAAGGATGCTCTTCATAATGGTGCATATCTGTGCTTTGTTGGTTTGTTATTTGACGAACGCCGTGATTATCTTTTCGTCTATCTTCAAGAATGCCCTCTTCAGCGTGCCGTCTGACCCATGTTCTCACTGTGTTCCGACTTATATTTAGCACTCGTGATATTTCTCGAATGCCATAGTCTTCCTCACTGAGCGCTACAATATACCGAGAAGTATTTAATTATTAGATATTGAGTTCTAATTTTTTTTCTCAATGAGTCTTTACTTGACTTCTGATGTACTTTCAGAATGACATTTTATTTTTAAAATTATAATACTTTTTCTATACTGAAAAGAGTTAGAATCATAAGACAGACTTCAGTTCGAGATTCAAATTATTACTGTTTTATCTAAAACATATCTAGTACAATGATAACAAAGTTTAAAATTGCGTAGTTCTCTGAGCCTAGTGACGCATTTTTATTAATGTTTAAAACGTGTTAATTGCAACACACACGGTAAACCTTACTATTTTGACGGTTTTAAAGGAATTATTAGCAAAGTTAGTCATAACTCAGTTGGTTCGATTGTACATTATACCGGTATTTTTTTGATATACAAGTTTGAAAAAGTAAGGTGACATCGACGATATATTATGACTAAAATTTATATGATACTTTATTGTGTCACATGCGTAGTGGATTACGCGTCCCTTACAGTTAGCGCACACCCGTCCGAATTAAAACAACCATACGCAGCGAAGTCCATATACTTACAAATTATACAGATACGCGATTAGCTTAGATTTTAGGTTTAGGTTCCGTAGACATTTTTGCATAAATTGATCTCAAGCGCTCGTTAAAACGGTACCGCGTCTAGGCGGCCACAGCGCCGCTGTAGTTTACAAAATAGCCACGGCTAAGTAGTCAACCACTTCGTCAATTGGCTGATGGTTGTGAAATAAAACCGACAACTGACTAGTTCACAGCTAGCCGCCAGCCGTCGCGATCAATTCACTAGCTGGCTAATGGTTGTCGAATAAAACCGAAAATTGATAATTTGACGGTTTACTCGTCAGCCGTCGGCTATTGGTTGGCGAGTCAAATCACCTATTAGCTAAATACCCATCAGCATGTTTTTTAGCCGACTTATGAACGAACATAAGCCGGATGGCTAAGTTTTTCGAATTTCGGTTGGTATTGTGAACGTTGGCATTTTCCCCATACCGCCGCCCCCCACCGTTGACACCCGCTTGATGGCAAAAGCGGCGGTGTACCCGCAACACGTACGCGATGCTGTATACACGGCAGGCGGTACATTCGCGGTACCGTATTATACAAAGTGTGGCGGTGTCGTCTAAACGCACTCTTATGAATTCGTATCGTATCGTCCGTTTTTGTATATCACAATCATCTTTCTCGGCTCTCTAATCTCTACTTGTTGGCTTTACTTGGAGGAAATTTGACAGGGTGGTCTAGTCTGAATCTCGCTATAAAGCTATGTCGTAAAATCGCGACAAAAATGAATATTAAGGGTGGCCGCCAAATATAGTGTTACGAGTTGGGCCACCTGCATCCCTATTGTCACATACCGACAAAGAAATGCTGCGCATCTCGTTTATTGCCCCTCCCGCATTCGGAGTTCTTTTTATTACTTCGTATTTGCAATTAGACAATAGCCTGTTGTTATTGTTTTCGACTTTATTGGCCAGGAAATCGCAGGAATAGATAACCAGGTGTGCAAATTACTATTTCTCGGAAACTCAGTGCGCGCGGCCGATTTTTTTTTTGTACTGTATAGATAGTATAAGACAATGCCCGAATGGAGGGGTGGGGCAGTGAAGCGACGATTACGAGACGAGTAAGCCGTTTGTAGTACTCTCGATTAGCGATATAGACGACGGACTTTGCGCGTGTCGAATTGCATTGAATCATGCAGTGTGAACTGGTTGCATCCAGTTTTATTTGTATTTATTTTATACGTGTTTGTACAGTTCTAATAAATTCTATAGTAGTTCCAACGGCATTTTTAATTCGAGTCCTGTAGCTCGTAACAATATACTTAACAAGGGGTTGAATTTTTTTAGTATACATGTCTTGTGTGTTATTTATAGTTAAATCTTGAAAAGAATATAACAATGCTTCTTAATGGTTTTTTAATTAAGTCGGTAGCAAGATATTATATTTCTCAGTCATGCAAATGTGTCTCTTCCCTCAAACTTTTAATTACACTTCCCGGTCATGTAGGGTCGATACAATATCTCTGTTTGTTTCATATTCCTCTATTCTGACATATTTCCACTGTCACACCACAAGTAGTCAGTCAAGTCATCCATCTCTTTTTTGTTCTACATTTACACTTGTATCCATCAAGCTCCCAGTTTAACATTCTAACTTCTAAACAATGAGGTGGAAAATTCTAAAAATAAAAACAAAATTACTACTAGCCGGCCGAGCAAACGTTGTTCTGACCCAAAAAAATAAAATTTAGAACCCGATTGCAGCGCCACCTACCGGATCCAATTGTGAATCTAAACCATCAGGGACCCACTCAAACTTACAAAAAAAATAATCAAGATCGGTACAGGGCTTTATAGGAGGAGTTCAGTGACATACACACAACATTATAGTTTTATGTATAAATATAAAACACTTGACGAAAATTGGTTTGAACAATAACCGTTAAGCCGGTATTAGATGGTTCATTTCTGTCTTTCAGTTTGGATGAACTAACCAAAGTGATCCATATAAACGTAAACTTGAATCATTCAATGTGATTGAATACCGTCGTGTCCTTTTAGTTCTGTGAATTTCAATCAAATTGATTCAATTCGATTGATTCGTCTAATATCAGCATTAAATAGTTTTTTGAGATATATGGAGTAATTTTGGTTAATTGTTTTGTTTTGGTTAATGTTTTTTCGTGGTTCCGTAACCAAGTTACAAAACAGTTGAAGTTTTTCACCTCCACGGAGCCTTTTGCTGTGCGGGGGACTTCAATCACTTATACTGTTTCCAAGCGTTTATTTTACTTTTGACGTTTGCACATCTATCAAATTACATATTTCTTGACAGTAAAGCCCACGTGAAACAAGTGACATAATTGTCGTACTTTATTGTTGTGGGTGACGTAATAGTGATGCTCTGTGAGTCATGTGACGCACAGACTTAAACCATAGACACTATACGTATATAAATCGAAAGTAATCAATTTGAAAATAAAACATGTTCTACTTTAAGGAAAAATAATACCGCAATTTTATAAGTGCTTCTAAAATGGCTTATTTAATATATGTAAAATATGTCCATTGCACAAAAGGAGGCAAATAGCAGATATAGTGACTCTATAGACTCGCCTTACTTATTATCTAAAATATGTTTAAAAGTGCTAAAAGAGTATTCTGGAATTCAACATATTTGTTTGTTCCTCGCATATTTAGTAATTATAGGGCAAATTCTTATTTTAATCGTGTGTCAATTAACTATAATCTTTTAGCATGTTACAGATGATATAGATTTATTTATTACTAATACACAAAATGTTAAGACGGTCTTGGTATAGCACTGATCTGAATATTAGCGGATTGCATTTAATAGGTCAGTTTTAAAATAATCAATTCTTTCTTTTTTAAAATCCTCCTTTAAATTTAATTAATAGAATATAAAGTATTTACTAGCAAGCATTGTAGATAGCTATATGTGGTGGAAACAATGAAATGATTATAGATTTTAAGTAGTATATGTACTTAGCTATAAACTGTTTTCCGAATAAAATAAAATGAAATTGAAATGTGGGTATATTTATAGTATTTTTAGCAATAATATATAGATAAGTTAAATTGATTAAAACTTATTTATAAATGAAGTCGATTTTTTAACAAATCGAGTCGCTATCGTATTAGAACATTACTAATTGCTGCGTCATCGAGAAAAAATAAAATAAATGCTTTTGAAAGTTTTTCGTACAATTTAATAATATTTTTATCACTGGACACAGTAAGATTTCGCACTATAAAATTGGAAACAAAACAAAACATAAAATTTATATAATTTAGAAGTTATATATTTAGTTGTTGCAGTATTTTATTTATCGCTACTCAGCACCAACCGTTACTCTAATAATAACTTATCCAATCAAAGGTTATCTGGAAGAGATTGATTGTTTAAAACTTTTAATTAATAGATTTTTTCCAAAAAATATTCGGTGAACAATAATGTAATATACTACTATATTCAACTAGTCTCCAGCCATACTGTTTAACTATGTTTTACTTGTTTTGTTTGTTGTTGTTTTACTTACATAAAAACTTAATTAGGTACTTATATATCGCGAGTGTGTGTGTGTGTGTATCTATACATATAATAAAACTGTAGAGGTCGAATTTGTGTACAATGAAAAAAAATGCTAAATACCGACTCAGGGGGATGTAAGAAGTGAAATTGAACTAATTTAGATTTTTTTTTTATTTTATGTTTCTCTGTTTGTCTGTTTGTACCGGCTTTGGACCTAGCTTATATCCCTGGTCAACATATAGGATACTTTTGATCCAGAAAAATTAAAGAGTTCCCGTGGGATAGTTAAGAAACCGCACCACGCGGACGAAGTCGCGGGCATCAGCTAGTAGTATATATAAACCTTACTTGAAAAATTATCAAACTGATGGTGAAACCCGCATAAGAATCCGGCGTGGTTTAGGAGGAGTGAGCTGATATACAGACTTCACGCGCGGACAGCGAGCGACTTTGTTTTGTATTATGTAAATGACGGTTCATTTCTGTCTTTCAGTTTCGATGAATCAACCAAAGTGATCCATATATATAATACGTGCTAGGTTATGCCCACGACTTCGTCCGCACTTGATTTGATGTTCCTGAGACCCAAAGTACCGCAGCATTTAAAAAGAAATGTCATCCTTTCGTTTTAGTGAAAACTATCGGAATAAGCTAATTTTTATGCATCCAAAAAACTACAAACCGCTCCTGGGAAAATTCCTGCGGGCTTTCCGGGATAAAAAATATCACACATTTTATTACATAAAATTTACTATCGATCAGTAAAAAAAATCACATTTGAATTAATTTTTTTATAATCTGGCCATTTTAAATCATTCCCAGAAAAATTCCCGCGGAATTCCCAGGCTAAAAAGTAATGCAGATTTTAATTTGCTGTTGATCAGTTAAAACCGCATCAAAATGGGCCCAGTAGTTTTTACGTGAATCTCGAAGAAACAGACATCTAAAAAAATTACATCGTGTTCTCCATCGTTTATATAGTGTTGTTTTTTAAGTAGCTTCAGTGTACAGACACGGCATATTTAGAATTTTATAATATTGTAGAAATTGGAATCATACAATATCACTGAATACTTTTGTGCCCAATAGTTCTTCGCATTTGAACTAAATTAATACAGTTAGGTTGATCCGCCCAATATCAACATTACTACTTTAAAATTATATTAATACTAGGATTAGCCCGCGACTTTGTGCACGTTGGGCGGAACAAGCTAATTTATACGTGTCCTAACAACTTGAAATAACTCCCGGGGAAAATCCCGCAATATTCCCGGCATATAGAATATCATAGATTATATAACTGACGATTTGCTATCGGTCAGTGAAAATACTACATTGGAATAGATTTTTCCCAAGGAAATTAACGTAGCTTTCCCGGGATATTTTAAAAAAAATAGTAATCGGCAGACAAACACACTGTATATCTCCAAATTAAGCAAGTTACGATTGTGTTCCGGGTAATAATATACAATGGACCACTCTGGGGCCGACCTCAGACACCCAGACCGTAGTAAATAACTGGGAAAATTAATTTCCAAAATTTACCATACCTGGATCGAAATCGGAGCCTCTGCGTTAATGTGTAGGCCGCCAATAACTTAGCCCGCTCAACCACAGAGGCCGTCAAAAAGTAAAAATATAAAGTACCGTAGATTTTAAATCTGGGAATTTGCTGTCGATCAGCGAAAACCGCATCGAAATCGGCCCAGTAGATTTTCGTAATCCCGAACAAACAATACAAAATTTAATATTATAGATAGATTAATTAATAATTAATTAAGTATCTACACAAATACTATTTGTATGAATAGTGTACAATTGCATCCGTTATATTACGCATGTATAGTTTCCGCACGAATAGATGTGATTCGACCGTATTGGGTCGTGCGTGTCTCACCACGATCCTTGGAAGGGTGGTATTTAAAATTGTAAATGTATCTAATAAAGCGGTAGAACCATTATACATAACGTCGCAGGGCCATGCTGGAATCGTAATTGGAAGTGTTTTGTACGATGAGTGAGAGATCCGATGGCCCACTTCCTCTTCTACTATCCCACCCTCTATATACCATGTTTACTTCATCTCTTCTATCTTATCCTAAAGGCTGGCAATACGTTGGCTTCAATCAATCAGTATCTTTATTTGCAAGGCTTCACTTCTGGTGTTTGCCGTAAGCCGTCTACCTGTTTGCCTGCTTCGCAATAAACACAAACTGTTCACTGGATGAATTCAGAATTGTTGATAGTCAGTATGAAATAAGAAAAGCAATGGGAAACAATTCTTGTGTTTTTTACGTAAATCTCTTTCCACTAAATGCATTACGTATATTTTATACACTGGCGAATTAATGTACACGTTTGGGTTTTATTATAAAAATAGTCTGAGGTTAAAATTGTACCGCGTGCTGATTCACACACAGGTCATTAAGATGACGACCTCTGGTCTAGTTTGGAGCATCGGTCTGCTTGTGTGTCACTATGATTAGACTAGATGTCGCATATGAGTTTCGCGCTAGGGTTAAATTCCAAAAAAAAATTTAATATGTAAGTATTATGATTTAGGTATCACTGGAATTAGGCCTAAATACACGCCAAAGCTTTTCGCCAACTTCATTCGCGTTTATTTCTATACATTTATATTATGTTAGGATATATTTGTACCTTGTCAGCTGTAATATTTATTATTAGCATTTCTTTACTAATTGACATCAAATGTAATATGAATGTATTTACCAAGGTAAAAACCATATTTTTAACCGACTTTAAAAAGAAGGTTCTCAATTAGTCTGTATTTTGTTGTATGTTCGTTACTCGATTTCTGCGTTAATTGTAAACCGATTTTTAATTTTTTTATTTTAATCGAAAGGTTATACTCCTGAATTGGTCCCATTGTCACCATGTTAGGATCTGATGAGTGTATTCCAAGGAATGTATGAATAAATGAAAACTATTGTTCACCATTACTTAAACCTAGACAATTTAATATGAATACATTTCCATTAGAACAATGGGCGGCTTTATCGCTTGAAGCGATCTCTTAAACATTAGGAATTAAGAAACTCACGAAAATTGTTAACCAACTTCTTCGTAACCGATATCTGCGTCAATTGTGAACTGATTTTCAAATTATTTTCTTTACTCGTAAATGTATACTCCCGAGGTAGTACCCATGGTCATATATACGCGTGTATGTATTACATTTTCTACAGGCGCTACATTGTTTTGTATCCATATTACGCGATTTCTCCGTCAATTGTGGATCGATATTGATTTTTATTTCTTTATTCGTAAGTATATAACTCCCGAGGTGATTCCATGGTCACCAAGTCAGGATCTGACGAATGGATCCCAGAGGAAGCGAGAATAACCCTTATTAAAGAAGGCAGAGAGCCTACATTAAAAAAAACTTGTTTGTATACGCGTGCCAGAATTACATTTTCTACAGGCGCTTAATTTTTTTGTAGGCATGTTACGCGATTTCTCCTTCAATTGCGGAGGACTGATTTTCAATTTGTTTTTTATAACTCCCGAGATAGTCCCATAGTCACCAAGTCAGTATCTGATTTGTGGATCGCAAGGAAATCGAGAGCAGCCATTGTTGAAGAGTATACACCAAAGAGTGAGAGTGCAAATTTGTATACGCGTGCTATTTATACAATTCCTTCAGGTGTTTAATATATTATTTCTAAAGCTATTGAAGTATTTGCGAAACTAAAAAGTATTTCTTTTTTTAACAACAACAAGACCAGCTTCAGACTAAAAACCAAAAAATAAATATTGCCACACTACAGTTAGGTGTACCCACTAAAACCCCTGGCTGTGTTAGAGCTGGGTCTCTCCCGCTAACTCGGGTTCGACCTCGAGGGGCGCTCGGATCGGTGCGCGTCTCTCCTCTCCCGTCTTTATGTGCAGGGGATGCGGTTTCTCAACCGGTCGCTCGCTCGGTGCCAAAAATATCATGCCATATAATACATGGTATTGGAACGCAGGACAGCGCCATTTTGTTTTTGATGATATATGACGTTTGTAGTAATGTAGTTATCTCTAACTAGTCTCTGATTGTCATGGGATGTCAGATAGCCATGGGATGGCCGGCCATATTTAATTATTTATTGTTCACTAGCTGACCCGGCAAACTTCGTACCGCCTCAGAATATTTTTTTTTCATATTTACTCACCTTTTAAACTTTTCCTGGACTAATTTAAAACCAAAATTAGCCAAAACAGTCCAGCGGTTCACGAGTTTTAGCGAGACTAACGAACAGCAATTGATTTTTATATATAAAATTACAAGTCAAGTACCAAGTAGTCAATCCAACATAAGGGCAAATAATTATTGTTTTGCAGTTGGCTGACTGAGCAACATTTGTTCTGTTTTATAGAAAAAAATAAAATAAACGTCATACATCATTAAAACGAAGACAGCATATTTTGATCCAAGACGGTCGTCTGATTACATAGTAATCTCTTAACTAGCCTGTGAAAAATATTCCTACGCAAACAAGATGTAACTAAACTTTACTGATTGTTGTATCCCAGTTTTTGGAGATCAATAATTATCCTAAAGACTTCTCATCTTTAGTACGTAAAGTTTGATTATACTAAATTTCATGTTAATCTACTCATGTCTAACAGGTAAACATCCAACCTAAATCACTTTCACGTTTGTATAATTCAGGCGTAACTAACTAGATTTTGCTCCGAAACCTCACATTCTCCAGTTTTGCATATATATTATGAATATTTAAATACATTGTCCAATGCACCATACATTCCTTTACCATACCTTCGGCTGCAGTTATTCCCATTGTTTTATGAAAATAATAAAAATGTATTATCATACATTTTTATTATTTTAGTCACGACAGTTAAGAATATTAACTATTTGGATAGTTGCGATAACTTCTAGCAGCCATACTCAGGCCTGTTCTTTAGAATAATGCTCATACGTAAATCAACTCTTGGTATAAGAATATAATCAGTTAATAAATTTGGGTTAATTGGAAATGTTATTCTTGTGGATTCAATACTTCAGGCGTCGATAAGTCATGTAGTGCTGTATAATTAATTAAGTCACAACATCTTACTACAGAAATTAGGACATTTCGGTGTACATGGGTCACTACTGCATTGGTTCCGATCATATTTAGCTAAAAGACTACAAACTGTGGTTGTAATGGTAGCGAATCGCAGTCGTACATTGCTTCATCAGGTGTACCGCAGGGTTCTCACCTTGGCCCTGTGCTATTTTCATTCTTTATGAATGACATCGTTACTAAAATCATTCACTCTAAGGTACTACTGTTCGCTGATGATGTGAAGATATTTAAAACTATACATTGTGCTGTAGATTCCTTACATATGCAAGAAGATTTAGGAAGAGTCGACAAGTGGTGTACAGACAATGACATGAAACTTAAACTTTCTAAACGCTACCACATCAAATTTACCAAAAAGAAAGAATCGGCAAATTTTGTTTATATGCTCGACAACTCTAACGTACAAACAACTAACTCGATAAAGGATTTAGGTATTTTGTTTGACAGCTCTCTTAAATTTAATCTGCACGTTGACTCTATTGTGCAGAGAGCAGCAAGGGTGTTGGGTTTTTTAATGAGAAATACAAAAGACTTCAAACAATCACTCACTAAAATTATATTATACAACACTATAGTTCGTTGCCATTTAGAATATTGCTCATGTGTCTGGAATTCATTCTATAGTGTTCATTCTCAAAGGGTGGAAAAATTCAAAGATCCTTTACCAAACACTTAGCGTACATCTCGTCTGGAATATCACACCGTTGCTCCTACTTTATGCGGTTGTCACATTTTAGAATGCAGATGCTTAGCAATCGCCGAATGATGTTCGATGTTTGTTTTTTGCATAAACTCCTCAACAATAGCATAATGTGTACAAATCTTATCCAAGACATAAAAATAAGTGTGCCTCGTCTGATTCCACGACATGCTATTACGAAAATCTTCTATATTCGTCCGGTTAAAACCAACCTAGGCCTCTGCAGCCCTATCACAAGAATGTGCAATACATACAACCGTCTAAACTCAAAATTGGATGATCTCGATATTGTTCACAAAACATATAATTGGTTTAAAAATAAGGTGTTGACATCAGCTGTGATGTGACCATAAAATAATTGATAGGCCGTTCATGTTTCCACTTGTACTTAGTTATATATTTATTTTTAATTTAATTCTTTCTGTATTTTCTTCGCTTTACCGTATTAAATTTGACAACATTATTTATTCATTTACGTTTAACTATATTTGTACTTTACATATGTATAATATTGACATTAATTAATTGAGTTACTAGATATTGACATTTGAATTGTAAATGCTGTGCACTCCTTTAATAGGTCCACACATTAGAACTTTTATAATAAACGATTTGTAATGTAACATAATAGTGTGTGTGCTGTTGGTGTGCTTTAAATAAATAAATAATTTCCTTGCTTTTACAGATGAATTGATGTCAAAAGATTCTTAAATATCTGTTATTTAAATGTCTTTACTTCCGAGGGTTCTAAATGTTGACTACTAAATGTTCTAAATGTTCTACTTCCAAAGCTTTTAAATAAAACGCGTTTATAATCTTTATGGTAATTACTTCATTGGAACGTAGGGTCTAATTTTCAGCACAGTAAATTTCATAGATCGATTTTCCGTCATTTACTTTGATCTGGGTGATTAGAGAAACGATCCCGGAATTTTACGTTGTAGAAATATTTCCTGCACCACAGGCGTATCTTACTTGTTTGCTTTGCTTCGTAATACAGAATGTCTATCTGCCAATATATTGATTTCGTTTATATGTTGGCGAATAAATGAACTCATTAAATTCACACATTCATTAAATAGAAAATGCTTACCTAGTTTCTTCGAAAGTTCCTGAGTCCAATGAGAAAGGATGATGGTAAATGTAAGATTCGCATTCTGAAATCATAGAACTGTAGGATGAGACCAATAACATGAACGAAAACTTACGCTGACTTTGCCACCTGCAAAGTCCAGAGTCCAGGGAGTATCTGAGTCGATCAATCGAACAAGTTACAGTAACGTAACTTCAATCTTATAAATGGCTAGAGACAGCAATTCAGCAACTCGTAGAGAGAAATAGATTCTCTTAACAGAGACCAAGAATGACTAGGTTTTGAGCTACAATTTACTTAAATACCTTTTTTTATATATTTAAATACCTCTGCAAAAGCTGCTAAAGTACATTCAACTGTTAGAACCTTTTGAAATAAGAACATTTAACTTTAACCAAGCCACTACAAACTGTACTACTACGACAAAACATCACTAGCATATAAGTTATCATTTTTTATCATATTGTCGACATAAATACTTATTACAATACTTATTACTAAAACAATGGCAAAAAATATTCTGTGATCAAAGTAATCAATAAGTCAATGGTAGAGTGACCCATACTAGCTGACACACGGCAAACAATTCCATTAGTGTGTTTAAATTGGTAGATAATAAAAAAAGTAAGTATCGTGTCTCGGGTGCGTGGTGTGAGTCACGCGACGATACTTGTCAGACCTTTTAATTTTTTTATTCAGTCGCGATGCTGCGTTGGTATGCCCGTATTAGTCATATTCAGCCGTGGTACAATTAAAATAAAGCTCTTCATCATCGCTCATCAGAAATAATCACCGTGTAATATTTTGAATTCACCTATACTTTGATTTTAATTACTTAGACTAGAATGACAGCTGCGATCGACCTTTTTGTATGTTGCAATCTTGGAGCAACTCACCACTGAGTTGAATCCTATAGAATGTCTATAGAAATTATCTACGATTCAACTCACTTATAAATAAAAAGAAAGGTCGATCGCAGTTGTAATTTTAGTCCAGGATTAACAATCGGAGTATAGTATCGATGACTAAACTTTATTTGAGTTTATGCAACGAAGTTTTAAAATTTGGACAATGAACACTAATGTAGCATCCAAATACTTAGTGTTTAGTAATTGCAAGATCGTAAGAAATAACCTTATTCTTACGATTCTGTTCCCTACTTTTCTTTCACTTCATTATAAAAGTTTAAGGCGCACGGACTATCCTTTTGGGTCAAGAGAATCTTAATTAAATTATATGTCATTACTTCTGTTTTACTATTATCTAGTTGTTATATTGTTTAATGTTAATTTATCTACAATGTCTAGTTACTTATCAATTTTTTTTAATTTGCTTATCCGCTGAATTCTTTTGTATTGTTTCTTCATACTTTATTCCATGTCTATAGTTTTCAATAATACGGCTGTATGATATAGCTTACGAAGAGTGCCACTAGAAGAGAATATATTAGTAGCTATGAAACATTTTGTAGTTTTTAGATAGTCTTTGCATTCGCAAAGTTTATCTTTAAAGCTTCCCGTTAACCCGTGTAACCCGTTTGCCTTCTTAGCTTCTATAAAATAATAATGTATGAAACAACTTTGCTTGGATGATTTCTTCTATATCCATTTTCATAACTAAAAGTTAATTGCGAAAGGGGCAGTCCGGCCGCATAAATAGCACAATCAAAATAAACCAACGGTCAATATTCACTCAAATTGCAATTTAATCGGTATGATAATTGCCTACATACTCGTGCGCTTAACCAGTCATAAAGATATATAAGGTTATTGCTCGTCTTTATGAGCTTTCTTAATAGATTTTTGTATTAATTTTATATATTTGCTAGGAACCGCTTGTCTCGAATAGCATGAATCAGTTTGCTGAAACCAGTTTGTGTATATACATTGAATATGGGCCTCATTTCAATTTAGATAATAGGAGAAGTGTTTGGCATTGCGGAATTACCTACATTATTCAATGAAATGTAACTTTTACGACTACATTTTTTATCTGATTTATTGGAAATAACATTTGAAATACGTACCATTAATATTTAAAGCAGACCAAAGTAAGGAAGTTAGGTCGTGGTAGCGTAATGGCTAGCGCACACGTCCCTAAATCAAAGGGCGAAGGGTTAGATCCTGGCCGGAACGCATGCACCGCTTGGGCTGTTTTCTGACTTAATGTGCATAATATTGTTACAATTACCACGTGCTAACAACGGTGAAGGATAACATCGTCATGCAACCTGCACATCGAGATAACCGATGTGTTAAATCTGCCAAGCCGCCTTGGACAAACGTGGCGGGTATACTGTCCGTTCCCCTATAGTGGGAGGCCCGTGCCTAGCAGTGGGACGTTCATGGGCTGTTATTATATAAAGTAAGGAAATTGTGTGTGATGTGAGTTGTAATTTTTTTTTACTGATTCAAAATGGAAATCCTTCGTATTAAAGTTTTTCTCGTATTTTCCTATAATAATTATCTTCACAGTTTAAAAGTATATATATTATATTCCCGTCGTCGTAATTGTGTTTTTACCGAATTTAATTTATTTTTAATTGTTTTATTCCTAAGACTGTGAAAAACGAACGACCCAATGTCCAGACAAAATCACTTTCACATTTATTTCCTTACACATTACAACTTACAAATATTATTATATCAAGATATAATAATATTTGTAAGTTGTAATGTGTAAGGAAATATATTAATAATATTTGATATATCAAGAATCATAATTACCAATTATTAAAATATGTATATAGCCTTTCCAATTTTTAGAGTAGGTATAATCTGATACAAAATATGAACTTTTTGCTTAAAACTGTGTTTTATTTCGAATGGAATACAATATACATTTTATTATTGGTAATCGAATACAATAAACGAAAACTTATTTGTATTGTATTCTACCCATAGTCCCTCAAGACTATAAGTAAAATACTGAGCCTAGATCACCGACTTCTATGGGTAAGGTGCCCAGAAGGCTGGCTACGTTTCCTCGCTGGATCGCCATACTGCACCGAGTTAAAATTTACTAAACAATGAATCAAATAAATTAGTTGAGTTATTAGTGTAAATATGAGATTCAGTTATTTTGTGTTTTTTTTGTTCAATTTTCACAACAGAATAGGAGGATTTTTTGAAATTTATATACATTAGGGATCGGTACTTCTTTTTGCCTGAAGTCACATGCAGCCGGCTCACCTCATGAAAAGTGGTTACCGTTGCATATAGACCTATGTACGGGTGTTGCTATAAGGCGTTGCCGGTCTCGAAGAAATACTATCACGGTCTTGTTCAACAATTCTGAAATCGGTGATGAACATATTTTATGATATTTCTTATACCGAGGCACGTGATAATTTTAGGAAGAACAAGATTATAGAAGGAATATAGGACAGAAATAAATGTGAAAATTCCAAATACAACACTGTTTTCAATTTAAAACAATATTTAATAAAACTTCATTGTCAGTTAAATATTTGATAAAATGCATCTGTGTAAATCCTTCAATCCAGCGTATCATTACACGCGACTACGCTTCGTTTACCCAATTACGCGCTATGCGTGATGAGATCAAGTGTTACGTTGTCAGCACGTGCGAGTAATTGGATAGGTGTGGTGTATTTAATTAACTATATTCTGCTATACCTAGACGGATCGTCCAATTTCGAACTTTGTCACCAATCTCTAATGAATTCGGTATTCAAAGTAACCTGCAACCAGAAGACTAGAACTAGAGAGTTCTGACTTATAGCAAGCAGCATTTGAATTAAAGTAATAAATCAATCATAACTCAATTTAATTTTGTTGATTCAACCGATTTTTTTAAGTAAAAACTTCTTTAGGCACGTTCGGCACTTTTGGTATGAGGAAAAGCACTGATCTCGCGTGACTGTCACGCTCAGATACAAAGTTTTTACTTGAAATTCAAATTCAAAAGTTTATATTCAAAACAAGTTCCACTGGAGAACACTTTTTGCAGTTCATACATATAAGTTAAATTTTAAATTTACTTCCTATTGTATTGTTACGAGCTATAGGACTCGAATTAAAAATGCCGTTGGAACTACTATAGAATTTATTAGAACTGTACAAACACGTATAAAACAAATACAAATAAAACTGGATGCAACCATTTCACACTGCACGATTCAATACAATTCGACACTCGTAAAGTCCGTCGTCTATATCGCTAATCGAGATTACTTGAAAAACGTCTTACTCGCTTCGTAGTCGTCGCTTGACTGCCCGCCCTTCCATTCGGGCATCGTCTTATACTAACTACACAGTACAAAGAAATTGGCCGCGCAGACTGAGTTTCTAAGAAATATTAATTTGCACACCTGCGAACGTCCACAAAGTCGAAAACAATAACAATAAGGATTAGTTCGACGCTAATGATGGTTATAAAACAAGTAAAAAGACAATAGCATGTTTTTCTTAATTGCAAATTCAAAACAAAGAATTCCCTAATCCGGGAGGACAATAAGCTGCGCTTACAATAGGCAGCTGTGCGGCTTATCTTTGACGACATGTAACAGTATGTACACTGCTTCGCAACGTGTTAATGTTGTCAAGGAGAAGAAGCGGCAAAAAACTCCCCAGCAATACGTCTAGCTAAAAAAAATTCTTTATATCTCCAGCTCTTTTTTTATAAGTTTTATACAGAAGTATGTTCAGAATTACTTTTCAAAGAATTAATGAAGTTGCACCAAACAGTGAATACTGAGTAAGACAAGGACACAATAAAAGGAAACAAGAATATTATCGTCGTTATAATAATGCCGATACGTACTAAAATTGAATACTGCAACATATCTCCCTAAATTCCTTACATGTTTGGCAAGATAAAAACTTCTTCTGGATGTGCAGCCCTGCGTCTGACAGTTTTTTCTTTAATAAAAAAAACTGACTTTTTTTGTTTCTATTTGTTCGGATACAAGTGTATTCCCAACATGTGGAGGGTCTGTTGGAACGAGTTTGTTAACGCGTCCAAGATCCTTTAATTCATTTACGTCTACTGTTCTCGTGATTAATTCGTGTGAAATATGTCGGAACTTGCCGAACCACCCTTATATACGAGGAGGGATCAAAAAGTAGTGAGAATGCGGTAGAATATAATGACTATTGATAACTTAATAAATTATTTTTCTACATAGTCTCCGAGTCTTCTCTACACACCGAGTCCAGCTTTTCCAAAGCTTCAATCCCTTTCAAAAAAAAGTTTTTGCCTTGGTCCTGCAAAAAGCTCTGCACGGCATCCATCACCTCGTTATCGTCTTGGTACCTGTTTCCCCTTAAGTATTCTTTCAATTTGGGGAAAAATCGCTAGGCGCCAGTTCTGGTGAACAAGGGGGGTGGTCAACCAATTCGAAGCCAGCTTGCTGAATGGCAGCCGTCGCAACTGCCGACCTGTAAGCGGGTGCGTTGTCGTGATGAAAAAGCACGCCCCTTCGAAGTTTCCCTCTCCTTTTCTTTTTGATGGCATTCCTCAACTTGGGAATTAAAGCTGCATAATATTGGCCTGTAATAGTGGTTCCACGCTCCAGGTAATCAATCAACAATATCCCTTCTGAGTCCCAAAATATTGAGGCCATAACCTTGCCACCCGATGCCACGGCACGAAACTTCTTCGGGGTCGGTGATGATGGCCGTTTCCATTGCGAAGATTGCTGTTTTGTCTCGGGATCAAAATGATGGACCCATGTTTCGTCCATTGTTACGAAACGAGACAAAAAGATTTCAGAATCTTCTTGAAACTTGTCCAACAATATCTTCGAAATGTCAAGTCGATTTTGTTTCTGACTGTCGGTTAACATTCTCGGCACCCATCTTGCGGAGACTTTTCTCATTTTCAAAGATTGTTTCAATATGGATTGAATACATCCATATGAAATACCCGTTTCTTGAATTAAGTATCGGATGGTAGCTCTTTGATCGCTCAATACAATTTTCTCGACTTTCGCAACATTTTCTTGGGTGACTGGCGTCGATGGACGGCCGCAACGATGTTCGTCTTTCGTGCTCGTTCTCCCTACTCGAAATTGAGAAACCCACCTTGCGACAGTGGAATACGGCGGAGCAGACTCCTAATGTTGCCTCCAAATCGCAATTAATCTCTTGCGTCGTTAACTTTTTAAACAGAGGTATTTAATAACGGCTCGCACTTCGTTTTTCTCCATTTTCGAGAACACGTTCCGACACGAAGCAAACAAAAATGACTACATTCAGAAAAAAACGAAAGAGAATCGAATATTTTTTTAAAATTAATATTACAAATATGTATATGAGCTATGCCTGCCAGTATTTTATTTTTCTTACCAAGGAGTTTGTCGTTCTCACTACTTTTTGATCCCTCCTCGTATAGAGAGTTGAGTATCGGCTCGGGGTCTGGACAATCCGTTTGCGACTTAACATTGCAGTCGTGATGCAGGGATAACATTTTTACAATGGCCACAAATATAAAGTGGCAGTGAGTAGTTCAGTGCGAATCTCTTTCAAAAAATTTGTAATACAAGGAAAAGTAACGTAATTCGAATTCTTGGAAATGTTTGGTCATTTATTTCGATATGATATCAATTAATTTTAATTTAATGTAAGTTGTGGTGTAATAGTATATGCATTATGCACATAATATGTAGAAGATCTAACGTTTGAAGTACATATTAATAGTTTGGAAATACATTAATGAATTAATAAAGAACTTTTGTTAATCGAAATAATAATTCAAAACTAAATTATTTAACAAAAATTAATTTGTACCATTGAAGTCGGTCAATTTAAGTTTAATATTACTTTCGGTAATACGGCTTCTTCGCTTGTACAAATATTAGATCCGTATATTATGGAAATTATCCAAATTTCAGGAATAAAAAACATGCTATCGTATTCATCTCCATCACCGAATGTAATTTCATGATAATCGGTCCATGTACCTTCATTTGAGTAAACTTTGAACCCTTATCCCTTGAGATAGAAGTATCCTATGTTCAACCCGACTGTTAAAAGTCCTACATATACCTCATTTCATAATAATCGCTTCATCTCCAAGATCGTGAAGATCTAATGTGTGCAACTACATAAACAACTTAAGTCTATAGATAGGGTCTCTAAAGAGTTAAAAAAATATACAAATTCTAGCAGACAGGCCCCCAAGGAAGAAAGATCAACAATATAAAAATGCGAACATACTCTTGTATTTTCAGGTGTCCAGATGGTGTGCAACATTTCAAGGTGTTGCGGGACGCGTCAAGCAAATTCTTCCTGTGGGTTGTGAAATTCAATTCACTCAATGAACTCGTGGACTATCATCGCACAGCGTCGGTCAGCCGTCTGCAAGACGTCAAGCTCAGAGATGTTGTACCGGAAGAAGTGAGTTTATTTTGTTTCTGTTTACTAAAAGTTTTATATGTACTAAATGCGCAATGCAAACGGAACGAAATTTATACGCGTTTCCCCTTTAGTGTCATTCCATACTAAGTTATGTTTATTATAATAACTTATAGAAGAGATAGTGGAAGCAATATATAACTCTTAATATCTTAGGTTTGTTTTAATAATGTACAATAAAGTAGCTACATAAATAGCTACTTTATTGTACATTATTAAAACAAACCTACAGGTTCGAACTATTCTAAATGTGTACAAGCGTAGTTTAACAACTAAGGACTAAGGCTCTCCTCCGAACTACCCAAGACTAATAAAGCAGATTAATTAATTATGTATATAAAGGGGCAAACATATAAAGTACTTTATATGATTATAATTTGAGTACAGAATTAGTAAATTTAAACAATCGTGCTGTCCTTTAGGACATTTCCATATAACTCTTTGTTTGGTCGCTTATTGATATAAAAAATATACACTGTACTTCATACATACAATAAATATTAAATTACATATAATTAAGGAGTAACACGTTTTGCATCTTATTAACGTGGTTTGCGTCTAAAGAAGTCGAACTAACTATAATTGAGACTCATCACAAAAAAGTAAAACAGAATTGACAGTGATTTTAAAAAAAGGAGGTACGCCAGTGCATATATTCCAGTCGAGTTTATTTTCCAATACACGGAAACTTTCGTGGTCGATAAGTTTACGAATATTTTCTTCTCATCCTCTTTATACAAAACGAATTCTGGACTGATAAAAATAGCAATGTTTATTTCTCTCCACGAACATCGGTCCGTTGTAGCGATGGCATGCGAGTATATCATAGTGTTTTACTCTTTTAGCTGTTGAGGTGACGTCACGTAGACAAAAACAATAACTGGCAGACGTACGGGTGTTCCAGTTTACGAAAATGTTAATCTGCATTGATTGGATATTGGCATCCTATATAGACTTACGTAGTATACTAAAGTTGTGTTGTACAATCACGTCTTAAACCTATTACTTTTGAGTGTTCTTAAAGTATTCGGTGTATTTTCCAGTTCTATAAACATTAGGGTGGCGCAAAAAAGCCGACCAATTTCTTTTTTTAGTCTCGATTAAAAATATGTTAGTTTTTGATGTTTTAAGAACTCTCTGCAAAGGATAGATCAAAAAAATTTTAAGAGGTCGCTCCAAATTTTTTAAGATTTCAAAAATCGCAAAGATCCGATTTTCTTAGTCAATTTTTTTTCTCGTTACCGTATAATTTTATAGACCAAAAAATAATAAGTTTCTGAAAGTTTCAGTTCAAAATTAAAATTTTAAAAGGTCGCTCATAATTTTTTTAAATTTACTAGTGCATTACTCGCTCAAAAAAATCTAAAGGGGAGTTCTTAAAACATCAAAAACTAACATTTTTTCACTCGAGACTCAATAAAATATATAGTCGGTTTTTTTTGCGCAACCCTAATAAACATTCTGTAAATATAGCTCCTCGATCGCAATATCTATAAGCTAATATCTTTACGATATTTTTCCTCATCGTCAGCACTTGGTATTTGTAACAAAAGCAGATCAAGTCAGAAAAGTACTTGAGAGGTACATTCGCCCCGGCTAGGATTCGAACCAACACCTCTTTGAAATAAGATGCTTACTAATTGAGCTACCGTAATTTTGTCTATTGTATCCGTGGATAATATTTTTAACGTATAAATATCCTATAACCATCTATAGTAACTAAGTAATCGCAGGAAAAGTATAATAAAATGTTTTTATTAAATGCTTAAATTTCAATCATAAGATAGTATGTCAATTAAATTATTATCTGAGTGAATGTAAAAGTGAAACAATTGGACTGTTTTATTCCTAACAACTGGTTTTAAAAAAATATGTATTTCATTCTATTAAGGGCCGCTTGCATAACGTTGCTTAAATTTATTTAAGAAACACAAAATGCATTTAACACCCTTAAATACAATTACCGTCTTACACAACGCAAAATTTGACGCTAAATATGTTTAAAGAACTGTCAAAGTTAATCACCCAAAAATGGGTATTTAACTGCCCTAACCGCATTTAAGGACAAAAAAATAGAACTGCATTCTGTTTTGAACAATAGAACTGCCAGATGTGTTCGAATTTTACCTGAAGCTAGTTCGTTTAGTACAGCGTCGACACTATATAATTCAGATATCTTTGGTCGACAAAACTTTTATTATCAAATCAGAACTAAATACTAGAATGATGATAATAATTACTCGCCTCTGCTCCTATTTCTTGATATAACAATATTGTGTACAGGACTCTCTGCGGCACGAATAAACCCATGAGGTTTCTGTGCCACAGTCAAATGTGTTTCTAATATATATGAATGTAAGCATATCCCTATTAATATTATAAATGCGAAAGTAACTCTATCTGTCTGTTCCGTTTTCACGGGAAAACTATTGGACCGATTTGGCTGAAACTCTGTATATATATATTTTCGATGCCGAGGGTGAACGTGGGATACTTTTCATCCCGGATAATGGGATAGATTTATGTAAAGGTTATCCCAAAAAGTGGGATTTTTGTGATTTTGTCCATTTCATCCACTTGGTCCCGTTAGTCCCGTTGGTCCCGTTGGTCTCCCGTAGGTCACCTTGATCCACTTGGTTCACTTTTGTCACTTAGGCAGATAACGTAGTTTACAGATAGATGGGGAATGGTATGATGGTAAGTAAATCTTCTGGGGGCAAATACATAAAATATTAAATACAATGTAACCTGTACCGCCTGCTCTTTAAAGCAGGCGGTAGAGGTTACATTGTATACAAGAGATACGCACTAGAGGTTGACCCGCGGCAGCGCCGCGGGGTAAACCCCAGTTGGTTAATAAATGTTAAAAAAATACCATTTTTGGGTGATTAACTTTGACAGTTCTTTAAACATATTTAGCGACACATTTTGCGTTGTGCAAGACGCTAATTGTATTTAAGGGTACTAAATGCGTTTAGTGTTTCTTAAATAAATTTAAGCAACGTTATGCAAGCGGCCCTTAATTTCGTTTCGTGTAAAACGTATTTAGGCAGTTTAATATGATTAACTAATTTTTATTTAAAGGCGATCGTTATGCAAGCGGCCCTTAAATTAGCTCTAAAAGGTTTAATTATATAATCGTAAACTTTTAGGAAAATAATTACTAAGGTAGCCTTCATATAATTTAGTTTCTCTGGCATATATTTTCAATCATATTTGTATGAAAAACATTACTCAGATATTATTATCTCACTTCAATAACCCATTTGACGAAAATCTCAACTTAGTGTTAATTATTTATTTTATGAGACATACATAGGTAAATATGTTTGTTATTTCTGTTAACATGTAATATAAGAGTTCAATAAATCAACGTACACCGACCGCAACACTGAGTTGTATGTGTAAATAGTCCGATCGCTCTATGACCCTGATAAGCAACGAAAATAACCCGGTCAACATTGTGCTTCAATCTCTGGTTACCATGTAAATAATGCCTTAGGTTCAATTCAATCAGATTCTGCTTCCCAATTTGTACGAATTACTAAAAAAGTTTTAAATCTTTCAAGTCTGGTCTCAGGGATTAGCATTTATTTCACAAAATTGGTAGTAAAATAAAAGTTTTCTGGTAAAAAGAAACCGACTTTAAGAGTAACTAATTTTTTTTTTATATTACATAAATAATATGTACACGACGAATTCAGAATCTCTTTTTTTAAGTTAACGTGAAAGAAAGTTAACGTGGTCATTTTATCCTAGTGTTAAATACCGGTTTCGTTCTGGGCATCCATTTTAGAACACTAGATCCGGTTTGCTACTTCTTCTCCACTTAGCGGGTTCTGCGGCATAAGTTACTCTGAATCATTGGCACGAATATTATCCTTCACGACTTCAAGTCATTATTTCTTCGGCCTAGCCCTTCTACCTCTGCTTTCCATATAACTAGACGGTTTCTGTAAAACTGGTATGGTCACATAGTATAGCATAGGTGATTCCCTTGCAGTTTATCAGTTATATCCAAATTACAAAGGCTGCTGCGGATGCCTGATCCATAGTTATCTCCGAATCAAGCAGCTCTTGTTTGTGTCGTCACGTTTTACTGCTACACAAAATGACAGATTAAAACAGAATAATGGCATGAACAAGTTCGTTAAGTTTAGAGGCGTGCTTTGCTAATAAAATATATTTCAGTTTATTACTATTCATAAAGTATACAGACCATTACTTTAAGGCCGTTAAGATAAATATAATATGCTGAAATAAAAAACAATAATTTTAAATTTCAGCTCTAATTTATGGAAACCTTACAATGTTTTTATTTAGTTTACTTCCATAAGTACATATATAGGTACATACCTATTACTAATAGATGTAAATACCTCTATTAAAGTGAATAATTCTGTCACTTTATTATGCAATTAAATTTTCCCATTCAATCATTATTCATAAGAATATTGTGTGTATTTATTGAGGATAAATTGAGTCAATGAAGCGTAATTTCGCATAGTATTGCCTTTTTCATGGGTACAATACACCTAATAAATCTGAGATTGAACATCTAAATGGTAACATAGTCAATAGTGGATAGTAATTTAGGAATTTAAGAATATAGAAAATGTAATTAATTCATTTAAAAACACAAGTAAGTACGAGTTTTGGTTCTGGTGTACCCTTTTGCTGAATGATTAAATTAAAAACTGATATACTAGGTTTGCCAGCAGTATTAGTACGTTTTTCCACTTATCCTCTGTCGAACAGTGGACATTAATATATATAATGGCATCTCCTTAAATTTAGAAGATTAATTATAAGCGAATGGAAGACCCTGATAACGGTAAAGCTGTCTTACATTTGGACAGTATATTCCATTGCTCGCGTTATTCCTACTTTTCTCTTAACCTCGCGAACAGTGTATATTAATAGAAATACGGTAAAAAAATGTTTATATTAAAATGAAGGACTCCTTCATAACTAACGCCACACCCTCCTTCTATCCCGCTTTTTATATCATCCCCTCTACGCTATCCCAAAGGTAGACAACGCGTTGGCTCCGCCCTTGGGGTTTCAAACGCCTAGAGTCTACGTACGACATTACCACTTTCCATTAGGCTAGGCCCTATGCCTGTTTGCCAGCTTTGAAATAAAATAAAAAAAACAGAATACTTTGTTCTAACTTCCACCATTTAATATAATGTGACTACAAGGGACGACTAAAACACAGTTTGAGGTTCAGAACCATTATCATCATCAATAAAGGAAAAAAATAATAAGGGCAAAGGAAATGGGGTATTTTGGGTCGAAGAAATTTAATGAGTTGAGATATGCCTAAAAGAAGCGTTATATTTTTGAATTACAAATTGGAAAACTTCAACCCTAAATTCTATCTGGAAGACGAGAAATCTTAAAATAAAAGGTCATAAATTACTGTAAAAACAAAGTTATCGATTCATGTGAATGAATTTTAACAATTAATAATATGAAAACACACCACACGATTAATTCATTTAAAACAAACCGATAGCAATTATAAAGAACTATTAATATGATAAAAAGACCTAAAAAATCACTCTCATCTTTTTACAATCTGGGTTCAAGAATGTATGAAAGCGTATCCGTCTCCTTTACATGTCCATTTTGGATATCTTGCTAGGTTCAGAAGATACGAATATAAATAAATATTATCGTACAATTTAGGTCATTTACTGCATAGTAACCAAAACAAATAGTGAACTAATTAAGATAATTACTACTGTAGTAAATACTTTCTAAACATTTAAATCTAAACTTTGCTAATTACGCCGATATCGCGTACTTATTTGTATTTCTTTTAAACTTGAGAGTTTTCTTGTCGATAATAAAAGACTTGTCTGACCTGGGTCATTAGAATTTTGGTAATTACGTGGAAATCAAGGTCACGTTATAATGGATTTAATATAGGATTAATAAAATAAAATTCTTGTCTGTCGTTTTACGCGAGGTACTTTATAAAGTTTATTTTTCATAGGGTTGTCGCTTTACAGACAATTCCCATTGTAAGTAGAATTATTAACGTTCAGCATCTAAGTAGGGCAAATAGATTATTTGAAAAATCTTAAACCGTGTAAGTAATTACTTAGAAGAGAAGTAAAATATCCAATTTATAAATAAAACTGCCTGAGAAAAAGTGAAGTGATAACTCGTATGTAAATTATAAAACTACTGTGCAAAAATGGGTGTTAACGCTATAAAAACGCCACTCCGTCATGCGCTTCCACTTTCAGCTGGGAACTCTCACACGCTTAAAGATTTATTACTTATTAAAATTCTATGATTCAGACTAATTCTTGTAGATGTAGTTATATATACAATAGTACAATACTCGGCTCTTGATATGTAGAGTCGAAATAAGGGGTGAAATGTACGGCTAATATGTACTGTATTCGGTTTTGCAAACCATTTTTCTGCCACAACTATGTCAGTCTAAAGATGACCGGTCTCAACTGCATATCTTCCACTTTACCCCGACTTATTATATTCAGTGATGAGTACTGTACTGAATTAGTTATTTAGCGCTTTTGAGAATTGCGAGATTAAACAGCGATAATACGTTTCTAAGAAGTGTAAATAGAATAGGAAGTAGACTTATTTTTAGCTTATACGTATGAACTTCAGAAAATGTTCTGCAGTAGTACTTGGTTTGAATAAAAGTCTTTGAATTTAAAAGTAGACAACATCTTTACCTAAATTTAAAAATTGAAATAACCAGTCTTGTCATCCTTTTGTTTGGAAACTGTATAAGCTCGTGACTTCTGTTGTGATTTGTATAATTCCATTGTTAAAGGTTATTATTATTATGCAATGTCGAGTATTCATAAATATCCAGTTCTTGTAATTTTCATACATATAGGCACTAGGCCAAACCTTCTATCCCACCCGCTACCCATGCCTTATTCAAATATTTGGTTTTTGACTGGTCAAATAAGGGAATTCTTGAAAGAACTCGAAAAGTCATCTACACAACCAAACACACTATTTTAGTTTTATTTAATAAAATCAACAAAATAATTAGATTTAAATCGACCTTGCGGACCTGTTGCTAGATATTCGAGTTGTGGAAACCTTAGTCACGATTAAACCCGACCTTGACACCTGCTTAGAGGTTGGATAACCCTAAAAATTTGTTTATAACGGGCAAAATGTATCGGGACTGCTTTTACAATATTCCTGTTATATTAATTTTTAGTAACGAAATGAAATGTTGCGGTACTCGCTTTAGTACTTCCAGATTAAAAAAGTAATAGTTGTATAGCAGTAATACTAGATCTTTATGCACTTTTAATAGTAAAAGACATATTCTTACCAATAATACATCTGTATTATTGGTAAGAATATACCAATAATACAGATGCTAGATCCTGTTTTTTTTCAACGAGGTGTAATCCATCTCGGACATTGGACACCCAACCACTCGCAGACAACGATAGAGTAGTGTTGGACTCCCGATGGCATGCTTGGACCTACCAACTAAACCACCTCTTTGTTCCATCTCGACGCCGTAGGTCAGGACCTCGGGAACCAAACACATTTCCGACGGTTCTAACGGCGCTCCGGTGGCACTAAGAACCCCTCCTACATAGGGAGAAGAGATGTTGACCCCCGAGCATAAACAACAAATGTTAGATCCTTGCTTATCTTAAGAATATTTTATATGTGTGTATGTTTGCATGCTGAATGAATCCTATTGTTGAAGTATTAGAACATGGAAGAATAATACTCGGATTGACAATCGGCCAGTAAAAAATTGTAACTCGAAGAGCTCCCAAATCCTACATGACTAGATGAAGCCAAAGTTATTCTTATGTAGTTTGAAAGAAACTTAAGCTGATATTAGACGGTTCATTTCTAGATTTTAATTTAGAATTTAGATGATACAATTAAACTGATCCATATAAAGATAAACTTTAATTATTCAATGTCATTGAATATCGTAGTGTAGGGTGTGTACTTGATTAAACTAGGTTGTCTCGTATAATATCAGCAGCAAAATTTAAAGACTTAATATAAGTCGTGAAATTTTTGTAAAATAAAATAGAATATTCTTTATTGCCCACAAGAAAACAGTACACATGAGAAATAACAATATTTCAACTAGTACAACAATAAGCGCTCTTATCGTTTATAGCGATTTCTTCCAGAAAATCTTCTGGAGATAATTTTGCATATCCAATAGTGAGTCGGTATTGGGAGCGAATAAATAAATATGTTTTGAATAGTAAAACGTAAAAAAATCTGTAGTGCCTTGTCTTATAGTATTTACAGTATTTTCAATTTCTTTTTTTATTGAACAATTGTCATTCGTATTTCTGCCATAATTAGAGTTCAATAGTATTATCTAGTCTAGATATCTTATGGACGTGGATCAGGAATTTAATAAGATCATTTTTCTAAACGGATTTCTTCTACACTTCTGCTCCACGCTTTATAGACTGTACTTGTGGTGGACGACAAAATTATTTTATTAAATTCATAATATAAAAATTTCGTCGTCCACCAAGCAATTTTGTAATGATTGGTAATTTTTTTCTTAGCACACATCTGCCTCACCCTCTGAGATGAAAGGCGTGAGTATACTTTATTTTTAAACAATGAAAAACTAATCTCACACCTATTATCGCAGATTGGTAGCCAGAATGTGCAGTAAACACATCAGTGTTGAGTTAAAAGCTGAAAATTCAGTTAAACCCAAAATTGTGCAGTCCAATTCAACCAACACGTAATAGTGTACTTGTAGTTATATGTTCTGCCCCTTGTTCTTAATAGTTACATGTGGTTTATATACTTGTTAAAAAAGGACAATTATAATAACGAACTCATAAACCTCGTATAACTATTATGAATAAGGGGTTAGTGTACTAAAAAGATTGAAGGCCTATAGGCAAAACAGAAAAGCTATATAATTTGCATAAATAAATTAAACAACGTAATAGAAAACTTAACTTCAAAGCTCGCGCGCTATCTCTGATCTATGAGGTGACGTCACTGCGCTAATTGGTGTTTGAAATTATGTTCCTATTTAATTGTTTCTTTTTATTGGATTTTTTTATCAAAATTTTAACCTAATAAGTCTATTGATTATAAAATGTTCACAAATGCTATAAATTAATTTTTGAATTATTACTTTGATGCAAATTGAAAACTTGAGCAGAGGGAATAAAATTATTCACATAATTTTGTCGTTACTGTTCGTTCGATAGTATAAAAAGACGACTTTTTATATGATTCTTAGTACGCATTGTATGTGATTATGTCTGCAGATGCTGGTGCAAGCGTTATATGATTTCACACCGCAAGAGGCCGGCGAGCTTGAGTTCAGACGTGGCGACGTGATCACTGTGACTGACCGCTCGGATCAGCATTGGTGGCAGGTCAGTCGGCAGCACACATTATACACAGAGTCCCAGATACTTTATAGCATCGGGTCTCAACATAGGGATCGCGATTGTTATTAAAGGGGGTCCAAGTGTGTTAAAAAATTAAGATCTATATACAAATCAAACTTACAAAGAAACTATTTATTAAAATGTTATTATAACGCAAGAATTTACTTAACTTTTTGGTTTTTATCGTGGGTCGCGACATAAAAATCGTTGAGAAACAATGCTCTACAGTAATGTATTAATTACAAAAACATCAAAAATGAGCTTAACTTTTGGTAACCCTTTTTTTACGAGGGAAACGCCGATCGAGTACTGAACGCGGCGGGGGGACGTGTGGGATTCCCCATGTTGGGGTGGCACTAGTAGCCCCAAGAAGTACTATTGCCACCCGAGTTAGGGATACGCAGTAAAACCCCTGTGTGCTGCTTCCTTCGCCTTATGCCAGGGCTACGGGCTCTGCGTGCCCTGGGGCCAATTCTGCTATTTCTATCTAGTCAAAATCGCCAGACACTATCGTCTCCATCGTAGGTTTGCTTGATTTTGGTATTTTATTAATTCCAATGACGTGCCAGTGACAATTTAAAAGCGAAAACTTGCGAAATAAATGTTTTAAAATTTTTGATAGCTTTTCAATATTCGTTTCGGCTAACGCCATTTATAGTAATGGTAATACCAATTTTTTTCTACTATAATTCCGCCGCGACGATATTGAGAAGAATTGTGGATTTCGTAGAATACGAATTTTTGACAATATAGCAATGGAATCGTGCTTTGAATATCTTCGCAACGCCAATATATTGAAATAGCAGAATTGGGCCTATAGTAGGCGCGGGCCCCAAGGTCCACCTCCACTGTCGGGGGAAGCAGGCCTCAGCGTCGTCCCTCTCTGTACAGCGTGGGGCAACGAAATGTCGCTCCCACGGGAGAGCTTGACACTAAAGTTCGTAAGACCCGAGATTCATTTAATATTCTGAAATATAGATCCAATTGCCTTATTTTACGAATAATTTTTCATAGTCTTTATATAATATATAATATATATTATACTATATTAAAATTATATACTATAATTCAAACTGTTATTATTATACATTCAAACCTAAAGTTTGGTTGAGTAATTTTTATATTTAACGTAAGAGTACGGGGTCTACATTTAATTACGAAGTGTTAATGAACCTTAAGATATGAATAACCTTATATCAGATAATATTTTAGAATATCAATAAATGTCGTAAATGGTCACTTTGCGGCACATTTAAAATTATAACTGTTCACACAAAAAGGATATTGGACATGTACCTACATATGCATTGTGATCGACTTCAAACTTGGGTCTGAATGCCATCTTAAATCAAACTAAATAAAAGATGGTGGTCCCCATGACGCTAAATAAATTTTAAAAAACTAGAAAAAATATTACACAGAAAAAAGTGGTATTTACTTTTGACCAGGGCCATCTATTCTTTTGTATTTCACTTAATGCGACTCTGGGGTCAGTTTCGTCCGTACACCCTCATAATTTTGAGTAAATTGCAAAAAAATTAACATATTAACTGCAAGTTTTCGTAATTTTAGGGTGAGATAGCGCACCGCCGTGGCTTGTTCCCGGCGTCGTATGTCACAGCGTACCACTCATAGTGGGGGCGCGCTTCGCCCGCGCCGCACCCCGCTCCCGCCCCGCTCCCGCCACGCAACGCTGCGCTTCAACGAACATGGACACGCGACAATATCATATTATAAATAATGCCGCTGGACAAATTATCAGACGAGACTAATAATGATGCAACAGTACTCATAAAGCAAATACTATTGGGTATTTGACACGTTTTAAAATTAATTCTAACAAATTATATACATGTCAATGAATAATCGTGAAAATGTCATCTTATCATCTCGCTTTTAAAATATCATGATTGTAGGAATAATTAGTGTTCAAGCAATAATTAATGCGTTTTTTGATGCCTTTTACTTATAGTACAAACTTTTGATGTCATAAGTTCATTATGTAACGCTTGTGCAGAATCTATTAATCTGCGAGGTTTTGTATGTTCATGAAAAGTATCTCATTTGATTTTACTGCCAAGTACTCCATTTCACTATAATAATGTGGTTAATGAAGATCGAAATGATAGGTGACTTAGCATATGGTCGTAATTAGTTCACAGCATCGCTAATGGTGCGGCTCATCTGCGATAGTGTTATCGGTTTAATACATTATTTGAGATGCAACATTGTTAATGACGTTAAATATTGCCTGATAACGTATGTATATACACTAATGTGGTTATGCATTAACGGCGTTATATTTTAACGCTTTAAATCAGACTATAAATCTTTAACACTAACGCAGCATAAGGGTGAAGACAATAAATCGTAACAAAACATATAATACCTGATGCTGTCGGCTAAATATAAAAAAATCATTTCTGAGGCCTTGCTCTTTAAACGTCTTTCGTCGTTCGGTTTCGTCCGATCAGCCCGAAAGAGTTGAAATTTTAAATACAAAAAAGAAAGAATAAACATTTCTTTAAAACTACAATAATGAAGTCTATAATACACAAAAATAAATAGAACATACAATGTAAAATACACCTAAATATAAAAAAAACAAGCAAAAGAAGTTCTAAAACTAAAATGAGCTATGATAAACGTTTGTGAGTAAGCCCGCAGTTTCGAGTGCTAAGTTTGAAACTCGAGTAAATAGTTGAGAGTCGAGTGAAACAAAACGCTTTGCTGTTGTGTTAGACGTTCATCTTAGCGAAAATATAAATGATGTGAAATACAGGCAGTCCTCGTACTTACGACATGTTGAGTACTCGGAACACGTGACCCAAATCGAAACAAGTGACGTATGTTTGTGAAATAGTGTCAATAATTGATTGAGGTATCTCGAAACGACATAACCCGAGGATTGCTTTTACTTAAAAATTAATTAATGTATAATAATTACAATATTATTTCGAAGCATTTTAAATTTAGAACACATTGACTGAGTGAGAAAATTGACAATTTAGGTCTATTTCAAACAGGACGGTGTATGGGCGGTATCTGACAAATGACATCTATTTGGCAAGTCTAGAAATGTGACATTTTGTATATCATGACTATTGATGTTGGATTGAAGATTATTTCTGAATATTAGCAATAATCAATAATGTTTATGGCTGTAAGAACTGTATAATATTAAAAAAAAATACGATCCAAATGAATCAATTCAAGATGGCGACAGTTTGTAGTTACATTCTGCCATTTCACAAATAACTTGGTACAGCAGTATCTATTTCAAATTTTTAGAGATTATTTAGAGATGCAAGTATTCTCAATCACTGCTACTCTCCATGCCCTTTGTGAGGAACTTTACAACGTCAGGTAAATAATACCATGTTACCTGAAAATTACGTCAATAAAAAGAAAATATCGTGATTTTAATTATAATACTACTTTTAAACAGTAGGAGGTATTAATTTATTTCTATATAATTAAAATGTTTTTCTAATTCATAGGTCAAGTATAAGACATAGCTACAAGTTACGTTCTATAGGAATGTCAGCCATACCGTCGTATTTGAAATAGACGGTAATAAATTATTTTAAATTTAGAATGTTGCGAAATAACATTGTGATTGTTGTTTACTCTTGAGCGTGCAAAATAGATTTTGTTCCCTGATTTTAATTAATAAAAGCGTGCTTTCCTAAATTAGTGATATAAAAATGAGTAGTTTAAGTTCGTTAGTCGAATATTTGTGGCATTTTAGGCCTATTTTTATCAAATGTGTTTTTTATGCCAATATCGTGTCTGGTAATTTGTGCCCATTATCATACAATAAACATCGAATTATTGTGTTGTAGTGTAAAGGTCTCTAGAAAGGAAACGTTGTAGTTTTCTTAATTTCGTGGTAAACGACCGACTGCGTTCATATGAGTTAATATTTCAGTGTGTTATTAGTTGAAGCCGGTTTCTATGGCGCGTGTCTTTGTCTTGAACCCGTATATTGTTTAGTATTTTATTTAAAGCCTGCTCCACGCGTGCGTTCCAATTACTATTATTCTCGCCATACATTATAATCACTCTTATTTAACAATAAATAGCTACGAAGTAGATGGAAATAGTTGTTACGCGTCTTTTTGCAATTTATCTAGGCTTACAATTAGGTAAATTATAAGTGATTTTATACTAGTAACTGTTTATTGCGAAGATGTGTTGCAAACTAAGAGCAGCCATAAAGTTTTCTCGGATAATATACCTACCTTTTTTAACGAGGGGAAATCCGATTGAGGTCTAACCGCCGCGAGTGAAACCCGGTGGGGGTGTGTGGGGTTCGCCACGTTGGGGATGCTCACTAAAACCCCTCGGTATTCCGCCCTTCGCTCTAATGTCAGGGCCTCGGGTAAATGGCCTCGCCACTCCGCAAGGCCCTAGCAGGCGTGGCCCATCAGCCTCATTTAACTATATACCTACATACCTACCCATTGTTCAGTAAACTAAAACAAAACAGACACGCGCCGGCCATCTTTTGAACTAGGACAGAATTGGGCCAACTTTTGCACTCGGACAGAATTTAGGCCGATTTTTGAACGAGGACAAAATTTGGGCCAACCTTTGAACAGGGAGAAAATTTAGGCCAACTTTTGAACAGGGAGAAAAATTAGGCCAACTTGAACTAGGGCAGAATTTAGGCCAACTGTTGTACTAGGAGACAATTTAGGCCATCTATTGAACTAGAAGCGAATTTGGACAAACTTTATTTAGCGATCCACGCTGAACGAGCATTGTGACAAATGTGAGGAGTTGGCCGAAAGTTTTTTGACGAGTATGTGGTACTTTGTGTTCTACAGCAATTTGATTACAATTTTATGCATATGTAATTTTATAAACTGTTTACATTTTTAGTTTGACGGTTTGAATCACTATTATACAGTCATAGTAATATAGGTGATTGTTAGACTAAAAATAAAAATTGTAATGCTAAAGCCTAAACGCGTTAAAACTATCTATGTTTGGCAGGTTCTTTATTTCTTAGTATTCATTTGCATTACCATCAGTAGAAAAACATTACTTCTACAGAGCTTGTGTAAAATTTTAACAGATAGTAAGGCAAATGAACGGTTGGTAAAATATAGGAACGGGCCAAATATGAAAGAAAAATACTAGGAATGGCAATGCCAGTATTTTAATGTTTTACCTTGACAGTTAGTTCCACTTATTCAATAGATGACATCGGTATCAAGTCATTATAATTTTACACGTAACGTCTGTAGAAACTTTTTTCAATTTAAAATTTGTTTGAAATGGAGATGAAAGATATAATTAATGTTTGGTACATGTTTCCCATTATAAAGGCATATATAATGTTTGTACTTTAATGACTAAAATTATTTAATTACTTGAGTTATTTATTTAGTATTGAAAATGTATAAATAAATACTTTCATTATTAGACTGATTTGGTCTAAAAAATATCATTTTGTGGGTATACAATAGCAGGCCATAAATGTCCCACTGTTGGGTTCGGGCCTCCCACTATAGGGGACCGGACAGTATACCCGCCACGCTTGTCCAAGGCGGATTGGCAGATTTGACACATCGGTTATCTCGCTGTGCAGGTTGCATCACGATGTTTTCCTTCACCGTTATTAGCTCGTGGTAATTGTAACAATATGCACTTTAGGTCGGGAAACTGCCTAAGTGGTGCATGCGTTCTGGCCAGGATCGAACCCGCGCCCTTTGAGTTTGGGACGCGTGCGCTAACCATTACGCTACCACGACTTCCATGACTTGTCAATATCAAAATGTAAAGAACTGGTGGTTATCAAAAACTTTGTATACGTTAATAGTAGACTAACAGTTTTAAATAATAAAACACTGGTTGGAAGTTAGTGGTGTTTTTATATATCGAAAAGTTAAGAAACAGTGACTTGTGGCGCCCTCTGATCAAAGTGGAAATGTAGGATTAGGCCCTTGTTCAGGAAGTACCTTATTTATTAAGGTTTTGTCATTCCCAGTATTCTGCTGTGGTATTAAATCGTGGTCGCAAATGTGTGTCCGTTTGTCTGAGGGTTTTCGATACCTGTACAGTTTTGCACAACTTATAATTCCGATCGGCAGTTTAAGTATGCGCTGAAAAGTGCAGACCGCTTTCCGTCATGTAAATAATCTATATTGAACTTTATCCGCTAGCGGAAATGGTAGTGTTGCTTGCTATGTTTCCCGCGCTACTAAAATTGGTCTAATGCTCAGGTACATTTGGAGGAAGGACTAGTTGTGTAAAACAGTACTGCCCTACTTTTTGCAATACAAAAAAATATCGTTTAGTAGTACAAAATGAGATGTGTTTTGTGCCGTGTTTCGTCGTTCTTGATGTCTAGTAACGAATTTATTGTCTTTTTTTTTGTTTTTCGCGACAATTTTGCAGGATGTGAGAGTGATATAATATTATCCTCGATAACGTGCCAGAATGTTATATTTTGTTTTTTTTTTGAATATAATATTGTTTATACCTATGCCACGCTATAATGGCCGTTTTGACACATTACAATAATGATGTGAGATTGTATAGTAGGTATGAAGTAACATTGAGATCAATTTTATGACTTTTCGAACGTAGTTATTAATTTATATGAAACTTCATGAGCGGGCAACCGTCAAAACGGCCAACATAGCGCGGCGTGGGTCTAGTAAGTTACATGGAAGGATCAACTCAGCGCTGAAACTCCCACACAAGTATATAGGTTTTGTTTTAATCGATGTGATTTTTTTAAAAGTATGACTATTTATCCTTTTGTTAGTCTTAAATGCTCATTTTTTTAAATATTTACCATTTATATTTTTAGTTAAGTTATAATTTTTAAGTTCGGCTTACAATATTCGATCTTATTTTATTTTTTTATATAAATCAATGAAATATGCAATTTATATATTATGTATAATCTGGTACCTTAGTCATAGGATATCGAATTGTAGCGTCCTCGAAATGCTTCGGTTCCGCTTAGTTTTGGGTCTGTATTCTAGAGCAATATACTTAAAACTGCTAGAATAATAATACTGTCTATACCGATTTCGGTTATGGCAACCATGATGTATTGCGCGAATAGGAGTTCTGATTATTGAGCCGCACGTGATACATATAGCCAATTTTAGCAGATGAAAACGCTACCGCAATAATTAGGTTACAGCGATATATGAGTGGAGCCTTTTTTGTAGCGTCTGATATAATCTTTCTCGCTTGTCATTAAAGCTTTGGATTTTTTTATATTTTAAGGTGACTTTACTCGCACATATATTAGGTGCATGCAGTTGAAACGTCAAGAGGCCCGCCCTGTGACGTTTTACGCATTCGGAAATGCTTTTTAATTTAGACGGATTGTTATATCAAGCATCGCTTTTGAGTGTCGTTCTAGAATAAAGACTAACGGTCTTATTCATATTGAGTTAGAGCAAGTTTATAGGCTTCTTTAAGGTTCTTAAAGAAGCATACAAACTTACTCTAACTCAATATAAATAAGACCGTAAAGTTTTAGTGTGAAAATGTTTATGTTACGCACAATTTATGCATATTTTTTAAAATATTTCGACATCTACGTTTAAGTGAAGCTAATAAAGCGGATTGTATATTGACATATTCCTAATAATACATTTAATAAATTTTAATATATGTTGTAACACCAAGCTTTTGTATCGCTTGTGACGTCTTTATTTTTTTATGCATAACTGTTTATCTGTTTGCGTTACGTCCATTTTGATAATGAATTAATGACCTAAATTTTCTAAAAAAATATTAATTATAAATTTTAGCGAGTTGACAACGTAGTTTTTAGACTACTACGGTACTAATAGATAATGCTCCCGGATGGTTCGAATGACCCGCTCTGTATAAGTTTAGATATTTGTAAATTACTTTTTTAATATTAGCTAATTTGAAAATATAATAATATTTCATAATCTGAAATTTTGTTTATTTATACAGAATTTAAGTAACTTGAAATATTACAGTTGTAACCTTGTAGCAGTGCCTTTATTTTATTAGGGAAATGTTTAAAAAAAACTGTGTGTGCAATTCACATTCGGCAGAAGTGAAACTTCAGAAAAGTAGCCTACGAGAGAAAGAGATAAATATAAAGAGTATCAGGAGTATTAGGATAATTATAAGGTTTATTATTTTTATGATATTTTTACCAAGCTCAAAAATTATTTTAATTATTTTATATTTTAATGCAAGATATTACATTTTATACATTACATATTTAAAATATATTATAACTTTTCAATTTACACAAATGACACGAGAAGCATATGATAACTAAAACAGGAAACAAATGCTCTAGTTTAAATTTGATTTATGAAATTCAAATTCAAAATATTTCCAACTCTATCTATAGTATAGTGTAATACCTCTTTACTGTCGTTTTTTTCGTTTCATCTAGTTTGAAATCACAACGATTCTAAAGAAGTTTCACTTTAATTTGTAATCCTTATTATAATATATATATATATATATATATATATATATGTAATATTAATGTTGTAATTTTTAACCTTATATAAAATTGGTTTTTCGAACCAATTGGTAGCTCTTAGGTCCATATTCTAGAACTATATTATAAGTTAAATCTAATAAATTGAAATATTAAACGGTACTGTGACGTCTCTTGCATATAAAAGTGCTCTATGATTTAGACGGATTATCCGCTTTATCACCTTGGTGTTGTTCTAGAATAAGGGCCCTAGTCCATATTAATACGGTAATGCTAATAAATGTGAGATAACGTAACGATCTTGGCACTCAGAGGTGTCATTGTACTTAGTTAGGGATTAACATTTATTTAGTCAAGACTTGAAATTAATAAATAAAACTTTGAGTGCTCGTTGATCCAATGTAGATATTTATTTTTGTTATCGTATTTTACCCAAAAAATACTATATATATATGGAAGCATATATGATGGAGTAGTGATGCTTGATTGAAAAGTTCAATGACTAATAATATCAATTGTGTAACGAAGATCCTGTGGTTCCGATTTGCTGGTTTATAAAAATTGATTTTCGAATTAAGGAATGCGTTCCATTTTGGAGCACTAAAGTAAAAACGATTTTTTTATTGCAGAGTTCAACAGACAGGCAGTCGGCCCATATTCTTATTTGAAAAATAAATTCCTTTTTTGCATTTTTACTGTGAGTTGAATATGTCATTTTGTCACAATGACGCCAAAACTACATGTTTTGTATTTTTGTCAGTATATACCGGATTTTTATATAATGCTATCCATTTATCCTTATATTTGGTAGAAAAACGATGTTACAGTACGAGCAAAACTTAAATCTGTCCTTGAAGTTCGTACACGTCATGGCACAAAACACAATTATATGGTTCACAGACAGTTGAATGGGGAGTGTTGCGCTCTCGCTCGTCCGCTATTCTGACTGGCATGCCATCCCTTTCTCACAACACACCGTAAGGTGTAATAAATGTTAACATTTAACCGAGCCTAACTTCACTCAAAGCGCATCTGAAAGGTTTGCGCGTACTGTACTTGTATGGAGCTCGTGTCAAATTTTAACCAGTAGTCTGTCTCACGAAATAAGTGTCGTCGACGGGGCGCTGCGATCGTGCATCGGAATATTCGAAAGATAAAATACTTTTAGAACATTTCCGATTTTATAGTATTAGGTAAATAAAATAATAATATAACGTAACATTTACATTAAAACACTTGATAAAAACGACAACAACGTTGCTCTGGGGATTTATTGTAATTAGTTTAATTTTTGCCCCGGGACTTGTTTCGTGAGACGCACTCAATTAAAGCAAATAAATGAGTAATAAGATAAAGAAATCTGGCAATTGCAATCGGACCATGGACAATATAACTAGACGCTGCTCGATTTAAAATCTTTAATGGAACAACTGGATTTTTGCTATTCGAATTGTATACATAAATAGTTAGGCATGAATATTACGTTCTAAGAATATTTTTTATTCAGCATGTCTTTATTTTATCAAGTAAGCATTTCCCAATCAATAAAGCATTTAAACTGTGTGTAATATAGTTGTAAGACTGGCGCGTTGATGCGACGCGTCTCATAACACTTGGTTCGTGAACAATATGTCCGTTGAGTTTTGCTTCGCGCTGTAGTGACAAGTATCGTGGCAAGTTATAAAGAAATCGGAAGTGCTATAATCTATAATATTCAAATATTTAAATAATTTAAGTTATGATTCTCCAATATTGTGGAAGATGTATAATATTTTTTACTAATAAATTTAATATTGTAAATTTTGACGTTTCTTTTTGTCCCGATTAGTGCTAGTTTTTAACAGAGTATTATTTATTGGTGTAAACTCATATAGCGTTCCAATTATAGACAAGTAGCCGATATTCATATAAAATAAGATATTAATTTATAAAACAGTAATTACAATACCAGTATATAAGTGAGTTTTTCCAATCGACCATATGTGGCCAAATCCGAGTTTGAGATTTAGCGAAAAATTCTCAAAGGAGTCTCGAGCCGGTTTTTATGAAAAGTGGTGGCATCATTCATCTTTTTTTAAATCAATAACCCTGGTTAAGAACCAAATCAACTAATTTTGAAAAAAAACTTATACAAACAGTGTATGTAGCTTCAGTATTTTAGCTATTTTGTACATTTAAGGATTTTGCCTTAGTACTTGAAAAATTCACGTGTTAAATTACTTTGAGGGTTTAGGCTCGTAACATATTTCGCCTAATTTCTCAGCTGAGTACTTTATTGCAATAAAGTACTCAGCTGTAAAAAGCTGTAAAGTTATTACCGTGCATGTTCTGCTGAACATGCACGGTAATAACAGTGGTAGTAATGGTTTTTTATAAGATCTACATATTGATTTTATAATTATTTTTATGCAATTTTAAATAAAATAACAGCCAATTTTATTCAAATTTATATCCAATCACACCTTACATGTTCATTCGTGTGAAAGAAGATACTTAATTATTATTATAAGATTCGTGCTCTGTCCTTATTAAAGTATGTAGGTATTGTGTCTGGAAAATGCAATAAAACAAGTCGATAACGTCCTTTATAATTTAATAATGCTATAACAGCAATACTCAACGACTAACAAACATTACACAATTATTTTGGTCAACAACACTGTTCATAAATTATTTTGATATAACAACACAGATCGATAAACTTGTTAACGTCAAAAGTTAATAAATCACAGTTGTCATTTGTCTTTATCATAGATTAGTTCTATATTTTAAGCAAATTATCCTTATCAATAATACAATACACACTATTTTCTACTTTCAAAGCATTTATTATCAAAGCACATACATTCGTCTTAATAGGTATAAAAATAATCTACGTGCTTTCTGTCCAGAGCACTGTCTATATAATAACATTTATTCTCTTTTAGTTTTTACCCAATCACCTCTATTAATACTACTGGACTGGCTATTATTGCATGATAACCATATTTTTGTGTCAATATATGAAGCCCCACTTGCGGCTTTCTCTAGAACGAAATATAAATAACTTTTTAATTAATCGGGACTGCCGCACTCATTGCCTCGACTATTAGCGCCGTCGCCACTCAGAGACAAAAATGAAACGATAGCAACCTGTCGAATGATAATAAGTGTTCCTATTCCATAAAATATCACATGATTATGTAGGTATGCAATAATACGTAAAAACAATGACGATTTTAAAGCTATTGTATTAACTTAAAACTAAACAAATATTTCACTTAAAACTAAACAAATATTTAACTTTTATTATTTTAGGGCAGAGTTAGGTAAGGAGGACTTTATACAGGGGTTAAATTGAAAAAGTATCAGCGGTGACCCGTGAGCATAAGTTATGATTTCAAAATCAACCAGAATGGCTCTAGTATACGCGAAACCATCTTAGTTCACTCCGTCTGTGATCACTAACGACGGAGTGAAGTATGGGAGTTATTTACACTGGCTACAGTCGCGCCCCCAATTTAATGCACTTGACTGACTTTTTTTTAAACATAAAGAATGTCTTGTTTACCCATAGATAAAAATAGACTATGCTCCTACCTTTACCTTCCTACCCTTCATAATTTTTATTGTTTTTATGATTCTTTTTTAAAATTTTCAGTTAAGAAATACGTATAATAGTTTTTTATTGTTCTAAAAAAAATCTAATTGCTCGAAATGTATAAAATAAAAATTTTGCAACATTTTTCAGTATTTCATTTTTATTGGTCCATAGACCATCAATTGCAATTAAAAATAGAGACAATACTAATTAAAACAATTTAAATGTGTCATTATCTCATTTTTAAAGAGGCGCGTCATGCGAATTGTCTAAAGCATTGTCAAGTTTTTGTGGCACACTCAACTTTCTGCACTATGATACCTACCAGTTAGTAGATTTCATAATTACCTTTGCCTTTAGTTAGATAAAACGACTTACGTTTAATAAATATAGAGAGAATCAATGACGATCGTAAACCATTTAAAATTGGCATTATATAGTTCTCTAAAATTATTTATTTTATTAAAATGGGTCAATTAATACATCACTACCAAGAATATGTTACCATATTCCAAGATATATATATATCCATATTATAAAATGCGTTGTACACTCAACTTTATGCAATTCATAAAGTGGTGACAAAATATTTCAGTGCCAAAGTAACTTGTCTGTGTGATGTCCTAGCTATCAGGTGCACAGTTATATTAATTAGCACATTATAATAATAAATATGATAAAAATTATTATTGTCATTATTTTTTGCAACTACTTAACGAACTTACATATTTTGTTAAAAAGGCCTTCAATAAAAATTTTAAAGCGTAAATCATATTAAGGCAACATCTTGAAAAAACTATACTTATCTGAGAAGAATTTTATTCTATCTTCAAAATATGCGTTTTATAGAAGAGCCTCTTAAACTATAAAACTGAATTTTACTTTCATTTCAAAATTGAACTTATAGGTTGCTATAAGATTATACGTTTGGGTGTTACGTTAAAAAACAGACAAATATGGGGTGAATATATTTACCCAGATCTTTAACATTATGTAATAAACATTATTTATTATTATCATAAAATTTCTTTTAAATTTTTGTAATACCTTTTTTTAACATTAGGTAGTTAATTTAAAATTATTCGTGTTACAAGTATTATCTAGTTATTTCATCGGTGTGCATTTTATACTTTAGTTGTGCATAAAAAATAACAGTAGGTATATGGTCCCATTATAGGCTTAAACTAAAAAATTCTTTAACCAAACAAAACCATTCTTAAATTTCTCGAAATATAAAAAAAATTACACACAATCAAAATAGCACAAGCAAAACCTATTTTAAAAGATCATGACCAGTTATATAATAATAATATATATATATATATATATATATCAAAGGGTGAACAAGGTTAACTACCCATTTAAAAGGTTTGTCCACCAATAGCCAGCATGATGTTCTCGAAGGCGATCCAGTTGATGAGTGCCCAAGGTCCGAGTCGCATCCACAAAGGTAAAAATCCTTTGTAAAGTGATAATATGCCTTCGTTCCGTACAGATTGCTGGAGACAATCTATCATGCCGCGATATAATGTGCCTCTGAAATCAACAAGAGATTTCGTTGTTCTTATTTTTGATCAAGTTTCTGGCTAATACCGATTTTTCAATCATCACATAAAAGTTATCGGTTATATAAATTATAACCAGACTGAATTTAAAAGTGTAACAATTCAAATGTTTAATTCAGGCAACTGTCATTTTCATTTCTTTCATGTTGTATTTTATGCTATGAATAACTTTTATGTGGTGATTGAAAAATCGGCCGAAAAACAAATTATTATCAATGCCTCTGTGATTGAGTGAGTTATGACTTTGCTGACTGAATTCAACAGAACGAAGACACTCGGATTTGATTCCTGGCATAATAAATTTCGTAAACGACTTTTCACAAATTACGTCACACGAATTTGATTATTTTTGACCCCTCCCCCGTCCTTGTCACAGCCGGTCACATTCATGAGACTCCTCCCTCCCTAGTGTGACATCACATATTTTGCAATATTACATCAATAATTATTCCATTTACTTAAATTATTTTTTAATAATTTAAACACTACGCTTATACAGATAGAGTTGGAAATATTTTGAAGTTTTTAGATTATAGTTTAAATTTCGTGTTTGAAAGCTTAAAGCTTAAGCTTCAAATGTGACTTCACGAAACTTGGACCCGCCCCCCCTGCACACAATTTCGCACTTCGTCGACCGTGTATTTTACCTGTACCAATACATAACATTGAAATGTCTATCTGTGATTGTAGTGAAAACAATTATTCAATGCCTAATACATACTAAATAACCATTTTAATAATTTATCTATCTATCTAAAAGTTTGTTATGAAATACTCCAAAACGAGTGTATTATGAAATTTTTTGAAATTAAAACAAATTTTATGTTTTAGTTCCGTGTATGTTCCATCTCATATCTTGTAAAGTTCATGAAATATGAATATACACAGTCATATTATTATTATTATTCTCATAGTTCATATTATTATCCTTTTAATTAACCACATGTTAATGATGAAAAAAAATATAGAAAAGAAACAGCATTGCACCTCGACACACCACCGGACATTGACTTAACCGATGTGTATAATCAGTCAATCCGCCTTGATCACGCATGGCGGACATAATAATTAAAATTTTCCATTACATAGAAATTGTAAAGGCTGTTTACAGTGGAATACGTACAACAATAACAGAATTACAATAGAAACTAAAAAGTGCATAAACATGAATCTCAACTGTTTCACATTTTCGTTGTATAGATTTGTGTTTAGTCCTGTACGTAGCGACCTTGACCTCATTTCTGCGACCTCGACCGCTACTACATTGTGATATCTAGAGCACTATACAATATTATACGAGTACATATATCGCTTGTTTGGGTGAACAGGGTATTATCTAAATACAGTCCTACTACAAACTTGCATTTCTGTAATTAAAATGGTCTTATAATTTTATGACAAAATAGTGAGCTTATAAAATACTATATACATAGAGTTTTCCCGCAGCGTAGCCACGGGTCGAACCCTAAGAAGTAGCTCTATTTTATTTAAATACAAATCCTGCTAAATACAAGTGAAACATTAACTAACCAGATGCATGATAGTGAAAACCTCTTAAAATTTCGGTGCGTGGTTAAGTTTAGGAGGACTTAGCGGATATACAGATAGATAGAGGCTGAAAGCGGTTTTTTTATAGATGAGATTAATCAAATAATTATAGAAATAGAACAAACGTTAATATGAAATCATCTAATCGTTCTCCTGAAAAAAAATGGTTTTATCAGTTAATATCCTGTTCATCTACACTTCTGGATAAGGCTAAGACAACATTAGGCATGAGTATATAATCTAATTGAACGTGTTGTTATTATTATTAAAACTATATACGATATTTTTTACAGTTACAAATTGATCCTACAATCCTACAACTCTTGCATTACGGGACAATAATAATATAGAATAATATCAAAAACCCAAAATAAACTTTGATAACTTATTTTTATACCAAAGACAACTGAACTCGGCGAAAAACGATTATGGTAGAAAGACTACATAGACACTAGACACAATTTGAATCAACTAAACAAGACCTATCAGAATAAAATGCTCTAGCTGTAAGCCGTAATAAATACGCGCATGATATTATACGCCTTCGAGAACATTTCCATTGAAATGGGTTACATAACTACCCATATTTATGGGCCAGAATGGCAAGGAGATATAGAAAAATATATGCGGGTTGGTTATATATCTCGTAACCTTTCCTGAAATTTTCCAAGTATTATTGTGATTGGAAGACTTACATTGTAAGGATATATAGTACACTCTTCAGGCGGCGAGTTCAACAACTGACCTTTCGACTACGATGACCAATGCATTGTATTTGGTTATTTACCATGCTTATTTATACATGTACCCAAGTACAATTGTACACCCAGAGCCCGTAAACGCAAGACTTGCGTCATTCTATGCACAGTGCTTACTGCGAGTTTTTTTTATTACTCTATCACGTCCCAGTTAACGCAATGTTGTATGGCATACTTTATGTCTCCCTTCACGCTCACGAGATGGTGCTAAATCATTCCCATATAAAATTGCGTTAACTTGAACTTGATTTTACATAAGTACTCCACCGCATAGGGATGGGTGATTCTGTGATGATTAAACGATCAAAATAATCATAATTAACCTAAAAGTATAACCGAGACCAATCTATTGAGATATCGAGATGTTTTCCGATCGTATTGAAACAAATTATTCGAGTCGATGACCGTCCGTCGGACAAGACCCAAGCGTGACTCGTACTCTAATTCAAGTCGAGATGAATCGAAACTATCGACTGCAAGTGAAAATAATTAAGAGTTATCGAAATGTTTGAACAGTCGAAACAAGCGATTTGAACATCACCAACAGTCATCGCGCATCCGTAGAAGCTTCTGAGAAAAAGTGCTGTGTCATAGGTAATGATCAGAAATGGATGGACGCATGAGGTATCACGGACACGGGGCTGCATGATATTTCAATATTACTTATTACGCAAGCATTGTCGTTCAGAGAGAAGTATATATGTTAAAAACAATATTTGAATTTTAATATTTCAAATAAGTATTTCGATTAGTTTTTCCGTCATCAAATCACTGTTCTGTCACTACATCAATAAAGCGTATTGCCGAGATGTGGTGTGGTTACCCTACCAGGTTATGTATCCCAATACATATTTACAAATTGGATAATTCAACTTCCATATATACACTTGAAAATCTGCTGTATTCTTGAGACCTGGACATTTAGAGAACTAAAAGTAGTTTAGTTAACGCATCTAAATATCATAAATTCTTACCGTCCATCGCGTCCCACTGGTTGATTCATCAGTCGAGTCTTCAGGACATCAGCAGGCGTTCCGAGTACGGCGGCAACAAAACCCGCAGTAAACGCCGCTGCGGCATGAACGAGTGCGTTGTCAGCCATCCCGAACTCTCTCATCAGGAACTGTTTTGTGTAGTCGTAGGCTGCAAGATCTCCCATATTGACTAGAGCTGCTCTCTGGACGTTAGGTACAGCGCCTGAACATTAAAACAATGACTTAGGTAATTAGGTGGAAACTAATAACAATTTTAAATACCAAATAATAAAATTGAAGGTCTGTTCTGTCTGTGATTCCAAAATAAATGTCAAATTTAAATGAAAACTGTTATTTACACCATGCCAAATCATAAATAATAGTTTTTAGAAGTTTGTCTGTGTGTCTCGAATATAAAATATAATGTTATTATTTAAACAACACAAGTCTGTAGAAGATGACCGTAAAAGTTCAACAAGTTCATATTGTAATTGTTTGGTCTTAGCACAGATTCTGTTTGTATTTACAGTCACGGAATGGAAAGGTTCTTCACTTTAAAGTCACTTGCTTGCATGAGTACAAGAAACAGTACTGTCAACGTTTTTATAAATGTTACGTTTATAAAATATAAAAACATGAAAAAAGAAAATTACAATGTTGACAATGACAAACACTGAGATCAACAATAAGAAATAAAGAGGATACAATCACTACGCTTGTCATAAATATTAAAAGCAATAAAAAGGTTTTATATATCTAAACAATATTCTTAGACAAGATAGAAAGTCAAACAACTTTGATCTAAGTAATTTAAACTTTATTGTGAAGAAGTTAAACATAATTTTCTGTGGAACAGTTTGTTCTGGGACTTAGTTTGAAAAGGCAACATGTGCTCGCGGAACGTTAAATGAGTCAATTTGAAAACTGGCGAACCTTTTCATGCCATGACTGTACCAACTCTGTTTTATATCCCTAAATAATTAAATTCGGTAAATAAATAAATAGATCAGCCGGTTCGGCGGCGGAAACAGCTGAATCACAGAAGCGGCGCAAATATACAAACTTCAGTGAGAGATAGGTATCTATATGTTTGTGTCGTTTGCTGTTGAGACGCTTGGACCATCTAGCCCTGAGGCACATGGTCTCTAAAAGAATTCCCAAAACGCTAAATTGATTCCTCACGTGATAGGGAGCTGGTTTCTACCTCGGTCGCGATCCATCGGAGTAACATAGCCAGCCTTCTGGGAACCTTACCCATTGACATTTTACATCAAGAAATTATTAAATTAAAACAGCAGTTCCATAATTAGTTTTATTTCCATTTAAATTATTTTTATTGATTTAAATACTCATAAGATACAGTTGGAAATATTTTAAGTTTTTCGTTAATAGTTCAAAATTCGTGTTTTAAAGCTTAAATATATTAGATTTATGAATAGCCCCAAAGGTCTAAATCCGCCCCTGAGTTTAATACAACTTATGTTAAGATTTCTTTCTTCTTTAAATAATATTTAAGTACCTCTCCAAAATCCTAAGAGTCCGGCCTCAGCATAGAGCATCGCGTATGCCTGTCTGCAGTTTTTAAACCTCGCTGGTTTCCCTTGAAGGATATTTCGACCCTCGGCTTGCATTTGCACTTTCACCAGATCCGTGGGAGATGCTATCAACTGGGCGAGTGAGCCTGCTGCGAGTCCACCTGTCGAACTTCGCACGAATTATGTTATGTTGTTGCATATCTAGTTGTTAAATATGAAAAATAAGTCAACTACGGTCGATCAACGTATAGTGAAGGGTTCTATAATGTAACGAACGTTTGTTGTTTATAATATATAATTTGATTACGGAACACAAAAAATGTATAATAATATTTAATAGTGCAAATAGTGCAAAATATTTCAAAAATTTAACGGATTTTCTTCAAGCCTTTTGAAATATTTGTCATATTGCATTATCTTTAATTATTTCAGTAATTGTACCCCATAGCATCAAAAGTTAAGGGGGTAGAAATTAACTTTTGATCATATCTATGAAGAATCACACATTTTACGACTTGGGTCGCGTTAACTTGCAACCTATTGACATTAATTTAAAAGTAATTAAGAAAAATCCTTTGACTTCTGTCAAATTGTTACATGTCCATACATGCAAAAAAAACTAAAAATTAGTTTTTTTTTTTCAATATGAATAATCTATTGTTTTGTAGATTAAAAAGAAATTTCTGTTCTAAGCTTCAATTATCTATAATATTATAAAATTCTAAACATGTAGTGTATGTACATTGAAGCTATTTAAAAAAGAAACAACTGGAATAGACTATTTTAGATTTCTTGTGTGTTTGTCGGTTTGTCTGTTTGTTTAGGATTCACGTAAAAACTACTGGGCCGATTTCGACGCGGTTTTCGCTGATCGACAGCAAATTCTTACACTAAAAATCTGCGCTACTTTTTATCCCGGGAATCTCGCAGGAATTTTTCTGGGAATGATTTAAAATGGCGAATTTAACAAAAAAAAATCGAATTCGAATGCGGTTTTTTCACTGATCGATAGCAAATTTTTAACCGACTTCCAAAAGGAGGAAGTTCTCGACTTGATTGATATTTTTTTAAAGTATGTACACCTATTACTCTTGAGATTTATGATCCGATTTACGTGATTCTTCTGTAGTTTGATGCGGAATAGTTGCCATTTGGTCCCCTAAAAATTTAACATAGTTTGGCCCCGAGTTTTTATTTTATGAACATTTTTCCATTCCGTTCCGTATGTACAACACCGACTACGCTAAGATTTATGATCCGATTTACGTGATTCTTCTGTAGTTTGATGCGGAATAGTTGCCATTTGGTCCCCTAAAAATTTAACATAGTTTGGCCCCGTAGTTTTCATTTTATGAACATTTTTCCATTCCGTTCCGTATGTACAACACCGACTACGCTAAGATTTATGATCCGATTTACGTGATTCTTCTGTAGTTTGATGCGGAATACTTGCCATTTGGTCCCTTAAAAATTTAACATAGTTTGGCCCAGTAGTTTTCATTTATGAACATTTTTCATGATTTTTTTTCCATTCCGTTCCGTATGTACACCGATTACGCTGAGATTTATGATCCGATTTACGTAATTCTTTTTTAGTTTGATACGGAATACTTGCCATTTGGTCCCCTAAAAATTTAACATAGTTTGGCCCAGTAGTTTTCATTTTATGAACATTTCTTACGAGTAAACCATAAAAATTACAATATTTGGCAACATTTTGTTGTTATAACAGTGTATGTATATGGTAATTTTTATGGTTTGCTCGGCACCGACTTCAAGATGTAAAAATGTTATATTATTTTGTGTCTTAATAAACTAAATAAATTCTTAGTCTAAAATCTTTATTAAGTTATTTTATACTTTTTAGTTTTTGTAGTCGGTTTTTTTAAACGAATATTTTTTATGTAATAAAATGGGTGATATATTTAAAATTTTCCCGGGAGCTGTTTGTAGTTGTTCGGGTGCATAAAAACTAGCTTATCCGACACAGTTTTCACTAAAACTTGCTTTGTGATCCGGAAATCCCGCGGGAATTTTAAGTCCAGCATTGACGAAGTCGCGGGCAGATCCTATTATAGAGCATACAATCTCCAAGAAAATGGTAGTCATACATATTATATAATACGTAAGTATTGACCTACTGACAGATTATGTTTGACAAGTATATGTTTCTTATGTCGAATAGAATTTACCTGTAACCTACAAGTAAATCTTTAGACTTGTACAACTGAATTTATGTTTGAAAAGTCTATAAGTAATAGATCTAATCTAATAACGATAATAAAATTGCAAAAATTCTTAATAAGGCAAAATATATATGTATTATATACAACAAAACACCTAATGTACATATACATTTCTAACAATAAACTATTATTCTATTCTATCCTACCATATTATCCTAACAGCCCCTGTAGACAAGTGGCATTACCGCTAAACTAATAGAATGGAAATTTATGCGAATGACATAATACTTGCGTAACGATGTCATTCCCATACATATTCTATTCTATCCGTTTAAAGCTAATGCCACATTTCTCTGGTTACATTACGTTAAAAGCGTGTAAATTGACTCAAAAAACACCCCCAAAAATGTTTCAAAAGAAAATTGGCAAATACTCAAGGTTGGGAAACTTATCGTGTCTACATTTACTGTAAATCATCAAAACGTTTCTGTGCCCTCATTATTTCTGATTCATTGGAACGTTTCCAATCTTTTAGGGCAGCTCGTCTTTGTTACAGTGTACAGCCCTCCCCTGTGTCAAATGAGTGGACAAAGTTAATTCATTAGCCGACCTAATTCCTTCATTTCAAAGACGACCGAATTATAAGATAAGCAGTAGTATATCTTGTGTTCTAGATTTTCTAATTATTACTTTATTTGTTAAATCAACACTGGTTTGGCGACAACATTGTTAGAAACACGGTATAACAGAATTGAATAAAAGTAATGTTAGATATTAAAGTGGACATTGTTTTAAAAACCCATTACAATTTAATTAATTAACTAAGATTTTATTCAAAAAAATCTCATAAGGCTAAACGGTTTAGGTAATATCTTTAGTTTTGATTTAAGAGATAACCATAAGATACTTTTATCTTGAATAATGAGATATTTTTCAGGATGAAGTATATATAGGTTCTTGTTTAGCAGCTATCTCAGCTGATGACAATGAGATTTAGGATGGAGCACGCATAGGTACCTAGTAGATAGATACCCATTCACGCGTGACTTGAAGATATATGATAGTTTCCTCGGAATATAATTTCGCAATTTACCTAAGTGAAATTGCTATAAAAGCTTTACCTAGTATGTTTATAATAATCAATGTAATTTTGACCCTCCCCTGTCCTGATTTAATTTTGTTACAAACATATATTGTTGCTATCCAGAAGGGATCAACAATATCTAGAATTTTAACAAACTTTAGAATAATTGCTTTTTTCGCTTTCATGTATTGTCTGATGATAATACATGAAAACGACAAAAGCAAAGGACAACTGAACAAGCATGCAAAATTGTAAGTCTCAAGGAACTGGTTCTAATTAAGCTTGCAAGATTTGACCTAAACAAACAGTATAACAAACATTGTAAGTTAAATTAAAACTTGTCAAAATATTACCTACTATTATACCTAATCAAATTACAGTTGAAATAAGTCTTATTAATAAATTCTAATAGCCATAGGTATACTTCTAAATTAAGAATAAGATTAAAAATTAAAAATGTCTCACCCAAAGAAGCGGCTCCTAACGACACTTTCCCCTTTTCATCTTTCAAGACATTTCTGATATGTTCATAAAATATCAGTCTGCATCCAGAATAGATGGCATGGCGTTGAAACATCGGCATAAGACCGCTCCACAGCTTCAATACCCCTTCTTGTTTTGCTATGCCCACTGCTGTTTTAACCATACCGAGATTCTCCAACTATAAATGTAAATAAATACTCATTTATCGCAAGTCATAACAACAATTAAGTATTAGGGTCACTAATTTTCATGCAAAATAAAAAAAATGGAAAGCACTCTTTATATAAAGCCTGGCTATACGTTTAAAACATGAACTATTTTTTGCTTTCTGGCAATACTTCTATGTTATTTTTAAACCAAAAATTATTTCGTCATTATTTGACAATATTTACCAAAAAACCGTTGACATGACAAGTTTTTGAAGGTTCATTTCGCTTCTTTTAATCGAATAAGCGCTCTATTAACTATAACAAAGTGTTAAAACTCTTGCTTACAAAATTATAGTCATTATTATTAAAGCTACCACAATAGGTGTCATGTTGTTGTATGTTGATAAAATGCGTATGTCGTAAATAAAATAACTTGATACTTGCAGAATATTTAGTGTACTACTAAACATTACAATTTTGGAGTTGCTAGAGTTTAAAGAAATTTTCGAAAGTGGTACGTACTCCTATTATTTTCATCTTTATTTCACTAGACTGAGTATAGATATACGTTTTACTGATTTTTATACGTTTACGACAGCAATAAGCTTACCCAACGTATCGTCTGGTGAGATTTCGTGACAATATTTCGTTCTTTTAAATTGTGGTCGTGTCACATCTCTTACTATTTCTTAATAAAGAATTTATATGCGTAAACATTTCCTTCTTCGTCGTAATAAATAAGTATCTATTTATTGCCTTTCTTGCCTTACCTTATAGCCATGTTTAGCTGCGGCAACCTCAGATTGAATTTGCAGCCTTGTCTTCGTCAAGTCAAACGGGTACGTAGCTGCAAACAATAATCACATGATTGGCTTCCTCTTTGATTGCATTTATTTATCAGTAGCATTGAAGATTCCATAGAAATCCAGATTCATATGATGATTATATAAAATAAGTTTTTTTACTTTTTAGCGGGCTAGGGAATAAGGCGCCTATAATGAAATTTGTCATATACGTACGTATATAAGTAATATCTACATAAGTACTATAATAATGAGCATGTATTTTGTTTTGAAAATTGGGATAGTTTCAGTGAATCACTGACAGTGACACAGTTATGTAATGTGACCTACGTAGGGAAAGCTTTTTATCCTAGTGTAATAAGAGCTTTTGATGAAATTTTGATATAAAACTTGAGTTTGAAAATGAGCAATAGTTGTAGTATTGTTTTTAAGGCGTTTATTGCCACAAAAGGTTGAAAATGGGGTGCAAACGAAACAAGTTTTCGTTGCTAATTACTGATCAATAATAATTTACTAAAAAAATGATCACAAATCGTCACGATATGAGACGTAACATGATTTTTTTGTAATTTTTCTATAGTTATTTTTAGTTCAGAAAAAAAAATACCAAATCACCTCTAAATTATGGATATGAAATCATTTTACTCCTTCAATTTATTAAGGTAGGATAAAAATATCTACACCTTTATAAAAAGGAGAGAAATCATTTGGTTTTATTATTTTTTAAAATACTACATTATTTTATTCACAATAAAATAATACTGCATCTAAAAAACGACCGCGTCTATGGTATCCTCGCTATTGCCCGAAAAATTAGTACCAAAAAATCCTCAAGGACGTTAGCGTTGCTACAAGCCTTAGCAAGAGTTTTATGTTTGTATTGTATAATAAAGTCTTTAATCTCTTTCGTATCTACATTATATACGGGATAAAATCAAAAATAATGTAGTAAGTTATAATATTATAAGAAAATAGCTACAAAATTATTATATTATAAATGCCGGTATATTTTCAACAACTGAGAAAAATGCTTTTAGTTGAAGATTGAACAAATTTCGAGATAGCCAGCGCCTTATTTTGCTTCAAAGTTAAAATAGATTTTCTTCCAAAGTAGATATACTGATAGGTATTATGGAGTTTTATAAATGTGTTTTCACGTAAAAAGTTAGGTATGTTTTATTCACGCATAAGAAGTATCTTATGCGTGAATAAAACGATATTTTATATGCTCCAAGTCAAACAATAAATGATATTAGCATTAAATTAAAAAAATAAACTCTCACTAAAAACTAATTCCACGTGAATCAGAATTTCCTAACTCGCCAAAAAAAAATAAACTTCAACAAATAGGAAAAGGAACTTTAAAAACGAGATCTCAGAAATTCTTGGAATGAGATACCTGCTTCCGCAGCCCAGGCACCGAGAACGGCAACACCATAACGCGTGGCAACAGAATCTGTTACTTTAGAGGCAGGGTGATCGGCGTTGCGTAGAACCGGCATAGTTATTCTTCAGTCACCTTTTCACGGTGACCGCTGAGCCCATAATATCTAAAATCAAAATAATATCAGCATTATAAAGCGGATGTAACAAAGAAATTATTTTTAAATAGCATGCAGGAAAACAAGGTTCCCATGACTCAGCTGGTTTTATGCCAATGTATGTATTACTATGTACTACGAGTACATGTATCTAAAACATCCGATGTTGACTTGCCAAGGAAATAACCAACATTTTCCTTCCATTCATTCGGTACACAACTATTGAAAACAGCTGGTAGCTAAAATGTTTATAGACCGAAATTACACATTCCTTCGATTTTCAAACAGTTTCACAAACCTAAAAGATAGGAATGATAAATTGACACAAGTTCCACTGTATGCGCTAGATGACAGATTAGTATTCATTGTTGTATTCATTCTTGATTTCGATCTGCGCACAAGTGAAATTTCGTATCTTTTAGGAAGTATAAATGATCGGCACCAAACACACACATTGTATAATCCCCTTTAAGGAAGTCACGCTTGTGTTATGAGTAATATACGACGGACTACTCTGGGGCCGATCCCAGACACCCAGACCACAGTAAATAACGGAGAAAATTAGTTTCCGACATTTACCATACCAGGAATCGAACCTGAAGCCCTTGTGTTCTAGCAAGGAAAGCCAACAAAGCCTTAGCTCAACCACAGAGGCCGAAGGGTGTTTGATGAATCTTTCGAGTAAACTGTAAAGAGATGAAAACGTAACATAAACGGAAACTATAACATTTGTTTAATTTTATGGATTGAATTCTGTTTAAATATAAAAATATAACAAGAAGAATGGTCAAGATTCTATATCTCACATGATAGGCTAAGACATGAACAGACTAATTACAACTGCATTTAATTTATGTTAGGGAAGAAGGGTTTTAGTTTTTACATGTATACGTTTAGATTATTTTACTTTAATCAATCTACGCGTAATGTTTGTGTTGTTGACAAGTTTTGAAAGAAAAAAAGAAAATGTTTATTTGAGGAACTTTTGCGTTTTATAATATGATATATGTATGTACCTATTTAAATATTTGTACTCCACCATGAACAAAATCGTGGGTACATCTAATATAAAATAAAACAATTATAATTTGAACTTGATCTTGATACCTGAATATTGTTATAATTTTGCGGAATATCGGTCTGAAGTTGATATCTTAAAGATCAAGGTAACGTTTTATTACCCCGATAGGAACTCTTGAATACGATGCAACTGAATCTACAACTTAATCTTTGCATCTGAATTATACAATTAATTAAATGAATACACTGATAAATTACAAATCGTGATAGCAATGTGCACTTGAATTAGCTCGGCCTTACACCTATAAGTTTTAATCGCGTAAGCTTCTAGGGTAGTATAAAGCTTAACACGCACTATGGTTGTAGATATCGGACTTTTCTTTCACAACTGAGTCTGTTATTGATAAAATGTACGTACCTACCATAGAAGACAAAGAGTATACTTATAATCAAGGGATTATATTTATGTATGTAGAATACAATATACTTAAAAGTTATTGATTAAGTTTATTTAGTTTAAATGTTATTAATTACATTAGTTTTATATTATGTGTGGGACACCGAACTTCTGAAAAATACAATGCAGGGTTTCAACACTATTTCACTGTCCACATCTAAACACAATAATTCCAGTCAACAACTTTACACTTCACTTTGACCTTTACTGGCACACAGATCGCGACCGAATAACCGTTTCCAGGAAATACTAGCCGTTTTTATATTTTTGCGCTAAACTACCGATTTCCGTAAACGTTCGGTATCTCATATGGCGCCATCTTCAAGCAGCGAATTGCGGGAACAAAGATTTCATAACAAGAAATATACTTATTTTCCCAACCGTCAAAGTTATACATTATATACAGTGGCGTGGTGTAGTGGGGGCGGCAGGAGCGGCCCGCCCCGGGCACTTTTTAGGGGGCATAATTTCACAATAAATAATATAAATATTTGAACCATTTCATATTTTTATCGCAACTACAAATTCGGACCGATTGAAAAAAAAACGGAATTTTTCATTACTTACTCGCTCGGCTCAACACGGGCAGATAGCCTATATATAACATTCCTCACTTAATATGTGGGCATCCAACACAGAAAGAATTTTCGAAATCAGGTCAGTAGATCCAGAGATTATCCCCTACAACGTCACAAACACTTTACCTCTTTATATTATAGTATAGATATATTATGCATTAAATTGAAATACCTAAATAAAAGGGCGGCAAAATTGTCGCCACTCCTGATCAGCAATATTCTTGCCACAGGTTGTCTGGTGGAAGAGATCGCTTTTTAGCGATAAGACCGCCCTTTGTAGACAATCAGAATAATACTAGTTCGTAAGTTTTCTGTAATGGTGTACATTAAATTGTTATCTATCTATCTACATCGTATATAATTACCTACATAGTTTCATATAATCTAATAAATTACGGCATTATTATATGAGTAATTACTACAACTATAATTTCGTGATATCTATAAATACATATTAGCTGCCATATATTTTAGGATGCCAACAAATGTGTATAGAGGAACATTATATGCGCGAAGCCGACTCGTAGAAGACTCTCTTTATATTTAATATAATATTCAATCGATACCTTGATCTTGACTAGTTGGATAACTTTCCGTTGTTACGCAAACACATAAAGTTGGCCTTCGATGAGGACGAAACGTGTTACTGAAATAATAATGTAATTGTATGCTCACTTCAATGTTGAATTGATTTATGGAAATTTATTTGTCACACAGATATACTGAAAATAATCGGCATGCTGCTTTCGGAGACATAATCAATGAACATAATAAGAAATATTTTGAGCAACACTAGCGTTACCATTGAGTCGCGAAAACGCAGTCGACCTTTTGGGAACGTTCTCTGCTGACAGAGGTCTGAGGTCAGCTACTTGTGCTTTTAAACTGGTTAAAGTGGTATAGTTAGACAATTAAATATTTGCTTAAAATATTTTATTGCCGGTTTATGTTAAAGAAATTGTTCCTCATCTGGGACAATATTAAAGTTATTGACTGTGGCCAAATGCGTCTTATTTATAAAGTTAAAAATAGCGCTGTTAACGAAGAGCCACATTAATTTATATTCATACGTTATATCTCAACATATACCGTAATCAAAAATAAAAACAATATCACAACATAAATAACGCGTTATCCACTGCAACATTTGCGTGAAATGGCCTATAACTGTAACATACATTTATCAAGAATAAAGATCGATTTTTCAACCACCATAATTATAATCATAGGATAAAATACAGCATAAAAAATATAAATTACAGTTACGGAAATAAAATAGTTAAATTGTTTCACAGCTACATTCGGGCTCAGTCAGGTTATAATTTACGCGAACTTTTGTGATGATTTAAAAAGGGCTCGAATACCGTCCTAATATAGAAGGAATATTGAGTTTCTAATAACGCAATATAAACACAAATGACTTCTCAGTCACTATTAATATATTCTAATTTCATTTTAAAGTCGTGTTGATTTATTCTGAGAAAATATATGAAATTCATCTACAGTTTAGTGCTACTACATATCATAATTAAACTCGAATAACAATTAATTCTCCAGCCGCGTTGGAATTAAAATGTATAGATATCTTTCAGAGTTTAGTTTTAATTAAAAGTGTTACTCTTAATGCATCTAAATCCTACATGTCAAGATGCCGCTACAAGTAATTTTTATGTTGCTTTTTAATTTATTTTATTATAAATTTGTCAATTCTTGACTGATTTGTTTTAAAAGATAATTATGTTTGAATTAAAAATATGAAAAGCGAAAATTATTATTGTCTCAATCGTCGGTTTGCCTGATTTCGGTATTCTGTCAATTCCAATGGCGTGCCCATGATACGCCACTATATTAAAAATTTTGGTAGCTTTTCAATATTCATTTCGACTAATGTCATTTAATTTTCTGCTGATGGTAATACCAATTTTTTTATACTAATATCATGCCGCGACGATATCGAGAAGATATTGTGGATTTATACGAATACGAATTTTCGACACACTCGCAATGGAGTCGTACTTTGAATATGTTCGCAGCGCTAAGTTATTATAATAGCAGAATTACTGTAGCACCATGCAGCATTTTGAAATTTTTAGAATTCCTTTTTTTTAACAGACGATTATCGTTGCCAGTATTATTCTTTTATACAAATAATTAGGTATTATTTACGGAGCAAGTCCAAATTTCACATTGAACAATATTAAAACTGGATAACTGGAATGGAGATTAGACTAATCAACCGTTGACATATTGTTAAATTAGTCTAATTTAACCAAAACGATTATTGACTGCAAACTGACGTAAACATAAATTAAGGTCATATTGTGATAATTGCATAACTGACTCATCCATTTACATACTGTTGTATAATTTATATTAATGTAACAATACCGTCAGGTATGAAAGGTTTTTAAATTCGTCAGTTATGTATTTGGAATTTGCCGGAATTATATTTAAAAGAAAAAAGAAGATCAAGCTTTACAGAAAGGTCCAAGAAGTGCTGGCTTGACGTCGTCAGGGATGACATACGTACCAATGGATACACAAAAAGGGATGCCGAAAATCACGCGAAGTGCAGAAGAATCAATATGAAAGCGGACCCCGTGCTTCGAAGAGGATGCTCCAAACGCAACAAGGATTTAACGCTCGGATACTGATGATGATGTTAGTAAAAGAATATAATATCATTTAACTTATGGGATATTTCTTTATCCGCTATCGGCCTTGAAAAAATTTAATGAAATCTTTTGTTGGAAAATCCAATATCGTAATGACGTGGGAAAACCCTAGCCGATAGATCATTCCCAATCCGCAAGCGCCCAAGAAACCGTTGCCTTTGCGTACATGAGTGATGCTGCTCAAGGAAGTAAGGATGAACACAAAGGCGTAATTATCTTAAGGGGTCCTTATGTGCAAAAAATCGTGAAATGTTATCCACAACCTCAAATATTTATTGTTGAAATACATTCATAATGCATATACGTAAAGCAGGTACAACAACAGGCAACTGATACAACGGCGATGGGCAGCCAACGCGTCTTGAATATTCTCAAAGGGCAAAGGATTGGGCGTATGTGAAATTTCACGCAGAGGCTATTGCGGAGCACACTTAGTCTTAAACTATAATTTCAGATTGCGCTTTAACAATCTCCTAAATAACTAAAGCAGTACCTATATTTCTAATTTTCTAAGTAAGAAAAATCCCTTAACAAAAAACATATCCGTTATCCACAAAACCGAATAATTTATTAGAAATAGCATAAAATTAAAAATGTAAGCGTAAATTTAAACGACTAACGAAATCAATCAAAAGGACAATAAAATAATAAATACTTTCAATTTACTTACGGTAAAGAATTCGTAATACGACTTCCGCGTATATAAGAAAATTTCGCATAGTCCGTCACATGTGGTAGTTGGCTTACGACTGATAACAGCCACAACAGTACACACATGTATGTGCCAACACGAGTATTACTGTGGCACACTAACATACGCATGTACACTACTTTTCCGTCTTGAATAAATTACATCACAATTACATTTAAGTTAAAGTTGCGTAGTGTTAACTAAGTACTACGGCCATAAACATCTATTCAGCCTGCAATCTCCGCAAGCTGATGTGACAGTGTGCCAGTCACGTCTGTCGCAGGACTGGCAGATGATGGAACAGAAGGTTCCTTTTTGGATGGAACAGATCACGGAAATCCGTTTGAGGACAAACCACTGCGGAGGAAGCGCAGCGGGAGCTTGTGAGATTGGCCACGTTGGGGTGGCACTAGCACTCCTGAAGAAGTACTATTGTCACGAGCGTGGGGAAGGCGGGGGGTAACCCATTAAAACCTTAGCAAGGCTCTACCGACTTCGTATGCCCTGGCAGGCGGGAGCCCCAGAACAGACGATTCCTAGACTGAAGACCGCGTATAGGCAAATTAATAAGACGCCCTAACACTACCTGCATATGGTTGCTGAACTGGGATATATGACGTGAACTTAGGGAGGCCTACGTCCAGCATCGAGCTGTAATAGACTAACGACAACAAATAAACCCAGGTCATTAGAATTAGAATTAATAATAATAATAAATCGGCAGACAAACACACACTGTATATCCCCAAATATTAAGCAAGTTACGCTTGTGTTATGGGTAATATATAACGGACCATTCACAGACAAACAGAATTGGGTGTCTTAAGACACCCCAGCAAAAATCCGATATTCGATAAAGTGTCTTCATTTGCGAAAACTGCATTAACTAACTGTACAATGCCATACAATAGAATACAATAGATTCATAAATTATTTATCTAATGCTGTATATATTTAGATTATATGTGCAATCTCTTATAGTATCTTTAATTAGTTAACATACACTCTGTTTAAAACGTTTAATATATTAAATGTTTGTATATATAAATACTTACCTATTACTACTACTATAAACAGCTCCTTGATGCACTTTGGAATTTGTACCTGAACGTTCGCTTTGAACTACAACACGTTTAATAGAGTCGCGTGTTTTGCCCGGTCAAAGTCTTCCCATGAAGAACATTTGCTATATTTGTATTTTTACTACAGCCGAAATATATGACGTTAACTTTGAGAGGTCTACGTCAAGCGGTGGATAGCGTTTCACTGATAAAAAAGCTTACATTATTCGTTAATAGATTAGTTTTTTATAGGTCATGGGTTTTGTTCTTATGCGTGATAGATAAACTCCACCCCATCTGTATTGTGATTAATGATGATTACTCCCTTCCCTATACTTAGAAAGGAAAATATAGCAAATAAGTAGGTAGGTAGAATAAAAATAAATTTGTAAAATAATTATTGCAGAGGTTTTTTAAAGAAGCTATTGATTTATTAACTGGGCACTGATGCAAAAACAAGAAAGTATGTGATAATGACTTTCCACGGGGTTTCTAAAACTCACACAATTTTGCGGAATCACAGGTCTCTTAAATATATTATCGAAATTATATAGGTATATGTATTAGTATATACATTGTGCATTATAACATTTCATAAAACTTGGTTCATACGTGAATTTATTAATGGTTATTTTATAAAATTGTTACATTTGAATTTGGTAAATCAAATTTCTTTGCCAAAAGGCCCATAAAAGCCACATATCCAAAGCTAATTGCAGCATGTAAAGTAAAAGATCGTAGAATTTAGCTAAAGATTAGCAAGACTAGCAACATTTATCATGACCCGAATCAATTGCTTACTTGTTTAGTTTGCCTTGTTAGGTTAATGCCTTTGGAAAACAAATACTCGTATAACAACAACGGCCAAGTGCGTATCATCTCACGCACAAAGAAGGGATTCATAGAAATGTCAAATGTCTACTGTTTTTATCCTTTGTCTATATAAACCTAAGAAAAGCATTGATCAAAAATATATCCCTCTACATCTCAATCTTGATAAAACTAATTTCCTTGAAAATATATTTGAAGTTCTACCATTTTGATCTTTTTTAGAACTGCCTACCACAAAGGTTAAACGTTAGAGTTACACTTCGTATGACTATGGAAGCGAATGTCTCTCAGCATATTATTGTCCTGAAAAGGTCATTACAGAAAAGTGGTTAGGATTGTTTGCCACATAAAGAGAAAAATAACAATACGATTACACACATACAAGTATGTAATTTATCCCAGATGAGTGTATTGAAATGAATTTATATCTTAATTATAAGTATGTTGGCCGACTCCAATTCTCAATTATTTCGCGGTTTCATATGAAATACACCTTTCATTATTGCATTCAAAATAAGTAAACCCACTACAATTAATTATTAAAATATATCAACATGATAAAACGAAATCTTAAATCACTCTCGTCTTTCTCTTTACGATCTGTGCCCAACAATGTATGAAAGCGTATCTGACTCCGTTCATCCAAATAGACAGAGTTTGAGAAAAATGCATGTAATTACATCATGGATCACCTCAGTTATTTCAGACATAAAAGTATACGTACGTATAAAATTATATGAATTTCATTTTTGTCATAATAGCTACATAATCCTAGTAAATATCGAGGGCTTCATAACATATAGGTGTATACGCAAAAATGCCATTTTCTTGCTGTTTACTAAAAACTATGTATGTTACAATTTAAAAAGTCTGGTAAATCTATAGCATTCTAATACAGCAATTTTAAGTAGTGGGGTGGTGAAGTGGGGAGGAGGGGAGGCATATTTACCTTTACTACAATCAACCAGCCAGTAATACAAAAATAACATAAAAAGAGTCAAAATAACCAAAAACCAGCTTAATTGGATAAAAATGTAGAAAAAACACAATAGAACACATTCATATACACTACAAGACTAACCATTCAATATGGAGACCAATAAAGACGATGTTTTTTTTACGTAATCGCATTAATTTATATTTAACCTATATTAAAAAAAAATTGTTCAGCAATGTATTTAAAAATTGGTATCATTAATATATTGATTCATTGACATATTTAAAACCAACTTGCTAGCCGTCCACTAAATTGATAAATAAAACAACTCTTTCATACGAGACTTTTAAGGCGTCGTACTGTTTGTGTGTATAAAATAAATTGTAAATGGTAACAGTCGGTTCTGGCACTCTCAGGCCGCTGCCGCGGTACGCTCGTTAGGCTCTGTTATCAGGTAAGGGATCTATTTAAATAAAATATAGTGGCTATATAATTTAATTAACTTTAAAAGCACATTCACTTAACTAAAAAGGAATAAAATGGTGGCAATAAGAATTGCAAAATATTTGTCAATATTTTCTTTTTATACAAATATATCGATTTCCGAAAATTATATGAAACAATATATTAATTAAAACTCAAGATTTTGAATTTCTTAATTAGAAGTCGATAAGTATTATTGACATATCGATTAATTCATTTTATCATCACACTTTGTTAGCCAAGCCATTAAAAACAAAAGTGACTTTAAAAACTGTCAAGAAAGAAAGAAAGAAATGAAAATAATGTTTATTTAGAGTTATTTAAAATTATAAAAGTCTATATAAGCAGTTTAATAAAAGCCGAAATTAACTAACAATTCACTTTTTAATCAATCGATTATATGTCTAGCATGAATTTTGTCGTTATGCCTCAATTAAATTTAAAACTTTATTTCTACATTAAAAACAGTTTTAGTGTTACAAAAATTCTGGCGGTTATATGTAATTCGTGAGTACATTCATAAACAATTCGTGAGTACATTCATAAACAATCCGTGAGTACATTCATAAACTCAAATCACGGTTTGTTATTATCAAAAATGACACAATTTTACAACAAAAACAAGTGAGGTTATGTTTATTAAAATATAAAAAATTTAAGACCTCCGGACCTTAGGGGTTGTAGTAGGGGTAAGTATAACTCCCCCCTACCCACTACGCCCACCCACTACTTAAAAATTGTGTATCAGATTGTTAAGTCGCAGTCGAAAGTCTTACCAGTATGCAAGTGTACCTAAAAAGAAGGGTATTCCAAATTTCAGCCTTATACAATCAACTAGTTTTGTTTTATTCACAATTTTGTCCCTTGTGTAAAACTGGACTTGTCTGTACGCCCATTTGTTATAAAGCCCTCGATATGTATGTAATCGGACAAGCAAATACAATTAACTTGAAGTAGGCTAAACAAATATTTTTTTTTAAATGTATGAGCAAATATAAGCTTATTGCAATGTAATTAATAACTATCTATCATATACTTAGTATCAATTCTAACAATTAATTTAAATTTGAAGGGTAGATTGTGTAGGTACCTACACTTATGTAATAATAAGTAATTGTCAGCAGTAGGACTCGCATATAGAAAATAATCAGAAGCGAACTATATAAAAAATTAAAAAATTATAATGATTATCTTTCGTTTTTGCAGATAAGCCTTAACCTGATATGTGGGTTAATAGGTCTCTTCGTAATTACAAACACGCAAGACTGATTGCTATTTTAAAAATGTACGACTGCGTCTGTACACCCACACTGAAGAGTTTCATCGTTGTAACGTATTATGAAACCCCCTCTTTGTTTTTCTAATTTGGATAGGGAACCCTAAAAAGTACTCATAATAATAGTTTTGTAGCAAAAAGAAACCTGACTTATAAGAGTAATTAAAATGCAAAAAATAAATATTTATTACAAAATCTTCAAGTCAGTGCGTGCGGACATAAAAATTACCATATTTTCCAAACTTGTTGTATTGTTTTTTTATATGTTACTTGTCACAGACTTCAAGATGTTGTAGAAAATATTTATTTTTCACTTCAAAGTTACGTACCTCCATTGAGATATGGCATGTCTTAAATGATCTAAGCGTACCTCTATGTTATTCAATAACAATGAAACTTATATGTTTTTGTTGAAACTAATTAATTCTATTTGAAAGTATTGTTTTCATCTTTTTTCCGAGTTTTCCGACGTATACTTAAAAAGTTAAACGGAAGGGAAGCATTTTTTACGACTTTAAAAGTGAAAAGTTTTCACTTCTTAACTTATATTAGAGCTATCAAATAATATTTTGATTTTTTGAAGATCTATCTACTGATGATACCTGTCTATGTATATTAAAAAACATATTCAGGTCTCAGAAATGTGTAGGGCGGCTATTACAATTTTTTATCTTTTTAGCAATTTCTAGCACCATTACGCAATGGCGTCGTTTTCAGAAAATGACTGACATATATAGACTGACGCACAAACAAACTGACAGACATTTTGATTTCATAACTTACGTACTTTATAGAATATCTTAGTATTATTCGAATAAAAGACAAAATAGTATTTTCTTTAGTTTTCACAAACATTACCCATAATTAAAATTACGTTTTAACGGTTTTAGGCCCATCATTTTATTTCGCCGTTTCGGCCACTTTTCAGTAGCTGTGACACGGCTACTACACGATGACAATACTTATAGACAATTAATGGACCATTAACCAATTTTAATGTCGATTATATATTAGCCTATTATAATTTATTTTATTAGCAAAGAGCAAAAGTCGTAGAGGTTAGTGGCTAAACCATCTTAAGATAATATACTTATTATTTAATTATTTCATTTTATCACATGAACTCGGCAAAGATCATTGTGCCCGAGTAGGGCCATATTGTTATTATATGTTATGTATACAAAATTTAATAATGTCTCTGCTCCATCTGGGACCATGTGATTAGGGCCAATGTGTCTTATTTATCGCGTTAAAATAACGCCGTTAATGATTAGCTGTATAGTGTCTATAATATGTTATCTGTCAATGTTTAACGTCATTAACATTTAAATTGCACGCCAATACAGCTAGCACACGTAAAACTATCAACATATAAATGTTTTGTAACAACATCTGTTATACCTACCGTGTCTAATACGAAATAAATATAATTTTATTTGACTTAACAACAATTTGATAATCATAATTATTATTATGCATAACTTACGTTTTCGTTAAAATCAAGGTAAATTCTCCTCTTGGCAGCTGAATTACAAATTCAGCTTCAGTTACACAACTTCACGTGAGGTGTTCTAACGAGGACGTACGCAACAGTAATGTTCTGATCGCGGTTAAGTTAAATTATCACAAATTGACAATGCACGTAACGTAGGCTATATAAGTTATTTTTAGTATACACAGCATGCTAGCAAATAACAATTCTCACGCAATTTATGGGAGTGAAGTAAAATAAATTACTGACAAGCGGGATACACACTCGCAATGTCTGGATTGACCGTGGTAGCTTAGTGTCTCAGAATCCTGCGACTCAGTATGGAGGTGGCTCTGCAGAAGACCAAGGCCGTGATTTTTCACGGCCCTCAAAAACCACCATCTTGTGACGTCGAAATTGCCAAGAATACAGCTCTGCTTCGGCAGGCGCAGTGAGTGTTGGCTGTCAGGGCGATAAGGGAATACCGTACGGTGGCCTTCAAAGCGGCCTCGCTACTCGTCGGATCCCCACCATGGGATTCCGAAGCCAGGGCCCTTGCGTCGCTGTATCAGTGGCGCAAGGAGACCCTGGCGAGGGGCAAGAAATCGGCGCCTCAGGAAACTGACTTGTCGGTCGGAGCTCCGCGACGATGCCATGGTGGTATGGCAAGACCGCCTACTACATCCCGGATCTCACCACCTTTGAGGCGGTGAGGCCCGTGCTGCGTGAGTGGACTAAGAAACGCCACGGCACCCTGACGTTCCGGCTGACAGTCCTCTCGGGGCATAGTTGCTTCGGATGGTATCTGTCTCGAATAGGCCTCGAGCCTAGGCCAAGGTGCTACCATTGTTAGACAGACGACGAGGACACAGCGCTGCACACGGTGTGCAGCGTCGTGAACTCGTCGTTCACACCGGATTTGACCCAATGGCGGACGAGACCGTCTCGACCGGCACCTGCCAGGTCCCACGCGTAGCAGGCGATTACTAGTTCCCCGGCCCTGGCTATAAGTGAATTGGTGGAATACGGGAGGATTTTAGTAGGTATTCCGGCAACCCATCTGGCCGAGAAGTGACACAGTGCTAGCGCCGCAATTCACCGGGTGGCGTGGTCTCCGTGAATGAATTTCCTCTCACCAAAAAAAGGTGGTACCTTTTTGGCTATCGCGTGTCTCAAACTCGTGTTTCAAATTAAGTTCGAACATTAGTCGGGAAGTAAATGCACTACTTGGCAGTTTTCTGGCTTAATGTGACTATTATCAAGTGCTGACGGTGAACAAAAACATCGTTATCGAACCTGTACGTTGAGATAACAGATGTGTGAAATTCGCCAATTCGCCTTGGTCAAGCATGGTGTAATGTCCGTTACTCTATATAATGGGAAGGCCGGTAGTGGGACAATTGGCCATGCGTGTCAATTCATGCGCTATGAATGTTTCCGTAATTTTCAAAGTTTACTATTTTGTTCGTTTTGCTATTGGTACCCTAAAAACTCGTTTAATCTAAATAAGTTAAATCCTCAAAAACTATGCTACATATTTTGTATAGACTTATTTTCCAAGAAAATGTTTTTCAAGTTCTCAGCTACCATCGTTTCGGATTTTAACTATGAAAGAAATACTCGACATAACTCGTTCCATAAGTATGACTTACTGTGAGCCAGGTCTTACACAACAATGCAACTAAAATTATCAGAAAACATTAAAGTGCTTCTAAAGTAATAATAAATTCACCTTACATCTTTTATCTTGGATAGCAATTTGATATAGCTATCAAAGTTTTGGTAGGCGTTCTTATCGCGTATACTGCTTAATAACCCTCTAGTGATTGTAATCATTGCTTTTACGTACGTGATTTAATGTGAAATGTCTCCAGTATTCTATTTGCTATGAAATTCGCAGATGAACGCACGCAGATACACCTACGACAATCGTAACGCGTCGACTTTAACGTATAATCTTCTATCATGAATAAAGAATATCTACCTGATCGAAATTGCGATTAAGTAAAATACTCATACATGTATCTGTAAAAAGCTCCTAAATTCTGACTAAACATAGAAAAAAAACTTAGTTAAGTCTGTTACTGTAAACTTGTGAATTAAGCCACTACTCCGCTGAGCGACTCACATCTAGCAACACTCATTACTAGTACGGCTAGATTTAGTATACTATCGATTTTGGAAATAATATGTCACAATATCTTTGGTATATTACTGTACAATGATTGATGGTGGTCGTGACCTATAAGCAATTGCGTCGATGTGTCGTCATACATGTAATATTTAATATATACAATGTACACGTACAACGTGATAATAAATCACACATGCGAGGCAGAGCTAATCAAATAACGTAGGCGTTTGGATAATGCCTCTTTTAATAATAATTATTAACTTGTACACTTTCTGTTGTTAAGACTTATTAACTGACCAAAATCAGCCTTTGCACTATTCAAGCTAAAGTTATTTACAACTTATACAAGACATGGGTGTTTCTCTTATGGATAGAATTTGTAATGAGGCTATCCGTAAGAAAACCAAGGTAACCGATATACCTATAGCTCGCAAAATTAACAAGTTGAAGTGGCAGTGTGCCGGTCACGCGTGTGCTGCAGGACCGATGGCAGATGGAGTAGACGAGTCCTGGAGTGGACCCCGCGTCTCGTTAAACGTAATGTCGGACATCCTCCAGCCCGGTGAACTGGTGACCTGTGTAAGGTCGCTGATAGGCATGGGTTGAGGAAGTCGGAGGATAGAGATGAGTAGCGCCGACTTGGGGAGGCCTACGTCTAGTAGTGGTTTGCGAATGGTTGCCGATGATACGAGACATAGGAAACTCACTAAAAGCGATATTGTAATGTATATTCATTTTAAGCCATTCAACTGTAGTCCTATTTATGGAGTTTCATCCACTAGGCGTTTTCACATATTAGCTACCTGGCTGTCTGGATTTATTATAAATAATTATAATGCATACATACCACTTTTCATTCGTTGCAAAGACTAATAATACAACTACTCGTATTGTCACTATATTTGTAGTAGTTCTATTGATTGTTTATAAAGGAATATAATCTGTAAAATGTATCGGTTTTCTATCGGTTACATGGAGAGTCTGTAATGGAGCTTCCAATCTAATACCGTTGTTTGCTTTCGTATATCGTATAACCAGACCCACTGGCATACGGCTCCCAATATGTGGACGACAACCCAGGGCCGTCTTTACCACCCGGGCGCAAGGACTTAAGTACCATGCGACGAACAGACGGACGGGCATGAGGATTTCTTTAGGTTTCCGCTTTTGCGAAATTGCCTGTGGAGCCCTTAAAATTGCAAAATAATATGTAAATAAATGTTAGTCTTTGAATTGTTCGGGGTGCAAGCTAATTTTCGCAACCCGGCGCCAAATATGGCTAAGGCGGCCCTGGACAAACAAAAAAGCGTTTCACTATGTTCACTTAAATTATGCGCACCGTAAAATAATAGAACTCATTGCCGTACTCTGTTTTTCCCTATAAGTATAAACTATCTTTAAGTTCGGTGTGAATAGGTACTTTCTAGATAAGTTTGTTCCATCTACTACTATATCTTCTGTCTGTTCTGTTCTGTCTAATCTGTTTAAACGCGAGCCTAGACTATAATTTAAAAATCGCAACACAAGCAAGTCATCGGTAATATTTTATTGTCCTCTATGGCGCAACGTACAATGGCCCGCCCGATAGTTCATTGCACGTAGTACTCCCGAATTTCATTTTAACTCTAGTCTAGGTGTTTGAGATCGGTGGCAGAGATATCCGTCGAATATTAATCAGAACTTAAGCATACGTTGGTTATCAAAGTAGATGTATAACGAACATAAACGTTTAACTAATTTTACCTACTGAGAATCGAACCATACCAGGTTCGATTCTCAGTCTAGTTAGACATGAGAGCATTGTAGAACATAGAAATTATTATAACATAGATAGAGGTATATAACATAGAATTTCTTATGCGAAAAGTAACATGACGTCTAGGCCGTCATCATTATTAGATACGTTTTAATGCTTGGCTCGAAATTTTACATCCCATAGACAAAATTTAGATAGGTACCTAATCCAAATTTTTGGATCCCAAACAAAAATCCCCCAATCTGGAGACCCCGACCACTACTTTGTAACGCGAGTGCATAACCTCTGAAATATTTCGTATTTATACGAAACAATACGTAGATAAGGATGGTAACGGCAATCTACAAACGTTATATGTAGTTATAAAATATCTAGAAATCAAAATCGTATAGGTGTTTCTTAATCGATACCTTGACATTGAAGATCATAAATAAACAACTAAAATTATCGATTTAAAACCTTGGCAAATGGAATTCCACTGAAGTGTTTATAGTTATACAAATGGATATGAAAACATTAGTGTAAGAATTTCATATTTATTTAACGTTTTATTCTTTTTATTCGAATCTTATCAAGAAAATACAAACAGAGATACGCGATTGATTTTAGTCAAGTAACGATAAGTAGGTACGCTCCGCTCGCATTTCAACACATCGAAAGTTGGAAACTTTCTGTATTTAAGTAATTTTTATTTGTAGGAGTACCCCAATTCATGTTTCGACCATAGATACCGATTGATGCCTATCTATATCTGCGGTTTCACCTATTTGTCGGGTGCGTGGATCCAAAGTGCATTTGGAGTCCTCATTATGCGGCGCCTTCGCTTTACACTTTTTAACAAAAATACAGTGGATTTAATTTATAACAACCTCAGTTGTAATGACATTTTGGTTATAGCGAGGTAACACTAAGTCCCTTTAAAATGCACTTTTACACGAAAATAATTTGTCTATTGCGACTTCAGATATCACGCCGATTTCGGATATAGCGACTAGTTTTAATGCACAATTTGGGACAACTTCCCAGAAATCCCTTGTAGATATTGTGACCGAGAATACGCACAAAGTCTAATGGCCGGTTCCTATATTTTACTGACTATTAATTTGCCTTACTATCGGTTAAAATTTAACACAATCTCTATACAAGTAATTTCTACCCATGGTAAGAAAGCGAATGAATAGTACGATATAGGGACGCCCATATATCAACAAGCACACAAACATCCATGCAAAGAATTATTGTGCTTTCTTATCTTTTGTTTATATCCACATGGTCAGCAGTTGTAACAAGTTTTTTATAGTAAATGTTCAGGTAGGTAAAGACCCGTAAAGATAAATTTAAGAATCATTATTATTAAGTAAACATCAGGCGATATCATTATATACGCATTATGCGGTTGTATTATCAGGCAATAAATAAATATTGTTCTGTTTCTTTTTACCTACTTATATAACGACTTTTGGATATAGCAACGGAATTATAATGATCTCCTCGTTCGATCTCCGTTATTACCGAAATTTATTGTAGTTGAGTTTCTACAGTTCATCTACGTCTATTTTTTGTATAGGTAAATACATTATATATGATAAGTATAAGTACCGATTTAGTAAAAAAATAATTTTAATCTGTGACGTCATATCGTCGTTGGATTCAGGAGCTTTCAGAGCTGGGCTCTTGTAATTTTCCTAGTACTGTTCTACCCTTTTTACATACTTTTAAAACTACTTTCTACTACTACTTAATTAGGTAGAGTACCTATTTTAAAAGTGATTTATTAAGTGTTTAATTGAGTGTATTAGAAATGAAAATGATAGTAGTGGAAATATAATTAAAATGATAAACAACACGTGAAATGAATCAAATTCAAAAATGTGTATTTATGTCTTTTATGTTTAATTATATTATTATATCTTGATAAGAATACTAGTAGATTATTTACTAAACGAATTCACCGACCTTACTACACAGCTGTAGGGGAGTACGTTGAAGACACTTTATCAACACTAATGCCAATAAAGTATTTTCATTCATCTGATAACGGTAATGTAAACAATGAACTTATTATTACACAAACATAACAATTAGAAATAAAAACGGTAGAAAGAGATAGATGTATTTGGAGTAGTACGCTAGAAAGTGTAGGAACTATTTGTGCTTGGCCCAAATTCGCGGTGTGGCAATTGGCCGCGGCGCGAAAGAGCGCGGAGGGTCACCGGCTGCCGTCCGATTCACATCGCTACCGAGTTGTGACTATAATAATAATATGGTGAATGTGAGAGTTCTAGTCCAGCAGAGCTCCTCAATAGGGTTGTTCTCAGGACGCCTTTATTAATGAGCGGTTTAACCGTATTAGTTAACTGTAAAAAGAGCTTAATTCGGATTTTGACGTTGTGAAAATTTGTTGTGACAAATTTGCAAGCTTGAATTATAGATAGATAGATAGATAACACTTTATTATACACCAATACAAAAATGAACTTAAGACTAAAATTATATCTAGTTGTGCACAAAGGGCGCTCTTATCGCTAAAAAGCGATCTCTTCCAGACAACCACAGGAATGAATTTAGATGATAATGGCGATGGTGGTTTATAAGTTTATAACTGATATTTATTTCATAAAGATACAGCAGTTTTGTAGTAAATATAAATTATAGAGATAACGGTATATTTTTCATTAAAATAAAAATGACAATAAGAATAAGAGTAGGCGGCCATGGCTTACAGATAACCTTAATTTAAAATATAGATTCTAACAATATATTATTGGTGGTAGTAGATTTCAGAATGAAATACAACAACTTTTTTAAACTGTACAAACTTAAATTTAATTAAAAACTTATGTAAACAATTAGCCTAATTGTTAATGTATCTATTGTCCCTTTAAGCGATAAGGCCGCCTATTGCATTGCTTAGAAAGCATTGTAAATATTATTTTTTTGTAATTGTTTATTTTGTTGTGCAATAAAATGTTATTTTTCTATCTATCTATACACACAACCGTAAAATTTAGTATTTCTGAAGAAGATCTTACTTAGTTTGGTAAGGGATAGCAAGGACCAGTCGGACATATGATTATGGCCATTCCATTCTTTTCTATATCCAGTATTTGCTAGTAGAATGTGTCCGGACAAGACCGACAGCCGATATGGAGGGGTTCATGGATGCTCTGGGAATTGACTTGATGAACTATCGTTTTTCAGAGTATCTTGTGACGGTCTGTCTGTTATAACTATTAGTATATTAAATGACAAAACTGTATATATGAGTTTTGAAACGCAAATAAAAACAATAGTACGATAATAGTATCAAATATTGCGTAAACAATAGTACTTCCATAAGTTTTCGCGACTAATACACATAATTAAAACTACGTTTTAACGGTGTTAAGCGCCGTATATTATTTGATTTTTATTTTTATTTTTATTACTTTTCAGTAACCGTAATCGCGTAAGACGAATTAAAATAAAAATTAAATTAAATACCGCGCTTTAAAACGTTAAAACATAGTATTAATTATATGTAAACGATTAGTTTGAAATCGTGAACTAAATATTTCAATATTAAATCCGTATTATCGATTGTGACCGGGTAATCGGCGACCGGCTGGCTGACGCACGTTCCCGCGTTCGTGACATCATCGAACGCCCCGCTTGGTGACGCAAAAGAAAGAATCCAATAATCCGCACAACACTATACTATACCTACGTTAAACAGCTGATTTGTCAGATACACTACGCTGGTGACGTCACGCCATTCAAGAAACCCGTTTTACGATTATTCAATGAAAGTGCGATATGCGATGCAATTAATTAATGATCACGTGTTTTATAAAACGTATCATCTATATTCTATATAAATAAAAATGAATCATAGAATTGTATGTACGTGCATAACTTGAAAACGTCTTTACCGATTCTGATGAAATTTTTGAAGTGAAACTTCTTTAGAATCGTTGTGATTTGAATCTCGATGTAATGAAAAAGCAACACTAACCATTAGCTAATCATTTTGGTTATTTTTTTATTATTATATTGTTCGTATTGAATAATTTTAACTTAGGTCACTTAGTTTGTGTGGATCCTCAGATGATTTAGATTCACAATTAGAACCGGTAGGTGGCGTTGGGATCGGGTTCTAGGATCCTCCTAATCTCCAGAACCTATTCTGATGATTTCTTTGTGTGTTTGAGTGGGTCTCCAGATGGGTTAGATACACCATTGGAACCGGTAGGTGGCGCTGGGATCGAGTTTCAGGATCTTCCTAGTCTCCTGAACCGATTTGGATGATTTTGTTTTTTTGAGTTTGAATTGGTCCCCTGATGGGTTACATTCATAATTGGAACCGGTAGATGGCCGTTGTCCTGTCCTGAAAAAATAATTGTGACTCTAAATAATCCGTGGACCTACCCAAATAAGTAATTATATTATTCATTGAATAATTACCAAAATTCCATAGTCCTAAGTATATAAATGGCTTATTTTTATTACGAAGAAGAAGAATACTACAGCTACTTCGTTCTGAACTTCTGATGGTAAAGAAAATATCGCGAGGACATCAGATCAATATGTCAATGAATAAAACACGCCAATCCAGTGTACACGGTAATAATGTGATTATACATATTCTTACATGCCGTCAAAGATAAGCGCACAGCTGTCTGTCGTAAGCGCAGTTTATTGTCTTCCCGGATTTAGGAATTCCTTTGTGTTTTGAATTTGTAATTAAGAAAAACATGCTATTGTTTTTCTACTTGTTTTATAACCATCATTAGCGTCGAACTAATCCTTATTGTTATTGTTTTCGACTTTGTTAGCCGTTCGCAGGTGTGCAAATTACCATTTCTCGGAAACTCAGTACGCGCGGCCAATTTTTTTTTGTACTGTGTAGTTGATATAAGACAATGCCCGAATGACGCGTCGCGTGCGGCGTCCCACAGGGATCGGTCCTCCAACCGGTTCTTTGGAACGTCGGTTATGACTAGATCCTTCGAGTTCCGGTCCTGCCCGGGATAGGGCTAATCTGCTTCGCGGATGACACCCTACTCACGGCACGCGCTGCGTCATTCGCGGAATCCGTGGACCTCGCCAACGCCGGGTTGGCGATCGTGGTCCGAAGAATAGGTAGGCTGGGCTTGAAGGTCTCCCCCGCGAAAACGGAGGCCATCATATTCCATAGGCGGTTTCGTAATCCCTGCGGACTTGACCGTTACAGTCCAAGGGGTGGATTTTCGTGTAGGACCCCAGATGAAATATCTGGGGCTAATTATCGATGGGAAATGGCTGTTTAAAGCGCACTTTGAGCAACTAGTTCCCAAACTCGTGAGGTCCGCAGGCGCCCTCTCTCGGCTCCTTCTCAACGTGGAGGGACCAGGGACAACGACTAGGACTTTAGGAGTATGGCCCTGTACGGTGCACCCGTATTACGCACTTATATACGGTATAGTACGCACGCACTATACGGTGCACTGCATTTCACCGCCACAATAGGACTTTGTTGTGCCGCGCACAACAGGTCCTGGGGGTGAGGACCATCCGAGGATACCGTACAGTGTCGTGGACGGCGTCGACACTCTTGGCGGGCGATCCGCCCTGGCCTCTCCAGGCGGACGTGATTGCCGAAGTGCGGCGCTCCCGACAGGATGCCCTCGCCCCTGACCTGATCTATGGCCAGGCCGAACTTCAGGTGATCAGGACGCGGGAAACCACGGCCATGATCCAATCCTGGTCAGTAGAGTTGGAAAACCCTGTTGCTGGCATTGACACGGTGGAAGCGGTTCGACCGCAGCTGTTGCGATGGCTCTCGCGGAAACGTGGGACCCTGACCTTCAGAATGACACAGATACTTACCGGGCACGGTTGCTTCGATAAGTATCTGTGTCAGATTGCGGGCTGCTTGCCTTCACCCCAATGCCGCCAGAGTGGCGCACTAGACACGGCGTTTCAAACGCTAGTCGAGTGCGCAGCATGGGCACCTCAGAGGTTTGAACTCGACACAATAGTAGGACTGATCGATTCGCTGGGCGATCTGGTGCAAGACATGCTGCACAGCGACGATTGGTGGATGGGCGCGGCCAATTTCTGCGAGACTGTAATGTCTCAAAAGGTGACATGCGTCTCGCGGGCGCCGACGTCAGTCGGGAGCCGACTCGCCGACCTCTAGCATCTAGGGAGCAGAGGAGTCTTCACCCCAGTTGACGAAGTGAGTTTGCCTCTCCTGGGGCACTCTCAAGCACTTGTGCGCTAGGATCGGCATGGGCGTAACTACGTTCTAAGTGTCATGCCTTTCCTACTCATAAGCGCGGGGCACATGGGAGGAGGGTGGTTTTAGTGGGATATTAGCTCATGGGCATCCGTGGGTTCGAGTCTCCACACAAGCCGGTCGATTATTGTTTGGATTGCCTCAGTGGAAAGCCTTCATGATCGACAACGGTCTAATCCCTAGCAAAGGACCCGGTATGTGCGAAATGCATTTCCCCCGCCTGAAAAAAAATAACAAAATAAATACAATGCCCGAATGGAGGGGTGGGCAGTCAAGCGACGACTATGAAACGAGTAAGACGTTTTGTAGTACTCTCGATTAGCGATATAGACGACGGACTTTGCGCGTGTCGAATTGCATTGAATCGTACAGTGTGAACTAGTTGCATCCAGTTTATTTGTATTTGTTTTATACGTAGTAGTTCCAACGGCATTTTTAATTCGAGTCCTGTAGCTCGTAACAATATTTCTGATATTCAGAATATAAATACACATTATCACGCCTGTTTCCCATGGGAGTGGGTAGAGACTATGATCCTTACAACTTTCGCTTCATCTTCTTTCATTAACTTTTTCATACGTACCATACACATTTATTTGAGATGCTTTTTAATCTTTAATACTTCTGCTATTCGATCATGCTTAGTACGTAGTAGTCTTCCGGCTCCAACTCTACCATTCACACTGCTGTCATAATTGTGTAGATAACTATACAATTATGACAGCCACTGCTGGTCTATAATGTGGCGACATACTCTAGACAACGTATGGTATGCAACCAAACGGGCAAATGCCCTGTCATCTGGCTGTAGGTTTTTTTGCCTATGACAGTTCAACAATTCCTGCACGGATATAATTAAATTCAGAAGGTGCTTTCCTCTAGCTGTTTCATGCCAGCCGTGTATGTTTCAACGCAAAGTTCGAACTTTCACTCGGCATAAGGTCACAAATAGCCCATGAGTCAACCAACTGAGGCCCGTATTTGGAACAATACTCGTGAAGAAATCGACTTAAGAAATTATAATTCGGTAAAATAGAAGTGTTGCTCGTGTATTTTTAGGGTTTCTTTATTGCGAAAGTACTGCAGACAGGCTATGTCGCCTATACATTTGCAACATCACAGGAGTTACCAATGTACTGCCGACCTCGAAGAAATTCTTTGACAGCCTTTATGACAATTCTCTATCGTCGCGCTGTGAGAAAATCTTATTTGGGAGCTCAGTCCAAATCCCCCCGGTGAGCAAGAGAAACGTTCTAGAGAACCATTGCATATGTGAGCGAAGCGGCTCAAGGTAATGGGGATGAATGGCCAACCTTTGGCGAAGAGTGCGGAGGTAGAATGAGGAGGACTAAGGCACCATATAGAACAGTCCCTCGGAACACTCCCTATTGTACAGTAGGTAAAATACACAGAGAATAGCGAACGCTCTCCGTAGACCAAGCAAAAGCATGTTGGCAAAAGTAGAACTCTTTTAAAATATCCATCACTCCCATGTGTCTTTGTTTCTCTCAAAAACTACTGGATCTATATTGGTGGAATTCGGTAATAATTTTCATTATTTTAATTTAGCAGAGACGGAACTTTAGTTATTTCTTTATAATCGTTCATAATGTCAACTTGGGCCCCAAGTCTGCTATTACAATTGTGTCGAAGAATTCGATCACCGGCGGCGTAATTGCGCAATTATGGTTGATTCATACAAAGGCAATTATGGTGCACATTGTGACGCCATTGACCGAGAATACCGACAAGATTGTTTTAGGATACTTAGGCCTTAAAGTGCCAAGATTGCAGTTTAAAAATCGCGGAGAAAAATACTGAAGCGCTGCTTGTTTTCTTTTGTCAATAATGTCAATCAATCGGTCTTGGACACGACCCCAGCTTATTTATTATTGAACCTAAAGCGACTAACAATGATATCCAGTTCTCAATTAATTTAACTGATGACAAATCACAAATGGGGCATATATTGAAGAGAATACAAAACTTACGTCACGCCATTGGATGAAAAGTCATCATTTGGTACGTCTTAGTAACATATCGTTTCTTTATTTGCTTTTCTATTCAACGCGTCATAGCCTACAGCCCTATAACAAGACCGCAACGGTCAAGACACAAAAACATCCATCCATGTCTACTTCGCACTTCCCCCCAATCAAAAATAATTTACATAATTTCAAAATAGGAAATCTGCCGGAAGGACTCGATTGACGCTTTATATTTAAAGTAGGTATTTATTATAATACCACAATTAGAACTATTCATTTACGTAAATGTATTATTGGCTATTGGTATTATTAAACAATCAGATAATTCCTAGGTCCAATGATTTTAGCTTCCATGCCTTTCATCTTCTTGAAGAAATTCAAAAACCAAAATTTCTTGAAAAGTCCTTTAAATAAGTATTTTAGAAGTACACACAGAAGAGCGAAAAACAAAGACTTCATATTTTCTTATTCACATGTAATACTAATGAAGTCATACCTAATCTATCGCATCATTTCTTTAACAAACACCCGTTAATTTACCTACGTATTTGCAACCTATACTTTGTTTGATTTATGTTCTTGTAACCCTAGGTCCCGCCATTACAAAACATAATAAACGAGAATATTCAGGACCGCACTATATGGACTATATATATATTTCAAAATAAATGCTAAAATTTATATGACAACTGCTCATGACTGTGTGTCGCTCTGAGCGTTTTTTACATTGATTGATACACAAAATAAATTACAAAATAAAACTATAAATTCAATTTAGAAATACACTCTAAATTGTCTGTACTGCAATTCAAATAAGTACTGCAATTCAAAACCGACAGAAAATTCAAAAGAATACCTGAAATAGATGTAAAACACTTCAAACAGGCTCTGAAACAGTTTAACGGATTTCAATGACCATTATTAAGATTAAAACAGAAATTTTATCCTCTATCTTAAATTATGTATTTATGTTTTTCCGTTTCGATTTCTTTCAAACATATGAATCCTATGCGAAATGATGATGAAATATGTATCCCATGAAGGTTAATAAATCCCATGCGAATCAAGTCGCGGCCACAGGTCACACAATAATATAAAAAGTGATAAAACAGGTATTATAATTTAATTTGTAATGTATTGTATGAAATTTAATAAGAAAAAATATAAAATATAAGCGAATCGAAAGTGCCTTATCGAGCCGCTTATCAAGAGATATTTTTCACATGGCGTTATTTGAGCTTGATAAGATAAAGTATTACTTAGTATTCCTCAATTCAACTGCACGAACAAATGCAGTCTCCTATTATATTAATGTACTCTGCGAATTGCAAACGAAAAGCAAAGTCAAGTCAAAAGTAAGAAAGGCTTTCGAAAAAAAATGGAACAACCCAATATTTCATTTTTTTTCTCTATCGGAATCTGTACAAACAGTTGTAGTTCACAAAGAATATAATAGATGGCGTTATGAGCTTTATAAAACTTGATGTGTACGACTATAAAAATATCTCGGTTCCTAGTATCGGTGCCGGCCGAGAGCACGTTGTGATAATTACGAGTCACAACTCACTGACCTTGGGGCAAAAAGGAGAAACAATTTTAATTCCAACTGCGGTGTTTTTCTTACCCGAGCATATTAATAAGGCTAAGCTCTATTTAGATGGTGGTTTATATACAAATTGCTTTGACTTTAGCTGCTTAGAGACACGATTATGTGTTAATAATTACAAATGCTCGACTCGTCAGCTCCATTATGTTTAAAGTTTAAACGTTCATGACATTATTCGAATCGAAAGTTCAATTAAGAGAATTAAAACATACACGTTGTTTTATTTAAGTAACAAACAAAGGTCTTATTCTATTAAACAGATAAATTTTATAGAAAAGTAATATAATAGTCACACTAAATGGTATTGAATTAATTGTATTCTAAAAGCCCACCTTATGATATGTACACCGATGGTGATGATGTTTAAAATTTGGAATTCTAGATCTTAAAATGTATAAAATAGTGATTTGATATAAAAGCTCCGAGTATAAAGTTTAAAAGACAGAATAAAACTGAATCCTAAACATTTCGAATGTGTATGTACTTCCTATAAATTTTAATTTTTTCTCGATATGTCATTATTTCTTTAAAACATTGTTTTACTATAATTAAAATTATTTATTTCTTTAGTTCATCGAAATTAAACTAATTTTTCACTATGCTTATAAATTCAGAGGTAGATAATAATATTTTTCAATCATTTCAAAACAGTGTTTTTGTAATAGAATGTTTTTGTTATAAATAACAACAGTTTTATTCAGCGCTTAACTTATTTTAGTGTTAAGACGTATGTAATCTTTATCTTTTTTTGCACGTGTGAGTAGATATCGCTGTCACATTAAATTTTTGCAGCGAGACTTAAATGTGTATATAAATGAACTATACATAGGGTGGACTCTTAATAGTAGCTATGAAATAAAATTTTGTATTTAAGACCAAACCTTTAGAAATAGTTTATGCAAGATAAATTTCTGTGAGAATAAAACTTTTGTATAAAATGTATAAACCCAACGCGTTCACTCAGGCCTTCTGAGAACTGGGTTGTCGACAGCACTCAATGACGCACCAAGATATTCACTCCACGCCGTTTGAGTATTCGACAATCTTTTAACAAGTGTTTGATTGAAACACGTTATGTGTCACGTCTACGTATCGTGGTGCTTTTTATTCATAGGCACCTGTAACTGTAACCCATTGTGTACTAAACAGGCAAACGGTAAATATCGATATTTGTTCTTAAATCGATACATCTGGTACTATTTACAATGACATTTAATCTTAAAGTATTATTAATTGAAATGGCTTTTTATCGATTGTTATGAATAATAAAATTACGTTTTAACGGTTTTAAGTGCGGTAATTCATTTGATTTTTATTATTCCGACGTTTCGCCGTTTTTTAGTAGCTGTGATTACGAAAGACAAAGATGTCAAATGTCAATGACTATTGTTAAAGTTTTATGTAGCCTACTTTTATTTTTCCTGCCACCCATTTTAATATTATATAAAATTATTAGTGTTAGGCATGTTTACTGAAGAGTTTCTTGCGCCGCTTCTTCTCTTCAAGCCACAACATGTTGTGAAGCGGTAGTAAATTAGATTAGGCTCCCATAGAGTAAATAATAACCATAAACAAATTAAAACTATATAATTAAAATGAACAAGTTGGCGGTAGGCTAAATAAAACTTTAACAATACTCATTGATACTTGACATGTTTGTCTTCCATGATCACGGCTACTGAAAAGTGGCCGAAACGTCGGAATAATAAAAATTAAATAAATTACCGTGCTTAAAATCGTTAAAACATAGTTTTATTATGTATACTAGTCGCGGAAACTTAAGAAAAGATTGTTATGAATATGAACTCTTAAATAGAACTATTTTTGTTAGATTATTTATCCTTAATTGTAAGGTTAATCTTTGCATAGTATAAAACAAACTCACTTTCTACGTCTGTCTCTTTGTCTATATATCCGTTGACTTCTGCTAATTAAGGTTTTATTTTAGTAAAATAAAGCTACTCAGTGTGAGACATGACTTGACCCGCGACGTAGCTGCGGAGAAAACTCTAGTATTAATTATTTTGAAGTCTCGGCATTACTTCAATTAGGCATATTACCATGATGATGAGATTGTAAAAACATACTTAATTGTCAATTTTATTATTTTATAGTTTGAATACAAGTCATCATTGTGTATCAACGTTTTATTATGTTAAAGACATTGTTAATAGCAACTATCAATTATATTTGTTGTATTACGAAATCTTCATGATACAAAATTAACATTACTTATCTATGCAGTGGCGTTTAAAACATTTAATTTATCTTTTATAAATAAATTTTATTAAATGTATTAGTATTTTAATGTCAAGGACGTCGAACAATACATTTGTAAAATCGTTTCAAGCAAAGTCGCAAGAATATGTTTTACATGTGAATTTATTACAAAACAAATAATTTCTATGAATAGAAAGACCACTACATGAAATATAAATGGTTGTTTTTCTCTTCAGTCTCGTCACACAGCAGGCAACCAGCCGTCATATACTACGAGCGAGTCCTTTTATCGCATGCACACGACGGGTATTTCATCCCAATCCCAACATAAAAAATTAAAACATGCCAACCCTCGATGATACTCGCTCCCTTTCGTTTTTGTGAACCCTCTTTCGCCCGTTTTTAGGACCGCCCTGCATTCAACTGGTAACCGGCACCCTATTGAAGAGTGAAGCAGTAATACATCGTTGGAAATATCCCAACGACCGTCAACCGATATTGTGTTATCGTATCCATTTGTATGCCACACAGAATAAATAGCGCTGTGTACTTGTTTTCCTTATCTGCGAGTCGAATTAATGTCGATATAAAATGTTTTTATTCTTAACTGAGTTCTATTGATGTAGTTCTTGTTGTGTGATGAAATATAAACGATATTCCATTCTATTTTATGACTAAAATTTAAAAAAAACTATTCGTAAAATACAGTTAAATCAAAAAGTAAAAAATAAGAAATCATCATGACGAAAGTTCGAAATATGAAGATGGTTACATTTTTGTTAATGCTAATGAATATTAGGAATACAATCTGAAAGCAGTATTGCAAAAATATTCTTGTAATAATACAATGAAATAAACTAAAGGGTCAATCAGTCATTGTGCTTGTGAAGTATGTAACCAATACTAGAGTCACTAAGTTTATTACTTGAAGACAATATGTTAAGTAGATCAAACGAATACAAGGACTCATAACTATTTGTATCGCTATAATTATATTGAATTGCTATGTAACTGTAATAATAGACTAGATAACCAATACGATCCCTGACATAGCAAAAGAAAAATAGACAATAATGATACCTATTCTTGTTTCAATTTTACATTGATATTGAATACACTTGCACTAGACTACGTTCAATAAATAGTACTAAACATTGCATTATTGGTGCATCAATAAATATATTAAACTAAGCATTTCTAGGCTGTCTGCCTAGAAATGACTTAACAACTGCCGTTTCATTGACGAGTTATCTAACTCTTTAGGAAGAGGCAGAGATTTTTTAATCTGTATAAATGTGGATATATAAAAACTTTACTTAACCTCAATTAAAATCTACAAATAAAGCACTTATAAGTTTTTAAATTACAATATTTTGAACTTCTTGCTTGTAAAGAAAAAAGTATTAACGCACATGCCCGTCAACCGGTCACTTCATACGTCCGGTAGTGTGAAAGCTGATCGAAAACCGTTGGTTTCGATATCACTGTTTACCGTATTCGAAATTCGAGGGCGTGTGAAAATGTGGTATTCGTAATTTGAATTTTATATTGCTGCAATTTAGGCGTTACACCATTTTGCGTGTATGAACCAACCACCCCACCATATAAGACGGGTCATTTCTGGCTCTCAATAAGCCAATCAAAGTGATCCACATAAACTAGAATCATTCAATGTCATTGAATACCTAAAGTCCTTTCCTTTGTGTCCGTGCTTTTCAACCAAAATTATGCGATTTGATTGATTTGTCTAATACAAGCATTAAGCAAGAACTTAGGTGAGATTAAATAAATGTATTTTAGTTTATTTGTAAATAATAAACTAAAATACATTTATATGTACTTGAAAGATATTGTATTTTTTAAATGGGCCTTTAGAGCCAAACCCTAAACTACACAAAATAGCAAAAAGTACTCAAAGGCTTTGTAATATATGAATGTATTACGTAAGAAATAATAATAAATATAAAATAAAAATAATAATAATAAAATATAAAAATTTCATTGCATGAGTTCAGCAGACACCTGATTAGAGGGGTTACCATCGCATATGGACATTTATAACACCGATGTGCTGCCGCTCTCTAAAGGGAGACTGGAATCTCGCCACTAATACCGGAACACAATTCAAGGTTGTTATGGCGGCACGCTCTAGACCTGGAATAATAGCTATCCAGATAGGCTAATACCCTAGCTGGCTGTGGGTTGTTTTGTCGCCTTTTGTGACAGTCCGCCCGACCGCTGCCAAGAAATTGTATTCTTTCTCCATTCCTGCACGGAAAAAGGAGGTCCGGGGCCGATTTTGTCTAAAACTAAATTGGTAAAATTAGATTTTTGAAAAATCAATTACCTTTATCAGGAATCGAATCGGCTGATCTTGAAATAGAAACACATACTGTATTATAACGTCAAATCATAGTGTAACTTGTAAGGATCGATTTCTGTGGAATTGATGAAATGGAATGAGCATGGCAGGAATGTTAAACGGGAAGCTAAGGAATGATTACGACCTCAGTTAGTTAGTCAGTAAGATTATGGCCGCCTTTAATTTACTTTTTCTTAATTTCACTACGGAATTATATAGCGAAGTATTGACTATAATTTACAAATCATTAAATGACAATTTCAACATACCTAAGCAAATTAGCAAATACGACACTAATTATAGTTGTTAGTGACACATACATTTTTATAATTTCCTAATTAAATAAAACTATATATACAAATTAAAATTAAACTATAAAATCTAGTGCCATTGACTATAATATATTCATACTTAATTTCATTTAAATAGACCTGGTGCCCAATTCTGCTATTTCAATATCTTAGTGTTGCGAAGATATTCAGAGTATGATTCCATTGCGATAGTGTCAATGATTCGTATTCTTCTAAATTCACAGTATCTTCTCGATATCGTCGCGGTGGAAAAATAGTAGAAAAAAAATTGTATTACCAGTAGCAAAAATGGCGTTAACCGAAATGAATATCGAAAAGCTAACAAAATTTTATATATTTATTTCGCGAGTTTTTGCTTATAAATATTTAAAAAGAATATTTAAAAGGCTTGCCACGGGCACGCCGTTGGAATTGACAGAATACCGGAATCGGGCAAACCTACGATTGAAACGATAGTGTCCAACGGTTTTGACGAAATATTAATAATAGAATTATTTTATTTATTATAAAAAAAAGAATTGGGGCCCTGTAGTAGTAAATTGGGGCCAGACTGACTGACTGACTGACATATCAACGCACAGCCCAAACTAGTGGGGCTAGGACTGTGAACATTTGCAAGCGGGTTCTTTCTATAACTGTAGGTGCGCACTAAGAAAGGATTTTTGATAATTCAACCCCTTAGGGGGTGAAAAAGGGAATAAAAGTTTATACGAAAATTATATTTTTTTTTAAAGTAAGAAGCACAAAATATTATATATTTATCTGTTTCTGGTTAGAAAGAAATGTATAAGAGTATCGGTGTATTTGGGAATTCGATCCCTAAAGGGGTGAAAAGGGGGAGGTAAGTTTGTATGAAAATCCGTAATTTTTCAAGTAAGCACAAAATTTCATATACCTGCTTCTGGTTAGAAATCAATGTACACGTATATCGGCGTTTTAGAAAATTCAACCCCTAAGGTGGTAAAAAAGGGAATGAAAATTTGCTCAAAGGCTCAAACTATGACTATTTTTAATATACGCGAGCGAAGCCGCGAGCAACAACTAGAATAGAAAACACTTTATTGTTAACCACATACACATAAAATAAACAATTAACAGTAGTCACATTAAAAAGTAAAAGTAGGAGCAATGGGCGGCCTTATTGCTTTAGACTTTAGAGCGCTCTTCCAGACAACCCGGGCTATGGAATTTCTAATAAAACTGATTTTGACATACAAAGATAGACAAATGGACGGATATGACGATTTCATAAGAATTCCGTTTAAGGCAAAGTGCGATGGAACCTTAAAAATATTTAGTTAATCTATTTCCAACAGTGAAAACTGAATTTCTAGATTTTGCCATATAATAATTAATCTACCCTAACAGCAAGTCATTTATTTTACGAATTAGTAAAATTTATGCAAGTCACCATGTCCCAGTGGCTGAGAAGTTTCCTCAAGAAGAATCCTGACATGTTACATGAAATTTATTTGCACATTTATGAATTATATACATATGTAGTAGGAATGATTTATAATTCAGATAGCATCTCATTACTTTGATTTGTAATAATAATAATATAATAAAAAATCAGCAGACAAACACACACACTGTATAACCCCAAATTAAGCAAGTTACGCTGTGTTATGGGTAATATACAAAGGACCATTCTGGGGCCGATCCCAAATACCCAGACCATACATAGTAAATAACGGAGAAAATACGTTTCCGAAATTTAGTATACCAGGAATCGAACCTGGAGCCTCTGCGTTGCAGTGAGGTAAGCCGGCAAAGGCTTAGCCCGCTCAACCACAGAGGCCGGCAAACTATAGCGGGTCTGTGACAGTTGTCTATTTATTCCGACAAAATCCTCCCTGCAAAAAGTTTGTCGGTTTACCGAGGGTCCACTGTAACGTCTAGCCAATTTTACTGGGTTAGTGGGGGCATATTGTTTCAATTACCACGTGCTAACGGTGAAAGAAATCATGCTAAAGAAACCAGCTCATATATTACCGATGTGTGAAACGCGCTAATACTCTTTGGACAAGTATAGCGAGTATATCCTCTGTTCCGTCTTTGCCTAGGATAAAGTGGTTAAAACATCGCTCCATCAATTTTGCTGTCTACCCTCTTTTCTGTGTGAGGCGACGGCTAACGCTGCAGGGTATAGGCAGACATTTTAGTTAGTTTTCCGAGACAACGTTTGATAAAGAACACACTGCGCCGCGCGCTCATCTTTTCCTTTCAACTATTCTGAACTTCAACTAATTGTGATTACTGGCCGTGCCAAGAACTTTTACTATACTTGGACTTTGTTAAAAGTGGTAGCTCTCAAGTGAAACATAGTGCCGTGAGCTGTTCCTGTGTGTAACCTGACCCGAGCCAGGAGAGGGCGGATCGCAAGATTGGTGGAGCTTCTACTTTTCTAGTGCAAGGATCTAGGTCATATCTCTCTCATACAGTCCATATAAATCGAACCACATTAACCGTAGGTTATAAGCGCCCCACATCCTCCGTTCCTCTAAAACTGGGAAACGCGGATTCAACAGCGATACATTTATGTATCTATATATAAGTAGATATTATTGTATTGAAGAGAAGAACTTTTACAATTATGCAGCTAAAGTATTAGGTACTAGCTTGGCTTCGCTCGCGTTAATGTTATCCTACGGGAATCGTACGTTTTCCCGGAATAAAAAGTAGCCCATGTACTATTCCAGACTATAATCTATTACTCTCCAAATTTCATCTACATGCGTTGAGCCGTTCTGGCCTGATTGAGCAACAAACATCCATTCTAACTTTCGTATTTATATTAGTACTAGCTGCGCCTCGCGGTTTCTCCCGCATGGTGATGGAAAATCGTTATATTTTGGATAATTCACACTATATCTTTATAAATTATAGCCTATGTGTTATTTTGATGTGTAAGCTATATTATTATAAAGTTTCATCAAAATCCATTCGGTAGTTTTTGCGTGAAAGAGTAACAAACATACATTCATACATTCTTACAAACTTTCGCGTTTATAATATTAGTAGGATATAGACCTTGTTTTTACTTACAACATACATTTTGTGTAAAATTATACTTGAATTGTGTTTTTAGTTGATTAATACATACTTAATTAAATTATTTTGATCAAATTTTGTAGACAGGTGTATTCTATGAAGTAAACAATACAAGTGTAGTGAAATTGCGAAAATATAAAAATCACGAGTGAATCATATTATACATAATTGAGGGATATAAGGCAAATTTTAAGTACGCGTAACGAATCATGAGATGACAAGTCTTTAAAAAGAGTATTTTCGTATCGGTTTGCATAGACATTTAACCGAGGGTTACATAAAAATAATCGTCTTTTAGCCATAAAGTTTTAGCGATTATATTATTTTAATCATCGTTCAAATGAACTAGCACTCATAGATGTTTTCCGAGAATATGCAGCAATAACAAAATCTAAGTCCAGCTTTCTACACAAGATCACGAATTACAAAATACATAATTATCTACTTGAAGAAAACTGACTAAAAAATACCAGATTACTAATTAATTTTTACTTGGTACAGTTTTACTTGAACAGAATGAAAGCAATGTTAGTACGTAGCTTGGCTAAGCCTATTAATTTTAGATTAAGAGCTCATAGCTATTCTAAGGCTTATAGGCTACTCGGATAATCCGGATACAAATACTCCATTCCGGATTCGTAATGCGGATTCGTAAAACCGTAAGAAAGTAAGTGCGAAGTGTAGCATTTTCTATTCAGCAAACAATAATACACCTAAATTAGAGTGAGATCAGACAGAGCACAAGGCGATCTATCTATCAAAACAACAAAGCCGATTGGTGTGACGTTCCACCCCGGTGATATGTACGTCCTACTACCTAAATGCCTTATGTACACCGCTAGTTACTACTTCATGACTACTCCGAGCTCAGTGTGTACTGCAATGCAACGGAAAATATGCGTGTTTACCAAAGTCGTTTCGGTAGAACGGTGTCGTGTGTTGCGTCACGTTTGAGGAAATTGATAGTGCGCCGAGGTCGACGTGACTTATACTATCGTGTATTGTGTTCAATTTGAAAATAATTTCTCGTTTTTATATTCGCCTTTCAAATATTGTGCAGTGATTCAGGTTAGAAATGGAATTTATTTTTTTCATCCCGTTTCCCCCTGTGGGTGGAGGCCATACAAATGCCCGACGCCCGACACGCCATGCGACCGACTTAACCTTGTGATATCGAGTGAGTATATTTTTTGTTTCGAAAGTTGCTCTGGCGATGCGCTGGCTGGCGACAAATAGTCTTAACATGAATAAACATTCGTTCCTGAAATGAATTACTCCTGAATGTAAGGGATATTCGAGTAAATGCAAAAGCTATAAACATATTTCAAATAATAATATTGAACGTCACAACGAGGTTCGTTCGACAAGATGGCGGCGAGTGGGGAGAGGGCGCCCAGTTTGCCAGGTGCTGCCGCCGCGTCGAGTTCGGCGCTATAGCTAAACTAAATACGCAGTGTTGTACATTTAGAACGTTCACAATGGCTACCGCGAAAGACACGTCTACTTTCTTTCTGGAGGCAGATGCAAAAGAATTTGACAGTGTTTTAAAGTTATATCCACAGGCGATTAAATTAAAAGCTGAACAGAAAACAAAGAAACCCGAAGAGCTTATAAAATTGGACAATTGGTGAGTACGAACGCCTTGAAAGGAGAAAATGCGGCCGTGGCGTGTCAATGAACTTGTATTGTGTGTGTATCCGTGCAAACTGATTTGATAGCTACCTCCCTCGCGGACTGCATCTCTAGTCCGCGGACGGCTCATTAAAACCACTGCGTCACGTGGGATCGATGTCAAATTGACACGATCGCTTTTCCTGAAGCCAGTGTGGGGGAAAATATCGCAGCGCTCAGGCGTTATAAAATGGTGGCTGCCCTTTATGTACCACGGATCGTTTTAATGCATTAACGATGATGTTTAGAAACGTTCGAACGCTAAAGCCGCAATTCCCTTGACTAAATAACATGTTTGATAATTTACATGACATGTTGTACTCCTACTACAGTAGATAATACAATGCTTTGTTAAATACAACTAACATCCGTTCAAAATGGTGACTTGCCTTTTAAGTTTGGAGTTATTATTAGTGTCTATTTGAGCCATTCTGGGCCATATTTGCTATTTATTAGCAATGATAAGGCAGATGGATGCTTATTGAATAAAATAAAACCTAAGTTATATTTTACAAAGAGGATTAAATTGGTCATTGTGAGTCATTGCATGACATACTTACTATTTAAACATGCTGTGATTAATATTAATTTAATTAAAATCCTCTCCAAACCCATATATATATAGACTTAATTTCTATTTAAATATTACATATATTTTTTATTCATAGGGTACCTAAATAACAACAAGAAAAAATTTAAAAAAATCAGTTGAATTCTTCCACTTTGAATTTTTCCACAATTTAAAATAAGTGAGAAGTGATCATGTTATCAATTTTGATAAGCAATATAATTAATTAATTGGCAGTTTCAACACAATATTAAAATTAATTTAAATTAAAAATACTAACTATTCTTTATAATTATAAATAATTTACCTAAAATGAAAACTTAAATCTAAATTATAGATCCGAATATTATAATGGGAAAAAAATACTATTCTTGCATGATTTTATAGAAATAATACAAATAATTAATTAAAAAAACGTAGAAGATGACAAACTTTCTACAACTTTGAAAGAGAATCTCGCCACGTATTTGACTTAAATAAAAAAGTTATTAAGAAACAAGAAATAAATTCAACACTCTGACAACATGCCGTAATTGAAACCATTTATACACACATTTGACAAACTTCAGTAATATAGACCCAGTAGTTTACGTGTTAGGGGGCCGTAAAACAACTCATGATCATGATGTTTCTTTTCACCTGCGTTAGTGATAATGATTTTGACCAAATGCGAATTTCTTCTTGCCTTAAAAAATAACGCGTTAACTATTAGCTACGTTACTGTATATACATGATTTCTCTGTCAATGTTTAACGTCATTTACGATGTCGCATCTCAAATAACGCATTAAACTCTGGTACGCCTGCGTTGCACAATTGCTAACATGAACATTATGCCAGGTGTAGCAGATGCAAGAGAATACAGACACACGCACTTTATTACAGATGGAAGGAAAATATGATTACATTTTTACCATAATGTCAACAGAACCTCACAATGAAAACGATAGCTTTATCATACAGAAAATAAGATTTTTGATGATGATGATGATGATGATACAAAATATCACACCTAGTTTTATTTAATAAGTCGTCTAGTATGCTATATGTGTCACGACAATGATGCTTTTCTTATTAGTGCATCTACATATAACTGTTTTATTCTCTTATTTCATTTCAATTTTAAAATTATATGTACTTGTCTATATATTTTTCATTATTTTTATTTAGAGTAATTAATTAACTAATTTTCCATCTATAAAGAAAGGAATGTAAGCTAATTTACTGTTTTGGGCTCACCGAGTCGTAGTGTCTCAGTGACTAAGGCAACCGCGTATCATTCAAATGACGTGGATTTATTTCTGGCAGATTAGGTTTATACTACATTGCATTATAGTTCTTCTGGTCAAATCCGCATATTGTTAAACTTATCACGTGTTGATGGAGACTCAAGACATCGCAAACAAATCTATATCAAAATAACCGATGCCATGTGTAACATGCAATTTCGACTGCTATTAGGCTTTTGGGATGTGGATGGAGATAATCGCTAACAAAACTCGCGGCAAAATAAACATATCGGAATATAATTAGTAATCACTAGTAAGCAGCTAATCACATGATGATAATAATATTCAATTAAAAACTATGTTTTAACAGTTTTAAGCGCGGCTTTTTATCTGATTGTTATTGCGACTTTTGGACCTTTGCATCGCGGCTAATGAAAAGTGGCCGAAACGTGGAAATAAGAATCAAATAAACGTAGTTTAAATGATTGTGTTCTATTGGTAGATACTGGTCGCGACAATTTCAGAAAATATTAGTGTTTTGAAGACTATACAATCTGTATAAATAACTATTTAATAGTCTTGTTAAAGGGCCACCCCCTTTAACATTATATAAATAATGAACTAGGCATATTGCTCGGGGATTTCTAGCCCCGTTTGTCCTCTTTAACGTACCAGATTGGTACACGACGGGAAATTCCGCTATGAAATTTCAAAACCTAGCAACTGACATTGTTTTTAAATAAACTTTTTGCATTTATTGTCTTACCAGGAATTATTATAATTTATTATATTAAAAGTTAGTTGGAAATATATTTTAACCATTGACGCCTGAAAGCGAAATTATTTTGTGAACACTACGGTTACTGAAAACTGGTCCAAACGTTTAAGCGGTTTTCACCACCACTTAGGTAATTTTTCATGGAAGATTTATATATATACTAGCTTTTACCCGCGGCGTCGCTCGCGATATATATAGAAATATAATTAAGGTTTTGTAAGTAAAATAGAGCCATTCGCCAGTATTAAACTTAGTAAAACATTTAATATTTTAAGTCTAAAAATTTGCTGTCGATCAGTGAAAACCGCATCGAAATCGGCCCAGTAGTTTTTACGTGAATCCCGAAGAAACAGATAAGAAATCTAAAAAAATTGCATCTTGTTCTCCATCGTTTATAGAGTCTATTCCAGTTGTATTTTTTTTTAATAGCTTCAATGTACAGACACGGCATGTTTAGAATTAGGTTTAGGTTTAAAGAACTTTATTTCCCATAAGAACATGTAGTTCACATAGAATTTTATAATACTGTAGATAGATAACTGCTTATTATCTACCAGGGGAACTTAATTTTACTTAAAAGAAAACCCGTGACGTGTATGTGGCGATTCTATCGCTTAAAGCGATCTTTTCACCACCAAATTTTAATCAAATTTGTGGTGGTATCTAAGTAAAATTTATAATAAACGAATATAAACACTGAAGGCTAAAACAACAGCTTTGTCAAATCATTATTATAACCGCGAAATACATAACAGATGGACGGTAATAATAATCTTCATCACATGTGTCCAAACGCTCTAAATGGCGAGACGAAGCGACACAACATATTTACGATCCACTTCAAATACGCTAAACAACGTGTTATATTTATTACATAAGTTTCAAAATCGGTCAAGTGCTTGTCGTACCACGCATATTGAGCTGTTTTGTACAGTTGATGTGGGACGTACCTTTACTGTCGTTATTTGGCTACGAAACCCTAAATAGTAAAATATTTAACTGAAACCTCATTTCTCAAAAGCGACTGAACGAATCTGGTTCAAAACAATTTTCGTGGAAAGTTTATTTAAGGCAGTACACTTAAATTAGCTTCGAGACGATTTTGCGTTAATAGTAGTATTTGTATATTTACAGGACTTCTACACTTGAAATTTAGTGTAAAAAATAATGTTTAAGATTAATATTTATTATTTTAATATTGCTTAATATTATTAGTTGCATACTTTATTTATGTATGTGCTGACAGTACACTACTTACTATAAACGCAAAAATGTATCGAAGCTAATTTACCAGTACCAATATGTTTTTTCTAGAATTTTGTTCAAAAGTTAGAAGGGGAGTGATATAGTTTTTTTTTATATTGAGAAGCAGATAACTCGCTACTTAATCATTATAAAAGCTATTAAGGACAATGGGCGTTTTTTGCGTGATTGACGATGGCACGCCTAATTTTTTTTCTGGATTTCACTAGATCATTGTGTTGCGGCATAATTACGGTACATACCTTCCTTCCAAGCATTTAACATTTACAAAGTTTACTTAGATCCATTAGATTTGGCGAAAAATGTTTGTGTCACATATGAACAGTCAGACGGACAAACAATTGTATAATAATTCCCGTTTTGCCAAAATGACCAGGACACTCCGAAAAAAAAATGTGAATATTTAATTTTTAAGATTTTTAACTAATTAAATTTTATTTTTTATTTTTGTAAACAATGCTATCTAATGTTAGGAAAGGTCTATCTGAAGTTTTACATTCATAACTATGTTAAGCCCATATTAGATGGTTCATTTCTGTCTTTCAATTAGGATCAATCAACAAGATAAACTTGAATTATTCAATGTCATTGAAAACCAGCGTGTCCTTTTAATTCTGTGCCTTTCAACTAAATTAATTCAATTTGGTTGATCCGTTTAATAACAGCATTACAAAAATATTGGTTCTACTGACTTAATTTTTTTCCGTAATTTTTCAGCTCGTTTAAAAGTTAGCGAAGGAAGATTACTTTTAGTGTCCATGAAATCGTGATATTTGCACATTATATGTCTACAGATATATGTGCCAGTAATTTTTTTTCTCAGCCACATATATGGCGGCCAAGCCTTTTTTTTGTTATTTTACTATGCCCCATATATTTTCGGCATAAAAAATATTACACTGGCAAATTTTATCCTTATAGACTCAGTAATTGAAAAAAATATTGTTAGATATAGATCTATAGATGATTGGACATCATAACGATTGTATGAAGGTTGTGTTTGTATAAAGACTGTTTTAGAGCCCCTAATTAAAAAAAAACAATTCATCAGGTACCAAACAAAGGTCTATTATAGGTACAGTTACAGGTTTACATTATAATATGAAGTTTGGAAGATCTTTCTAAGTCCAATCCTACGAATAGATTGTCTAACAAAAGTTCTTTATTCATTGTTAGTATTACAAAGCGTTTCCCAAGCATTTCAATATAGCATTCATTAACCTATTGTTTATTTTAGCATGAAGTTAAGTTTTGTACGTTTCGCTTTTCCAGGTACCAGAATGAATTACCAAAGAAGATCAAATCGAGGGGCAAGGACGCCCACATGATACACGAAGAGTTGGTTCAGCTTATGAAATGGAAACAAGCGGTTAGTACACATTTTTGGCGTTACTACTAGCAGCACATGATAGAGCCATGCTGGAATAATTATCTTGATTACAGCTTTTAGAGCCGACTCGATCGATGTGATACCACGCTCTCACAGAACACAGAATATCGGCATGAAGCTGTTAGCCTTGTGCTAATCGTGTTTCCTGCGATGAGTGAGTTCCTATGACTAACCTCCCCTTATCCCCCCCCCCCCCTCTTGTGTGATCCGTCTATCTCATTCTAAAGGCTGACAACAGGTTGGCTTCGCCCTTGATGTTGCAGACGTCTATAGGGGACGGTAAGCATTTTCATTAAACTGGGATCTCTGCCTATTTGCCAACATCGCAATAAATAAAAACTTATTGATTTTGACAATAACGGAACCTTTATAGAATAATTTTATCCATCGGCCTATGTATGTCATAGTAATTTTAAAAAAGTACTGAGTAAATGACTGAAATTTAGTAGGAAAATGTTATTCATAACAGTGTAGTGATATCGCGAAAATTTATTATACGCCTTTTCTTTTTTCAATTTGTGATGTGCGGCTGTGAAGGTTACAGACTCCTACGGGTCGCTACTAGAGGATAAATGAAAATCCTGAATAAGTGTTATTTTATTTCCTTGATTTTTTGCGACTAGTACACATATTTAAAACTACGTTTGAACGGTTTTAAGCGTGTCATTTTACTTAATATCAACTTGTTCTTCTCTACGTTTTGTGCAAATGAAAAGTGGCCGGAACGTCAAGATATAAATCAAATAAAATGCCAAAATAAGTGTTGTTTTGTTTATTCCCAATGCAGAACATAATTATAAGAGATAGAGAATGAGAGCATATAATAGTGTTACAATACGAAAACGTGAGCAAATATATGGGCTATACAAAATTTTTGAAATTACATCTGCTTGGTGCGGTTAGGGAATGTCATCATCATGAGTGATGCAACAATAGTGCCGACACGCGGATTCGTTAGACAGTTTTTAATAAATCATAATGATGTTTCTTAATTATTTTTATATTTAAGTCCATAGGTGAATAGAGATTTACTTTTAAAGTCATAAAAAGTAATCCTCTATATTTTGAATATGTGGTGGAAAATTCTGAAAAAATTCTAGGTGGTAGATACCAAAAATTATTTTTAAAAATTTGGGTTTGACAAGATCCAACAGGTATTTTTTAATACGAGTTTATGGTGACAAACCACTTGAAAAGGGGTTTATATTTACGAATATTACAGGAATTTACTAATTACTACTCGATACGAAATACCCAAAGTTAATGCCAATCCGTAAATATCCCATTGCCTGGACCCGGCCTCTTCATTTTTTTTAGGAAACATACGGCTTATCTAAGGTGGATTGGCGAACTTCACACACATTTGGGATCCCCATGTACATAATTCCTCAGGTGCCTGTCACGTCACACATTACGTGACGCGTCCGTCGGATGCGTCCGTCTAAAGCGTTCCAATAATGTGCACATCAGAACCATAACACAATCTCCAGATTGCTTTAGGATGTCTGAACCCTCAAGGTCACGTCCGCGACTTAGGACTTATAATGTGCATACTACAATGGACTTTCCTTATCCAGATACGTTGTAAGCCACGCCCCTCAGCTGCGTCTGTTAGTCGCGACTTATAATATACACACACCTTGAGCCTCGTATGACTCTCTGAGTCTGGACACCTACCTCCACTTTAAGTTTCATGAATCATTTAAACAACTCTGACTGCGACAGAGTGTGCTTTAAAACGAATATGTAAACAATACGCGCAAAAACTAAATTGTAATTGTGCGTTTATATTGTAAGAGCACAATAAGGTAGACCTGCTGGTTTAATTGTTATCATAAAAGCTATTGTGTTATTATAACTGTGAGTTAAATGCTTATTTTGTTGCAAGAGGTATAAATATTACGAATAGCTAGCTACGGTTTGTTTCAATGTTTTTAAAGTCCTTTTAATATTAATATTAATATTACTCCAAAAACGTCCCACAGTTAGTTTAGTGTCTCCTTATTTTAGATGATAGGACTGTATAGAATATGCCCGCCATGCTTGTCCAAGTGGGACGGGTGGGTTTTACTCATCGATTATCTAGACGTTTCTTTCACCGTCAGCACGTGGAAACTGTAAGAACATGCATATTAGGTCAGAAAAACTGACTAATTGGTGCATGGATCCCGGTCCGGCTTCAAAACCACGTTTGAAAAGAGAGTTCGTGACGTGATCGCGTTAATCATTGAACTACCACAACTAAAATCATTTATCTCATGTAATATGTACAACAATTTAAAATAAAAATGTAAATGATAATTATGAAATGTAAGGTGGGCACTTCAAATACAACAACATGAAGTTCTTTGGAGAGACTTGAATGTTGATGTTTTGTTGTACAATTTCATTAAAAAAATATAAAAATAAAATGTATATCGAGTTTTAGCTACTATGCATTCTGACACGTTTAGTGTGCGTAAATTATGCTTTAAAGCAAAACTGACTCGGTGAAATATTCATAAACTGACTTCATAATAATATATCAGCTATATGCAACTAGAATAAAATAGCGTATTATTTTGTTCATTAACGTAATTAATTTAGGTCAGAGTGATCACTGCACACTTAAACAACTGCGTGATGAAAGCAACCAACAGCAAAATTTGTCCTTAATTAACCGACTTCAAAAAGGAGGAGGTTCTCAACTTGATTGGTATTCTTTTTTTTATGTATCTACACCGATTACGCTGAGATTTATAATCCGATAATATAATAATAAATTTTTCTTTAGTTTAATGCGGAATATTTGCCATTTGGTCCCCTAAAAATTTAACATAGTTTGGCCCAGTAGTTTTCATTTTATGAACATTTTTTTATGAAAATTTGCCGTTCCCGTTTCTTGGGACCTATATTTTTTAAGGCGCACGGCACCTTTCGTAGGCCTACCCATAGCTAGACACTAAAAAGTAACAGATAAAAAAAACTTCGCTTAAAAAAATCAACTTCAAAAACTAAAAAGTATAAAATAACTTAATAAAATTACGTTTAAAAAGTACGCACTTAAAATCTGTGACGAGAACCACGTGACTGGAGAGCTTCAGCATGTCAAGCGAGTTCTACAACGTAATCAGCTGAAGACTCCACACCAACGTCACAAAAGCCCCAAACCACCTTCAGTTGAGCGGTTCCCTGCTACCCTACCCTACATCAAGGTGGTCACAGACAGAATTGGTCACATCCTCAGGCGAGCTTCAATCAAAACATATTTCAAGCCGCATAAAAAGATTACCCAATTTTTGCAAAATCAGTCCAGGATGCAGGTGTCTACAAGCTCGATTGTGAGTGAGGATTATCATACATTGGGCAAACAACGAGGAGCATAAAAACAAGGGTAAAAGAACACATTGCTGACATGAATGAAACACATAAGGTCTACGAAGTAGGCGATCAGTGAACACACGCTGGATAAATCCAACCACAACATCAGATTCGATAACCCACAAATCCTCCCGAAACAGAATCGTTTCATACCTATGATGATGATGCGTGAGGCTATTAAAATCAAAAAACACCTAAGTTTCAATAGAGAAGATGGTTGGAAAATACTATCTGTTTGGGATCCGATTATCAAAACTATTAAGACCCAAACCCAGTAAAAACTAACTGCCAGGCCTCAGGACACTGTGAGCTCTTTCTGAGTGGGCCGGAACGCAAACCAACTTGATTGATAATGTCTTTTTATTTTTCCTCCCACCCATTTTAATATTATATAAAATTATTAAAGTTAGACATGTTTGCTGAAGAGTTTTTGCGCCACTTCTTCTCCTCAAGCCACAATGTTTTGCGAAGCGGTGTTAAATTAGATTAAGCTCCCATAGAGCCAAATAATAACCATAAACAAAATTAAAACAAAATAATTAAAATGAACAAGTTGGCGGTAGGCTACATAAAACTTTAACAATACTCATTGACACTAGACATCTTTGTCTTCCGTGATCACGGCTACTGAAAAGTGGCCGAAACGTCGGAATAACAAGAAATCGAATAAATTACCGCGCTTAAAACCGCTAAAACGTAGTTTTATTATGTATACAAGTCGCGAAAACTTAAGAAAATATTATAAAATAACCTAATAAAGATTTTTGAATAAGAATTTATTTTGTTTATTAAGAGACAAAATAATATGAAATTTTCTACATCTTGAAGTCGGTGCTATGTAAACTATCAAATTACAATATTTTGCAACATTTTGTTGTTATAATAATGTATATGGTAATTTTTATGGTTTGCTCGGCACCAACTTCAAGATGTAGACAATTTTATATTATCTTGTCTCTTAATGAACTAAATAAATTGTTAGTTAAAAATCTTTATTAAATATTTTATACCTTTTAGTTTTTGAAGTCGGTTTTTTTAAACGATTTTTTTGTTACTACATTTCAAATACACAACAGAAGTCGTGTCGGAATTATAAATCCAGGCATCATAATGACATTAAAATACTTAGTTGTATACTTTTGTACATATACAAAAGCAAACATTATGGTGCTATTATGATGCCAGTAAACGACTATTCTGACACGATTGTAATAGCATTCTTCAAATTTTTTTATTGCATGAGTTCTGCAGATAGACGGTCTACCTGATGGAAAGCGGTTACCATCGCCCATGGACATTTGTAACACCAAAAGTGCTATCAATGGGCTACCGATCTCTAAACTGCCGGCTGAAACCTGGCCTCTAGTGGCGGAACACAACTGAAAGTTGTTATAGCGGCGTACTTTAGACCGGAGGTGGTAGATATCCACGACGGGCTAATACCCTACCACCTGGCTGTGGGTTGTTTTGTCGCTTGTTACGACAGGCCGTCCGGCCGCAGGAAATTGTATTCTTTTTCTGATCCTGCACAGATGAAATGAATGAATGAATGATGAAGTCTTGGTAGCGTAATGGCTAGCGCACGCATCCGAAACTCAAAGGGCGTGGGTTCAATCCTGGCCGGAACGCATGCACCACTTAAGCAGTTTTCTGGCCTAAAGTGCATATTGTTACAATTACCACGTGCTAACAACGGTAAAGGAAAACATCGTGATGCGACCTGCACATCGAGATAACCGATGTGTCAAACCTGCTTAGCCGGCTTGCACAAACGTGGCGGGGGTATACTGTCCATTCCCTTATAATGGGAGGCCCGACCCCAGCAGTGGGACATTTATGGGCTGTTATTACATATACAGATGAAATTGCATGCAAATCTAAAGTAAACAATTACCTCATTAATAACAATTATACTTCTATTTTTTTAATCCTAGTATAGTTGACGGCTTTTGTAATCTAATGGTAAAAGCTCTGGCCCACCTACTTCACTGGCAAACAGAGGTATCGGCTGCGGATAAACTACGTAAACGGAGTTTTTGATATTTACTCCGGTTTAGGCCTTACTACGATCCATCTCAGAATAAACATTTATACATTATGTTACCCACGACAAGCGCTTGTTACCCACAAAGGGAGTACCTTGTTTCTGGCTGCTAAATTTATTTATTTTATTTCGTATGCATTAGGCGTAGCATGGTCACGTCATAATTTAGTTTTACCGTTTATCATCAAGCTTTGTTTTACAGATTAGTTTCGTTTTAGAATACGTACCCACCTCAGAAACGCATCTGACTAAGCTTCCTCAAATCCATTCAAATCATCAGTCTTTAAATTGTTCTCCCGTTCTGTTACAGAGAGGAAGGTTCTATCCACAGTTATCATACCTCATAAAAGTGAATACACCTCGAGCCGTAATGCAAGAGACAAAGAAGGCGTTTCGCAAACTGCCTAACATAGAATCGGCTATGACGGCACTTAGTAACCTGAAGGGCGTGGGCACCGCTACAGCGTCGGCGTTGCTGGCGGCGGCGAGTCCTGACACAGCTCCCTTCATGGCCGACGAATGCCTCCAAGCCATACCTGACATGGAAGGAAGTGACTTCACTGCCAAGGAATACCTCAATTTCGTTAAACACATTAGAAGTGTCTGTGATAGATTAAATAAGGTAAGAAAATCTCTTTAATGATACATCATAGTTACAACTAAGAGCAATATAATATTTATTTACTATTAATATTTAGAGGTATGTTGCGCACTGAATACTGATCCATTCTTTGACAGTTTATCTTCAGAAGTTTGTTTGGAAGAAATCGCTGTAAGCGATCAGACCGCCGATTGTACTATTTAAAATATTGTTAATATTCGTGTAAACTACTTTCTTGTGTGCAGTAAAGAATTCTATTTTATATAATCTATCATTTCTTATACAGAAGCTAAGCAAATTTTTTTATGCTTATGATGCTCATGATTATGATGATGCCCTCTGCATTCTTTAGAGCTTGTCGAGAGAACGAGAGAAAAGCACGAGAAACGAGAATTCGGGACGAATTCTCGTTAAGGAATATATTTCTAGATATTTAAATTGCACTGACGAACAAGAGTTGTCAGAGGTAGAGAAATTATTTATTTTTTAGAAAGAAAAGGATAAATTTCTACTATACGTTAAGAAGACAGGTTTAAGATACTACCATTTAATCGTAATGTAATATGCCCAAGTAAACCTATATGTTCTATTAAGAAACATACATTTTTCTTTTGGTCTAATGATAGAACGTATTATTCGTATAGATTCCTAAACTTTTCTGTCTAGTAGACTACTTTTATGTTTCTCGATTTACGGTAGACCCCTGCTTTCTAAATAGTGATAATAGACGGATTAACGAAATGGAATTAATTTTCAAGATACATGTTAGCAATGTAAGTACGTCGCTATTTCTTCCAATTTTTTTTTTCTTTCTAATTAATTTGTTTAATTAATAAGCACAAAACTGAAAAATGTCCTTGAAACCGACGGCATTCAACGACATTGAATAATTCAAGTATATGTTTATAATTTTTTTTAATCGGCAGATAAATACATGTATATTGTATATCCCCAAATTAAGTAAGTTACGCTTGTGTTATGGGTAATATATACAATGGAATACTTTGAGGCCGATTCGAGACACCCAGACCATAGTAAACAACGGAAAGGTCGTTTACGAAATTTGCCATGCCAGGAATCGAACCCGGAGCCTCTGCGTTTTAGTAAGGTCGACCAGCAAAGGCTTAACCCGCTCAACTACAGAGGCCGTATCTGTATTACTTTGGTTGATTCATCGAAATTGAAAGACAGAAATAATTCGTCTAATATCTGCTTAATTATTTTAGTAAATTCATTCATTTTTAATGTTTTTTTAACAGTTGGCATAGCGCTAGCGATTTTAAAAGATTTAAATTCGAACTGTTTATATAGATCGTATTCTAGAGGGGTCACACAGACCACTTCGGGTACCATGGAACTTTAATTGTTTGTGAACAATACTCGTATATTCTAATCGATTGTAACAAACAAATGATTATTCCAAATTCGTTCTACGAACTTGATGGCAACGGTACTTTAGATCGTTTGTTACCGTTTCATTGAATACCCGCATGTCTGCTTCGATTGTACCTACGTAAAACATTGTCAGAAATATAAATAGGTACTATGTAAATAATTGTTTTTAAACAAATAACTTTATGAAATTATACATTTTATTCTAGACTACACTACTAATGTATAAATGTGTGAGATGAATAAATGAACGAATGAATGAATGAAAACACTTTATTGTTCACCAAAATTTAAAACTGCGTTCTTAAAATATTTCTTTATAGTAGTTTGAGTTGTAGTCTTTATTCATTCTTCACGACGTTGGAAATTAACCGAATACCATGAAATTTGATATACATGTACTTTAGATAAGAGGATAGGATCATCATAGGATCTTTATTAACCTAGAAAATAGTACAGTTATCACGGAATACGAATGTGATAGTTATATAAACTATTTTTTTATCCAGGGAATTTTTCCCGGGAGCGGTATGTAGTTATTCGGGTGCGTAAAAATTAGCTTATTGCGACACAATTTTCACTAGAACGATAGCTTACATACTTTTTCAAGTGCCGCAGTATTTTGTGTCCCGGAAACCCCGCGGGAATTTCAAGTCAAGCGTAGACGAAGTCGCGGGCATATCCTAGTAAATAATATAATCTTAGGGTTTTGATGTTGTTACACAACATAATAAAAACTACATAATCACGATTAATAATTGAAACGATAGAATAAATATTGTTACGATTTACGGGACTCGAATTAAAATGCCGTTGTAATTATTATAGAGTTTATTAGAACTATACAAACACGTATAACACAGGTACAAATATAACCGAACACAAGAACTCAAAATGTAATGCAGAAGGTCGTAATTCAATAAAACGCGCAAAATCCGTCACTATTAGATTCCCGATTGTAGTACACACGTCTCGCTTCGATCGTGGTTCTCTCTCGACTGCCTCCTCTCTCCATCAAGCCATCGTTTTATACTGCCCAAATGCAAATATGTCTGCCGGGCAAGCGTCGACGTAATTTCCTAGAAATCGTAATCCGCACACCTGGCTAATTTTGCCTGCAAACTGCCATAAACGAGTACAATAGGCTCTTCTCCACAATAACCAATAAATAAGTAAACAAAAGAAGACGATCATAAAAGGATTAGAATTCGTTCAAATGCTGACGGGTAATAAAATGTGTTTCTACAGATACGCACGTGGATTTTGTTTTCGTCGGAACTTAAGTTGTAACATTATGAATAATTAAATTAAATGCATTAAAATAATTTTTTTATGTATTTTAAACTTCGACACTGAGGGTACAGCACTTAATTTACTTCAAATTGTATAAATAAATTAATTCTTCATATTCTATTCTAGGAACAAAATGGCTGCGGCAAAAAATGGTCTCCACACATGGTCGAATTGGCGTTATGGACCCACAACATATTATCAGACTTACAACCAGAGTTATTGGGGAAAGAACGAAACGTACGTCCACCGACTAACGGAGGCTCCCCCTTGCCCAGCGACGAGAGCAATCTAGAACCACCCTCCACAAATGGTAATGGTAAGATTGTCATAATTAACTTCTTTTTAGGGTTTCTATATATTAGGCCGTTTTATTATTTACATGAAATTTGTACGCGGTACCGAAAGCATACCGAGTACCTATATTTCTATGAACGTTTAATGATTCTCTAGGCATCGGTGCGCGAGTGGTACAGTTTTATACAACTTACTTAAAGTTTTTGATTCATTAGAGTGTAATCTACCTAAAACTGATAGTTGTAAATCAAAATAATAGTTTAAAATACCATTTGCAACAAAAAATACACTAAGGTCCAAATGTCGCTTAGGATAAAATGGCGGTAAAAGCTCGAAGTTATAATTCTGATCGGTAGTTTTCATTTGCGCAGAAAAGTGCAGATCGGTTTCAGACATGTCAATAATATATATTGAAGTATATTCGCAAGCGGAAATGACAGTGTTGCTTGCTATGCATTCTTAGATCTGTTCTGATTACACGGTTCGTACACTGCCACGCTTTACTAAAATTGGTCTACTGCGCAGGTACATCGGGGGGTATTATTAGTTTTATAAAACAGTAAATACCGAACGAATCAAAAAACGCTCATAGAAATACAAATAAATGTTCGGTAAGCTTTCGATACCACGTGTATACCGAGCATATCGATTCTGTCCCGTTACAGCATAAAATCATAAATAAATGAGAAAGGAGCCAAAGGTAAAAAGCGGGCAAGTATTTGTGAGATCATGCTCAACGAAGTGATCTATTAGTGTTTTTAACATTTGGCTAATGAACCCAATAAATCATTTATAATGGAAAATATGTACCCCATATCTCAAAAACTACTTAACAGATCTTTTTCAAACTAACTTTAATAGTACTATACTACCTTAAATATTTCAATTATTCATATCATTAGTTAAAAGTTAGGTACAAACGCTTTTTACGGTTTGGAAAACGAATTCTTTATGTATACTATGATTTCTTTCAAACCTGACTAACGTTACCAGTTAGACGTCACAGGGTGTATTTGAAACGAAATTTCAGATAGATCAGAAAAAATGCTAAAAACGGTTATTTATGAATAGGCATTGTACTAATAAGCCAACTGGTCTAACGCACTCGCGTTTCTGACTACATAGGTTCAAATCTTGGTCTTGGGTTTCTATACTAGTAGGTATAGATTACATCCGAATAACTTATTGTTGTAACAGGTAAATTAGGTACAGATTCAGTAAATGAGGACACAACAACTTCGTGCACAGAAGACTCGATGGACGCGAAACCTGCCTCCCCCGCCTCACCCTCGGACAACTCCGACTCCGCCTTCAGCACGCCGCGCGCCAAAAGGTAAGTCTTTAAAGTCTAGTTCGCACTACGCTAGTTATTTAGTCGAGTCATTTAGAAACTAAACGTGTCTGAACAACAAAAAATTTGTGGAGTAGATTAGCAAATCATATAGTCGAATCGATCCATTTCGTTCTATCTTTTTCGGCGAGTAGCGCCACCGACCATGCGTCACTGCTTAATGATTTATTTGTTTTAAACAAGTACAAGTACCCGTCGTTTCAGTCGAGTTCATTAGCTGCCGCAAAATGTCGTTGCGCTGGAGAGAAGAAACCACTTTAAAATTTGTTTCTGCGTATTTACAACATGAATGCTTGTGGAATGTTAAGTCTCCCACATTACAAAAATAAAGAAAAAATACATAGCTTCTAGTTCATCTCTTTTATTAACCATTGTCGTACCCATAGCTTTTTTTCTCCTAATACATAGATTTGTTCATCCACCGCTTCTAAAATAGCGTTATAGCAGTAGCTTTATTAGCCTATTTACTTTATTGCGTTGAACGTTCATCTTGTAAATCACCTCTCGTGTACTGTACTCGACAGTAGTACAAACGATTTTTGGGCAGTAACGAGTATTTTATTTACTAAACTACTTGGTACTCGAACTATAAAGAGCCAAGTGTACCAGGTGGCAACAGTGAGACGCTTTGAAAAACTATACTTTTTTATGTTATTAAACCGTGACTTTGTCTATTGTAAATTGAAAATTTCTCTATGTTGCTATCGAGAATTGTCCTAAATTATACCGCCTCGTCTACTATACACCAAAACGTTGTTGATCTTTAAAGATGGAAAAATCTCTTAGAGGCCATTCGATCAGGCAACATGCACTGCTGCTTGTTTCGTTTATGAATACGATTGTAAAATCTAATAAAAAATATTAGTTTATAGACGTTTGGGTCTTGCCATATTTTATTAGAACTGACTGTATATACACTATATAGTTTTAAATAAATAAATACTCTCCAGGCTAATTTTGTTATAAATAGCTATTGTTTTAGTTGGCTCGATCGATGTAACACCGTATTATCACTGTCTCTTTTTGATGTACGTGAGTAGACGTGCAACAAAAAGAGATGTTGTTGCGCTGTCACATTTAACTTTTGCTATCAATGTCTGAACATGAATGCAAAAGATTAACTCCTGTATCCCTAAATATAATCAGTACATGCATTTGTTTTTTAATTCGGTTTCTAAAAAAGTACTTTGAACACCTTAGATAATTAAATTATTATCACGGGAAACGCGGAAAAAGCTGAAAGGCGAATCCTAGTGCATTTATGTTTGTAGATATCAATACTTTTGAAAAAAAACACATTTACAAACATAAATAAATCTGTGGGTTTCTATGCAAAGGTTACATATAAATTTTTACATGTTGAAATTTTCGAAATAGCATTTCCAAAAAATATATCCCACATTAAGTAGATATCCCAATAATAAAACTACGTTTTAACGGTTTTAAGCGCGGTAATTTATAGAAGAGAATTAAGAAAATATTATAGGTACCTCAAGTTAGCGGCTACAAAAATTTAATAATATTCAAATTTCAACTTTTCATAGTCTGGTGACGCTTTAAGATATTTAGTTGCATCAAGTTTTGACGTGGTAGAGCCATGCTGGAAACATTTTTATGATTAACAGCTTTTAGGGCCGACTCGATCGGTGTGAGACCACACTCTCGCAGAAAATCGGGGTGAAGCGGTTAGCGTTGAGCTATTCGTGTTTCGCACGATAAGTGAGAGTTACCCACTTTCCCCTCCCCCTATTCTAATCCCATCCGTTCTATTCTATTCCTCCTTTACGATCCCTCTATCAGACATCTCATCCCATTATGCCCTCCTCTCATCCTCTTTATCCCATCCTAAGGGGCCATCTACGTATTATGTCACATCACATATTTTGCAATTGTACACCAAGAAAGTATTAAATTAAAACAGCAATTTCGTAATTAGTTTTATTTCTATTTCAATTATTTCTTTAATAATTTATAAACACTTTACTCACATAAATAGAGTTGGAAATATGTATTTTGAAGCTTTTCATTAACAGTTCAAATTTCATCTTGTTCAACAACAAAACTTACACACATACTCACACAAACGCGTATTACCACAGCATTGCATTACACGCACACTTCACAAACAAACCAAGACACACAAAGAGTCTAAAAATTAATAACCCAGAAACAGAAATGAAAAAACCACACACATGGCACTAGTTAGGATAATATATATAGGTATAGACATAGGCACACACTGCACATACACTTCCTCACAACACCAGCATGTAACAGATACACTCTACATTAGTATAAGTTTAGTATTAAAATTAGAATAAATGAATATAATAAGTTATTAGTAATGTACACCACAACACAAATATCATTGCATAAATATCACACACAATAACAAAAATAACCAATAAGCGTGTATAAATTCTAAAAACTTTCTTCTAAATTAAGTTGTAAAAAAGGGTAAGGAACTCGAGTCCGTAGAGTTGTTAAAAAAATCGTCTTTTAAGCTTAAATATATTAGATTTTGAAATGTGACGTCACGAAATTTAGGACCTTCCCACTGCTTGTCACACAATGTCACACTTCTTCGACCCCCCCTCCTCTTAACATGTGACGTAATTTATCGACAGTCCCTAAAGGCTGGCAACGCGTTTGCTTCGCCATTGGTGTTGCTGCCTGTTTGTCAGTTTCGCAATAAATTATTAAACTTCTTCGTGCCGTGGTAGCTTAATGATTAGCGTACGTGTCTCAAATTCAAAGGGCGCAGGTTCGAATCCTAGCAGGAAAGCATGCAGCACCGAGCAGTTTTTCTGAACTAATGTGTATATTGTTACAATTACCACGTGCTAACGGTGAAGAAAAGCATCGTGATCAAACCTGCATATCGAGATAACCGATGTTTCAAAACCTACCAAGCCGTCTTGGACAAGAGTGGGAGGTATACTGTCCGTTCCCCTATAAACGGGAGGCCCGAGCCCAGCAGTGGGACGTTTATGGGTTGCTATTGTTATTATTAATAAAAAATATTGGTAAAATAGTTTCTTTATTATTACAGACAAATGGAGGAAGCAAGTTCGGCGGAGGAGAACTCGCTGGGCGACACCTTGGAGGCGGCGCCGCCGGTCGCGAAAAAGCTGCGCGAAGCCCCCCACTGACCCCCGCGCACCCCCACCAACCTCCATGCGCGTATAAATAGCTTACTAGACTAAAAAGAAACATTGTACCTAGGTAATTTATTTTTCAATTCCGTTTAATTTTAAATTAGCCTAAGTTTAATAATATCGATCGGTTTTGTAAGTTTATAGGGTATTAATTAATTAATTGTTTGATTGAATATTAAGATGATAATTTGGATGCGTTTGAATTGGGTAGGTGACACAGTTTACAGTTAATTCAAAAATATTCTTCATATAAAAAAGCGGACGTTAAAATAGGTGCCTTGTTATCTTCAACATCTTACGTTTTAAACGTTATGTTAAAAATAATTTTAATCAAGGCTTGGAACCGATTTAAAATTAACTGGTTTTAATCGATTATAACCGGTTTTAGTCAACTATTTCGTCCGGAGTGTAAACTTTATGACACCCTAAATTAACCGGTTTATCCGAAAGAATTATTTTCTCGTTCGTTTGTGTGCAAGATCTTTACCACATGGCTGCGCTTTGAAGATGTGCGCCGCAAAAGCTGTTCGAATTTATTCGAAACTGGGTTATTCAACAAAACCCATTTAACGATCTTTTGTCATCAAAAATCGTTTGATTAAGGTTAAATTTAGAACAAAACCGAAAAGTTTCTATGTACTCAGGTTGTAACCGGTTCGATCTTTTTTACTGGTTACCAAGCCCTGATTTTAATTATTATTTATGCCAAAATAAATACGCATTTTGATTCCTCACAAATGTAACATCATAGCTTATTGCGCTCGTGCAAAATCAAAGAAGCTGCGGCGTTACGTAAGATGATAGGGGAACGAATACAAGTTACAATAAATTCTAATATTTTTACATAATAATAAAATAACAGGTGTTAAAATAATATTATATTATTTAATTTTTAAATTAATATTATTTAATTACATTCAATCAATAATTAATGCGTTAATTGACTCTATTTACCTGTACCTACTTAGACGTCATAAGTAGGTATGCTCGAACGACATCTATGAGGCCGCGACGTTCTGTCAGTTTAAATTATAAAGTATCTTAATTGATTTGACAGTCTGCTCCCCTATTATTTTGAATGTCGCCTACCCTATTGTTAAACGCGTTATTCGTGATCATGGAGATTGTACAATATGTCGATGTGAGTATATTACGGGATCGGCCCAAACCCGGGTCTAGTGTTAAGTTTCGTTTGTAATCATTTAAAAAGTTTGACGTTCGTATCCCACGCGTGACATTCCAATAATTGTAAAGAGTGTGTACCTCTACCGTGTACTATATGCCATGTACTGTATACCGTGTACCGTGTACCGAAGGTTATTTGTCGTATTGTGTGACAGTGACAGGAGGATCCGGACCATTGCCTTGACAGTGACATTTCACCATTGCCTTATGATAATAATGATATATGATAATGACAGTCTGCCCGCAGAGTTTATATGCAACAAGAATAATACAAAGGTCGTGTTACCCGGGCGCCGGGCACACGGGCCCACAATGTAGTTTTATTGAACAAATATAAGATATTAATTTTATAATGTAGCATTTTTTATTCAACCCAAATAAAGTGAACTATTGCAATTATGTATATATTTATTAATTATGCCCCTGCTACACCTCGGTTAATGTTAGCGACTGTGTCCAAATGCAACTTATTTATATCGTTAAAAATAACGCTGTTGGTGATTAACTACATTAGTGGAAAGAAACTAAAAATAAAAAAGATACCCCCCTTATCATCCCTAGTACATTAGAAATAGATTTAGTTAGTTAGAACAAGATATGAAAAAGAAAAGTCAGTCTTGGCATATGACGGAGGAGTAGGCTATAATTAAAAAAAAAAACTACATTAGTGGATATGAATGAGTTATTTGTTAATGTTTAACGTTATTATCAATATCGCATCTCAACTTATTAAACCCTTGACTACAGCTGCTTGACACAGTCACTAACACTGTCCCAGGTGTAGTAGGTGCATTACACTTGCAAAATACTTCCCGTTCACGATTACTAAAAAATATTACAAAACGTATATTGTTATTTTTAGAGGAGTTTTTAAGTAATACGTAATTGTGGTGATTTTGGATGTTTTTTACTTTAGCTTTAGGGGTTAATATTTTTGTTTGTCGGTAACCCCAGGGTGTCAAGTTATTGTGAACGGGGTATAATACACTCGTTATGGAGGGTAGGGGTTATGGGAACTATCTCTATATATGAAGAAGTGTCCATCGAAATGCATTAAATTAGGGTGGCGCCACTTTAGCATCAGGGTGAATTTTGGCTAATTTATTTTAGCTTTATAAAATTAAATAATGTCAAGTTGGAAAATATAATATTTTTTCTAACTCTGCATACTTCAATCCGTTAACAACTGCTACATTCATAACACACCATTTGCCTACGTTAGCGCCATTTCATAGGGTTTTTGACCTATTATTTACTGTTTATAGCTGAACACTTTTTCAACTTTCCTCCCATATGTGACTGTTGCGGATTATTTTACATTATAGATATTTGATAGCGAAAACATAATAAATAAAATTCGCTTCTATAAAAACATTATATTAGATTTGCTCTTACTGAATTTTTTTTCAAGTGACAAAGAAACAAAGAAATGATATAACATTACATCAAATTTAAATTTTGAAAAAGCACACTCTGAAAGTTCCAACACACTCCGGGCCCGGCGATGCGTATGCGCAGCATCATTTGCACTGTTCAACCCGAGCGCGTCTACTGACTTTAGACCACCATTCATATGGATCCTCTCGAACTCCACGACTTTGGATTGCTCTAATGTTTTCATCATTCTATCTCGTCCATATGAACTCTGTGCAAGCCATCTGACCCTATATTATTTTCTTAAAATGAACAATTAAACAAAGGATCCATAAAATTTCACTTAGGGCAAAGATAAAAACATACAAAATTGTATACTTTGTGTGAGTTGTTCTCCAAAATCCTCCCCACCAGGAAAAAAGTTGCAGTGCTATTATTACTCTCTTTTTTTTATTCCAATAAGATTCATGCTCTTGAACAATTTCAAAATCTTAATTTTCTTTTTGGAATTCGTTCTTCTTTTCATACTTTGTACTATGATCCCAGTAAAGCTTTCTTCTTTACTAATTCTGATCGAAGTCTTCTGGACACAACATCTGGTTAAAATGTAATTGTTGTGTACTTATTTCCTCGATCTTTCAGAAAAGCTCATTTCAATGTGTGAAAACGGCGACCATTATATTAAATAAAATATCTACTAGCGATATATCGACAAGCTGGTCTCGCTCACACAAGTCTTGAGATCCATAGGTAATCCACAGTGCAGATATTAGAAAATCTTTATTTATTTACCTTAAAGATTCTTGTTCTATCGGAGGTGTGTACTTTTGAAATTCCTATGGATTGTACATCTGCATAATTTTGCACAATCCATTCTTTTCGTCACGGTCGCCAGATGCTACGGATTATTTTACATTATAGATATTTAATAGCGAAAACATAATAAATAAAATTCGCTTCTAAAAAAACATTTTTTTTTTATTTTTTATAATGGCTGCATGCCTTTTATGCATTGATTTTGCCAATGTCGAGTGTATATAGAAAAGCCAGGTGATATAAATAAAATAAAAATTAACAATTTGGCCGGTAAACTAAAAAAGAACGAAAATTCTGCCAATCTTAAACAATATACAATATAATAAACATATTTACAACGAACATAAGAACAAAGGACAAAACTAAATACTAACTTTAACCTCAAATCATCCGAATCAAAATATATATATATATATATACATACTACACAATGTATTATAAGATAATTTTATTTACAGTCAAGAATTTACAAAGAATATATACAAATGACTTATGCGATAAAGTTAAAAGAACACTACTATTAACAGGACGAGGGCAATTAACAGGAAGAATATCATAAAGGGGAGTAGCAATTTTACGGCAGTAGAAAAAGATATGTTCAATAGAACCTTCGCCCAGGCCACACTCACATAAAGAATTATTACGAATCCTGAGTTTTGCTAAAAAAAACAGGGGAACAAACATGGCCAAGTCGTAAACGAATTATAATAGAAGAATTTTTTTTAGGGATGTTGCGGAAACGGAAAAACCAGGGATACGAGGGGATAAAGGGTTGGAGATTAGCATAGTGTTTGCCAACAGTTTGACAAGAATTTAACCATAGGTCATTCCATGATTTCAGCATTTCAGGTTTAGCGAGAGCTCAAAGATCGCGCGGGCAACACTTGGTATATTTATTACAACCAGCGTAGACGGCTCGTTTGGCGCGCTTGTCAGCACTTTCATTTCCACAGATGCCAGAGTGACCAGGAATCCAGGCTAGAAATACTTCCAAACCCAAAGAGTAACAATTGTAAAGAATCTGCTTAATATGCAAGGAAAGTGGGGAAATTTGATTAGCACGAAAAGGAGACTTAGAAATATCTTGTAAGCAGCTCAAAGAATCAGTGAAAATAACAGACTTACTAAGGCGATGGGATTCTATATAAAGGGCGGCTTCAAGGATGGCTATATAGATTCAGCGGAAAAAACAGAGTTAAGAGGGGGAATTTTATAATTGAAGATTATTTTAAACTTAGGGATCCAGACTACAGCACCAAGAGGACCGTCGTCATTCAGTCTTGAAGCATCAGTGAAGATAAGAAGCCAGTCCGGCCAATGTTCCTGAATAATTTGGTTGAAAATTTGGTTAGCACCAGAAGTTTCTTTGCTTATTCCAAAATTAAAGATGATATTGGGCTGAAATAAAAGACATTCAAAACTAAACTCAAAAATGAAATTTTTGGAATTTTGGAAAAGTTTATAGGGGAGGTTACTAAAATTCTTATAGGAGTTAATCAAATTTGTAGGAGTCTTGTGACTCCAATAAGGAGAAGTAGAAGTAAGCTGGAGTAAACTATTAAGAAGACCTAAAAGAGGGTGATTAGCGAGCTCTGCCACTCTGAAGAAGAATCTGTCGGCCAGAAGTTGCTGACGCAGGAAGAGGGGGGGATCTAAGCATTCAACCTGAAGAGCACTAGTGGGAGAAGATTTCATGGAGCCTGTAATAATGCGCAGACATTTAGCTTGAATCCTGTCAAGCTTCGATAGGGCAAGTTTGTTACACGGTTCTAATAAAAAACAACCATAATCAAAATGACTCCTTACAATGGCTTTATAAAGGAGTTTCTGACTGAAGGGGTGGGACCCCCATCTGACGCCAGAAAGAGCCCGCAAAATATTAATATTTTTTTCCGCCTTAGCACAAATGTAATTAAGATGATAGATGCCTGACAATTTGGAGTCCAAATACAAGCCTAAGAATTTAACATTATCATGAATAGGAATAGATTGGTTATCAATGTTTATATCAATGGCAGGAACAGAACGTTTACGTGAAAAAATGACAGCGGAACTTTTCAGTGGAGAGAGGGAGAGGCCATTATCTGTGAGCCATTGATTTAAATAATATAGAGCAGAATTAAGTCGGTTGCACGCATCAGAAAAAGAAGATGAGGTGGCAAATAAAGCGATATCATCAGCGTATTGCAAAATTTTACAAAAACAATTAACTGACGTTTCCAAATCGGCTGTGAACAAACTATAAAGAAGAGGGCTAAGTACTGAACCTTGAGGTAAGCCTTTCCAGATACGTCTCAGCGGTATATCACAGTTAGCAGAGCGGATTAATATGGTACGTTCCATAAACATGCTACAAATAACATTGATAATTTTTGGAGGTAAACTCAGGCGAAACATTTTCGATCTAAGTAAGGAGAGATCAACGCTATCATGAGCGCAACAAACGTCTAAAAATACCCCTATCACATGCTCGTTGCGAGAAAAAGCAAGATGGATTTCAGAAGTTAGTAAACTTAAACTATCGATAGTGCAAAGACCTCTCCTAAAGCCAAATTGGCTGTTCGCAAGAAGGTCCCTACTTTCAACGATCCATTCAAGTCTATTTTTCATAAGATGTTCCATTATTTTAGCAAGGACAGATGATAAAGCAATAGGTCTATAGGAATCTGAATTAGACGGATCTTTACCCGGTTTTAATATTGGAATGATTACCTGAGTTTTCCATGAGTCTGGAACAGACCCGGACAAGAATATAGTATTAAAGAGTTTGAGAAAAAAGCGTTTAGTGGTTTCGGAGGACTTAGTAATAAAGGAATATGGAATACCATCGACACCTGGAGCAGAATCCCGGAGATGATCCAAAGCGCAACATAGTACCGCATAAGAAAATTCAGAATTCATTCCACTTGAGTCAGCAGTGGAAGGAAATAGGGAGGGGATACAATTTATATGTGGGACAAAAGGAGGAGAAAGTTTTGAAACAAAATCAAGAAGCCACGAAGAGTCATTAGAGGAAATATTAGGATTATTTTGAGACAAACGAAAAGCTTTAATTTTTCTCCATATAAGAGTGGAAGGAGTTCTTGGACAAAGAGAATCGCAAAATGAATGCCATCCGGATTTCTTTTTTGAATGAAGGAACCGTTTAGTACGAGCACAAATTTTTTTGAAGTTAACAAAGTTTTCCAAAGAAAGGTCCCTAGAAAAGTTTGTTTCGGCTTCTTTTCTTTCCTTGACAGGTAAAGAACATTCGGAGTCCCACCATGCTGGAGAAGGCAGTTTGTTACGGACAGAATTTTTTTTTAAAGGGATAGATAAATTAGCAGCAGAAATTAGAATAGAGGTGAATTCACTGTAGACAGAAGCAACGTTATCAAAGTCAATAGTAGTCCCTACTATTGACTTTGATAACGTTGCTTCTGTAGAGACAGTAATTTATCTTCAACTAAATTGGAAAATCTATCCCAGTTGGCCTTTTTAATTCTGAATTTTAAAAGAAGTGGGAGAGCTGGGTTTGGAGAGAAATAATTAGCAAACGAAATTAAAATGGGGAGGTGATCACTGCCAAAAGAATGAGGCAAAACTGACCAAGAAAGTAACCTAGTTAAAGAGGGAGAGCATAAGGTTAAATGTGGGGCACTAACGTTTTGAGTAGGAGGAACTCTGCGAGTAGGGGAGCCATCATTTAGGACACATAAATCTAAACCATCTAGCATATCGAGAAAGGGTGAAGCAACGGAGTCGCAAAAAGGAGAGCCCCACATAGTATGACGGATGTTGAAATCGCCTAGGATAATAAGGGGTTTAGGAAGAGAAGATAGAATGGATGTTAATTCCATGATAATATTATTATTAGGATAAGGAACATACAATGAAACAAAGGTAATATCAATAGAGCGAGCAGCAACAATATTAAGGTCGGGAGAATGATGAACGATAGGAATTTGGAAAAACGTGAACTTTCGCTTCATAAGTAGGGCAGAACCAGCCCAGCCATCATCTCTGTCATCTCGAAGACATGAATGTCCCGGCAACCTAAACAGGGAGCCGGGACACAATCATGTCTCCGAAATGCCAAAGACCAAAGGGTTAAACCTGTTGAACAGATAGATGAGATCTTGTTTTTTATTTTTAATGCTGCGACAGTTCCATTGCATGATTAAAAAAACATTATAATGGACTTGCTCTTACAGCTTTTTTTTCACAAGTGACATAAAGAAACAAAGAAATGATATAACATTACATCAAATTTAAATTTTAAAAAAGCACATTCTATAAAGTTCCAACAGTGAGGGTTTTACCTCTACCCTCCATAACTCTAGTAAACAAGTAAATATAATACTAACTACTGTCAACCTTGAATTGAGTGTTGAGAGTAAAATCGATTGAAAAAAGATTTTAGTCGATCTCGAATTGGTACGTCCATCAAAACAATAAAGTTCTCAGATACATCCTAAATAACATTGATTTAGTACACTGTATTCTTTTAGGAATTATTGCACTCAGGTCCTGATAGTGGGTACATTAACTTTAAATTAGAGTTAAAATCTGTTACAAAATTTTCATTTAATAGTTTGCAAAGAATAAGGAACTGTATATGTGATCAATGTTCTAAAAAAATAATGCATCATTCCATATGGGGTCATCCATAAATTACATTACACGTTAAGGGGGAGGGAGGGGTCTACGAAATATGATAAGGGTCGAGAGGGGTCCTAATTATTGAGACGTCACATTTTAAAATCTATTACATTTAAGCTAATTACGGAACTGCTGTTTTAATTTAATAATTTCTTGATTTAAAATTGGACGTAGTTAAATGAAAAGGATCCAATCCACACAAAGTCATTTTCGAGATTTGACATTTGAAGTTTATAACGTATTTATTCATAGGTGTTCATTATAAAATAGATTGTGAGTATAATGGTATCTTGGAATATTATTTTTATTGTATATATTACTATCACACAGAGTATTGTTTTACTGATTTAGTTTCTAATACTGGTTAAGAACCACGATGGTTGGATCGATATAAGTGAAAACAAATATACATGTGCCTATTGATGTTGGTTGGTTCCAATGTTAATAATCAATAAAAAACAGCTGTTTTTACGTGGGTCTTTTTTACTGACCGATAATATCGATATGTAGCATCAGTTTGGTGCACTTAACTAAATTTTTACAATATTGTGGGTTGGATCCTTTTCGTGTAACTACGTCCAATTGTAAAAACGTGATGTCACACTAGGGAGGGAAGTGTCTCACGAATGTCAAAACATTATGAAATTCATGTGACGTAATTTCTGGATGGCCCCTAAGTCTCGCTGAAATTCGGATTCTTTGGAAACGAAATATTCGTAAAAACAAAGGTTGCGCACACATATCATAAAATATGCAATCTGAAGCAGCAGTGAAAAAACTGAGTGGAGAATGTGCCTTGGTAACACCAGCTTACCCTTGCGAGCTTGAGCAGGAAAGCGGAGGATCGGGATATAATATAGAACAAACTTAGGAAGGCCTTGGCCGAGCACAACTTTATTCTTTGCAGCGCCTCTTATGTGAAATCCATTTAATGCTCATTGTCTTTTATTGAGATACACTGGTTTAATTTTGATATATTTGAACCGTACTAAATTTCAGTTATAAAAGTACACATTTAAGGAGTATGATGGTGCGGCTTCAACTGCGACGTGACTAATCAAATGCGTCTTATAAATAACGTCGTTAACGAATACCCACATTAGTGTATATACATACATATCTGTCAATAGTTTTAAGTCATTACCAATGTGGCATCTCAAATAACGCATTAAATCCATCGTCATATTTGAGTGAAATTGCTTATATCTGTAATTAACGCATATAAAGACCCACCCTTAAAAATTTATATTCGTGATATTTACGGTATTAAAAAATTTTAAATTAAAAAAGTTATGTTACATAATAAATTGTTTATTACGTTTTATTCTTAAATTCAATATGACAGTTTAAGTTTAACTCTATGGTCTAGTGTTGCGCTTCGACATCTTGTTGTAAATGCGGATAGAGTGTTGCCACTCTATTGCCAGCGGTCATTCGGCCGGCGAAGTCTGGCCTGCGAAGTGGTCTCGGAGGTCCCAATAACGCGTCCAGCACACTCCTCGGCGCCCACACATCTCCAGAGGCCGTTGCCGCAGTACCGTTGCCAGCTCCCACCGGCGACAGAGGGGAGTCCGTCGTGGCTCTGATTACCGTTGCACGGGATTCTCCTAATAACAAATGTTAACAGTGTGAAAAATACTACTTAATATTAATATATTCACATATCCATATCATGGCAGTAAACTAGGAATGACAATCACACAGTAAAAGCCTAACTTTGAAAATTCCCCTATTCCCCCTATTTAATTTTCTAATATTGTACAAATGAAGATGAAGTCGGTATTATCGAACTCGTTATAAAAGCACCATTAAAACTATTGACCAAAATTTTATTATAAATAGCATCATTTTAGACAAGTAAAAAAAAATGTTTAAAATAATAAAACGTCACAAAGCGAGGAAAATCAACTTTGAAGCTATGACGCCTAGAATATAGAAGATTTTCGTTTTTTACTGAGCAAATATAACTCCTGGGGGCCTAGTGATCGATTTCGCAGATTCATATCACGGATATGACAAGTATCAATATAAACAGAAACTTTGTGCTATGTATAGGACATGGCATTATGCAGATTACCAGTACCATCTAGACACGTGTCAATTTCACAAAACAATTCTCCAAAAGCGGCTGCTGTATATTCCCTTGTATTCTTCTTCCGTCTTAATGACTGATGAAACAACAAAAAAAACTAAAGAAGCAAATTATTTTAAAACAAAAACTCACCATCGTTCCCGTGATTGTTGTGAGCGCGACATTCGAGCAACACCCGCAGAAGAGTTCGATGTGCGGGAGACTGCGCATGCGCACGCACCAACGCCTCCAGCTCGCTCCACACCTGACGCCATTGCTCCTCACGGCGACCGCTCGACTTGCCTCTATTATACAAAATAAAATGGTAATAAACCACGCTAAGCTCTCTATGGTCGTTCTTAAGCAATGTTTTTAGTTAACGTTTGGTGCAAGGAGGCGTCCATTAATTACATGAGGTATTTTTAGGAGGGGGGGGCTCGAGCCGATTTCTCATCTAATCTCACTTTGGGGAGAGCGGGGGTGTCGGTGAAGATCACATAACTTTCCTCCGCAAAAAACTTGTCAAATTACGAAGATATTTAAATCACATGGATATATATGTTGGTGCCAACAGTCACTCTCGAGACTGCATGAGTCTCCGTGGACTGAGCTGGAATAAATACTCTTTTATAAATTTTAGTAGTTACCATTTAAGTATTTTATTATTCAATTGTCTTATTGTGACTCTAGCCTACGTTCTACGCAATCTTAATTACTAGTCTTTTAAAAATATTAAGAAAATTATGTTTTTTTAGAATAAATCCAAGACATAATAAAAACACACATTTTGAAAAATCTCACGTGATATTGGGGTATGGCCGAGGGGGTTGAGCCAAATCTCACCAGGGGAAAGGGGGTGCTGGAAAATCGCGAAAAGCGCATCACGTGATTAATGCACGCCCCCCTAACGACACATCTGTGGAACGTACCGTGCGGAAAGTTCGGTTAAATACGCTCGCAGTGTTTTTTAAATTATCTATAACACATCAGCGGAAATTACGCCGAGTTTAGATTAGTGGCGATCGTTCAGTCGCCGAGCTTTCTGCGCGGTATGCTCCGCAGGCGTGTCGTTCCACTTATGGTTCGCTTGTGCCCCTGTTATACCTGGGATAATTGACTATGTCAAGTAGATGTAGCGAGTGTTTAATGCATTATTTGAGATACGACATCAACACTGACGGATAAAGTATGTATATACAATAATGTAGCCAATCGTTAACGTGTTATTTTTAACGCTGTAAGTCGCATTTGGTCACAGTCACCAACACTAACGTAGGTGAAGTAGAGGCCTTGGAACAAAATTTATTTGACCTTCAACTATCTACAAAGTTTGACATTTAAAGTCAAATTATATCTTCCAAAATATAAATAAATAATAAGTGTTTTATTAGTTTACATTGATAAAAATGATATGCGACACTATTGCCCGAAACAGTTTATCAAGAAACGAAAATCGAGAAAATGTACAATTTCAATTCTTCAAAAGTTATCAATTATAGTATACACACATAGAATTATAAGTTTTAGTATTAATTAATAACAAGGTAAATAAGGAGTTAGTAGCTCTATTGCGTAACTACTATATAGGCGCATGACTTACTATTTTTTTATCAAAATTCCAAAAAGAACTTAAATTAAAAATGATTATTGTATATTAATATGTAATGTTATATTACAACTAGCTGCCCCGGCAGACGTTGTCCTAACCTGAAGAAATATAGAACCCGATTGCAGCGCTACCTACCGGATCCAATTGTGAATCTAAACCATTCCCAAATCCACCTGAACGCACACAATAAATTTCATCGAAATCGGTCCAGCTGTTTGGAGGAGTTCAGTCACATACACACGCACTAAAGAATTTTATATATAATAAGATAGACGTCAAATGGCGTACTTAGATAGCAATCAACGTTTAATACATATTTGCGGTGTTCACAAAAAAGTATTACGACAACATAATTATGAGTGACACCCATAAACACCACCGTATATTTTTAGAACACGACCATGACGTTACCAAAGACAAATATTTGACCCACAGTCATCTCTCGACAATTTCCTGCAAACATATTCTTAAGGGAACACAATGTCTATTAATTTGGTCATTTTAAAATTATTTACAAAACCACCTACTGCACAACCTTAAGCCGATATTAGATGGTCCACTTCTGTTTCAATTTCAATTGGGATGAATGAACCAAAGTGAACTGTATAAACATAAATTTGAATAATTTATCTAATGTCACTGAATACCACAGTGCTCTTCAGTTTTGATTCAATTTGGGTGATCGGCCTAGTATCATCATAACGACGAATATGACTTTTGGAGACATATACCTCATATTAGTTGGCAGTTGGGTTGCGGGAAACTCGTGTCGCGACTCCATCCCCAATAGTGAGAGGAGAACTGCTCTGCACTGATCCACTTCCTCATCAGACAACGACTCTTGGACCACGAGTCGTGTCAATGGTTCCACTACCTGAAAAACATTTAGTTTAATTAAGACTGAAGAATATTAACAATCCATCAGTTAAAAATTTAACACTGATAATTCCTACTCTTTAGAGGGTGCTGCAAGTCTTATCTTGCGTTTCAATATAAAACAACACCAAGATTATTAACTTTAATGAACATTTTATTAGTTAAAACATATTTTTAAACTAAAATATCATTAAATAGAAAATAAACTTCTTAAGCATCGACTCTGATGATTTAAAAATAGATGTCAATTAGTACTGTATGCGTAAGATTAAAATGCACTTCGAATGAAGTCAGTTCCGTGAGTTTGGGCAGGTCTAGTCAAATGTTACCATTTGTGTGTTGTGCGAAAGGGATGACAGGCGAGTCTGGATAGTGGCTGAGCGAGAGCGCAACACTATCTTCTCCACTCTGTCTGAGAACTCATAACTGTGTTCAGCGCGATAACGTGTATGGAATTCAAAGACGCACTTAAATTTTGCTTATATTGTACAATAGTGCTATTAGTGATAAAGTGTTTATACAGATATAACTTTATGATGTGTGCAATAAAATAAATTATATTGTAACTTACCGCACCCAAATTAAAAATGAGGGTAGACGAAATAGTAAGCGGCCAGTATGTAGTGTGCCTCTGCAAGCGAGACCGCGCGCGTGTGTTCGAGCCCGCTCCCCTTAGCGGGTGAAGTCTGTTCTGCTGCATCAGTGCACCGAATTCTTTTATCCTTTACAATCGGGTAGATGACACATGAATACTAAAATTATGGTTACAACTTAGGCTTCGACAAAGACAAATTCCACGTACAGTCTGTAAAAGCACATTTCATTACCTGTCAGCATTTGAACTAATTGTAATCCTTTTATGATCGTCTTCTTTTTGTTTACTTATTTATTGGCATACGTTTCTAGTGTTGTGGAGAACAGCCTACTGTTCTATTGTAATCATTTATAGCCGCTTGCAGGCATCATTAGCCAGGTGTTACGGATTAAGTACAAGCTGATTCTAGGAAATTATGTCTACGATACGGGCACATTTGCATTTGTGCAGTATAAAACGATGGCCTGATTGAGAGAGGGGGTAGTTGAGCGAGAACCACGATCAAGGCGTGACGTGTGTAGATTCGGGAATTTAATAGTGACGGACTTTGCGTGTTTTATTGAATTACGACTTTCTGCATTACGTTGGATTTGTTGCGTTCGGTTATATTTGTACCTTTGTTATACGTGTTTGTATAGTTCTAATAAACTCTATAATAATTCCAACGGCATTTTAATTCGAGTCCTGCTAACTCGTAACATTATTTACATAATAAAATACAGGCGTTAAAACACCATCTTATTGTCTTGCTTTTAAAATATCATCATAGAAATAATTTTAATTACTTTTTAAACAATATTAATGCGCATTTTGATTCCTTTTACCGACACAAAATTATGACGTCACAATTTTTTATACAAAAACTGTGAGATCGTGATGTTTTGTGAAGACGATTAACTGTCTCGGTTCATTTGACTGTTATCTAACCTATTATACAACACAGTTATATTCAGCGCAAACAGGCACAAAAGGGCCATTCTTAGTTAAACGTGCTTAGTCCGCTATATTATTGATACGTACAGGTAGAATTCGAAGAATTTTGTTTCTGTTCTTTACGGCTTTACAATGTAGGTGTTTCTATTCGGATATTATGTTGATAAATAGAGTCCACTCGGAGTGTGCAGCTCAGTTGTGTTTCAACTTGGAAACATTACCAAATGTATTTGGAACGGGTATTGATAACATATGAATGGCTACTTAGCCGGAGCAAACCCTGATTCTCTGTTAGACCTGATGCCGCCTCGCAAATCCTAGTGAACCAAGTAGAAAAAATGAACGCTTACCGTCACTGGAACCGTGTAAGGAATGATGCAGGATTTCGGCCGGATTCGCGCGTCCTAGTTTTGCAAACACTGCACCAGGTGTCCGGGACACAGTTGGCACTTTAAGAAACGGTTTTAGGGCACAATACAGTAGTTTTCCGACGTTTTTTGGACTATTTATCGGCGAGCGTGGCGTCGCGACGATATTTAGGCAGGCATTGGAAATTCGAATCGACCAATGAGATGCATGTGCGTGCGCAGCGCCCTCTGGTTAGAACCGGCCGAATAAAGGTGGAAGAGGAAATGTTGCCGGGAAGGGATGTTTACCGAGAATGTGAGGGGATGTCGTAACAGGTATCTTATCACCAAGTGCGGGCTTCGAACAATATCAATTGATTGCTAACTATTGCATTACATCTATGGCAATTTGTAACTGTTGTAAATGAAGTTTGTGATCTTCTAATGGGCATTAAATTAAACATACGCTATAACGATTTTAATCGTTTCTAGGTCATTAATGCATATACAATTGAATATTTGAATTTTTACTCACCTATAATCGGTGACCCTTCCTCCCGCCCCCTCGGAGAGTGCTGGTGGGTCATCGTACTGCATTCGTCCCCCCAAAGCCCCTATCCACAGCTCGCCGCCCTGCGCAGCTAACACGTGAGACGCAGATCTACCACCACCTTTCCTGAAGACATCCGTGAAATCCGTGCAGGAGAAAGAATACAATTTCCTGTGGCCGGGCGGCCTGTCCTAAGAGGTGACAAAACAACCCACAGCCAAGTGTTAGGGTATTTGCCCATCTGGATGGCTACCACCCCTGGTCTAGAGTATGCCGCCATAACAAACTTGATTGTGTTCCAGCCTCAAAGGCCAGGTTATACTATACTACCTTTGGAAACCGGCAGCACATTGGTAGCACCTTTAGTGTTACAAATGTCAATAGGCGATGGTAACCGCTGTCCATCAGACGAGCTGTCTGCCTGTCTGCTGAACTCATGCAATAAAAAAAGACATTAATATCTGGTCTCTATCTTACTATCTATTCTATTTGCCTTTGATAGAAAATTGACATTGCTCCCATGGAGTTTGTTTTTTAACCAGTAGTAAGGCAAATGAATGGGTAGTATGACTATAGGAACCAGCTATAAGTGGGACACTTTATATAAATCGTTTCTCAGGCAGTGGAAAAAATGATAAACAACACCATTATATAAGCTGATGTCATTCCTAGTACAATGATAATCCTATTAGTTCAACGTGTTGTCTTAATGTCTTAATAAATTATAACACCACACAAAGTCACAAATACACAACTAACAACAAAACTTACACACATACTCACACGAACTACCACGGCATTGCATTACACGCACACTTCACAAACAAACCGAGACACACAAAGAGCCTAAAAATTAATAACCCAGGACACAGATAGGAAAAAACAACACACATGGCACTAGTTAGGATAATATACTCGTATATAGGTATAGACATAACGCACACACTGCACATGCACTTCCTCACAACACCAGCATGTAACAGATACACTCTACATTAGTATAAGTTTAGTATTAGAATTAGATTAAATAAATATAATAAGTTATTCGTAAGGTACACCACAACACAATTATCATTGAATAAATGTCACACACAATAACAAAATAACCAATAAGCGTGTATAAATCCTAAAAACTTTCTTTGAAATTAAATTGTAAAAAGGGTACGGAACTTGAGTCCGTAGAGTTGTTAAAAAAATGTTGTCTTGACGGTTATTTCCACTTTGTTCTGCATATATCACTAGTATCAATTCAATATAACTTTTCTCTGGTTTATAGATTTCTTTCTAATACTCTATTTAACTTTTTTCAACTATGTACTGGTTTGGTTTAAATACTTTTTTATCAATAGAATGTTAGTTGCAAGTTTAAACGGCCCTTTTTATGCCAAAAAGACAGAGAGGGAGAGAAGAATGACTTGTGGCCAGGGTTCCCAGAAAGTTTTTGGAAATATTCACAATTTCATGAATTTATTATGCCAGACGTAACATAACATTCAGACCATCATCATTATTTGAAACATTTTAGTACTTGGCTCGAATTTTTACATCTCAGAGACAATATTTTTACCTACCCTAAAATATTATAATCCTAAAAAAATATTAGTCAAATACCTCAATCTTAATACCTTGCTCGCGGCGTCCCCTGTTTAACAGTACAGGATTTACGAGTTCGATAATGGGGAATATGAAATACATTTTATGCTAGATAATGGATTAGCTAAAACTTAAAGCTTTAAAAAATCTATTTATATACTACAAGTATTTGTTGTTCTTCTTTATTGTGATAACTTACCTTGGAACTTCAAGTGTAACAGATCGTCCATTAAGAAGAAAATTAACAAGACAAGCGGAAGGTCTCGAAGCGACATCTGCGGGAGTAACTCGCCATAATGGGCCGCTGCATCCACTTGCACCACCTTCAGCACCTCTGGGTGTCCACCATCGGAGTACTACCTATTAGTAAATAAAATATTACAACAATTGCATATCATATTATATATTATGGTTTGAGTTTGAGTCATATGGTCCTTCGATTTCGGCGAAAAAATAACTACCATTGGCAAGAAAAATTTTAACGCGTAAGGCGAAACAGGTGCAATAGAAGTTGGAGCAATATTACTCTTCAACATCCACCTACAAAAAGGGTAAACAGCGAGCGCATCATATTTTCCCGTTTGCTGCAATAAAAAACCATCGAGAGCAATAACATCATCATCAAGGGGAAACTAAAAATTAAAACATTAAAAGTTTGGCCGACATTTTGGAATTCAAATTACAAAGAAGTCGAGGAAAATTTCCACTTCATAGAAGATAGCGACGTCTACAGTTATTTTGAGATAACATTACATGCTGTTTTACGGACATTTCTTTTACCAAAGAAGATTTAAGCAGGACTTTGTCTCCTAATTTTTTTCCTACCAACATGTAACGGTGCAAATTTAATATATTAATTAAATATCTCTCATGGTGCAATTTCTACCCTTTCCTTACTAGTTTTGAGTTAATCATATGAACTCAAACCTGCTGAACTACTCCAATAAAAAAAAAAAAAGTAATAGGTTGGGGAAAGTCTTTTCGCATATAGTATGTATGAACTTGTAATAAGATCTCTTTGGCTATACCATTTGTATCAGGCTGGTTTTGGTATCATTAAAAAGTTTTAATTGTAAAGAAGACAAATTCAAATTAGGAAAATGTGTAATTTTCATTTGTTTTTCTTATTGTTAAAATGAGTGAATCTAATGAAGAAATTCGATACATTTTAAAATTTTACTACAAAAAATGCAACACAAATCGCGAAAAAAATTTGTGATGTTTATGGACCTAATGCAGTATCTGTGAGAGTAACGCAAATTTGGTTTAAGCGTTTTCAATCCGGAAATGTTGATATCAAAGATGCACGTCGCTCTGGTCGCCCTGTTACGGACAAAATTGATGCCATTTTTTAAAAAGTGGAGCAAGATCGGCATATTAGTAGTTACGATGTAACTGGAGAACTGGGAATTGACCACAAAACGGTTTTGGCGCATTTTAAAAAAGCTGAGTACACAAAAAAGCTCGATATTTGGGTGCCTCGTGAGCTCACTGAAAGAAACCTAATGAACCGTGTACTCATTTGTGATTCTTTATTACGACGTAATGAAACCGAACCATTTTTGAAGAAGCTGATAACTGGTGATGAAAAGTGGATCAAGTACGACAAGAACGTGCGAAAAAGATCGTGGTCAAAGGCCGGTCAGGCTTCACACACTGTGGCGAAACCCGGGTTAACTCGCAACAAGGTGATGCTGTGTGTATGATGGGATTGGAAGGGCATTATTTATTATGAGCTGTTACCGCCAGGCAGGACCATCGATTGTGAACTGTACTGCGAACAACTGATGAGATTAAAGTAAAAAGTTAAGAGAAAGCAGCCGGAATTAATCTACAGAAGGGGTGTGGTTTTTCACCATGATAACGCTAGACCTCACACATCTTTAGCCACTCAGCAAAAATTACGAGAGTTTGGCTGGGAGGTGTTAATGCATCCGCCGTATAGTCCTGAACTTGCACCTTCAGATTTTCACCTATTTCGGTCTCTGCAGAATTCCTTAGGCAGTATCAGGTTAACATCACGAGAGGACTGCCAAAACCACTTTTCGCAGTTTTTTGATCAGAAACCTCAAAATTTTTATAGCAATGGGATCACGTCCCTACCTACAAGATGGCAAAAAGTTATCCAACAAAATGGCATCTACATACTTTAGTCAAATGTAAATAAACTTTATAAAAAAACCTTTTGAATTTTTATATAAAATGCGAAGAAACTTTTTCCCCAACCTAATATATACTGGCTGAACTTAGTCTGGCCATAAATACTGTTACAATTAAAAAGAAACAAAATATTACATTCGAATTTGGAATCTGTCATTTTTATATGATTGTTCATTGTGTTTTCTCATTTTGGCGCCAAAACATTGTACAACATTTTGCGATATTAAAATGGAGTGGGGCGATAAAGAGAACCGAATCGCTGTGATTGCATTACACAAAGTAGGTATGGAGCCAAATGCAATTTTTAAAACTCTCCATACGTTTGGCATTAGTCAAATGTTTGTGTACCGGGCTATTAATAGGTACAATGAGACCTCCTCTGTTTGTGACAGAAAAAGAACTGGTCGTCCACGTAGTGTTCGTACGAAAAAGGTGGTCAAAGCAGTAAGGGAAAGAATTCGAAGAAATCCTGCCCGAAAGCAAAAGATTTTATCTCGGGAGATGAAGATATCACCTTGAACCATGTCGCGTATATTAAAAGATAACTTAGGACTTGCAGCCTATAAGAGACGCATTGGTCATTTGTTAACTCATAATTTAAAAAAGAATAGGGTGGTAAAATCGAAACAACTACTGAAGCGGTACGCAAAGGGAGGTCACAGAAAAATGTTGTTTACAATGAGATTTTTTTTACAATTGAGCAACATTTTAACAAACAAAATGACCGTATTTATGCTCAAAGCTCTAAGGAAGCTTCTCAATTAGTCGACAAAGTGCAACGTGGGCATTATCCATCTTCAGTGATGGTTTGGTGGGGTGTTAGCTATGAAGGAGTGTCTGAGCTATATTTTTGTGAAAAAGGTATCAAAACATCGGCACAAGTGTATCAAGATACCATTCTTGAGAAGGTAGTTAAGCCCCTTAACAACACCATGTTCAATAACCAAGAATGGTCCTTCCAGCAAGACTCGGCGCCGGGTCATAAAGCTCGGTCCACGCAGTCTTGGTTGGAAACGAACGTGTCGGACTTCTTCAGAGCTGAAGACTGGCCGTCGTCTAGTCCCGATCTTAATCCGCTGGATTATGATTTATAGTCAGTTTTAGAGAGTACGGCTTGCTCTAAACGCCATGATAATTTGGAATCCCTAAAACAATCCATACGATTGGCAGTGAAGAATTTTCCCATGGAAAGAGTGCGTGCTTCTATTGATAACTGGCCTCAACGTTTAAAGGACTATATTGCAGCCAATGGAGATCACTTCGAATAAGCTTTTTATATTTTTAATTGTTTTATATTTATGTATTAAAACTAACACACTGTAAAACTTATAAATAGTTATTTGCAATAGAAAAAAAAATCTTTGTTACAATATTTATCGCAAGACTAGGTACATATATATATATGTGTATGTCGCAGATTGCGATATAATTGTAAAAATTTCGTAAAGTAACGACTTTAAATTGAGGGTACTTATGTTTTTCTCAAAGTACCTGCACTAGATTTTAGTGTTGTTGGTTCGTCAGTATAAAAGGAGGTGAAATCGCCTAAACGGGACATTCGACATTCTACATTCGACGGTTGAAGAGCGCGAAAGCTCTGTTGGACAAGGAGCACATATGTTGTGGTCAATAATTACTGTCCGATAATAGCAGTATTCTTTGAGGGCAAATTGCTGCTCGACACCTGAAAAGCGTGGATGCAACTCTTGGAGTTGTCCTAATATTTCTGTGTATTATTGTGCTGTATTTAATATTGTAATTGTAATAATTCAGTGTAATAAACTTTGATTATACTATTTCAGATTATTGTGTTATTCGTCTCGCGCTTGAGCCGACATATATATATATATATATATATATATATACATAATGTACTCTGTGGTCCTCACTATTATATTGATGAGTTCTGTAAGCGATAGCGATGTTTATGTGTTAATAAATAAATACATTACCAGCCTTTTTTGGTGAAAACATTGAATGTGGTGATTTACTCTTTAATAGGTTTAACAAAAATATGTTAAACGACATAAATGAATATAAGCAAAACAAAAATATATAGACGTAGGACGGTGAAGAGGTCAAAACATCATGAAATTCGTGTGACGTAAATTATGGATGGCCCCTTATTTATTGTTTAAGACAAATTAATTTTCTTTAATTAGACTTTACCTCTAATAATTATGTTTCAGCACACAGCCAAACAACTGGCTTCCTTCTATAAGCACCACAATATGCAGCAGATATCGGCAGCAATAAATCCAAAAAATCTTTATATTCGCCAATTTGTAAGGCTAATGTTTCAATTATCCAATATAACTTAATCAAAATATAAAATAATTAAAAAAAACAGTTGTATGAATAGTACTGATTCAATTATTTCATTTTTGTATTCAGTCAGGTTATAATTTAGGCCAACGTCACAAAGGCCCTAAACCGCCTTCAGTTGAGCGGTGCCCTGCTACCATACCCTACATCAAGGGGAGGGGGTCACAGACAAAATTGGTCACATGCTCAGACGAGCTTCAATCAAAACATTTCAAGCCGCATAAAAAGATTACCCAATTTTTGAGATCTGTGAAATGCAATATCCCATTCCAGGATGCAGGTGTCTACAAGTTCGATTGTGAGTGTGAATTATCATAGATTGGGACAAACAAAGAGGAGCATAAAACACGGGTAAAATAACACATTGCTGACATGAAACACACGAGGTCTACGAAGTCGGCGATCAGTGAACACACGCTGGATAAACCCAACCACTACATCAGATTCGATAAACTACAAATCCACGCGAAAGAGAATCGTTTCATACCTAGAATGATGCGTGCGGCTATTGAAATCAAAAAACATTCAAATTTCAATAGAGAAGATGGTTGGCAAGTACCACCTGTTTGGGATCCGATTATCAAAACTATTAAGACCCAAACCCAGCAAAAACCAACTGCCAGACCTCAGGACACTGTGAGCTCTTTCTGTGTGCACCGGAATACAAACCAACTTGACTGATAATTTATTTTATTTTTCCTTCCACCCATTTTAATCTATACATATAATAAAATTGTAGAGGTCGAATTTCTGTACAATGAAAAAAATGCTAAGACTGGACCGATTTAAATGAAATTTTGTATGGTGATAGCTTATATCCCTGGTCAACATATAGGTTACGTTTGATCCCGAAAAAATAAACTTTCCGTGGATAGTTAAAAAAACTTTAATTACTTAAACCACTTATTATACAACTTATGCACCTAATTAAATATTGATATTGCCGGTATCACCATCATACAATAAACCAATTTATACATTAAAAAACAATTAGGCTATATATCATCACGCTAAGACCAATACGAGCGGAGCACCAATGAAGAATGATTTAAAATCAGGAGGGTTTTTTTAACTTACTTTTTTTTTACTTTTCCACGCGGACGAAATCGCGGACAGAAGCTAGTATTATATAAAATTATTAGAGCTAGGCATGTTTGCTGAAGAGTTTCTTGCGCCGCTTATTCTCTTCAAGCCATAACATGTTGCGAAGCGGTGGTAAATTAGATTAGGCTCCCATAAAGTAAATAATAACCAGAAACAAAATTAAAACTAAATATTTAAAATGAACAAGTTGGCGGTAGGCTAAATAAAAGTTTAACAATACTCGTTGACACTTGACATCTTTGTACTCCGTGATCACGGTCACTGAAAAGTGGCCGAAATGTCGGAATAACAAAAATCAAATAGACTACCGCGCTTAAAACCGTTAAAACGTAGTTTTATTATATAATTTAGTTGATAAATAACTTTTATTTGAGGAATGAATAATTGGGATGCGTCTGAAACACATATCACAATATATTCTAATATTTTTTATTATAAGAGAACAGGCGATAAAATAAAACATCTTAACGTCTCACCTTTAAAATATCATGATAGAAATAATTTTTATTACTTTTCAAATAATAATTTCTATAATCAAAGCGTCATTTGGCTCCTTTAACTTGTACCTACTTATGACGTCATAAGTAGTTACGCTCGAACAAAATCTATGAGGTTGCAACTTGTAAAAGTATGTCAGTTGATTTGACTATAAGCCCAATCGAACCTTAATTTTGATTTAATACTTACAGAACCGGCGGCTTCTGCTACAGTCTGCGTTGCCCGCAGTCCAGCATGAGCATCCGCTGAATGTATGATTTCCACATCGTAATTCGCACTGGAACTGGCGTTTTGTTCTTCCTGTGTAAACATTAGTTGACTTTATTTGTTTACAATATCCTTAAAGGTAAGGAGAACGATTTATTTTTTAATAACTCAATACTTCCGATAAACAAATTAAAAATAATTTGTTCTTAACATGGTTTGTACAACATAATATCTACATGTATATTTTTGTATTTTCTACTTATCGGTAATATTGTCCGACAATTTTTTATTTACAACACTGACTATGCTTGGATCCGAAGATATAAATTAAAATAAATAAATAATCGGCAGACAAACACACGTATTGTATATACCCAAGTTAAGCAAGTTATGCTTGTTTTACGAGTAATATACAACAAACTACTCTAGGGACGATCTCTGACCATAGTAAATAACGGAGAAAATTCGTTTCCAAAATTTACAATACCAGGATCGACCCCGAAGCCTCGGGGTTGCAGTGAGGTAGGCCGGCAAAAGCTTAGCCTGCTCAACCATAGAGACCATGGTAAAATATTAACATGGCGATAAAGTACTCTATAGACATAGCTCAACTAACAATCTCCAGAGCCATAATTTGAAGGAACTAACAGAAGGGGTGTCTGGTATATTTTAATGGAAATCGTTATATAATATTATAGGTCACATGACAGCGTTAATGTGCTTAATCTTTTAAATTAATTACATGTACACTGTACAGTCACAGACAGAAGTTCAGTAATAATTTCACAAAGCTAACAAAAATGACCATCTTCTATAAAGACATTCAACATACACGCGGAGACCCGTATTTCACAATATTCCATCATGAAACAATCACAAAGAATTAGATTTATAACTAATGTGAGCATTGAAACATCACATCATTATACAAGACATATTCACCTAGCCAAGCGGGCGAATATGAACGTTGAGATGCTAGTGTACTTATGGGCCTTGACTGTAAAATAAGATTCATCTGAATTATATACCTTCAATAAAGGAGATTTACATGAATATTTTTAATCCTGAATAATGAGATAGTTTTTGAAACACACACAAGTGAATCTGTGAGAAGTCTGGTTGAACAATTATACTTACCTTCATAGGTATCCCAGTGACTGTTGTGGTGGCTAATGCATAATGGGGTAATACTAATCTACCAAGTAAATTAGCTAAGGCGCTTGCGCGAGATACTCTTACTTCCACCCCCATAAGGCCACCACCCATCTATACACACAAACAGAAAGTATAGATAAGTATTCTTCTTCCATGGTATAAGATTTGATTTTAACCAATTCCAAATGACAATGCCAATCTTTGTATAGTGAATTGCCCCAGGTTAAAAAATTAGATGCCAGCAAAGTTATTTATTGTTTTAAGTAGTTAATTAAATATACTTTTTGGAAGAATAAGAACAATTTCTAAATAACTTGCCAATCTTAAAATGTAAAAGCTTTTGTGACTGTGTTAAAAGTGAAGTGGCATCTAGTTTTGAATTTTGTAACTATGATGTCTAGAGTCTACCAGTAAATAAGATTGAGGATATCGTAAGAAAGTAAAGATAATTTTTATTTTATGCGAAAAACGTTTTCGCGTCTTAAAATAATGCATGAACTATACATGAAATACTTACAACATCTTACAATATTTTTGAATGTTTCTTAAACATTATCATTAGTTTGACCTCCTTGGGGCAATTTTGGGCATAATCCTTTTCATTATAAGCTTGCAGAGCTTATGCAAGTAACAGTGGCAAAGTTTACTTGCGACTAGATTTGCTGTTAAATCTTAACATATAAAAATATCGTGCCACAATGTTCTATTATTCTAATCTCCAAAATGTTTTAAATTACCACCTTTTATATTTAGTCTATTACCTAATTCACTAATTCGAAAGAAAATAATTTTTCTACATACAATATTTTATAAAACACAGACTACTTGTTTCATAAAATATTGTGCTGTAGAAAAATTATTTTCTCTCCTCAAAAACTTGTTTTATATTATTTGAAATAACTAAAATGAAATATATTAAGTTGTTCCATTATAACTCTGCTCAACCGATTTTAATGACATCTGTCAAGTCAGCTAGCATATACTATATATCTAACAATGCGACAGCACATTATGCAGCCTTATTAATAAAGGAAATTATTATAAATTTACCTCAGTAAGTGGTTGATCACTAACTCTTGAGTCAAGTTTTTCTGGTGTTACATTTATTATAACAAGATGACAATAATGCACTACCAGAGGTCTGCAAATAAATTAATAACAAATACTATGAATGATACAATCATCCAGTAACATATATTTTTTGAAGACCAAATAAATACAGCTTTTATAGTCCAAATCATTTGAAATTGTCTTAATACTTCTCTTACATTTTGGACTGATTAGTTCTAAAACATATATTTTGATATATAAAACCTTAAAAAGTAAGATGGGTTAATATATATTTTTTAAATTTTCTGACCTTTTAGTATCTTCTTCAATGTTACCACTATTGCAGATTCAAAGATATTAAAAATATTAACTTAACTATCAGTGTATTTTTTATGTTTCCTTTATGAAAATGGACAGACAGTCAACTTATGGTAAGTGGTATGGCAACAATAACATACCACAAGGAATTACTACTTGCTACTGCTACTGCTATTAATACTTTGGTATTCCTTTCTTGGCAATAAATTCCTTATAATATTACACGTAATATTTCTTGCTTTTAATTAAAAATACATATGATAAAGTCACATAATTGAATGTTAACTCTTACTGAGGATTGCTTGCGGCATCTGTGCTGGCCACTGGTGGTGCTAAGCTCGCTTTCTTATTCTGTTGTACTAAAGTGTTTAAAGCAATCTCGGCCAAGCTTCTAATAGAGTCATTGTCTCTAGCACTTGTTATACAAATAATTCTACCCCTGAAAGTTAAAGATGTATTTAGATTACTATAATCTATAATATTAGAGAATTCTAAACATGCCATGTCTGTGTTTGTCTATTTGTTTGTAACGTAAAAACTACTGGGCCGATTTCGATGCGATTTTCGCCGATCGTCAGCAAATTCTCATACTTAAAATCTGTGCTACTTTTATCCCAGGAATTTTTTTGGGAATGATTTAAAATGGCCCGATTGAAAAAAAAATCGAATTCCAATGCGTTTTTTCACTGATCGATAGCAAATTTTATGTAATAAAAGTGTATATTTTTTATCCTCGGAGCGATTTGCAGTTTGTAGGGTGTATAAAAATTAGCTTTTCAGACACAGTTTTCACTAAAACTATAGCTTACATTCTGTTTTAAATGCTGCGGTACTTTGTGTCCCGGGGAATCCCGCAGGAATTTTCCCGGGAATGGAATAAAATAGTTAAATTGCATAAATATTAGCTAATTTTTACACAATTTCACTAGAATAATAGCTTAAGTCCTTTGTCAAGTAATGCAATACTTTAAATGCCGGGAATCCCACGGGAATTTTCTCGGGAGTGTTTTAAAGTGGGTGTTATAGATAAAAATTAGCTGATTCAGATACAATTTATACTAAAATAACATAATCCAGGATTTTTATATTCTCCGAGATTTCCTAACTTCAAAACTATGTGATATTAGGGCTTACTTGATTTGACAGTTACTATGTTTATTAGATATCATTACACATTACCTATCACGAGTTTTTATGGGAATCTTTGGTATTAATGTATTTCATACTAAAAAATCCATTGCTCTACTGAAAATAATCTTTGATTTTAAATACTGGCAAAATAATTGTAATCTATGTTACCCGTTAAACATAGATGAAGTCGCCGGCAAATCCTACTTATAAACATTGTTATGTAATATTCTGGGAATTACAAAGGAAGAATTGCAATTGAAAATCTAAATCTGAAGCTGACAGTCTAAAACTTTTATTTAAAATATTGTTTATACACAATTGTTGTATTGTTTCTTATAAATTGCTTAAAATTTGCTAAAGGACCTTAATTTAGTGTGAAGACATCAAAGTTAAGAATACTTACCTATTTTTATTTTGTCTATCAGTTGGAGCCTGTGTAACTTGGGAAGGTGATGGCTCACCCATTGCTTCTATTGCTGCACAAAGTCCCACAACATCCCCACCAGCTCCTGGCCGTACAGGTCCCACTAAGCACAGGCCATTTAGGATCTAATAATAGAAATTTCTTTTTCAAGGATTATTTAATATCTGATTGTATGCATTTAATTTATAAAGTAGTTTAAATATGTGTATTTTATTTAAATCTTTTTTAATACTCTGCACCACTTATGTTGTCTTAATACACCTATATGCATACATTATAATTCTCATTGTACTACCTACATGGCAAATTTGTTTAAAATTAATTTCTTTCTGAAAAATATTTACACAACAAATTGAGAATCTACTCCTTTATTAAAGTCAGTTAAAAATCAGTTTTAAACAAGATTTGTTGAATGATTTTTGAGACATTTAGTTTCAATTAAATGCTTCTTAGAATTTCATAGATATATTACAAATACTGCTACAATGACTTTTCCTGGGCTGAAAAATACCTAGCCACCTATATATTACTGTGGATTGATTTAGAATCAGTAGTGTGGCTGATAAACTCCACAAGTATTGCCTAAGGAGCAAAATTATTGCTGACCTGTGGTCTATAATTAGAAGATGTCGCCATATACATGACTGCAAGACCTTCTTGCTACCTAGGGATGTGACAATTAGATATTGTGAAGCAGAACATGCAATCTAATACTGACAACTTAGAACATTGAAGATCATTCAAAAGGGAGTAAATTGAGTAGGAAGGTACTCTCCAACAACAATTAGGATCAATAATTGTTTGACAGAAAGAAAAGAGAATGGTATAGCCAAAACTAGCAATAGAATAGCATTATTCTAATATAATTCTAAGACATTTTAGAATAGCGTATGTTAATAATTATATTTGTATGTCCTATTTAACGAAGTCAAAAACAATCTTAATAAATTGTGTTATAGAACTTACATGAGTTAGATTTTGTTGTGAAACAGCCCATGTGTTTAAAATATGTGCTGCAGAATCGCTCACAACAAATCGGACCTGAAAATCGAAGATTATAAATAACATTATTAGGCAACGTTATATCTCAATGTTTACAATTTGTATTTTGATTGCTCACTAATTTTCCTTCTGGGAACAAATCCCAGACTATTCGGCAATATTCTACTGCTGCCTCGACACTGCACGTCCATAAAGACTTGCAAACCGGCGGCAGTGGAACATATCCTGGACCTCGGCTTTTGGTAACATCAAAATCTATAGGATAATCAGAGGATATTCCAAAATACGGTGTGTGGTCCAATACAAAAATTGTCTTATGATTTGTTGGAAACATGGGAATAATCATCGTTTTGGATCTCTAGTGTTTATTTCTAGTTTTTAACTCTCATTAAATTAACTGTACTTCTACTTCGTGTTTTTAAGCTTTCTATTAAAAAATAGACAAAAGAAATTTGAAATGACTGCTGACATATGAGTCAATTATCACATACTTGAAGGTATGTACATATTGTAAGTCACGGTTACGGACGCGGCCGAGAGGCGTGGCTCACAATGTATCCGTCCGGAATTCCGGATAAGGAAAGTCCTTTGAAGTACATTATAAGTCGTAAGCCCCGAACGTCACTTTGAGTGTTCGGACGTCCTAAAGCTATCTGGAGACTGTGTTACGGTTCTAGTGTATAAATTGTTCGAACGCGTCCGTCAGCCGCTCCGTCAGCCGAGGCTGACGGACTCAACTCTTAACGTGTAGACACCTTAACTTTTGAGGCAGTTGTCAATATGTTAGTGTCATTATGGTTTTTTTTTATCAATCTTGTCATATCAGAAAATATCGACATTAAATTCGATTATTTTTAATGTGGAATAAAATATAATTTTTTCAAAAAAACCGATCTTTAACCGGTCAAATATCTTAACTTCTGTGCGATGACCTTGTGCCATTGTCTATCATCGGGAATTCTGTGCTCCCCGAACTTTTGATTCTTATCACCAAAAAACTTATCCAAAGTGTTAGATTATTGCACTATTTTAGGTAAGGAGTTAAATAACTGAATTGATAAAATTTGCAGGTATTGTAGTTGTGATTATTATTTTAAAATAACTATTTTTATTTCACTTTCAATTTTTATTAAACTTAACATATATACAGGTAGTCGAAACAAAACTTTATGGTCTTTCAAAGTCTGAGAAATCTAGGACTGCTGCAAAAGATTGCGCTATTAATATATTTAAAAAAATATTTCGCACTTTCGCATCTGTGGGTTGTATTATAACTAAAAGCGTTCGTAGTTCTTGATTAGAGAGTTAAGTCCATTTTGTCTTAAATTTTACTACGTGGCATTTTTATGATTGCCTTTCTAATCAAAAATTCATAATGATGTATCCAAATAATTATAATATGTAATTATTTTCTGTTTAAACATAATCAATTTAATGATGTATATATATTTCCAGAATTTTGTTTCAATAAATCGTATTTACGGTAAAAAGTACAACACTACGGTGAATGTGAAAGAATGATAAAATGGTGCATTTCTCGATCAAACCGGGCCACACATCCGAAGCCAGAAATTAAATTAACATCCACCATTTTGTTTATTTTTGCGAAGTAATTCTTTATCCATTTACGTAGTGAACAATTCTATTCTGTCGCCACGCTGCATAAGATCCGTGTAATTCTGGCAATGAATATATGATTACTAATGTGCTATTAGCGTACCAGTCTACTGTGGGGCCCTTGTGTTGAAATTTGCAGACATCGGCCGCGCCGCTAGTAAACACTCTTCGAAAATTAACTCCTTGTCTACGAAGAAAATTAAAATCCCGAACACGCAGAACAATCGTGTCGATGAGAAAGGTTCGTTGAAATTTGTTCAACGGATATTCAGAAAGTGCAAAGGGAGCAATCCCCTGGCGTTAAAGGTATGTGAAGTTCAGTTTGCGGACGTCAAGATTACGCGATCTGTCGTGGTGCACACGGTTGGTTTATAAAGTGAGCTATTTGTTTAGGAAATATCGAAAAGTTGTGGGCGAGAGTCCCCCGTGGCGCGCCCGGCTAACATGAACCACACGGCTGCCCCGGATAGGCAGCAGCACGACTCAAATGTAAACCAGGTTGAAGAGATGGAGACACAGGATGGTAAGTGATGTCACTACATTTATCAGTTTATATATACAACACTGCTATTTTGTATTTAGAGGTTTGAATCATTTTGGAATCTTAAATTATGAGTTTAAAATTTTGTTGATCATTAATTTTCTGATACTTGTGATGTCATTAACTCCAAGCACAATGACTCTATCCAATTTGTTTGTAATTTTGAAACTTAGATTTTTCTTCTTTCAATGTTGCACATAACCTAAAACATGGAGTTATATAGTAATATTATAATTGGATTGCTCTTAAATAAATTATTAATTAAGTGTTTTTCTTAAATTTTATAAACACAAAAGACTGTCAGTGGCTTATTGATTAATGTTCTTTGTTTAAAAAATGCAAGTTGTTGTTCTGCATTGAAATGCATTTCTAATAATAGGTTGCTTTGTTTCATAGTTTCATTCATGGTCTGAAGTTTGCACAGTATATTTAATATTTATTGCCTTTTATAATATTTCAATTGAGTATTATAAATATGTAATAAATTTTGGAGTAAGTATAATTATACACATTATCTAATTATTTCTGATATTTGTTTGGAAGCTTATAACAAATTGTGCTAAACTTGATCTTTTACTCCAATAATTGCATAAAGCTCTAAGATTTTAAATAAAAGCCCAAATTCCAAATGGATAATAGAAATTGTAAGTTGGAACAAAGCACATTTTTTTAAAGATATAAGTTAAAATTATAGTTACTTCCTAATTAAATTTACACTTCACTAGTGTTATCTCTGTCTAAGCAGAAATTACAAGAAACTCTGTATATACACATAACTTTAAAATTTAATCAACTTTTGGGAGTTTAAAACTATCTTTCAAAGAAAATGCAATTTAGATAGTTAATGTTTTAATGCTCACAAAAATAAAACAAATATAAATGCATAGTAACAATACTTTCTTAGCAGAATAATAGGTAAAATATATAACAGAGAAACTAATATTCATATGATCTTTTTTTGCTACACACTGATGTGAATATCATTAAATGCCGAGATGTGACTTGTCTAAGATACTAGTATCTGAAATACAGATACAAAATACATATTTTCATCTTGTATCTAGATACTTTTTAAAAATGTATTTTGTATTGTGTATTTAGATACCATTTGTTAAGTATCTTAGTATTTTGTAAATACTTTGTTTGCTAAAATACTTTTAGCCTATGCTTTTTTTTACATTTACAATACCAGCTTATAGTGAAAATAAAACTAAACATACCTTTTAAATTGTAATTAACCTATCAACGACATTTCTATGTGGAACCCGATGGAACACTTATTATAATTCCATAAAGAGCTTTTAGCAGTGCTGGAACTTCTGAGTGAAACCATGAAAATGGGGAAATTACCTCCATTGAAGGAAAATGAAATACACTTTCTAAGTGAATATATGGACTGTTCAAAATCAATAGTAGAAGGTATTCAAAGCCTGCAAGGAGATACATTTTCTATGGTTGTCAAAAGTCAATTGGTGGATCAGCGGAGGGTCCATAGGCAGAGTTTGTTTGACATCATTTGCTATGGGCATCCCCAGGGATCTTAATTTAGGCTGACCAGCAGTTCCTCCCATGCCGCCGATTTGGCTGCCCTAATGGCTTTTTGAAACGCCTTCTTAGTGCCTCTGCATCCCTCATATAGCCTTGTCTCCATGATTACTGCGTCGTCGGCGTGGCGGCGCCTTCTCCTAAATCTGGTGTATTGATGGTGCGCTAAGATTCACTCCTTGCATATTTGTGCTATTTCGTCACTCCATGAGTACACCTGGCAGTTGGGCTTGTGAGGGCCCATCCTCGACAATGTCGCATAGCACGTTGCTAACATTAGCAACCGTAACTGTGGTTGCTAGACGATCAGGGCCTCTTGGAATGCCTCCCGATCTAGATGTTTCAAAGCCCAGTATGGATAGTTCAAGTTCAAGAGCCCAAGCTCCAGGTGGAAGTTGCTAAATGGTATGTACTAGTAGACTGATAGTGCCATCACTCCCGGTAGTACCCTCTAGTCCTAGACCTGCCTTGCTACAGAAGGGCTAGCAAACGTAATGTCCACACTGGACCCACCCCGTTGACATACACACATGTAAGCAGACCCTGGTTGAGGACCACGAGATCGAGCTTGATCACCATTTCTGCAAGCACCCTGCCCCTGCGGTCTGTGGACGGGGAACCCCAACTCGTGACATAGCATTGTAGTCCCCTTTTATAGTTTATCCTACAATAAAAATAATATTTTTCAAATATAACACCTGTTTGCCAAGTTCCCTATGTAGCCTTTTTTTTGGGGTTATGATATTGAGACCTCATCGAAGAAAGACGGACAAGTGATAAAATGTTTGAAGAACTGGTCTTAATTAAAAGCTTAAAAATATAATATTTTATCATATTTGTGCAATCTATTCATAATTCATATAATAAAGTTAAGTTCAAAAAAGTATTTTATCTTCAAAAAGTATTTAGAACATACATATTTTGTATCTAGTAAAACAAATACCATTTTCAAAAGTATCTTGTATTTGGTATCTCAAATTCGTATTTTAATAGTTACTTGTATTTTGTATTCAGATACTTTGTATAGGGTATCTTGTACATTTCTGGTTAAGTGTCACATATAAAACACATCGTAAATATTGGTAACAGAGATATATATATAGCAACATTAAAGAAAAATGGCATGCTCCTCAGATATTCAGTACACAAATTTTAAGTAGTGGGTGGGCTGAGTGGGTAGGGGGAAGCTATACTTACCCTTTCTGCAACCCCTATGGTCTGGAGTTCTTGAAATATAATTTTTGGTGAACATAACCATAACCTCACCTATTTTTTCACTAATATTATTATGATAGGTGCTGAAAGTTCACGACCAGTGGCGAGATCAGTGATTAAGGTTTGGTCGGACCAAAGTGCCAGAAACAACTGGTAACCATTTATTATTTATTTTATATACACACAGTTAAGACGCCTTTTGCACAGAACAAATTATTTTTTTTTATATGTGTTCTAATCAAAGAAATGTGATCACATAAAAAATATTTTAATTTGTCTTTATTGGTTGCCATTTTGAATATTTTCATGGTTACTCTTATAGTGTATATGAATTTGCTCTATATTGTGTTTTTCTTAATTCTGTAATGACTTATGCTGGTTTTTGTTAATCACTGGACATCTTATAAACTTTGAAAAATTGTTCAACTTTATAAGTGCAATAATAGTGAAGAAATAAGTGAGGTTACATTTATTAAAAAAATATTTACCAAAAAATATTTTATGTAAACATGGTGTTAATCTTTTTTTATCTCTAAATTAATTAGTTGATTGAGTTTAATTTGGATTTATGTTACACCTTTTTTCACATGTGAGTAAGCAGAGGCAATGGATCTCTGCTTTCTTATCAATTTGAAGGGATTTTTTTACACGACTTTTACCCACCATGTCTGCTATTTGGGTTTCTATTTATTTATTTCTAGCTGTGTCAGCCACTTTATTTGTGTGGGTCTGACTTTATATTCATATATTCTGAATCCTGCAAGATATTGAAATGAAACTTAGATACAATTTTTATTTTAATTCCTTTAAATTTTCATAGTAATCAGTTGTATGAGTCAGTATTGGAACATATTCTAGACAAACCTTTAATTACAGACGAAAAAAGTAATAGTTGGCAGTTATTGTGAAAGCACAGATGAACACTTCAATTTTTTCTTGCTAGAGATCAACAGAAAAACTGACGGTCTACATGATGGAAAGTAGTTACATTTGCCTATGGGCATTTGCAACGTCAGAGGTTAGGAGGTGCTAAAAATGTACTGCTGACCTCAAAGTGGCATTGCAACACCAAAGGAGCTACCAATGTATACCTGGCCTCAAAACACAACTCAAGGTTCTTATGATGGTATACTCTAAACCAGGGGTAGTAGCTAATCAGATGGGCAAATGCTATACTATCTGGCTGTGGGTTGTTTTTCCGCCTCTTACGACAGGCAGTGTGGCTTTAAGAATTAGTATTCTTTCTTCATTCTTGCAGGTATAATTTTACTGCTATAGAAGATTGTTTAATAAGTAGTTATTATTAGTTTAGTTTATTCTCCTCTATAGTAATTCTGGGATTGTTCTGATTCCAACAAAATAAATATCATAATTAGTCCAAACAGCTAGTTAATTATGAGCACGGTATCCAGATTGAATTTACGAATAAATTCCCCATATCCGCACTAAAATCATGATCTCATAAGGCTACCCTTTTTTTTAAATGACTACAGAACACAAAAAGAACCTGCTCAAGTGGTACTACTTTTTTTAAAAATCCATTTTTTCAATATTCTATTGTTTTTATTTTTGTAGTCAAAATTTAGATATTGTTACGAGTTGCAAGACTAGAAATAAAATGCCGTTGGAATTATTATAGAATTTATTAGAACTATACAAACACGTATAACACAGGTACAAATATACTGAATACAACTAATATTTTCTTCCAAGTTTTCGCGACTTGTATACATAATAAAACTACGTTTTAACGGTTTTAAGCGCGGTAATTTATTTGATTTTTGTTATTCAGACCTTTCGGCCACTTTTCAGTGGCCGTCATCACGGCCACACGGATCAAATAAATTACCGCGCTTAAAACCGGTAAAACGTAGTTATATTATGAATACAACTAGTCCAAACGTAATGCACGATTCAATAACACGCGCAAAGTCCGTCACTAAATAGATTACCGAATGTACAAAAGGTTTGCTTCGCTTGTGGTTATTGCTTGACTGCCTCATCTCTCAATTGGGGCATTGATTTATACTGTATAAATACAATATGTCTGCTCGGCCGCGTGGATTGAATTTCCTAGAATCACACCTGGCTAATGACTACCATAAAAGATTACAATACACAATGGGCTGTTTTTCTAATCACAAATTTTAAACACAAAGTAAACAAAAGAAGTCCAAATGCCGAAAAGTAATAAAATATTCAGGTTGTAACAATATCATTATTTTATGTGAAAATGATGGTGAAGAAAATGTCTTCCATGTTGTGATGAAATCTGCAAATCGAGATTAACCATTGTCATATCGCCAATCCATCTTGGACAAGCGCGGCGGGTATCCTGGCCACCCCCTATAATTATAATAAGGGAGGCCCAAACGCAGCAGTAAGACATTTATAGGCTGTTATTATTATTATATGACATATAAAATGCTCTATTAGGTGATAATATAGTATCTTAAGAAATAGATAAGAGAGCTATTATTAACTAGCAACTTATTAAGGAAGGAAATATAATTACAGCAGCATGACTTCCTTTTTTTAATTTCAATACCAAAGTACCATTTACTTTAACATTTAACAAAAAGAATAATTGCAGAGTGTACTTTTATTGTAAATATTTTATATTACATAGTCTGTCTGTCTTGTCCGTCTGTTCCGTTTTCACGGAAAAACTACGGACCGATATGGCTGAAACTCAGTATATATATATTTTCGATGCCGAGGATGAACATAGGATACTTTTTATCCCGAAAAATGGGATACTTTCCGGGATAAAATTATATTTGTCTATTTGTTTCTTGTGCTTTTACGGAAAAACTATTTGACCGATTTGGCTGAAATTTGGTATATATGTAAATTTAATATCGAGGGTGGACTTAGGATACTATTCATCCCGCATAATGGGATAGATTTATGTAAAGGTTATCCCAGGTAGGCTTTTTGTGATTTTACAATTTGGTCATTTTGTTTATTTTGGTCAATTTGATCATTTTGATCATTTTGATCAGTTTGGTCATTTTGATCATTTATGTAGTTTATTACAGATAGATAGATGGGGGACAGATAAATAAAACTAAAACAGGTTGAAATAGAGGTTATATGGGAGACCAATCATTTCTCAAGTTTATAGATATAAAAAATAATTACTATAAAGAAATGTGATAGTAACTGGATCTGTCTGTCTGTTAAGCCTTCACGGAAAAATTACTAGGAGTACTGGATCGGTTTTGCAGTAATTTTATTTAAATGTAGTTTTAATACTTACAGAAAATGACATTACATTAATATTTTTCATCCCGGTAGATGGGATAGTTTGCAATATAAAACGAAGTAAATCTTCCAGGGGCAAATAGCACTAACATAAAAATTTAGTACAATGTAACCTGTATTAATGCATGCTGTTTAAACAAGAGGCAAGCACTAGTAGTGAAATAAATAAACTCAGTATAGCTATATTTACTACACCAAAAGTGACATGTAATCAATAACCATTACAATTACTGTATACAGTCATGTTCAGATTTCTTTTTTTGTAGATATAATACTTTCCCAATTTCCCCAGCGCTGAGGAATTCTTGTCCCCAAAAATTCCCCAAGTGCAAAACATGTTCCAAAATGGAGACCAAAATTCTCAATCTGAAGACCCTGATTCTGAGTTTTGTGTATATTTATATTCTTTTGTTTGTTTGTAGTTTTATCTATTAACATTCATCTCAGGTTATTGAGCAGGAAAATAATTGAATTACCAATCCATATAATTAAACAAAATACAATGCAATTAATTTGTTTTATTGTAATCTTGTTTCCTTGTAATATTAATGAATAATACTAATATAATAATATTTTATGCTTTTTCTAGATGGGTGGTAGTGGTAGTGATAAACCACAAATTCAAGTCTGCTTATATATGTTATGCTGTGTTTATTTATGAGATTACCTTTTACAGGATAGGTGTAGATTAACTATTGTTGATATCGAAACTTTTGATAAACATTGGAGATGAAAGTATCATATTGCAGTTTGTAAAATTGTAATGTAAAGGTTTTACATTCCTTTTTGTAGTTTAATAGGTTGGGGAAAAAGTCTTTTCGCATATAGTATGTATGAACTTGTAATAAGATCTCTTTGGCTATACCATTTGTATCAGACTGGTTTTGGTATCATTAAAAAGTTTTAATTGTAAAGAAGACAAATTCAAATTAGGAAAATGTGTGATTTTCATTTGTTTTTCTTATTGTTAAAATGAGTGAATCTAATGAAGATATTCGATACATTTTAAAATTTTACTACAAAAAAGGTAAAAATGCAACACAAATCGCGAAATTTGTGATGTTTATGGACCTAATGCAGTATCTGTGAGAGTAACGCAAATTTGGTTTAAGCGTTTTCAATCCGGGAATGTTGATATCAAAGATGCACGTCGCTCTGGTCGCCGTTACGGACAAAATTGATGCCATTTTTTAAAAAGTGGAGCAAGATCGGCATATTAGTAGTTACGATGTAGCTGGAGAACTGGGAATTGGCCACAAAACGGTTTTGGCGCATTTGAAAAAAGCTGGGTACACAAAAAAGCTCGATATTTGGGTGCCTCGTGAGCTCACTGAAAGAAACCTAATGAACCGTGTACTCATTTGTGATTCTTTATTACGACGTAATGAAACCGAACCATTTTTGAAGAAGCTGATAACTGGTGATGAAAAGTGGATCACGTACGACAAGAACGTGCGAAAAAGATCGTGGTCAAGGGCCGGTCAGGCTTCACAGACTGTGGCGAAACCCGGGTTAACTCGCAACAAGGTGATGCTGTGTGTATGGTGGGATTGGAAGGGCATTATTCATTATGAGCTGTTACCGCCAGGCAGGACCATCGATTCTGAACTGTACTGCGAATAACTGATGAGATTAAAGCAAAAAGTTGAGAGAAAGCGGCCGGAATTAATCAACAGAAGGGGTGTTGTTTTTCACCATGATAATGCTAGACCTCACACATCTTTAGCCACTCAGCAAAAATTACGAGAGTTTGGCTGGGAGGTGTTAATGCATTCGCCGTATAGTCCTGACCTTGCACCTTCAGATTTTCACCTGTTTCGCTCTATGCAGAATTCCTTAGGCAGTGTCAGGTTAACATCACGAGAGGACTGCCAAAACCACTTGTCGCAGTTTTTTGATCAGAAGCCCCAAAATTTTTATAGCAATGGGATCACGTCCCTACCTACAAGATAGCAAAAAGTTATCCAACAAAATGGCACCTACATACTTTAATCAAATGTAAATAAACCTTTTGAATTTTTATATAAAATTCACAGAAACTTTTTCCCCAACCTAATATATTTAATCTAGAAATAGGAAACCTAATATTCCAATTGCTCAAAATATAGATGAGTGAAAAACTTGGGTTTTAGTATATTTCACCAATTTTTATGTGGATAATTTATAGTTAGAATTGCTTGTCGTAATAAGTAATTACATAATTAAAGAATAATTGATTTAATTTCTTATATAAATAAGAAATATGTATAAAGATATCAAAATAATCGAGTTCCTCTTATTTTATAGGTTTGAAAAAGCCAATTAAGAGAGATAACATTATTTGATTAAAACCATCGTTTTTTCTTTCGACATTTGCTACAGAGTACATCTAATAATACACATTAGAGTGTTTTGTAATGGTTAATGGTACCCCAAACTTAATTTTGATTTAATATGCGTCTTCGGGCTTTTGGTTTTGGGACAATAATTTCACTACTTTAAAAATTCAAACGTTGGTTCTACCCTTCAGTAAAGTTTGGGTATTTATATTCTGATACCATAGTAGAAATACTGTACAAGTTTTACGATGTTTCAAATACGTATTCAAAAATGTCTAACAACTCGCCAACTATTCGAATTAAAGATTGATAATGATGATCAACATTTATTTATAATAATTACTCTAATGCATTGTTTCTCAACGATATTTATGTCGCGCCCCAAAAAAAAACTAAAAGTCCAAAAAGTTAAGTAGAAAGTCTTGCAACCCCTTTACTACAAAATTAGAATAATATTTTAATTCATAGCTTATGTATACATTTGATTTGTATATATGTCTTTTTTAACAGACTGCGATACCCTCTTTAATAACAAACGCGACCCCCACAGGGTCGCAACCCCCAGGTTGAGAAACGATATTCTAATGTACATCGACTGCATAATAATCAAATAGTACTTAAAAATAATAACAGATTCATGTAAAAGTGAAAATGACTCATTATATAGAGTACCCTGTGATTTCAATTTCTGTTATATTTTGCTGTATGGAGCATTAAAAGAGTAAGATTTATTTTTTATTAACATTTTCTTGTCTAAAATATTTGACAGTTGAAATAGGTCACTTGCGAGTTAATGTCAACAAAAACAATGGACAGATTATTTTTCGAATCATTCTTGTTTAATTACATTGAAATATAATAATAACATTGTATATTTTCGAGGTAATATTGATGATGTATATTTTAAAAACCTATAGTTGTCACTAATATAAGTTTGAGCACCTGTAGGGAGGAGAGGTCAGTCTACCTTTAAGCAAATCAATTAAATATTCTACTTGGGCCTAGTTTTTAGCTGCACGTCTAGATTCTGGTCCTAAGGGTATTTAGTGATGTATGCGTCTTGATAACGCCTTCGCTTTCCAATCTACTGACAACTCCCACACTCGGGTAACAGCAGCTACTGACACTGGCTATCTGAACTATGTACTTTTTAATGAATTCAATGCACACATTTATCTCTGCATATGACTATGAAACATTAATACTGGTCATTCGCGAGGGCTCTCCCCCTTCATTAGTAGACCAATGACTACATATAATAGGCTGTTGCACATTTACACTATATGTAGCCAATGTTTAGGCAGTGAAGTTTTATGACCATTGTGAGTGACAGGTATATCTGAGTCTAAAATTATCAATAATGCCTCTGCTCTGTCTGAGATAATTGAAGTTTGACATAACATGCTGAATAAACAAGTATTGTCCTATACGGCACCTATACTTAATACTGATTTTCTTACCATAATATATAACATAGGCACTAGGAGATCTTTATGGAATACTAGAGTTTACCCCGCGGGCCGCGGGTCAACCTCTAGTGCGTGCTTCTTGTTTAAAGAGCAGGTGTTAATACAGGTTACATTGTACAAAATTTTTATGTTAGTGCTATTTGCCCCCGGAAGATTTACTTCATTTTATATCGCAAACTATCCCATCTCCCGGGATGAAAAATATTAATGTCCATTTTCTGTAAGTATTAAAACTACATTTAAATAAAATTACTGCAAAACCGATCCAGTACTCCTAGTAGTTTTTCCGTGAAGGCTTAATAGACAGACAGATCGAGTTACTATCGCATTTTTTATACACGATAAATTTTTATATCTATAAACTTGAGAAATGATTGGTCTCATCCAAACTTTCATCCTCTATTTCATACCGTCCTAGTTTTATGTACCTATCCCCCTATTACTATGAAAACTACATACTAGGTTGGGGAAAAAGTTTCTTCGCATTTTATATAAAAATTCAAAAGGTTTTTTTATAAAGTTTATTTACATTTGACTAAAGTATGTAGGTGCCATTTTGTTGGATAACTTCTTGCCGTCTTGTAGGTAGGGACGTGGTCCCATTGCTATAAAAATTTTGGGGCCTCTGATCAAAAAACTGCGACAAGTGGTTTTGGCAGTCTTCTCGTGATGTTAACCTGACACTGCCTAAGGAATTCTGCAGAGACCGAAACAGATGAAAATCTGAAGGTGCAAGGTCAGGACTATACGGCGGATGCATTAACACCTTCCAGCCAAACTCTCGTAATTTTTACTGAGTGGCTAAAGATGTGTGAGGTCTAGCGTTATCATGGTGAAAAACAACACCCCTTCTGTTGATTATTTCCGGCCGCTTTCTCTCAACTTTTTGCTTTAATCTCATCAGTTGTTCGCAGTACAGTTCAGAATCGATGGTCCTGCCTGGCGGTAACAGCTCATAATGAATAATGCCCTTCCAATCCCACCATACACATAGCATCACCTTGTTGCGAGTTAACCCGGGTTTCGCCACAGTCTGTGAAGCCTGACCGGCCCTTGACCACGATCTTTTTCGCACGTTCTTGTCGTACGTGATCCACTTTTCATCACCAGTTATCAGTTTCTTCAAAAATGGTTCGGTTTCATTACGTCGTAATAAAGAATCACAAATGAGTACACGGTTCATTAGGTTTCTTTCAGTGAGTTCATGAGGCACCCAAATATCGAGCTTTTTTGTGTACCCAGCTTTTTTCAAATGCGCCAAAACCGTTTTGTGGTCAATTCCCAGTTCTCCAGCTACATCGTAACTACTAATATGTCGACCTTGCTCCACTTTTTCAAAAATGGTATCAATTTTGTCCGTAACAGGGCGACCAGAGCGACGTGCATCTTTGATATCAAAATTTCCGAATTGAAAACGCTTAAACCGTTATAATATTAAGTATTTTTTTTTTCAATTTTGCAGTAGAAACTGTAGACACTGCTACAGATAAAACCTGGGACGACGATCTTATGAAGGGCCCCAATGGTGAAGTGGTGATGAGTGACGTCATGAAAAACCAAGAAACCACATCATCTGAAATGCCTGTAAGTTTCAACAAACCTTATTTTGTTTATAAAATGATTCTTGACAACAATTGAAATACGCACAATGCAATCACAGAGTATGTGACCAGGGGGTCTATCCTTCGAACCTGAAAATAAAAGCCACATACATTCTAAGTTATTTGCATTTTTAGAGTTGTTACACGATAATATCGATCGTAACGTACCAACATGTTTATAGTTTCGATTCTAATTCACTTAAACTCAAACATTGTTATAAAATTAATTTTAATTAACTCGTATAAAATGTGCATTTGGATTTCCAGATAAGATGCTATTTCATGGAGTTAGTTCGTAGGTAGCCCCTTAAATGTTTCTTAGGTAACAGATATAGGTATAAATAATAAGAAATATAATTGACATATTTATGTTTATAAGATGATGTGCTATTTGGAAAATTAATGCACGTTGCAGCATATCGGTGGTGAAAGTTTTTCAAATATCTTTCAATGTAATTGAGACATAGAGGTAGTTTTTCTCAGAGTTTCTTGCTTGTATATGCATAGATAAATATTACTAACTACTTGTCCGTTGCCTTCCAAGAAACATTCCATTCCATCACGTATTTTCTCACGTTAGTCTTGTCCAAAGTAGCTATTTTATACTAGTTTCCCAATTTCAAACTTTATTTTTATTTACATATTTCGAGAGACTTAATCCTTAAAATTTTAGATAGGAACCGAAAAAGTTATGTTGCTGTCCTTTTTTTAACCTACTTCGAAAAAGGAGCGGTCTCTCAATTCACAGTGTATAAGTCGTGCGCAGAAGGTTTGCCGATGACAACCCCTCCCGCCTCCCACAAACACGACCCGCGGTCGTCTAGTTCTTAGTCTACTTAGACAAGCCCCGGTCCCAGTCGTAGGAAGCGGGAGGGGCGACCATCGACAAACCTGCGCACGACTTATAAATATTTTTTCTTAGTCCTTCTGTGAGGTCGCAAAAGGTGTATATTTAGATTATTTATTTTTAAGGCATTCAGACATAGGTAGTGTGGGAAGGGCTTACTTGAGTCTTAAGCTTTAGATGGCCGTAAATTTACTGGTATTTATTACGTTTGCACTGTGGCGTAGTTTTGTGAGAAAATGGGTATTCTCAAAAAGTTCAAAATGTAAGAAATAGGTTCCTTTTTGTTTCTTTTTAGTACTATCATTACAGATAAAAATACACGATAAAGCAAGTCTAGGTATAGATAAAAATATAATGATTTGTATCGAGGTAGATAATTCTTTATTGTATGCCAATGCAGACTTACAGGCTGAAATTATATTTTCGTTTTTACAAAATAATGAATTGTAATGTAATAATTATAATGAATGACATTTGAAATCTTTAAACACGAGCTAATTTACAATTGCGCCATTTATATTTTGATATAATTAATCATATCCGATGGCTCTTTAATAATTAAATTTTTATGGTAAAATCACTTGTAAAAGAATTAGAAAGTTTTTGCATATAACCGTCACTGAACAGCTGATGCTATTGTAATCTGTGTGGTTTCAATTTGCTGTTTATCACAGGCAAGCCTGGCGCATGGCATTTCTCCTTTGTAAACAAAGAAGCCATGGGGCGTCTTTTGAATAAAAAGGCCTCACGGTCCGCCCCTCGATTATCATTTTGCGCAGTCTTTTCAACCGCCCACACTCTGCTGGTCCGACGACGTATTTTTCTAGGTTCATGATTAAATTATTTTTTGTAAAACATTGAGCCTCCTTATGCTCTGGCTCTAGGCTCTGATCATGAGCCTTAAAATGAAACACGTGAGCGTCTTTTCTACGTAATAAGTAATGTAAAACTTCATATAAAGTTAATGAATCCACACCGCTCGACACAAGCAGCATATTAGTACTAGACAAGGGTAACTTAGCAAAATTCCTTGCGTTAAATCAGTAGCTTCGGCATAACTCACTGCATCAGCGCTATCGAACACTGCAGCTGCTAACTGGCTTTTAGACCAGGCAACACATGTTTTTGACAAGAAGAAATCCGTGTGATTATTGCCCAACGCGAGGGAATCTCCGTTATGTTGTGGTAATTGAACTGAGATTAAAACACCCCCACTGTTCCCTCCTTCTCTTTATGCCAGGGTTGTGGGGAGGCGCGGCTAGCTCCGTGGGCCCTGGTAGGCGGCATTCCTCGAGCCTCGTCCACTACCAGGAGGATGCCGAACTCCCGACACCTTTAAACTGTGATTGCCAACTTGCAGTGTGTGGAACTGCTCCACGGGAGCAGAAATGAGCATGCGGGGAACCCTTCCCCAACTAGAATTTCTATACTATACAACATACTGTAAAATATATTACGAGAATTTTACTATATATGGGTAGCTTTAATATTAGAAATATCAATTAGTTAAGCGAATTCGTATCCTTAAATCGTTAAATACAACACTGAAGTATTCATGTCCCAAGATACATTGATTTGGCGAAGTTAATTTAATTTGAGAGAAAGACATTTAAAAAACATTTCTATATCTTTACTTTAGTAAGTTCGGTATTGAAAAGATAAAAGTTTATTTACCCTCGAACGCTTTTCGTCCTACGCTCTCGCTAAATTTACACGAAAAATTCGTTGAAAAGGCACAATGAAAGGAGTTTAAGAGCAAGCCCGTCGGCTTATAAGGCGTTTCTGCGTAACTTCTAAAATAGATTCTATTTTAGTGAATGAACCGAATCTTATATTTTTCTTAATAAACAACAATAGATAGCGCGAGCGATTTGTTCATAACACGTAATCTTTTCATTTTCATACACAGAACTTGCACGTGAAACGGAGGCATTTGTTTACAAACACTTACAGCTACGAAACGTGAATGTAAGCGGTGTATTAAAGTTCACTGGCACTTCTCATTGAATCCCAAATTATTTTCGAAGAAAGCAGATTGTGTTCGCATATTTGAATCAACATGTCTGAAGTGCATGATAAACAATACATCAAAGCCTTATCTGGTTTCTGATATCGTATGCACGCTCGCGATATTGGCTGAGCATGTAATTGGACATATGATAGATGTTGCATAGCGAACTCACGTGCCCGGCGACACTGGGTCGTGAGTCATCATAATATCAGCCTTTAACCGTCCCAATGCTGGGCTCAAGCCTCTCTTTTAAGAGAAACGGACTATAATATACTAGTCACACTTCATCAATGAACGGTACCTATATATTTAAACTTTAAAACATGACATTTGAACTATTAACGAAAAACTCCATAATATTTCCAACTCGCATCTGTATGAACATAGTGATTAAATTATTAAAAAATAATTTAAAGGTGAATAAAACTAATTACGAAACTGCTGTTTTTATTTAATAGTTTCTTGGTGTAAAATTGCAAAATATGTGATGTCACACTAGAGGGAGGAAGGGACTCAAAAATGTGACCAGCTGTGATAAGGACGGGGGAGAGGTCAAAAAATCATGAAATTCGTGTGACGTAATTAGAGGATGGTCCCTTACTATCGGTTAAAATTTGAGACGAGTAATGTCGAAATTCAACCGATCGTAAGGCAAGTGAATTAATTATAACATATAAGAACCGTCCACAAGACGAATTGCTGCGTTTCTCAGATTGATTATTTCGATTTGTAGGTTTTCTTAGTCATGCTGTTCTCCTTCACTGTCAAATCGTGGTAATTGTAACAATGTACTCTTTAGATTATGATTCGCATCCTCGTCAATTGAATAGGATGCAGGTGTTTGCTGCTATGCTACCATGACTTAAGTCTCAATAATGTGATAACAGAATAGATTAGTGGAACCTATGTAGGCTTACAGAGTAGTACGGTAGTACAAAGTTCAATTTTCTGTATTTTTATACGAACCAACCTTTTTATCTCCTTGTTGTGCCAGTAGAAAAAGCCGCGTTATCAACGGCAACACGTTGGCACCATTAGCTCTTAAATAAAAAAATGTTTCTACTAATTATTCTGTATACAATGACTACAAGGCAGTTGGAAGGCCAGGTTAAAAATACGCTAATTTGTCAATTGTCTTTTGTCCTGGGCGACGTAACCGGTGCAGTGGGCGTTGGACCATTTATGGCAAAAATAGTGAATCAACCATTCTATAGGTGTTTAAAAAAAATAGTATAAATAAATTTAGTATCGTCAACTGTATGTATACCTATAATATTTTGGTGGGAATATTGAAAGAGCCTCTCCAAGTTTAATGTCCTTTTACCAAATTGACTGACTGTTCCATTTGTTCACCCAGCTCACCTGTCTTGACACGGAAATGGAGGACGACGAGGCTCGTTCTGAGGCGACTTTCCGCTTCACGGTGCAGAATTTTAGGAATCTTAAAGACTCCGTGTTGTCACCTCCGTGTTATGTTCGAAACCTGCCTTGGAAGATCATGGTTATGCCTCGGCAAGCGCCATCGCCCGATCGCCAGCAACAGAAGTCCTTGGGGTTCTTCCTTCAGTGCAATGGGGAGAGTGAGTCTTCGAGCTGGTCTTGTTATGCAATGGCGGAGTTGCGGCTCATCTCGCATAAGCCAGACGTGGAACCGTTCTTTAGGAAGATTCAGCATTTGTTCTATAGGTATTAATTTTAGTATTCATTTTATACATTTTGTTTATTTATTGCGAAGCTAGCAAACAGACAAAGGCCTCAGTTCTAAAATGTGGTTAATGTGGGGGTCTATAGACTTGCAACACCAAGGAGGAAGCATATGCGTTTTCAGCTTTTAGGATGGAATAAAGGGGCATAGGGGGATGAGAAAAAGGGATTAGACACGAGGGATAGAAGGGATGGGATATAGGATTTGAATAGGGGGGATAGGATAGGGTTAGGGGGAATTGGGCCACCGGAACTCACTCATCGCACGAAATCGATTAGCTCATGGGAAAACAACATTTTTATGTTCGTAGTATGAAGGTAAGCAACCGGGCGTCTGCCCATCTGATGGTAAATGGTTGCCCCCGCTCATAGAAATCTGCAGCATCAAGGTTTCCGATGTATTCCAATATTTTTGGAACTTTAGAATCTCTTGAAGTCCCAAAAATATAGCGTACGGTGGAATATATGAAACTAGACTATTGTTGTTAGCTGTGGGTAACTATCCGAAATTCCAAAAACTTATACCGTCCGGTTAATGGTGGTTCATTAGCCGGCTATAAATCCAATTGATAGATTTTTGTTTAACGGGCGATTGACTCGTCGACCGACACACGACGGCTGACGGCTAAGCCGTAACCTGGTCAGTTTTCGTTTTTATTTGATAACCAATAGCCAGTTGGCGAAGTGGTTGACAACTTAGCTGTCGATATTTTGTAAGCAACCGTTAATTAGCTGGGTTCTAAAATAGCTACCCACCTTTCGTCATATTCGTCGCAGTTAGTCGATATTCGACGACGTGATGCGTAAGCTGCGTTTGAAGAACCTTGCCACAATTAAAAACTTTAATTTTTTGGCAGCAAGGAGAATGATTGGGGTTTCTCCCATTTCATGGCTTGGAATGATGTTCTCGACCCAGAGAGGGGTTACATTAAGGATGATGCCATCACTCTCGAGGTACATGTTACTGCAGAAGCCCCACATGGTGTGTCATGGGATTCCAAAAAACACACTGGTTATGTTGGTAAGAGCTTTAAATTTAATAATTATGAGATAATACAAGACATCTTCTAATCAAATAAATGAAAAGTATGTAACATTTTCTTACTTATCCCTATTAATATATACAAATTTGATTATGTTGATTAATATATACACATTTGATTATATACACATTTATATTTACCTCTCTTACCATGGATCTAGATATTAACCTATGTCTATGAAGTAAGCTTATATAAGGTAAATATTCATGGCAGTTCAGTGATTACAGGGGTTATCATTCTCATGAAGTTGGTTTAAATCCTGTTCATAAAGCATGCAAAGCTTATTTCGTTTTGTTTCTTAATATGCGTATTATAATTATTACATGCTCACGATGAAGGAAAAATTTTGAAAACGGCCAAACCGCGGCGGGTATACCATCTGATCCCTAAAATGGAGTGGCACGCGCTCTATAGTGGAACACGCAGTTGATATTTTTTAAATACATAGGTTTCTATGAAATCTAAATCTAAAAATTAAACACAGAAGTTATTACTTTCAAAGACAAACTTTCTATAGAACCGAAATTTAATGGAAATGTAGCCACACAGAAATTCCTAATAGAACTAACGTATATACTTCTACTTTATAGATATTTAAAAATTTAAAAATTAATCCAGATTTATTAGATTTATATCCCTTCCAGGTCTTAAAAATCAAGGAGCGACTTGTTATATGAATTCTTTGCTTCAAACTTTGTACTTTACAAACCAACTGCGCAAGGCTGTCTATAAGATGCCCACGGAATCTGACGACAGTACTAGGTAAGTAAAGTGCCATATTCAACTACAGAATAATTATGTGCAAAAAACAAATTATGTATGTGACAGCCTCTGTGGTTGTGTGCTCTAAGCCTTAGCTCGCCTGACTCACTGGAACCCAGAGTTCCCCACTTCTATTCGCGGCAGGGTAAATTCTGTGAAAGAAGTTGCCGTTAATTACTCTGGTCAACATCAGAATTCTATAAAATAAAGAAATAAAAAATTAGCGAGCCCTGAAAAGATAGACAGGGAGTGAAAGTATAAGAAACATAAAAAAAAGTTAAAAGACAGACAAAGAATTTTAAAAAATGCTTTGAGCTGGGTTTCTGAAATTGGTTCCAGATTTGTGTACTGTATAATACTCATACAAGTTGCATAGTTTGAGCACATACACTCTATGTCGGCCAATATTTATTAGTTGCGTGCATGCGTGCGTGCGTGCGTGCGTGCGTGCGTGCGTGCGTGCGTGCGTGCGTGCGTGCGTGCGTGCGTGCGTGCGTGCGTGCGTGCGTGCGTGCGTGCGCGCGCGCGCGTGTGTGTGTGTGTGTATCTTTGCAAATTTAAACTGTTGTATTTCGTTTAGGTCAGTGGCATTGGCACTTCAAAGGGTTTTCTTTGAGTTACAATTTTCTGATAAACCAGTCGGCACCAAGAAGTTAACCAAAAGTTTTGGATGGGAGACATTGGATTCCTTTATGCAGCATGATGTCCAGGAGTTCCTTAGGGTATGTTCAAGTGATAATCCAATACTTTCTTTTGGTGGACCAGGTCACTTTGGTAACTTATGATGTGTATGAGCATATTTTTGCATGCCTCAACTGAGGCTAAGTGTTTAGAGACAGATATAATTCATAAGGCCACCTATTTTGTACCACACTTAAAGCAATGTAAAATGAATATATGTGTATTACATATTTATTGCAAAAAAATCTATCTACTAACATTAAATTAAAGTCTATTTCAAATAGGATGGTATGGCTGACACATCCATAAGGCTGCCTGTCCACTGAAGCTGAGCGAGGTTGCGGAGTGGAGAAACGAAAAGTTATTATCCAACAGGATTGGCTGCCTGTCAATCGAAGTAATTTTTATGCAATCCTATTGGTCAATATTGGTCCGCTCTGCAGCCTCGCTCTGCTTCAATGGACAGGCAGCCTTAATTATAACTTGTAGTGTTATCATAAAATTTCCTATGAAATAAATATTAATTTTAATTATATACAAAAATATATTGAATCCTTTTACTATTTTATAATAATCTTGTACTTAGAATCACAATGTTTATTTCTCTATTTATGTATTTTTTCTCATACCTTTCTAATTGAAATAGACTAATATAATGAATTTAAATTATGTGCATATTGTATAATTGTTGGGGCAATGTTTTCTTTTATATAGAAAAGAAACTATAAAAATTTTCAGAGATTGTTCACAGATCTGGTCCAGAACCAAATAGCCTTTTGTATGGACCAATGATTTATATACATATTTTATTTCATTTTCAGGTTTTACTAGATAAACTTGAAAGTAAAATGAAGGGCACATGTGTAGAAGGTACAGTTCCACGTCTTTTCGAGGGTAAAATGACTTCATATATTAAATGCAAGAATGTGAATGTCTCAAGCACTCGTGTAGAAACATTCTATGATATCCAACTGAACATAAAAGGGAAAAAGAACAGTAAGTATGCATGGCTAAAGCCAATTTTGTTTGGTTTCAGTTATAATTAAATTTTATCAATGAAATGGAACACAGGGCAAGCGTTGGGATGACGAGCTCAGGCTGACTGCTGGACCCTACTGGCGATGTGATGCCCTAGATAGGCAACACTAACATGAGATGCAGGAAGCCTTTGCCAGGCACTCTGAGAGAACATAGAAAAAACTACCTTTCATCTCTGATTTAATTCTATTGTTATTATTATAAATTTATACACCATTATTGAATATGTATGTTGTTTTAGAATTGGTGTTTTCTATGCTAATCTTTATGATTTGGTTAGGTTGTTGTAGCATTTTTCATTTTAATAATAATAGGTTAACTGTAATAACCAGTTCTTGATGTGTATGGAAAGTAAAATTTAAAGACTATTAGGAATTCGATTATTTTTAACAATAGCCTTCTGGCCTCAAACTAGTTGTTATATTTTGCTAGACTTCAAAACAACAGAGTCAAGTTATTGCAAGGGTAACTTGATTTTGACTTCCGTACTATTGTTGTTTCTTGTTAATAGAATATTTATGTATTTTTTTAAATAAAACTAACGTAAAACATAATATTCTGAGTCAAGACACTTTTTCTCTAATTCCAGTCGACGAATCTTTCAAAGACTACATAAGTACAGAGACGTTGGATGGCGAGAATAAATACGACGCAGGTGAACACGGCCTCCAAGAGGCCGAGAAGGGAGTTATATTCGCTTCCTTCCCACCAGTACTCCATTTACACTTGATGAGGTTCCAGTACGACCCTATCACTGATAGCTCTGTGAAGTTTAATGATAGGTGAGAAATCCTCGGAATATTGCTCTTAAACTATTAGGCTATAAATAAACAGTAAATAAATTTATACGAAAAAATGTCAATTTACTTCAGGTTTGAATTCTATGAGCACATCAACTTAGATGAGTACCTTCAAGAGAAACCCGAGACGCCGGCCGACTATACTCTGCATGCGGTTTTGGTGCATTCGGGGGACAACCATGGAGGGCACTATGTCGTGTTTATCAACCCAAAAGGAGACGGGAAGGTGAGTTCTTTTGAATTTAAATATTTGCACCGTCTTATTTTCCGATCACAGCTGTCATTTTTAGTACAGGTAATTAAAAATCTAAGTATAAATAAAGAGGTAGAACACATATTTCTGCAGAATACAAAACCAAAGTTTATTAGGACTATAAACTAGCCACTGTCAAATAATTTGTTTATATTTATATTGCCTTTATTAAACAACTTAGATGTTCTTCACACTGACAAATAGACCTCTATCAATCAAAAAAATATCGAAAGCTTTTTACTACTAAAAGCATATTCTATATAAAGTGATCCATATTACTATAGACTAGCTTCTGACCGCGACTTCTTCCGCGTGGAATAGTTTAAAAAAAAGTAAGTTAAAAAACCTTCCCGATTTTAAAACCTTCATTGGTGCTCCGCTCCTATTGGTCTTAGCGTGATGATATATAGCCTAATTGTTTTTAATGTATAAATTGTTTTATTCTATGATCATGATACCGGCAATATCAATACTTAATTAGGTGCATAAGTTGTGTAATAAGTAGGGATGGGCCGAAATTCGTTTTACATTCGGTTTGAGCCGAACTTCAGCATTCGGCCGAAATTCGGTTTAAATGCCGAACATTCGGTGCAGAAAAAAGTAAAATACCTACTTGCACTATTTTGTCTAAAATTAATAGAAATCGTATCTAACATAACCGTAATATAAAAATTGGCATCTATATACTCATGGTCATTTATTTTAGTTAGGAACATGTAAACTTTAACGTACAATGTGATTAAAAATAAATAAAATTAGTTCTGTAGTGGATTTGAAGAAAACCAGTACAAATTGTTAGCAAAATTTATTAGAGTTCCACAAACAATTTTACCGTAACACAACTTATCACAACGACTAAACACAAAGAGCTGACACAATCGACGAAGCGGGAGTTCGAATTGCTCGATGCACCCGTTCGAGTCCTATGTCAGCGCTGAGTAGAGCGCCTAACTGTGCGAGACCACTTCCCGTTGCGGGATAGAGGTCTGCGTACAGCAGACTGGCGCTGTTTTTTTTTTTATTGGATTGACTTTATGTTGTTGGTCCGAAGACCTCACAACTTTACCGGGGTTTTCGGTGCGAGCGCCTTTGCGAAGCGAAGGCGCTCGAGCCCGGGGGGCAACTTGCTCGAGAGGGGGCTCCCTAGGGAGTTTCACCTCGGTTGGACTGTTGCCATGAGAGGAGGATGAATCTAATGATGCCCACCATAGGGCGACACAATGCACTAATTGAGAGCGGGCGACGGGTAATATAAAGCCCGAGAGGAAGGATCCCGGCGGACCGGGATCGGCGGTTCACGGTGGTTCGTGGTGGCCTATATCTTACTGCCGTTTCGCAACGTGTTATGCGGACGGCCGAGCGCCGGCTTATATAGGCGGGATCGTCTCAATGGGTGTACAGGCGCACGTGAGCTGGGGTGCGGAACGCGTATGTGTGCGTAGACGCTATTGACAGCGCGCTGAATGTAGGCTTGGTGCTATAGTTCTTGATTAAGTCTTTGCCTAATTAAATAGACATCAAATTAAAACAAAAATAAATTAAACTTATTATTCCAAAGTCATACTTCAGCGCAACTTTGGTGGTATGGACCTGGACGCTCTTCTTAAGGACGCCCAGGAAGTCGACTGGTCAGGGGTCCTCAATGTATCAGCCATTGATGAGAATGTGCATGCGTTTCATGCAGCTCTGATAAAGCTGTACGATACTCATGCGCCTCTACGCCGTATCAAGGTCAAGCATCTGCCAGTACCGTGGCTCACAGCCGATATTAGATTACTAATGTATAAGAAGTCTAAGGCTAAAACTAGGTATAAAAAGAAACCAACAGAGGAAAACAAAACGGCCTTTGTCATGATTCGTAATCGCTGCAATAGGATGTGTAGAGACGCTCAAGGCCGTTACATCCATGAATCAGTTGAAAACGATAATCCAGCCAAAGTTTGGAAATTTCTTCGTACTTTGGGAGTTGGAAAACAAGCAGACTGTCCAATTTCTAAAATATTCAACATCGATGATTTAAATCGACATTTCACTACCACTTCTGACTTTGACATAGTAACTAAGTCTCACACTTTAAACAAAATCACTTCTATGCCAACACCCAAACATTCTCCTTTTCTTCTTAGTCGATTCACTGATAGTGATGTTGAAAAAGCAGCAAAATCCATTACATCTAATGCTGTCGGCAGCGATGGCATCAGTCGCAATATGGTCTTACCCATACTGGATGTCATTAATCCTATCCTTACTCATATCCTTAATGCTTCTATTACCTCTGGTGTTTTTCCTACTGCCTGGAAGGAAGCCCAGGCCATTCCAAAAAAACCAAATCCTACCTTAATTTCTCATTTCCGTCCTATTTCTATACTCCCCTTCCTTTCTAAAGTCCTTGAACGTCTAGTTCATCAACAGTTAAGTTTCTTCCTGAACCGTAATTCCCTCTTAAATCCTTATCAATCCGGATTCCGTCCTGGCCATAGTACAACCACAGCCCTCGTCCAAATCACTGACGACATCCGGCATGGCATGGATAACGGTCTGCTGACTGTTTTATCGCTGCTTGATTTCAGCAGTGCCTTCAACAATGTAAATTTTGAATTGTTGCTTAAGGTTCTAAGCTCTATTAACATATCTCCTACAGTAATCGACTGGTTCCATAGTTATCTGTACGGTCGCCGGCAGCGGATTCGAGTCGATGACGACTATTCGTCATGGCGTGATCTCTCTGCTGGCGTTCCTCAGGGCGGCGTTTTATCTCCCTTACTATTCACGATTTTTATAAATTCAATCTCTAATCAACTTACTTCTTCCTACCATTTCTATGCAGACGATTTACAAATCTATATACAATCACCTGTTGCGACATTACAAGATGCAGTCTTGACAATAAACTCCGACTTCGATCACATAACGCAATGGAGTAAATCATATGGACTACAAGTAAATCCCGAGAAAACTCAGCTAATTATCATAGGTAGTTCACGGATGCTGTGTAGAATTGACTGGACCTGCTTACCAAATTTCATATTTAATGGTAAAAATATCCCGGTTAGTGAGAAAATAAAAAATCTAGGAGTCATATTTGATAGGGAGCTATCTTGGCGACCCCACATAACCGAATTGAGTCGACGTCTCTTCCTCTCTTCGAAATCCCTCGGGAGGTTGAAAAACTTCCTGCCCATAGCCACCAAATTTAAGCTTGCAGAGTCCTTACTACTCCCCATTCTTGATTATGCTGACGCTAGCTATATTGATTTGACTCAAGAACAACTTAATAAACTTGAGCGCCTCCAAAATTTTTGTATAAGGTTCATATTTGGGTTACGCAAATATGACCACGTCTCTGAGTTTCGTAAAAAACTCAAGTGGTTGCCAATTCGTTTTCGCCGGAATACTCATATTCTTTCACTCCTTTACAGTGTGTTGTTTATCCCCACAACCCCGTATTATCTCAAACAACGCTTTGAATTCATCTCTTCTCACAATTTACGACCTTCTACGAATCTTAGACTTAATACTCCCAAACATTATTCATCTTTTTACAATAATTCTTTTACTGTACAGGCTATTCGACTCTGGAATGAGCTACCTGTTACTGTTAGACAAGCTAAATCGCTAACAATATTTAAGAACATGACAAAAAAGCACTACCTGCAACATAGTGATGTTTGATATTTTTACGTATATTTCTGTATATATATATATATATTTATGTGTGATATCAGTAGGTATATTTATATATGTCTATTAAGTATAATTTTACTCGTATAATATTTTACATACTTATATGTTTATAAATGAACAAAATATATGTAAGTAACTGCTTATTCTCTAATATTTATGTATACCACCTTTGACCAATATAACCTGTTTTATTCCTGACACGGGTTGTCTGGAAGAGATCGCTTAATAGCGATAAGACCGCCCATTGTGCACATTTAGAACATTTTTAGGCTATAAGGTTTTCTGTAATGGTGTACAATAAAGTGTTATCTATCTATCTATCTATTCCTCTAAGAAACATTAGTGAGTAGTGCAACTGCTTAATTATAATGCGTAACTTGAATAAAATTAAAAAAAACATGTCTAAGTGACATCAGCAATTACAACTTCAACTTTGATTGCAATCAGTTTTGACGAATTAAACATTATTAATTTAGAATTATGAAATGGTGATTTTTTTTCAATCAAATGTCTAAAGATCTACTTTTATCCACCTACTCATACTTAAAATTTATAGCGTTATCAAGTCACGACGTGTTGCTCTTGAGAAAGCGTGGCAAAATCAAACCGAAGTTGGGCCGAAATTCGGCCGAATCTTTTGTTTTAACCAAATGTTCGGCTGAAGTTGGTATTCGGTTCAAACCACATTTGGCCCATCCCTAGTAATAAGCTGTTTAAGTAATTAAAGCTTTTTTAACTATCCCACGGGAACTCTTTAATTTTCCGGGATCAAAACTATCCTATAAGTTGACCAGGGATATAAGCTATCACCATACAAAATTTCATTTAAATCGGTCCAGTCGTTTCGGAGATTAGCCGGTACAAACAGACAGACAAACAGAGAAACAAAAAAATTGACAAAATCTAAATTCACTCTATTTCACTTCTTACATCCCCTGACTCGGTTTTTAGAATTTCTTTCATTGTACAGAAATTCGACCTCTACAGTTTTATTATATGTATAGATATAAATTAGTTTTTTCAGTATAGATCACTTGAGTTTGGCACCCATTTTGTCATTGCCCTCCATGCATTACCTATGCTAAATGATATAAAAAGCAACCACAGATTGGCTAAGAATAACCTTTAATGGCTGGCTGGAAGTGATTGCTTTATCATTCTACCCTCAATAACACGTTATCTATAGAATAGAGTATTAATTGTTCACCCATGTTTCAAGATAAATTGATAGATACAATCATTATGACAAGTACAATAGGCGATCTTAACGCTGGGAGATATTTTTACCACATAACTTTTGTATGGACAGAAACTCTGAAGAACACAGATTATAATTCCGATCGGCAGTTTTGTTTCCGCAAATAGGGCGGAGCGGTTTCGGACATGTAAAAAATCTATATTGGAACTTTATTTCCAAGAGAAAAAGACAGATTGTTGCTTGCTATGCCTTCTTAGTTCTATCCCGTTTACACGATTTGTACACTGTCGCCTCTATTAAAACTTGTTCACTGCGCAGGTACATCTGGAGGAATTATTAGTGATTTAAAAGGGTAACGTTATAATATATAAATAGTCAGAGGAAAATAATATTTTTTAATACAAACTTGTTTAGTAACTAATATGTCTTATAATATTTATATATATTTTTTTAAATCTACATTTCTATTGAACATTTGCAGTGGTGTAAGTTCGACGATGATGTCGTGTCTCGTTGTACGAAGCAGGAGGCCATAGAATACAACTATGGTGGTCACGACGAAGACATGGCGTTGACGGTCCGCCACTGCACCAATGCGTACATGTTGGTCTATATTAGGTAAGAATCGAGGGTGTTTTAATGAAATTAAGTGAAAGTATTAGGTTGGGGAAAAAGTTTCTTCGCATTTTATATAAAAATTCAAAAGGTTTTTTTATAAAGTTTATTTACATTTGACTAAAGTATGTAGGTGGCATTTTGTTGGATAACTTCTTGCCGTCTTGTAGGTAGGGACGTGATCCCATTGCTATAAAAATTTTGGGGCCTCTGATCAAAAAACTGCGACAAGTGATTTTGGCAGTCCTCTCGTGATGTTAACCTGACACTGCCTAACGAATTCTGCAGAAACCGAAACAGGTGAAAATCTGAAGGTGCAAGGTCAGGACTATACGGAGGATGCATTAACACCTCCCAGCCAAACTCTCGTAATTTTTACTGAGTGGCTAAAGATGTGTGAGGTCTAGCGTTATCATGGTGAAAAACCACACACCTTCTGTTGATTAATTCCAGCCACTTTCTCTCAACTTTTTGCTTTAATCTGATCAATTGTTCGCAGTACAGTTCAGAATCGATGGTCCTGCCCGGCGGTAACAGCTCATAATGAATAATGCCCTTCCAATCCCACCATACACACAGCATCACCTTGTTGCGAGTTAACCCGGGTTTCGCCACAGTCTGTGAAGCCTGACCGGCCTTTAACCACGATGTTTTTCGCACGTTCTTGTCGTACGTGATCCACTTTTCATCACCAGTTATCAGCTTCTTTAAAAATGGTTCGGTTTCATTACGTCGTAATAAAGAATCACAAATGAGTACACGGTTCGTTAGGTTTCTTTCAGTGAGCTCATGAGGCATCCAAATATCGAGCTTTTTTGTGTACCCAGCTTTTTTCAAATGCGCCAAAACCATTTTGTGGTCAATTCCTAGTTCTCCAGCTACATCGTAACTACTAATACGCCGATCTTGCTCCACTTTTTCAAAAATGGCACCAATTTTATCCGTAACAGAGCGACCAGAGCGACGTCCATCTTTGATATCAAAATTTCCGAATTGAAAACGCTTAAATCAAATTTGCGCTACTCTCACAGACATTAGGTCCATAAACATCACAAATTTTTTCGCGGCTTGTGTTGCATTTTACCTTTTTGTAGTAAAATTTTAAAATGTATCGAATTTCTTCATCAGATTCACTCATTTTAACAATAAGAAAAACAAATGAAAATCACACATTTTCCTAATTTGAATTTGGGATTGTCTTCTTCAAAATTAAAACTTTTTAATGATACCAAAACCAGCCAGATACAAATGGTATAGCCAAAGAGATCTTATTACAAGTTCATACATACTATATGCGAAAAGACTTTTTCCCCAACCTATTAATAATAGCAAATTGTAAAAATCCTATAGCTAGAATCTTGTTATATTGATTATGCAGGCTGCAGATTCCCTCATGTTTTCAGCCAACTTAAAAAAAAAACAGGAGATTTAAATTCGTCATGAATCATTTTTTTTTATTTACATTTGTGTATTTTACAATCAATTCTAATGTAATTTATGTATAAAAGAAAAGAACAGCCATTACAAATATGATAGAAATAATTTTATTTGCTGTTCAAGTTATGACATCATGACTTAAAACAGTTCTCGATTACTTTCCAGGGATTCACAGTTGAAGACTGTTCTGCAGGAAGTTACTCAAGCTGATATACCAACTGAATTGAGTGAAAGGCTTGCTGAAGAGAAGAGGATTGAAACTGTATGTACATCCTGTTTATTTCGTGGATATCTATTAAAATCGAAGGATGAATTCCTTTCAAATTTTAGAGGAACATATGGTTCCCCACTTGTACAGAGCCAATTGATGGCTTTTACACAATGGTAATCTTGATGTGCTAGTTGTTTCATCACGATGTTTTCACCAAGTGATAATTGTAACGTCAGAAAACTGGTTATGTGTGATATTGTATATTCACATAAAAAAATTTTGAGTTTATCTTACTGTCAACTACCCTATTAATCTTACTACGATATAATATAAGCTTATGTCTTTACTACATCTGCGCCATATTGATTCAATTATAGGTTTTAATGTGTTGAAATGCAACACTGTTAGTGATGTTAAACATTAATAACTGATAACTTGTACACACATACACATTCCCTCACTCAATCAATCACTAACTTTAATGTTGATGATGTAATTTGACTGCTTTCTTTTTTATAATGCTGTAAATAAGATGCATATTGACAGTATCATTAACGCAAGTGAAGCAGGGACATTACATGAATATAAGTTTAGTGTTAGCTCTTTGTTGCAAAGGGAATAGATTATTGAATTCGTTAAAGAAATAAAGGTTTTTTGTATTATAATGTATTATTGTGAAATGACTTTTTTAATATGACATATAATACATTTAAATTATTCTAATTCAAACTAAAATAAAATAAAACCTTTGTTGTCGTGAACACTCATGGTCACAAATCGCTTGTATTGCAGATCCGGCGTAAGGAGCGCAACGAGGCGCACCTGTACATGAACGTGAACGTGGTCGTCGAGGAGGCGTTCGATGGCCACCAGGGCAATGACCTCTACGACCCGGAACGCGCGCACTACCGCGTGTTCCGCGTGCGCAAGCAGGCCACCGTCGCCGACCTCATGGACACGCTCGCCGAGAGCTTCAAGTACCCGCACAGCCACCTGCGCCCGTGGCCGTTCAGCGCGCGATCCAACCAGGTACATATACACTACAGGGTTATAACGTGCTTAATATGTGCCTGCGCGGGCGGCGCCTCGGTGTAGTTGTCCCTCCCCTCCCTACCCCTTTACCCGCTCGTGCGATATAGGCGCCCGGGCGCACGCCTCGCTAGTCACTCATTACAGACACAAAGTAGCCACACAAGACTAGCTTAGGCGTGTTGCTGGAGAGTTTTCTCCGCTGTTTCTTCTCTTATAACATGTTGCGTAGCGGTACTAAATGTAGACTAGATAACACATTGCCACTTTTTCACTTCGGCCTGTTGTGGCTTAATCCTATAGAGTCGTCGTCCCCGCAGCGGTCGAGCCGAGGTCAAACCTCACAATTCAAATTATTTTTATTGCAAACTAAGTGTTACATAGGTCTTATTCAATATAATTTAGAACTTATTATTTAGCTGGTCTTTCATAGCAGCGCAATATAAACTTACTTAACCTATCTCTGTATAATATTCAATTCACAAGAGGTGCCTTCTCGAGTGCGCTGCTTCCGGGCTAAACAGCTCTGCTCCCACGGAGTCGGGAAGCCCACCAGGCCCGGTAACGCTGAAACAACCACCTGCGGCTATACAGCTGGATCCTGCAAAAAAAAACCCGCTAGCCAGTTATCGTTATCGCTTCGTAGAGACCACGCGCGGATTTGCTCCCGTCTTATGTCTCATTTAAATCACGTCTTATATATTTTATTACGTAATTTCACCTTAAACACGTATACGTTGCATCTTTGTTCTTTTAACGGTCGTACTTTTATCTAGAATGTTATAGGGTGAATTTTTCATTTTATTTTCCTAAAATTAGCCATTGATATTGTCACAGACTATTTCACTAGCTAGAACATCCGAGATATTATTAGGAAGTCCGAGATTACACAGCAATGACCAAAACCTGTAATAGATGTAAGAATGTAATAAGAAAAGATAAGTAGTATAAGTACCTAATATAAATGTATAGATAAATAATAAGTAGCATTGAATAAATAGATAGTAGAAATCATTGTAAAGTAGTAATACTAGAACTTTGTAATATATATAAAGTAATAAACAAAAAGTGAAATAAAAAAAAAGAAAATAGAAACAAAAAAACAAGTAAAAAAGAAAGACAACACCTGACATATTGTGTCTGTCAGGAGGGTGAAATTTTAAAAAACAAACCACAAACAAATAACTAAATTTAAGAAGACAATTCTATAACTAGTATGCTAGTTATGTTAGTCTGGGATGCTAGTGACTTTTTTTTTATTCCAATTAACTCCCCAAACAGTTTTGTGAAGGGGTTAATTTTATTTTGATTTCATTCAGACTTGCAGACCAACCTGTTTGGACATTGTCAACGATCAGCACAAGACCATTGTGGACTTATCAGAAAACATGAACCCATGGAACATCTTCCTTGAGATGCTTCCACCCGATTCGGGTCTAACTAGTCTGCCGACGTTTGACAAAGAGAATGATGTAGTGCTGTTCTTCAAGTTCTATGATCCCAAGCAGAAGCGTATACATTATTGTGGTCACCATTATCTGCCGATTGCGAGCAAACCTGCTGATCTTATACCTATATTAAATAAGCGGGCTGGTAAGTTTTGTCATTTAAATGTTTCGATAATTGACTAAATGCTTTTCAGTCTTTGTAGTTAAGAGTTTTGTTGAGGTGACCAACGTCCTGTGTTTCTCTTGACTGATGAACCTTAAAAAACTGAGTTCAGAGGCTTGAGCATAGACGCAAATTTGCTACACAGTCGTTCTTCTATCGGATACCCGTTGGGGACTGCCATCTTAGATCTGCATGAGCTAGTTACTCCACGCCGTTTTACCATCAGATAACAAGACGCACTGTTTTACACCACGTTTATATGGTGGGAACACCGCCAATCAGAATGAAGTGCTTTACTTTATTTTTTCTGGTGCACACTGCCCAAGAATGGCATAACTTGCCGGAGTCTATTTTTCCTGACAAATACATTCTGGGAGTCTTCAAATCACCAAGTGGATAAGTATCTTCTCGGTAAGCATACATACATACTAGACAGTGTCATAACGCTAAAACAGAAATATTTTGCACATTTTACTGAATAAAAGTATACCATTTTTATCACTAACCCTGCAGGATTTATTCAAGACCAGGAAAAATGGGCAAACTTGCTTGTATGGATACTTGTAATTCTTACATATAGATAGATATACCAAAGGAAATCTGTATTTTTTTATTATTAGGTTTCCCGTTAGACACACCTCTTGTATTATATGAAGAGATCAAGCCAGATTTTGTGGAGAAGATCAACAATCACCACGAGCCACTTGAAAAGGTATTATTTATCAGTTTTATCCTATAAAAACCATTCATTTAGTTTGTAAGCATGTTGGAAATATCTATTAGGTCGATATGTAATATACATATTTGATTGTTTTCTATACATTTAGGTGTATTTATTTTCATTGTCAATCTTTATCATTCATGACCCATGTCTGCTATTACTATTGTGCCAGAATGGTATATTTACTTATTCATGTTATTGAAGGCCATGGACCACATGAATGGCCTGACATGAGTGGGGCCATGGAATAGCCCATTGGCTATTAAATAGGCCTCTACACATTTGTAGAGGCCTATTTGACTATTTAATTTAAATGTGGCTTCATTGACACTGACCGGCGATTATTCATGTATGCACTGCAAAGAAATTCAGCCAAGAATAAGCTCCAGTCTAACTGCTAATGGACTAGCACTCCAGTCGACTGTCTGACCGTCGAAATGCTCAAAGACGGATAAAATGGGCAAACCATCTCACCATTCAGTGGGCCCCCGAAAATGCCATAAAATAACAGCTAGGGGCAATATCGGTGGTCTGGTGAATTGTGCTGCAGTTTCAGCGAAGCTACTTCCGTCTTTGTGCCTTGTAACACCACACTTAGTGCTCATGTTTTAGCTCTTGCCATTTCCAATCCATGCCAGCTGGCTACAGCAAGCAAGGGTATGCAGGAGCAAGTCTGGTACCGAAGTGTCGCAATTCACCTTTTTCTTTTCTACAAAGCACCACATTGATCTCATTATTATTTCATTGTTTAACTAGATACAAGTACATAGGCTCACTGTTCAACTAAATTGTTAGTTAGGTCTTTGACCGACCCCAGACAACAGTGTTTTTGTATACTCTGATTTTTAATTACCTGGACTAAAATGACAGCAACGGTCGACCTGTTCTGGATTCACAAGTGACTTGTGTGAGTCGAATCAACAACTCACTACTTCGAGTTGAATCCTACTAAATTTCTATAGAAATTCTATACGGTTCAACTCACAGGCTCCATGTTTGCAACATAAAAAAGGTCTATCGCACAAGTTTATCGCAGCTATCATTAGTCCAAGTAATTAAAAATCAGAGTATAGTAATATGATAGGCAGGCTGCATTCTACTGTACAGATTTTCCACACAAAAAGAATTTGTATATAAAATCATCAAATATCCTACAACTTCAATCACAAATTGTCTGCCAAAATTACACGTTGACTCCATAAAGTTTACTGTTACCAGATTTTTGGTAGGATTATCTAAGCAATCCAAAGCTTTGAAAAAGAATTGATAAAATTTAGAAGTCAATAATCGATCGTCCTGACATAATTGTAATAGCACACTTAAGACCCAGTTTATAAAATATAAAATTGTAATTAATTATATTTTGATATTTTTATGAAAATTTAAATTTTATATGAAACGAGGTTAGGATAATCCTTTTGAATACAGAGCTGCCATAAAAGTAAAAGTTACAACAGGTAATATAAATGTTTGTGCATTCTTACTGCTTATAAGATCTAAGAATGACAATCGCTCAGTAAAAACATTTTGTAAAAACACCCATCTGAACCTACAACTAACCCCCAAGACACAGGCGCCGACCTAGTTGATTAAAAAAATGACATTGTCAATTTATACACACTAGAGCAAAACCCAGTACGTAGCTCTTGTTCATAGAGCATGCATTAATACAGGTTACATTGTATTACATTTTTATGTAGGCGCTATTCTCCCCCGGAAGGTTTACTTAATTTTAAATCGCAAATTATCCCATCTCCCGAGATGAAAGTATGTCTTTAACTATATACGTAGATACGAAATTAGAGCAAAAACGATTCAGTACTGTAGTAGTTTTCCGTAAAAGCAAAATAGACCAAGTTACTAAATCCTTAAACTTCAGAAATGATTGGTCTCCCATACAAACTTTCATCCCCTACTTCATCTCGTTCCAGTTTTATTTTTGCGTTAAAAAGTAGTAGGTGTGTCTTTCTTTAAGTCCCGTCTATTATCTGTGACGTATGAATAAGCTAACATAGGTTATATAGAATTAAATATTTATCTAGGCCCTATTCTGCCCCGGAAACTTAATTTTATACTGAAAAATTTATTTCACTCCCATTTTCCGGGAAGTATAAATTAATTTTAAAATGTTTGTCACTGATTTTTATTTATTGCACGAGTTCAGCAGACAGGCAGATGGCCTACCTGATGGAAAGTGGTTACTGTCGCCTATGGACATTTGTAACACCAAAGATGCTAACAATATGCTGCCGCTGTTTAAAGGGGACCTGGAACTGGCTACTAACGCCGCAATACAACTCAATGTAATTATGCCGGTACACTCTAGATCAGGGGTGGTAGCCATCCAGACGGGCAAGTACCCTACCACCTGGCTGTAGGTTTTTTCGTCGCCTCTTGCGACAGGCCGCCCGGCCACAGGAAATCGTATCATTTCTCCGTTCCTGCAAGGATAAAACTATCTGGCTTTTTACAATAAAGTATTATTATTACAAAAAGTAACTTTGAAAAACCCTCCAAAATCCTGTTTTACTCTCGACCAGCGGATGGTAGAAATGTTTATTCTCTTGTACTCTTTAAATATAGATAAACGATAAACATTTTATTATTTAAACCATATACTATTTTTAAACAAATCAGTCGAAAGTTCATTTTCTTAATATTTTTTTCCCTAATTTAAATAAATTCAAAGTGTCAAAACTATATAAATTTTCTACGCATGTTACGTACTTATTAATGACAACTAGAGAATATAGTGGAACTGACCATCAAGTTAACACAACTAGAATTGTCATTCTTAGTATTTTTCTTCCTTAGCATAAATTATTATCTATGTTTTCAATAATACATTTGGGTCAATGTATAATAATATAATGCTTCATTATTTAGTGTATATATATATTTGTACATTTTATTTCGTAATATTAGTATTATGAATTTTCAATATTTATATTATATAATGTCACCTTTTAACTGTATTGAGGAGTTATAACTTTGTTAATAAGTAAACCAGTAGTAATGATTTTGTGAATCAGCAAAATTAATTTGAATGAACTAATGATCTGTCAATATTTTTTTTACCTGGATAGATAGAATTTTGAATGAGGTTTCATTTGGAGCATAGAAGAAAAATAGGAGCTCTAGGTGTATTTTTTCTTCGTTAGATCATATAAATTCATTTTCTAGAACAAAACAGTCAAGGATTGAATTTTAATAAATATATTTTTGGTTGTGTAACCTTTTAAAATGTCGGCGTCTCAACTGCTGTGACGTCCACTTTTGAGCTACCCTCATGGCGAGAGCACGACTGTCGTGCCATCGTAAACTCCGGAATTTTGTCATTGGTTAAGTTTCGTGTGAGACGTAATGACGAATTTAACTGAAAAGTAAATATCTTCTCATATTTTGATTATAAAGTTCAAGATAAAAGGAACATAGAGCATTAGAACTAAATTTTCCAAATGTAGCATACATATATAATTACTATTAAATTATTATCACTATTATAGAATTAAGAATAAGGAACAATTTGGCATATAACCGTCAAGATAACATATTAAGGTAAAGAAATTGTCAACCGTAGTATTTTTCTTCTATGTTTGTATTTAGCAAAAGAACGGAGTTGATATATAGAGCTTTTTTATGTTGGTTCGGACACACTGTTCACATAATAATTTGTGATACACACAATTTTAGTGTGTAAATTAGTGCAATTTTACATATAGTAGTATTTTAAATACTTCTTGTGATTGAACCAATATTATGTGAGCACAGTTGCAATGTGGACAGTAGGCGCTATGGATCTTGACCGCCTTGCGAGTCAATAAGTTTAAATTTATGAACGAGCGTCTTATAAATTAATTATCAAAAACACACATATTTTTATTTACTTAATGGTAATACTTCATTCGTCCGGGAAACAAACTACTTTTGGGCTATTTAGCTTGTGATCAATAAATAATTCTTTCATTTGAAAAGTATTACATACAGTGTGTAAGACCAATATACTCTTATGCGAAATGGGGGCTGGCGTGAGTTTTAGTATTAATAATTCATATATATCTTAGCTATTCTGCTAAAAAAATCTAATATTTGATATGGTATCAAATACCGATACGTCATTATAATATTGTAGTTAAAATGTAAATTATCGTCATAAGTATCCTTTTTATTATAAACAGTTTGAAAAGAAACATGAAATGAGTGCTCTATCATTTTGTTTTCTTTTAAAAGTAATTTTAAAAAAAATACACATTTTCCATAGAAAAATATGTACTAAAAATGGAATTGGTATGACTAGAAAAGATCAATTGAATTGTTTTTCTCTTTTGGCCTGAAGCAGGCATATGTGAAAACAGCTCATCTAATAAAAAGTGGTAATTATCACTTATAGACGTTAGGGGTGTAGTTAATTTTTTGTGTGTAACATTTTGAAAAATCATCGTAAGTATTGACTTGGCGAAAAATCCATAGCTTGTACTGTACACGCGTATGTATTTCGAAGGCGCACGCCTCCCTCCGTACGGGGGTTGTCTGTGCCACCCTTTTGGGCTCAGTCGCGTGCACTTGGCCAGGTATTGGACGAGCTGATGGACGGCGACATCATCGTGTTCGAGCGCGCAGACCTCCGCGCCGACGACCTCGAGCTGCCTACGTGCCAGGATTACTTCAAGTACATATTCTACAAGGTCGAGGTGCAGTTTGTTGATAAAACGCTTCCTAACGATCCCGGGTGAGTGTCAGTTTATTTAGTGTCATGTTTTTTAGGTGTCCAACATAATTGGAGAGATAAAGGCTCACCGACCCATTGGCTCGGTCACGTAAAACGGATGGGGCAGGATTGGAGTCTAAGAAAATCATACTTAGGATAGCCAGTTGTTCGGTGCTCGGTTTGCCGTCCTAAGTATCCCTGGAAAGATAGAATGGATGTTGACCTGACACTGCAGGACTGAGGAAAGTGGCGTGCTCTCGTCTCGGAAGACAAGATTTACTTTGGCTCTTTGAACCAACGGAATTAGTTACTTTTGTTTTCTAGGTTGATATATATGTGGTTAATATAATGGAAGACCATGAAGGATGCTCAGAACCGCTTTAGGGACTCCCGTTTTCACGGTAGTCTTCAAGTTAGGGATATAGCAGACATTGTTATTGAGCTACGCTTTTTACTAGGTGATGGCTATCCTATAACAGTAATACTTATTCCATGATATGATTTAGTAAGTTTTTGAGTTACTTTGTTTTATTATGATTTTTAAACATTTGATAAATTATTTAGATTAGATCTAAGTAGGTATGTTCTAATTAATGCAGTTTTGGGTCATATAGTAAATTGTTTTGTATTAATGCGAAATATTATTTAAATGTTGTGATCGCGCCAGAGCGTGACGATGTATCAACAACTGACCCCGCTGCCCAACCCCCGAGCAAGTAGTTCACACACGCGCCCGCTAGGACCACCGCGCTAGTTGCAATCGATCGGTTGTAATAAACACGTCGTATGGGCATTATTATTACCCGGTGATAAGTGCTCCTTAGTGTCGTGACAAGGACCCCAAAACCCTCAGTGAGTGTGTTGTAGTGGAACATCAGCCCTTGAGTCCCACAAACTAAGGAATATAAAACGGAGTTGCATCGATTCATCACCAGCTCAAGTAAATCCACCTACCTCCAGCCCCGCTTATTACCTCCACCTTCGAAGTAGAGCAATAGGCGAGACCATATGTCATATGGCATTATTATTATATATTCAATAATAATAATTGTGTTTTTTAGTTTCACAATGGAGCTGTCGATGCAAATGCGATACGATCAGATGGCGCGGGCCGTGGGACAGAGGCTTAATGTGGACCCCTACTTAATACAATTTTTCAAATGTCAAAAGTTAGTATATACTTTTTAGAAATTATACTGTTAGTTAAATATTTATGTCAAGTAAAACACATTGAGTTTATTCTTTAATTTTTGTGAAATATTATGTGAATCAAATAAGAATAGGGGTTGAAATGCAGTTGTGTTTCGTTATGGTCTTCGATGTTAAGATTCATATAGATATAGGGTGTAAAAAAACAAATTTAAATGCATTAATAAATTTTCAAAAAGAGGGGTGTACATCTGTCTTCAGTTTCATCTTCATTGGTGCTTTTGTTACCAGAGGAAACAAAAAATTGGAAAAATAAATAAAAAGAATGACTATTTTAAATTACCCAAATAATTTTGCATCCAATTTAGAAGTTATGTATTACAACACAGTAACACAAAATAATAAAATTTCGTTAAGCATTAATTTTTTTTTTGCCGTCAGTACAAGTATGATCGAATTTACCAACTGAAGCTATCCACAAGTGACACCCTATTCTTATTAACTCCCATAGTATAGTTCTACACTTATTCTTTTCATCAACTTCTTACGCGTAACTTTCTTAGCTTGGTTGTTTTAATTGTACACATATAATTATATACAATGTATGTGTTCATGAATTTGTTGCAGCTACAAAGACACGCCTGGCTTGCCTTTGAGGTACTCATACGACGGAATACTTAAGGATTTGCTAGTGTACTGTAAACCAAAGTGCCCTAAGAAATTGTTCTATCAGATATTATCTATTAAAGTTAATGAATTGGACAACAAAAAACAGTTTAAATGTTTATGGGTAAGTCTTTTAAGACTGTTTTGTAAATTCTTTTAAAAATAAAGCCTTTATTTTGCTAACATTAATATGTTGTGTTATTTTTGTTTTTTAATATTATTCCAATCATTATTGATAGCTTATTAGGAATAGTATCACAATTTTGTGGCAGTTTGTCAATGAATAAATTTGATAATAATCAATTTATTTATGGTTTCAAGGTTGGCCCTAATTATAAGGAAGAAAAAGAATTAATTTTATATCCAAACAAAGGCGGTAAAGTTGCTGATATTTTAGAAGAGGCAGCTAAGGTTGTGGAAATGTCACCTGATGGATCTGGCAGGTATGATACTATTATATATTTATCCTAATTTAATATTATAAATTTGAATGTAAGTTTGTTTGAGACGCTTTCACGCATTAACTATGCAGCAGATTGTCTTGAAATATCGCATACATGTTGTCAGGGGCATAGAAAAGGACATAGGGTGGGTACCTTTCGTCCAGAATAAGTACTGTTCCCAAGGAATAGACAAATGTATCCGAAAATATGGCTTTTTATTGGCGCCACTATTTCAATTCACTAACAAATACATCGTCATGGCAACGACAATGATATTGGCAATTTTAATGCGTTGCTCTCATGGTTAGATCTAACTTCGCTAGATGGCGTTACGGATATTCTGAATTAAAAGTTAAGTTTCACATTTCTAAGGAGTGCACGTGGGACTCCCAACGTTCGGCCCCTCCGCTCTCTCTACAAAATATTTATTAACGCGAGCGAAGCCGCTGGTTAAAACCTGTTTATTATACATGTATATCATCACAACTGTTTGTTACAGGGCTAGACAGAGATGACAGATCTCATTTATGATGATGAGCTGAGAGAATTTAGATTAAAATGTGTTTTTCTTTATTTTGCACACCCTACATACACATCAGTCTTGAAGTTAACTAGCAATGTGAAATAAAATGGTGTCTTGTTCTTTTCGTTTATAATCGAATCGAATTGAAAATAAGTGAATAGAGTAGTGTTTTCACTTAAATATTTTGGCAGGTTAAGAATCGTTGAGGTGTCGTGTCACAAAGTATTACCGGGGCCGGACCCCGATCTCACGTTGGACCAGGTGACCATATCACCACCGAGACTGTACAGAATAGAGGAGATACCTAGAGATGAATTACATTTACAGGTTAGTTATTCTGCTTACTCAAGCCATTTTTATATTGTCTATGATCAATTTGCATAAATTAAGAGTTATTTATGCCATGAAAAAGTCTTGCGCAGTCATGGCGATCATCTTTCATATGAATCTCATAGTTCTTTTTGGATATAACTAGTATCATTGCTGAGCTGGGTCCTTTCCAGTTCATGGAAGTTAATAGTATGTCATACAATTCTACATAAGTAAACTTTAATTTATTTGATCTTATATACCTGTAATATAAATAAGTAAAAAAAAACAGAAAGAACATATTACCTTAAAATAATTAAAATGGTCGCGATAACAGCTTTTATTTAAAAAAACACTGCCTAAGTATTTAGTGTGTGCCCTCTCCCAAATTGTAAACTGTGTTATTGAAATAAGTTGCAAATACTAAATTTGAATGTATTAGGTTGGGGAAAAAGTTTCTTCGCATTTTATATAAAAATTCAAAAGGTTTTTTTATAAAGTTTATTTATGTTTGACTAAAGTGTGTAGGTGCCATTTAGTTGGATAACTTTTTGCCATCTTGTAGGAGGGACGTGATCCCATTGCTATAAAAATTTTGGGCTTCTGATCCAAAAACTGCGACAAGTGGTTTTGGCAGTCCTCTCGTGATGTTAACCTGACACTGCCTAAAGAATTCTGCAGAGACCGAAACAGGTGAAAATCTGAAGGTGCAAGGTCAGGACTATACGGCGGATGCATTAACACCTCCCAGCCAAACTCTCGTAATTTTTGCTGAGTGGCTAAAGATGTGTGAGATCTAGCGTTATCATGGTGAAAAACAACACCCCTTCTGTTGATTAATTCCGGCCGCTTTCTCTCAACTTTTTGCTTTAATCTCATCAGTTGTTCGCAGTACAGTTCAGAATGGATGGTCCTGCCTGGCGGTAACAGCTCACAATGAATAATGCCCTTCCAATCCCACCATACACACAGCATCACCTTGTTGCGAGTTAACCCGGGTTTCGCCATAGTCTGTGAAGCCTGGCCTGACCGGCCTTTGACCACGATCTTTTTCGCACGTTCTTGTCGTACGTGATCCACTTTTCATCACCAGTTATCAGCTTCTTCAAAAATGGTTCGGTTTCATTACGTCGTAATAAAGAATCACAAATGAGTACACGGTTCATTAGGTTTCTTTCAGTGAGCTCATGAGGCACCCAAATATCGAGCTTTTTTGTGTACCCAGCTTTTTTCAAATGCGCCAAAACCATTTTCTGGTCAATTCCCAGTTCTCCAGCTATATTGTAACTACTAATATGCCGATCTTGCTCTACTTTTTCAAAAATGGCATCAATTTTGTCCGTAACAGGGCGACCAGAGCGACGTGCATCTTTGATATCAAAATTTCCGAATTGAAAACGCTTAAACCAAATTTGCGCTACTCTCACAGATAGGTGACTTAGGTCCATAAACATCACAAATTTTTTTCGCGGTTTTTGTTGCATTTTTACCTTTTTTGTAGTAAAATTTTAAAATGTATCGAATTTCTTCATTAGATTCACTCATTTTAACAATAAGAAAAACAAATGAAAATCACAAATTTCCTAATTTGAATTTGGAATTGTCTTCTTTAAAATTAAAACGTTTTAATGATACCAAAACCAGCCAGATACAAATGGTATAGCCAAAGAGATCTTATTACAAGTTCATACATACTATATGCGAAAAGACTTTTTCCCCAACCTATTATATGCAAACCAATAAGTTATTATTATTATCACGCCTGTTTCTGATGGGGAAAGCAGAGACAATAGATCTCTAATTGCTGAGATCTTGGCACAAATCTTTCCCGTCGTCTACACTGTCATTAATTTCTTTCTGTATATGTGTTTAGCAAGCTCATAGTTAGCTTGTTATTGCTAGAGTTGTCTATAGGAAAACGGCGGTATATTAAGTCATCATATAGGGCGCGTTCCATTTGTGGATCAAAACAACCACGTCACGACCGCGATTTTTCCTGTTCCACTTGCTTGCAGGCGTTACAATTATAAACTCAAGTTAAATGGATTATGAAGCGTTGATATCATTAATACACAAATGGCATTGATTGATGTACGGTTGATTACATGTACATTTGGAAATTGCGCCTTTGTCATCGTCTCGGTAGAGAGTATTGATATACTGTGGTCAACGCCCCCTTGACCCTCCTATTGACATGAGTTGTTGTGAGCGAAAATTATAACGTCATTAGTGACGTTTCCGCGGTGACCACGACGACCGTGGTCGCTGTGTGGAACGGCTGAAGGAGCATTTTGAGCTTTGTGAGCCACTAGTGGAACATAGCCAAAATTAATTGTATGGTTGTTCGGTGCGTTCGCAGGAGGACGAGGTGCTGGTCGCGTGCGCGCATTTCCAGAAGCAGGTATACGCGACGTTCGGCATCCCGTTCTACGCGCGCGTCAAGCACAACGAGCCCTTCGCCGCGCTCAGGGACCGCCTGCAGAAGAAGCTCGACGTGCCCGACAAGGAGTGGGAAAAGGTACACACGATTCGATATCACGTAGGTGGAATAAAATGCATGCAATACCAAATGCGTGTCAACGTGGTTTTATCCGTGTAGGAATGGAGAAATAATACCAATTCCCTGCGGCCAGGCGGCCTGTCGTAAGAGGTGACAAAATTACCCACAGCCCGGTGGTAAGGTATTTGCCTGTCTGGATGACTACCACCCCTGGTCTACTAGAGTATGCCGCATTAACAACCTTCGGTTGTGTTCCGGCATAAGTGGCTAGCTACCAGTCTGTCTTTAGAGGGCGGCAGAACAGTGGTAACACCTTTGGTGTTACAAATGTCCATAAAAAAAACCAGGGTTGTGTTCCTCTATGACCATTATAGACGTTGAAGAGATTGGAGCCTGAAGGGTAGACCACTTTTCCCTGTCTGCAATTCTGCAAAATAATAGAGCTCAGTGGCTAACTGGCTACCCACTGGAAATTAGTTTTGAACCTGCTAGAACCTTCCGAGCATAGTCATGACTTTATCTGATACAGCTCTAGTTGGGCAATCTGTTTGTGTCCATTGGCCACCGAACCCTAATGACTGTTCATCCGAATGCGACTTAGTATAGTATATATATAATATCACCCCTAAAATCGTAAAAACATATCCAAACGTAAATATACTATATGCTCAATGAAGAGTCCCGTATAGATGACCAACACATCAATAGGACTTCATATGTTAAAAACTATTGAACATATAATACAAAAGTGTTTTTTTAAAGATCTAACACCTTTCTTAATTTAAAGCAAGGTATTTTGTTGAATGTATTTAAAAGGAATGGTTATATTATAGCGTTTATTATTATTTTTTTCTATTTCAGTACAATTTTGCTATAGTGACAAATGGCAGACCTAATTACATAAGTGAAGGAGCGACAATAAATATATTCGACTTCAGGCCAAGTAGTAATGCAAGTAAGTGTCAAGTCTTTAGCTGCTGTTGTATTTACATAATTTTAAACATTTCATATACTTCAATCATGTTATAGAAAATTGTTATCGTGGGGACTTGGGATAACTTAAACCCATTCAACAGGAATGTCATTCTTTACCAAAAAATATGATAATTTTGTTTCTATTTCTGATTATTATATATTTACTAAGTACAAGTATGTGGATTCCATGTACATTTGTGGTGTGACAAAGATCGTCTGCTAGTTTGGAAGGAAAAGACTGAACTATGCCGACCCCAAATTATTGGCAAAAGGAATGAGGGATGAGAGAACTGGCGACAATTTATAGATAACTGTTTATGTTGCAATTTTTTTGCTAATTTAAAGGACGAGAGCTTATTTAGGCGCAATGCGTTTGCTCCATGCACAACAGTTACTCGTCAGTTTTACATATGAAACCGTGTTACGGACGCGTCGATTTGTGAATGAAATGTCAAAGTAAGCGAGATGGCTGCTTACCGCGAGACTAATGTTTTTGTTCAATTTTTTCTTCTACGATTTTTGTTTATTCTTTATATATATAATACTATTACATTGAAGCCAATCCGTCCAGGAATGGGTGCTAAAATTAAATAAAGATCTATCCTTGCCAGACGCGACGGGCAGACCGTGGCTGGGTTTAGAACACATCAACAAAACGCCGAAGAGATCGCGCGTCAACTACCTCGAGAAGGCAATCAAGATATACAACTGAATGACTTGAGCCGTAGAAATATTCGTACACTATGTGCGGCCGCGAATGGTCGTGCACTTGTGTTCGGCCATTAGTGGTCGTGCACGTGTGTGCGGCCACGAGTGACAGTACACTCGAACATCTGATGTCACTGTGTCGGCCCAACATCCTTCCTTCTCGCTCGTATTATCTCGTTGCTATTATATCGGTGTAACGGAATGTTCTATACCCAATTTACACTATCATTATACTCCCTGACCAATATATTAAAGAAAATGAAACGTTATTTAGATGTTGCAGAGAATACATATCAAAGTTGATTGAGTGGTAAAGCATCTACAGCTTTTTTGACATATTTGTTTTAATGTTTTTATGGCCTGGTAACGAAGCCCTAGTCTATTTAATTATTTATTCATTCTTATGGTAGCTCAAAAAACACTACAAATAGCTGATATTTGCTTAAAAACTAATAGTTAACGTTTTCTTAATATCCTGAAGCTGAACCAATATTTTACTGAAAACAAAAAAGTTGCCAGCAAATACTCACAACCGCCCAGATATATGTCAGACAGCAGAAGACTATGGTGGAAAATCTTAGACTCTCTCTAATTAAAAAAATAGAGGTTTGTATTCCAGTATGCTAACCTTTGTACTCAGAGTCAAGGAATTAATCTCAAAAATCATAACTAACAGATATGAAGTTAGTAATCTGTTGTTCTGATAACTGGGGAGCTTTTGACGTCATAAATAGGTACAAGTAAAATGGGTGAAATGGCACATTCATTATGATTTGAAAAGTAATTAAAACTATTTCTTTCATAATATTTTACAAGTTTTATCTAAAGATATTAGAATTTATTGTGATATGTGTCCGCGTCCATTGCAATAGCAGATTTATGGCTTTGCTGCAAAGCATGTGTGTTATAAAACTCTTCTACCCACATTCTGATATATATAAAAGGTGTAGTTTTTATTTATTTCTAATGTTCAAATCTTCGATTATGGAGTAACTTGATAGTGTTTTTTGGGGGTATGGCAACATCAAGTTGTGTGTGAGTTCCAGTTTTAATATATAATTGAGTGACTGGTTTCGTTGTTTGATTGTTGAACCAACACAGTGGTACTCGGTTTTGACCCGACCCGACCGTTATGAGCGATAGTAGCATTGTAAGACCACAGTTGTGCTGACATTTATTGAACGGTTCATAATTTTTTTATTACGATAGAACGTAACGTTATGCTAACATTGATTTTGTGTATCTCACTCACCAGCGTCATATTTGTTGGCCTCTGTTTAGTGTTCTAGAACTAAGCGGTAGTTCGCTGGAAAGCAAAGGTCTCAAGTACGATACTGGGTATTTTTTCTAAACGAACTTTTCGTTTTCTTTATATCAGCTATCGAAGTGTAAATTGCTTAACTTGTCAATGTACAGTGCCTGTGATTGTGTGATTTTTGTAACATAACACATTACCGACGTCAGCATACCATTATTTTTTCATATTTATTAGCCTGCTTTCTACACATGCCAATTACTCTTTAAATAGTATATCTAATTTTGACCAAATATCTGTACTACACATACAATATCTACCCACAGTGTTACATGGCATGTACAAGGTTATTATCGCTCAGATACGCTACAATACTAGCCTTATATCTATAACTATGTACATCGCAAACACCAATATATTGATTTTTATTTTCTTTTAACGTTCTATTTATGCAGCGTAGTAAATTATACCAGCAGAGTGATGTTAGAGGTGAAAGGCCACAGTAGTCCTGCTAGCTTATTTCCCGTTTTAAATAATTTGTATTGTATCAATATACAGTACGCACAATACTTAAATGCGTCTCGAGTGAACTTAGTCCCTTGAGTTAGCGCAGGTCTAGTCAAGTGTTAATTTTTGTTATATCTGACAGTATGTAGTGCGAAAGAGTCGCCAAGTGAGTCCGGGTAGCGACAGAGCGAGAGCGCAATAATCCTTTCTCAGCTTCGTTCCACCTCTTGGACTATATTGTGTTCTGCGTAATGGCGTGCACGAACTTCAAGGACGCATTTATGTTTTGCTCGTACTATACTCTCAAAAGAGTGAATGTTGAAAATGTAATATTGTCCTCAGTATTGAAATAGAAAGCTGGAAATCGAATATATTTCGCGGTGGAAATAAGTCACAGATAAATGGATAATAACATTATTATTTAGCTTACCTACAGTTATTTTTGTAACACTAACCTTTCAACGAAGTTTAAAGAATTGCGTCGGTTGTATAGTAAATAAATTGTCTGTTATAATACGATTTCAGAGCAGTGACAAAATAGTGAGACGCATACGCAGTTCATTGCGCAAACTGTACTGCGCTTTAGCCTTATACATGGCCGATGGATTGAAATTGTGTTGGAACAGACATAAAAGAGTGTCAACGCTTTTGAATTTTCATTGTTGAATAGTGTTGTGGCCTCGTGTATTTATTAAAATCTGGTTATTGGAGACTCTGTTTTTTTATTTATGTATGTTTTTAGACTGGGCGATTACGTGAGTGTTTTATTTTATGTTCAAGTTATAACGAGAGTTTGTGTTTCAAACTGGGACAAGTTGCTTAAAAACTGCGAGTCACGTCTTTACTTGTTAAGTAACGAGATTATTCATCTAGTCTGCTTTCCAATGGCCCACTTTCCCCTCCCCATCTCATACTTCCTATCCAGTTCTCTCTTGGAGTTTTTGGCGGGAACTGAAAGGAGATGTGCTGTGCAGTTTTATTTTCTAAAAATGTGTAAAATTACTCTAAAATGAACAATAGTTGTAGGATATTGATAGTTTTTGAGTAGTAATTATGTGTTTTGTGAGAAATGGGAACTGTATAGTCGAATGTGGCCTTTTGAGTTGTCACAAGTACTCCGTTGAATGGCACCAGCTGATAACCTACAGTTCAGCTGTGCTACAGAAAGGCTTAAGAAAATGAAGAAACTACATTAAAATCTAAGATCTGGCTTAAAGGACTAAGCTGCCAAGCCATAAACCTAAATAAAAAATAACAATCCTCTCTTATATCGTTCCTATCTCATCTCCCATCCTACTTCTTGGCAAAGCGTTGGCATCATCTCGTTGCAAACGTCTATAGGGGACGGTAACCGCGTTCTAAGGCAATGTGGGCTGTCTGTATGCTAGTTTCAAATAATAAAATGAAAATTTATATAACTCTGCAAGTATTATACAAAGGAATAATGTTCATGCATTTTTTGGTTTAATAAAATACCGACCACTGTTTTTTAAGTTATTGTGACTGTCGGACGTAATAAAATTAAGTCTACGCTATTTTTTTAAATTTATTGTCATCTTAAGTTTTCCAATAACTGTGTCGCAGAATGCCTTAATGTAAACGAGTAATGTTAAAGCTTTTTGTGTATTCTCAATTCTTTTGTTTTTGGTTACTATTTACATTTTTGGAGTCAGTCGCCGCTTTTACATTCTTTATAAAATTGTATTATTATTATTATTTGAATGCTGGTACTTCTCATTCCTAATATAGACGATGGTTTCAACTTATCCCAAGTTGAAACTCGGGTTGATATTTATTTTTAGTTGTTTCTGTCACTAATGCCTATCGCTCAGTTGAAATTATTTTGGTGATTCGTCAATTTTTAACATTATCCGATCCGATTATAACATCATACATTATGTAATATACGAATTTGTACTGTGAGAATGTAATTGTTTAATGTATTTTGAGGATTTGTATTGTCGAATGTATATTATGTGAACGCTTACTTATTTCAAAGGCCTGCAATACAGATTTGCAAATTATTATAATTCGAAAGGGGTCTCATTTTAATTTCAGGAAAGTGATTGTTAAGATCTTTAAAGAGAACTTAGTAAAGTTTTGTAGCATAGTACTTAGGCTGGCAGCATACGCTCGGTTTCCTGATTAGGTTTCCTGATCACGAATTCAGTTTTATACGGCCAATACGTTTCCAGATGCTGTCGTGACAGTACGATGAGCTGCATAATGGCATACGAGAGAAAATAAAAACAAACAAGTTGATCTCCATAGGCGACCACTCAGCACAGCGCTAGCACGGTTCTGAATGCGAATTTCCGTGCGTGTGCGGCGGACGAGCCAAAATGTACGCGAGCACTGCGTTCGAGATGATGTCGTTAGGTTTTTTCCGTTCTTACGATCTGAATGCACGGCGAAAGTTTCGAACCGAACGTTGTTTTCTTCTGTTAGGAATAAAAGTGTATGCGCCTTATTAAACATTTTGTATGTAAGTAGAGCATTTAAGTTTCCAAATCTGAATTCTTGATCAGGAAACCAAGGATATGTGGCCAGCCTTATAAAGCCTAAAACAAAGAAAGTGCATTTCGTATTATTTAAACTGTCAATTCGTTTTTTGTGTTTTTATGCTATGACTTTATTTTTCATTACGTAAAAGTTGTCTATCGTATAAAAACTATTTCACCGACGATTATAAAGAGGTAGCGCCCTCTTTATAATTTATCAGGTACTGTTTTACCGACGTTTAAGAGAGCGTGGAGTTACACACTAACGGAATATTTAATTTATTTATAACATAACATATATGTATATAGGTGTTTTTAATCATGTTTTTGCAGAATTTTTAATTAGATTTTGTACCCTACTAGATGTTGAATTGTGTTATAATTTTTAACGTTTAAAACATAATCGTGAATGACATTTTTTATTTAGAAATTCTTCGTGTCTTTGTATATTGACGATATAAATATACAATTGAATATATCGATACGTTTTATGTTGAAGAATTAGATGTAGATTAATTTTCTAAATAGCGTATAACTTGAACATGAGATGCGCATGGCATCCATCTTTGTTCAAGTTGTATGCTCGGTACTGTATAATCTATTTTATGGGTCGAATTGAATTTAAAATAAGATGTTTCGATTACAATTGATGCTATTGTGATAGTAAAAGATTAGTGATGCTTGTATATAATAGCTACTGCATATACTTTTAAGTGACAAAAATATGTGTAGTATTGGGCTATTCTAACATTTAAAGAAAAAATTCGCTGTGAACTATGTTATAATATTTTTATAAGCAATATCGGATTGTGTATAGAATATGTTGGAATGTTTATTGATTGTCGAATTACCAAAACACTATTATATAATTTAAGTGTATTTTTGGCGTTTTTGTCTCTAGTAAGATTTCACCACTGTACGCCGAATTTATTGCACGTAGTAGTTTATTACATTTGCACTGTCTTGTTAATTCTGGCTGTAAGCCCCTTGCAACATTCGTAAAGTGTAAAAGTTAATTATATTATTTTATAACTTGACCTGCCAGAGAAATGTTACGTTATTAATAAAGGTTACGTCGAAATTATGTATATATATGATATGATAATAAATTAAGAAGAAAATACAATAAGTTTTCGTAAAGATGCCTTAGATGTTTTAAGACATTTCTAGCGATTCGAAAATATAACATTTAATTTATACACCCCCTTTTAGTTATAATTTTGCAAGTTATATTTAAAACTTATTCATATCGTCTCGAGTGAGTAGGAGCTAGCCTTGCGTGTTGCTTCTAATATATATCATCTATATATACATATATATAAATCAACTCAGATTAAAAAAATAACAATGTGTTTTGTTTGCGCTACTTTCATTAACACGGTTTTGAGGTATTTTGAAATGATCTTAGAGATATAGAGTGGCTTAGAATGCCGTAAGCAATAAATGTGGCAAATGGGATTATAAATCTGTCAGCTGATTGGATACCGCCATCTTGCGAGGCCTCGTTCCTTGTAAAGTTGGGTGTTGCGCCCGTCTTATTCAAACGTGGACTGTACTCCACTGTTTGCCATGTTGGTTGAATGTTTTCACTAAATATAATCCTATATTTGTTTATTTTGGTTTATTTTCAACGAATGCAACCCACCCTCTCGGGAACGAGTTGGTTATAACTATATGAAATGACCCTTTAATTCCAACCTTAATAAAAATAATGAAAAACGTCATAATATTCGTCCGAAATATAAGATGAAATACAAACTACTGCTACTCACTGCTACTCACAACAGGTAAGTATTAATTTGTAAGTTTAACACCCCAATCATATTAGGGCAGGTACCTATTCTATAGAACAAATGGTGTGCAAACCAACATTTGAAAGGATAATCGTCGCCAGATAAAAAGGTACCTCGAGCATATTGATTTTTGTGCATTCGAAAAAGAACGGATTATAATGTCGAGCGGTAGCTTGTGCATGAATGTTTTTTTATTGCCATAAGCTGGCAAGCAAGCAAACGGCCCACTTGATGGAAAGTAGTCGCCGCCGCCTATAAGACGTTTACATCACCAGGGGTGCTGCCAACGCGTTGCCGTCTGCAAAGAAATTTTGTAATGCCCTTAAATGCCCCTTATAGCGCAGATTCTGCGGGAAGTTCCGTCCATGTCGTTATTCTACGCGGATTAAACGTTTTAAAGAACGTTGCGTAGTTGAGCATGGTAGTTTAAAGAAATGAAGGTGATCATCCTGACGTGTTGAGTGGTCCGGTGATCAAAATATGGCGTCGGCACCAGATCAAACAGTTCGGTACACTCCCCATCAAAGTATTCTAGAATGCCTAGGCAAATGGCACGAACCATCTACTACATATTAAAAGATATTACACAAACTATGTAAAATGGAGATACGTTTTTCATGAAACTAAATGCCATAATGTAATTTTAGTTTATGTGTTAAATGTAAGACATTTCGTACAGTTGCGTCAAGGTATAACGAACAACGAAAATTGAATACATTGTCGTTAATGCGTAAGGTTTTACACAAGAGAAGATTATAAATTATTCGGAATCAATGTCACCAACGCCAGCCGTAATCTGTCGGAATTTAATTACTGGAATCTGCTTTATTTTTAAAACCTTTAAACCTGCGGACCCTCTGCCGACAAAACAATGCCATAATTTCATTCAAATCCCTCCTGACCTAAAAATCTCCAAAGCTTTTGAAATGATTGAATTTTTTTACGAGACCGTAGAAAGATTTTCTCATTTATTTCGTGTTTTTTAGTTGGAAATCTTATTTCGTCGTGTATAATTTAATTATGATAACGAATTCAGTTCCAAATCTTTGGATCTGATTTGAGGATTCACTATGGATAAGTTATATTTTTTCCTTTAATTACGTGTGCCATGTTCAACGTTTTTGGTGATTATAGATCATCATTCTAGCGTTAAATCCCGGTTGCATTCGGAGCGTCTGCCTCGAAGCCCGGTTCCGTTTTCCTACTTTTTATGCTTCACTTCGCGCGTTCTTCGGAATTCCTAATTGTGAGACCATTCCTAACGACGTCACGTCAGCATTTTTTGACCCTTTTGGTGATTAGGGACAAAATTTGTTTAAAACTTTAGCTATATAATTATAATTTGACACAAATATTACATTCTAGTGCTTCAGAGAAGGAGTGAAACCGACTTAGCTTTCCAACCAACAAATAAGCTGGTCTAGACGGCGGTTGGTCAATTATGCTACTAACCGATGTGTAAGGAGGCTGACTGGATAGGGTGTTGAGAGTGTTCTCATATGGGCTGTCAAATTTAAATACATTGAGGGTTTAAGGAAGACTGAAGATTAGGGAAACTGCGTAAAGAAAATTGTTTCACCAGTCTCACATAAACCGTACACACATAATAATATATAGTAGCGCTAAAATTAAATGAAATTGATATGAATTTCGATGGCCTAGCGGTCTAAGCACTCGGAAGTGTTGACTTGTCTAGTTCACTGAAAAACAGAGGTCACTGGTTCAGTTCTTGGCAGGATAAATTCATAAACGAAATTTCGGTTGTTTACTCTGGTCTGGGCGGGCTTCTAGGATTGGAAGAACAATACAAGTCAACTTGCATAACTTGGTAACATAGAATGATTTTGCCAGTCGATTTATTATTTCTCGGACACTTCATACACAAATACTACATATATCTACCCTGTATACCAGCCATAATTGCGGACCACAACATTAGGTGTTTTGTTTATTGCCAAAGTACAGCACAGGCTGATGGCTGACGGCAAGTGGTTAGGTACGACTGGACATTGCAATCGAAAGTGCTATAGCAATGTAAATCCATTATATTATACAATTATGTAGTATGTCAGGTGGGCCACACAAAAGCTCGGCGGGCGGAGGGTAGAGTTAGCGTCTTCATACCGATGAGATGATTAGGTTCTTGAAACGATACAATGGATTGTAGGGTTTGTCCTAACAATGTGGAGCGACAACGCCGCTAGCGTGGACTGGATGAGACGAGTCAATTGTCTGGTGGGTTTAAATTACCACTTTCACAGATTCGTATTGCGAATTAATCCTAATGAAATGAAAATAAATAACAGATTAATAGAATTTGTGATCATTACAATCATTTTAGCTAACGAAGGCAGCAATTGTCGATTATAAAGTTAGCTCTGTGTGCGACTGTTAGTCAAACAATTTAAAAAAAGTAAAATGAATATTTATACCTGCCTACCCGATATGCTTAACTGAATTTGTGCTCCTATTATATTTTTAGGTTTCTGTGCCATGTAGTAAAAGCGGGAGCCCTCCAAGGGCGAACAGCGCCTAAGTAATAATGCAATGTAACTGCTTGCTGTCAAAATATATGAAATCCATTTAAAGTAACTTCGCGGGATACGGTTCGGGACTTTCTACGAGCGAAGCCGCGGGATAAACCCTAAAAATGAAAGACAGTTCGTTTATGAAACTTACTACGTTTGGAACAGGATAATTTTTTAAGGTAGATAACAAAATAAGGGCACGTTCTTCGTTATTATTCTTTCGCTTATTGTAATTCTTCACGTGGACTTGGACGTGGACTTAACGACGAGTCAAGTTTGTAATTTGTAGCTGAAATGTGAAAATCTAAAGTTATGAGTGGCAATCGCTGCCCATGGATATCATTAAAATAGGCCTAGGGAGATGAAGTGTTTTGTTCACATAATTTATAACAGTCATATTATTTATAACACAAAAAAATTTAAATGTCATGTTTAAAAAACAAAGTCTTACACTGACTATGCAGTTAGCTGCTGCGCGGTCAGCCGCCGACTACCCGCAGGTTGGCGTTAAAAAATCAGCTACAAAGAACCGCATAGTTAGTGCTTATAACGAATATAATTTTATGAAGGGTTCGCGGCCACAGCACTTGAGTGATCGGAGAGGTTGGCGGGCAGTAGTAGCGTAGTGGAAATGAGACCTAAAACTTAAAATTGCTATATAATAATATACTGCAATAAATCCAGCTCCCGGACGACACGACAAAATAATAACTCGTCCAAAATCTGAGAAGGCTTTGCAGCCAGACCGTAATGACAATTAATTAATCGTCGCCGACGGAAACTGCCCGTAATTTTGCGTCAGCCGACTGGCAATGGCTCGACGAATGAAAAATAAAGTAATTAATCTCTCAAATTGAAATTGTGTTAAAAATTCTTAACGACGCGAAAAAATATTTTACATTCATCTATAAACAATTTATTTTGGCATCACACACACACACACACACACATATATATATATATATATATATATATATATATATATATATATATATATATATATATATACAAACTAGAGTTTACCCTGCGGCCTCGCCACGGGTCATACCCCATTGCGTTCCTCTAGTTTAAAGAGTAAGCATATTAATACAGGTTACATTGTATAAAATTTTTATGTTAGTACTATTTGCCCTCGGAAGATTCACTTTATTTTATATCGCAAACTATCCCATCTGCCGGCATGAAAAGTATCTATGTCAAATTATCACACCTCGATCACATTCTAACATGGAGCAAAAACTTTGGTCTTGCCGTAAACCCTCAGAAAACTCAATTGATAATCGTCGGTAGCCCTAGGATGAATGCTAAAGTTAGCTGGTCCTCCTTACCACAGGTAGTTTTTGACGGGACACATATTCCTCTTAGCGATACTGTCAAAAATCTCGGCATAATCATCGATAGGGAGCTGTCTTGGCGGCCTCACATCAACGATTTAAGTCGCAGAGTCTTCTTATCTTCTGGATCCCTCAGAAGATTAAGAAACTTTTTACTTACCGATACCAAGATTACGCTTGCTGAGTCTCTTTTGCTTCTCATACTTGATTACGCTGACGCCTGCTATCTATATTTAACCGTAGAACAGCTGAACAAGCTTGAGCGGCTTCAGAATTTTTGTATCAGGTTCATATTTGGATTGCGAAAATATGACCATGTTTGCAAATATCGCAAAAGACTCAAGTGGCTTCCTATTCATTATCGCCGGAATACTCACATTCTCACTCTCCTTTATAACATATTATTTACTCCTAATAGTCCCCAGTATCTTAATCTTAAGGAACGTTTTAAATTCCTTCGCCTATCCACTGCCCACAATTTGCGCCATGATACGTACCGAAAACTTATGACGCCTGCACACACTTCATCCTATTATGATAATTCTTTTACGGTGCAGGCTGTCAAACTTTGGAATATGCTGCCTCTTACTCTCAGAGAGGCCAAATCCTTACCAACATTTAGAAATTTGCTCAGAAAACACTTTGTCCACAAATAGCTATGTCTGATTAATGGAATATAATCATGCTAATACATTTATTATAATAACTTATGTATTATTTTATATATATATGACTATGTGTATATGTATGTATTTGTATATTTATTTCTTAAACTAATTTGAGTATTTATGTATCTATTGCCTTTTTCCTGCACCACATATATCGCCTGATTCAAATTTCTTTCATTTAGGTTGCCTGGAAGAGATCGCTTTGAGCGATAAGGCCGCCTATTGTATTGCCTAGAAAATATTGTAAATATAGACTATTTTTGTAATTGTATATTTTTGTGTGTAATAAAGTGTTATATATCTCTCTCTCTCTATGTCCATTTTCAGTATTAAAACAACATATGTCCAAAATTACAGCCAAACCGATCCAATACGTAGATTTTCCGTGGAAGCTTAACAGATAGACAAAGTTACTATCGCATATTTTTATAGATGATGAATTTTTATATCTATAAACTTGAGAAATGATTGGTCTTCCATACAGACTTTCATCCCCTATTTCAACCCGTTCTAGTTTTATTTTTACGATAAAAAGTAGTAGCTTGTGTCAACTTTCGTCTATCATCTGTAAACTACAAAAATGATGAAAGTGACAAAAATGACGTTACATAAAAACAAAATCCATCCTACTTTCTCGGATAACCTTTACATAAATCTATCCCTTTTCCGAGATAAAAAATATCCTATGTCCATTTTAGATATTGAACTTACATATATGCCGAGTTTCAGCCAAATCGGTCCAATAGTTTTTGGTGAAGCATTACAGACAAACAGAAAAATATACTTTTATCCAGCGGTCTACCGTGGGTGACGGCCGCCCGGGGCGGAAGAGAATTTTGCCGCCCTTTTGTTTAGGTATTTCAATTTAATGCATACTATATAATAATAATTTTGAGAATAAATAAATACAATATATAATAATAATATTATAAAGAGGTACATAAAGTTTGTGTGTTTGAGACGTTGTAGAGGGTAATCTCTGGATCTACTGAACCGATTTCGAAAATTCTTTTTGTTTTGGAAAGCCCACGTATTGAGGAATCTTATAGGCTATATAACATCACGCTAGGACCAATAGTGGAGTGGTAATGAAAAATCTGCCCGTGTTGAGCCGGGCGAGTAAGTATTAAAAAATTCCGTGCTCTTTTCAATCGGTCCGAATTTGTAGTTGCGATAAAAATATGAAGTGGTTCAAATATTTATATTATTTATTATGAAATTTTGTCGCCGGGGCGGGCCGCCCCTGCCCCTCTCACTACGCTACTGCTTTTATCCCCGAACCTATCCCATTTTTCGAGATAAAAGTATCCTATGTTCATCCTCAGCATCGATATATATATATATATATATATATATATATATATATAAATACATGCATACAGAGTTCCAAATCGGTCCAGTAAGTGTTTCCGTGAAAGCGTGACAGGCAGGGTTACTTTTGCATTTATAATATTGTTACATGCCGTCAAAGATAAGCGCACAGCTGCCTGTTGTAAGCGCAGTTTATTGTCTTCCCGGATTAAGGAATTCTTTTGTGTTTTGAATTTGTAATTAAGAAAAACATGCTATTGTTTTTCTACTTGTTTTATAACCATCATTAGCGTCGAACTATAATCCTTATTGTTATTGTTTCCGACTTTATGGCCGTTCGCAGGTGTGCAAATTACTATTTCTCGGAAAGTCAGTGCGCGCGGCCAATATCTTTGTACTGTGTAGTGAGTATAAGACAATGCCCGAATGGAGAGGCGGGGAGTCAAGCGACGACTACGAGACGAGTAAGACGTTTGTAGTACTCTCGATTAGCGATATAGACGACGGACTTTGCGCGTGTCGAATTGCATTGAATCGTGCAGTGTGAACTGGTTGCATCCAATTTTGTTTGTATTTGTTTGATACGTGTTTGTACAGTTCTAATAAATTCTATAGTAGTTCCAACGGCATTTTTAATTCGAGTCCTGCAGCTCGTAACAATATTAATAGGTATAATAAGGATTCTTGTTAACAATTATTATACTCCTCTCCCCCTGTTACTATTATAACCCAAGGCAGACAGACCGTTTTTATATGTCGGTAATCTCGATGTGCAATTTCTGTTTTCTTTTACTGTCAGCATGTGGAAATTGTAGAAATATGTACATTAGAGCAGAGAAACTACTTAAGCAGTGCATGCTTCTCGGCAAATATTCGAATCTACCTCATTGGATTGATACACCAGTGCCTTAGCCACTAAATTCGAAATAAAAAGATCGCTTTAAGCGATAAGGCCGTCTATTGTATTGCTTATATAGTATTATAAATTGGATTTTTTATACTTGTTTATTTTGGTTTGCAATAAAGTTTTATCTATCTAAATTACCAAGACTACATATTCGTTCGTTATAGTTTTTAAGGTCTACCATAGACTAATCCTACTAATACTATAAACGCGAAAGTTTGTAAGAATGTATGTATGGATGTATGTTTGTTACTCTTTCACGCAAAAACTACTGTATGGATTTTGATTAACCTTTACAATAATATAGCTTACACATCAGAATAACACATAGGCTATAATTTATAAAGATTTAGTGTGAATTATCCAAAATATAACAATTTTCCATCACCACGCGGGTGAGACCGCGGGGCGCAGCTAGTATTAGTATAATATTGGAAAGTCATTCAATTTCTGTCTCTTATTAACGTATTCTTATTGATAACCTCAGAACAATATCTAATAGCTCTAGGAGAAAGCTATGTAGTTTTTATTTATTTATTTATCATTCCCTGTATTCTTTTCCTTGGTTCGTACTAATATTTATTATGAGCTGCATAAACCATAATATATGATAGCTAGCACTAAGCGTCTTCAAATGCAGTTTATCCATGTCGTTGGGGGACACGTCGGGAATGCAACCCAGTATGGTGGCCGAACAGAATGGTGAGTCGTTAGCGTTAATCCGATTCAGGCATTGGAGCATTCGGCTATCACAGTTCGAGCTTTCGGCATTCAGCCAGCCGCCGAATCAATGCTAGTTGGGAATTTGAATGCAAATTGAAAATACCATTAGATCTACAAACATTCTGCTCCCCGATCAAACGTTGCATTGTATTGTAGGACTATTAACTAAGAATAATTACTGTTTCAGTACCGCCATAACGATACACGCGCTTATCTGTGGTCAGGCTATTAAAATGTTTACAGAGTTTTTGGTGGGATGAATAATTTCGCTATGCAGTTTTATTTATGAAAAATCTTATTTTTTTTAAAGGACAACAGTTGTAGGACATTTAGAAGATGTTAAGCAAAAATTGTGTTGTAAATCGCAACAGCTTAATGATGTGATTTTTGAAGTGAAGCTTCTCTAGAATCGTTGTGATTTGAAACTCGATGAAACGAAAAAGCGACACTACAAAGAGATAAACACATAAATCTATAGGACTAAGCCTGCGAAAGAATAAGATAGAATATTATATTTAATCAAATAAACATTATGCTCATACAGATAGAGTTGGAAATGTTTTAAAGTTTGTCATTAATACTTACAATTTCGTGTTTTAAAATTTAAATATATAACGATATAATATATGAAATGTGACGTCACGAAATTTAGAAGCCCTCCCACCTTTTGTCACACTTTGTTTCACTTCTATTGCATGTGAACTGCACACACACATTTTTTTTAGTTACAACAAGAACTCCATTGTCTAGTATAACTTGCAACTGTTTAGTGAAAAGCGATTTTTCTAGATGCCATAAAAATTTCGTTTTTCGGCAGCGATCACACAAAACGTTAGTAATTATGACCCCTAAAACTTATTTATCAGAACTCGGCTTAAATAAAAACATTGCCTACGTTGGTGTTACTTAATGCAAATACGAATTTTTATTTACTAGTCATATACCTATGATTTTTATTACCTATATCATAAAATTTCATGTGATTTATTGATATTCTTATTTGAAACCAAGAAATATAACTCCATCCTGACCCTTATGAAGAATGAAGTTATATCAATTATTTTTTGTTACTTATCGTTTCGTACAGTCGTAGCAAGTGTAGAAGATAGTGATGTAGAAGAAGATTCTACGGTGACAACAGCAAAGATGTTGGAGCAGACTTTCGCCAAACCAACATCTTTGTACCGGAGAATAGATGTTGGAAATTTTGAAGAAACCAGTGTTCCTATAGATTTGTTACAGTTAAGAAGAAATGATGTCAAGAAAAGTTTGTATCTACCTACATGAAATATATGTTCATTTGCAGCATGTCAAATAGAAATAAGTATACGGAATTTCGTGGTAGTGTAATGACTAGCGCATACGTTAGAAACACAAAGGGCGCGGGTTCGAATCCCGGCCGGAACGCATGCACCGAGACAACCTGCCAGGCCACCTTGGACAAGCGCGGCGGGTATATTGTCCGTTCCCCAATAGTGATAAGCCCGAGCCCAGCAGTGGGACGTTTATGGGCTGTTATTATTATAAGGAATTTCATTCAAATCGATTTATATACTTACAAGGCCGTGAAGAGGAAGCAAACGAATTCGCTATAGTATAGTATAAAAACATGGTAAAATACGACAGATGACAATCCCAAAACTTTAAGTATTGTCTTGATGGTTAGTTTTGCCTCTTTGTTAGTTGTCGCTAGTAACGACCTTTCCTAATTTTATTTATGCAGGTAAATACGCAATATCTGTGAAACTTATTAATTTAGTTTTTATACCCTATATATGAAATTGTCAATAAACTTATAGTGACATCAATAATTACGTTTTCAATTTGTAAGAAGAAACCGCACCTATATCATAGCTAAATAAATATTTTAGGGAGTAAATAAGGCTACAAATATTAAGTCTAGTACACATTTATTAGCGTTCCTTTTTGGGAGAAACATATTGTGTCTGTCTGCAAGGGGCCTCATTTTCAATATTCGAATAATAAAATTTGAAAAGTGAGAGAGGAATGAATAATTTCCAACGCCCTCTAGTCAACTGGGAGCTTTCAAATTTACCTACAGTTTTTACAGGGCGCTTGTCACTTTTATTAAGCACTTTTCTTCCGCGATGAAAATAAGGAAGCACGAGTCTCCAAAGACAGTTCTAATTTTAGCAGAGTGCGCATCCTCCACGTAAGAATTAGCGCCCGTACGCGCTTTGAGTACTATAGAGACAGTATAATGTGCATTTTAATACAATTACCACGTGCTAACTAACGGTGGAGAAAACATCAAAGTGTGGTGCTTACAAGGCAAGAAGTTGGTTCCGCCAGAAATCGATGGAAATAGAAAATATTTTTTTAAATAAGTAGGTTTTGAATAAGTATCTTCACTTATGCATACGTATATATATGATATTTATTTATGATTGGTTGATTTTAGGTTCTACGATTTGGAACTGGGACTTTTGGTGCCAGTTTCAGCCAAAGGCAGGGAACTGTAGTGCAAAACACGAGAAGTATGTGAACGTGCTTAATTATTTGTATATAATGTTATTTAGGCAATTACTTTTAAAAGATATGTTTAATTTTTTCAGAATATATTATAATGCTCAGTTAGAGCAGTGTTCAACTTTTACTTATTCAGGTTGTAATGGTAATAAGAATCGATTTAATACGATGATTGATTGCGAGAGACATTGTAAAGGTGAGAACTACTTACCTACTAATTGGTAAGAGCATGGAAGAAGTATACCTACTATATTTTTCCTTGGTAAGAGTATAATGTCAGTTTTGAATTCTAGAAATTCCTATAATGTTCCTGCTACACCTGGAATAATGTTATTTATCTTACACTTTTTTTTATTTATGTCTTTACATAGTTTGTTTATTCATTTTTCATGAAAGTTAATACAAAATTAGTGTAGGTCATCAAATAATGAGTCCACAGACAAAAAATAAACTTACGTCCATGCCAACCACATTGTTATTACCCACATAGGTTTTATATGATTGCAAATAACGTGTTTATTCTAATTAAAAAAAAAACCTCTTACTATAGGATATTCTACATACATCCTCATGAGAAATTTTAAAAATAATAAAAAGAACGAGATGTTTTCATACTATTTTCTATTCACAACTAATTATAAATTAAACAATACAATAAGTAAAACTGAACCTGTAAATCATTAAGTAAAAAATTACTTTAAGTCGCTATATTTTTTTATTTATATTAGGTGCTGCCCACGTGATGTTAAAAAACTGTAATACACTTACTTTTTGTGAGCTATAATTTGACGCTGGTGATTGTATTGGATTTTTTCGTCGGTGAGTTTAGTTTCATTTCAAATGTAAAACTGCTGCTGACTGCTAAATATATTGCTGTAGTAGGTACCTACTATAATTTGTCGTCATGTCCTGCCCTAAGCTTCCTAAGCCTAATCGACGCTGCACTGTTGTGCAAAGGTTTTTAAAACGTCTTTCTGCAAATATGAGATAAAAATATTACGGTATAGATTTATACATTTAGAGAGTACGGTTCTGTTAATCAATAACTGGGCCTGGCGAAAGGTAGGCCGCCTCCTGGGTTTTATAAATCAATGTGCGATTTTTTCTTATGGTTAATTAATTAATTAATATATATCTTTTTGTACTTTTCTCTGAAATACGCAATTATAAAAGAGTGTTGTTAGTACACCGAAAACTGTTTCCCACATTTTTCTAAAAGTAATGTCTCTTATGGTCAAAAGAATAATATTTACGACATTTTTTAAGTTCGATTATTACACGAAATATTAAATACGGGCAAATAAAAAACGTTAGACGATAAAATAACTCAAAAACTACAAATAACACTAATTCAATTAAATTTACCATATTTTTTCCGACATTATGATTTTTTATTCCAACCGACAGTTGCTAAAAATCTGCATATTATTATGGCAATCCATTGATAATACACTAACTTGCGTTCCGTTTCACGCTGTATTTTGAGGTGATTGTACATTATTCTAGCATTTATATTTTGACATGTTGTGGGAAAGCATGAACTATTGATGCTTAGAGCTTCGAAAAAGGATGTGGGAGGTATTCATATTGTTACAATTACCATGTGCTAACAACGGTGAAGGAAAACATCGTGATGCAACCTGTATATCGAGATAACCGATGTGTCAAACCTACCAAGCCGCCTTGGACAAGCGTGGTGGATATACTATCCGTTCCCCAATAATGGGAGGCCCGAGCCCAGCAGTAGGACTTTTATGGTTTGTTATTACATCATGACAAAATATTTATATTCCCTAAGAACATTATTTCGCCCTATCTGACATAAAAAGATGCTCTGATTTTTAAAAATAGAATCTTCAAACATCTATTTGTTTCGATTATTACCAAGATTGGTCTTTATAAACGTTGTAGGCTGCGTCCGGCTTCAGCCTGTACGCGATCTACGAATGTTTATTATGAAAATGCACTATAGTGGACGTATGGACGTATTCGTAGCTTGCGTATCTATAGCTAACAGACCACAGCCTCATGTAATAAATAAAAAAAAATGACTAGCCAGGTATTTTGGGATAAAATCTAATCTCATGTTCATATCCGACCTCTAAAATTCTTTTTATGTCCTATTTATTCCAAATTAGATTATTAATTTAACTTTATAAGCTATCGGCGAGGTAATAACTACCGTACAAGGAGTGAAAAAGATATCTTATACTAATACATAAAGCTGAAGAGTTTGTGTGTTTGCTTGAACGCGCTAATCTTAGGAACTACTGGTCTGATTTGAAAAATTCTTTCAGTGTTAGATAGCCCATTTATTGAGGAAGGCTATAGGCTATATATTATCACGCTAAGACCAATAGGAGCGCAGCACCAATGAAGAATGTTTCAAAATCGGGGTTTTTTTAACTTACTTTTTTTTAACTATTCCACGCGGACGAAGTCGAGGGCAGAAGCTAGTCTTATATAAGTGTGGTCCATTAGGCAGTGGACATAATAAATTAACCTATACAAATCCAACCATAAATTACCTTCAATAAATGTGTAATTATCTTCTCTTATTTAAGGTATTACTACGGTGCCAATAAGGATACTTGTAACGTATTTATGTACGGCGGCTGCGGTGGCAACCAAAACAGATTTGAGACTAGAAGAAAATGCCTAAGGTATTGTTCGACTGGCAACTACGATGTATCTGACGATTACTAAAAATAAACACTCAATAGAGAATTAGTATTTAATTGATTTCTTTACCCTTTTTGTTTTAATCTTCAAAATAATGATTGGAACGAATGCCACATTATATAAAAAATAGAATATATGTAAGTAGTATGTTTAATTAATATCAATATATTTTTTATGTTTAAATGATAATGTATATTATGTGTATTTTACATGTATCTATTAATGTATTTTATTTAGATACCTCTGTATGTTTATATTAACATGTATCTGTTGTTATCTATACTAATATATAAAGCTGAAGAGTTTGTTTGTTTGTTTGCTTGAACGCGCTAATCTCAGGAACTACTGGTCTGATTTGAAAATTCTTTCAGTGTTAGATAGCCCATTTATCGAGGAAGGCTATAGGCTATATTTCATCACGCTAAGACCAATAGGATCGGAGCACCAATGAAGAATGTTTCAAAATCGTGGTTTTTTTTCCTTTTGAGAGCTTCCGCTGCGTGCGCTGCGTAAACGGTTAAAGTTTCGCAAAAATCATGTGTGACAGAATTGTTCCCCTTTAAAAGTTCTAAAAAAAAGTCCGCGACAGCATATGTCTATCTTTTAAGGTTGGCTCACTATAATCTTTTTTATGCTAACCAAATTTGTTCTAAAATAATGCATTATTTGCGAAGGTGTTTTTATAAACATGATATTAATCCTTATCCAAATAAATACATTATTCATCACAAGTATTTAATTTAAAACAAAATTGCCATTTACATCATTCGATTTCAATGAATATCTTAGGAGATATCGCAGTTTTAAAATAACATCGCAGTAAAATAATGATTAAGTACTGCGCGCGCATTTATGATGTGTAAGGCCGGCGGCAGTCATGACGGGGAAGGGCGGTGGGGCACCTTCTACGTAAACAAAGTCGCGGGTTAAAGTTAGCGTTAGCCCAAAGTAATTATTCCACGCGGACGAAGTCGCGGGCAGAAGCTAGTATATGTATATGTGTATGTATTAACTTCTTTCACTTATTAACTTATGGATATATTTATTGTACGTTTACACAAACTTGGTTCGTTCAATTTAATTAAATAAAAAAATACTGTTATTAGCCCTACATTTTTAAGTACTTTTTTGTTTGTTTGTGTTGTTGTAGTATGCGCTGTCGGTTTTTTCAATAAATAAATAAAATAAATTAATTGTTACAAACACTAGTAAGATTAAAATTGCCCCAGTGCGTATACCGAAGCATTCTGTAGAGCTTTGAGCTAATCGTGTTTTGTACGATGAGTGAGAGTTTCGAGGGCTTTCACCTTCCTCTATTCTGTCTTCCCTATCCCTTTTATCCCATCTCTATCCTAGTAACGCGCGGCTTCGTCTCTGGTGCTGCAACGTCTGTAGATCACGGTAATCACTTTCCATTAGGTGGGCCGTCTGCGTGTTTGCCAGCATCGCGATAATTCTGTTAAATAAAAAACTAGGATATACCCACGACTTCGTCCACGCTTGACTTTGAAATATCCACGGAATTCCCGGGACATAAACTATCGCAGCATTTAAAAAATAATGTTAGCTGTGGCTTTAGTGAAAACTGTGTCGCAATAAGGTAATTTTTATGGACTCGAACAACTTCAAAACGCGCCCAGCAATATTGCCGCGGTATTCCCGGGATAAGAATTAATTACACATTTTATTAAGTACATAAAATTTGCTATCGGTTAGTAAAAAATTGCATTGGAATCCGATTTTTTTTTCAATATGACCATCTTAAATCATTCCCAGAAAAAATCCCGAGACAAAAGTAGCGCAGATTTTAAGTATAAGAAATTGCTGTCGATCAGCGAAAGCCGCATCGAAATCGGCCCAGTAGTTCTTAAGTGAATCCCGAACAAACAGACAAAAAGACAAGAAATAAAAAAAAATTGTATCATGTTCTCCATCGTTTATATAGTGTATTTCAGTTGTGTTTTAATAGCTTCAACGTATAGACACGACATTTTTAGAATTTTATAATGTTATATATATATATATATATAATATCTATAGTATTATAAAATATATATAGATTATATTTTTTTGGTTTTACACCATTGTATAGTGGCATATATCTATACTTAGGTATAGAAAACCCATACCTTCCTGTTGTATTCTATTCTTGTAGATCCAGTAGTTTTTACGAAAAAATGGTTGTAGTATACAAAGACAACTGGAAAGACGGTCGGACGAACGTCATATGTTAGGTATTTATAAGGGTTCCGTTCTCTTTATTTTGCTACAAAGCCCCAAAAACTGCTTCAAATTATTCTGCAATATGTTGACAGTCAAATCAATTGAGTTATTTCCTTTTCTTGTTCACAATAATCCTATTAATTTATTTCCACTTTCTAGTAACCAACAGGGAATGGCCATCTAATGGGCAAAACAGTGGAGAACTCCTGGGAATTGCCTCCACTCACTGTAATTGTTTCTGACGGAAGCGTTTTTTCCCCGACGATCCTTGATTAAGCCCTGACGGATGAGCTTCGGTGATTGTTTCCTAGTTCCAATTTAAAGATAATGGAATTTTAATATTAAGATTCTTGCCCACTTAGGTTTATATACCTAGCCCAAACAATAATGAAAATATTTTGTTGCAATGGTGAAATTTTCATCTAATTGTTTTTGATATTTATAAAGAATGTTTTATAAAATAGTGGTCACGGACAGGCGTGTTAGGCACTAAGCTACTATAGTTTAAACATACGAATTGGAAATATTGCGTATGGGGTTTAAAAGCTATGGGCCCAACAAAGTATAGAAGAAAAAGGAATTGACAAACTCGGCGCCATCTCTTTCCGCACTAGGTATTTACATTTGGACGATAGCGGAATGCTTTAGCATTCCGCTATCATTAGCATTAGCATAGGTACCTCTTTAGAGGTACCTATAAACAGTAGTGACAAAATATTATTACTTAGTACCAAAGTCCATATCCTTATTACACTTAGTTCAACCTTTATAAAAAGCACTGCTAATAAAATTCTTAATCAAAATATTAAAAACAAAACACTTTCAATTACTAAATAAGTAAGTACTGTTCCCAGTTTTAATAAGCTATATATGAACGTAGGTATACTTAAAACAGGAAATTCGTGCTCCATTTGCGTCGGCACCCCTAGAAAGAATCCGATGAATCTTTTATAGCATTTTAAAATAAAAATAAGAGCTAAGTTGGCAAGCTGGCAATTACTAGTCTCGTCGGCCGTAATCTCCGACGTAACGAAGAAAAACTCCCCCCCTAATTAATAGTGCAGCTTCCGGATTAATTAGCGTAGATCTACCCGTACCTTGGAGAACAGTCTTTTACTATTTAATTTTCGTTACTTTGCATAAAAATTAAAAGATTTAAAAACAATAGATATTTGCAGAAAAGCTTAAGTGTCACACTATATTTATACACTGTACACAGATAGGTATGTAGATTCAAATGATGTCAGTTCATACGACTACAACAATGTGAAAATTGGATGAGATAATTGAAATTCAAATTGTGACAATGTGAAGAGACTTGTTGTCACTGGGAAAGTTGAAGACAAGAGACCTCGCGGTAGATCTCCAAATAAGCGGATTGACCAGATTGTTGACTAGATGGAAATGTTAATAAACTCGGCTATCCAACGTCTTAAAATTGAATTCAGTGGAAAAGAGCAATTATTCACTGCCATCAAAGTCACGATCCTCAGCAGTGAGGATATGACTTAGAAAAAAAAATTTTTTTATCTGAAAATTACTTTATTTTTTTACTTTTGCATATAAACCGATTTGATAACATTATATAGACATTGTTTAATCGATAGAGGGTAAACCGCATTAGGGAAAGCTCAAAAGTTCTGTGGAATACGGGCCAAAAGAACCAAAGCTGCAAATTTTGTGTGCAATGCCAGTAGCATTGCACACAAAATTTGCAAGTATCACTACTTAATATATCTCAACAGCTACAATTTAAGCCATAAAATTTGGTATACATATATATACTCAATTTTGTGAAAATATTGTTTAAAAAAAATAAGTGATCGAGCAACTTATTTTATATACGGAAGTGGATAGTCAAATAAATTGAGATACTTTTGAAGTTATAATAATATGACGTCATAAGTTCGTATAAATAAAAAGAGTCAAATAGCGTATTAATTATTGTTTGAACAATATAATTATTTTTATCATATTTTAAAAGGTGATAAGATGTTATTTTAATAGCTGTTCTTTTATACATAAAACAGAGTTGTCCCTGCGGCAGCGCCGCGTGAAAAACCCTAGGTGGTAGCTCTATGTTACTTACATAAAAACTTAATTAGGTTTTTTTATATATAGATATAAACCTTCAATGAAAATTTATCTAACTGATGGTGAAAATCACTTAAAAATCATAGCTGAATTATTGGATAGGTATACGTTATCTGTTTGTTTTAAAGAACGCATTAAATAATAACAGGTCAATAACTATAACATTAAGAAAAAACTAAATAAAACTGAACTAAACTGTATGGAGTTATGTAAAATAATATCATGGAGTTATGTAAAATAATATCTATGAAATTATTATTATTATTCTAAATAACATATTTGGTTAAAGGAGGATACATTCTGTAATATTTTAGACCTAAAACTTTACTGTTTCTTGTTAAATTGACTACAATACAAAAAAACTAAGTTCATATAGCCTACACAACTGCCCAGCAAAACATACAGATGAGTCGAAGCCAACCTGATTTGAAGTAATATAATGAATGATATGTTGTTTATGACTACGTAGGTATTTATTAGTGAATTGAACAACGCGATTGTAGCGCCATCTATATTGCTAATCCGGCTATTCCAGGTAAACGACGCCTTTTATCGGGATAAAACCTATCGTAAGTGTTTATTTGGGATATAAGCCAGCATTTTGATAAGTTTCATTCATATACGTTCAGTAGTTTCCAAAAAAGATGTGATCGTAGCGCCATCTTTTTCGCTATTTTCGTCTATCCCACGGAAACAACATCATTTATCGGGATAAAAAAATATCCTAAGTTACGCCCCGAGATACGAGCTAGCTCTATATCGAGTTTCGAGTTCCGCAATTTTTACATGATGCTCTAACAGACAGACAGAAAAACAAAAATTCTAAAAATTGCATTTTGGAATCTGCTGGTCCGAATTAGCCCCCTGATTTTTTTCACATTTCTAAATGCATTGTGCAAACTCGAACCATTTACTGACTTATTATAGCATAGAAGATAACGTTAAAACATGTGTCCACATCTCTATTGTCCATGAAACTGAAATCTCTAGTTACAAGACCTATTTTAATTTATTTCAATGAACATCAGAATCTGAATATTTTCTCTTGTGGTGTTGTAAATTAATCACCGTTGAAGGGGACAAGAAATAAGATAGCACCAAGTATAGTACACTTAATTATTTTGTAGCCCTCAATCTCCGCTGTGTTCGCAGCAGGCACTTGATTATTTGATTGATTTCTCCCAGGGCTGTCATAATTATAATTGCTTAGGAACAATAGTACAAACACCCCTGATGTTTGGGCGCAATATAGTATTCTCGGGGAAACATTTGTGTAATTTTGCCTTTTAGGCAAAGTTAGGCTCGTTTTGATGCGGAAAATGCCTGGAGATAAGTATTTGCAATCCTAAACTAGGGCAATCGCGACATCAGCCTTATACGCACTTTAACTGATCTAGACTTCCTATCGTTGTGTGTATCGTATAAAGGTTCAATAATTTTTCGTCATCGAATTTATCATTTTAGTCTAGTCTGTATTTCGCATTATACAAGCTGAATTATGAACTTCGCTCTCTTCTTTTCTTATAGATGTGACTTCGTACGAATTGTAGACCTAGCTAGTGTAAAGTATTCATGAATATCCAAATTTTAGAATAATTATTATGCAAATAGACCCCTGAGGAAAGCCGGGTACATTTTATCTCTCAGTCCAGCCACTGTCTAATTGAAGCAACTTATTTGAATGTCGCCAAATAACAGTTCTTGTAACAATAATAAAAGTCACATTACACTAAAACGTTTCGATATTCTGCATAACATAAAGTTCTTGTTCATGCTGGGTCTTGATCTGCCTTAGTGTTAAAAATTTAGGCTGTAGCCGAATGCGTCTTTTTAAAGCGTTAAAAAAGAACGCCGTTATCGAATAGCTACATTAGTGTATACGTTGTCTGACAATACTTAAAGTCATTAACAATGTCGCATCTCAAATAATGCATTAAACCCATCGCCATATCTGCGTGAAGCCGGCCTAAATCTTTAACACTAACGCAGATGAAGCCCCACTTTTAAAAATAACTCTAATCCGTTTTTGATAATAGAACGGAACTGTATCTAAGTTCTTGCCAATAATTTCATAATAATTTGTACTTTAAATTTATTATTAGTTTGTTTCGCAGCTGCGCCGCGTGTCAAACCCCAGGCAGTAGCTTTATTTTACTTACACAACAACTTAATTCCGTTTTTACATATAATAATAACAAAGAAACTAAGCCCAATAGTCTAGACAACTGCCCAGCAAAACATAGAGATGAAGCGAAGCCAACCAGATTTGAGAAGTAATACAATGAATGACTTGTTTTCTATGACAACGTAGGTATTTGTTAGTGAATTGAAAAAACGTGATTGCAGCGCTATCTATTTAGGTAATTTATCTATTTTATGGAAACGATATCATTTATCGGTATAATAAGTATCCTAAGTGTTGATTCGGTATATAAGTCAACTCTGTGTAGTTTCATTATATACGTTCAGTAGTGTTCAAAAAGGATGCGATCGTAGTGCTATATTTTTCGATATTGTTACCTATCCCGCGGAAACGACGCCATTTATCGGGATAAAAAGTATCCTAAATTACTTTGTGTCGAGTTTCATTTAAATCCGTTCAGTAGTAGCCACGTGTTGCTCTAATAGACAGACAGACAAAAAATATATAAATTGCATATTTATTGGAATCTTCTGGTCCGAATTACCCCCCCTTTTTTTTTCACATTTTTAAACGCATTATAAAAACTCGAACCATTTACAGATTTATTATAGTATAGATAGATTTTATTAGTTTTTAAGCTCAACATTATACACCCTATAGAAAGAGATCTTTCTGATGGAAGTCCTGATTTCTCCGAAATACTTCATTAGAACGCCTACGATTGTTAAATATTTTCTGTTCTCCGTACGTTTTATTTACGACTAAAATTTATTTACTTATTCCATTAGTCTGATTAAAGTAATTGAGGAAAAGTCCTCATAAAATTGTTTTTCAATCTCAAGGTTTTTACGGTACAATTTACGAGACAGTGATTCTGGAGATATACTTACGTAAATAACGCGTTCGCATCTTTGTCATGACTAAATTACGTTATAAGATAACCTGCAATCAATATTCCTGGTCACGTTTTATTTCTGTATCAAGTTGAATCTGTTTAATATTATAGACATTTATTTGAAAATAATATCTTCATGATTAATTGTAGGACGTTCTGTCAGGAGACATATCTATACAGATAATTAAAATTGTCAAAATAAAAATGTGAAAAGAATCAGGGGGGATAATTCGGACAAGGAGATTCTGAAAATGCAATTTTTGGAATGTTTGTCTGTCTGAAGGTTCCGGGTAATGTTTGAAACGGCTGGACCGTTTTTAACGGGACTCTCACTGGCAGATAGCTGATGTTATAAGGAGTAACTTAGCCTACTTTTAAAATAAGGGTTTCGCGAAAAAGAATTCCACACGGACGAAGTCGCGGGCACAGCTAGTCTTCTATAATATTATAAAATTCTAAAAATACCGTGTCTATACGTATACATTGAAGCTATTAAAAAAAAATAATTGGAATAGACTATATAAAGGACGGAGAACACGATGCAATTTTTTTTAGATTTCTTGTCTGGTTGTCGGTTTGTGTGTTTGATCGGGATTCACGTCAAGACTACTGGGCCGATTTCGATGCGTTTTTTTCTGATCGACAGCAAATTCTTAGACTTAAAATCTGCGCTACTTTACCGGGAATCCCACGCGATTTTTTTTGGGAATGATTTAAAACATCCAGATAAAAAAATCCAACTTCATTTTTCCACTGTTCGATAGCAAATTTTATGTAGTAGAATGTTTGATATCTTTTATGCCGGGAATTCAATGGGAATTTTCTCGGGGCGGTTTGTAGTTGTTCCAGTGTATAAAAATTAGATTATTCCAACACAGTTTTCACTAAAATGATAGCTTACACTTTGATTATAATCAAAGAGCTTACATTCTTTTTTAAATGCTGCCGTGCGTTGTGTCCCGGGAATTTCAAGTTAAGCGTGGACGAAGTCGCGGGCATATCCTAGTAAAGGAATATAATTAATATTTTACAAGGAATAAATTTTTTTATATCGACATTTATTTGCTATATCGGTTTTATCCGTGCGGGAACGTAGAAAGAATACCTACTAATTTCAGGGCTGCCTGTCGTAAGAGGCGAGAAAACAACCCGCAGGTGGTAGTACATTTACGCTTCTGGATTGCTACCATCCCTGGTCTATAATATGCCGCCATAAAACCTTGAGTTGTATTCTGGCGTTAGTGGCCAGATTCTAATGCCCCCTAAATTCAAGGCCTGTAGTACATTGGTACATTTGGTGTTGTGATTGTTCATAGGCAACGATAACCATATTTGATTAAATAGGCCCATCAGCCTGTCTGTTGTACTCCAGAAATAGAAAAACAATATCTTCATGATTAGGGAAATGTAGGAAATTCCTTCAGATGACCTTCAAAGAATACAATAATAATATGTTTTACAAGCAATTATTTATATTCAATTGATAAAATTTGACATTCCTTCACAGAAGTGAATCCTTACAAGCTAATATATGATTGGGTATAATAATGCAGGGTGTTTTATTTTTTCTAAATCAGCCAATTCGATTCTTGAATTACCCATTAATGGATTTTTCAAAAATCTAATGATACCACTTTATCATTTAGTTTTCATCAAAATCGCCCTCGAGACTCCTTTCGAGTGTTTTCGCTATTTCGTATAGGTTTATTATTTGGCCATGAAGGCTTGAAAAATTTATCCTATAGGTATATAAAAAATCTATTTAAGCTTTTTTGTAAGTAAAATAGAGCTACTTCTCAGGGCCCGACCTGAGGCAAAGCCACGGGGAAAACTGTAGTTTTATAAAAAAAAATTACAATCGAATTGAGTTTTTCCATTTTTTGAAGTCAGTTAAGAGTAATAATCTCAATTATAATAATAGATATGTAAAACGTCTCTTAAACACTGCTGCATTACAATGTTAATAGTTCATCGGCTTAAGAAACAATGATTAATTACGCTTCCACCGCTAAACACGACTAGAATGACATTTTCGTGTTTAGTAATTGCGTGAACACAATGCACTGTTTATTTTGTGTATTCAACAACTGGGCTGTAATTTATTGCTTGTCCACTCGAGATTTACTGCCCGAGGACGAAAATCCGATGCTCATTTTTAACACAGGACTAACTACTTCGAACCTTTTATCACTAATGAAAATGGATGACTGTATTTGCTTATTTACTACCCAATGCTAATTTTTATCAGGATTTCGTAGCCGTTTTAGCAAAAACGGGAACCTTACGTTTTCATCATGTTAGTCCATCGGTATTTGTCTACGGTCATTTTTTAGAAACTGGGTGGTTTATGTTGATGAAATTTAACAGGCAAGTGTAATTTAAGTATATGGCGCTACACAACGGTGTAGTAAAACTAAACAACAATTAATTAGGAGTGGCTGTCTTACATGTAACTGATGATTTTTTGAAGTGTAACTTCTATATAGACGGGGTGTATTAGGATTTTTTCTGTCACGAAAAAGTGTTACGGTCGCGTGGAGACCGTGACGTGGTAGACGTACGTAGACGTAGACATGGTGAGTGGCGGCGTAATTTTAGAGTAGACTATGGTTTTTTTTGGTTCCGTATCGAATTCAGGTTTTTTTTGTTTGATAAAATAAAATGTGTTTAAATAAAAAATGCATTCATTAAAATGTAGGTACCTAACCTAACCAAATCATAATTTACAGTAAACCTGCGAAAAATCGAAATGTGTGCTGGGACACATAGTAGACACATAGTAGAAGTGAAACTTCAACGGACAAGTGGAAAAACGAATCGCAAGGGACAAGTGGAAAAACGAATGGCAACGGATAAGTGGAAAAACGAATAACAACGCACAAGTGGAAAAACGAATGGCAACGGCCAAGTGGCAAAATGCAATTTGAAAACCTGCCCGTAAAACTTTAAGTTAAAATTTTGTTGCGTTTTGCCACTTGTCCGCTGCCATTCGCTTTTCCATTTGTCCGTTGACGTTTCACTTCTACTATTGTGTCCCAGTTTTCAGTATACATAGTTTCTTACTTCCTCCGACTGTTATACCATATTATCAGACCTTTTTGTTTTTTTTAATTTAACTTTTTACTTTGTTTTTGCGTTTGGGATTAGGGTTGTCTTTTTTCATTTTTATATATAAATATCTTAATACTTACTATATATTACCAGCCAGGTATTGAAAACTTGCGATGTCATTTAATGACTTTCATTTCAGCCAATAGTTAGGGAAATATTAACTTCTAAAGTGGTAAAAAATTTATCTGTGAAGTAAACATTTTGAAAAAAGAAACTGATGTTCGACAATTTAAGGGTTCTCGAAACTCAAAAAATCTCAAATGTATTGTAATAATTACAAGTCAATACATAATTTAAAAAATAAAATATAATAACCCTAATTGGTTAGATAAAGCTAAAAGTCGCAAAAATCTAATACAAATCTACAAAAAATATACCGTTATCTCACAACTAATTTTATTAACAGAGCAATATAAATAATTACGATAATACACTCACAAAATTCTGAATAAGTATAAAGCTTATCAGTTAAAATCTATTAAAATTGTTGTGGTCGCGGCGGACACTTACAAATTTCAAATATCTTTACATAATAAATCTTTACAAAAATCAATATATTATTTTAAGGCTTTGACGGTGGCGTGCCCCATTATTTTTTATCTTCCTTTATATTTAGCCCCGGTTAACGCCTGCAAAGTGAAGAACTGTTTTAGTGCGCTGAATATCTTCGCGTAATACTTGGCTGACGAAACAGAGGTGTCAGATTTAAATTTTCTGCATCTTATTTTCCTGCCGCCTGAAATGCATAACAATCTTTTGCCTTAAAAAATAAAAAAAAATCGAAATAAATTTATTCAATCGGTTTATGGATTTGATATTTACATGTTCTTACCATCTCGTAACGCATTTCTTCGTTGATCCGCTCGCAGAGATCCGTCGGTATGTCGCCCTCAGTCACCTCTTGCAGCACGTACTTTAATTGTGATGTCCTAATAGCAATATATTGATATAGAATTAGCGTGGTGCAGTTCTTGCAATCCACGAAGGTGAGCGAGCTTTACTCGTGGTTGAACTTGCATAAATGCACATATATGTGAATGCACATTACGATAGTGTGCGTGTCTGAGGGAACGATCAGTGGCGATCTAGCAGTCAAGCCATACTTGCTTCTCTTCTCAGGCATACTGATACATTTTAACTATAAGCTCACTCGCCTCCGTTATTTCACTAAACTAATAGTGGCGCGTAATAAGCACTTTTATGTAAAATTTGATCTATTTAAACCTGATAGTTTCTGAGAAAAGTTGCTATGGTATACAAAGACAGACGAAGAGACAGACCCACGGATGTAATGATTTGAGAACACTTCCGTGTTTGCCAACATATTTACGGAACCCCAAAAACAAGAAGTAATGTTTTGTCTATGAATAGTGTTTTAGATTACGGTACCAAGCATGAGTAGAATCAATATGTTATGAATACTGGGATAAGTGTGGGTTCTGCCGTCTGTACAACGAGGACTGTTGTAATGAACTATAATTGATTGGCTGCCTACGTTGTTAATCTACCACCGCACCACTCGCCGGCGGTTCAGAGTTCACCCAAACTTCGTCGACACTTGGAAATTGTCCACTACACGTGGCGCTCGCGCTTGTATGTTATACATGTGCAAGCTGCGGAATGAGTTTGCTCTCGTTGTCTTCCCAGAGCGCTACAATATGGGCCTTTTCAAAGAGGACGTAAACAGATATCTAAAATCTCAACCAGATGGTAGCGCATCGGCTCCCATATTGTTATAGATGTCCATGGACTACTAAAACCGCTTAACATCAGGTGTATCTTTGGCCAGTTTGCCTAAAACGAACATAAAAAAAAATAATGCTTACTGTATATAGATAAGCATGTAGGCACTAGTTGCGCGCCTTGCGAGGTGCGCAGCATCCTCCTTCCCACCGTAGTTATACTCGATCGCCTCTTTCTTCGTGCAACGTGACACTACATCGTCGTCAAACTTGCACCACTGCAAACAGTATGTACCTAGTTGTAGTTAAGTGTAAAGCGTCTACATAGTTTTGTTGAAAAAACTTATTTTCTTCAAATATAGGTTTGCACTGTTTATGGATGTAGCCAGTATCAAGTATTCATAAATATTCAAATTTTAGAATATCTGTAAACGGTGTAAACCAATATGTAACAGATTAAAGCTAAACTCTTATAATTTAAGCTTCAGGGAAACTGTAGACGTTTGACTGACGCTGAGTGACAGGTTTTTTAAAGAAAGCTGAATCACTCAATCTCAAATGTTTAATCACACTTCATTAAACATTTGAAATTTTCTATAGAACGCAAAGTTTTTACACAACAATAGGGATATTCTACAAAAATGGTTAGTTTTTAACAAATATTTGCATAATATAAAACAAAGTCGCTTCCAGCGTCTGTCTGTCTATCTGTATATCCGCAAAAGATTTTTTAAAGCGGCTTTTATCCATGAGTTAGATCATTTTCACTGAAGGTATATATACATAATATATAAAAAACCTAATTAAGTTTTATGTAAGTAAAATAGAACTATTTGCTTGGGGTTGACAGTGGCCGCGGGGGAAAATTCTAGTCCTACTAATATTATAAAGCGAAAGTTTGTTTTTTCACATAAAAACGACGGAATGGATTTTAATGAAATTTTAAAATAATATAGCTTACATATCAGAATAACACATAGGCTATAATTTATAAAGATTTAGTGTGAATTATCAAAAAAATAAAGATTTTCCATCACCACGCGGGTGAGACCGCAGGGTGCAGCTAGTGTTGTACATACATTAAAAAAATAAACATGCACAACAGAACATTATCAATTAACTAAACAACTGTAATTACTGAAACCATTGTGCTACCAAAACTCACATAGTAATGTTTAATACACCGGTAAGAAAGAGAAAAAAGAAAAACTAAAAGAAAAACTTCTGCTATGACTCAAGATAGAGGAGGAAGCGAATAAAAAAATACCAGTAAATTCAATTAGGTACACGTACCAGTCGTGATATGAAAATGTTCGCCAGTTTTCAAATTGATTCATTTAACGTTCTACGAGCACATGTTACCTTTTCAAACTAACTCACAGAATTGACTGTTCCACAGAAAATTATGTTTAACTATTTGACAATTAAGTTTAAAATTACTTAAATCAAAATTGTTTGATTTTCTATTTTGTCTAAGAAGAATGTTTAGACATGTAAAACCTTTTTATTGGTTTTAATATTTATGTTAAGTGTAGTGATTATATCCTCCTTGTTTCTTATTGTTAATGTCAGCGTCTGTCATTGTCAACATTACAATTTTCTTTTTTCACGTGTCTATATTTTTATAAACATAAGATTTATTAAATTGTTGGCAGTATTGTTTTTTATATTCGTGCAGGCAAATGTCGACTTTAAGATGACGAACATTTTCGTTGCGCGACTATACCGAAATGGAAACAGAAAGAGATAGTTGTATAGAAACTATTAACTCACTTTTCCATCTCCCTTAGGATTAATAAACACCACGTAATGTCCCCCGTGGTTATCACCCGAGTGCACCAACACAGCGTGGAGCGTGTAATGCGCTGGTGATTGCGGAGTCTCTTGCAAATACGGATCTAAGTTTATGTCTTCGTAGAATTCAAATCTGTGGAGAAAGAACAATAATATGAATAACAACAATCCAGCCAGGGCCGTTTTAGGTATTCTGGGTACCGGGGTGTAAAAATCAGCTTGCGCCTCCCTACTAACGGTAAAAAGTAGCGCTTAATTTCTGTTTCATTTTGATGTTCCCTAGCCATTAGGGAAAAAAGAGAGTCATGTCCGTTTGTTTTTGTATGTCTATTTTCTCAGACACAACTGGATTTATATAAATTCATCCATATAAATAGACTAGAGTCTATACGGCGCTACATTTTGGTATATCACATTTAACTGAAAGTTGAATTTTTAATGTAAATTAATGATCCCTGCAGGAACGGAGAACGAATATTAATTGTTGCAGCAAGGCGGCCTGTCATAAGAGGCGACAAAACAGCTCTTAGCCAGGTGGTATGGCATTTGGCCGTATGGATGGCTATCACTCCTGGTCTAGAGCATGCTGTCATAACAACGAAATTTCTTAGAGGCCGGCAACGCGTTGGCAACGCCCCTGGTGTTGCAAAGGTCCATAGGCGACGGTAAACACCTTCAATCAAGTGGGCCGTCCGCCTGTTTGCCTGCTTCAGGCAGTAAAAAAAACAACCTTGAGTTGTGTCCCGGCATTAGTGACCAGGTTTCAATCCCATTTATGAGTCCCCCCCGGCAGCACATTGGTAGTACATTTAGTGTTGGAAAGGTTCATAGGCGACGGTAATCACTCTCCATTATAGTTGAACCCTCAGCCTATCTGCTGTATGTACTCCAGTTAGCCAGATTTTGACAAAGCAAGACGATATTTTTTAATGACTTTTTAATAATGTCAACCGATTTGTGCCGCTAGGGACTTGCGCCCGGGTTCCACGTAACCCTTGCACCCCCGGGTAAAGTCGGCCTTAAAACAATAAAAAAGGACGTCACGAGCCATGCTTCTCTTGTGTTTATATATGCCTATATAGATAACTCTATTACACTTTCCAAATATATTTTATTATTTCAAACATATTTTTAGAGAGTTTTTATTATCATGCTGAAATAAGATACCATTTACAGCTACTAACAGATAAAATTAAAGTGTCACATTGTGAATTTAAAATAGCTATGCTTAACAACTTTTATCACTTAGCATAACATCTGCAAAAATGTCTATGTTTCAAACAAATAAATTACTTTGACTTTCAATACATTAATCTCCGCTTTAGAATTTTTGTTTGAAAATTTGTTTTTTAAGCTCTGAAACAGCTCAATAGAATTCAATAAAATTTCTAGGGATAAACGAAAGAATTTTATCTTAAAATTTCATGTATGTTTCATTTCAATATCTTGTGCGGTTCAAAAGATACGAATAAAAAGTCCATTACCCATTAGAAATAATCGAAGTAGCTGTCCGCTGCTTATCACCTAATAAGATATTAAAGTCAACATTTTTTTACTGACTCAGCGCTGGCTTATTCTTTATCCAACCAACACTACTGCTGAAGTGTGGCAAAAATAAAATATAAGGGCCTGGTCACGACATTCGGCAGCCATGGGCGATGCGACAAGAGACGCGACGGTAGTTGACGCCGAGCATAAGGGCTCGTAACATGCTTGACGTTGTCAAGGTCGTGGTCAGGATGTAAGAGTAGACTCATGACGAAAGTTAATAGAAAAAATAATAAAAATACTTGGTCAAATATGCAGAAAACTAGCTGTAAAGTCAACATATTTCATTTTATCCTAAAAATCTCTTCTCAATATCACATGGTGAACAATGTAAAGACTACGATAAGGTGGGCGGGCCGGTCGCTCGTTTGGAGCTAACTATAAATGTATAAGTCATTCAAATTTAAAGTGGGAAAAGCTGCGAAGCACGAGTAAACATTCCATAATTTCAATGATCAATTAATTGTACGTGAAGTTCGAAAGCAAAGTCATTAAAGGTCTATTTGAATTGTATCCTCAATCGAGAAACCAATAAATTGGAAGATATTTGATTACATCTACTCTTCTAGAGACAATCTTAGTTGGTATTATACTATACGTGCATTGATAGAATCTAATTAGGTTTCGTAGATGTTTTGGCAATAACGGAACCAGTATCATTATCAATTAATCCGTCCCACTGTCTATCTTTGTATGTCACAATCATTTTTCATAGAAGCTATTCTTACACGATGTAGATTCCTAGTATAGCATCAATGCAGTAATTTTTTGTAGTTGTTTTAATATCTTTATATATATATATATATACCTGAATTCTATGCGTACTTACTTGTCATTAAATTTAATAGAAGCGCCAGTTTTTGGGTCATACTGGAATCGCATAAGGTGCAAATGTAGAACTGGTGGGAATACGTCAAACCTAACTCCCTTTTCTGCCTCCTGGAGACCGTGTTCTCCCGCATCATATTTGTTATCACCGTCTAAAACCTCTGTGCTTATGTAGTCTTTGAAGGAGTCGTATACTTGAAGAGAGGAAATACTTAATTTAACTACACTTGGTTGTTAAAACAATTTGTTGGCTGTTTACAAGTTTTTTCGGAGGAATCGTAATTATTGACATTTATTCGAACAATTACAATAAATTTGAATGAGTTTAAGTTTTTAAATGCATCGGTCTATCTATCAACTATTAACATGTAATTTATTATTTCAATTAAATTTTTATCTAGTTATTTTTTATATTGATCACCTTGTTTGTATTTCACATTTAATTATAAATCAATACTTCCAAAGCGTTGTGCCGTTTTTCTCTCATTCAATTTTGTATTGCAATAAGTTAGTAGCTAAATTTTACGAAACTTTAAAATACCAAACTATCTACTTTTCGATTATAAAATATGTAAAGAAAATTAATTTTTCATGTCCCTTGTGGTGTGTAGTGGCCTAAGTATTGGTCTCTCGTGTAATATATCACTGGAATCCAGTCTATGTATTCGATCCTTTGCAGGAAAATTTCGCAAACAAATTATGTTATCTACTATGATTTGGGTCTAACATACAAAGTGTGTTTCTTTACCAAATTAAAATTATGCTTTTTAAATTAATCATACTCTAAGCGTTCCGAATGCAGAATTTGATTTATAAATAATACTCAATTTTATAAATATTGAAATAGGTATAAAGTTATTTTAAAACTGAGATCATTTTCAAACTGAATACTAATAATTGAATTTGTAACTCTTAACAATCTACCTACAAGCTTTCAAGGAGATAAGTCTTCAGTTCTAATAGAGTTAGCGAAGGATTATCTGTTAATGAAAAGTTTGATGGCTGTTTTCTAAGAAGCCTTTTTTACTCATTTTACTTTGTTGATCGATAGACTGATATTTTTTGTAACATTTAGGTATCACAATATATTTGATCTTGATTAATTAGTGTCAGACACTCATGGAAATATTTTGTTTTCGGAATGTTAATTTTTTATATGAATCCGTAACTATTTTAAACAAAAATATCGGTCTGTCTGCTTGTCAATCTGTGTTGTAGGTCTTGTATCGACTTAGTATATGACACAGATTTTTTTCTAGGTAAGACGTGGGATAAAAAAATTGAAGAAATATTTAATCTATAATATACGCTACTACGCAATTCTACAGTTAAATCGATGGAAGAATGAAAATTGAGATGGCTGACATAAGCTCATAATTGAAGTGTCTTTGGTTTAAGTAGAAGGGTGGGCTATCTTCAAACAAGATAGATATCTTGTTTGAAGATTTAGATAACTTTTTATTGTATATCAATACAAGTTGTACCCAATCTAACTTTTGAAGCATAAACTGCACAATTCCGACAAATCCAGTCTAATAGAAATTATACTTTTCACGAAAATTTGTTTGATCAAGATGTGTTTAGTAGTTTCTGAGATTAGAAGTAACTTTGATTTCATGTTTTTTTAGCGTTTGGTAGGCAAATGAGAAATATTGGACGTTCGTTGCCTCCATGAAACCCATCAATGTGTGGAATCTGACACGTATTTAGTCGATATTATTATTAACGATAGATGATATATAACGATTCTATGACTTACTGTTGCTCTTCCCTTTAACGCTGAGTTGGATATCGTAGAAGGTCTCCGCTCTTGTGCTAGTGCAATTGACATTCTTACATTTAATAAACGATGTCATTTTGCCCTCAAACAACTTCGGTACTGTACCCTCAACTACTGTTGCTTTCATTTTATTTTCAAGCTTATCTAAGAGAACCTGGAAATAGTTACAGACCTATAACATTAATGATCATTTACTTACATACATTACATTTTACTAAAATTCATGTAACGTTTGTTTGTCCTTTACTCACGGCTATAGATCGATTCTTATGTACTTCAATGTATAGACACTTTAGAGACCTACAGGATACAGAGGATACAAAGATTACGCGAGCGAAATCCTCTAAAAATCTCTATTTGATTAATTTATTTGATGGATAATATTAATATTACTTACTGTCTAAATTGATTTTGATTATAGTGACTGATTTGTATTGTGAACATTATATCTCTGATTTTCGATCCGGTCGTATGGTCACATATGGTTTATAAAGCCTATTTTAGACAGAAATGTGCAATCACACTTGACAAGGACGAGGTATCTGATCATTTGTGTATGTTATATTTTATGTATGTATTTTTCATTAGAGGAGGTAAAGTACATATTAATATACAATTGATTATCATTATCTCGAAACGAACATGATTTTACTGTCACGTATGTAGAAGGTAGTCGCAAACTGAACTTAGACGAACTATGATCCCGAGACCTTCAAAGTGACTAAGTTTTAATTTACCTATCAGAATTCTTAGATAATATACAACAACATCGTAAATATCTTGTCTCCAATACTTTAAAATTGTGAAGTAAAAGATGCCTCGTCATACAAAAGTTTTAAATACTTTAAAGTAGCTCACTCGCAAAAACTCTTGAACGTCATGTTGCATAAACGAATCCAAAGTCTCCCAGCCGAAGCTTTTCGTAAGTTTCTTTGTTGCAACAGGTTTCTCGGAAAATTGCAAATCGTAAAAAACGCGCTGAAGTGCAAATGCCACGGAGGAGGAACTGTCGTCGCCGACAGTTGGTATCTTGTATACGGCTTTACGTAAAACATTTGTGAAAAATAGCGTTTGGAGAAGTGAATTCATATAACATGTTGCTCCTTGATTTTTAAGTCCTGTCGAAGATTACAATTATCAAAAACTAGCGTCGTTATAGGTATGCGAATGAATACAATTTACTACATGAAGTAAGTTGTAAAGCACGCAAATAATTTCTTATCTATGTTCTTTGAAGATATTGGTGTTTTCCTATTAACTTATCCAAATGCACTATCTTTGACAGCCTCGATATTGGCTCTCATATCTTATACCATAGCAGCCAATCATCGTTATCCTACATTACATTACACATTATAACGTTTTGTTTCATGTAAGACGTTATCATGGTAGAGTAAATTTCGCAAACGAATTTTCTGCCTTTTCATCACTTTGAATGCCTGGAAGTGGCCGGTTAGGATATGTTTGCCATTTAAATAAATAATTTAGAGGTCATATATAAAATAAAAATTTTCTTTGAGTAGAGGATTTAAGCAATTTATAACTAACCAACGTATCCCGTATGCTTTTTAGAGTCCCAAGAGACACCGTGTGGAGCTTCAGCGATGACATGGGCTTCTATAGTGATGGAATCATCTTTGACAAAACCGTTTTCAACATTGAACAGTTCATCCCACGATATGAAGTGTGCAAAGCCCCAATCGTTTTCTTTGCTGGTAATATAGATTCCAAAATGTTATTCCATATACAACAAGGTAAGACATATTTTTTACTGATATGAGTTCGAAATATTAAAATCCATATTAATATATAAATGTTTAAGTTACATAGTTTATTTGATCTTTTTTATGGCCTTGGATTTGAATGAACCGATTATCATGAAAATGCATTTTGTTTATCTATAATAACACGGATGAATACCAAATGATATTAGGACATTTTATCTTGGAAAAAAGACTACCAATTTGATTCACCTGATACTATAGGTAGTATTAGTAGGCTGTATAGTCTTCGTTCCTTTGCTTGTTTTTATCACGAATTAAATAATAACAACAAAAAATATTTTTGCAGACAGCGACTTAAAGGTGTATCGCAATCATTTTAATATTCTTAAATCTAATTAAATTATTAGAAATATTGAAAACAAAAAGTTCAACACAAATAGCTAGAATAATGGTAAAAGTACTAAATAGGAAATTGTTGTTGGAAAAAATCGATGTTTTGACTCAATGCTTCCGCTTTTGAAAGACCTTGTTTGAGAAGTTAAATTAAAATTACCAGTGATACGTATGATGTAATTCTTTACAGCGGTGTTGCCTATCAGGCTTATGACACAGTAACTTCAGCTCCCCAAGACCGAAGCATGACCAGCCTGATGAATCACAATCTCCATTGCACTGTAAGAAAATTCCTAACGCTTTCTGCTGTTGTCGATCAGGCGTGGTCGTATTGCGAACGAGTATTAGAATTTTCCAAGGAAGACATCTGACGTAACACGGTGGGGATAGAACTTGTTCTTTGAGCTGGCTTATGTTTTCGAATGTATGGCGGAATGTTGCTTCTGATTTGGCCAAGTCCTCGTCATCCTGCTTAATTTCCTATAAACGGTTTATGTAATTATTCTTACTCGACCTGATGATAAGTTTTACATCATGTTTATTAATCATACATACTAAATAAATATTAACTAAAATATTGTTATTTGGGATTAAATATTATATATAAAATATTATAATAATTCAAGTGTATATATAGTTTTTGTGAAAATTAATGATACTATAAAATAAAGTTTATTTTGAAATATGCTGCAAAAGAGAACACTTTTAGTACTTTTATGTTGTGTTACTTTTATAATTTAACAGTAGGGCTTTTTTGGTGCTTTCGCATATGAAGATTTTAAGGCCACGTGTCGTGGTACCTATGACATTATCGCATGTCATGACCATGGGATACTTTTCCTTGTATTGAGAGCATACATAGGCTATATTTCATAATAAACTGTTCATACAAATTAGTTACTGTGACATTTGAATCCTTATTTTATATAAAGTATCGCATTTTCTGCGACAAAAATTATCTCAAGCTATGTCCGTCATATAAACTTTATGAACTATACACACACTAACTTTTATAAAAACCTATTCATTCCCAAGACCGTCAAAGGAGGTAGAAACAAACATCCAAACACAGTCGTTTTCAAATTTATATCTACATTTTTTATGTTTGCAGGTAAGCAAACTGCCAGATGGTGATACTGATAGTAAGTGATTACCACTGCCCGTAAACATTTACAACACCTAGAGAGTCGGTGCACTGCCTACATTATAGCGCCCTACCAACACCGCAGGGAAACTAATTTCACAATTTGTAGATGATGGAATATAAGAGTGGGCGTCACATACGTTCGACGATCGCCCAATATCGAGGAATTAATGTACATGAAGAAGAACGAATGAATGTATCGTACTTGAAAACTAACCAGACATGCCGTTGCTGGCGTCTGCGGTGGCCCTGTGACTGGTGGGTTGTCGGCGCTGTCAGTTTCGATCATTTTGAGCAGCTTTTACCCAGTACTGATTGATAATAATATAAATTATTAATTAGTCTGTTATGATAATCGAAATACAATAAATGGCAGACGTAAACCTAATTTTCACTAATAAATTAAAACATTTTGTTGATTATTATTTGTATAGACTAGCTGTGTCCGCGACGTCGTCCGCAATTATTTTTCTCGAAACCCTAAAAAAAAGTTAAGCCTAAGAAAGCTTAAGTTACTCCTTATAACATCAACTATCTGCCAGTGAAAGTTCTGTCAAAATCGGTCCAGCCGTTTCAGAGATTAGCTAGAATAAACAGAGAGACAGATAAAAAAATTAAAAATTGATTTTTTGATATAAGTACTATATACTTTCATATGCATTTACTAAAAAGCTGTTCTGTTGACTTTACAAACAGACACTTCAATTTTATTTATCTGTGTATTTTTACCTCGTTACTATACCTACCGACCGTTACTACCAGTTAAAATTTGACAAAAGGTCCATATAAGTAATGTTAAAATTCGACCGATGGTAAGGCAAGTGAATAAATAGTAAGATATAGGAACCGGCCATATATCATGCCAATGTTTGTTCAATGGGCATTGTATATAATTTATTTGTATGCTGAAATAATTTTGAAAATTTGAAATATTCAAAAACTATGTTTTCAAATGTAAATAAGTAACTGTGCTTTTATTACAGACCACAATTTCAAGATGCAATTTTAACGCTTCATTCTGCTACTGTTTTGAGGATTCTTCTGTAGGTCGCAACAATCAATTTGTTTTACTATGTTATCATTTCTTCTTATAGCACTTGATAATTAAATTTAACTTACCTTATGTTATATATACATAGTGGAAAGAGTTAAAATAAGGTAAAATTATAAAAAACTAATTTTGTTGTTTTAGATTTCAACATACCTACGTCACTGTATGGTCTTTGTGTTGTCATGATTGATGAGCTCCAAATTTGAAATGTTTAAAAAATAAAAATATTTTAATAAATAAAAAAGAAGTTTGAGGTTCTCATTATATTTTAATTGACTTAAAAGTTTACAAGATGGCGTCATGAAACTTGGAGTGTGGTGTTTTGTTCTGCAATTTTAATAAACGTATGATTTAGTCAAAAATGAACATCAGTTGTTACGATAGTGATTATTATGTGCAAGAAATTGTTGTGTGTGTTTTGTGTACAAAATCGTATTAATTTATTTTCATCGTTTTGGGAATAAATTGATTACCATACATTTAATAAAATTCAACGGACAACGTTGGAGATTAGTGATTCCTTTTTGTTTTTTTTCGAGTTGGATCCGTTTGCGGACACCCCTCTGCTCGGGGACATTTTTAACAGTGGAGTAGTGTGGGACTCATCGGCTTTTTCCTGGAATACTCACTAAACACCCCGGTGTTCCTCCTGATGTCATATGCCAGGGCCACGAGAACAGGCCGTGGCCGACACCGCAGCCCTGCCTGACATGAGCGCACACCTCCCTATGGGTAAGCTTCTCCTTGGGCCGAGGGTGCGTGGTCCCCCCGGCAACTTCGTGTTGTTTAGTATCGAGAGGGGTGCGCGCAGAACACCTCCGTGCCCCCCCTGCCCCTCTCGGTGGTCTGAATGCAGGTAACAGCTTAATTGTCTCCGTTTGATTCTCTTCGGCGAAGTCATGACCATCGTGCGCGGAAAGCGACGTTCTCTCTCTCCCACTCCGCCGCCTCCTTTGCTGACATGACTGTCTCACAAAAGGAGCGTCCCATCCGGTTTTACTTCCAACCACGGCAACAACACCGCCGGGAGCGAAAGGTCCTATCCGATGCTTGCGCCGAGAACACGGTGCTCTTCTTCCCATGCAGCGCACTCCTGCAGGGTGTGCAGCGCCGTGTCCTCGGCGCCGGCGCTACAATAATGGCACCCTGCCGTTTGTTCCTTGCCAATGTGACAAAGGTACCTCCCGAAACAACCGTGCCCCGAGAGGACCTGCGTCAGGTGGTACGCCAGGGTACCGTGCTGTCTTGCCTTGGGTCTTGTCTGCCGTTGGGTCCAGGCACGGGCTTGATCACCGCAATGGTAGCGTAGCGTGCACTGGGTCCGCAAGCCTGTCAGCCCACTCCACCATAAGCCCCTCTCTAAGCTCCGACCTTTTGCTCTCTATCTCCCTGGGAGCTGGTCAGAGATCACGGCGCTTAGTGATACCTAGAACAGAATAAATAAAGTTCATTTATACTGCAAAATTTAGACAACAGACACTTTTTGTTATAGTACCTGGAAGCGATTACCGTCGTCTTAGTAGCAATTTTAAGACACACTTTTTGAAAAAGTCCATATCGTAGCGCTGAAGGAAAACCTCAATTGGTAGCTCATTTCAAATTCCCAGGTTACGCAAGAGAAACATGTTTGTTATGAGCATTCTTAATGATTAATGCTCTATCTGGGATCCTCAATTTAGTTGATGAACAGTACCTTATAATTGAACTCGACCCAGTAGGTACCGGATAGCGGAAATTAATTAAATTCGCCATTGCCGTCTTGTGACGACATTATTCGTCTGGTCGGGAAGATTGACACTGGAGGTTGAACCCTTTAATTAAAGCCTGTAAATTATATTAAAAGTGAAGGTGTCGTTTCAGTAATGTTTATTAGAAATGATTGAAGAAACTCAATAGATTAAAAGACGACACAGTTTATAGAAATAGATTATGGAACTAAGTAAAGTTATTTTAGCATAGACATTATAGGTGAGTAAATATAACAGTAGTTTTTAGGGGTAGCTTGAAAAGTGGTTAAGATTTTTTTTAAATTCAGTTTTCAGTCCGTAATTTAGGTTAGTACTAATAAGACTTATAAACTAATTATTACCTACGAAATACGACAAGAACAGACACAAAACATTTATTATTTTTGATTTACTTTTGAAGTTCAGTTTTATATCCAAAAATATAAATTTTGACAAAAAGGATTAACAGATATAGATAAAAGGATATTAATTGTTCTCATGTATGTGTTTTTGTAGACCCTTTTGTAGAACCTTAAAAATTTATTTAAATGTGTGTTTTAAAGTTACTATGACAACTCCTCTAAAAAAAGAACTTTTAGTACCTGTCTATTCTGCAAAGAATTTATAAGAAAATTGCAACTGAGACCTACTTAGTTTCACCTATATTCCAGTCATTGCCCAAGATTATCTAGGTCAGGAAAGCGACTTTTGAAACAAGAGAAGGAAGTCGGGCGTGCCCTAATTAGTGAACCCTAGAGTTTCATATTTCTAACAATATATTATGTCACGCATATCTACATATCTGGTATATCAAACTTTTTTAGCTTATTTCCCTATTGTATTGAATATACATCTTTATACTCATAACATTAACACGTGAAGCAAAAATTTTGTAGGTAGGTACCCCTTTTTAAGAAAATTGCGCGGATGGAGGAGTATGAAATTTCGCACACTTATAGTTTATATAGAGAAGAATCGACGAATGCTAATATTTTTTAAAAATTATGCATAATAAATATATTAAATCAATAAAAAAAACATTACACACACTACCATGTATTTGACACACACTACCATGTAGTTGACACACACTACCATGTATTTAACACACACACGCATATATACTCTTTTGTTTATTGTTCAAGTCAAATTAACAGTGTAGCCTTGGCGAAATCTGTGACTATAGAAGTATAGTCTTTGACAACAAATTGTTATGGTCGAATTTCGACCACGGGCGACCACTAGTACTCATAATCAAGTGTAAAAAACCAAACCTTATTAATCCCAATTAATTCATATTGGTTAAGTATAGTGTATTCTACCTATAATGCCTGATGACTATAAAGTATGTTACTGAAGAGTTACTTGCGCCACTTATTCTCTTCAAGTCACAACATGTTGCGAAGCAATGGTAAATTAAATTAGGCTCTCGTAGAGTAAATAATAACCATAAATAAAATTAAAAATAATTAAAATGAACAAGTTAGTGGTAGGGTAAATAAAGCTTTAACAATACTCATTGACACTTGACATCTTTGTCTTCCGTGATCACAGCTACTGAAAAGTGGCCGAAACGTCGGAATAATAAAAATCAAATAAATTACCGCACTTAAAACCGTTAAAATGTAGTTTTATTATAAAAAAAACATGTTGCTTCGCCGAATGGCCATAGTAATCCGTTGTCCGATGTAGGTACCAGCCCCTCTGATCACTGAAGAGTAGAGTTTTGCTGTTTACATAGTAGTAATTTTTTAGTATAGAATGTCCAGTCTGTTTGTTTTCTTTAGTTAATTGTGATAATATTGTTACAAGTTGGGCCACCTGCATACTTATTGTCACATACCGACAAAGAAATGCTGCGCATTTTGTTTATTGCCCCTCCCACATTCAGAGTTCTTTTTGTTACTTCGTATTTAAAATTTGCAATTAGACAATAACCTATTGTTATTGTTTTCGACTTTGTTGGCCGTTCGCAGGAATAGATAACCAGGTGTGCAAATTACTATTTCTCGGAAACTCAGTGCGCGCGGCCGATTTTTTTGTACTGTATAGTTAGTATAAAGCAATGCCCGAATGGAGGGGTGAGGCAGTCAAGCGACGACTACGATACGAGTAAGACGTTTGTAGTACTCTCGATTAGCGATATAGACGACGGACTTTGCGCGTGTCGAATTGCATTGAATCGTGCAGTGTGAACTGGTTGCATCCAGTTTTATTTGTATTTGTTTTATACGTGTTTGTATAGTTCTAATAAATTCTATAGTAGTTCCAACAGCATTTTTAATTCGAGGCCTGTAGTTCGTAACAATATTATTATATAAAATTTAATTTCAAGTGTTAGATAATGATTTATAAATTTAACAGAAACTTTTTTAGTCGTGATAGCTAGATAATGGTTATGGTACCCGCGTGTAACCTATTAATCGGGTTCGACTCTTGGTAAGAGTGCATGCACCGCCTAAGTAGTTTTTCGGAACTAATGTGCATATTGTTACAAGTAATACATGTTAGTAATAAAGAAAAACTACGTGACGGTATTTGAATATGTGTGAAACATACCAATCAGTTATACTATCTGTTCACCAAAAATGAAGAGAGAATCGAGCCTAGTCCAGAGATATTTGTGAGTTAGTATAAGGATGTGTAAATACATACAATATATTGTACCTATGAATAAAAAAGGGTCTAGCAAACACTTTAAAAGCTAGAAAATATTTAAAGAGGGAGTGAAACTAAAAGGTATATTGAACTGTTTTCACTTACCAGTAAATATACCCAAGAGAAGGTTTAAATCGAGCCCTTTTTGAGATCGCCTATAATAGGGTCGGACTGGAATGACGAAGATATTCTAACATTTTTGCTTCAGTAATAAACAGTTTCTCATAAATTTAATATATGTAGTGACAAGATGGGTACGAAATACATAATTTAAATAGAAACATAATTTGTTTTAAAAACCCATTTTTGCAATTTCTTTCTCCTTCCACAGCGATAACACGTTGTGAAGCGGTGTACATATAGACCTTCCGTCTTATTCATAGTGAGCTAAAGTAAGTTTGAACGCTTCTTTAAGAACCATAAAGAAGCGTTTAAACTCACTCTAACTCTCCATGAATAAGACTGTTAGTTTTTAACTTGCCTTATCTTCAAAAAATGTTCTATTTTGAATTTTAACATTATGCATTATATGACAGTTTTGATGGAATATTCTTATTTTAAAGTAAACATTCATAATTATAAAGAAGATTTTGCGTTTCTACACATTAGTGACACTCATAGTCATAGTTTCTCAGAAGGTTTGTGTGCTAGATTAACTGTTCCTTGTAAAAACAATAGTTAATTAATTTTGAATTTATAAAATTACAATTTTATCTTTATTTCGTTACTGAATACACGAAGATAATTTTGAGTCTCGTTTTACAGTATTATCTCACGAAGTTAATAGAACAGATTGTAGGCTACCGGTCTTATTCATATTGAGTTAGAGAAAGTTTATTTAAGAGCCGTAAACAAGCCTTCAAACTTACTCTAACTCAGTATGAATAAGATCATTAATGGCTAAAACGGAACTTTTATATAATTTCATAGTCATTAGTCCTGTCTACAGGTTTTCATCTGCGTTACATACTTATGTTATCTGTCAATATTTAACGTCATTAACAACGTCACATTAAGTAACGTTTTAAACACATCACCATATATATTTTTTTATAGCTGGAGTATAGCAGACAGGCAGACGGCCCCGCATGAAATGGCCTATATCTGTAACATTATCCTAAATAAAGCCGCATCATTTAACTTGGGTCCGATTTTTCAATCATCAGTTAAAAGTTATTCATAGAACAGAATACAAGATGGGAAAATTAAAAATGTCTGTTGCGTGAATAAAACAGTTGAATTGGTTCACTTTTTAATGAAGTCAGGTTATAATGTATTCCACTGGTAGCTTTTATCTCATGATTGAAAAATCGATCCCTTAGTCTCGAGCCTATTCGAGACTAAGGGCGGATTTTGAAGGGACAGAAAGGGCCAAATTGATTTTTTAAATTCATTTACAAACACGTCGTCGTGTTGCCATGTGTTTAAGTTGTGTGTAAGTGAATCGTAACGGCCGGCATTACCCAGATAATATAATATCCCACTGAAACGACGTCATTTCTCGAGATAAATGGTATCCTAATAACAGGTTTCATGTGATCCTCTAACAGACAAATCGGCAAAAATTCTAAAACTTGCATTTTCGGAAGCTGCTAATATGAAATTTATTATATAAACTTTACCCCCCTACAGATATATTATAGTACTAAGATTTGCCCGCGACTTTGTTTGAAAGGTAACGTAGATTACAGTTGTTTTGCTAGTATTTAAAATCAAAGGGTATTTTCAGCAGGTCACGGATTTTTAAGTAAAAAAATAGATGAATTCCGAAGATTCCCGTAAGAACCCGGGAAAGTAATGTTACTAAAGGCACACATATAGCATCACATAGCATCTGTTCTACTAAAGATGTCTAATAAACATAAAAACTGTCATATCAAACAAGTCCTAATATCACGTGGTTTCGTAGTTAGAAAATACCGGGAAATGTAAAAAGTCTCTCGAATTATATTGTTTTAGTATCAGTTGGATCCGAATTAGCTGATTTTATGTATTATATCCACTTTAAAACACTCCCGGAAAAATTCCCGCGGGATATCTGGAAACAGATAAGAAATCTCAAATAAAATCATCGTATTCTCCATCCTTTAGATATATAGTCTATTCCAGTTTTTTTTTAAACAGCTTCAATATACAGACACAGCCTTTTTAGAATTTTATAATATTATAGATAGTTAGATGTTCGTGTTTATTTCATTTCGATATCTTGCAACATCCAAGTCCCGCCCGAACGAAGTGGCGCGTACATCTAGTAGATAATAACAATAAATAGAGGTGCGGGCAATATAGCTAAACACAATAATGGCCAGTGATAAATGAACCCGGGTTCGGGAAATTGCCTCGGCGGTATCCCGGGATTGACGTCTACCCTAGAATGGGGCAAAAAAATCTCATCCCATCGGATTCCAATCAGACTCGCTCATTTATTGCAAGTGGCTGATGGAACAAGATTTCTGTTGAAATGCGAAGTAATTCAGCCAATTTCCCGGCGTTATATATTATATTTGATCAATGAAATGCAACTATATTTATTCGTCTGTCAAGTTGAAGAGTAAAAAGCGTTATTATAAATATCATTTCAATTTGCTAGCTTGCTTTTTTAATACATAGATATAAAAAATACACATTAAAAAATATAAAAATTTGGTGTTCGCCTGCAGCCGGAGCTAAGACCGGTTACTGGTGGTTATAGTTCCAGATTCAGGAACTTTCTCAATAGGCGTGCCGTGCTCGGTAAAACCATTATCATTAACAATATTGGGCAATAAATATAATTAATAATTTTTTACTCATAAGATTTAATATTTAAACGCTCAAATTATTTAAGTATTATGAATCCATATGTGTAATATCGAAAACAGGAATTTTATCGTAAACTACGTATAGTATATTATTTTAGATATTCTTGGTTTATAAGTTACAAAGCATACTGCTGTATCCGATCATATACAAAGTTTCTTGATCTCTAACTGTGGTCTTTTGAGTTATCTCTTCATTATGAAGAGTTGGAATACGTAACTGTTCGAGGCTAATGAAGTTCGTCTGAATTTCTAATTGACTTTGCTCTATGGCAAAGTTGGCTTTCAACGTTTCATGGGTTGCGACTTTGTCCCGGGATTTAGTTGAAACTAATTTTGTGCCACCGAGTTGAATCTCTCGAGTGCTTTGACTCTCACTTGTTGATGGGGTGTACGCTTAAATTAAATATTAAGTTAACTATTTTAATATACATAAATTATAAATTAGTACAATTAAGAAAACTAGTCGTCGCCCGTGCTCGAAATTCGACCATAATAATTAATGTCAAGACTATACTTCTATAATGAAAGATTACGCCATGGCAACAATAAACAAAAAAGTATACATGCGTACGTGTGTCAAATACATGGTAGGTGTGTAATGTTTTTTTTTATTGATTTAATGTATTTTTTATGCACAATTTAAAAAATATAAGCCTTCGTCGCTTCTTCTCTATATAAACTTCTAGCTTCTGCTCGCAGCTTCGTCCGCGTGGAATAGTTAAAAAAAGTAAGTTAAAAACAACCCCTACGATTTTGAAACATTCTTCATTGGTGCTCCGCTCCTATTAGTCTTACGGTGATGACATATAGCCTATAGCCTTCCTCGATAAATGGGCTATCTAATACTGAATGGATTTTTCAAATCAGACTTATAGTTCCTAAGATTAGCGCGTTCAACCAAACAAACAAACAAACTCTTCAGCTTTATATATTAGTATAGATAAGTGTGCGAAATCGTGTAAAAAACTGAGTTTGGGCTAGATAAATAAAAAGAAAATCAATATTTAGCTAAACGTGTTGCTGGGGAGTTTCTTGCTGCTTCTTCTCCTAAATAGCAATAACACGTTGCGAAGCGGCATACATAGAATAGGAAGTAAAATTATTTTTTTACTTATATGTATGACTTTCGAAAAATGGATTGCAGGGGAACGTTTTTTAAAAAAACCGTTTGAATTTGAATATCGAGGGGATGGAATGGGAGGACAGACAGGAAGAACGGGATATGTAATAGGTAGAGATGGGATAGGGAGAAGGGGAAGTGAGTCATCGGAACTCTCCTCATCGCACGAAACACGTTTAGCTTAAGGGTAACCGTTTCACGCTGATATTTTGTAAGAGCGTTTTATCACAACGATCGAGCCACCCTAAGAGCTGAAACTTAAATTCTATTCTACCTATAATCCCTTGAAACTACGAGTAGAATACTGTGCCTATGTCATCATAGTCCATAGGTAAGATTCCTAAAAGACTGGCTACGTGCCTCGCTGGATTGCCATATCTGTTGTCCGAAGTAGGTAGTAAGTAGGCCTTCCGATCACCCGAAGATTCAATTAAAAATTTTGAAATCTCTTTCTAAAAGCTTGTGGCTCATTTTAATATCATGGATCTGGTCACATAAATAATAGGTTAGGGAAAAAGTCTTTTCGCATATAGTATGTATGAACTTGTAATAAGATCTCTTTGGCTATACCATTTGTATCTGGCTGGTTTTGGTATCATTAAAACGTTTTAATTTTAAAGAAGACAATTCCAAATTCAAATTAGGAAAATGTGTGATGTTCATTTGTTTTCTTATTGTTACAATGAGTGAATCCAATGAAGAAATTCGATACCTTTTAAAATTTTACTACAAAAAAGGTAAGAATGCAACACAAGCCGCGAAAAAATTTGTGATGTTTATGGACCTAATGCAGTATCTGTGAGAGTAGCGCAAATTTAGTTTAAGCGATTTCAATCCGGAAATTTTGATATCAAAGATGCACGTCGCTCTGGTCGCCCCGTTACGGACAAAATTGATGCTATTTTTGAAAAAGTGGAGCAAGATCGGCGTATTAGTAGTTACGATGTAGCTGGAGAACTGGGAATTGACCACAAAACTGTTTTGGCTCATTTGAAAAAAGCTGGGTACACAAAAAAGCTCGATATTTGGGTGCCTCAGGAGCTCACTGAAAGAAACCTAATGAACCGTGTACTCATTTGTGATTCTTTATTACGACGTAATGAAACCGAACCATTTTTGAAGAAGCTGATAACTGGTGATGGAAAGTGGATCACGTACGACAAGAACGTGCGAAAAAGATCGTGGTCAAAGGCCGGTCAGGCTTCACAGACTGTGGCGAAACCCGGGTTAACTCGTAACAAGGTGATGCTGTGTGTATGGTGGGATTGGAAGGGCATTTTTCATTATGAGCTGTTACCGCCAGGCAGGACCATCGATTCTGAACTGTATTGCGAACAACTGATGAGATTAAAGCAAAAAGTTGAGAGAAAGCGGCCGGCATTAATCAACAGAGGGGTGTGGTTTTTCACCATGATAACGCTAAACCTCACATATCTTTAGCCACTCAGCAAAAATTACGAGAGTTTGGCTGGGAGCTGTTAATGCATCCGCCGTATAGTCCTGACCTTGCACCTTCAGATTTTCACCTGTTTCGGTCTCTGCAGAATTCCTTAGGCAGTGTCAGGTTAACATCACGAGAGGACTGCCAAAACCACTTGTCGCAGTTTTTTGATCAGAAGCTCCAAAATTTTTATAGCAATGGGATCACGTCCCTACCTACAAGATGGCAAAAAGTTATCCAACAAAATAGCACCTACATACTTTAGTCAAATGTAAATAAACTTTATAAAAAAACCTTTTGAATTTTTATATAAAATGCGAAGAAACTTTTTCCCCAACCTAATATAAATAAAACTAGAACGGGTTGAAATAGGGGATTAAAGTTTGTATGGGAGACCAATAATTTCTCAAGTTTATAGGTATAAAAATTCATAATCTACAAAAAAATGCGATAGTAACTCGATCTGTCTGTCTGAATACCGAAAGTGGACATAGATACTTTTCATGCCGGGAGATGGGATAGTTTGCGATATAAAATGAAGTAAATCTTCCGAGGGCAAATAGCACCGATATAAAAATATAATGCAATGTAACCTGTATTAACGCCTGCTCTTTAAACAAAAGGTACACACTCGAGTTTGACCCACGGGAGAGCCGCGGGGTAAACTTTAGTATATTTATATATCAAAACGCTCTCGTAATGTTAGCCGCGACGTCATCAATGGTCCCAATGAAAGAAATTTGTTGGTCTAATTCTCAGCATAATACCAAGCTTAGTTCAATTTTAAGGTATTACTTAGCTAGCTTTCATTGCGTTTTTATTTTTGGTCTTGCCGCCAAATTATTATTTTTCTTTTTTATTCATCGTGAGTCTATTGGCGCTATAATCTCTTACGATGTAATGTTTAACGTTGTGACTGACTATAAGCCCTTTTCAAGCAATGTTTTCAATATTACGGATCAAACGTTGAAGCTATTACGTCAGATCGAGACGTAATATTTAATTAAAAATTGATCTTTTTAACATAAACACAATTTTTGTTCAGAAACAATAATAAATATTATGCAACTGTTATCTATTTCTGACAAATATTTTTTGATAACAATTAATAATTCATACATATTACAAGCTCATTCACTGAAATTTTTGTCAAGAAGGTAGAGGCCATACACTAATGTATGCGTTAACGGTGTTGTTTTTTAAGGCTTTAAATAAGATGCATACGGCCACAGCCTAAGTCTTTATCACTAACGCAAGTAAAGCCCGGCACATAAAGTAAGCTCGTCTTTTTAACACAGCCATTTGAAATCACTAAAAATTTAGAAATTTTCGATCATTTAGTTTTTTCACTAGATTATAATAATGAGTTTCGGTGAAGAAGTTATTCAAAATTGATGTTAATAAAAACTTACTTAAGATCCACAATGGGCCAAGTACGACTTACAAATCTTTCCATATTGTTCATTGAAAAGGACAGAAAGTAAAATTTGATAATGTGAACAAAAATTTTAGCAAAATAAAATAAGCACGTAAGCACATTTACGTATTTATTTTATTTTTATTTTAAGGGTCTCAATAGAAAATAACCCCGGGTGCCAACCCATGCTATGCCGCCACTGGAAAAACTTAAAAGGTACAATGGATACCTTACAAATATTAACATATCACCGTATCTTTAAGCATTCTTAAAGGTAATTAAACGCAAAAGTGACAATGTACGTCTTCTAGATGGCGTGGTAATTCGATGCTGTGCAAATGGCTTGCCCGTAGTCTCGGTGTTGCGTTACTGGCGACAGGGGACGTCCATTTCCTCGGGGTGAAGCGCTAACTCAATCACCGCTCGACGGGATTTTTCCCTCCATTGAGTTTACCCTACTACGACGCGACGGTACGAACGTGACCCGAAGGCCCCCGGCCTCGGTGAGACTTCAAAGTTCGCTGCTATTTTACTTTCCGTTTTTAAATAATCCGTACTAAAATGAATGGATAAGTGAAATTATACTATTGTATTTATTATACATAAAAATTAAAGTGGTATAAATTGTTATGATAGCTATAATACAATGGACAGTCTTATCATCGAATACGATGTCTGCCTTCTATATTAATTTATTATTGACATAGAAATAATCTTTGAAAATATATAAATGTACTCTAATTTTTTTATAGGTGAGAGTAAAATAATACTTTTTTCTAATGTTGATATTAGACGTATCAAGTAAATTGAATTAATTTGATTTAGATGCATAGTACTGACGACGGTATTCAATGACATTGAATGATTCAAGTTTATGTTTATATAGATCATTTTGGTTGATTCATCCAAATTGAAATACAGAAATTAACCGTCTAATATCGGATTAAGCTGGCAGAGAATAATTAATTGTAATAGTGTTAGTAGTAACACTAGTTATAAGCCTAACACTTAAACTACACGTAGTGGTAGAGTCGTTAAGCGAACGATAACGTTTCAATGAGCCATGTTAGATAATATAATAGTTAATAAGTTCAACGTACAGATTCGATTCCTGGGTTGATTTAAATGTGTGGAGTCAGATATATTTTTTAGTTAACTTAGATTAGTAATTTAGTAATGTGGGTATTATTATTCACATATATATTTTATTTTCAAGTTTTTTACATTTTACTTATAAATATCTTATAAAAAATGATGTACATTAATTTATAAAAAAATATAAAAACTGATCTCCGATGGCAGTGAGGCCTAGGGTCGAGGCTACCGGTGGTTAAGGCTTCAGACATAGGAATCTCCTCACAATACGGGCTGTGTCCAACAGAGCTGCCTTCTGCATCCAACCCTTCACCCAGATACCAAGCGAGAGCCTTTCAAAGTGGCCATCAAGGCTCTTCGCTATTAGTCCATTCACTGACACCACTATCGGTACTATGATTGTAGAGTCTAGATTCCATATGGCGGTAACCTCGTGAACAAGATCAATATACTTTATTTGTTATATCTTTCTCGGCATTCAGGAGGTTACCATCATGGGGAATCGCGACATCTACAATTATAGCACGTCTTGCAAACCGATCAACTATCATTATATCGGGCTTGTTGGCGACAATAGTCCTGTCTGTGATAATTGATCGGTCCCAGCAGAGCATATATTGGCCATTGTCAAGAACTGGCTCGGGCTTGTATTCGTAATAAGGTACCTCGGATGAGAGAAGTCCGTATTTAAGAGCAAGTTGCTGGTGGATGATCCTGGCATTTATTATTACATTATCCTGGTATTATTATTATTTATTTTTTTGGAAAGGGACTACTGTAGGGACACAGTTTGTCAGCATTTGTCAGTTCAGCAGTATTACGCTTTGCGTGTATTTGCGGCTGCGCCCGCAAGCCCCTTCAGTCGTGTATAAACGCCAGTACTATACAGATGTTTCGTGGTTCCCCTTCTTGCACGTAACCCGATACCGTCTCCAGCCACGTGCCACCACCTCATCATCTAAAACCGTACATACCGAATGGAGTTTATGTCCAATTTTAAACAGTAAATTAATGAATAGTAAGATATAGGAACTGCTATTAATGTAGTATCATAGGTATCTATAGGCGACGGTATGCAGTTACCACCGGGGTGAAAGTCCGTCTGTTCTCCTGGAAGCAAATATAAAAATACTGTAAAACAAGCAAGCTTTAGTAATCCCAATGAAATCTTTTTAGGCTGCATGACATGAGTAACGTACGTTATTTGTATTATAATGAAAGAGATAAAATGGAATATGAGAGGTTTTTAAGAGCATTAAAACTTACGTGAATAGTTTCAACTAAAAGCTTTTAAGGAATTAGCTATGTTTATATTCTCGTTTGTATGGTAAGTAGTGTTACGTTTAAAAGATTTTGAAGATCATATACATACATATAAAGCTTTTAAAACATTACTGGTGGCAGGGATGTGTAAGCCTGTCTGCGTATGTACCACCGTCTTGCTTACTTCTTCCGCCGAACAATATCGCTATATTCCGGAATGAGGGGTAGGATACGCAGTGAAATTACTGGCATTGAGACTAAACAACTGATCACAAGGCAGCACGTATGAAGAAAGCCTAAAACGTTATAGGCGACGATGATAATTGGTGATGGTGACTGGCTCGTCTACTTGCTTGCCCATCTTTCTCACATAAAAAATGTTGTATATTGATATAGAATTTATGACCCTCATTGCATAAAATACTATATACATATATAATACTATACTTATGTATGAATATGTAGATTTAGTTACTATAGAGCAGATGTGCGTTAGGATTTCTTTAATTATTTTCGTTAATAACGGAACCTCTTATACAATCGTCATAAATCCCTCTATTTGTCTATGTACATATTATCACAATCACTTTTCTCAAAACTATCGGATCTATATCGTTGAAATTGGGCAACAGAATAAAGAAGTGAAATTATAAAACTTAAAATTAGGAGTGGCTATCATATGTGATGATAAACACCTAACAAAGTAAAATTAACACTCATTAAATACTGGTGCTTTCATTTCTAGTATTCTTTTCAATAGTATGGATGACAATCAAAGTGAAATATGACTGCTAAAAGGACAAAAACTTAGGTTGGTACGTCAGGGTTTGGAAGTCGCTCAAACGTAGAACATTGCTAATTAGAAGCGCACTAGCAGCGGGTGCTGTATCCCGTTGGAATGCACAAAGTTACAACCCACCTTTTATACTGCAACTGCACTTTACTCAGAAACATTTTTACGCCATGAGTGAGGGCAACGCGCCGACGTTTTGCCTTTTTATTGAAGCTTGCTGGTTCCAAATATACAGCTTTGAGCGATGTTGAACATTTTTCCCTTTGTCTATACTTAATATTATAAAGAGGTAAAGTTTGTGAGTTTATAGCGTTGTAGGGGGTAATCTGCGAAACTACTGAGCCGATTTAAAAAATTCTTTCACTGTTGGCAAGCTTTTTTTTTTTTTTTATGGTGGGCGAAATGCATTTCGCACATACCGGGTCCTTTGCTAGGGATTAGACCGTTGTTGATCATGGAGGCTTTCCACTGAGGCAATCCAAACAATAATCAACCGGCTTATGTGGAGACTCGACTAATCAATACCCCACTAAAATCACCCTCCTCCCATGTGCCCCGCGCTTATGGTAGGAAAGGTGTGAGATACAGAACGTAGTTACGCCCACACCGATCCTAGCGTACAAGTGCTTAAGAATGCCCCAGGAGAGGCAAACTCACTTCGTAAACAGGGGTGAAGACTCCTCTGCTCCCTAGATGCTAGAGGGCCCCTGCAGCGGTATTTCAGGGAGGGAGGTCATGCGCATACCTGCGCCTCCGGGCTCCCGACTGACGTCGGCGCCTGCGAGACGCATGCGCACTACCATCTCTCTCCCTATCTCGTTCCGCGGCCTCCTTATGAGACATTACCGTCTCGCAGAAATTGGCCGCACCCACCCAACAATCGTCTCTGTGCTTGCACCAGATCGCCCAGCGATTCGATCGGTCCTACAAGTGTCTCGAGTTCAAACCTCTGAGGTGCCCATGCTGCGCACTCGACTATCGTGTGTAACGCCGTGTCTAGCGCGCCACACTGGCGGCATTGGGGTGAAGGCAAGCAGCCCGCAATCTGACACAGATACTTATCGAAGCAACCGTGCCCGGTAAGTATCAACATCGCCTTTACAGATGTGGATAAGACTGGTCTTATCCACATCTGTAAAGGCGATGTTTATTTATTACGTGAACTTACATTGGATAACGTTCATGGGCCATTCAGTTTTAACCATGGTAAATTATGTAATTAAACGATAAATAAGTCCACGAAACGTAACGTAATAGACTACATTAGCAGGTATAAGTACAATGTTTAAGTGGAGCATTATTTTGTTGAAAAATGCTCGTGTAATTAAATAACAGTGTGTATTAGGTCTTTTTTGCATACTGTGTGCGGGCTTTATGCATGTGCCTTTTGCTTTTACATTGTACTTTGTGAAGTTTTTATTGTTTTTTTAATAATAAAGTTTGTCATTTATACATTTACCCATTTATTTTATCAATGTAATTGACAGAAAAGGTTATAACTATGAGAAATACTTTCGAATTTGTTTTATTTTCAGCTCTATGACACTAATAGGAAGTCAAACAACTGCGTGTTAGTACCTAAAAGTTTGCCGAAGACAAACATTTTTTAAACTTTGAAGCGAATATCTTACAGCATATAATATTGACTTTTAAAATAAAAATTCACTAAGCAACGTATATTTTTGTAATTTTACTACAACATTGTGAAGCATAATATAGACTATACTTTCCTGTAAAATTTCATTTACTAGTTTTTGGGAAAACTGGCTGTTATCAACGTAAATAGATTGAAAGAAAGAAAAGTCTATTTGATGAAATAGCGACGTACTTACATTGCTTACATCTATCTTAAAAAAAACATATTTTGAAAATTGATATGCCGTATTTTCAACAAACGATTGAAGAACGAACACACAGATGAATGGACCGCCAGAACGATTTTAAAAAGGTTCGTAGTTTTTTTATAAAATGTCTATAGATATCTAAAAATGTGTTGCTATCAAATAATACTATCTTGTAAAGTAGTTCATTTTGTTGCGTGAGTTCAGCAGACAGGCAGACGGCTCACCTAAAGGAAAGCGGTTACTATTTTACCTATGGACATTTCTAACAACAAAGATGCTACCAATGTGCTGCCACTCTCTAAAGGGAAACTGGAACCTGGCCACTAAAGCCTTATGCTGAAACACAACTCAAGGTAGTTTGGCGGTATATTCTAGACTAGGGGTGGTAGTCATCCAGACGGGCAAATTCATTTTGTCACCTCTTACGACAGGCCGCCCGGCCGCAGGAAAAGTATTCTTTCTCCATTTCGCCATGCATTGAAATATTTATACAAAAAGGATTTGAATGGTGGTGTATGCTTTAATGTACATAAAATACAAAGAACAGTAGCCATGAGTATGAGTTTTTCCTGAAAGCCATAGTACTGCACCGTATATCAACGTTTTGATGAAAAATGTTTTCATAAAAATCTCGCCGAGTTCGTTCCACGCTACTCACTGATCTTTTAATCTCTTAATTACATGAGAGCAGCAGCAGTGTGCGGGGTATTTCGGCAAAATAACCATGCAAAATGGATGGCCTCCCCCTGCGGCCCGCGCACCCTGAATATGAATTATTCTTTCGCTGTTACAGCTTGGACGCATATTTACATTTTATATGAGCACCTACAACGTTGTACGTGCCCATTTCACTGGGTTAGCGTTTTTGTAGCGCTACCGTTGGCGAATTTTTACGCTGTTTTTTACAGGGTTCGTGTTATCAATAGCGCTGAATGTGTATATTTTTTATATGAGATTCATCGCTAAAGAGTTTCGCAGTTTCCTCCTTTTGCCTGTTTATCACCTAAGCCCTCGGTGGGCCACCGCAAAGCTACTTTACGAGCTCCGCCGAGCGCTAGCGGCCGCAGTAAAATTTCAATATCCTCCAAAATATGGCATTTCATTTAGAATACTTGCTGAAATACCAAGATACGATATAAATGTTAGATGGATTTGTTTACGATTATGTTATGTTCAGTAGGTATAGTCCATTAAAGCGGAGCGAACGTGAGGAAATTACATAATCTAAATAAAATATATTTTATGTTATTTATGAATATTATTTAGAACTAGATTCTTTATTACGTTTAATGTTAAGGTCGCTTTCTGATTTGTCGGTGCTTAATCGGTACTATCCTCGGTGTACGCGGTACCGAAAACTTACCGAGCGCTTATAACCTACGAGCGTTTCTTGATTCGCTCAGTGTATGCCGCTTCCACATCGATACCGAAAGAATCAGGAAACGTTCATAGAATATTGGAGCTCGGTAAGCTTTCGGTAGGTACCGCGTACACTGAGCATATCGAGTCCCCATCGCTGCTGCGTCAAATCAGAACGCAGCCTTATTTGTGATTTTAAACATGCCTTGTATATTATGCCTATTTCATAATTTGACCGGTTGATAATTTGTGAATGTTGACGACAAAATTATATTAAAAATGATATTTGGTGACCTAGTCGAGATGGTCATGCCAATCTGACTTTGAGAAAACGGCCGTGCTAAGATTGATGTTTGTGATTGTGAATAAATATTACAACAAAAATGTATCGAAGTGTAAGCGAAACTTCTTTAGGGACTATCGGCACTAGGTAATACTAACTAAAGTATTTTAACTCTTATTGATACTATTAACTATATTAATTAATGAAAACTGATAAGCTACCTTGGACGAGCCTAGTGGGGCATATTGTCCGTTTCACTGATATAAGGAAGCTCCTGCCCAACAGTTGGATGTTTATGGACTAGACACACACACATACACATTAGTATAGTAACATCTGTTTATTAATCGTGTCTAATGCAAATTAAATAAATATATTTTATGATGGGATTTGATTTTGATTTGTAATGACACTTTTAAGACTTACTTCGGTATACATATATAAATTATTACTTACATAGTATTATTTATGCGTTCAGTAAATATTCTAATAATTTTTTAAACTAGTACCATTGGAACAACTGCCACCAGCCGCGCAAGTCGTCTTAATCTTCATGAAATGCGAACCAGAATGGGACAATACAGAGGAAAATGCCTCTGGGAGGGCCGGCTTGGAAAAATTACGAGAATCGTTGTCCTAGCGCCATGGAATATGTGGTTTCAGGTTATAATTATTAAGAAAACTAGTTATTAGTACTCCTAATATGTCCATCTACTAACGAAAGAACTAATTATTTGATTTTATTGTAGGTATGTGTACTTTCTTTCAATAATGGAACGAATACTTCCGCAGATTTTTTTTTTTTCAGGCGGGGGTAATGCATTTCGCACATACCGGGTCCTTTGCTAGGGATTAGACCGTTGTTAATCATGGAGACTTTCCACTGAGGCAATCCAAACAATAACCAACCGGCTTATGTGGAGACTCAACTAATCAATACTCCACTAAAACCACCCTCCTCCCATGTGCCCCGCGCTTATGAGTAGAAAAGGCATGAGATACAGAACGTAGTTACGCCCACACTGATCCTAGCGCACAAGTGCTTGAGAGTGCCCCGGGAGAGGCAAACTCACTTCGTCAACAGGGGTGAAGACTGCTCTGCTCCCTAGATGCTAGAGGGCCCCTGCAGCGGTATTTCAGGAGGGGAAATCGTGCGCATACCTGCGCCTCCGGGCTCCCAACTGACGTCGGTGCCCGCGAGACGCATGCGCACTTCCATTTCTCTCCCAATCTCGTTCCGCGGCCTCCTTTTGAGACATTACAGTCTCGCAGAAATTGGCCGCGCCCACCCACCAATCGTCGCTGTGCAGCATAGCTTGCACCATATCGCTCAGCGAATCGATCGGTCCTACTAGTGTCTCGAGTTCAAACCTCTGGGGTGCCCATACTGCGCACTCGACTAGCGTGTGTTTCCGTGGGATACTTCCGCCGCTTTGCTTATCCCGCCTCCACCAGTGTCAACCGGGTGGAGGGGCATCCAATACTATATATCCTTTTTTTTAGTCGCCGCGGAATGATTTAGGTCTATGAGCGGTATGTGGGATTGGTTCCTGGTAGGGTTCCTGGTGGCCCGCTATGCACACACCTTCACAGAGAAAGGAGTTGTGAGATGTTGTCCGCTAGATTACCCAATAAATCTACCGGAGTCCGGGATTCCGCATTTCTACATAACCTCTAAGCGAAGGCTACGTAAAACTCGATCGTTAGACTATCCACTAAACCTAAATCTGTGCCCTTATCCCATGGTTTTAAGGGACGCCACAGGAACTAATTGATAGACACTACGACTGTGATACCCCTACAACGGCTTTCACTGGGGTGCCTCGGGTTGCGCTTTTTCTATTTTACCAATATGGGAAGCCCGTAGAAAACCCCGAGCTCCGCGATCGGCCGTTCGTCTTTTGAGGCAGAATGCATTTCCCACACTACCAGGTCGTTTGCTAGGGATTAGACCAAAGCGATGAAAGGTGAAGCCACTAGTAGCCAGCAGAGTCAATCGCCGGCATATGTGGAGACTCGCTAAGCAATACTCCACTAAAACCACCCTCCTCCCATGTGCCCCGCGCTTATGGCAGGAAGAGCGTGAGACTTAGAACGTAGTTACGCCCACGCTGATCCTAGCGCATCAGTGCTTGAGAGTGCCCCGAGAAGAAGGACAAACTCACTTCGTCAACAGGGGGAGGAGTCCTCCGCTCCCTAGATGCTGGAGGGCCCCTGCGGTATTACGGGAGGAGATCTTGCGCATACCTGCGTATCCGGGACCCCGACTGACGTCGGTAGCCGCGAGACGCATACGCACCTCTCTTCCTTTCTTGTTCTGCGGCCTCCTTTTGAGACATCACTGCTTCGCAGAAATTGGACGCACCCACCCAATGATAGTCGCTATGCAGCATGGTTTGCACCAAACTGTCCAGCGAATCGATCGGACCTACGACGGTCTCGAGTTCAAATCTTTGCTGCGCACTCGACCAGCGTATGAAACGCAGTATCTTGTGCGCCACATTGGTGACATTGAGGGGAAGGTAGACAGCCCGCGATATGATTCACAAACTTATCGAAGCACCCATGCCCGGTAAGTATCTGCGTCATCCTGAAGGTCAGGGTCCCGCGTTTCCGCGAGAGCCATCACAACAGGTGCGGGTGCACCGCGTCCACTGTCTCAATGCCTGCCACAGGAGTTTCCAACTCTCTCGACCAGGTTTGGATCATGGACGCGGTTTCCCGCGTCCTGATCGCCTGGAACTTAAATGTAATCAAACTATTACAGCTTAATATTTTGTGCGATATGCATCAATGGTTTGTAAGTAGCAAATTGTTAAACTTGGAAGTCTTACATAGGCAAAGTGCACCTACCCTAAAACATTGATTTATTTTGCAGGTTTTAATATTGCTAGACGTGATTTATATGTTCCTATTACATCTACTACTACTGTATTACCTCGATGAATCGTGGCTATTTCTGGACTTGACTTTAATTTTTGGTGAAATATTATTTTTAATTGATGTAATCATACATTTACTTCACACTTTTTGGCCTTTACTTCGTTTACACGTGAAAGTGTACAGAAGAAATTACTTTATGCTTGCACTTGATGTCTTAAGTTTGATACCTTTGGCAAATGTTGGTAAGTATTTAAATTGTAGTCGTTCTAACGTAGTGACTAAGGGAACCCGCATCTCGTTCCAACGACCTGGGCTTGAATGTTGGATCAAAACCAGACTCTGACATCACATATAAGCGGTGAAGTTAACATCGTGAGCAAACCGGCACATCCAGATCAGCAATGTGTGAAACCCGCAATTCGTCTTGGACAAGCGTGGTAGATGCATACTCTATAATGTGTGTTCCCCTGAAACAAACATACAAATATTCAAACAAAGTAATTTATATATTTTCATATTAGTATGAGCTGTACATTATGTACTGTGTATTACACTACGAGACAGATTGGTGTCTAAAGAATAAGTTATACTTCACTCTAAAGGCGGTGAATGCTTTTTTCAGGCACCCGCATCAAAAAAGAGTTTGATCATTTGGTATTGGCTGGCAGATGGTTATGCATTTCAAGAATATACAGAATTTTTCCATTTTTCCAGAGAATTAATGAACATGTGAGTAGATAAGTAGAAGTAACTTTTTTTAAAACACCAACGACTTACAAAAAGCAATAAACAAATATTTTCTTAAACAATTTAATATTTACTAGAGTTTTCTGCTGATATTGAAAACTCAGGGTTACATAATAACAAATTTTATATCAAGGCAGTATAAAATCATTAAATCATCATGCCTTTGTCTGTCATTGTGGTAAACAATAACAACGTCGAATTAATTGTATATTTTTTTATATTTGTGTATCAATTTTAGAATAATACGTGTGTTCAAAATTCAAATTCAGCACTCACAATTACAGATTACATTGTATATATCTCACAATAAAAAGAACCCTGCTTACTCCGTTCGATATCTTTGCAGATTCGTGGCTCGCGTAAAATAATATATTTTTTTGAACACCTGGTGACTGTAATGCTGATGTTGCATGCAAGCACCTGCTTGTGGTATAACTTACATAAGGATTCATCTGTTTCGAACCTGACATACAATCTCGGTTATCCAGCTACGTTGAATACAAGGAAGTTTACCTTTAATAGGTAATCAATTTAATCATGCTTAATTACATAATTGATATATTCATTCAACTACAGAGACAATCCACTAATTTGCTTGTGCATGCATATTATGCGTGTTGGTATTATTGTGGTAACAAAATTTTTGGAAAATTATTTTATGGTTCATCAAAAGATACCGAATTTTGAACTAAACAATTTAAATATTTATTAATAATTTATAATTTTAATGCATACATAAATACAGATACATTTATAAAATACCTATTTATTTGTGTATATAAATTTCTTTACATATTACATACATCATAGAATATTTCATTTTTGGTACGAATTGTAAGTGATGATCTATTATTTAAAAGAAAAAAATATATAGTTTCGTAGGAAATGTATTTTAAGTAAGAATTAATTTTATATTCGTATCAAAATATCAATCGTTCAGTAAAATGTAAGTTTTAAGTTTTTGCAAGTCAAAGAACTACAATTTGATTGAGGCCAGAGTGAGGGGTTAAATTAATCTGGCATTTACCTGATCCCCATTTATTTGCTTGAAGTTTAGTCTAAAATTTGATATTCTTGATTAGGCGACAAGGGCTAGATCCAAAAAATTGTGTGAAGCCGTATTTAAATTGGAAAAAAAATTAGTCTCGTTCTGATTTAAAAACAATCTTGACTTTATATATTTTAGAAGAAGTAGCCGAAGTATAACCAAATAAACAATGTTTATTACGTGTTTATATTTCGCATACAGTTACAGGTCGTGCTGGTATTATTGCGCATGTCGAATGTTCAACGTCATATTTGGAGACTCGTTTCCTATAGTAAGTCCTTCATTACATAAAGTCCTTAAACTTTTTATCAAGTAAACAATTCACATGTTTTTTTATTTAACTAATATAGTATTGTAGCAAAATCATCATATTTTACTGTATTTCTCTCAGGTAAACACGTGCTACTTTTAAAGTTATTAATCATAACTATAATGCAATTAGCTTTGATATTATTATAATAAAATTGTTATGAATATTATGCGGCTGGTCGCTATAGGAGAACAATATCAGAAGTCGTCACCAAGGCTGTGGGACTGTTTTTACGTTGCTTGCTCGCTCGTGTCATATTTATAAGTTAGACGAAGCTCGCTAGGGAAAGCGATCTCCCTGGCAATATAAAAAGGGTTTGACCGCTGTAGTCAGATGTGAGTTGGACGACTCCATCCAGAGTCGCGGTGCTGGCTAAGCAGTTGTCCCATGATCCTGGTTTAGTATGACAGAAATAAGACTGTGGTGGTTTTAATACATGATTGATATACGGTAGTGGCGGTACTTCACATTTTATCCGCGAATAGGTATGTAGCATATTCAACTGCCACAAAAATATGTTAGGCATTTTAGCAATATTTACATATTTACAGGTTTATTCATACATCGAATCTCTGGAACAGAAATATTACGTTTTTATGTTACAGAACGACATGGAAAAATGGTTGACCTCGGCACTGATGCTTATTGGCTTTGTATTCATTCGTTACCGATTTATAGGCACTTTGGCTTGGGAATTTATTCTGGAAAACAGTCGGAGATCAAATTTTGTTGATCGGGTAAAATTAGAATTAGAAATTTAGAATTAGAATTTACCGGTAATTTAAGTAAATCTACATAAGTTAATAAGAAAGAATTGGTCTCTATCTGTTTTGGTTACCTCTAGGTCTTGGGTGGTGTACGCCATGGCTTAAAAGGAAATAAATTTGAATGAAAATTAGCATTTGGGTTCATTAGCGATCGGGAATGAACATGGGTGGTATTTCCCTAAAATATTAGAAAGTTATAAAAAAAATATATAAAAATAAAGCCGCGTCGCAAATAACACTATAAAATAATAATATATATTAAGATTTGTTTAAATATATATTAGCCCTTGATGTTTTGACTCAAAAATATAATTTCAGGAAAACAAAGTTATATTTTCATAATAGCACCAACTTGTGATCCATTCCTACCGGTATTTGGGTTGGGCAGATTCTGAACTGATAGATCAATGTAAATCGATTTGTGAACATTAATCTAATTTATAGAAATAAGTGGTTCTTTTGTGCATTAGCGAGTTTTAGGTTATCCCAATAATTATGTTCATCCCAGCTTTATTAAATCTTGCTTGCGCCAAAGCAGGTCCTTCGGAATCCTGACTTCGCCTTTTTGGTTTGTTTATCTACTTAAAGCGTTTCACGTCTTTTTTTATTATGAAACGGGACTAAACTGAGGCTGCATTGGTAATTTCTTCATTACGTAACTAGTCGGTTTCTGTATATTCATATTCTTACGATAGTCATACTAGGGAAATGCTAATTTAGTTACGTTCGCCCCTAAGACTCAGGCGTGTCTTTTTAGTATGAAAAGAAGTTCTTTGGAACTAACCTCTACTTTCCCATGAGTATCCATTCTGAAAACCGACAACCTTCAACTTCTTGGCATCTCCTTGAAGTCGCCTCTCAACACTTGGCTCTTATATCGAGTATATAGCACAAACTGTAGCAAAAAATGGGGCATACTCTCGAAAGGAGATAGCACTTCACAGCTCTTTGATCTAATCCGACCGTCTCTTTTCCATCATCGGACAACCAGAAGTATGGCTGCGGCACCGATATATGGTCGATTTTCTACCCATACGACCGACGCGCTTTGCGTCCCACTTCATCATGCGCGCCGCAAAAGAGTGAAACTCATTACCGGAGTCTGTCTTTCTCGATACTTACAACCTGAGTGTCTTCGAGTCCCGTGTGAATAGGTACCTACCTTTCTAGGTAAGCCCATCTTAGACCATATCTCTGCTTTACATCAGGCGAGATTATAGTCAGACGCGAACCTATACTAATATAAAAAAATACGTAATACCTACTCTTTAATTTTTAATTTTACAGTACCACCACATGATACGTTACCTAACATTCCACCATGCTCCCCCGTTATTGATTAAACAAGCCAAAAATTACAAACTCCAGCTTTGGAAAATGAAAGATGGAATATTGAATTCTCAGCAGCTCCAAGAACTTCCTCATCCGTTGCAAATGGAACTTATCTTTGATATTAACGTTGGACATTTTCACAATTCGCTATTGTTTAGGGACACGAGTAAGTGATAATTAATTATCTAACAATATTTCTGAAGAGGCGGTAACCTTATATATAAGTGGTCGAAATGGTGGTGCAAATCTTTATACAGTATAAAACAATGTCGCTTTCCGCGTCTGTGTCTCTGTCTGTCCGTATATCCACTAATGCCTCCTAAACTATGCAACGGATTTTTAAGCGGTTTTCATCATCAGTTAGATCATTCTTCAAGGAAAGTTTATATATTACTAGCTTTGGCCTGCGCCTTAGCTCGCGATGTATATAAACCTAATTTTTCAAACCGTCCTCCTTTCATTAGTTTTAGTATTAATTTGTATTTGATTTAATAAAATTAAATAGTTTAAATTCGATCGTATTTGTTAAATTAGCGACAGTTTTCGTTCGGGTTAGATTAGTATTGTTTGTCGCGCGAGCTAGTGAGGGTAGAAAATTGCGGTGAGAGTCACTCGCTGCGCCTGTCTTGTACGGACATATTGGCAAGTTTCGTTCGTTGAATTCACATCAAAAGAGACTCATTTCGTATTTTGTGGAAATATTCGCAATCTTCGCCATCCAGTGTGTCTAAGGCTAAGCCTTTGGTGTTCTCAATCAATCTCTAGAGGGAGACTAGAACCTGGCTTCTAATGCCGAAATACAAGTCAAGGCTGTTATGGCGGCATACTCTAGACCAGGGGTGGTTACCATCCAGGCGGGCAAATACCCGATACTCACCTGGCACATGGCTCGACAATCTTTTTTGCGTATGAACGTGCGACATATGTGCGAGTACTTAAGATAACTGACATGCGGGGAAAAAGTTTGTCGAGGGATGTATATATAAGCGAATTTGCTCGGCCGTCTATCACCCACTTTATAGTAGACTAAATTAATGATATTTAATAACTCATAAAACAATGTTCAAAATATTTAAAGCCAGCCCAATATTTCGATGTTTTGTATTTGGTTAACTAATTTTATTAGCTTGCAAAAGTTTCATTGTATTTATTTAATATCTATTATAATTTAATTACGAACTCTTAGAAGTTTTTAATTTCAACTTTTACAATTAATTTCAATACAATAAATTACAAGTTTATTGGTGAAAGCGTGAAAGGATATTGTGTAGAAGATAATAAAGCACCTTTTATAATATAATAAATATAGTTAATAAAAATAATAACTTAAAAATATTGTTTGCAATGCACAATCAAACATGTATACGCAATAGAGCCATTATCTTGATTACAGTTCTTAGGGTCAGCTCGATCGGCGTCATACCACGCTCTCACAGAATATCGGCATGATACGGTTAGCCTTGAGTTAATCCTGTTTCCATGGAAGAAGAATACTATTTTCCATTGTGTTTCGTTCGACGGGTGAGAGATCTGCCCTACTAATTGCACTTGCAGTAATCGACATTTTTGGGTTTTACATTTTTTTACAGAAATGGTATCCTAAGGCGCTAATCTAAATTCTAATAAAGCTTGTTTATTTTTGTTGTGTTTTAGATACAGTTATATAACATGGACATTTTTTATTTATTTAATTTAATAATCGGCAGACAATCACACACATTGTATATCCCCAAGTTAAACAAGTTACGCTTGTGTTATGGGTAATATACAACGGCCTACTCTGGGGCCGATCCGAGAAACTCAGATGATAGTAAATAACAGGAAGTTTGATTCTGAAATTTACCACGCCAGATATCGAACCCGATGTCTCTGCGTTCTAGCGAAGACTTAGCCCGCTCAACCATAGAGGCCTTCGAGTCGTCAGATGTTGTTTAGATACATACATATCTAAAAATATGTTTACTGCGTTTTTCTCGAAACCGCCATTTGGCAAGTACTGCATTTGCTATAAGGAAAGCAGAGATCCGATGGCGCATTTCCGCCTCCCCTTATCTGAAAGAAAGAAAGAAAATCATTTTATTTAGGACAAATTACATTGGATAGTCTAGATATAATTGTTAACAAATTTAAAACTAACAACATAATGTTGTTCTGAAAGGAGCATCAGTCTTAGCATACTGCTGGTCTTTTAAAATCACGCTGACCTTCCGCTGAGCCCTTAAGGTACTGTCATGGCAGACATTAGATCATTGCAAAGCATGAAGGTAGAATCTGAAATAATATATATATATATATATTCCCCAACCTATTATATATATATATATATATATAATAGGTTGGGGAAAAAGTCTTTTCGCATATAGTATGTATGAACTTGTAATAAGATCTCTTTGGCTATACCATTTGTATCTGACTGGTTTTGGTATCATTAAAAAATTTTAATTTTAAAGAAGACAATTCCAAATTTAAATTAGGAAAATGTGTGATTTTCATTTGTTTTTCTTATTGTTAAAATGAGTGAATCTAATGAAGAAATTCGATACATTTTAAAATTTTACTACAAAAAAGGTAAAAATGCAACACAAGCCGCGAAAAAAAATTGTGATCTTTATGGACCTCAGGCAGTATCTGTGAGAGTAGCGCAAATTTGGTTTAAGCGTTTTCAATCTGGAAATTTTGATGCACGTCGCTTTGGTCGCCCTGTTACGGACAAAATTGATGCCATTTTTGAAAAAGTGGAGCAAGATCGTCATATTAGTAGTTACGATGTAGCTAGAGAACTGGGAATTGACCACAAAACGGTTTTGGCGCATTTGAAAAAAGCTGGGTACACAAAAAAGCTCGATATTTGGGTGCCTCATGAGTTCACTGAAAGAAACCTAATGAACCGTGTACTCATTTGTGATTCTTTATTACGACGTAATGAAACCGAACCATTTTTGAAGAAGCTGATAACTGGTGATGAAAAGTGGACACGTACGATAAGAAAGTGCGACAAAGATCATGGTCCAAGGCCGGTCAGGCTTCACAGACTGTGGTGAAACCCGGGTTAACTCGCAACAAAGTGATGCTGTGTGTATGATGGGATTGGAAGGGCATTATTCATTATGAGCTGTTACCGCCAGGCAGGACCATCGATTCTGAACTGTACTGCGAACAACTGATGAGATTAAAGCAAAAAGTTGAGAAAAGGGGCCGGAATTAATCAACAGAAGGGGTGTGGTTTTCACCATGATAACGCTAGACCTCACACATCTTTAGCCACTCAGCAAAAATTACGAGAGTTTGGCTGGGAAGTGTTAATGCATCCGCCGTATAGTCCTGACCTTGCACCTTCAGATTTTCACCTGTTTAGGTCTCTGCAGAATTCCTTAGGCAGTGTCAGGTTAACATCACGAGAGGGCTACCAAAACCACTTGTCGCAGTTTTTCGATCAGAAGCCCCAAAATTTTTATAGCAATGGGATCACGTCCCTACCTACAAGATAGCAAAAAGTTATCCAACAAAATGGCACCTACATACTTTAGTCAAATGTAAATAAACTTTATAAAAAAACCTTTTGAATTTTTATATAAAATGCGAAGAAACTTTTTCCCCAACCTTATATATGTACATACACACACACATACATACGTAGTATATACAAGAAATCTCTCATTTCATCCCTTCTTGGTTTTTTCTTAACGAGGGGAATTCCTTTTGAGGACTACCCACCGCGGGGGAAACGCGGTAGGGAGTGTGGAATTCGCCACATTGAGGTGGCACTAGCACCCCAAGCAAAAGTGCTATTGCCATGCCGCGGGTAGGAATACCCACTAAAACCCCTCGGGGTTCCGTCCTTCGCACTTATACCACTACCCATCGGCCTATAAGGCCCCTTCCACTACGAGGGGGGGTGGTAAGCCACCGGTGATGCGGTGGTTATGCTCTCTGTGCGTGGCTGTTTGTCCCATGGAGAGGTGAGCGCACACAGTACACCGGCGCGCTCCCATCTCGGCAGAATTAAGTGCGGGTGGGAACGATTTTCACAAGGGACCCGCGCTGCCATCCCATCCCTCCTATCCCAACTCCTTTATCATATTCCACCTGATCCCTCTACCGCATTAAAGGCTAGAAACGCGTTGGCTTCGCTCCTGCAAACATCTATGGCGACTGTAACCACTTTCCATTGGGCTGTGTGCCTATTTGATCAAAAAATGGTGACGGACTTATTACTTTCTTTTTTAAAACAAGACAATGAAATAGGTATTTTTGGCCAATGCGCACAGGAAAAATCGTCTCATTTACGTACTTTTCCATATATGCATATAGGTTTGAAGTGATTTTCATCCAACCATTTATGTGATGACTTCAGATGAAGCTTTCATGCGCCAAATCTCGCTTCTAATGAGACACGAGCTGTACTTATCGGGACAATTAATTTGGAGTCAGGGTGTTGTGAAACCGGGCATGATTTGCGTCAAAAGAGGAGTTATTGAAATGCTTTCGGATGAAGATGACGAGAGTCCTGTTATTGCTTTTAAAGAGGGGACAGTACGTTTATATATGTTTATTTTAAATACTACATCGGAGTCACCACTGTAGTTCTTTAGTAGTCTTGGAAATCGAGGAGTGAAACGAGCTATCATTGCGTGAAACAAAGTTTAACTGATCACCAGATGTAGTAAAATAAAACATAATACTTTATATTGCCAAAAATAGCAAATGATGACCAAAATTATAACCTCATTTGAAGTGGCTTCTATGGGTAGTAATAGCGCATTAATTTGCTCGTTAAGATTTGGTGATCGTTTACTATATTTGGCCTTTGTTAACTATTTTGAAGTGCATTCAAGACTAAAACTGGTAGAAGCATTGTAATTTTTAACTTTCTTTTTTTGGTACGTTTCGTTTTTATCAAAGTATTATGGGGGTCAGAATATTTGTTGCTAAATATTATTTAGTAATTTATAGATGCCTAGTTTTCCCATTAGTCCTAGTCAGTAAACTCTGACTATAATGGTGTGCGGTCAAATGACCAGCACAATATAATTCTTAGAATACATACATTTAAAAACATATATAAGTATTTAGTTACCTACATTTTGAATGTAGTGTTGTCATATTTCAACAGTAAATTTTGAATTAGGGTGTTATAAAATAAATCTAAGGCTTGTTTAAAATTGATGTTAATTATTTTTAATTTAACTAATTAGCAACATCATAGGGGATAAACTACTAAAGTACATTCATAAGTGGCGTAGTAGCATTAAATAATAATACTTTTCCATTTAGTCCGTGGTGTGATGGTGTGTGAAAGCATGTACAACTGGATATAAGGAACTCGTTCCTTATATTCAGTCAGTATATCTCGACAACAGGATAGTGAGTACTTAATACTAGGTACGTTTTTTCGATGTGAGATTGCTTTACGCTACTCTCAGTCATGTGCTTCAAAATTACCCTTGGAATAGTGTTTAGAATTATTTATTTAAAGGTGAAAATAAAACATTGCAGGTACTTGGCGAACTAAGTTTATTCTATTCAATATCTGCAAAGGTTACGGTTAAAGCGGCTACATACGTAGAATTACAGGTATTGAAATGCAACCCTTATAATAAAATAAAATAGTAGGAGGTACGTGTTTACTAATTTAATTTACTTTCGTTTATTGTTAAGCTTATGTCAAACATATTAATAGACATCCCTTTTTAAATGTAATTTCGAGACTTTTGTATAACTGCAAAGATTTTACTATATTCTCATAATCCATAGTTTACACTGTTCCAATAAATATTATGAAAGTCTGAAAGTGACTTAGTTTGGATTAATATTTTTATTTGTTCCTTGAATTAAATTAAATTAATTTGGTTGAAAAGCTCATAGAAGGTAAGAATAATAATAGAAACTACAACATTTAATAACAGTGAAGGGTTTAATTTTATGTTTACATGAATCACTTTGGTTGATTCATCCTAAATGGAAGACACAATGAACTGTGTAATCTTAGCTTCACAGCTATTCATCTAAGCAGAAGACACAATGAAAATAATAGTCCACTGATATAAACATACCTTATAGATGTAGTATTAATTAAGGTTCAAATATATATAAATGTCTAGGTATTACGCAGAACGGATTTTATGCGAGCAATAGCTGAATATCCTACCATGATGGAGCATATTCGCAATAAAATTAAATCGAGGCTTATAAATTCAAGAACTAGACAGGTGAGTTATGTAATACATTCATATATACAGCTGGAAATTGAATGCCTTTCTTGGTTGGAAAGTATCCTAATTAATATGGATGGTTATGCTATTGTTTCATGTAGGATAATTTTATAACTATTGACTGTTTCACGCAGATGTAGCGATGGGTTTAATGCGTTATTTGTGATGCGATGTTGTTATTAATTGTTAATGGCGTTATATATTGACAGATAACGTATGTATATACGTTATAGTCAAACATCGAAGCTATGGCGCTCCTATGTTTGACTAAGCAAACCTCAGTTCTGACATAAAGTCTTAGAAAAAGTAATTAAGTTTTTTATTCTTGTTTTGAATTAGGGTTGATGACAGGAATATAAAAAAAAACATTAATGCTCGGTTTTAGAGGTTACCAGTTATGAGTTCAATAACAATTGATTCTATAATGTTATGTAATAGATAAACTTAGGTTAACTGTTAACCTACAACTGGTACCAAAACTCTCCACTAGATGGATCTATTTAAGAAGGAATATCTAATATTTATTTACAACAAACAAAAACGTCAACAACAAAACGTCAAACAAAAGATATGGAATAGATAAACGCCTAATATTGGTCAGTTAAGTTGAACCTAGTTTAACTATCGTACGATGGTGTGTTCAGAAACGCAATTTTATAAGTTATTGAACCGATAGCGCTAACGAACAGATAAACTACAGTTAAATGTACCTCAGAAACCGGGCATAAGACATTATTTTGACAAGGTGATGCGTTATGACATTTTGAATTGCACAATACGTTTGGTCTTTTACATTTACATAATTTCGAAGAGCATTTTTTATTACAATGGCATTTTATAAAGCCTTGGCCACCAAACTTAGAATCTTTGAAGTTGAACTGATTTATCTTAGAGACAGCTGAACGTCGGGCACATCTTCGAAATTAAGAAAATTCTCTTTGCGTTCTTGTATCTGATTCCTAGAAAAAAGTGTGTTTATTATTCCGTGTTTCGTCCCTACTCTGTGTAAATAATTAACTGTTTTATCTTGTACCCAAAACATTTCGAGCATCACCTTTGGCTCTATCGAAGCTGGCAATAGATATGGTTATAGTTTTTCCAATCGCAATTGCCAAAAATTTACGTTCAGTTAATGGTTTCATAACATTAGCCCGAGCCTGAAGACCTTCAATAGCCTTTTCTTTATTTGTTTATTTTCTGTCTGTGCACAAGACATGCATGTAAATTTACTTCCGAAATCTTCATCGTCTGTACTAAGTGTGCTGTCAGCGCACACAACACGCACGATCTGCCTTACAAATTAAGCATGTATGTGCACCTGAACTCTCTTTTTGGCCAATAGAACAAAACGCATTACAAGAAGTCTCAACTGATGAAGAATTTCTTCCTGTCTTACTGACTACAGTCCAGCGACTTTGTCGATGTGGTGATCCTTAGCTTTTTCTCTGGTTGAAGTATTTTCTTTCTCTGTTGACAACGACGGTCCAGATGTTTCCATTTAATTTTTTTGGGCTAAATAAAATTCATATAGGTACATAGTTAAACAAGAATAATATGTAAATAACTAGTACAAGTTAAAATAGGTACATGAAATACATACTTATGATAGTACTACTAAATCCAATGTTTAGATAAACAGTATTTTTTATTAAGTTTATTAAAGGTTCTAGGTAAAGCAAGGGAAAAGCACGTACACAGTCCACTACTTATAGTTAAATAATTGTTTTAGTCTATACAAAGTTATGTAAGAAACATTATTTAAATGAATAATTTATTCCAAAATTCCAGTAGTACTTAATGAAAAAGTTACTAGTATCATCAGTATCATTTTCCTTCTCATCGGACGAATTGATAGCATTTTCTAACTCTTCCTCTGTCTGAAGAACTTTATTTTTCAATCACATCGAATAACTCCTCGTCTGTAACGTGGTATTTATTGCATATTTTTTGCATCGTATAATGGCTTAAACAATTTTTTCGTCTCCAAAACACACAACGTTGTAGCGTTTGGGACAGTGATTCTGTAAAGACGTTGTCTTTATAGCTAATTTAGAAAATTCTACCTCGCAGATAATTTCCTCATATTTCTGTTTATTGCTAATATGAAATGAACACTAATCTTTATTCACATTAGTAATTTTCTGTATAAACTTCGCTTTTAAAGCTTCCTTATCCACATTTTCAGTCACTACACTGTTTGGTTCACTCATATTTAAGCTTACACACCCGCACGCTCAACGTACACATAAAGTACAAATAGAGTAACAAATTAATTTATCGGAACATCGCAAAGAGTTAGGCTAGTGCCAATATTACATTTCTACAGGAGCTTAATTTTTTTGTAGGCATGTTACGCGATTTCTTCGTCAATCGTAGACCAATTTTCAAACTTTTTTAAATGTGGATCGCAAGGAAATCGAGGGCAACCCTTGTTGAAGAGCGTATACACCGAAGAGTGAGATGGCAAATTTATATACGCGTGTCAGTTGTACAATTTCTATAGGTGCTTAATATATTATTTCTAAACCTATTGAAGTATTGGCGCAACTAAAAAGTATTTTTTTTAACAAAACAAAACCGATTTCACACTAAATACCAAAAATAAAAAGAACTACAACAAATTTACAAAATATAGTAATTTTTATGTTTTGCTTGGCACCGTCTACAAGATGTTGTAGAAGGAAGTCGGTTAAATATTTATTTTTTATTTATATTGTGAAGCCGATTTTGTTTTTGTTAAAAAAAAAGTTTTTCTAAATACTAAGTTAATTTTATTTCACTTTAATTTACGTATCCATTGCAATCCTCTAACAAATATGTCGTCGACATGAAAATGCGAATGAAGTTTAATTGGTAGATGTAGTTCTAAATGAACGTACAAATATCACTATAACTAAACCAAAATTAGCTTGTAAGTTGGGTATAGTCTGTATGGAGTCTGTAGTATGTAAACGTACATTTTATATTTATATAGTGTACTAGGACACGCTCGCGACTTCGCGCTTGAATTGAAATTCCCACGGGTTTTCCGGGACACAAAGTATCGCAGCTTTAAAAAAGAATGTAAGCTATCGTTCATGTAGAAACTGTATCAGAATAAACAAATTTTTATCCACCCGAACAACTTCAAATTACTCCCGAGAAAATTCCCGCGGGATTCCAGGGATAAAAAGTAACACGCATTTTATTACATAAAATTTGCTATCGATCAGTCAAAAAGTCGGATTGGAATTCAATTGTTTTTCAATCTGGCCATTTTAAATCATTCCCAAAAAAAATATCGCGGGATTCCCGGGACAAACGTAGAGCAGATTTTAAGTCTAAAAATTAGCTGTCGACCAGTGACAAGTGCATCGAAAGCGGCCTAGTACTTTTTACGTGAATCCCGAACAAACAGACAAGAAATAAAAAAAAATTGCATCGTGTTCTCCATCGTTTATATAATGTATTCCAATTGTTTTTTTAAATAGCTTCAATGTACTGACACGGCATGTTTAGACTTTTGTAATATTATAGATTGTTTTAATTGAATTCAATGCTCAAGAATTGAAAGGGGTCAGTCATTGCACTTTAATTGAGAATTTGCAAAGGTAGGTTTCAATATAGTGTAAAAGATAAGATAGATAAGGTAATATTAAGACCGAACATATCTCACGTCGCAACAACAAGGGGCCGCTCGAGATGGTAGGCACGGTAGGCCACTGCCTACGGCAGCAAAATTTAGAGCCGGCAAAAATGCCTGCAAACTAAACTCAAAAAAAAGAAATCTGGATTTTTTTACATAAAACAATTCTTCGTTAATTTTGTAATAATATTAATGTCTTAAATTAATGATGTATAATTTTTCTACTTAACAAAGTTTTCTTAAGCCTCGGCGGGGCGGCATTCCTCGAGTTTGCCTACGACGGCAAAAATGCTAGGGCCGGCCCTGCATTGTGTTCTAAATGTAATTTTACTCCAAACCTACGATCCGATACCTTAACTTTTGTTTTGAAACACATAATTGCTTGACTGAATGCACGAAATGAGTAAAATCTCATTTATAAAAAGAAGAAACAGTAGTCAATGAAAGCATAAGCACTCGTATTCATATAATAATCATAAGTGGTGGAAGAACTGTTTTTACCCTCGAAATTTCACTTTTCGCTTTAGGAAGCAATAGAAGTGTACGATAAGGGCGATTCAAGGTTGATTCGCACTCGATATAGACCAATGAAAGTGCTAAAAGACTACTTAGCTGAAGTAGAGGAGGAGGATCCCACTTTTGTAGACGATTCGCATATGTATTACAAAGGTATTATCATTGATCTTTCTTTGCATTTTAGTCTGTGCTTGGTTTTACAATTGAAATCATTATATTGATAAGCCGTGGTAGCTTTGTGTCCCAAACTCAAACGATGTGGGTTGGAATCCTGGCCGAAAAAGCATTCTTGGGCAGTTCTCTGACCTAATGTGCATATTGTTATAATTAACACGTGCTGAGGTAATGGACGTGCTAAATCCGCCAAGCCCCCTTGAACAAGCGTGACGAATATACTGTCCGTTCTCTCAACAATTGGAAGGCCCAAGCCCATCAGTGGGACGTTTTTGGCTGTTAATATGTTAGTGGCAACCAAAGGCTATGATTATGACAATAATTATAGCAACATTACAATCATAGTCCTCTAGAATTTCATGATAAAATTCATTCACAGTATTAAGATTTATTGTCTAAGTATTGCCATGTTTTTGAATCTAAATACCTAAGGTGTAGAGGTCGGTAGGTTCGGCATAATTTGAATAACCTACTGGCAGCAATTGTAAATCGGCCACTGGATCTACTTTTCACCAAAATTACTGCTAGTGCCAATTTATTCAACAATAATACAATGAGAAACTAAAAATGTTAATAATACCTATTATATTTTTATTTAACCGTTAAAAAAATTACTAATTGTTCAAAAATTTTAAAATTTTCCGTAGATGAATTCAATATACGTCAGCCAAAATTTATAACAGAGTACTTAGAGCTTTACGAATTGTCAACGAATGTGACAACAATTAACAAACCTCGGATTTGCTTACGATCTAATTTTCCATGGATTTTGGAGCCCAACACTAGTTTTGTAAGTATCAGCATTTAAGGCATTAAGTATATTTTTTAAACCTTCAAGTTAATAAAAAGTGTTTTATACCAGTTTCCTTACATGTTTGATTATTTTATTAATTAAGAAGGGTACATTTCGAGATTCTTCTTCACGATTAAGATTTCATCCCGATTAACTAAGATTAATGATGATATTAAATTATACGGATCGACGAAATGGTATTAATTTGATTGAAAAACTGAAATGAAAGAACACGATGGAATTCAATGACATTAAATTATTCAAGTTTATGTTTGTATGGATTACTTTTGTTGATTCATCCAAATTGAAATAGAGTAATAAACCGTCTAACTTCAGCTTAAAATACTAAAGTTATCGTCTCTTTAAATAATTTTTCTTTCTCCTATTTTTTAGACTCACATGCTAGATATCGTCCATTTCGTAATAATTCTGTACTTATGTATTATAACACCATATTCAGCGATTGTTAACCATCAGTATGATGCGGAGAGGGTCCTGTACACGATTGTTATAGCAGGACTACTTTTGAATATTTACGCGCAATTAACTACAGCTATTGCCCATAAGGTTCGTGATTTTAATAGTTGATTGATTTCGATGATTGATATTACAGTTGATAGTCATATCAATTGAAATAGTTATATAATAATATATAATATAATAGTTATATTAAAGACTCCGAAGCCACCTAGATTTTTTTATACTCAATTTAGGTGACTACGCCCATGCGTAGTAACTTAAGACTTAATATTTTTAGCTTACTGTTTACTAATATATTACTATTTACTAATTTGTAAACTAAATTATTGTATGATAAGACCGCCGATTGTACTTGATTGTTAATTTTCTTGATGTTCTGTAGCATTATAGTACAATAAACTAGATACTAATCTATTTATTATTTTCTTACCAAAAGCCTGAATATAATTTTTCTTAACCACAACTTGCGGAAATGTATGTATTAATATTGATTTTTTATTGGTGAAGCACAGCAGATAGGCTGTGACGGCCTAATTGTGATGGAAAGTGGTTACCGTCGCTTAAGGACATTAGCACCAGAGGTGCCGGCCTTGAAGGAGAAACTGAAACCTGGCCACTGATGAATACAAGTCAAAGTTGTTATGGCGGCATACTCTAGACCAGGGTGGTAGCCATCCAGTCGAGCAAATGCCCTACCACCTGGCTGCGGGTTGTTTTGTCACCTCTTACGACAGTCCGCCCGGTCGCAAGAATAAGTGTTCTTTTTCCGTTCCTGCACGGAGAGCAGGCATCATATAAATTATACACTCCATATTTACCCTTTCAATATGTTTTTTTAACGAAATGTTGTCTATATCCTTGCCTAGAATATAATCTATCTTTATAAAAGTTCATCAAAATCTGTTCAAATGTATAGTTGGCAAAAGGTAAGAAAAAACTGAATTTCAGAGAAACAGGCTGAATTTACTTGAATAGGCTGTTTGACTGAGGGAGAATCGACTATGCAGTAATTAGTTATTTAAATCCCTTTTTTATATTTCAAAGTTTTTATTATCTATTTGAGTACACGTTATTATAATTTTTTGTAAAGGGTCAAGCTTTTTACTTCAGCTGAGTAAGTGTAAAACAGTGTTAGAGAATTAAAAGCGATATTACGACACCGTTAAACTTATTACTAAAATTTTGAACATAAAATAACTTTAAGACTGTTATTTTTTATCCGTGCTGGAACGGAGAAAAAATACTGTTTCCTGCGGCAGGGCGGCCTGTCGTAAGAGGCTACAAAACAACCCGCAGCCAGATGGCAGGGCATTTGCCCGACTGGATGGCTACCACCCCTGGTCTAAAGCATGTCGCCATAGCAATCTTGAGTTGTGTTCCGGCATTAGTGGCCAGGTTCCAGTCTCCCTTAAGAGAGCAGCAGCGCATTTGAAGTACCTTTGGTGTTGCAAATGTCCATAGGCGATGGTAACCGCTTTCCATCAAGTGGGCCGTCTGCCTGTCTGCTGAACTCCTGCAATAAAAAAATATTCTTCATCAAAGTTTCAAAGAAAAAGGATTATTCTGTAATTCTTTTTAGGGTTCTATGGTCAAATGAATCGGCAAACTTTCTTCCCCGTTTGAATACACTCGATTATGTTTTTCCTCCAATTTATATATAGGTACCTACAGTAACTATACTTACACTAGTGTTTCTTACAATAGTCCAATAATAAATTTTGAATCCTTTTATCGGGAGAAGCTATCTCATTTTCGAGATAAAAAGCATTTTTTGTTCATTCCTGTTAACATTATTTAAGTTTTACGACCTTTGAAAACTATCCAATTTTTTGGGATAAAATATCCATATTATAAATAGTACGCCTATACCAGATTTCACCATTTACACGAATGATAAATGTGAACAAATGCACATAAAACAATAGTAGATTGTTACACGTGAGCTGATAGTGACATATTTTGGCACGAGATGGATTGGTACACGAGCGTAGTGAGGGTGCTAATAATTAGTGCCTAAATAGGCCTGTCACCCGAGGTGAACACTCTGCTTTTCATTTCGAATATGAGGAAAGTAAATAATAACTGTTTAGTTAAACAAACAACTACTTCTCTAATAAAATTGGGCGTTAAATCCATATCTAAATCTGATGAAACGTCATCACGTACGTCACATATTAAACATCAAGTATTTTTTTACTGTGCCATTCTACCAGCGAGTATTTTTTTTTGTCACTAATAATATATGAAATGTGACGTTATGAAATTTAGAATTCCTCCCACCCCTTATCACACCTTGTTTCACTTCTACTGCGTGTGAACTGCACACACACACAATTTTTTACTAGTAGAGATTAAGCTTGTTTTTTCATAGGAAAGCAAACCTGGACAGGCCTTTGCATACCTTAATTACTACTTATATATTATATTACTTAATAATTAAACGATGTTGGTAATTTATTGTGACAAGAGCGCTACTTCTACATAATTATACACCTTATTTTTATTTTACTATGATAGTCTTGACAGCCTCTTACAATTAATTAATATTGATCATATTATAGAATCAGAGGAACGAAACTGTAAAGGAAATTGCCGAAGTTAAAATGGCTACTTTGGGCTTTTATCTAGATATTGTATCGGTTTTTCCCATTTACATTTTTACAAATACTTTGGACCCTGGAGGGGAGGCAGTGACGGGTCAGTTAGCCACTCTCCTGCCCTTGTTGCAAGTTTGGCACATCTGGGACTATATTGGAAAATGGGAGAAGAGTTTTGATAGTCACGCGAAGGTCTGTGATAGTTAATTTTTATTTTTATCCTTAATTTTGGTGCAACATTATAGCGTCTTATAGCACAGAATACACATTCTGTCAAAATTCATCTATATAGCTCAGTAGTTTTCGAGAACAATAGTTATAACATATTTTTATGTACATGACAGACAGGCGTACGGATATGAAGAATTTTATAAGGGTAAAGTTTTTCTCAAAAAAATTGAGTCCGATAAATCGATATATGCACTATAATAATTTATCTAAGTTTGACAATATAACGTATTTTCATTTTATTTATGTACTATATATATTATACACTTTATTGAACTCGACTTAAATACAGAAAAGTATTAACTTTGGCTTTTCCATACAACCTTTGAATGGAAAATCAATTTTAATGTTAAGTAGATCTATCATACTAATTAACTAACAATGTATGCATGTGTATATTAAGTTGAAATATGTAGGTTCCTACAATCACGACAAGAAATCACTCTATTTATAGGAAGTGTAGTAATAATATTACTATTTTTAGATTAAATTTTGTTAATCTCCAATAAACCTAGCTTAATGATTTCAGATCCTAATTCTGTTGAAATTCGGTATTATTTTTATTATATTTTGTTATTGGTCTGGCTGTTTTATTTATTTGCTCGCGTGTCCAAGAAGACTATGCCACGAGGTGAGTTATTTCATAATATTATGGCTACTGACTTCGTTACGGTGTAATTAATTTCAGGGCTTCTAGTTTCTTCTAGCTTCTAGTATCCTTTGTTTTGCAGTACTTAATTGAAATATTATAATAAAGCTGTTTATGTATTTTTTTTCATTTATTCCTACTTCTTGATTTAGCACTTGAGCAGATTTTTATAGTCGGTACAGTTGAACCTTAGAGGCTTTAAACAAAGCTAAAAGCTTAAGATGACTTAAAATGTCATCAGCGTTTTTAAATAAATTAGCACATAAGCATTTATATTTTAAAATTTTATTCTAATTAAACTACGACATGTTTATAAAAAAGAAACCTACAATAAAATGCTAAGAATGTACGAGATATTATGTATAACAAGACATAGATATATCAGGAAGTATACATATTCCAGGTTCAAGGTGAATATGAGGTTAAACTGTTTTTTATTATTTTTATTGCATGAGTTTAGCAGACAGGCAGACGGCCCACTTGATGGAAAGCGGTTACCATCGCCTATGGACAATTGTAACTCCAAAGGTGCTGCAAATGCGCTGCTGCCCTCTTAAGGGAGACTTAAAGTCAACTAATCTGTTAAATTCGTATTTGTAGAATTCTTGGATGACAAAACTTATTTACTGGGAGACAAAAGTATTTATGACCAACGACGCCAAACACGAAAAACCGATGATCTCTTCATTTTCTTTTGGCACCGCAATATTTTCCGCCACAGGTTTATCGGACATAGCACCTGGCTATGAAGACTTAATTGCAGTAAGTTTTATCTATGTGTCGCTAAGTTTATAATTGTAGTAATTAAACCACTTTTCTATTTTTTTTATCATCAATTGTTGTATATTATTAGACAATAGAACTATCCACAACTGTTCAAATATTGTGCTGGAGCCCTTACTGAAAATTTGTATCTCGTTGTACTCTATTTTTACTGAGATACCGTTTGCTCCATTAACAATAATTCCTGGATGTATCCGATCTATTACTATTTCACCTATTTCAGCCTACTATTGGGGCTTCTGTTACCATACTTCTGCTGATTATATATTTACCTGAATTCTTATTCATAAAAATCTCTAGCATAGTTTTTAGCATAACCTATTGATTTTATGTTTGTGGTCAGCTCGACCGATAATACATATTTACGTAGGTTTGCACGAAAGTTTACTTCCAACTTCAAAAGTTTCGGGCTAAATTACACAATGATCTGAGGTTTTACCACTATCTATATAATCATCTGAGTAGTTTATCCAGTTCATCAATAAAGTTACTCATCAATAAATTTATAGAGGTTTATTTGTTAAATGGAAACTAGACCAAATGTGATCGGATTACGAACACGGCTTGCGTGATCTTGAATATTTTATGCCGGCATTAGTGGTGAAATCCTATTTGCTTAAACTGTTTGACCGTCGAAATCGCTGAAGTGTCCAACCCGCGTAGGTTCGAGTAACTCATATTTACTCAATTAAACCGAAAACTCCAAAATGTTGTTGCTATCTATGTATATTTTATTTGAGTTTCATTGTTGAATATCTCACATTAAAATGACTTTATATATAATTAGCTATTACGCGTAACTTTGCCCGCATTTCTATTTCACACTGTACATAATGATTGTTTGTAAAGAATAATCTGACAATTTTACCTACTTCAGATATAAATTTCTAAAATGGATGAAACCAATTTTTTTCATTTTTCAACAAAAATGTAATAGTAATTCTTTCATATTTAGCTTAAGCAATTATGGCTTGTACGTGCAAACTTTAATCCACTATTTCACTCGCTTCAAAATTGTTTTGTTGAGTCAAATGGTAGTCTTTATTTCTTCACAATATAACTAAACTATCCTCCTTCCCAAATTCAATTGCGATCCGCATTTTGAAAATTATAGAAATAAACTTAATTTCACGTTTTTAATATACTCGTATTAATATTGCTACGAGTTGCAGGACTCGACTTAAAATGCTGTTGTAATTATTATAGAGTTTATTAGAACTATACAAACACGCATAACACAGGTACAAATATAACCGAACGCAACAAGTCCAAACATAATGCCGAATACCGTAATTCAATAACACGCGCAAAGTCCATCACTAAATAGATTACCGAATGTACACAAGTCTTGCTTCGCTCGTGGTTATCGCTCGACTGCCCTTTCTCAATGGGGCCATTGCTTTATATTGCAAAAATGCAACATGTCCGCCCGGCAGTGTAGACCGAATTTTCTAAAATCGTAATCCGCACACCTGGTTAATTATGCCTGCAAATGGCCATAAACGAGTACAATAGGCTGTTCTCCACAATAACCAATAAATAAGTAAACAAAAGAAGACAATCTTAAAAGAATTACAATTAGTTCAAATGCCGACAGGTAATAGAATATGTTTTATAATAGATATGCAGGTGCTTTTTGTTTTTGTCGGAACTTAAGTTGTAACAATATATATATAGATGTATATACACACACATATATATATATATATATATATATATATATATATATATATATATATATATACTATAATAATATATATACTCGTATTATGTATTTTTTAGGTATTTTTTCTTTTCGTGTTGGGTTCATATATAAGCTGCTTCTATATGGCGAGAGTCTGTAGTATATACATACTAAGTACACAGAGGAAGCTTAAATTTAAAGTGAGTTTCACGAATATACCCAAAAAATTGTGTTTATGAAAAGCATTTTCTTCGGTAACTTTTTTAATACATTTATTTTGTAAATTTAGGTCTAAACAAGACTGTTGTTAGATAAAGGTAATTAATAACTAAACTTATCCCTTTTGTTTACACTTTCGTCTTATCTGGTGCGAAATGTAAATTCAATTGAAAAAATAAGAAAATACATTTTCATATTACATAAAATAACTTTTTCTGATTTGAAATTACAGTAGTTGCATAATAGGTAGAATTCATTGTTTCATAGCTAATATGGTCTAGTAACCTGTAGTACTAAGTAATCCTTTGGTACTTAGTTCATTTATATGGTTTTCATATCTTATACTTTGGTCCTTAGGAATCTATGAGAGAATTATTTTACTTTCTCTCTGTAAATCACGTAAGCGGAAGAATAAAAGCTCGGGTCAAGAAATTTTTCTGTGTGCAGTGGTATGTTCCAGTTTTATACTGTTATTTGAATCAGTACTAGGGTTATTAAGTAATTAAATTACAGTATTGCTGAAATTCCAATTTAATAGGAAGTGGGTCCTATCTTCTCACCTATTTATTGACTTATAGTATGTATAAAAAATTACTAAAGCAGATTGTCATGATTTAACTAACTTTTTTTTATTTTTATTGCTAGAGTTCAACAGACAGGCAGACGGCCCACTTGATGGAAAGTGGTTACCGTCGCCTATGGACATTTGCAACACCAAAGGTACTACAAATGCGCTGCTGCTCTCTTAAAGGAGATTGGAACCTGGTCACTGATGCCGGAACACAATACGGGGTTGTTATGGCGGCATACTCTAGACCAGGGGTGGTCGCCATCCAGTCGAGCAAATACCCTACCACCTGGCTGTGGGTTGTTTAGTCGCCTCTTACGACAGGCCGCCCCACCGTAGGAAATTGTATTCTTTCTCCGTTCCTGCACGGATAAATGCCTAAGCCTAACTAGCGACACCTACACGACTGTGTACATTGTACAATTCTACATCAACGCTCAGTTATATGTACGGTGGCCACAACTAGTGCTTGATTTTTACGCGGTTACACGAAGCAGTTGTGTGTAGTGGTACATATCAAAATATATCTTTCTGTAAAATTCCATCTACAATAAACGCAGTAATTCAGAAAAATATATACACTGTGACTGTGATTTACAAAGACAGACCGAGGGATATGACGATTTTATAAGGCTTTTGGTTTTACTAAAACAGCTGCGGAACCTTAAAAAAATATAGTGCAAAGTCGTCATTTATCGTACTCCAATTATGCATTGGCAGACTTGATTTTTTTATTGGGTCCTGTGATCAAGTGGACAAAACGTGCCTTGACTCTCAATTTCAGGTACTACAACAACGCTGTATCAACATCGGAAATATTCCGTGATATGTCAGCGAATATTCAACAAGAAGTTTTGTCCTTGGAAATGGTCGAGACATTATTATACTGTCCCTTATTTCAGGTATATATTTCGCTAGTATTCCTGAAACGGAACCAATTTTGTTTCTATAGGATTCCGATACCTAAATGTAGAAAGGTACCCTTTATTATTTCATTCAGTGTCTGTCTGTCTCTGTGTCACAGTTGATCGTCTCAGGAATTGCTCAGCCTCCTATATCTACAAATTTGTAGTAATTTCAAAGAAATAAGCGCCCAAGAAATTTGAAAGTTGAGGAATATCAACGAATAGGATATCAAATAAAAGGGATCAATGAAGAAATTCATGTTTTATATATGAAGACATGAGTGAATGAAGGGGAACATATTGTAATTGATAGAATTTTTTTTATTAACATAGCGTTTTCTATGTAATTCGTTCATCACTTGCTATTTCTAAAAAAAATTAAATACCCACCTGCCAGGGCACGTGTAGTTGGTCGAGCTTCCACTTATTTGTAGCTTTGGCATAAGACGAAGGAAGAAACATCGAGGGGTTCTAGTGGGTATCCCTAACTCGGGTGGCGATAGAATTTGTTGCTTGCAGTGCTAGTACCACACAATGTGGCGAATCTCACACTCCCCACAGCGTTTCAAACGGATTTTTCCTCTATAAAAAAAGGATCTAATATCGTATGTATGACATTCTCATTTGACGTAAAACATAAAACGTTGTACACATGTTACGATATGGAATTCTTTCATCCTCTAATGGCTTTATTTATGGTATTATATTAGAATGGATAGCGTCGCGTAAGCTTAATATTGTTTCGCAGGAATGCAATCGAGATTTTCTTCAAACTGTCGCTGCGAACACAAGGACAATAGTGCTGCCTGACAATGAGATTGTGCAACATGCAGCTGACATAGGACGAGACATGTACATTCTACAAAAGGTATTGTAAGCGTAAAAAATTAAAATACATAGCAGTAAACAATCTTGGAGAATATATTTTAGATTCGTATTTGTTTTTGTTACGAAAGTTTGGGTATTAAAAACGAAACATTCTGCAAGAAGATATACTTTTGTACACTTTGGAATAACCTATTCTGATTTATATATTTTTTAAGCTACATGTTTATAATATCTAATAAATAAATCAACTTGATATGCGTATCAGAATTTATAGTGTCATTATTAATTATGGTGCGGCTGCACCTCTTATAATATTAAAGATGATGACTGTGGCAGAATACTTCTTACTTAGCGCGTTAAAAATAACGCCGTTGTCGAATAGCCACATTAGTGTGTATACATACATTATCTGTTTATATTTAACATCATTAACAATTAAAAACAATATCTAAGTAGAAATAACGCATTACATCCATCGCCACATCTGCGTACAATTGCTTACATCTGTAACATTATCCCAGATGAAGCGCTACCGTTATATAAATATAAAACATTAATTAAAAATAAATGTAAATAGAATTCAAACAATATAAGGTTTCTATTAATAAAACACACATTTAAAGCCGTCAAAGTTTTTATAAGTTATAGTTTAATAAATTATTATATAGGTACTTCATTTCTGCTCTGAAAATATGCTGGGAATTTGGGCAGTTGTGTAAAATATAATAACATTGCCTTTCGCAAGTCATATAATGTATTATTCTTCAGGGTCACTGTAATTTGCTGAATCATGAAGGTAAAATAACAATGTCTATTGGACCAGGCAGCCATTTTGGCGTAGTGGAAATGGTATTCGGATTACCTAAAGTAAGTACTTTGGTTTAACTATAACGATTTCTCCTTCCGTGAGTTGCAAGTTGCTAACATTTCTGTTGTGAAATTAATTAAATCACTATACTTATCTTGCCATACTTGTACGATATTTGGGATGTATATACCTATTGTTTTATATTAATACTATACCACTAATATTACTATACTTATGAATTAGTGTAACTACTCCCACTTGTACTAGTGAATCTATAACGTCGAATGTTGATACTGGTATTGTCATGGTCTTGCAAACAAACAATAATTGATAAATAAAACAATTTATTAGGTAGGTAGAATAGAATAAATAATAAAATTGTTATTAGGTTCTTGAAACAGTTTAAGATTTTTATTGTTTTTTTAAATTTTTTTAATTGCCTAATGCAGGCAAATAGGCGGACGGCCCACTTGATGGAAGGTGGTTACCGTCGCCTATGGATGTTTGCAACACCAGGGGTGTTGCCAATACGTTGCCGGCCTCTAAGAAATTTTGTAACGCCCTTCTTAAACGACTTATCACCCTTATTGCAGGGTAGAAATGTTTTGTTATTATATTAAAAATACCTACCGTATCAGATTTTAAAATGTTTCTTAAACACACAACATATTATTGTATAAATGTATGTTGTATATTGAAAATATAAACATATAAACTACATTCTTTAGGTACACACAATACTGACGTCGACAAACTGCATATTACTGCATGTGGAATACAGCGCATTGGTGCAATGCTGGGGCACATTCCCGGACGTTAGTCATCCCATTATGACGGTGATTCATGCATTTAATATTGTTCTCCCTTACCAACAATGTCTTGTACAAACGCTCAAATTATACATAAAACTTGCTTCAAATAACAAGTAAATTCAATCACTTCTTACTTCTTAATTTTCAATATAACGCATAGGTTTTGGAAGATGATGAACTATTAACAAAATCCGAAAAATTCGAAGAAGCTAAACCATTAACAGGGCGATTGGATGTGAAAATAAATAGAATAACGGTAATTTATTCAACATGTTAAGCTTAATATCCTATCAATAATATTTGATACTTCTTCTAGCTTTTGGTTTATGTTCTTAAGATGCAAATGTTATAGGTATTGTCCTAAAAGTTTTTGGTATAATAATATACCTAACTAATATATAATTCCTTTTCTATCGCTGAACAGTACAAACAAAGTACAAACAGTAAACAAGCTGGCAGTTAAGTTAATTAGTAATGGTTAAATTTGGATATTTATAATACTTACTCAGAAAACAAAACAATAACAAGCGATTGGCGAATGAATTAAATATTGTTTTATGAATTCTTTATGCAAAAACCAATTGATACTTTCTATGTTTTCTTTTGGTCTGATTTAATTTTTAACAAAATTTTGATGCCTTTCTGTTTTAAGCCTTTTAATTTTTGCTTTATAAAAAGGAGTAGAAAAAATAGCATGTGCACATAGCCTTTAGAAGTTGTTGGTAAAGTTATTTTATTTTGTTGTAGCAAGAGATAAAGGAAAGTTTCGTGGTGTTAGGCGATCGAGAGGAGCGCGCTCACTACGTGAGGACGTTTGAAAAGTTAGGGGTCATGAGGTAAAAGCCAATGAGGGTAAATGTTCCAAGTTCCACCAACATATTTGGGAGATTAATTGATGCCATTTATGTTGGTAGCGTCTGCGTAAAGGCTTAATGTTCGCGGTTGAAGATATTAAACGGCTTTTTAAATTACTTTGCTTCTAGTATTTAACTTGGCTTTGGCAGAGAAATTATGTATGTTGAACATTATATGAGTCACCGGGATTTGTGCGTTAAGATAATAATAATAAGAGTATGAGCGTGATGGTTTAGTAGCATTTACTCGTATTTTTTTTATTGCACCAATTCAGCAGACAGGCAGATGGCCCACCTGATGGTAAGCGGTTACCATCACCTATGGACATTTGTAACACTAAATGGTGCCACAAATGCGCTGTTTCTCTCTAAATGCAAATTGGAATCTGGCCACTTATGCCAGAACACAGCTCAAGGTTGTTATGGCTGTATACTCTAGACCAGGGGTAGTAGCCATCCAGTCGGGCAAATACCCTACCACCTGGCTGTGGGCTTAATCATAAACAACCCACAGCCAGGTGGTAGGGCAATTGCCCGACTGGATGGCTACCACCCTGGTAATTTGCTACGCTAATCTAGAAGTATTTATTCCAGACACATTCGGTACATATTTATGCCGATAAGTATCTGCCCCAATAAAAAAATAAAAAAAAATATAAATAATTTTGGATTCAAAGTTCACACGAACGCAGCCTTGTACTGTAATCTTTAAGTATTTTATCTAATTGAATTGGCAATTGAGACTCACGAAAAATTTATAAAATTTTCGATTTTAATAAATTTTCTTGCAAGCAATCATCCTTGATGGAAAGTCAATCTTCTACATACGAACAAATTTTTAACAAAGAGAACACTTGATATGGTACCATACGATATTGTATCACCCCACGGAATATTTTTGAAGTTATGGTGTGCGTTAAGATTTTTCTTAGCAATCTTCTACATATTAACGGTACCATACGATATTGCTGTGAGTACATTTATTTTAGACATTGTGATCTTTTAAAACGTGGAAAACGTAGGAAAAGAATTTGCAGAAAACTGGATATAAGAATGTGTATGAAATGCCTTAGCCATGGGAATTAAAAATTCTAGGAATATCAATCTTCTAGTAAGAATGTAACATTGAAACGCTCCTAAACCTTTTATAAGTAAATGGCGCTAAAATCAATTTTCTCTCGCCGATTGGTGATTTATTATTATTTAAAGTCATAGACTCACTTTTCATTCAAACTTATTTATTAGATCATTATTTATCTTATCTTATTTTTTAGATCATTATTAAACTTATTTTTTAGATTAGTCAAAAATTTAGTCTTAATACCATTCTTATCGATTTTTGAATGTTTTGGTCTTATTTGAATTTAGTTTGTTACAAATAATAAAAACTCAAAAAGGCTTGAGAAAATAGCTTTGACATTTTTTTTATTTGCACTATCTACAGACTCTTGGTCCATATCTTTATTACTAACATGTATGTTGTAAACTTACACGCCGTTAATTATTTATGTTTCTGGACTAATGATATTTTGAATTACGGTATTAGTTACAAAAACACATGGCGAAATACTACTGACATAGATTTTAGGCGCCTTTAGAGTTATGTTTTGCACTGTGTGTTTTTATTTTCATTCTTAATTGTTTTTCAATGGTGACTAAGGTATTTCTCAATATTATAAAATATATATGTGAATTTAGACTTGAATCATTCCAGGTTTGGCACTTTGCCAACATTGCTAGTAGTGTTTGAAAGTAGTTGGAATAAAACGATTCTAACCAGTTCGCTTAGTTATTGAAGTCGTTGGGAAAGTACTACGGCGAACATATTACGGATTCAATTTGTTTAATACGTACATTCATAGCATTAATTTAGTATGTAATATATTATTTAAATAGTAGTATATTATTTAAATCTGGATTAAAGCTTTATGAGTGTGAGAGAACGTGTAGGTGGAGTTTTGGTTTTATAAGTGGTACATAAATTTAATATATTTCATTGTACACACTTAGAATAACCGTGAACGTGAGTTTTGGATCTTTAAGTTACCGTTAATTATTGTACTGTGCTTTAAACAAATAAATGGATTTAATTTGAATAATTTTACGAGGTATAAATGCTTTATGTAGGTACACTCCACTGCTTGGCGACAAAACGTGTTAAAAAATCAGAAAGATACAGAATTTAAATCCGATGCGGAATTAACACTATAGTGCCCTTCTATATACTTCTATAATTAATATGTTACAAAATTTTGAGGGGAAAACTCACCGAAATAATCGTAGTGTGTGCTAGACCTAATATTTATAAGAATTGTAAAAAAATCTCTCGCACCTGCGATTTTGGTACTAATGAGTAAAAAAGTTCGTTAAGGTAATAATACAACTTGAAAAACGTTTTTAACGAAACGAAAAGATAATTGATATAAATAATATTCGTTATCAAGTTTCAGTTATATGTTTTTAAATTTTATTGCGAAGCTAGCATACAGGCCGGCGGCCAGCTCATGGAAAGTGGTTACCGCCGCTAATAGATATTTGCAACCAAGGGCGAAGCCAGCGCTCTCTAGTATGGGATAGAGAGGATGGATATGTGATTGGAATGGGGAATGGGATAGGGTGAGCGAGAAGTGTAACCATCAGAACTCTCACTCATAGCACGAAATACAATTAGTTCAAGTCTTACTATCTCACACCGATCGAGCCGGCCCTAAAAGCTGTAATCAAGATAACAAAACGACAAAAATATAAATCTATCCGTGCCAGAACAGAGAAAGAATACAACTTCCTGCAGCTGGGCGGCCTATCGTAAGAGGCGAAAAAACAACCCACAGAGAGGTGGTAGGGCATTTGTCCACCTGGATAACTACCACCTCTAGTCTAGAGTATGCTGCCATAACAAGCTTTCCGGCATTATTGGCCAGGTTCCAGTCTCCCTTTAGAGCAGCAGCGCATTTGTAGCAGCTTTGGTATTACTATTGTCCATAGGCGATGGTAACCTCTTTCCACCAATGGGCCGTCTACCTGTCCCCCCTGAACTCATGCAAAAGAAAACGTTAGACACCACTACGAAACCCTTCACTGTACGTGAGTTGATATACACACTGGTCGATATTCTTAGATACGATCTTTTCACTTCTTTAAGCATAAAATAATGTAGAAGCCTAACAAAATTCTTCATTTTAGACAAAACAACATAAAAATGGAGGTGGATACAACTGGTCTGATATTCTTTTGTATTTAGATGTGGTGGTTATGGGATACGTGGCTTACTATGATAAACGGTCTTTGCTTGTTACCCACCCTCTTCTTACAATATCACAGTATATAAAGCACGCATTCTTATTGGATGCTCTGAGTATTTTTCCTATTGAACAGATGGTAAGTTCAACATATAGATAGATACATACTTTTTATGAATGTATAGGTTTGACTTTGACTACTGTCACGGCTGATGTTGAGTGATGGGGCTGTCTAGGATGGAGCACGCTTACCTAGAAGATACCTATTCACGCGTGACTTGAAGACTTCATGATTGTATTTGGCAGGAAAACAGATTACGGTCTTCAGCAGTGTACACCATAAAAGATGAAGCGATGAAGGCATACATTACATAATGGAAACACCGCCAGTTAGGACCAAGCGCCCCACTTCATCTTTTCTGGTGCGCACTTCCGAAGATGTAATAGTTTGCTAGAATATGTTTTTCCATATACAATACAATGTAGGGATCTTCTTCTCTTTTTCTAGATATTATACTTGTAGCGTTTGTTTACTCTAGAGATATAGATAATTAAACATTGTATAGGTGGGCTTTTAAGTATCTAATTATTTTAAATTATTACGAGCGCCATAAATAAACTTGGCGCTGTAAGACTGATTAATTCGTTTATTTATTTATTCGTTTTCTGTAAGATTTATTTAACGACTAATTATAACAAATGTTATTTGTCCCTTATTCATGTTACCAATCCATTCTCTGTTGGGCGGTAAATCTCAATATTTCTCTGTTATTAAATAATTATTTTTATTATAAGTTATTTATATATATTCTTGTTTCAGGTAAAAGTGGTCATTGATTCTACTGATATAGATCTTTATAGAATGAATCGAATGCTTTTGGTAAGTTTATGAAAATTAAGATTATTTGTCTAAGGACTCGGTCTCACCACAAGTGGAACGCTTAGCCGCAACAGGTTAGTTGATCGCTTAGATGACTCATCCTAATGAGCCAACACATTGCATGTAATGCGCGCGACCGCTCGCTTAGGGGGTCGCTTGGCGCCTCGATAGTCACCTAGCGGTTTGCCACGCGTAAGGACGCGTCGGTTATTTGTTTGGGTCACTGGGATGCAATGGAGGAATTATCGAACACGTACCCAACATGTTCGATAATCTTGGTTAAATGAAGGCAGTTTGAGGATAGTGCTTTCTGTGAAAAGCAATTTTCTAGACAACTTTGAGAGTGATATTTTATTACAATAAAATACACGCCTAAAAACACACTTTCGATAACCGCAGGACCGATGGCCGATGGAGCAGACGAGTCCTGGAGTGGAGACCGCGTCTTGGTAAACGTAATGTCGGACGCCCTCCAGCCCGATGGACCGACGACCTGTGCAAGGTCGCCGGTAGGCGCTGGATGAGGAAGCCGGAGGACAGGGATGATTGGCGCCGTCTTGGGAGGCCTATGTCCAGCAGTGGACTGCAAATGGCTGACGATGATGATGATGAACCAGATATAATAGCATAGGAGCTATCAGTGTGATCACTAAGTATCCAAGCATTTCGACCATTCAGCTTGCCTCCTTGATAACCTTTAAGGGTGCCACTTGCGGCGCGGCCGAAGCCTAAATCGTTAGGGAACACTGCAATGTTATTTCAAGATCTATCTAACAATACTTTACACGGATGTACCGACCCTAAAAAATATAAAACTTTCAATTAAATGTATGGTGACCACCCCCTAACCTTTATTTAATTTTGTCCACGATTACACTATATAGACTACATAAACCTTTCTGTCATATTTCAACCATACAGATCTAGTAATTTCCGAGAAAAATAACTGTGACATACAATGACAGAAACAGACGGACATACGTAAAAACAACAACAACCCTTTTAAAGATTTCAAAACGGTTCCTTTTTAGTCAAAGTGTCTCCGGTAGCCTAAAAACGGTAAGAACTTATTGCCAACTTAATATTAGGTTGGGGAAAAGTTTCTTCGCATTTTATATAAAAATTCAAAAGGTTTTTTTATAAAGTTTATTTACATTTGACTAAAGTATGTAGGTGCCATTTTGTTGGATAACTTTTTGCCATCTTGTAGGTAGGGACGTGATCCCATTGCTATAAAAATTTTGGGGCTTCTGATCGAAAAACTGCGACAAGTGGTTTTGGTAGCCCTCTCGTGATGTTAACCTGACACTGCCTAAGGAATTCTGCAGAGACCTAAACAGGTGAAAATCTGAAGGTGCAAGGTCAGGACTATACGGCGGATACATTAACACCTCCCAGCCAAACTCTCGTAATTTTTGCTGAGTGGCTAAAGATGTGTGAGGTCTAGCGTTATCATGGTGAAAAACCACACCCCTTCTGTTGATTAATTCCGGCCGCTTTCTCTCAACTTCTTGCTTTAATCTCATCAGTTGTTCGCAGTACAGTTCAGAATCGATGGTCCTGCCTGGCGGTAACAGCTCATAATGAATAATGCCCTTCCAATCCCACCATACACACAGCATCACCTTGTTGCGAGTTAACCCGGGTTTTGCCAGTCTGTGAAGCCTGACCGGCCTTTGACCACGATCTTTTTCACACGTTCTTGTCGTACGTGATCCACTTTTCATCACCAGTTATCAGCTTCTTCAAACATGGTTCAGTTTCATTACGTCGTAATAAAGAATTACAAATGAGTACACAGTTCATTAGGTTTCTTTCAGTGAGCTCATAAGGCACCCAAATATCGAGCTTTTTTGTGTACCCAGCTTTGTTTCAAATGCTCCAAAACCATTTTGTGGTCAATTCTCAGTTCTCCAGCTACATCGTAACTACGAATATGCCGATCTTGCTCCACTTTTTCAAAAATGGCATCAATTTTGTCAGTAACAGGGCGACCAGAGCGACGTGTATCTTTGATATCAAAATTTTCGGATTGAAAACGCTTAAATCAAATTTGCGCTACTCTCACAGATACTGCATTAGGTCCATAAACATCAAAAAAAAATCGCGGCTTGTGTTGCATTTTTATCTTTTTTGTAGTAAAAATTTAAAATGTATCGAATTTCTTCATTAGATTCACTCATTTTAACAACAAGAAAAACAAATGAAAATCACACATTTACCTATTTTGAATTTGGAATTGTCTTCTTTAAAATTAAAACGTTTTAATGATACCAAAACCAGCCAGATACAAATGGTATAGCCAAAGAGATCTTATTACAAGTTCATATAAACTATATGCGAAAAGACTTTTTCCCCAACCTATTATAACGAGGTGCTTGGCATAAAATATGATATAAATAAACGTAGAAGTAGTATTAACATAAACAACAAAACTTTTCTTCTAGGTGACCAGAATAACAGGTGCATTTTCATACTGGGAGAGTGATATTATGCAAGTGAATCCTGCAGTGGTTCTACTAAAGTTTATCCCTATAGCTTTAACTCTAGTCAACTTTGCAACTGCATTCATATTCATTAATTCATGCAACGCATACCTACCCAAGGATTCTTACTTTATGATGTCGAATTGTACGAATAGTTTGATTGTGACAGGAAATAAGTTTGAATTAAAATGTGCGTTTTTTTATTTTGAAAATAATACATACACAACACGTCGTCATTTGTATGATATTGACAAGTTGATCACGGTTTCAAAATTTAATCTATCATTTGTAATGTCGTAAAAAATTCACCCGTCTATTCCAGTGGTCGGCAAACTACGGCTCGCAAGCCGCATGCAGCTCTTTGAATCCTTGGCTGCGGTTCTTTCACGAAATGTTTAGTACAGGCACAGAATATTATTAAGAGACGAGTAAATATTTTTGAAACGCAAGCAGTCAGAGAAGAGGCACATTTTTAGAAAGCAACAACAGCACGGACTGTAGCTCGTTAACATATTATGTATCATTATCTCAGTTGAATTGTTGTTCGCCGAGATGCAAATATTTTTAAAGCAAAGCTTAAGTTTTTAAAGCGCTCTTTGAATAAAATTCTATTTTGTATTGACAAGTGTGCCGACCACTGTTCTAGTCCATAATATCCAATATTACGTACGGAACGATGATGCTCAAGGTTGGCATGGTGACCTCCACAGAATCTTTGATTTGCAAGGTATCAGAGAACGCAGAATACAATATTTTGCGTTTACCATTATATCTTATCTCACGTCGGATTAACAATAGTATTCTGCAAAATGGATCGTTATAAAATCATACATTAGAATGATGATACAGATGTAGACAGTAGCTTTCCACCTTAAGTCCGAGTTCTAAGTAGATTAATTACTCAACGACAAACCGATGCTTTGAGGTATTCTGTCTAAAACAAAAAGATTTTTCAATGCTTAAGATGTTAAGATCTCGCTCATTTTGCTTCGATAGATTCTACATTTAGATAACATTTTATTCTAATTAAAGAGTTAGAACTATTCTACAATGTGGATATTAGAACACTTAAAATTACGATATGTTCAATATTATAATTATGTTTACTTTCACAGATTCTATTACTGAATACGCTTACACATTCTACTGGGTCTGTGAAATATTTGTCGGTAATGTATAAACAATGTTGTTATTTTGTACATAGTTGACACGCGTAGTGTATAATCGTAAAAACTAGTTGAATATATTTTTTTTATTGCATGAGTTCAGCTAACAGGCAGACGGCCCTGATGGAAAGCGGCTACCGTCGTCTATGGATATTTGTAACACTAAAGGTGCTACAAATGTACTGCTTCTATCTCAAGGGAGACTGGAACCTGGCCATTAATGTCAGAATACAACTCAAAGTTGTTATGGCGGCATACTTTAGACCAGGGATGGTAGCCATCTAGTCGGGCAAATACTCTTCCACCTGGCTATGGGTTGCTTTGTCGCCTCTTACGATAGGCCGCCCGGCCGTAAGAAATTGTATTCTTACTCCGTTCCTGCGCCGATGAATGAACTGAATACAATAAGTTTTTTATTAAAATACTAATAGGGTGAGGGGCTGCATCATTCGTGTTTCTGTGACGACGTATTTTGTTAGTGAATGGCAAAGGCGGCACCAAAAAGTAATCGCAGCACCATCTTTAGGCTATATTTGTTTATCTCACGGAAAAACGTTATTTATCGGGATACAAAGTATCCTAAGTATTGATCCGGGATATAAGATTTGTGTTTCAAGTTATGCTCGAACAGACAGAAATCCTGATAAAAAATCTAAAACTTGCATTTTGGAAATTTGCTGCTCCGAATTACCCCTCTGACTTTTTGTAATTTTTAAATTCATTGTACAAACTCAAAACATTTACGAAAGATTTTTCATATTATTTGTTGTATTATAGATAGATGGATAAATGATTTATACATACATATAACACATACTAACAATTAATACATCATTGAAACTGCGTTCACATAGATTACGCGAGTTTTACACATTTTCATGTCTATGTCTCAGAACAATAACTGAAGCTAAGTAATTTTCTCAGATCTTCGTTCGCGGAATAACTTTCAATAACTTTAATATAACACAGTTAATAATTTCGAAGCTATTCTTGAACACTGCTACTATATAGCGGTTTAAACGTCAGAGGTATAACGAACATATCAATTTAAATACTACGTTGTTTAATCTATAATATAATAAATCTGTAAATGATCGAGTTTGTACAATGTGTTTAAAAATGTCAAAAAAATCAGGAGAGATAATCCGGAGCACAAGATTCCGAAAACGCATTTTTTAGAATTTTCGTCTGTCTGTCTGTCTGCTACAGCATCATGTGAAAACTACTGCACGGATTTAAACGAAACTCGACATAGAGCTAGCTTCCAGGACGCAACTTAGGATACTTTTTATCCCGATAAATGACGTCGTTTCCGCGGGATAGACGAAAATAGCGAAAAAGATGGCGCTGCGATCGCATCTTTTTGAAAACTACAGAACGTATATGAACGAAACTTGACAGAGAGATGGTTTATATCCCGAATGAACACTTAGGATATTCTACTTTTTATGCCGTTTAATGATCTTGTTTCCATAGAATATACGGATTAACTGAATAGATGGTACTGCAATCGCGTTTTTCAATTTGCTAACAAATACCTAAGTTGTCATAAACAACATGTCTTTCGTTATATTACTGCAAATTAGGTTGGCTTCGACTCGCTTTCATGTTTTGCTGGGCAGTCGTCTAGACTATATGGATTTAGTTTCTTTGTTATTGCAGTGAATTGAACAAGAAACAAATAGTAAAGTTTTAGGACTATAGTTTTAGGAATATGTAAAAAACCTAATTTAGTTTTTATGTAAGTAACATAGAGCTACTTACCTAACACAGAAAACACTAGTCGATTATAAAATTGACTTATCATTGTATGTACGCTTTTATAAATGTTTATTATTTATAGGCTTAGGATGTACACCAGTGTTCGTTTCAAACAACGTTCATGTGCTTTTGATGATTATATTGAAAATTAGTGGTTGTTTATATTTCGCCTTCATGCTAGGATATGTAGCGTCTACCAGATCAGCCGCGGCACAATCTTTACTCGAGCATACGGTATGTGTCTAACTATATAAAGTAAAGTACAGTCATTTGATAGGTTAACTTGAAAAGTTTTCAGGGAGCTTTGAAAATGAATAATTTTATAGATTTCGATGTGCTCTTTCCGAATTTCAGCGTTTCCATCTGGTATGTTCGCCGTATTGGAAAAATGGCGCCTAATAGTAGTTTTTTAGACTGATCTTACGATTAAAAATTTGTATATAAAATTAAAGTAGAGAAAGTTGCCTACATTTTTTTGTATAATCAACAGTTTTAGCGTATGAGCTCCGCAAAGTGTACTGTACTGTGTGCTGTGTACCGGCTGCAACCAAATCATTAACATGCCCGAGATGCTCAACAATCGCTCGACACAATCATTTTTACGTGCTCTAGCTAGTTCTGAATTATAGCGGCGCGAGAGGCAGGGATACGAGGTGGCAAATTTAGTTTGAAAAGAGCACATCGAAATCTATAAAATTACCCATTTTCAAAACTCTCGGAAAACTTTCTAGGTAGCCTCTTTTTTCGATCCAAATGACTGACTGACTAACAATGAAACGTATAATTCGTGACAAATAATATAGCTTCCTCCATAGTATACAGATCATCTCTAGAATATATCTTTCAAAGTACAGCGTATAAATAATATAAATATTATATACGTATCTGTATTAGCTGGAAGTACCTAACCTTATTTATCTGCGAGCGGATATTAAATCGTGGCACGCTTGGGAGTGAGGCTTATAAGAGAAAATAAATTTGTTTATATACCTCGTATGAACATTGTAGATAATTACCTCCTGCGATAATAACTCACGGATGGATACGGAATAGTAAATCATATTTTAAGTGTCATGTTATTCACGCACTTTAGAATTATAGGTATCGTATATATATATATATATATATATATATATATATAGTGTGCTGTTTATATTTGAAAACTTTCGGGAGAGCGAGTTGTCTTAAATAAATAAAAACAAAGAACAAAACGAAATTTTGACCATAAATACAGATACTTAACAAACAAGTAGTTTTTAAAAGAATCACAACTTTAATTCAGTTTTTTTACTTTTCTTTGAGATTTAAATACATTATATATTATTACCATGTCTTGTTTTATGGCTGGTTATATAAATTTATAAAGCAAGGCAAGTGAAGAAGAATAAATAGTAAATTTATTCACTTGCCTTACTTTCGCTTGTATTTTGATATTACTTGTATGGAGCTATGTCTAATTTTATCTGATAGTAAAGTAAATAAGCGGTCGATAAGATATAGAAACTGGCCATTAATTAATGCCGTGTCGGAGCCGATTCAAAACGAACTTTCTAACACACATACAACAACTTAAACACGGTCATTTATCTATACTTAATATTAATATTATAAAGAGGTAAAGTTTGTGAGTTTGTGACGTTGTAGGGGGTAAACTCCGAAGCTACTGAACCGATTTAAAAAATTATTTCGCTGTTGGCAAGCTTTTTTTTTTGAGGCGGGGGATATGCATTTCGCACACTACCGGGTTCTTTACTAGGGTTTAGATCAAAGCGACGAGAGGTGTCACCACGAATGGTGCATCAGAGTCAAATCGCCGGCTTGTGTGGAGACTCGAAGAACTCAAAACTCCACTAAAACCATCCTCCTCTCATGCCCCACGCTGTGGTAGGAAGAGCGTGAGACTTAGAACGTAGTTACGCCCACGCTGATCCTAGCGCATTAGTACTTGAGAATGCCCCGGGACAGGCAAACTCACTTCGTCAACAGGGGTGAAGAATCCTCTGCTCCCTAGATGCTAGAGGGCCCCTGTAGCGGTATTTACGGGGGGAGATTTTGCGCATATCTGCGCCTCCGGGACCCCGCTAACGTCGGTACCCGCGAGACGCATGCGCACCTCTCTCCCGTTCTCGTTCCGCGGCCTCCTTTTGAGACATGACAGCCTCGCAGAAATTGGCCGCGCCCGCCCAATGATCATCGCTATGCAGCATGGCTTGCACCAAAGTGCCCAGCGAATCGATCGGACCTACGAGGGTCTCGAGTTCATATCTCTGCGGTGCCCATGCTGCGCACTCGAGTAGCGTGTGTAACGCCGTGTTTAGCGCGCCACATCGGCGGCATTGGGGTGAAGGCAAGCAGCCCGCAATCTGACACAGATACTTATCGAAGCAACCGTGCCCGACAAGTATCTGTGTCATTCTGAAGGTCAGGGTCCCGCGTTTCCGCGAGAGCCATCGCAACAGCTGCGGTCGAACCGCTTCCACCGTGTCAATGCCACCAACAGGGTTTTCCAACTCTACTGACCAAGATTGGATCATGGCCGCGGTTTCCCGCGTCCTGATCACCTGGAGTTCGGCCTGGCCATAGACCAGGCCACGGCACTGTTGGCAAGCTACACTATCCCCGGTTGACATAGGCTATATTATATTTTCAAAAAAAAATAGGGATGCTTACTAAAACTCCAATAGTGTAACGCAAGGTGTAAAAAAATTACCTAAAATCGCGTGCGCTGCGAAAACTATTGATGATAGAATAAAATAATGTACTATGACTTTGCAGAACACATAATTAATTACAAAAAGTGTCGCGAAAGCGTATGTCTAACTATTATAGTTATGCCACAATAAGTGTTGTTTTTATTTTAAAAATTTAATTGTCATGCCGCCGCTAGAAAAGGCTCTTTATTTGTATCTCAGTATTCATCCTTATCAAAATAAATTACTTTACATTCAAGACTGCTTCAATACTTTTATACAGCTTTTTAAATTATTCAATTCGGACATTCAATTCGAAAGACATCACGAGTTTAAAAATGTAAGTATTAGAAAAAAGTTGTGTGGTCGCCGAGCAACCTAATCGGCAAGATAAGCTTATGCGATGTAAGCGTCACTGGGGTACGGGCAGTATGGGAGGGGAACGGAACGAGGGGGAGGCATACCTACCTTTACTATAACCCCTAAGGTCCGGAAATCTTGAAATATATATTTTTTAATAAACATAACCTCACTTATTTTTACTGATTTTTTCGCTAATATTGCACTTCTATCATAGGTCCAAAGTTGAAAAACCATTCAAAGTTAAAAACCAGTAATCAACATTAAAAGAGCCAAAATAACCAAAAACCAGCTTAATTGGATAAAAATGAAGAAAAAAGACAATAGAACATATTCAAAAAACCCTGCAAGAGTAACCATTCAAAATGGCGACCAATAAAGACGATGTTTTTTTTTACATAATCGCATTAATTTATATTTAACCTATATTTATAAAAAAAATGTTCAGCAATGTATTTAAAAATTGATATCATTAATATATTGATTCATTGTCATATTTAAAACCAACTTCCTTGTCCTCCACTAAATTGATAAATAAAACAAGTGTTTCATACGAGACTTTTAAGGCGTCGTACTGTTTGTGTGTATAAAATAAATAGCAAATGGTAATCAGTAGGTTCTGACACTCGCCCGCCGCTGCCGCGGTACGCTCGCTTCGCTCGCTCGGCTCTCTTTAGATAAAATATGCCTATATAATTTAATTAACTTTAAAAGTACATTCACTTAACTGAAAGGAATAAAATGGCGGCAATAATAATCAAAATATTTGTCAATATTTTCTTTTTATACAAATATGCCGATTTCCGAAAATTATATGAAACAATACTTGTATATTAATTAAAACACAAGATTTCGAATTTCTTAATTAAAAATTGATAAATATTATTGACAAATCGATTAATTTATTTTTATCGTCACACCTTCTTAGCCAAGCCATTAAAAACAAAAGTAACAGTAAAAACTGACACTTTTTAATCAATCGATTATATGTCTAGCATGAATTTTGTAGTTTTGCTTCAATTAAATTTAAAACTTTATTTCTACATTAAAAACAGTTTTAGTGTTACAAAAAGTTCTGCTGGCGGTTATATGTAATTCGTGAGTACATTCATAAACTCAAATCACGGTTTGTTATTATCAAAAGTGACACAATTTTACAACAAAAATAAGAGAAGTTATGTTTATAAAATAAAAAAATTAAGACCTCCGGACCTTAGAGGTTGTAGTAGGGGTAAGTATATCTCCCCCCTACACACTACGCCCACCCACTACTTAAAATTTGTGTATCAGATTGTTAAGTCGCAGCTCGCAGCCGAAAATTATTTCACTAGTGAAAAGCTACATTACTCCTGAGTGACATAGGGTATATTTGATTGTGATTAATAATAAGTATTTTTTTCTGATGCCCAGCGAAGTGGGCACGGGTCAACTAGTTTATATACAAATTTCCATAAATACCATTCTATTTTGGCATGTACTTTGAAATGACACAGCTAAATGCTCCGTTATATTTATTGGCACAATATCCCTGTTAATATTATAAATTCGAATGTAGCTCTATCTAAGTTTTAGAAAAACTCTAAACCGATTTCTGAAACTCAGTATATTTATATTTTCGATACCGAGATGAACATTGGATAATCCCGAAAAATGGGATAATTTAGGATATATTTGTCTCTTTGTTTGATAGATTTATGGGAAGATTATCCCGATTTGGTTGAAAGTAGAATATAATTTTAATTTTGTGATTGTCCACTTTTAATCCCGAATAATAGGATAAGTTTGGGGATAGATTTATGTAAAGATTATCCCAGAAAGTAGAATAGGTTTTTATTTTGTGATTGTCCATTTTCGTCACTTTAGTTAATTCGGTCATTTTGGCCAATTTGGACGGCGTGGTCGGCGTGGCCAGCGTGGTCGGCGTGGTCGGCGTGGTCTGCGTGGTCAGCGTGGTCGGCGTGGTCAGCGTGGTCAGCGTGGTCGGCGTGGTCGGCGTGGTCGGCGTGGTCGGCGTGGTCGGCATGGTGGATGTGGTCGAAGTAGTCGATGTAGTCAGTGTGGTCGATGTGGTCGATTTGGTCATTTTGGTGTACATAATAAAATATGTAATTTTAATACCGAAAACTGGCATAGATACTTTTCATCCGGGAGATAGGATAGTTTGCGATATAAAATTAAGTGAATCTTCCGGGGTAAATAGCAGTGACATAAAAATTTCATTCAATGTAACCTGTGTTGTAACCTCTTTAAACAAGAGGCACGTACTAGAGGTTGACCCGCGGCGCAGCCACGTGGTAAACTCTGTAATGTAATTATATAAAAGTATCGATTTACTTGTATATTTTAAACTTAGTTTTATTTATAGGATACTTTTATTTATAATATGATCTTATTTATATTAGCTTATAATTAATTATATTTTTAAGAATAGTTTAATTTATAATATTTTATATTAGGTTATTAATTATTATATTAAACTAAGATATGCTCGTGACTTCATCCACACTTCACTTGCAATTGCCGCGGGATTCCCGGGACACAAACTATCGCACCATTTAAAAAAGAATGTAAGCTATCGTTTTAGTGAAAACCATATCGAATAAGATTTTTTTGCACCGGAACAACTAAAAACCGCTCCGGGGAAAATTCCCGAGGGATTCCCGGGGGAAAAAAACACACATTTTGTTACATAAAATTTGCTATCGATCGGTGAAAAAATAATTTTGGAATTCGTTGTTTTTTTTTAATCTGGCCGTTTTAATTAATTAATTCCCAGAAAAATTCCCGCTGGATTCCCAGGATAAAAAGTAGCGCAGATTTTAATTCTAAAAATTAACTGTCAATCAAGGAATAAATACCGCATCGAAATCGGTCCAGTAGTTTTTACGTGAGTCCCAAACAAACAAACAAACTTTATTTAAAAAAATACATCGATTTCTCTGTCATTTATGTAGTCTATTCCAGTTTTTTTTTCAATAGCTTCAATGTACAGACACGGTATGTTTTGAATTTCATAGTATTATAGATAAAGGGTAATTTACTAGTAGTCTCTAACATAAATAATAAAGTTGTAAAACGGGAACGTGAAAAAATGTAATTAGGTTACTCTCAGTTGAATTCCTAGGTTAAGCATACACGTGCTACAGTAGTATGTTTTCGGCATAATGGCCCAACTTCCACCATTAAAAATATAACGACTTTCCAGTTACAGTACACACTGTAATTATATTAGTTTTAACGAGCTCCAGTTCTCGCGTGTATCGTAGGAAAAAACAAAGGATTTGGCCGAGTTTCTATATCAGAAGAACGTTGAACCAACTCTCACAGCGAAAACGTTGAAATATTTTGAATATGTCTGGAAGAGGACTAATGGAAGCAATCCCCAGGTAAGCTACTTTGGATTGTATAAAATGTGTGGGTAGTGTCGTATAGATATTATTTTCTTAATTTTTAGCCAATCGATGTCCATTGCTCTACGTAGAGTTCCCTTGTTATTGTTTGAAATAACTAACTAACTAACAAAAGTTAGTCAGTTCCATGAAAATAAATTACAGTGCGACAACTATTTAGTCAGTCATTATTATTAAAACAACATAAGTCAAATAATATTTATAACAAACTTGATATAATAAATAACCGCAACAAATATATTATTTTTAAACAAGAAAGTTTCAAAACTGTTTTTATAAATAGATTTCCTTGTTACTTAGGCAAATAATTATATAACAAAATAAATAAAATACTAGCTTTTGATTCTTTAAATAATCGTGAATTTAAATTTAAAGTGTACAATTGGCTGCAAACATAAGACTATATTAAAACTGAGAATCTACTCAAAATGATGATATAAGTAATAATTATATAAACATATAAACACACACACATACAAACACACACTTAAACACACACGCACGTACAGATAGCGCAAGGTTAACAATGTTTTGTATTAATGTTAAAAAGAAATAAGCATTGGAAGAGCACCGACACCTAATACAATACAGGTTATTAGTACCTAGTTTTAGGTGTTGAAGCCTTCACACATTAGTTTCAGTGCAAACAATATTGTCTTTTATACTTTGTTACTTTTACATGTTTTTACTGAATAAATTATTTTTATTCTTATTGTTTTAAATAATAAAATATCAAGAAGTGAGTCCAGAATGATCTGTGGAACCCAATTTACAATTTAGGAGCTTTAAAGAGTTACACGTTTTACACTAGGAGATTGCCATTCGTTATTCTTCTTCTTGTATGATGATGAGTTTTCCATGCGACTACGCTCTCGTAAACTTTATATCTGTTTTTAATCGATTTCCTAAAAAGAAGAGGTTCTCAATTCGATTGTATGTTTTTCTTGTATGTTTGCTATGCGATTTCTCTGTCAATGGTGGACCGATTTCCATTTTTTTTAATTTATTCGAAAGGGCTTTCTCCTAAGGTGTTCTCATTGTACCAAGTCAGGAGCTGATGAGTCCCAGAGAAATCGGGAGCAACCCTTGTTGAAGAACGTCGAGCGCCTGCACTCTTCTATAGGCAATACGCGTGCTAGTAGTACAATTTCTACAGGCACTTAATATATTATTTCTACAGCTATTTAATTAAAAAGCTGAAAATATATTTTTTAACAACAACAAAAACGACTTTAAAATAAAAAGCCAAAAAAATATATTTTTCAGCAATATCTTGAAGTCGGTGCCAAGTAAAACATGAAAAAGAACATAACAAATTGCAAAATGCACCGACTTCAAGAAGTTGTAGAAAATATTTATGTTTTGCTTTTAGTTTGAAGCCGGTTTTGTTTTTGTTAAAAAAATGTGATAAAAAGTATTGAATATTCAACAGCATTACCAAAATACACACACTAAATTTCATGAAACTCAGTACATTCTCAATGCACTGAAAAACAAACATCCAAAGTAAGAAACTTTTACATTATATTAAATTGGAATTATGATTATGGTTCTCTTACTCAATTTCAATGGGCGAATTATTAGGTTATCCAGACGACAGTATACTAACTAACTCAAATTACTTCCACACAATGCGGCTATGTTAAATGCGGCCTTAGCTATGTACCTATATAGTGCACGGAAACTAAGATGAAACAAGATAGTTGCAAGCCGCTTACGTACATCCTGTCTAAATTCTATACCAACCTACGTAGCGTATCTTAGCGCTCCAATCTGAACTAAAATTAAAATTGTTCTACGCAAGCTTATATTTGAACTCGGAAAGTGTATAGTGTGGGACACCGGGCTTTAGAAAAATACAATACACGATAACAACACTTTATTTTAGTTTCCAAGTCTAAACAATTCTAATCATCGACTACACTTCACTTTAAACTTTGTTGGTACATATATCGAGATCGAATCATCGTTCCCAACAAACACTAGCCGTTGTTATGCTTTTGCGCCAAAACTTGCCGTAAGCGATCGGTATCTCAAGTGGCGCCATCTTTGAACAGCGAATGTTTGCGGGGACAAGGTTTTCATAACAATACAACTAACTACTTATGTTCACAACTATCAAAGTTATACATCGTATACAATTATTTACACAGTTTCATATAATCTATCATATTATGACATTATTATATGAGTAATTACTACAACCATAGTTTCATGACATCTCCTAAAAATACATATTAGCTGCCATATATTTTAGGATGCCTACAATAGGACTTTTAACTATATATATCTTAATTTAAAAATGTGACGACTACAATTAAATCTTTTCATAACTCGTAATTGACATCAAGTTAACAAGTGAAAGTGTTAATTTAGATGATTAAGCTTTTCTTCTTTGGTTGACAGTTAGCGTACTTAAAGTTATTTTACATTATCTGATACACAAGCAATTACTTGAAAATTCTCCATTAATGATTAGATACCCTAAAACAGTGAAAAATTTTAAATTAAAATCTTACTCGACCACTCTAGAGATTTATTATATTACAGATAATAGATAATAGAATTTATTGTAACATGTGCACTTTACCCAATTTTTTAACAGATATGTATTCACAACAGATAAAATTTTCGGAAAACAGACTCCGGTTGGGCGTTCTATAAAGCCGGTATTAGACGGATCATTTCTGTGTTTCAATTTGGATGAATCAACCAAAGAGATCCATGTAAACATATACTTGGTTCATTAAATGTCATCTTATCTTTTCAGTTCTACACTTTTCTACCAAATTGATTCAATTTAGTTGATCATTGAAAGAGAAAGATCGTACCTAGTTACCTTGTGTTCTTTGGAATAATAACGAATAATGATAAATTGCTTCGTTCAAACTAGGGCGTGAACAACCTCCGAGTTTCAGAACAGATAACAAATGATCATATCTGTAGAATTATTACGTAATACATCAAAATGAATGCAATATTTACCGTGTGTTAACCACAGCGTAAACAATATTTCTCTAAATATTGATAAATGATGTTTATTTATTTTTTGATCAATTTCTTTCAGGGGATCCCAGGTGTGGTCGTAAAAATATGAATAAAGCAGTGATGTGATGAAATACTGTGCGATCAGTCATGCTGGGAGTGAATTAGCACTTTATTATGTGCTTGATGTTTTAGATGCTAGGATCGAATCATTATATAAAACTTGAACCACTTTATTTCGATCTTTCTAGAGTTCCATTGTCTTTTTTCATTATTCATTCATTTCATTTTCATTCGTCTGTCCGGTTGTCTTTGTAAGTCATACTCATTTTTTGCGTAAACTACTGGGTTTATATAGTAAGTATACGACGTTCGAGAGGAGGGTATTAATTTGATAATTCCGCTAAACAACAGTGTAGAGAAATTGTAAAAAAAAAAAAAATGAACTGGCCGCCATATATGTAAATAGCGTTATCATTAATATATTCGTTTACTAGTAAGACAGAGACTCTGGCTGGATTAAATATGAATTCATTATCATCATTATTTTATATTTTCCAGCAAATTTGTCGACGTTTAAATTCCGCGTTAATGGAAGATACTTTGGTGTTCATGTACGAGAAAGCTCTAAGAGAAGTGCCTCTGTTTGGTAAAGTGGAGCGGTCATTCATCAGGGTCATCACACAACACCTTAACGAAATGTATTTCTTGAAAGGCGAAACTGTCATTCAATACAGGGATATACAGTCCTATATCTATATCATATATCGGGGCAAGGTAGGGTTGAATTATTTGAATTAAATTAAATTAAATAAACTTTAACTACTTTTATTTGTGAATTATCATTATGATTACAGGTGGATGTTTTGTCGTCATACAATGAAATGATTACATGCATGGGTCCTGGTGGAATGTTTGGGAATTTTGCTGGGGTACATATTTATTCATTTATAAACAAAATTTTCAATAGTAAAGTGTTTTTATAACTTTTAATTTCATCATTGTCTCTTATTTTTATTTGCAGTCTTCTATTTTCAATTCATTTGTGATTTGACTTTTCTTTTGTTATATTTTAGGCCATAGTAGAGCCATCAAAACATCATTCATGTTGCCATGATGACATGTTTCTTAGGGAATTGCAACGGCGGCAACAAAAAAATGGGATCGCAGCGTCCCTTTTTTGGCTATATTCTTCTATCTAAGGGAAACGACATCTATATCGGGACAAAAAGTATCCTAAGTCTTGACCCGGGATATAAATTAGCTCTGTGTTGAGTTTCACTTAATTCCATTCAGCAGTTATCATGTGATTCTCTAACAGTTAGATAGATGAACATTTTAATAGTTAAGTCAAAGTTTATCCGTGCAGGAACGGAGAAACAATACAATTTCCTGCGGCCGGGCGGCCTGTCGTAAGAGACGACAAAACAAGCTACAGCCAGGTGGTAGGGTATTTGCCCGATTGGTCTAGAGTATGTCGCCATAGCAACCTTGAGTTGTGTTCCGGCATTAGTGACCAGGTTCCAGTCTCCCTTAAGAGAGCAGCAGCGCATTTGTAGTCTTTGGTGTTGCAAATGTCCATAGGCGATGGTAATCGCTTTCTATCAAGTGGGCCGTCTGCCTGTCTGCTGAACTCATGCAATAAAAAAAAAATACATTTTCGGAATATGCTTCTTCAAATTTTCCCCCTTATTGTTTTTCTTTTTTAAATTCACTGTACAAATTAGACACTCCCTTCAGATTAACTATATTATATAAAGTTAGATTATAGATTGGTTCTTATCTTTAATATACCTATATTGTATACAGAACCTTAATAATTATAATAAATCATTGAACGTACTTAAATAACTTAACATTTATATAAGTACTATTTGTTTGCCAGCAACCAATATCCTGTTCGAAAGTGTCAATATACGCAAGTAGAAGTTTAGATTTGTTGGTCATACCGAGCCCTACCTTTTTCAATTTGGTCAAATATTATCCCAAGATCCAAGAACCTTTGAACAAAGCCTTCGAAACTTCGATGGATTACATTTTGCCAATAAATATGGATATTTTAGACGATGTATCTTCAGGTATATTTTTTTCTTTATGAAACAACTTATTTTGGTAGTAAATAACAATGTTTTACACGGATAATGGTATTTTGATGCTATTTTCATCATTTTTGGTATGTAAGTGTAATAATAAGTTCATTCTTCTGCTCATCTTTATAGCAGTTACGTAAACTAATTCACGATTCTAAACTCAGTGTTTATTAGTTTGCAGTGTTAGTGTTCTATTATAATTTTGACAGAAACGAAATCCTGGTGAAATCGTCCGTCCATCTATGCGTAACATAGTCATTTTTCTCGAAATTTGGTAAGAAACGGTTGTTTGTATGGCGCTGTAAATACATGTATTAAAATCGCGAGAAAAATAAAGATAATGGGTTGCCTCCATATGTATAATTAAGGGTTGAAAATTGTACATAGTCGAGAAGTTTTATTGTTAGAAATATCTCGAAAGATATAATTACTTTGCTTAATGACTTTTTTAACAAAGTCAATAAGTAGCGAGATATTTGCTCCCAATGTCGTCAAAATTCTATCACCATCTTTTAACTTTCAAAGTATAAGGTAGAACATTTTGAGAAAAATCAAAGTGGTAGAGCTTAAAAATACATTCAACGAAAATTGGTGTAAACAATATCCGTTACATATTCTTTTAGGTATGGGGTATTTTCGATTCTTTACTTTATAATAGTTCTGTAGCCAAATGACGGAAACTGAAGGTTTTGCACTTCTGCAGACCTTTCTTGTGCGCGCACTGAAAAGTGAGTTGAACGTAATTTACTATTATACTGAAAAAAAAATGCAAGAAATTATAATTTATTTCCCTGGAACAAAAGTCTACGTAGACGATCCGGCGAGATTAAGCGATATTTATTATTGTGTTGTTATTTGCAGATGATTCTGAATTAGATCTATCATCATTAGAATCTGGTTTTGATTCAAGGAGTGGCTCGAGTAGATTTGAAGTAGCAGGTTTGCAATTTTCTAAAGAATTAAAAATACACACATGCGTTCATATCTGTATGATAGCGGTTCTTAATATACTTATGAGTCATACACAGGCTGTATTTTTAAGTCATAGGAAATATCAGGTATTTTATTTATTCCAAACTAACGCGTTGGTGCAACTATGGATGATACTGGAGGGTTTCTTGCTGCTTCATCTCCTTAAAACAGCAATAGCAAATTGCTAAGCGATATGCATAAATGAGGAAGTAGACTTAACTTTATATTATGTACGAGTATGATGCCCTTCAAAAATGTACTTTAGTGGATCTTAGTTTCAATAAAAACTGTCTAATTTTGAAGAAAGTTTAGGTACAACACAGATGTGATCGTATTGACTAAAATTGTTGTCACATATTTGTACATAGCTCTGCTGGACTGGTATTCTTGTAAAATTTAAATATGCAATAAATACCCACTTATTTATAATTCTTTTGTAAGCTCGTTAAAAAAGTCGAAATCGTAATCGCATTCAAAACGAGATTTGCAGTTACTTTATTTATAATGACTATGATATTATATTTTGGAAAATGCGCAATAATTATGAACATATAATACTTGTTTCTTACATTTGGAATGTTAAAATAACTATCAGGAATAAAATATAATACTTTTCAATAATTTAAACAAGTGTGAATAGTGAAGTACTGGCTATTTATTCTCTTTACCTAATCTAACGAGAAAGTAACTAATTTGGTAATAGTGCTCTCCGTTCTCAAATATAGAACAAATTGCCTCTGACCTGCAACGTCCGTGCTGTTAAGTAATCATGTTCGTAAAGGGATGAAGGTGTGATCAAACTATCATGTTACTTATTCCGTACTACTCTTGTTGGGCAGGTCTGGTTTCTCTGCGCAGTTCTCAGTCCGTAATGAGCCAGGCCAAGTCATCGGCTAGCGTAATGACGTATCAGAGTTACACGCATGTCTCTAATTTGCTCAGACCGGGCTCGTTACTATTCCAGGTAGTTTGATGTTCTTTTCGTTCTAAATAATTTCTGTTGTACCGTTTTCAATATTATTCTAAGTATATACGTATATTCAATAGTGTTTGTTGCGTACTCATTTTCTATACATACCTTTTTAGATATATAAATATCTATCTATCTATATATAAGTATAAAAAACAAAGTCGTGTTAGTTAGTTAGTTACACAATTTATAATTCAAGAACGGCTAGACGAATTTTTATGATTTTTGTGTTTTTGGAATTGTCTTCGTCCGGAATAGGATAATAAGTATTATATATACTTATATTTATAAAATATGATATTCATAAATAAAAAAAATATTAAAAAAACATCAGTCTAGCCATTTATTTGTTATGATCTTTCCCGATTTTGGCAATGGTGACTGCATTTAAACTCATTTTCATTTGTCTGATTTAAGTGAATTATTTTTGTGTGTGTTCAAGTGGGTCCCGGGATGGTTTAGATTCACGATTGGACCCGGTAGGTGGCGTCGCAGAACATCTCTTTGACGCTGGGACCGATTTTGATATTTTTTGTGTTTTTTCAGGTAGATACGAGAATGCTTTAGATTAACAATTGGTTCCGGTTGATGGCGCTGCCATCGGTTACTAGATTTTTATTTTTTAAAGGAAAGCAAACGTCTGCCGATTATAGCTAGTAATATTATAATAACAGCCCATAAATGTCCCACTCCTGGGCTCGGGCCTCTCATTTTAGGGGGAACGGACAGTATACCCGCCACGCTTGTCCAAGGCGGCTTGATAGGTTTGACACATCGGGTATCTCGATGTGCAGGTTGCATCACGATGTTTTCCTTCATCGTTGTTAGGATGTGGCAATTATAACAATAATGATGCACAATTAAGTCAGAACACTGCCTAAGTGGTGTATACGTTCCGACCACGATCGAACCCGCGCCCTTTGAGTTTGGGACGCGTGCGCTAACCATTACGCTAACACGACTTTTTAGATATATTTTTCTAATTATTTGAAATTTGGTTGTCTCCTATTGTACTGTGTTTGGTTCCTACTTAAATTTGTGTCTCCCACTAAACGAAAAATTATATGTTTTCCAATCCTCAATAAAATTCCATTATTAGCATCATAAAAACCTTTTACTGAACATGTAATCTCCGCAATAACCTTTATTATTTATTTTGTTTTTATTTACGCTCATATCACTCTTGCTTGCTCAGTTAGGCTTCTTAAGTGATTATTTATCTTGAAATGGATTTAAATATATCTAAATGTTAAAATTTGTAATTAAGCGCCGCACTCAAAATAATCATCGATTATATTTCTTAATCGATTGTATGTTATATTTTTTTTTACAAAATATTTGTTGCAAGTAATGCAGTTAACTATTTTAAAAAAATTGTTGCAGGGATTTGGTTATACAACATGTTTTATGACTACGGTGAACTATGTGGTTGGTTTATATGAATTGGTGACACTGAACAATTGCTATTTAATTTTCTGGCTTCAAGCTATTTTTGATATTTTCTTTTATATCAAGACATTCCTCACAATGCATCAGGTACATAGCAACAAACCGTATTTCAGAGATGAGTGTTGCGACACTACATTTTGCGACTACAATTTTAGGAGGCAAATGCATGTCCATACATGTATCGGTCTATGTCTATTTATTACATAGTTTATTGCACACATTGTAAAAATAAAACTATATTAATAGTGTAACAAACAGACTACCATTGGTGGTCTTATTGCTATGAGCGATTTCTTCCAGACCATCTTTGGAAATCACTTTTGTATGATCCAATTCTGTCTATATACTGTGTCATACCAATGTTTTCGGAAAGAATAGTGTATTTTATACCCCGCTACATAATATTTTAGTGAAATTACGAATAAAATAAAAATTAGGGGTGAAGATGAAAAATGAAAATTCAAGTATTCAGAGTCTATGGCAGAATTAAAAAGTAAAATCTCTAGCATCTCTCATACAGGCTCTACCAACCAATGAAAATGAACCATTAGTCATGTTTCCAAAAACATAAAGATACTACTTTCAACATAAAAAAAATATTTGACTTTTTTTCTATAAACAAAAAATAACGTTTCGAGCGTAGATATTTCATCCGAAAATAACTTACAGGGCTACATCAGCAAACATGGCGAACTTATAATGGATCCATATAAATGTCGCCGAAGATATTACAAACATAAACTATGGGTGTGGACCGATATATTGGTTAATGTACCTCTAGAGCTCTTCGGCTTTTGTTTTCCGTAAGATTTATTATTTGTATTACCTCACTGCCTTACCATTATTACTTTTGAAATAGAGGAGCTTTGATTGAACAGGCTGCACTGCCTAGAACTTTTTAAGCTTATTAGGATATGCCCGCGACTTCGTCCACGCTTCACTTGAAATTCCCGCGGGATTCCCGGGACACGAAGTACCGCAGCATTAAAAAAAAGCTATCGTTTTAGTAGAAACTGTATCAGAATAAATTAATTTTTATGCACCCGAACAACTTCGTACCACTCCTGGGAAAATTCCTGTGGGATTCCTGGGATGAAAAATCACACATTTTATTATATAAAATTTGCTATCATCGATGTTATTCGATTTTTCTTTTTCAATCTGGCCATTTCATATTATTACCAGTAAAATACCCGCAGGATTTCCAATATAAACAGGAACGCAGATTTTAAGTCTAAGAATTTGCTACCAATCAGCGAAAACCGCATCGAAATCGGCCCACTTGTTTTTATGTGAATCCCGAACAAACAGTAAGAAATCTAAAATAAATTGCACAGCATATAATTTATTCCAGTTGGATTTTTTTAAATAGCTTTAATATGCAGACACGGCATGTTTAGAATTTTATAATATTATATATTTTAAAAAGAATGTGTACTTTATGTTCAAAAATTTCAGTCAAGATAGTTTTTTAGGAAACATGTTATTCCTGTTTTTATTTTTACTAGGAATGATAGTATTAATTATAGTCTTATTAACTAATTTCAAACCTAACTAAAGGTGAAGTCAGTAATAAAGCTCGAAAGGTGAGTATTTAGAGCTTACATAAAAGTATCTTTTTTCTTTTCCAAATAAAACCGAGATTTGTCTCTCATCAGTGATCTTTCTCTAACCGTGAAATGGCTAAACCCGGCAGATAGTTAATTGTGAAGTTTTTAATTCTTTTTAGATTATTACAAGTATAATTAAATCTATTATATTAAGTACTTTTATTGTAGCTATCCAGTAATAGCGATGCATTATTTAAGGGCGAATAAATTATTCAGGCTAAAATATTTAGTTGAATTCTATAGGAAAACTTCCATTGAATTAACTAATAATTTGACGACTCTGCAGGTAAACAAAATTTATTTTATTAAACATTACCGATATAATTAATATCAATATTACGTGACAATATTACACTTTAGAAAATGTGATAAATTTAGAAAATTGTAGTTTTTAAAAAGTCGTGTTCTTATATTTGTTTTAATCATTAAGTGAAGGTAAAAATATCATTAGGAATACTTTCAATACTTTCAAAAGTAAGTAATTATTTAAGAACTCCGACCACCGTAATTTTTTTTAAATATTTCCTTATATGTAAACTGGCTAACGGTTCACCTAATGTTAAGTTATTACAGTCGCCCATGAACATCTCCAACATTAAGCATGCCAACGCGTTGCGTAACTTTTCGAGAGTAGATATCTGTTTACGCTCTTCAATAACCATATACTGTACCACTTTGGGCAAACCGCGTGACATTAGCGGTTAACAACTGGCGTAGATGTCGGCTCACGTAGACATACATACGTCAGCCTTCACCCGTATCAAGGCGCGCAAGAGTTTCATGCGAGCCCCTCCTCACTAAAAACGTGATGTGATTAGAGGCCACTGATCCCCCGGCAAGTGAAAAGGGCCTGCCCACTGTAAATTGATTCGGGCAGGCCAAAATTTCTCTGGGTCGCGACGTCGAGTCAGCTATTGTCCTACGATTTTAGGTCGGGCTATTGAAGAAATATAATATTGTTTTAGTTGGTTTGCAATAATCGTCGCAAATCTCACACTATTTCACTATTGATTTTGTGTCTTGATAATGGGGTGTCCTTAAAGCATGCGTACGTGGAAAAATCGTAATTATTTAACTAACATATAATATTAGTATTGTTATCGAGCGAAGCAACAATACGGAGGCCTAAAGCGGCCGGTTTCGTAGATTCATATTACAGATATGATAAGTATCACAATAAAGTAGAAAATTATTCTATATCCTTACTAGGGTAGTCAACAAGTTCAAAAATGTGTCAGTTCTTGTTAAAACTCCTAAAAATATGAGCGACAGCTCATTCGATTTGGAATGACATCTTGAAAAATGTATCTCGAGGATGTATTAGCATAAAAAAAATTGCAATTATTATTAACAAATTAAGATGAAAACGAACGGCTTTTCATATATAATAACTCAAAACCTATTAATGTTTAAGAAATTTTGGAAAAAAGATCCTGAAAGATGAGGAAATTTACGATGAAAAAGTCTCCTGGAATTCCTCCTTATAAATAATGGAAGCCTCCATTGTTTATAATTTTAATTCAACGCTGAAAATAGCCTCTGCCCAGCCATTGCGACATGGGCGCACTGCCATTAAAGACAGTGTACCACAAAATATTTTTTTATAGCAACAAATATTAATTAAAAATTTTGATTAAAGTATGGTGACGTACCTCAGCGTTACCCTCGTAATTCTTCCTCACTCAAACTGTTTGCTACTCCTGTTTCTAAAACTAACTACGGACAAAATGAATATCTGCGTCGTTGTACAAATACCTACAACAAATATTTTAGTGACATAGACATTTTTAATACTTCGAAACAAATATTTAAGTCATCAGTAGTTAGTAAACTTATTAATAAGATCCAAAAGGAATGTAATGTTTCTATTTAAACGTAATCATTTAGTTGTGCTTAGTTTTCCCGTCAGAAGTTTCATAGTATTAGATAGATTGAATAAATAATATTAGTGTAGTGTAACTTAATATTTGGTTCTGTTTATTTTTCTAGTATGGTAGTATCCAGTTATGGTTTATATTTATCGTTATGTTTTTTTTATGCCTTAAATTTACGGATATACTGTCAGATACCTTTTAATAATAAATAAAATAATAAAATAAAACGTATCATCTAGACACTTGAAAGAATAAATCCTCGTAGGAAAAAAAATTAAGTCCATTTTTCAAAAGTTATACTATTTGTTAATTACACAATTTTTTGGCTTCTTGGAGCTCTTCTTGCATCCAAAATCAAAAAGATCACGCGATAAAAGTTTATTATTATTTTGTTCATAAGATTTTCTTAAGTTATCAAAAAAGGAAAAGTTCAATAAATGTTGTTAATTTTTTTTCAATAAAAGTTAAATTATAGCTGTCCTTGCATCTAACAATGGCATTAAGTAACATTAGCAGCCATGTATATATATATATATATATATCAAAGTAATAAATTGCTAATACATTTTTCTACGATGCGTCATTCCGAATCGAGTGAGCTATCGCTCATATTTTTGGGAGCTTTAACAATAACTAACATATTTTTAAATTTGTAACACATTTTTAAACTTGTTAACTAGCCTAAAGGTACACTTACCAGCATATAGACACGTGTCAATTTCACTAAGCGATTCTCCAAAATAGAGGCCACCTTAGATCCCAGAAAAGCTTTATTTCAATATGATATATCACATTTTTTAATATGTTAATTTAAAAATAATAATAATATAATTATAGATTTCATATAATTCGGTTCCTTATTTTTTAATGATAAAGCTAAATTACAACGCACATAATATTATTATGAAATTCACCATTTATAATGTATGTGTATTCTGACTTCAATTTAGTATTTCTTTATAATTTTCAGTCAGTTATGACGATAATAGTAGTCATATTATTAATACATACGTTTACCTGTATTTGGTTGGTGAGTTTGATGGCAACCGCACCACTCAGTTATATTCGGACTCTTAAGTTAAACCTGATTGACGGGTATGAAACAATTTTATTATAAAAAAGTTAATAGTAAATATTTTAAACTACAAAATATTTTCTAACTTCCTTAAGTTTAAATAATTGATAAAAAGAAATTAGCTACTCGCCGATATGAGAATGTTGAGAGTCTCGAGAATGGAGAAGTGAGACATGAGTATGTAAGGAGAGTTTTGAAAGCTGTGTCTTAAATATTGAAAGGAAGAGATTGTTTCCTTTATTGTAAATATACACAGTAGTTTTTGAGACAAAAAACTGTAACAAACAGACAGACGATCTTGATGATTTTAATAAAATGAATAAGCATCCTGAAAACAATTTCAGAGAAAAAACGGAACGTCTCTGGGACTACACCACATCGTTGTACATAGTAACATCTGCATTGACAACTACTGGCGGTGATGAGTACACGTTTGAAGATGCCGTTCCGCTATTAATACTCGCTGTCACTTTAGTCTGTGGCAAGATGCTCTCGGCTATTGTAGTTGCAACTTCTATACAAGTGGCATACTCTACGAAATTTGCTTTAACGGCTTATGAGAAAAGGACTAAAGAGTTGATTGATGTGCTAAAAAATCAGGGCTTGTCAAGTGAGTGGAAATATTATGTTTAATTTAAAAATTAAGATTAAATATACACATATACCAAATTTCACGATAATAAATTATAATAATCGGCAGACAAACGCACACATTGTATATCCCCAAGCTAAGCAAGTTACGCTTGTGTTATGGGTGATATACAACGAACCACTCTGGAGCCGATCCCAGACACCCAGACCCAGACACGTAACAGAAAGTTCGTTTCCGAAAACTACGCCAGAAATCGAGCCTCGGCGTTCTAGCGTGTTTGGCCGGCTAAAACTTAGCCCACTCAATCACAGAGGCCGTCTTTGAATTAATTATTTGAAATTCGAATTGATTAATTTGGCTTCGCTCCTAGAGATTTTAAGTAGGGAGAGCGGGGCTAAAAGTTCCGATTTTCAAAAAGCACGTAGTTTCATTATTAAAATGAAGGATTAAGTTTTCAAAATGTGCATATATAATTTTTTACCATAATATTACTTCTTTTTTACAGAATAACAATCATTTTATCATTATTATAGTAATTTCTATTAATGTTCTATTCTGTAATATACTATTTTTTAGACAGTAACTTTTTTGTCAATTGTTATATGATAATTGAGATATTTGAACTTATAAATCTTATGAGATGCATATTTAAACTTTATAAAACAACAATACATAACCAGTGAGCTCCAATTAAAGGATTAGAGAAAAAAATATTCACATTATATCTATTAAATGTAGATGTACGTCCTGTACTAGTTGCTTCTGGGGTTCTTATCGACAAAACGGGCTTCCTCTTCATAAACCCAGTAACTAGTCAGCTCCAGTTTCTTGATTCTTGTGCCATTCTCCCAACAGAAGACCGAATTTTGCGACAAATCGATACAGTATCATGTGACAAATTCGAGTACTCTTGCCACAGTTTTAACAGAATTTCCCTCCGTGATAACACCATCTACAGTTTGATGTAATAATGTTTGGAGTGTTTTACCTCCTTTCCCTGTGTTACGTTTGTAATTTCGTATCCTTAAAATAAAAGAAAAATTGTCTTAAGTATTTTAGGTATGATTGAAGGTTAATTGGGGTAAGTTGTTCTTAGAAACAACTGACCCGCTACTTATAGCCCCAAATTATGTTTATGTCAAAGACTGGCATACTGGCAACGCTATATAATTCTTTGAATAAATACTGACGCAATAAGATACCCTACTAATGTCACTACAATTTAGGCAAGTTACGCATGAATTGGTCCATAATAAACAGAGACCAAAAAGTTTAAACACAAAAATATTTACTTGCGTGATCTTTCGCCAGCTACGTGTACATAAGCACTCAACCACCGTTGCTAGTGTAACTAAATTGGATGCCGGCCCAGCGCATCATCTGACCCTTTCACAGTGCATTTCACTTATATTGATTATTTCTTTTCCTTACAAAGTTATTGCTGGTGGAACAACTTACAGCCCCGCTCTCCCTAAGTATCCCGCAAAAACTATCCGACTCTCCATTCCGGACTCAGTGATCCGCTTTTCGATTTTCTTCTACACGTCGTATAATCGTAGGCGTTTCTCACTGTTGGATCAGTCATACTTCTATCGTCTCTTATGACGTCAAGTCAACATTTCTTGCACGGTATGGCTATAAAAATCTCCATAGTACTTAGTTTCTTGCAATTTATCTGCTATGTCACACATATAGCAACATATTCATCAATCAATCATAATCATCAAAGACAGCCCACCTTGTTATATAAAGACTAGGATTTGCCCACAACTTTGTCCACGCTTGACTTGGAATTCCTGCGGTATTCCTAGGACACAAACTACCGCAACATTTAAAAAAGAATGTAAGCTATCGTTTTAGTGAAAACTGTGTCCGAATAAGCCAATTTTTACGCACCCAAACCACACCCGGGATAATTCCCGCGGGATTCTCTCAATAAAAATATCAGACATTTTCACATAAAATTTGCTATCGATCAGTGAAAAAATCACATTGGAAATAGATTTTTTTAATTTAGCCATTTTAATAATTCCCAGAAAAATTTCTGCGGGATTCCCAGGAATAAAAAGCGCAGATTTTACGTCTCATAGTTTGCTGTCGATCAGTGAAAACCGCATCGAAATTGACCCTGTAGTTTTTACGTAAATCCCGAACAAACAGACAAACCGACAAATAGATAAGAAATCTAAAATCAATTGCATCGTGTTCTCCGTCGTTTATATAGTCTATTCCAGTTGTTTTTAATAGCTTCAATGTACCGACTTAATGTTTATAATTTTATAATATTATGTTAATACCCCAAATTAAAAAATGTTGTAATTTAGAATGATCCAATGACTTACAATTTTTACAATAATGAAATAATATTTTTTTAATACTTTCTTCTTTTATCTCTATTTTATTACTAATTGTGGTGGTGACATCATTTTTATTTTTTTGGTTTTTGTTCAACATTGACCTCATGTAACTTAAATAGACATTTTATAAAATTTTCCTACAATTTTAATATTTTTTTTGTAATTAACTGTTTGAGCCAATTTTAATTTTTATTATATAAATAATTTTTTGTGGAAACTTGATTGATATATGTATTAGTTTTGTATTTAAAAATATTAATTATTGTATATTTCCCAAACAAATTAAATAAATAAATAAACATTGTATGTTTTATATTTGCTATGTCACAATAAAAACGATTTAACATAAAGATGTTCAAAGGTTATCAATTAAAGAAATTCTGGAAGTATGTGAAACAACTTTGGGTGTCAGAACGAGGGCGGCAAGTAAGTATAATTATAATTGCATGACTTCATAATACACAAACGTTTTTCTTGAGGACATGTTCTGATTCCTTTTTGAACTAAACTGGGAACGTGGGTTGGTTTAGCTGTTTACTTCCGTAGAATATTCTATAAAAGGAAAATTGAAATTAGGTGCTTCCATCTTTGCTTACATTATTCTGAATAAGGTTTTTTTAAATATTACAGGAGTTCAGCAGATAGGCAGACGGCCCACTTGATGGAAAGCGGTTACCATCGCCTATGTACATTTGCAACACCAAAGGTGCTACAATTGCACTGCTGCTCTCTTAATGGAGACTGGAACCTTGTCATCAATGCGCTTCACACAACCCAAGGTTGTTATGGCGACATACTTTAGACCAGGGGTGGTAGCCACCCAGTCAGGCTAATGCCCTACCTCCTGGCTGTGGGTTGTTTTGTCGCCTCTTACGACACGCCGCCCGGCCGCAGGAAAATATATTCTTTCTCCGTTTCTACACGGATAATAATAGGTTATTGCTTGTACTTTATAATTTTATTTTATGTTGTGTAGTCAATAGTTTAAGTCTAATTTATGTCTTATCTAAGACTCATTAACATGATTTATAAATAACTTCACTGGAAATTATTATCACATTTCATTTTCAGTGCTAATACCAACCACTTGCGTTTTAAATAATACTCTAATTAATTTGAGTAAAATACTCAGATACTTAGATATTTTCCTTTCTCTTATGATGTCAAATCTCCGTATACAAACTATTGCGTTACTTTTATGTATTATTTGGTTTTACTAGGGGAGCGGACACATGTTACAATTATAATATTTTTACATATAAAAGAACAGGCTTTAAAATAATATTTTAACTTTTAAAATAACGTAATAAAAATATTTTTGATTACTTTTCAAACAATAATTAATGCGCCATTTGACTCCTATTACTTGTACCTACTTATGACGTATGAGTAGGTATGCTCGAACGAAATCTATGAGGCCGCAATTTTCTGTAAGTTTATAAAAAGTATCTCAGTTGATTTGACAGTCCGCTCTATTCTATACTTATAGTATTATTTTTATATTCATCTTTTTGAAATTTAGCTACCAGCATTGTTACACCAGACACCATATGTTAGACGTTGTGACTTGATGTCGGCAATGTTTGGTCACCATTTGAGAAGCTGCTACCTGTTTTCTGACGCCGGAGATGCATTTCTACGCCAGTTGACAGCAGCTCTGGATTACACTATATATTTCCCAGGTAATAAATTTAATATTGTTGTAGTGGAACACTTACAAGGCGATAGATGGCGCCTTACAATAATTGAGAGCTCAAACGATTCCCGAAACGTACAAAGAATTTGGTATATACAATTTCCAACGATTGGCCTAGGCTTGCAGGGCATAGCAATAGCCTCCATGGAAGATCTTCCTTTAAGACGGAGGAGCATTCCATCTTACTCCTCCACTCGTTAGGGTCATCCCTAAATCGTATTTAAATACGTTTAAGTATATTCCAAAAACTTATAAGAAAGAATGTTGGATTTTACTTTCGTTTGTCTATCAAGGTAGTTGAGATTTAGTATATTTTGTATATAACTTTGTCAATAAATATTATTTACTTATGGCGGATTCCTATATCTTACCGACCGTTCGTTTGCCTTACTATCGGTTAAAATTTGACATAAGCTCCATACATCTAATGTCAAAGTTCAACCGATGGTAGGGCAACTGAATGAATAGTAAGATATAGGAACCGGCCATTAATCAGTTTATTATTACATTATTAATCATTGATCAGTTGGTTTTTCAATTAATAATGTAATAAATCATATATATTTGAAACGTCAGTGATTATTTCATTTAAAATATAATTTTCGAACATACAATTCTTGTTAGTAAGTTTTATTGTTCCCGAGCGTGTAATTTTAAACAGACTTTTATAGTCACTTTACCAGACAAAATATTTCTGACATCTCGAAGCAAAGTTCTGTAACATTGAGAGTTGCCTTGAACAAAATTTTGTAACAGATGAATTAGTCATGACGATCTAGAACTTTTGATTACTGAACTAGAAAATTCTTAAAGTAAAAATGTTTAGCATATAAAATTTCCATGCCAAAGTTGTCTTGTAAATAAAACTTAAACAACCAATCCCTTAAGGGACTTTGCCATGCAAATATTTGACCGTACCGAACGAAAACTTGATATAAGTTTGTCCAAAGTATTCGAAACACATCTCCTTCAATATATTTTTGAAGTGAAACTTCTATATAGACGGAGTCTTAGGATTTTTCTGTCACGAAAAAGCATTACGGCCGCGTGGAGGGGCAGCATAAATTTAGACTAAACATGGTGAGAGACGGCATAATTTTAGAGTAGACTATGGATGCATTTTTTGGTTCCGGTTTGAATTCAGTTTTTTTATTTGATAAAATAAAATATATTTAAATAAAAAATGCATTCATTGAAATGTACCTAACCTAACTAAATCATTATTTGCAGTAAACCTGCGAAAAATCGAAATGTGTGCTGGGACACAGTAGAAGTGAAACTTCAACGGACAAGTGGAAAAACAAATGGCAACGGATAAATGACAAAATGAATCGTTACAAAATTTTAACATGAACTTTTACGGGCAGGTTTTCAAATTGGACAAGTACTTTAACAATCTGCCAGTAAAACTTCAAGTTAAAATTTTGTTGCGATTCGTTTTTCCACTTGTCCACTTGTTTGAAGTTTCACTTTTACTATGTTTCCCAGCACACATTTTTTACCGTTGGTAATATTAAAATTATATAAGTAAGATTTAGAGAAGCAGAGAGAGATTGGGCTAAAGTCGACTCATCTGAGATAATTAATGAACTCACAGCAATTTTATTTGAACCGAATTGCAGCTATATTAACGAAATATGAAAGGAATGTATTTTCTCTGAACATACATTGATGTTGTAGATTATTGAAAAATATCACAAAGTATGAGCAGTACCCATAAGGTACACTTAAATTTAAATGAAGCATGAATAAATGTTTCAATGTACATAATCATGTGTGATATCATGATATATGTCTTTCAACCAAATTGATTCAATACATTTAATACGTCTAATATCAGCATTAGATAGATTTTGATAATTGGTTGACAGTGATGGTTCTAAATTAGATTCTTTATTTTCAATTAGATATTATATTATACTTCAAAATTCGTGTTATCTCCTCCTTTAATGTTCAGTATTAAGTTAGAAAATCCTTGAAAATTGAGTTGTTAAAACTTAAATATTCAAATTTTAATAAAGCTCGATCTCACTCTGCCTAGAATAAGACGTACACTTTACAAATTAGCCATATTTCTGTTTCTAGCTCTATTTTTAGGATCCCGTAAACAAATAGGAAAAGTGAACTTTCTTCATTCTCGATTGTACGTGGTTTGAGACACGCTTACAAGGTTTTCTTTAATTATATTCAAGGTGGGGAAGTCCGTCACTGGGATAAGTTCGTATACCTCTCATTTTTTACCTTTTTTAAATGGAATTTAGCGTCAACTATAATTCGAACGTAGAGTTAAATGGTGTCTAAGCTTTCCTGACCGATTTGTTGTCGTCCTGCCATTAAAACACGGAAATAAGGATAGATATACGTAGTTCCCCCACTGACGGACGTCCCCAACTTGACTATATTTGAAATGCAAAATAGAATAGAAGACACTTAAAATATTTGCATTAACTTTACAGGTAATTACATCGTTGTAGCTGGTGATAGTGAAGCCCGAATGCATTGGGTTTCTTCAGGCACTGTATCAGTAGTGTCAGTCAGATCTGATCTGACTGAAACCACTCACGAACAACTTGAGCCTGGGGATGTTTTTGGAATTCTGCAAGGGATAAGTCGTGGTGTGCCGCACTCCTTTTCATACAGAGCTGAAACGAAGGTCAGTGGTAAACATTGATACTTTTAAGGCATCTATCTATACTAAACCAGATATTTTGGTCTAAAAATTTAGAAATAGAAAATCTTAAAAATCTTAATATTTAATGAAATTATGATTTATCAACATATTACACGTATAAAATATTGATGTTATAAACATTATGATTAAATAAATAGAAAAACGCGTACAATTTGTATTTTTTTGGGTGGATTCAGCAGACAGGCAGACGGCCCATCTGATGGAAAGCGGTTACCATCGCCTATGGACGTTTGTAACACCAACGGTGCTACAAATGCGCTGCTGCTCTCGTAAGGGATACTGGAACCTGGCCACTAATGCCGGAACAAAACTCAAGGTTGTGATGGCGGCATACTCTAGACCAGTTTATCCCCAATCTAAGCAAGTTATCCTTTTGTTATGGTTTATATACAACGGACCACCATGTTAACATGGAAGATTGCTGGATACAAATGTAAAGGTGGACCAAAAAGACATGGATTTATTAGGTGAAGGATGGATGCATGATGATTTGTGGTGTGACAGAAGACGTATGCCAGAATAGAGGGATATGGAAGGAGAGATATATTGTGTCAACCCCAAACAATTGGGCGAAGATAAATTTAACAAAAAGAGCCAACGGACTACTTTAGGGCCAATCCGAGACATTAAGACTATGAAGTTTGTTTAGAAAATTTACTATGCCAGGAATCGAATCTGGGACCTTCTACTGTCCAGTGAAAGCACAAAACCCATAAATATTATATCAGTTGCATTTGTGGAGGTGAAATCTAGATATAATTTTATTATAACTTTGATTTCATTGGCTAAATCTGCTGAAATATTAGTCAATGTCAAAACGATTTGCTTCGATTTCAGTAATAATTTGGAAAATTGCTTTCAGGTTAGCATATTGACTCTCAGTTTGGATATGTGGATAAATATTCTCCCGCATTTTCCAGAAGCGAAAAAAACTATTTTTGATCGCGCTGAGGTTTTGTTCGCACATGTATTGAATAGGACTGCATCTTAATATTTTTTAACCTTTTAAATAAATGTATTTTACAAGTGTAATTGTTTTCTTGCAAACGTGCATGTATGAAAAGATTAATGAATGTCGATGAAGCGAAAAGCGTTAGTCAAGAATCAAGATCGTAGGAAATAATAATAATAAATAAGAGGGCAGTGTGTCGTGCGAGAGCAAGACACACTTTAAGTCTGAGTATTAGCTGTCAATCAGCGAAAACCGCATCGAAATCGGCCCAGTAGTTTTTACATGAATTCCGAACACAGACAAGAAATGTAAAAAAAATGCATCGATTTCTCCATCGTTTATATAATGTATTTCTAGGCATTTTTAGAATTTTGTAATATTATACGATAGATAAGCATGGAATTTTCTTCCATGTTATAAGTATGTTTGGTTCATGTTTCATGTTCGATAAGTCATCATATGTAAGCAGTAAAAATCCAAGCCACTGCGAATTCAAATATAAACTCAACTGAAGAACCGATATCTCACTCTTAAATAAACGATACGTCATTGTTCGAACTCTGACGGATGCTGTAGATAGGGGAATACAATACATTTATTTAGAAATCGACATACCATAAACAGATACCTCTTTATATATTTCTATATAAAGAGGTGCTTTAATTGGTATAAAATCTATAATGAACTAGTATTTACTCTTGATGTCTACTTAAATTTCTATCGAATTTTCCTCAGTGTATTTCCTTCAAATTGTTCTATTTACATTAATTAAATTGATTAAATAAAGGGAGGTGGAATGTAATAAAATTGACAATCCCTGACGAGCTCAAGACGAAATCGTTGAACGTTATATATACAGAGCTATTATGTTTAATTTAATATACAAATAGGCGTTTACAAAATTAATATTACAGTCTCCGTGAAGTCATTGTGAGTATTTGAAGAATGTCTTAATTTATACGCACACGTAGTTGTTGTAATAACTTTGGCAAACACGCTGCTCAACACGTTTAAACAATCGTTACACCAAACTACTTTTCGGTTAATTTTGTACATGAGAATGATATAGTCATACTAGGATATGCCTGGGAATTCGTCCTCGCTTGACTTGCAATTCCCGGAATACAAAGTACCGCAGCATTTAAAAAAGTGTCAGAATAAGCTAAATTTTATACACACGAACAATTATAAACCGCTCCCGGGAAAATTTCCGCGGGACTTACGAGATAAAAAAATCACACATTTTATTACATAAAGTTTGCTATTGATCAGTGAAAAAATCACATTGAAATTCGATTTTTTTAAATCTGGCCATTTTGAATAATTCCCGTGGGATTCCCGGGACAAAAAGTAGCGCAGAATTTAAGTCTAAGAATTTTCTGTCGATCAGCGAAAGCCATATCGAAATCGATCCATTAGTTTTTGCGTGAATCCCGAACAAATAGACAAACAGACCAGAAATCCAAAAAAATGCAGTGTTCTCCATCGTTTATATAGTGTAGTCCAGTTGTCTTTTTAAATAGCTTCAATGTAAAGACACGGAATTTTTAGAATTTTTTAATATTATAGATTGTACTGTGTTGCTCAGAAACGTGGAAAAACAGATAAGGAACTTTGAGTGTATCGTCGAAGTAAACAATTTTTTTAATATTCTTAAGCAATACTCTAAAATGTTTAGAGCAATATTCTGTAAATTCTAGAATAATTGATATGAAATGGATAATTAATGTACAGTTGTACCATTTGGAACAAGTTTGTTATATTTGATTGCATCTCTTATTTTTTCCTGCTTTGTATCTGATCCCGGCGCATAAAATATAACACGAAGCTTAATTAGGCAATAAACTAGAGCATAGAGAGCGATGCTTTGTGTTAACGCTAAAATTATACTTAGTGTTTATAACGTATTATCTTTTTACACTAGATTTTTTTGGTGTGGTTTTGGAAAGTATTATTAAATAGAATGTAGGCAAGCGCTAAGTATTTTCTGATATAAATATAAACGCACGCTGGCGTACTCACGCCCGTTCCTTTAATAAAGTTAATAATCGTTTCTGCACGTAGATTTACTCACACCTCCAACACCTTTGCCTTCCTACCTTATATTATTGCGTGATTGTGGTTTTATTATATTAATGTTTATGCGTATCTAGTAATTACATATTTGTTTATTGTTAAGTATGTAAACGTCCTAAAAGATAATACACAAAATGTTCCATAAGTAACTATATATCTTTGTTCAACATTAATCGAGATTATGGTCAAATATGAGCCTATTTTGTAAAAGGTAAGACTGAGAGTTTAAAAGCGTATTCGATCCATGTTGGTCTATGTATATAAACGTAGGCACTTCCTCGAAATTTAGGTGCAAATACGTGATATTAATTTCGGCTCATCTCCCTCGGTGTGTAATCACGTCGAGACAAGACAAAGGCGGGACAGCCTTCAGCTAAGTCTTTCTCAAAATCTCGCTCTTAAGGGTAACCTATAACTGTTTACTTAAAATGTTTAAAAATATATATGACCGATTCCTACATTATCTTATTATTCATTCATTTATCTTAGCATCGGTTGAATTTTGGCATTTCTTGTATAGAGCAAATGTCAAATTTTAACCGATAGTAAAGTGAATGAACGGTAGATGTTGGTACGGGCCTAAAAGGCATAAATATGTTCCATTATATGATGACAATGTGTTTTTATTTGAGTACTATGAAAAAATATCATATTTTACATGCCTTATATTACGTGTAATTTGTATGTAACGGAAGCTTTGAACTCGACTTTACCCACTGTAAAAGGTCAGATTAATTCGAAATTTTACACACTTGTTAAGTACCGATGACAATAATATAGTATATTTTTTGATTTATTTCTTGTTATTTTTTGAAAATAAATTACAGTTAAAAAAAATAAAAACAAGCTTTTATAGTTAATTGAACTAAAATTTAAAAAAATAATTCTTAAGATAAGAGGAATATGATTAACGAGAAAATTAGTGTCATTGTGGTAAAAGCGTGAGGTATCAGTAGTTATAATAAAGCACCCCACTACACAAGGACAATGACGTTCATTTTCTCGTTGATCATTTTATTCTTATATTAAGTGTTATTTTTTACTTTTTAGTTCGATTAACCATAAAAGCGTATTTTTTTAGTTTTTTAAACTGTAATTTATTAAGGTTTCAATTAATGTGTTTCCGAACGCTGGTGCTTATTTTAGAATGGGGTAGTTGATTACATATCACAATAAATTCTTAAACAATGTTTATATAAAAGAGCTGGCGTTCACATCATCACGATTGAAAAAAAATCATGATAGAAGTAATGTTAATTACTGTTTAAACCGTAATGAATGCGCTGTTTGACTTGTTGTAGAAATGACGCCATCCGGCGACGAGGATACGGCGCTGCACACCCTCCAGGTATGTCCTGCCTGGACAGAGCAACGCCAAGACCTCGTCGCCATTACCGGATTAGACCTCTCGCTCCCGGCCGTGGTGCGCACCATGGTCGGGAGCCGTACCGGATGGGACGCTGTCTCCTCCTTCTGCGAGCGCGCTATGCTTGCGAAGGAGGAGGCGGAGCGGGAGCGTGAGCGCACATCACTGCTCCGCTCCCGCCAAAGGAGGACGCATCGGCGGCGGAGGGCCAATCAGGACCTTCGGCCACCGTAAGCAGGCGGCGCGGGTGGGGCCTCTTGGGGTATAGAGGTTCTTACTCACCTGCACATGCCGTCGAGATGGGGGCGCGGCGTGTTCTGCACGCGCTCACCTCTCCTCCCATGGGGCGAGTTACAGACCGGCCCACGCCAAGAGAGCTTGAAGATGCCGGGGGTTAAAGTAGTCCCCCGGCAGTGGAAGAAGCCTCGTGAGGCTCACACCTGCCAGGGCTGCGGAGAGGCTAAGTCATATACCCGTAGCCCTGGCATAAGGCGAAAGACGGAACACCCAGGGGTTTTAGTGGGTATCCCTAACTGGGGAGTGGTAATAGCATGGCACCAGTTCTGACTGGGCATGCTAGTGCCACCCCCAATCTGGCGAATCCCACACTAGGTCGCGAACTATCCCCCCAAGGTTCTGCCCTTGTCGCGGCTTAGTCCTCAAACGGATTTCCCCTGGATAAAAAAAAAAAAAAAAAAAGAAATGACGCCATAATTTTCAACGCTTATACAAAATTTAGGTGGCTTCAGAGTTTTGTAAGCTCAAAATGTATTTATTACGCGTGTAACGGAACCAGCATTTCTAACATAATAATTGGCATTTCCGCTTTCGCTTCAAATCTATGCACAATGCGATTTAATATTCGTTATTATACTATACTATTTTTCACTTTTTAATTTATGAGTAAACTTCGAAGCAATATCGAGTAAAAGTATTGTGTATTTACTCCTATAATCGAAAATGTTTATAAATATTCTAAATAGGTACCTATCATGTGTATTAGTTCAAACAAAACACATTAAAATTAACTCATTTTCAAGTTTATATACGTATTATTTATTTATTTTATTGTATTTGGGGGGGCTAACAGCTGAAATCTTAAAAACTAGGGTTATATATATATATATATATATATATATATATATATATATATGTATAAAATTAGTAATATAATGTCTAACATAATAAGTGGTGACAGTAGATATACCTCTCTTGACGACTGTGATGTAGGTATTAGCTACTACACTTATATAATTATTAGTAAAATTTTGTAGATTTTTATATTAACCGGATTGTCCAATGGTATGTATTTGTCGGCTTTCATTGAAGCTGACTAATAAGTTATAGCTCTCAGTATTGTATATTTGGTCGGTTTGTTATGTTGTGAGGTTATAACAAATATGAGAACGAAATAGAGGTCGACATATAAACATAAAAACTATCATCTCATCACATAAATTCATAGGTAGGGACATAAATGCGGTCCGCTCGCAATTACGTTGATCCGGGTCTAATATATCACCAAGCTTATTTGACAGTATTATTCATATTCACCTTAAATTATGCCAGACTATCTTTAGACTACAGTCTATATGAAAGCAAAACGTAGTCACAAATCAGGCTTATTATACGCTGACTTTCTTCTGGTATTATTGCTTTTAGAGCAAAATTTTCATATTTAATAGGCTATAAGTCGATAAAACAGCGTATCCGAAATTTGAGATTGTTCGTTTGATTACGTTTACTCTCGAGTTTTACGAGTAAAAGTTTTGTAAATGTAAAAATTATTTGCATTCGGAAAGGGTACGCGCTTTACACCCTATTCCCTCCCGCACGTGCTCGTTTAGTAGGTGCGCAATGAAAAATCAGATTTTCCATATATTGAGCTTGGTTTCCAAATGGAGGCAATATCGAAGTGCTGATTTGTCGCTCCGCTGAACATTGGTCTGGCGTTGATTCAAATCGGTGCGAATGCCGACTTGGTAAATCGAGCCCACATTAATTTACGATACATTTTAACCGACGTCGCTCAATTCGGTTCGAAATCCAGCAACTATACATATATGTCTCAAAAGCTTAAGTCAAAATCGATTTTAGTATTAAATACCCAATACCATAATTAATTACGTCGCTAACATAGTGTGTGGTTACATAGAATCTCTTCTACTTCTTTTTCTATTTGGCTATCTCGTTAAACATCGATCCCTCGTCGTTAAGTGAAAAAGTCAATAGTTTTTTTAGGCCTGTGCTTTTGTGAATAGTAGGAAATAACAGTAAATCTTTACATGTTATGTTTTCTCTGTTTTCATAAAGTATTTGAACAAAATATATACACAATTACCGTATTGAGGATGAAAAAAATCATCCCGACTTTACCTCCAAATCGAGATTACGATGAGTGAATTCGTCATTCCGCTTTATATAAGCATGGTATGTATATTATCCTGTTTACGCCATTTTATATTAACCCTATTCACATTAAATTATAATTGAAATATTAAAATATACAGATATGAACTATGCAAATATACTATGAGCAATTTTGGTTGTATAATTATGTTATTATATAAACAATAAACGCTGAATAGAAATTATACTAACAGATTCAGTGAATCTTCCACATGTTTTACATCTACCTTTTATTACATTAATTGTGCTAAGAAGTTATTAAAAGTTAGAAATTTAACCGAAAGCGTAATGAAATTTGTTCCCTGAAATGATGATACTAGTGTTTTTTCTTTTATATATTTTTATTCATATACGTTTTTATCAAGTAATATTTTATATATAACAAATTTATAACTGGTTTTTAATAAATGTATGGATTATAAGTTTCTTAAAGCTTAAACTTTCCCAGCAGTATGCATATTTATTTCGGCTTAAAATATCCCCCCTTCACCATTGGAGTCGGCATAATCAATTACTTTTAATATTTGACGGCCTCTGTGGTTGAGCGGGCTAAGCCTTTGCCGGTTTACCTCACTGCAACGCAGAGGCTCCGGGTTCGATTCCTTGGTATAATAAATTTCGGAAACGTTATTTTAATTTTCTCCGTTATTTACTATGGTCTGGGTGTCTGGGATCGGCCCCAGAGTGGTCCGTTGTATATTACCCATAACACAAGCGTAACTTGCTTAATTTGGGGATATACAGTGTGTGTGTCTGTCTGCCGATTTATTTATTTATATTTAGCAAACAATAAGTCGTCATATATCCGCTTCGAAAATCGTTATTATTTACGCTTTTACACCAAGAAGTCATCTATAATATTATAAAAGTCTAAATTGTCGTGTCTTGCTTGATATTTAGAAAAAAAAACTAGTATTGACTATATAAACGAAGAAGAACACGATACAATTTTTTTTTATTTCTCTTCCGTTTGTTCGGGATTCACCTAAAAACTACTGGGCCCATTATTTTATAAAAGCTGCGATACTTTGTGTCCCGAGAATTTTAAGCAAAGCGTGGACGAAGTCGCGGTCATATCCTAGTCGACATATATGTCCTTGGAACGTCATTATTCCCTAGTAATTTGCAACGGTAGTTGACATTGAAGCATGTAAAAGATTAAGACGGTAGCATTAGGGAGGCAAAGTTGCGCGGGGGTGGGGTGGGGGGTGGACTTCCCGTTATTTAGTTGAGCATTATATCAAGCCAACGACGCTCCGTCTTCCAGTAAAATTAAATCAACGTTCATTCGAAAAGCTCATAGGAATCGTTAACCATTACATTCCACCGCAAAATTACATCGCGGGAAATTGTATTCAACTGTGAAAAATCGGCCAAGTGCCTGCCAGTTGATGCACAGAGTTCTGTAGATGTGAAGAAAATATACTGTTTTTGTCATTTGGCTTCAAGGGCTCAAAAACTATTTAAAAAAATTTAATTAACGAGTCTTGTTCGAACCAATTTTCGTTGAAAATGTTTATTTTACGTTACTGCTAGATCTGGGATAATGTTAGTATTAGTGGCCTTTTCACGCAAATGTAGCGATGGGTTTAATGCGTTATTCGTGATGTGACATTACTATTAATTGATTGTTAATAACGTTAAACATTGATAGATATACACATATTATACACTAGAGTAGCTAATCATTATCAGCGTTATTTTTAACGTTATAAATAAGACGCATTTGACCACAATCACTTACTATAATATTGTTCCAGATAGAGTAGGAACATTAGTATAATTGTTTCAGTGTTTTTCCATCAGATAGTGCAAAAGCAGAGTGGAACACTTTGGCAGTGCATATCAAACTACATTTTGATATGAATAAAAAATTAATCAAGAAACATCGTATATACGTTTATAGATAGATAGATAGATAACACTTTATTGTACACCATTACAGAAAACCTTATAGACTAAAAATATTCTAAATGTGCAGAATGGGCGGTCTTATCGCTAAGAAGCGATCTAGTCCAGACAACCCGTGACAGGAATAAAACAGATTACATTGGTCAAAGGTGGTATACATAAATATTAGAGGATAAGCAGTTAATTGCATATATTTTATTCATTTATAAACATATAAGTATGTAAAATATTATATAAGTAAAATTATACTTAATAGACATATATAAATACACCTACTGATTGACATGCATAAATATATACATACATATATATGTACATAATGTTTATGTTCACTAAAGAATCATCACTAATTACACCCATATAGATCCTATAATTTTGAAAAGAAATTCTGTAATATACTGTGTGATATATTGGCATGAATGATGAATAGGAATAATATTTATAATAATAATATTCATGACATGAATAGGCAGACGGACTTGAATGAATAGATGAATATGCTTTATGGTGGTTAACAGAAATAAAAAATTAGAATACAATAGCCGGTATTATCGCTTTTAGCAATTTCTTCCACATAACTTTTAGTTGGACAAAAAGGCGACCAACAACAAGAAGATACATGAAGATTTTTGAAAGGTATCGTTTTTACAAAATATCTAAGGAACCTTAAAAAGGAATCAAATCAGGTTGTAAGCTATTCTCGACGTCCCTTATACCTTATTACTTTCACTCTTGAAAAGGTTTGAAAAGAAAGGTGTATGTAGTCATTCAATGTAGGTACGATATCGATTTAATCTCGACGAAAATACCTTGAGATATGCGTTTTAATATTTTTAAGGCCTTAGTGTACACAAAATCCATTGAATATAATTCCTTAATTACATGTCAAATACAGCACCTTAATAATTTCGTTAATTCAGTCCGGTTTGCCTGTGACTCTCTTTGTATGTCACATCTATTTATCTCAGATTGATTAAGGCTCCTGTTGCCGCAAAAGTTCGAAAATGGAGAGCAAGTAAACAACTTTTGGTTGATAATTACCGATCAATAATTTACCAAAAAGTTATCATAAATCTTCACGACACGAGACGTAACGTAGTTTTTGTACAATTTTTCTACAGCTATTTTAAGCTATGAAAACAATTCACCAAAGCACCTCCAAATTATTGACATGAAACCGCTTTACACTGTGGCGGATAGGCGCAATAAAGAAGATAGACTTTAATTTCTCAGTAAATGTCTAACATTTTTTTTTTGACCAGGGGAAATCCGATTGAGGACTAAGCCACGGACTAAGGGTATAACCCTGGGGGGATAATTCGCGACCTAGTGTGGGATTCGCCAGATCGGGGCTGTCACTAGCATGCCCAGTCAGAACTGGTGCCATGCTATTGCCACTCCCCAACTGGGGATACCCACTAAAACCTCTGGGTGTTCCGTCCTTCACCTTATGCTAGGGCTACAGGTATATGACCTAGCCTCTCTGTAGCCCTAGCAGGCGTGGGCCACGCAAGGCCACTTCCACTGCCGGGGGACTTTCTTTTAATCTCCCTGCATTTTCAAGCTCTATGTGCATGGGGCGGCTTGTAACTCGCCCCACGGGAGGAGAGGTGAGCGCGCGCGTAACACTCGCGCTCTCATCTCGACGGAATGTGCAGGTGAGTGAGAACCTCTATACCCCCAGGGGCCCCCACCCACATCACCCGCTTACGGCGGCCAAGGGTCCGTGCTGGCCCTCCGACGTCGGCGCATCCTCCTTTGGCGGCTGCGGAGCCGTGACGTGGCATCTATGCCCCGAAAGGACCTGCGTCAGCCTAAACGTCAGGGTGCCGTGTTTACGTCTAAGCCAGAGTTGCAGGACGAGCCTCACCACCTCAATGGTGACGGGACCCGCGCTGGGGTGTCGAGGCATTCCTCCTATACCACCACGGTGACGTCGCGGAGCTGCGACCGGTACGCCTCGGTTTCCTCAGGGGCCAGTCTCGTGCCACTCGCCAGGGCCTCTTTTCGTCACTGGAGTAGCGACGCTAGGACCCTGGCCTCGAGGTCCCATGGTGGGGATCCAGCGAGTAGCGAGGCCGCTTCGAAGGACACCGTACGGTATCCTCGTATCGTCCTGACGGCCACGCTCGCTGCGCCGGTCGTAACAGCGCAGCGTCCCGGGCCGTCAAGCGGTTGGACCAAGCTGGGGCCCCGTATAGGGCCATCGACCGTACGATGCTTTCAAAGAGTTTTCGGCACGGGGCTTCGGGCCCCCCGATATTGGGCAAGAAGCGCGATAGCGCTTCTACCGCCGTCTTAAGTCTGGGGGCCAATTGCCGAAAGTGTGCCGGAAAGTCCCATCGGCTGTCGAGGACCAATTCTAAGTAAATGTCTAATATCTGGATTAACAATATTACAAGAAAATAATTTCGAATAGCTAACATAGGAATGACAATGTCAATTTTAAAACAAAAATATATAGAAAATAAACATAAAAAAGGTTGTACTACACCTTAAATTTTTATCAAAACAGAATAAAAAATATCTACATCTTAATAAAAAAGAGATAAATAATTTGGTTTTATTATTTTTAAATATGACTCTATTTTATTCACAATAAAATAATAATGCTTCTAAAAAACGATCGCGTCTATAGAATCCCCGCTATCGCCCGAAAAATCCTCAAGGACGTCGGCGTTGCTACAAGCCTTAAGCCCATATTAGACGTTTATTATTTTTTCAAAGTTCTAAATGATCGATATAAACATAAATTTGAATATTTGACATCCGTGCAGGAATGGAGAAAGAATACAATTTCCTGCGGCCGGGTGGCCTGTCGTAAGAAGCGACAAAACAACCCACAGTCTATTGGTATATTTGCCCGATTGGCTACCACCCTTGGACTAAAGTATGCCGCCATAACATAACAACCTTGAGTTGTGTTCCGGCATTAGTGGCAAGGTTCTAGACTCCCTTAAGGAAACAGCAGCACATTGGTAGCAGCACCTTTGGTGTTCTAAATGTCCATAGGCGATGGTAACCATAGGACAACCCCGATCAGTATAGGACTATTTTAGGGAATGAGAACAAAAGGTACCAGGCTATTGGGATGAACTGCTAGTGGAACTATGAATCTGGGTTATGGGGACTATGGCGTCTGTCCGTCGCAATGTTCGGGGGACATGGAAAAATGGGCAGACGGTGACTCGCCACTCACTGCATGGGCCCCTAAAAATGCCGTACAAGATTGGCGAGGGGCAACATGGCTAAGGGGTGTGGAGAGGTGCGCTGCAGGTTCACCGAAGCTACTTCCTCTGTTATGCCATTTATCACTTCCACCCTTGGAGCTTGAGTCTTAGCTCTAGCGACCTCCACTCCGTGTTGGCTGGTGAAGGCAAGCACGGACGCCGGGGGCTTGCCTTGGCCCCCAGAGTCAGGTCCGAGGTGTCGCTACTCACCTAAGGCTTCGCCACATAGCCCCCCTGCGGATTTCCCGGGATAAAAAATGTGACATATTTTACGAAAAATTTGCTATCAATCAGTGAAAGAATCACACTGGAATTCGATTTTTTTTTAATCTGGCCATTTTTGATCATTCCTAGTAAAATTCCCGCGGGATTCTCAGGATAAAAAGTAGCGCAGATTTAAGCAAGAATTTGCCGTCGATCAGCAAAAGCCGCATAGAAATTGGCCCAGTCGTTTTTACGTGAATACCGAACAAACAGACAAGAAATCTAAAAAAAATGCATCGTGTTACCCATTGTTTATATAGTCTATTCCAAATGTTTTTTTAAATAGTTTCAATGTACAGACAGGGCGGGCATGTTAGGAATTTTATAATATTATATTAGGTTGGGGAAAAAGTTTCTTCGCATTTTATATAAAAATTCAAAAGGTTTTTTTATAAAGTTTATTTACATTTGACTAAAGTATGTAGGTGCCATTTTGTTGGATAACTTTTTGCCATCTTGTAGGTAGGGACGTGATCCCATTGCTATAAAAATTTTGGGGCTTCTGATCAAAAAACTGCGACAAGTAGTTTTGGCAGTCCTCTCGTGATGTTAACCTGACACTGCCTAAGGAATTCTACAGAAACCGAAACAGGTGAAAATCTGAAGGTGCAAGGTCAGGACTATACGGCGGATGCATTAACACCTCCCAGCCAAACTCTCGTAATTTTTGCTGAGTGGCTAAAGATGTGTGAGGTCTACCGTTATCATGGTAAAAAACCACACCCCTTCTGTTGATTAATTCCGGCCGCTTTCTCTCAACTTTTTGCTTTAATCTCATCAGTTGTTCGTAGTACAGTTCAGAATCGATGGTCCTGCCTGGCGGTAACAGCTCATAATGAATAATGCCCTTCCAATCCCACCATACACACAGCATCACCTTGTTGCGAGTTAACCCGGGTTTCGCCACAGTCTGTGAAGCCTGACCGGCCTTTGACCACGATCTTTTTCACACGTTCTTCTCGTACGTGACCCACTTTTCATCATCAGTTATCAGCTGCTTCAAAAATGGTTCGGTTTCATTACGTCGTAATAAAGAATCACAAATGAGTACACGGTTCATTAGATTTCTTTCAGTGAGCTCATGAGGCACCCAACTATCGAGCTTTTTTGTGTACCCAGCTTTTTTCAAATGCGCCAAAACCGTTTTGTGGTCAATTCTCAGTTCTCCAGCTACATCGTAATTACTAATATGCCGATCTTGCTCCACTTTTTCAAAAATGGCATCAATTTTGTCCGTAACAGGGCGACCAGAGCGACGCGCATCTTTGATATCAAAATTTCGGGATTGAAAAGGCTTAAACCAAATTTGCGCTACTCTCACAGATACTGCATTAGGTCCATAAACATCACAATTTTTTTTGCAGCTTGTGTTGCATTTTTACCTTTTTTGTAGTAAAATTTTAAAACGTATCGAATTTCTTCATTATATTCACTCATTTTAACAATAAGAAAAACAAATGAAAATCACACATTTTCCTAATTTGAATTTGGAATTGTTTTCTTTAAAATTAAAACTTTTTAATGACACCTAAACCAGCCAGATACAAATGGTATAGCCAAAGAAATCTTATTACAAGTTCATACATACTATATGCGAAAAGACTTTTTCCCCAACTTATTATAATCACAACATATAATCTTGTTACTTAAAAAATTACTATTTTCTATGTCATTGCTCCATCTGGGATAATGTTAGTGCTAGTGATGTTTCACGCAGAAGCATCGATGGGTTTAAGGCTTATTTGTAATACAACATTGTTATTAATTATTAGTGACGTTAAACAATGACAGATAACGTATGTATTTACACTAATGCAGATAACCATTAACGGTGTTATTTTTAACGCTATAATAAACCAGACGCATTTGACCATAGTCACTAACACTAAGATTATGCCAGATGGAGCAGGGACATTAAATACATTACTACTTGTGAAACTTCGAGATTTTAAAGAAGTATACATCTAATTTAATAATCATTTCTTAAACAAAGCTTTCGTACTTTAATAAAATCAATGTAAAACGATGATAAAAGAGAATTCTCTTTAATCTAGCAAAGAACGTATAAACCTAGTGTAAATATAATAAAGAAAATCCGTTTAATAAAACGAAGTTACGTTGAATCTACATTATTCCCAGCTATCTACAATACGTGCGTCAAATAAGCTCAACTTGAGTCAAACACGCACAATCTGTGGGACGTGACTGGTAGTCTATATCTGTAGGAACATTCCGGAAACTTTTATCGAGCAGAGGTCTTTAGGTATCGACCTACAAACACCTGTGTGGAAATTGGCGATGTAGAAAAATGTATATTCGTTGATGATACTGTTGTCTAAAATAGTTGCAGAAATGTTTTTAAGTAATAATAAATAACATTTTAATAAAACTAACAAACAGCATTGATAGCAAACCGACCTAAACAGTAGAAAATAATTTTAAGTATTATTTTATTACAGAAACTACGTGGGGTGCTTGATATCAATACCAATGTAATATTTGTAACATACGTTTACAGATGAAGGTAATAAAAGCGAGTTAATAAAGACATGTTCTGTCATAAAAGAGAAGAAAAGGAAAATATATTGATTAACCAACATTGATATATTTAAGTTTACCACAAATTTATATAGCTTGTCACATTTCAAATACTTTTGATATACTATTATATATGTATACCAAAAGTATTTATTTTATTGCTTGAGTTCAGTAGACAGGCAGACGGCCCACTTGACGGAAAACGGTTACCATCGCCTATAGAGATTTATAACACCAAAGGTGCTACCAATTCACTGCCGTTCTACATGTTCTACAAACGGAGACTGGAACCTAGCCACTAATGCGAGAACACAACTCAAAGTTATTATGGCAAATGGTGGTAGCCATCCAGGCGGGCAAAACCCCTCTGGCTGGGGGTTTTGTCGCCTCTTACGAAAGGCCGCCCGGCCGCTGGAAATTGTATTCTTTCGCCGTTCCTGCACGGATAGAATATTCTATCCATATTTAGAATAATCCAAAAGTATCTACGTCAATTTACGGTATTCAGACAGACAGATCGAGTTACTATCGCATTTTTTATAGTGTATGAATTTTTACATATATAAACTTGAGAAATGATTGGTCCCCCATACTTTAATCCCCTAATTCAACCCGTTCTAGATTTATTTATGAAACTATAAAAAATATAAATATTGTAAACTACACAAACGACCAAAACTACCAAAATTATCACAACTACCAAAACTACCACAACTACTAAAACAACCGAAACTACCAAAACTACAGAAATTACCGAAACTATCGAAAATACCAAACTCCACAACTACCACAACTTTCAAAACTACCACAACTACTAAAACTACCACATCTACCAAAACAACCGAAACTACCAAAACTACCGAAATTATCGAAAATACCAAAAGCTACCTAACCGACCAAATTGACCAAAATATACAAAATGACGAAAACGGCAAACCACAAATAAAAAACCTATCCTAGTTTCCGGGATAAAGTTTACACAAATCTATCCCACTATGCGGGATGAAAAGTATTGACCCCTGGCCACCCTCGGTATTCAAGTTACATATGTACCGAGTTTCAGCCAAATCGGTCCAATAGTCTTTCCATAACAGAATAACAAACAGAGAGACAAATATACTTTTATCCCGGAAACTATTCCATTTTGCGGGATAAGAAGTATCCTATGTTCATCCTCGACCTCGAAAAAGTATATATATACCGAGTTTCAGCCAAATCGGTCGGGTAGTTTTTCCGTGAAAACGAAACAGACAGACGGACAGACGGACAGACGGACAGACGGACAGACAGACAGACAGACAGACAGAGTTACTTTCGCATTTATAATATTAATAGGGATTATTGCACATACTAGATGTGCCCGCAACGTCTTTACACGGGATCGACACTTATTAATTTGTCGTTATATTTGGTTTAATTTAAACAAGATCTAATATATATTTTACTAGCTTCTGCCCGTGACTTCGTCCGCGTGAAATAGTTACTTTGGGCTAACGCTAACTTTAACCCGCGACTTTGTTTACGTAAAAGGTGCCCCACCGCCCTTCCCCCTCATGACTGCCTGCCGGCCTTACACATCATAAATGCGCGCGCAGTGCTTAATCATTATTTTGCTGCGATGTTATTTTAAAACTGCGATATCTCCTAAGATATTAATTGAAATCGAATGATGCAAATGGAAATTTTGTTTTAAATTGAATACTTGTAATGAATAACGTATTTACTTGGATAAGGATTAATATCATGTTTATAAAAACACCTTCGCAAATAATGCATTATTTTAGAACAAATTTGGTTAGCATAAAAAAGATTATAGTGAGCCGACCTTAAAAGATAGACATATGCTGTCACGGACTTCCTTTTAGAACTTTTAAAGGGGAACAATTCTGTCACAGATGTTTTTTGCGAAACTTTAACCGTTTACGCAGTGAAAGCTCTCAAAAGGAAAAAAGACCCGATTTTGAAACATTCTTCATTGGTGCTCCTCTCCTATTATTATCCAATAGCCCATTTATCGAGGAAGGCTATATTCCCCGATAAATAGACTATCTAACATAGAAAGAATTTTTCAAATCAGACCAGTAGTTCCTGAGATTAGCGCGTTCAAGCAAACAAACAAACAAACTCTTCAGCTTTATATATTAGTATAGATAGATACGTAATCACACGTACGAGTAATATACAGGGCAAAACAAGTTTTCCCATTTTTTTTAGAAAAGGCATTGCCAACGCTTTTATACAGTAACCCGGAAACCCTATGCTGATTTCTCAATTACAAAAACATCAAAGTTTAACTTTTTTATAACTGGAGTACAGCAGACAACCTGCCTGACCACCTGATGGAAAGCGATTACCATCGACTATGGACGTTTGCAACACCAGAGATGTCATCAACGCGCTGCCGGCGTCGAAGAAATTTGATGACACCCTGTTTGTAAAAGTCCATATCGTAGCGCTATGGGAATACCTCAACTGGGAGCTCGCTGGGAGAAACTTTGTGGAGAACCGTTGCGTGCACGAGCGAAGCTGCTCAAGGAAGTGGGGATGAACGCCCAGCCGATGGCGAACGGGGTGCGATGGTAAAAAGAAGACGACGGCACTATTCTGAACATTCCTCGGAAGAGTCCCCGTTATGGGTACAGTCGGTAGAATACGCCGAGAAACGCGAAATATCTTCGAAGGCTAAGCGTGTCTAGACCGTCTGTGAGTATGGGATCACAACGCGAACGGCTCCACGTTGAATACAATCCAGAGGATTAACCAGGTAGGCAGGTGCTTCAGCCCACCGGTGTGAGCAGTACTCCGATATGAGCGGCCATAGATAATTAGCTATTGGATTAGATTTTATCCAAATATAATTGTACCGTCAAACGTCATAGTATCTTTAGATTAGTTGCAAAAGGTTGCATAAGAAATGATTCTGCGTGAAAAAACCACACAGCCATCTTATCTGCAGTTACTATACGTATCTATGCATATTATAGTTTAAATAAATATGTTTATAGCAGTGTAAGTTCGTGTCTATAGAACTACTTAATGAAGGTGTTAATGATTCCACTCGAGCTAACTTTACAATATATGTAGTAGAGACAAGTAACTTTAGAGTTACTTGCACAAGTTTACCGCTTTCAATTACGTGACCTATATTTTGGTGTTGGAGCCACTTGGAACTCGAAACTTAATCTTATTGATATAGCCTCGAATGAGTTAGTACAGCCATTTACTTAAATCCTTTCAGAAATATTTGGTTAACGGGAATGGGACGGATGACAAGTGAATTGAATAATATGATATTTAAAAAAAATGTTTTAGAATAAATTACTGAATTAAGTTAATATAACATTTCTCTTTTAGAAGAATATTCAAATCAAACAATAAATACAAATATCAGTGGCGTGAACTTCCTTTATCCAAAAGGTCAAAGCGCCATGAAGCTATTCCGTATGTTCAATATTATATTATTATATAATATTGAACATACATGTATACATATATATATACACACACACACATATATATATATATATATATATATATATATATATATATATATATATATAGATATAGGGCACATTTTTAAGTAATGGAAGGAGGAGCAGGAATACTTACTTACCCTTCTGCAACTCCTATATATAAAAAATGTTATAGTTCTGAGATATTAATGTTTTTGTAAATGTAACCTCACTTATGTTTTTCATTAATATTGCACTCATATCATAGGTCCAAACTTGAAAAATCCAATCAAAATCCAGTAGACAACATAAAAAGATTCAAAATAGTCTAAAAACAAAAGAAAATTTGTTCAAAAATGAACTACGCAATTCACGTAAATAGGAAAACAAGAAACAGTGAAATCATAGTAATACTTATATATTTTTTATGATTTTTATGGCTGGAAACTAGGTCTTTAAGCCATGAAAATGTTTTTCTAATGTATTTCTGAAATAACATTATTTTTGAATGGTTATAAAAAAAAGCGACTAACTTTAGTACTTTTCCTTTCTGCAACCCTTTTGTTTGATTTGTAACCATCATTTAAATAGTTATTAATGAATGAAAGGTGACCTGTCTGTATTTAATTTTTAAATTAGCTTAAGTATTTATGTATCTACTAGCTTCTGCCCGCGACTTCGTCCGCGTGGAAAGTTTTTTTAACTATCCCACGGGAACTCTTTAATTTTTCGAGATCAAAAGTATCCTATATTGTTACGTTGACCAGGGATATAATCTACCACTATACAAAATTTCATTTAAATCGATCCAGTCGTTTCGAAGATTAGCTTGTACAAACAGAGAAACAAAAATTTGAAAAAAATCTAAATTAGTTCTATTTCACTTCTTAGATCCCCCTGACTCGGTTTTTAGCATTTTTATTCATTGTACAGAAATTCAACCTCTACAGTTTTATTATATGTATATAGATATAGATTACCCCTTTTTCCTGCACCACCAACATCGTCAGATTAGCTAAGAAATTCCTTTAATTTAGGTTGACTGGGAGAGATCGCTTTAAGCGATAAGGTCGCCTATTGATTGCCTAGACAGTATTGGTAAATATGGTTTGCTTTTATAATTGTATATTTTGGTGTGCAATAAATATTTATTTATCTATCTACCAAGAATAATAACTCACGTTTTCAGAAAAGATTTATCGGTTATACGGCATCGCAACTATATATATAAAACATAACGATAGTAGGTACTTCATTGCCTTTTACATAAAATTGTCTCACACGGTAGTTTCATATGCATGTAATATTCAGAAGTTCGCGGCATCATTCCGCGCTATTTTCCGTTGAATGTTGAACAACGTTGCTCTTTTGGCTCATTTTACAGCTTATTTAACTTTATAGTCTCATACTACTGACTACGTTAATATAAATACACTTTAATTTTAACATATGTATGCGGGTTATTTTGAATGTGTTATATGATTTATAATTTTGGATGATCGATAGAATGGTACAAATAAAAAGTGACTATATTTTTTGTTCTAGTATAAAATATCATGAAATTTTGTAAGAACCTTAGTTTACCTTCACGACCGAAATCGTTGGAAAGTTGTAAAGTTTAAATGCCTATTTTCTAGCATAGCTAGTCGGTAATATAGGAGGCAAAAACCCGGAACCGATTCATACCACTCAAACCAAAGTATACAATAGAAAGTTGGTTACGAAATTTATCTTGTCTATAATCAAATCCGAGATCTCGGCGTTTACGTGAACTAAAGGTATTACTGTAGCGAACTTTTAATTTTGACCATCAGGCAACAGAGGATGTCGATCTACTTAATATAATAACAGCCCATAAACGTCCCACTGCTGGGTTCGGGTCTCCCACTATTGGGGAACGGATAGTATACCCGGCACCCTTGTCCAAGCTGGCTTGGCGGGTTTGACACATCGGTCATCATGATGTTTTCCTTCATCGTTGTTAGCACGTGGTAATTGTAACAATATGCACATTACGTCAGAAAACTGCCCAAGTGGTGCATGCGTTTCGAACAGGATTCGAAACTGCGCCCTCCGAGCTTGGAGCGCGTGCGCTGGCCATTACGCTGCTACCACGTCCGATCTACTTAAAAACGTTAAATTAAAAACAGGTAAAAATGAATATTTCACAGTGAAAGCAAAGGTCACTCTTTTGACACAGAGATTATTATGAAAATTTTCACAGTAATTTGAATAAATATGAGCACTTTAGCATATCCTAGTCGGTGAGGGTATTAAAAATTCATTGTTTTACGGATGGCAGAAGGGTGCTTTGAAATATTTTGATGTAATAATAAATCACTCTTAATGAAGGCAGGAATAATATTTCCCTCTTGAGATGTATAAACGCTGATATCAGATGAATCAACTAAATTGAATCAATTTGGTTGAAAGGCACAGAACTGAAATGGCACGACAGTATTCAATGATATTGAATGATTCAAGTTTAGGTTACACTAGCTGTGCTCGCGACTTAGTCTGCGTGGAATTTTTTTTCGTGGAACCCTAACAAATATAGTAGTAGAATTACATACATTCTAGTGGGCTTAGTTGACCGTACCGTATATCTTACCAAGTCTGATATGTTTATAGCACAGTCTTGGTATGATCCGGTGTAATGGGCAGAGTCCTTAAGAGCTGTAATTAAGATAATGATTCCAGCATGGCTCTACCAAATCAGTGCCTGGATTATTGTTTAAACAGATATTAAAGTTATTATATCATTTTAAAAGTAAGATAGTATGGTATTTTAAACTTGAAGAGTGTGCAATGACATTAGATGTGATGTAAGGCTCTTGAATAAATATAACTTCGATTTTAAAACTGGCTTTTATTTTCACTTTTTTAAATATCTTTTAGTCGTACAAAAATGGTTTCTCCTTTTTTAACTGAATTCAAAACCCGTGTCTTTTTACATTTTTAATGCCCACCAATGAGAGTAAGTTTTATACACATCTCTCATTGGTTAATCGTATACTTACGTCCTGGCTAACACAGGCATATAGGCATTAATTAACAATAACAAAAGTAGATCATTAAGTAATGACAAACTTAATTTAATTAAATAAATAAGAAAATTGAAGTGGATAGTAGTTATATATAATTTTAACAAAATCATAACCGACTTCAGTCTAAAAACCAAAAAATAAATTAACCGACTTCTTTCTACATCTTGAAGTCTGTGCCAAGTAAAATATAAAAATGATCTACTAATATTTTGTAAATTTGTTGTTGTTTTTTTATTATTTTTTGGTTTTTAATGTGAAGTCGGTTTTGTTTCTGTTAAAAAAATTATAGCGCTTCCTCTTTTATATTTATATGAAAAAATTTATTATATTTTCAGAATTTATTTATACTATTGTTATCAACCCATTCATAATTTTATTATCAAGTAAGTTTCATAGAATACAGATTTGTCGCAAGTAAATCCTCTGTCACGTTAAATCTTCAAAAAAGTGATTAATACAGCAAATAGCAAACTCTATTCAGGTACTGAATTATTTATTAGTGCTTCACTATCAGAAAGTATAAAAATAAATGAAAGTTACCACAATTAATTATAATAAGTATATAAAAAGTGCTGCTCTAGGCGGCACTGAGCCAAACCGCTTTCAAGGCATTTGGAGGAAAAGCCTAGCTTATCAAAGCTTAAGTTTCACTTAGTAAAATTACAAGTTTAGACGCGAACCGCCTATTTGCGTAATGGAGGAGCCGACAAAGTAAACACTTTGGAGTAAATCGTCAATATCGCTATAAACTTTACAGAAAGCGATTTTGTTCCCTCCAAATATATTTTCAGTAAGGATTATTTTAGGACACAAATACTATAATATATGAGCACATTTATGAATATCGCAAAAAACTCAAGTGGTTGCCAATTTCACTTCACCGGAATGCTCATCTTCTGCATTTATTATATCGTACACTATTTATACCCTACACTTCTCCTTAGCTTAAGGAATGTTTCAACTTCCTTCATACATCAAACACCTTCGATTTGCGTTCCCTAATAACCTCCTGTTAAAGGCACCTGCAAACATTTTACTCCAAATCCTTCGCTGTGCAGTCATTTTGCCTTTGGAACTCTTTACCCATGATGTCAGGAAAGTTAAATCACTTACCATATTTCAAAAAATCTGTCAAAAACCATTACCTTAGTTTATAGTTAAAATTATATTTTTCTATTCTTCTTAACTTTGCTGTTTACTGTCCACATTGTACTGTTCTTCCATTTTTATTTTACTTCTTTTAATTTAATTATACCTATACATAAGTTGTTAATCGTATTCTCTAAGTCAGATTGCCTGGAAGAGATCGCTTTGAACGATAAGGCTGCCTTTTGTTTTGCCGTAAAATTGTTGTAATTATTCATTTTGTAATTGTTTATTTTGGTGAATAATAAAGCGTTTTCTATTCTATTCTATTCTAATAATAGTAATGGTACAGAGTACATTTTAGCTTTTTTCTATTATTCATCTCTATTTTATTCTTGACACGTAGCACTGTAATACCTCTGCTAAATCTGTGCCGTAATGATTATTAATATTATGAATCCTAGGTGAATCAAAAAGTTCTTAGAAGTGCATATATAGATAGACAGATAGACAGATAACACTTTATTGCTCACCAAATATACAATTTCAAAAATGCACATTTACTATATTGTCATGGTAGAAAACCTTTATATATATAAAACCTTTTTGGGAGAAGTTCGATATTCAAATTAAAGAGTGTCAATGTCAAAATCGTGGAACGCCTCCCAAAACAAACACGAATATTGGTGTATCTTGTAGAGAATGTAAGATTGTCTACGAAGAAAATATAAAGTTGTCATACTCTGAACCAGTTTCTTATTTCACCCTCAAGATTCCGGACAGCTCGAGCCTAAGCTGACGCCACACTACCCTTTTTCTGTGTGAGGCGACGTCTAATGCACAGTAGGGTAAAGGCAGCCATTTTGGACTTTTTCCGAGTCAACTGTTGACGAAGAAACACCGTGCCGTGCGCTCATCATATCCTATAAGATAATCGACTTATTGTCATTACTGGCCGTGCCAAGAACTTTATTTTACTTTAAACCTTGTAAGGAGTGTTAGTTCTAAAGTGGAATTTGGTGGCGTGCACTGTTTCTGTGTGCATATCTCTCTCATATATCCCATCAATTATTTAAACCAGCGCATAGCGCCCAACAGCAGGCAATCTATCGTTTCAAACCCGGAAAACTGTACCAAACTGAAATAAAATAAAAAATACTAGGATATGTTCGCGACTTCATCCACGACTTGAAATTCCCGCAGGATTCCTGGGACACAAAGTATCGCAGCATTTAAAAAAAGGATGCAATCGTTTTAGTGGAAATTGTATGTAAGCTAATTTTTATGCATTCGAACAACTTCAAACTAAAAGGGTCCGCGGGATTTCAGAGGTAAAAAATATCACACATTTTATTACATTAAATTTGCTATTGATCAGTAGAAAAACCACATTGGAATTCGATTTTCTATAATCTGGACATTTTAAATCATATCCCGAAAAATTCCCGCGGGATTCCCAGGATAAAAAGTAGCGCAGAATTTAAGTCTAAAAATTAGCTATCGATCAGCGAAACCGCATTCAAATCGGCCCAGAATTTTTACGGGAATCCCGAACAAACAAACAAGAAATCTTAACAAAATTGCATCGTGTTCCAGTGTATTAAAGGTGTTTTTTTAAATAGCTTTAATGTTCAGACCAAATGCTTGGAATTTTATATTATTATAGATAGACAATATCAATAATCGACGCGAATGAAAGTGAATCTATAATTCCTAAAATTGTTTTTATAACCTTCAATCATCGCGGCTGTTCCCTAATCCGTAATAAATTCACAATTTATTGTGATTACATTTTACGAGATAAAATCGTCAAATCCATTTTATGATGCATAATAACGAAAGGCGGATTCCGACGAGTTACCATTAGGAACCAGCGCGACGTAAATCATGTTGGGTCTCGATATTTTATAGGTTTTAATTTGGGCGTTTTATGTTGTGATAACATCTGTGGACATAATGGCCCTGCCAGCCTGCCGGAGTTTACGAGGTCCATTTTATGAGTACGCGCCACATCGCGCTCGTTCACCACCAAACTACCCCATTTTTTTAAAGAAATGCCCTTTAATGTCACTTAATTAAATACGTAATTCAATCTTTTCTTATGCGCTTTTAAGAAGAGATTTCCACCAAGTTGTGGTAATAGTGGCTAACACACCCACATTTCATTAAAATAAATCCTAACTAATATTAACATTTATAATTAACTAAATACAATATAACATTAACATAAATAAATAATAGTTACATACCTAAATTTAAAAAGAAATTACAAATTATACTATATTAAAAACTAGAACAAAATAAAATAAAACTAAATAAAAAAGGGAACAATTATTATTAAAGATAAAATATCCCAAACGATTATCGGGAGGGTTTTTGGCGGGAATTGAAAGAGGATGTTGTGCTGTGCAGTGTTATTTTCTAAAACTGTGTAATTACTCTAAAACGAACAATATTTGTAGGATATTGATAGTTTTTGAGTAGCAATTGTGTTTTTGTGAGAAATGTGAACTGTATAGTCAAATGTGGCCTTTCGAGTTTTCACAAGAACTCCATTGATTAGTGTCGGTTGTAGCCTACAATACAACTGCGCTACTATACGAAGACTTATACATCAGAATTGGCTTTATGGACTCTGATTCCTTTGCCGGCCTTTGTGGCGAATTCTCTACTACTACCACTACTATCGGGATCATTCCGAATAAAAAACAAATATTATAAATGCGAATGTGAGTTTGTGACGTTTTAACTCTTAGATTAGATTAGGATATAGAGTATCTTTCATCCAGAAAAACGTACTATTACTGAGGCATAGAAGAATTTAGTTGAAAAAATGGCGTTACGACCGAGTTTTATGTGCGCCACTGTTGCAATTCCCTAACAAATGTATCGCCTTAGCAACGACAAGGCATGAAAACGACAAATTTAAAGATTTGCTCTCATGACTTTAGTTCCACCCTCGCTTCGTTAGATGACATCACGGGTATTTATCATTAGGTCCTTTGAAGAAAAAATAAAGTTCGACATTTCTAAGATTTATAACATATCCACTTCATGACATACATATTTATTATTCTCGTTCAACGCGAGTAATGCCATGGGCAAAAACTAGTTTAATTTATACTTAAGTTTAACATAAAATTATAGTGTAAAAAGTCAGTGATATTTAAAAATTGCTCGATAAAGAGTTTTCAAATTACATAAATTATATTTGACATGCAATAGTTTAATATTGTTACAAGTTGCAGAACTCGAATTAAAATGCCGTTGGAATTATTATAGAGTTTATTAGAACTATACAAATACGTATAACACAGGTACAAATATAACCGAACGCAACAAGTCCAAACGTAATATGCAGTAGATCGTAATTCAATAACACGCGCAAAGTCCGTCACTAAATAGATTACCGAATGTACACAAGTCTTGCTTCGCTCGTGGTTATCGCTCGACTGGCCTCTTCCTCAATTAGGCCATTGTGTTATACTGCACAAATGCAAATAATTCTGCCCGGCAAGCGTCGATGCAATTTCCTAGAAATCGTAATCCGGACACCTGGCTAATGACTGCCATAAAAGATTACAATATACAATGGGCTGTTTTCTAACCACAAATTTTAAACAGAAAGGAAACAAAAGAAGTCTAAATGCCGAAAGGTAATAAAATGTGTTTCTACAGGTATGCAGGTGTGAATTTGTCTTTGTCGGCGCTAGGTCATAACTATATTGTCCAGTCATTTTTTTTCAGGCATTTTAACCTGTCAGCTCAAATTAAGTTAACTGACGATGTTCAGTGTGAACGAGTTATGCAAATTGCGTTATCTGTTTTCCAACGTCCAGTTAATTTAGTACTTTCTCTTTTGCATAGCGGTTAGTTGCAGGAAAATGGTGCTATTTTGCATTTTGATGAAACACTTTGTCCAATCTTTATATATAATTTGAGTAATTAAGTAAGCAACTTTTTATCCGTACAGGAACGGAGAAAGAATACAATTGCCTGCGGCCGGGCAGCCTGTCGTAAGAGGCGATAAAACAACCCACTGCCAGGTGGTAGGGTATTTGCTCGACTGGATGGCGACCACCTCTAGTCTAGAGTATGCCGCCATAACAACCTTGTGTTGTGTTCCGGCATTAGTGATCAGGTTCCAGTCTCCCTTAAGAGAGCAGAAGCTCATTTGTAGCAACTTTGGTGTTGCAAATGTCGATAGGCGAAGGTAACTGCTTTCCATCAAGTGGGCCGTCTGCCTGACTGCTGAATTCCTGCAATAAAAAAAAAATAAAAGGCAACACAAACACACACACATATTCGGGTGATTAAGAAAAAAATTTATCTTGTTTTTCGGAACCATGCTCAAAAGTTTCTGTTGGGTGCCAAAATAGGCTTTGTAAAATATGAGTCCTTAATACTAAAATTAAGGATCCGCATCGCAGTTTTCGATTTCCCATAAGAATAACACAGGAAAAATTGTTTTTTTCCTCTGATTTTTGTGTCTAATGAATGATTTAAAGTTGCACTGTAAAGGTCATGAAATATTGTTATTGAGAATTGAAAGCGCTACAAAAAAGGTATGAGCTCATTTTTTATTAAATCAACTCGGTCAAAAGTTATTCGAGGTCAAAATCAAATTCACTATCAATTAAGCTATGTTCTCAAAAAATCTTAGATTTTTTAGTTTAAACTAAAAAATCCAGGTATTTTTGAGAAAACAGCCTAAATTCTCCAAATTATCTGGAGTTGACACAATATTTCTTTTCCTTCCATACATTAGTATAATAATTATATATTATCCAAAATTTTTTATGCCATACATTACTGAATGTTTTATATAGGATCATAGCCAAAAATGGTTAGAATATACAATTCTAATTGTACTAAACGTATTTAATTAATAACATTTATCTTCTATAAAAATAAACGTTTACTTTTTTTGCTCCATCTTTTTTGAACGACCGCGTCTACTACTATTTATATTTATATTGTTTATATATATATATATATATATATATATATATATATATATATAATTCTTCTGTACGTATGTTGACAGTGAACTCCTCCTAAACGGCTAGACCGATTTTGATGATATTTGTTTTGTCTGTTTAAATGGGTCCCCAGATGGTTGAGATTTACAATTGGAATCGGTAGGTGGCGCTGAGATCGGCTTCTAGAATTCTCCTAATCACCTAGACCGATTTTGCTGATTTTGTTTTTATGTCATGAAACAAAAGTCTTTTAGGAATTCAGAAAATATGGCGGTACGAAGTTCGCCGGGTCAGCTAGTACTTATATATTATTCCTTCTTATCTATCTTTACAATTTTCATATATATATATTACGATACATTATTTGGAGATGCTATTAGCCAAAAGTTTGTATGTGTAGTCTAAACGTTAACTTACAGATATATAAGAACCATAAGTTTGTAGTATTTAATAAAAATATATCTGTAGTTGATTTTTATTTTTATTTTTACCCACATTGCAGAAATACCAGAATATGCAAAAATTTTCTCTTCATATCGGACAAAGACCTAGTTATATATTAGACACCCTGAAAATTCGTCACGTAGTATTGCTACTCTTCCTGAGTCACAAAATTTTGTTAATTGAATGTTCACTTTACTTTGATCAGTAATTTCTCTGCACAATAGATACTAATAATAAACACAGAGCGCAATTTATTACCTAAAACAATCAGACTATGGAAAGCAAACAAGGGTACCTACATATTATGTATGTTTAGAGCCTCCTAATTGATTAAGACATAAAATAAGCCATCTTGTCTCCGCAAAGAAGATATACAGGGCAACAGTATCTTTTACGACGACATAAAATCACGACAGTTCTATTTTGATTTGTCTCGTTCTTATTTTTTATTCAAATACGACGACGAGCAGTTGCCATTAAAAGGTCCAAGTTTGCCCCCAAAGAGAGCTCTTTCATCGAACCATAGATCTACGAGACCTCAGCCATTAATGAAAGTGTAACCTTTAAATTTTGAATTTAAGATCATCCATCAATAACAATAATTCCTAAAGTAAAAAAGTGAATATTTAATGTTGTATATAGTAGCTTAGCTCAAAATCTATCTATTTAATAAAAACAGAAAGAAAAGTTGATTTTTTTTGCAATAACTTGTTGAATTGCATAATTTTTGATATTTAAAAAAAAATAAACTAGTTTCTTTTAAAGTTACAAAAATGTGAATCTTTTTTAATAATGTCAAATGGTACAGAATATTATTTGTCCATCGAATAAGCCTATTTATAATTCCGTAAGATTAAAACTTTAAGACAAAAAACCAAATATCCGACACATAAAGAGAAAGTTGATAGGACCCATACCAGTTTATAGTGTAATTGTGTATAAAATAGTTGTAATATAGAATATTACTTGTCCGAAACCGGAACACTGTATATTCCCTATTTTAACAATTATTACTAACTTATTCTAAAAAGTCACATTAGTCAAAATGAAATACAATATTAAATTGTAGTAGGTACGTTATTTTCATTTACTACAGTCACGAGAAAATATTTTACATACATATAATTGTAGCATTTTGAGTGGCCAAAGAAAAAAAGGTTTATCCAATCACACTTAGCTTCTTGTAGCGGGTTATGACATGCCGGGAGTGTGAGTGGCGTGATGCAACACCTGACTAAAGATATCTCAGTCATTTGTTTGTGCGCCATTCAACGCCAGCGGACAGATAGCATACAGATAGCGTCGTTTGACTGAGAGATTAAATTGCGCTTTTATAACATCTATGAATGTTTATGAATGAAGTGTTTAGTTCAATATTAATGCAAGAGTGATATGTATATGAATAGTTTTTCTTATATATATTGACGAAAGAATTTTCATACAACATGCGACACAATGTCATCAATTTACGGTTTTATAGATTTTCTAAAAATATGCTACTTTACAGATTCCAGTTAGCTTGATAATAGTTGCACAATTTTAATAAAATTTAGAGTAATACCGTAGGGGCGAATATAAAATCGCGATTGTACTAATAAAATCAAATATCCGTGCAGGAACGGAGAAAGAATACAATTTTCTGCGGCCAGGCGGCCTGTCGTAAGAGGCGACAATACAAACCCACAGCCAGGTGGTAGGACATTTGCCCGACTGGATGGCTACCACTCCTGGTCTAAAGTATGTCGCCATAACAACCTTGAGTTGTGTTCTGGCATTAGTGACCAGGTTCCAGTCTCCCTTAAGAGAGCAGCAGCGCATTTGTAGCACCTTTAGTGTTGCAAATGTCCATAGAAGATGGTAACCGCTTTCCATCAATTGGGCCGTCTGCCTGTCTGCTGAACTCTTGCAATAAAAAAATAATGAGAAAAACGGCCGTGTTCGAATCGGACTTATAAAATAAAAATACAATCGCAGCGTCTAATCCTCTTGGTATCTAATTTATAGGTCTGGAGATATGTTATACGGTTAGGCTGTCAAGGTGCTAGAGTGGAACCATTATATTATTTATTTAAATGTACAGACAACTAGATAATATATAACAGTGTTATTTAGTTTAGTTTAGTTAGTTATGGTCGCGAGTTTGTAAAAACCATCAACCGCACGTGTGTCATACAATGTTTTTCAACACATTTGCGAGAAAAGAGTACAATATGTAATGAAACAAACATAAATATCAGAGTCGCAACAATCTTTGCGAAGTTTTGACTAGTATTTATGTTTGTTTCATTGACGTTTCCAATGTGAAAATGGCGCGCATTTGCAAATGGGACCACGTGCAAGCGGTGAAAATTAAACCACATTTTTCGTCTCATTTTCTCTATGGTATTAAAGTGAGACAAATGTATTGCTCAAAAGCGCTTCCAAGGAGGTTCGATTATTCAATTTATTTATTTTCGTAATGTGAAACTCCTTGATGGAATTCTCATATATTTTTTTTACTTAAGTATGTATATTTAAGTGAAAGTATCGATTTTATCGCAGGTTCCATTGTGTGCTGCGTAATTTTTTACTTTTAAACCATGTAACAGGCTTCGTAAATTCATTTTTTGAGCAAATGTGTTGAAAAATACATTTTAGATTGTTTATTTTTTTGTCGTAATTCTTGCGAGATTTTCACAAAAATATAAATATTTGTACAATAACTTTATTTTTTTATTTAAAGAATAGATGAAGCAGTACTTCTGGTTTTCTAACTAGAAACCTTAATATGTGATTTAGATATGATATCAAAATGTTCTTAACTAATTAATTATTTCAAGTGATCATTCATATTGTAGCATTGGATTGCCCAGTAAAAGCAATCGAATACCACTCTGGGTAAAATTTTGATCTTTTTCGACGGTCAAGGTTCTATATCTAGCAGTAACGATATAAGCACTGTACGTACCTGAGTCTGCACCTTTTGAGAATATTGATATTTTGGTGGGATATCACTTGGGATTTTGCGTGCGCGCTCGTATTTTCGTGTCAATCGTTCGGGCGCTGTTATTGCACTAGTGTTGCCACTCTCCACTTTGATCAGTACGTTGTGCTGACAGTCAAAAAAATTGATGTCTCGATATTGCTAGAGAGCTACAACACTTGAGCATCGATCAAATCAAAATTAATACGATATCGTAACGTACGTACGTATACACATATACAGCGTGGAAATGCGGCCAACTTTGAGGTAAGCTCCTCACCGACAGCGAACTGGAATCCTTTTAAAAAATCTATAAATATGTTTATAGTAGTTTAGTTATTTTTAAGTTTTTATGTAATGTTGTAAATTTAATAAAATTCGTATTCATTATCTAAAAATATTCTCGCAAAGATACTATATATTTATAGAAACACTAGCTGTGCCTGTGACATCGTTCGCGTGAATTTGTTTTCAAAACTCCTCGATTTTGAAACATTCTTCATTGGTGCTCCGCTCCTATTGGTCTGAGCGTGATGATATATAACCTTCCTCGACAAATGGGCTATCTATCACTGAAAGAATTTTTCAAATCGGACCTGTAGTTCCTGAGATTAGCGCGTTCAATCAAACAAACAAACAAACATACCAACAAACAAATTTCTTTAGCTTTACATATTAGTATAAGATGAGACTTCTACATATGCAAATTTCACACACACACACAAAAATTCACATTTCACACATAGTCGTAGTAGTTATGTGACACAAACTGATACTGGTGTGAAGCCATTAGAATACCTTTTGATATCGGAACGCTAAAAACATACAAAGGTACAAAAAGTACTATCTGAATGCGTAATATGTTTGAGTGGTTTCAGTAATTTTCTCTATATTAATGTTTACACAATAAACGTGGCTCGCTATGTGTGTTTTCTGTACGTAAGCAAATGTAATTCAAGAATGTGTAATTTTCCATTTGTTTCTAATAACGTGTATATCTTTCGTGATGGTTTGATCATATTTTTTGTACTGAAATGTAATATGAAATAGGATCTGAAAGTCCATTATTTAAATAAAAACTTTTTAAGGATAATATAGCTTACAGATAACTTTGGTATATTGCTATTATTTTATGATCACGAACTGTGATATAATTCATGTTTATACTGTCCCTTAGTAATAATGACATTCACAATGTCTACATTACGTCGCATTTCAACTTAAAATTATTGAGATCTATTTCATCGCGATTTTTTAAATATTCTTTATCTAATTTCATGTTTGTAAAGTTAGCTCAAGATAACAGTTGTTTTTTGCTACAGGGGTCCTCCAGCATTTGGGGTGCGGAGGAACCAACCTCTGTTGACGAAGTGAGTTTGCCTCACCCGGGACATTATCAAGCATAGTGTGGGCACATCTCATTAGTGTGAGCGTAACTATGTTCTAAATATCTGGCTATTCCTACCATGAGCGCGGGGCACATGGGAGGAACGGAGTTTTAATGAAGTAGTGGCCTATGGGTTACCCTTAGGGGGTTACCTTGCTGAGTCTCCATACACACAGATAACAGAGTCACAGGCAATTGACTCTGTTACTGCGCCATCTTCAGTAGATAACTCCCATTGCTTTGGTCTAATCCCAGTAAATGACCCGGTAGTGTACGAAATTTATTACTCCTTGCCTCAAAAAAATAAATAAAAAGGGTAACAATTTTTATGACCTTAAAAGCGAATATTTCGCGACCTAAACAAAAACATGATTTTTTTAAACGTTTTTTTAATTTTTCTATTACAGAATCACAGCAGACAGGCTGACGGCCCAACTGTGATGGAAAGTGGTTACCATCGTCTATGGATATTAGCAATACCAGAGGTGCTGCCAATGTGCTGCCGGCCTCAAAGGGGAAACTGGAACCTGGCTACTGATGCCATAACACAAGTCAAAGTTGTTATGACGACATAATCTAGACCAGGGGTAGCCATCCAGTCGAGCAAATGCTCTACAATCTGGCTGTGGGTTGTTTGGTCGCCTCTTACGACAGGGCGCCTGGCCGCAGGAATTAGTTCTTTTTCCGTTCCTACACGCAGAAATCTAAGTAATTATACTCCACAACGGCCTAGCTCACTGGAACACGGAGGTCTTGGATTGAGTTCCTGCCATGGTAAATGTCGTAAACAAACTTACCGTTATTTACTGTGGTCTAAGTGTCTGGGATCGGCTCCAGAGCTGTTCATTATATTTTACCCATAATAATACTAGTTTAGCTTGGAGATATACAATGTATGTGTTTCTTTGCCATTGTCATTGCTAGTCTCTACATTTAATATTAATTAATAAACTATTTAGGAATTATTGATGGTGCATCCCGAAAGTAAGTATTGTGAATTAATTGCAAAATACTTAAGGGATTTCATAATAAATTAAAACCACTTTTGAAACGAGGAACGAATCATCTAATTAGACATTACGTCTGTAACATTTCTGAAAATCCTTTGTATTTCAGAATTTTATGCGTTCTTTGTTGCGACAGAATTTTTCAGCTCACTCATTGTCATGCAATTTTCATTTGTATCTTTTAAGTGATAAGGCTTATTTTTGTAATGGGCAATTTTAAATATTGAGCTCGTGACAATCGACGGAGAGCGCAGTGAGAAGACTGCTCGCTAACGAGCCCCCCGCCCCCTCATTTTCATTTTATCGCATCGCGCTCTCGGCTACTATTTACAGCGCTTTTTCCAGACTGTCATAAGGTAAGTGTCTCATTTCGTAATATTCTAATGAGAAAATCATACTTAAATGTTGCATTATCCATAACTATAACATTTACGTATATGATCTTACTTAGAAATGCCTCTTAATTTTAAAGCAATTTCGAATATCTAGTAGGGTTCAAAAGATACAAATTTCTTCACATTATTACAAGAGTAATATTTTCTTTTAATCTTATTATAATTTGTCTTATTAAGTACCTATGCCCTGTTTGATACAACTCCATTAATTCTTCGAAAAGTAAATATATAACATGCTTCTGTATTTATTTAAAAAAGCCTGAGAAAGATAAATGTAAAGAAACAAATTTTTTAGCCAGACGTGTTGATGGGGAGTTTCTTGCCGCTTCTTCTACTACTTAACGATAATACGTTACGAAGCGGTGTACATAGAACAGGAAATAGATTTAAAATTTAACTTATATATGAGTATATGACGTTGGAAAAGTGTTTGCCAGCGGTAATTATTTTGAATAAAGACTTTTGAATTTGAATATAAAGTCTAAACCTTACGCGAATGAAGTGGCACGCATAGCTACTTTAATAATATATTGATACTTTCATTTCAGCAAATCCTTGCTTGCATAGACCGCGTCATTTTCACAGACCTCACGTCAAAAATGAAGTACATTTTGTAAAAGTATCTCAAAATGCTACTTACGCTGAGTGCATACTTTTAGAGAGTGTGGAAATAGCGATTGAGACGAGAGTGCTAACACTTTGCTCCTTTCAAAGACGTGGGGATTAAAGTCTGTTTTTTATCGAAAATTCTATTGGACTGTATTGCTTTCCTTTGAACAAATTTTAGTTATATATAAATCAATACATTGTAACAAGTAGATGCACACTTGCTACTCATTAAAATAAACAATCGCAAAAATGCACAGTTACAATATTTTTTCAAAGATGCCTTTATCGTATAAGTAGTCTCTTTCAGACATCATTTGTTAATTCATCATTAATTTCACCCTTTATTAATTTACAATTAAATTATGATCAACTAAATCAAATCATTTTTTTAAAGAGCATAGGACTGAAAAGACCCGAGAGTATTCAATGGTATTGAATTTGGTTGATTCATCCAAATTGAAACAGAGAAGTGAACCGTCTAATATCAGCTTAAACTATTTGTGACCTGCAACCTATCTGGTTACAGATCTTTCTTATTCCTTGGCTGCATCTGATACTATGTCATATATCTTAGCATATATTACGGATGGGCATTGAGTAAGAATTGTAACAAAAGGGGCAAAGTAGTATATGGGTGGGTGCCTACGTTCGTAAGTTCCCTAATCTATGATCGACTATCTTGTATCGAGCCGCATTTTATACCCTCTTTGTGCTAATATCAAGAGAGATGATTGTTATTTAAGTAATAGAAACATTACATTGGTATAGACCACAAAATATGTTAATTTCATAAATATACCCACATACATCAAGCCATACCATGATGGATTCTGATCAGTAAAGCTCTGACGTATATATATATATATATATATATATATATATATATATATATATATATATATATATATATATATATATATATATATATATATACATATATATATATATATATATATGTATATGAATGAAATTGTCACAACATTAAATAGTATGAAATTAGAAAAGGCCGTGGGATATGATAGGATTACTGTCGAAATACTGAAGGCCGGACAAGGGTCGCAAGCTAATTGTATCGCTTTTCAAGTTCTGGATGAGTGGCTCTGTACCAAAAGATTTGTTTAAAGACGGCTTTACTGTCTGTTCTGTTCACAACTAGCACACACTAATGCCCTGATAGTTTTTGCATTCCTGTTGTGACCCTTTTCCTTTATACAGTGGAACAATTCCGTAATTGTTACACACTATAAAGGAAAAGGGCCACAACAGAACTGCAAAAACTATCAGGGTATTAGTCTCCTCAGCGTTGTCGGAAAATTATATGCTAAAGTGTTTATTGAACGGGTTTTAGAAATAACAGAAGAGAAACTATGGGGTGTGCAAGCGGGTTTTCGCAAGGGAATGGACTGTACGGGCCAAGTTACTGTACAATGCACAACCGAAATAGATTTGGAGAAAGCTCGTGATAGGGTTATAAAAACTGAATTGTAGTCAACGCTGGCTAGGTATGGGGTAACAAATAACTTGATACAATTAATAAAATTTGTCTATGACGATTCCAATGCTTGTATTAGGATCAACGGGGCCTACTCCGAATAGTTTAGTATCGAAAAAGGTGTTAGATAGGGATGTGCAGCATCGCCATGTCTGTTCAACGTTTTTATGTGGTTTGGTATGGTGGCAAGTGGTTTAAGAATTACGGGTTACTCATCAAATTTCTACTCTATGCCGATGATCAGGTTATACTTCATCATCGGAAAAAGAGATACAGGAGATGGTAACAATTATGGATGAATGTTGTAAGAACAAGGGTATGAAAATGAATGTGAACAAGATGAAAGTAACGCTGTTTGAAAGAGATGAAAGGATGACAATGTGTAACATATAAATAGGAAATGAAAAACTAAAGAAGGTTAAAGAGTTTTCATTTTTCATATTCTGAAAGTGCGCCTGGAGTTGCTTGATTACAGGGATGAGAACAGTACTTCTCGTCCCTGGAATATGGTGTTCCCTGCTGTCAATAAAAAATCAAAAATTGCGAAGCATACATGATGCGACTCATGTCCCAACTTTTTTTAAAGTTACTGTTAAATTGCGGCATAAATTGTAATAAAAAATATGAACAACAACATCATTATATACTTATAAAATACTTTTCACTTATTTAATTTACATAAATTTGAGCTAAATATTTACTATCATTAGTGACAAAAAAATACTAGCTGGTAGAATGCCACAGAAAATAAATTTACTAGACGTTTCAATGTGACGTATTAAATGAGTTCCTCAGATTTAGATATGGATTTAACGCCTGATTTCATTTGAGAAGTAAGTTGTTTCTTTAACTAATCAGTATTTACTTTCCTCATTTTCGAAATGAAAAGCAGAGCGTTAACCTCGGGCGAAAGGCCTATTTAAGCACTCGAACTATTAGCGCACGAGCTGCGCTCGTGCGCTAATAAAACATTTCGTGGATAGATAGGTCACTTTCACCTCTTGTGTAACACTATACTATTATATACCCAGGGTGCATGTTTATAGGGACGGAAAGCATGAAAGTGACATCGAAAAGAGAGTAATAGCAGGTATGAGGTAATAAGGAGAATGGAGCGCTAAACTCTTTTATGAACAGCCGGAAAATATATGAAAAGGCATGACCGGCTATCCATCAAGGAATATTTGTACCAACGCTAATGTATGGCAGTGAAAGTTGGGTATGTCAGAAGAAAGATGAAAGTAGGATTTAAGGCAGTTGCAATGAGAACTTTGAGAAGTATATGTAAAGTTAAGCAAGTGATATGATAAGAAACAGGGTGATAAGGGAACGTTGTGGATTGAAAGAGGATGTACTGACACGAGTTGAAAGAGGAATGTTAAGGTGGTTTGGGCATGTGGATAGAATGAATGAAAGCAGAATCAAAAACGAAGTATATGATAGCAATGTGAGTGGTAGAGTCGGTGCTGATCGACTGCGACGTACTCACCATGATGAAATTGAAAATATTTTGAAAAAGGTCATATGAAAAGCACTTTAAATAAGCGTGCATATATGAAGAGATTAATGAAAATTGATGAAGCAAAAAGTGTTTAGATCGTAGCAGGTGGAGATCCATCGTCTCCGCCTACCCCTACCCCACTGGGAAATAGGCGTATATATACATGTATCCTTATTTCATTAATTTTCTTACTTTTGTATTCTCTTCATACATCCTCTCTTCAAAGTTAATTTCCAAACCACAACATTAATTCAAGTACTTAAAATGAAAATCCACGAATATTGTTAATTTATTTTAGCATAGTAGAATTTGAGAGCTCATCAGGCTTAAGGTGTTGGTTTAATTTATAAACTGATAAGTAAATATTTCTTTAACAATCTGGTCTCATTCACCATTCCCAATTAATAAAAAAGATAACTACTATTTGACGACTGTATTTTTTAAGGTTAACGACGAAGTATACTCGAGTTTTGGTTCCAGCGAATTTTTGTCTGAAAACGTAAGGTCTGAGGCGTGGAAGCGTGCCATGAGTAATTTGTGTTCGATCTGATCCCATCATCGGACAACCAGATGGTATGCGGCACTAATACTTGTATATAGTGGATATTCCACCTATACGAACGAAGCGCTTTGCGTCTACCTGCATCATGCGCACCGCAAAAGAGTGCAACTCACTACCGGAGCCTATCTTTCCTGATACTTACAACCTGGGTGTCTTCAATTTCCGTGTGAATAGGTACCTTCTAGGTAAGGTTCATATTTCCGCTCCACACCGAGCGAGATCATGGTCACGACGTAGGTAACGCGAACCTATATTACTATAAAAAAAATCAAATACACACGCGCGCACATAGTTGTTACATTGGACCTGGATGTACATTTTGTGTCTTTCTAGCTATAACACTGCCGTGATACCTACTGGGTTGATACTCAAATATAGGGAATATTATTCAAATATCCCTACTCCACCTGCGTTAATGTTAGTGACGGAACCAAATGTTACTTACTCACAGCTTTAGAGAATAATCCAAAATAGATTAGCTACATTAGTATATGCAAATGAGTTATCTGGAAATCTTTCACATCATTAACAATCTCGCATCTCAAATGTCTGCTGAACTCTTGCAATAAAAAAAAAGTGTGCGTCTGAGTTTTTGGCGGGAACTGAAAGGAGAAGTTGTGCTGCGCAGTTTTATTTTCTAAAAATTGTGTAAAATTACTCTAAAATGAACAATAGTTGTAGGCTATTCATAGTTTTTGAGTGTAATTATGTGTTTTTTTGTGAACTGTATAGCCAAATGTGGCCTTTCGAGTTTTCACAAGAATTCCGTTGGATGGTGTCGATTGTAGCCTACAATACAACTGTGCCTGGCTTAAAGGCCTAGTTGCCAAGCCATAAACATAAAAAAAATGTCATGTGCGTCTCGGGACGCCCGAGAGAAGTGGTAACTTAAACTAATCTAAGTTGAATTATTTAATATTAAAATTGTTTAACTTGAGAAAAGCCTAGGTTATTACTTAAATTTTATGTATATAGCGCGTGGGTTAGTGAGAGAGGAGGAGCCTGCCTACCGCTGCCGTATGCGTGAGAGAAAGGAAAGCGAGACAGACTGGCGCCGTAACGCGTTACGTAACGAAGCGTCTTACCCTCCCATAAGAAGTTATCACTCCAAAAATAGCGCATTACACCCTTAACTAAATCTGCGTGACACAGTCACTAACACTACCATTATCCCAGGTCTAGCAGGCATAAGGAAAAAAAAGAAAATTGTGAAAAGAACTCAATGTTTCTAATATAGCAAATCGAAGTAACAAAAAGCTTCATTTCCCGTCAATACGTATTTCAGTAAATTGCCGCACTTACCTTAATAAAATAACGAAGGCATTTATTATATCAAGGCATATGTGAAAGACAATAAAACCAAATTACCTATCTCCCTTTTATAAAGATGTAGAGCTTTTATCCTGTTTTGATAATCATTGAAGGAGTAAAATAGTTTCATGTCATTAATTAGAGGTAATTTGGTAATTTTTTTCTTAATTTAACATATTTATAGGAAAATTACGAAAAAAAAAACACCTAAAGTCTCATATCGTGAAAATGTATGTTAATTTTTAAAATAAATTATTATTCAGTAATTGGCAACGAGAAATTGTTTCCTTTGCACCCCATTTCGACCTTTAGCGGCAACAGGATCAATTGCGCCAACAATTTCCTACGGCCAGGCGGCCCATCGTAAAAGGTGACAAAACAACCCACAGCCCGGTGGTAGGGTATTTATCCGTGTGGATGGCTACCACCCCTGGTTTAGAGTATACCGCTATTACAACCTTAAATTGTGTTCCGGCAATAGTGACCAGGTTTCAGTCTCCCTTTAGAGAGCAACAGCGAATTTGATGTTGCAAATGTCCATAGGCGATGGTAAACGCTTTCCATAAGGTCTGCCTGACTGCTGAATTCATGCAATAAAAAATAAAAAAAATGAACGGTCGATAAGAAAAAAAGGGGGGCCGTAAGTATAATTAGTATCTGTTGAAATGGAAATGTGGCCAAACACCGCTTGGCGCTCGTGACTGAATCCACGGCTACTTGCTGACGTTGCGCTGTCGTCGCTGTTTGTACAGCACTGCAACTGGCTGTCATGCGGTAATGGATATTCAAGTGGCTGACTCCGCCGTATTTTTGTTGCCAATAAAAAATAAAGGTCCAATTAATAAAATAACTCGTTAATTTTAATTTTATTGAATTGTGTCACAACTCGTACGAAATAAAAGTATAGACGGAGCGTACCTGAACAAAAGTGTAAAAAGAAGTATTTTTTTAAAATTCGTATACATAAACTTATAAACATAGCTGTCTCGGCAGACGTGTCCTGCCCTGAAAAAATAAAAATATAGAACCCGATTCCAGGACCAAGTATTTTGTTTAGATTGATGGGTTACATTATTGAAGTTTTAGTAGGGATCCCTAATTTTTGTATCACCTATATTAATCAGGGACAATGTTAGCATTCGAATGATGAAAGAATTTTCAAAATCAGTCCAGTAGTTTTTGAATTTATTCGTTACAAACATATAAAAATACAATAATTCCTCTTTATAATATTAGTATAGATAAATAGTTTATGTCTGTGGGGTTAATATTAATGTATCCACTGGAAACCATTTCACCTTTATCCGTACTAATTCTATTGATTTAATTCTATTCTAAGATCGGCACCCTTTAGCCGGCTTCACTTTGAGAGTCCGAGGCTCTGTCTTTCTATTAAATCTGAGTGATATATGTATTCTTCGCATACTACGTTAGGCTTTGATAAATAACTGGAAGAAGATTAAATTACAATCTAATCTTATCACATACCTGAAAAAGTCTAGTTTGTGATCAAAAACGTAAATATAAGGCATAACATGAACAATAAGAATATATTTTGCTTACCTATACTACTATGTTTATAGTATAGGTATATAATGATGTATCTATATTACTCGTTTTCTTAAATCTAACTTAGGTACCAACTTCTTACTCGGTTGCTTGTTGTATTTAAAACCTGATTTACATTTGTTAACTAGTTAGTTAATTTGTGAATAAGTAAGTGCTTATCATAATTTGGACAGACATATCTATATAAATAAAAATCAATGTGTGTAAGTTTGTCCTCTATGTGTTCCTAAACCATTGATCAGACTATGATGAAACTTTGGCACCGTATTCTGAGGATGCCTGCATGTGTTTCTTACCCAAAAAACCAATATACAACCAATTAGTTTTTATTATTTTTCGTAGCATTGCAACGCATGCCGGATGCAGCATTTGAGTTAAATGATAAGGATTTAACTCGCCAGTTTCGCAAGTTAACTAATAATACTTAATCATCTTTCATCCGTGCAAGAATGGAGAAAGAATACAATTTCCTGCGGCCGGACGGCCTGTCGTAAGTGGCGACTAAATAACCCACAGCCAGCTGGTAGGGTATTTGCTCGACTGGATGGCGATCACCCCTGGTTTGGAGTATGCCGCCATAACAACCTTGTGTTGTGTTCCGGCCGGCATCAGTGACCAGGTTCCAGTCTCCTTTAAGAGAGCAGCAGCACATTTGTAGCACCTTTGGTGTTGCAAATGTCCATAGGCGACGGTAACCACTTTCCATCTAGTGGGCCGTCTGCCTGTCTGCTGAACTCCTGCAATAAAAAAATAATTTAAAAACTAATAATCCTAATCCTTACTAGCTCCATATTTTAGAGCTAGTAAAGATCTTGCCGAAACACATTCGATTCTATACTGTGGCGCTGTTGCTGTATGTCGTGTCTCTGGTACCAAACTTCCAAATTTGGAACAGAGACAACGGCGTAATGATGGACAGCCTCACTGGCAGAAAAGAATCGAATTTCGTATTGGTAAGGCCAGGATCCTCGTAGCCAAATTACTTTGTTTTAGGGCCGGAAACACCAGGCCAAAAGTCATGCCTTTTATAAATCGGGCTTTCACTGGGACTGACATTAATCCCAGTGACTATTTAGCTCGAGCTACAGAACGCATTGACTTTTATAAACAAAAAAATAGTGCGTGGGCCAATCGATTACGTCGGTATAAAAACGTGCAGATTGTTATAACTTGAATTGCTACTTCCAAAGAGATCAAAAACGAGTGTATAGAGGATGGGAGCGTCCATGTGTCTCTGTGGGTGATCGTCACTGGCCAGATATCGATTCTATGACAGCGTTCTGGAGTAATATCTGATCGGTGCCTGTTACCCAGAGAGAAGGCGACTGGACTAGGATGATCAAACAGGCTTCCAGAAATGGAACCGTTGGCTCTTGAACAAGTTGACATTGGTTATGTAATTCGTATGGCTAAAAACTGGAAAAGTCCAGGACCAGACGGATTGCATAACTTCTGGATTAAATGGTTCAGGAGTTCGCATGCCTGCTTGGCCGTCCAATTCCAGGAGGCTATAAACATAGGTTCGCTTCCTTCCTTTATGACTACTGGAGTCACTCATCTGCTCCATAAGTCAGGTAGTACCACGGAAGCAAAAAACTATAGACCCATCACTTGTTTACCAACTATATACAAGCTACTTACATCTGTTTTGAGATCTAAATTAATGGAACATATGACAAATAATAACATTTTGGCCAATACTCAAAACGGATGTAAAGATGGGTTCCGTGGTACTAAGGAGCTCTTCCTCATCGATATGACCATTAGTCATCAGGTACGGCGAAACAGAAAGAATCTATCTTGGATTGACTACAAAAAAGCCTATAATTCGGTGCCCCATATATGGCTGGAGAAAGTCCTGGAGCTGTATAAAGTAAATGCAACTCTTCGTGCTTTTCTCAGTTTATGTATGGAGCAGTGGACCACGGTGTTTAGGCATCCAGGGGATAGAGGGAAGCTTTCTGTTCTGCACGACTCAATAAGGATCAAGCGGGGCATTTTCCAGGGAGACAGTTTGAGTCCACTGTGGTTCTGTCTCGCTTTGAATCCACTAAGTACTCTACTTAGGGAGTCAAAGTTAGGCTTTCAACTTCGGAGAGGGGGTGAGATTATATCACACCTTATGTACATGGATGACGTGAAACTATTTGCATCGAAAAAGCCAGATCTTTTGCAGTTGCTAAAGATTACTGAAAGATTTAGCAACTCCATTAGTATGGAATTCGGTGTAGATAAGTGTGCCGTCATGCATGTATAACGAGGGAGAGTTGTAAACTCAGAAAATTTACAAATCTCTGAGAATATATCCCTCAAGACCCTCTCTGAAGGTGAGACCTACAAATATCTTGGTATGTCAGAGTCGTTGGGTATTCCTGATGCTGATGTGAAGCAGGCGATGAAGGGTCGTTTCTTTTCCCACCTGAGTAAGGTCTTAATGAGCCTTTTCTCAGGTGGAAATAAGGTTCAAGCCTTCAACGCTTGGGTCATGCCTGCATTAGCATACTCCTTTGGCATACTAAGATGGACTCAAACTGAATTAGACTCCCTGGATAGACAGGTTCGTTGTTTACTGACAACGCATCGGATGCACCACCCACGTTCGTTTGTAATGAGACTACATCCCACGGAAGTGTGGAGGTAGGGGGTTTTTAAATACCAAAGACTTCCACAACCGTGAGGTGTACAATCTCAGAGAATATTTTCTTAAAGTCAGCGAGACAGCGGGTATGCATCACAATATAGTGTCAGTAGATAAAGGGTTCACCCCGCTATCCTTAGCAAAACAGAACTGGCAGAGACCGTTGGTAATGAGTGCCTCTGATCATATGGACGTATGGAAGAGCAAGGAGCTGCATTGCAGGTTCTATCAGGCTTTAACAGGGCCTGATGTGGACTTCCCAGCATCGGTGAACTGGCTACGTTAAGGTGACCTGTTTGGGGAAACCGAAGGGTTTGTCTGTGCAATTATGGACGAGGTTATCAAGACGAACAACTATCGGAAGTACATTCTGAAGGACGGCACGCTTGACATATGTCGGGCGTGTCACTGCCCTGGTGAGTCTCTCAGACATGTTACTTCCAGTTGTTCTCGTCTTGCTAACAGCGAGTACTTGCACAGGCACAACCTAGTAGCCAGGATCATCCACCAGCAACTTGCTATTAAATACGGACTTGTCCAAGCCCGAGCCAGTTCTTGACAATGGTCAATATCTGCTCTACTGGGATCGATCAATTATCACAGACAGGACTATTGTTGCCAATAAACCTGATATTGTGATAGTTGATCGGTCTGCGAGACGTGCTATAATTGTAGATATCGCGATTCCCTATGATGGTAACCTCGTGAAAGCCGAGAAAGAAAAACAAATAAAGTATATTGATCTCGCTCACGAGGTTTCTGCCATGTGGAACTTAGACTCTACAATTATAGTACCGATAGTGGTGTCAGTGAATGGACTAATAGCGAAGAGCCTTGACCGACACCTTGAAAGGCTCTCGTTTGGTATCTGGGCGAAGGGTCGGATGCAGAAGGCAGCCCTGCTGGACACGGCCCGTATCGTGAGGAGGTTCCTGTCGCTGGAGCCTTAACCACCGGTAGCCTGGACCCTAGGCCCTGCTTCCGGCTGATATCGATTTTTTTTAATTTAGGTGTTTTTCTTATATACTATTTAAAGAAAAATGTAAAAAAATCTGAAGCTAAATAAATATGTGAAATAATAATAAAGTTGTAATTAAATCTAATATTATAAAGCTCATTTTAGGATATTATATATGATAAATTATTCAATATAAGGATGAAAATTGAAACTGTGGAACAGTAAACATGCGTATAAATCAAATGGATGCCGAAATTTCTTGTCATATTTCATGTCCGTATATCATCTTTTATTGTCCTCGTCTATTTTTGGTTGAAACTTATAAGTCTGGCCACCATGATACCTATAAATTACCATGTTCATTTACGTTTTCATTCTTCTTTAGTTAATTTTATTTTGAACATTGTGTAATATTTTTAATGCAAAGAATTTTAATATTACTTGCGATTTTTAATACTTCTGCTTTAAAATATCAATTCTTAAAAAATATATAACTGCACATGTGTTAACTAAAATTTTATAAGCTGGCACAAGAAAGAGAAGTTAACTGAGTTGTATTCAAGTGGAATACTGAACCTAGGTCACCGTCTTCTAGAGGTAGGGTGCCCAGAAGACTGGCTCACACTTTGCCGATACAATTAAATTTCAATTACCAACTAAACTTAAGTAGTTTAGTTGGTAATTGAAATTTAAAAATAATATTAAATAAAGACATAACTTATGGATAAAATATTGGTCTCAAACTACTGCCGCTCATCAGTAACATTCCCGTTCGGTAGCGTTGCCACGTTAAATAGTTCAGATAAGTATAAAATAAATATTAAAGTGTTATCAGTTCAAGGAGAAGGTTTTGCTGCGAAAGTCTTGCGCTTTTAGACCTTCGAAGAGTATTCTTCTTCTACTATAGGGTAAAATGTAAATTTTAATGTCAAATTGTTTTTTATTCAATTGATATGTCAATATTAGATACTCTCATAAGATTCGTAAGTCAGGTCATCTATCTACGTACTTTACACCTATTTTACTAAAAATTTGTAGGTCTATATGGATGAAATTTGACTGGAACATGTACGGAAAATTCATTTTTTAAAGTGCACCTTACCCGTGGCACAAACCCACAAGTAATTTTTGATACTTACCTGGTTATTGTCCGGCGGTGGAAGAATATAGGGAACAAACACTTATTTCGCCTGTGTTGTCAGGAAGGGGCCTCTTGAGAGGAAATATATAAAATATCCTACTTATCTACTATAAGGGAAATACTATGGGGTTGGATAAAATGACCGTCAAAATGAACCCGCGCCTTGCTCTTGTATTGAACATCTATCTATAATATTAATATATGTTATAAAATACTTAATATAATTATTTAAAATAAAACAACTGGGATAGAGTATATACACGATGCAATTTTTTTAGATTTCTTGTCAGTTTGTCTGTTTTTCGGGATTCACGTAAAAATTAATGGACTGATTTTGATGCGGTTTTCGCTGATTGATAGCAGAGTCTTACGTCTTAAAATATACGCTCTTTTTTTCCTGGAAATCCCGCGATAATTTTTCTGGGAATGATTTAAAGTGGTTAGATAAAAACAATGTGATTTTTTCACTGATTGAGATAGCAAATTTTATGTTATAAATAGTGTATTTTTTTAATCAAAAATTATCCCGGAAATCCTACAAAAAAAATCCCGGTAGCGGTTTGTTGTTGTTCAGTTGCATTAAAATTAGCTTATTCCGACAAAGTTTTCACTAAAACGACTACTTACATTCTTTTTTAAAGACTGCAGTACTTTGTGTTTAATTTGAAGTCAATCCTGTGCGAAGTTGCGGGATATCCTAGTATTCTATAAGCTGATTTGACAATGCATCAGAAGAATGCAATCATGGTCTTAAACTAAGTTTATCTGTTATAATTGTGTTTATCTGTCTGTTTTTTCCTGTGTAACATATAACAGATAATATTTTTAATATTTTGTGTTAAATCAATAAAAACAACATTTATTATTGTAAGTTAGCATTTAGCGGCTAGATTAAAGTATAACAGTGTATCACACAATTATCTTCGCATAATGGTAAAACATCGTTTCTGTATCTGAAAGAGCACTAATTAAAACCAGACAGTGACTTCTACGGCAAAAGAAGTTTTGGTACTAAGTATATGTACTTAGAATAGGGACAATTACACAGGGGGCACGTAAGCGGTAGGACCGCGGCGTGCGGTTTACGATAACGGCGAATACGTTATACATAGGGTCACCAAAAGATGTAGATATATTTTTTTAATTTTTGCTATCTAGTAATTTTAGACGTTATTCAGTAAGCTGATACTACTGATAATACAGAAAGTATTATAACCATAAATCATAGTGTTGTGTGTCAAATCCGGAACAAGGCCGTGCACCTGCAGATTAGTGACGAGGTAATTGCATACTTTCAACTATTTCTTCTCCTTTTTTTACCTTTTCCTAACAAACGCATTGCGCTCACACATCTATTTCGCTGATAACAGATTTATGTACACTACATCAAGAACTACACGCGTAAACTATGTTTATCTCCATACTGAAAAGAATTCATAAACCGAATTACAATAAAACTGATATAAATCAATGGTTTTGGTTCGAAGATAGTAAAGAGGGAACAATAAATTATAAATTTTATCTATACATATTTTAAGATTCTTTATCCGTGCAGGAACGGAGAAAGAATACAATTTCCCTGCGGCCAGGCGGCCTGTCGTAAAAGGCGACTAAACGACCCACAGCCAGGTGGTAGGGTATTTGCTTGACTGGATGGCGACCACCCCTGGTCTAGAGTATGCCGCCATAACAACCTTGTGTTGTGTTCCGGCATCAGTGACCAGGTTCCAGTCTCCTTTAAGAGAGCAGCAGCGCATTTGTAGCACCTTCGGTGTTGCAAATGTCCATAGGCGACGGTAACCACTTTCCACCAAGTGGGCCGTCTGCGTGTCTACTGAACTCCTGCAATAAAAAAAATAATAAAAAAAAGATGACCAATGCATAAAGTTTATCAAATAATTTAATCTATATAAAGAAAAATGAATCATAGAAATGTATGTACGCAAAACTTGAAAACCACTTTAGCGATTTTGATTAATTTTTTGATGAGTGTTTAAGTGGGTCCCGGATTATTTAGAGTCACAATTGGAACCAGTAGATGGTGCTGTGAGCGGTTCCTAGATTTTTATTTTTTCAGGCTAGGACAACGTCTTCCGGGACCTCTAGTAGTTTATAAAAAAACCATCGGTAGACAAACACACATATTGTATGTCCCCAAATTAAGCAAGTTGTGCTTGTGTTATGGGTAATATACAATGGGCTATACCCATACCATAGTAAATAACGGAGAAAATTTGTTTCCGAAATTTACCACACCAGGAAAGGAATCCGGAACCTCTGAGTTGCAGTGAGCTAGGTCGGCAAAGGCTTAGCCCGCTCTATCACACCACACCACAGGCAGAGAGTTTATAAAAATAACTTTGACAACCCTATTTACACGCACAACACGCTCCATGTACCACGATCATTACAAATGTACAATATACACTTCCATGGCATAGACTTCAGGTTTGTTATCTCGAAGGAACTATATTAAAGAAAATATATATCTATATTTTTGGTTTGTTTTGGTATCAGGCTAAAAGGGAGGGAGAGGCTTGCACTGATAATCAGCGTTATGTCGGTTATAGTTTTGACACAACAACAAGATGAATGCAAACCTCGTTTGTTGAAAATGAAAACAATCTCTACATTGTTTCCAACCGTTTATTTTACTTTTGACGTTTGCACGTCTATCTAGTTATATATTTCCTGAAAGTAAATCCCACATGAAACAAGTGACATAATTATCGTATTTTATTGTTGTGGGTGACGTAATAGTGATGTTCTGTGAGTCTTGTAACGCACAAACTATTAAACCATCGACACGATACGTAAATAATTCGAATGTAATCGATTTGAAAAAAAAAAAAGAAAAAATTCCTTTAAAGAAAAATAATGCCGCAATTATTATTGTAAGTGCCGTTTTAAATGGCTCATTTAAAATATGTAAAACATGTTCATCGAAATGTGGGGTATATTTATTACACGATATAGTATTTTTCGCAAAAATATATAAATAGGTTAATTGATTAAAACTTATTTATAAATTAAGTCAATTTTTATAACAAACGGAGTCGGTGACGCATTAGGTCATTACTAATTGATCCGCCATCGAGCTGTCAAAAGTAAAATAAATGCTTGGAAAGGGTATAAACATGCTATATTTTTGCAATGTAAGTATGTCGCTATTTCTAACATTTTCTTTATCTTTTATTTCATAAATGATTTTTATCAATTTTAATTAATCTGACTGAAATCGTATAAGAAAGTAATCACAGCGATATGGAATTTATTTTCCCAACGCGTTGGCAACGCGCCTGGTGTTACAAACGTCCATAGGCGACGGTAACCACCTTTCATCAAGTGGTCGATATTATCCGTGCAGGAGAAAGAATACAATTACCCGCGGCCAGGCGGCCTGTAGTAAGAGGTGACAAAACAACTTACACCTAGGTGGTACGGCATTTGCCTGTCTGGATGGCTACCACCCCTGGTCTAGAGTATGCAGCCATAACAACCTTGAGTTGTGTTCCGGCATTAGGGGCCAGGTTCCAGTCTACCTTTAGAGAGCAGCAGCGCATTTGTAGAACCTTTGGTGTTGTGAATGTCCATAGGCGATGGTACCCGCTTTTCACTAGCGGGCCGTCTACCTGTCTGCTGAAGTTATGCAAAAAAAAAGTGGGCCGGCCGCCTGTGTGCCTGCTTCAGGCAAAAAACCATAAATTATAACTAGACCTCGGAAACGTTACATACTAGCAACCTAACTAAGCTAACTACTGAGGCAAAAAGAAAACTATTTTCAAAATATTCATACTTAAATAAAACAATATGTTTTGGATTTCTACTTTCATAAAATTACCTATGTATATAAAACAGCTTGGCTATTGAAATGTTTGTGTATTTATTTGTAATTTTTATTCACGTCTTCATTATCTTCCACATGAACCTATTTTATGAAATTTGCGTAGTGCCTTAGGAGCTGTAACAACAAAGGATAATTTTCATGTAAGTTCCCGCGTAATTCGGAACTAAAGTCTTCGTGGTAGATTTTCAATGAACAGTGTTTAGTTGAATACAGTACGTTTATAGTAAAGTCGTGGTAACTTATGGCCGATTCCTATATCGTACTATTCAAACACTCTTACCAAATTTTAACATTACTTGTATTTCTATAGTTTTATGGAGCTTATGTCAAATTTTAATTGATAGTAAGGCAAAAAAACAATTGATAAGATATAGATACTGGTCATTAGTGGCTAGCGCACCCGAGTCTCATTCTAATGTCATGATTTCAAATTCCGACTGCGAAACAAGCACCGCTTTATCAAAACACACTGGATAAATATCAAATGCTGAAGGTAAAAGAAAATATCATGAAGAAATCGCGTCTACCTAAATTATTTTATTAATTAATGTGCATTATTATATATTTTTTATTGTAGTATTGCTTCGCGGTTGACTATGATCTCGTCTGATGTTAAGCGGAGACGGTCTACGATGGAGCATGCTTACCTAGAATATCTATTTATATGGTACTTTTTTTAAAAAATAGTAACCCCGCCGCCAGACGAACAGGATTTATCCGGTCTTGTTTAGCTTTTTTCTATTTTCGTAATACTATATAGGTCCTTACTCTAATACAGTTTCCTCTTATTACCATTTATATTTATACTGATCTATGTTACGTATATCTATTGTATTGACTGTTTTTTATTTTTGACTTTATGACATTTTATACTAAGTCTATAACATTCAACAACAGTCTATATACATTGTTTAATATATACTATATATATTGTTATGAGTTGCAGGACTCGAATTTAAATGCCATTGGTATTATTATAGAGTTTATTAGAACTATACAAACACGTATAACACAGGTATAAATATAACCGAACATAATAAATCCAAACATAATGCAGAAGATCGTAATTCAAATACACGCGCATAGTCCGTCACTAAATAGATTACCGAATGTACACAAGTCTTGCTTCACTCGTGGTTATCGCTCGACTGCTGATCCCTCCACTGGGGCAATGCTTTATACTGCACAGATGCAATATGTCTGCCCGATCGCATGGACCGAATTTCTTGGAATCAGTTTGTACTTTTAATTCCGAGGCACCCGGCAGTGATCACAATACAACAATAGGCCGTAAAAGATTACACTACACAATGGGCTGTTTTTAATCACAAATTTTTAAACACAAAGTAAACAAAAGAAGTCCAAATGCCGAAAAGGTAATAAAATGTGTTTCTACAGGCCTGTAGGTGTGAATTTGTCTTTGTCGGCACCTAGATCGTAACAATATTTATTTCTAAATGTATTCTTATATATCTAGGTTTACTTATTTCTATCCAAAACTGTTTCTATTTCTTTAATACAAAAATCAATTAAGTCGTCGACTTTATTTTTGCTCATGAGTTCGGACCGGACATGTTCGCGTAACTGACTTCTAATTTGAGTTTCGTTTCTAAGTAACTTCACTCCCGGGTATGTACAGGGCACTTAAACATCCTCCATCTCGTCCTCGTTCCAGATGCACGAAAGATTCTGTTTGCACTTGAACCGGTTCAGTTTCTGCGAGAATTTCCTGTGCCCCGTGAAAAGCCGGGTGTGTAGGCCGGTTAAGCCGACCTGTCAACTCTTGCGGGCTTGCGCAACATTAGGGTAAAAGAGTTTTGTGATGGACGCCGTTGACTCTTGACAGTATCTCCGGTTCCATTCGTCCACCGTTCCCATTCGGAAGATTTACACGGTATCGGGAAAAACAAGCTCATGCAAAGTTTCACTCTTTTACGGTGCCCGTGAAGAAGGTGCACGCGGAGCGATTTATTCGTATAGGTGGTATTTCCTTCACATACAAATGAATACAGGACATTTTTGTTAAACGAAATCGCATTTAATACTTTGGTATCCAATAAAGAATTTCTTTGAAATACAGCTAGAATATATAGCCTACCCGCAACGTTAGTACAATATTGACAGAAGCAATCCGGGCGTCGCTCAACCGGGCCGCGTTCGGGCAAAGTGCGGCCCAAAAGTGGCCGACCATTAGCCGAGCATCCCCACTAATGGAGGGAAAGTGGTCGATTACAATTACGACCCACTGAGTGGAAAGTTGAGCTTTTATTATATCAACTTAGAGGTCAAATAGTATTAAAACCACCCATTTTAATACTCTTAACTCCGCTGTACGCGTAATGTTTGTTTTATGATATCATATTATTAACTTCTGAGTAACGATGTTCGTGTTTGCTACTTTTGAATCTCAGTGTTACTCGTACCGTTGAAGTTAATTTGGTTGTTAAATATTATATGATTTGACTAATATATCATAACATTTATTAACAGCAGGTGGTTAATTAATTAAATTTCATGCAAATAGTTTGTTTGTTAAAACATGTGGAATTGTGCTAGAGTCAAAGCTACCGTGTTCTGGAGGGGAATATAATAATAAAACTTTTATTTACTTACTCCTTAGTTATATAATGTGATTTAGAACAAAATATACTACCCGTGCGTAGATTTGCCGATAACCTCATGATGTCACGCGTCGGTGGTCAGAAGGGTTGCCAAAAAAGGTTACGTAAATAGTTGTTGCAATAAATTTATTATTGTATATACTTTACATAAAACTAATAAAAAATAGTCTCGGTCGAATTTGCCCACCAGTTTCTTCCCATGGGTATCAGAAAGGCGACTAAGAAAAAAAATAGTAAATAAAAAACACTGCTGTTATTACGTAGACTATATATTATTGTGTATTAATTTAATGAATGAATAAAACTAAGCCGTAAAATAATAGTTTAAAGTCCATTAAATCAGACATAACCGAATCACTTTCAGTGTCTGTTTCTAGTTCAGTGGAGTAGCTATCACTGTTTTGACCTACAGAAATAATAAGCTCTCTTTCGTATTTTTCTCCCAATCTGTCCCAGTACTACTAGACTAGACACAATCCTTATTGTGTCTAGTAGTGAGGGTAGTTCCCTTGGACTACCGTCACCCATTCGCCTAAAAATACTTATAACTTCTAAATGACTTCTGGCTTCATTATGAAACTTGGCATGGAGTTTAAGCACAATATAAGGCCTTTTTTAATTATAAAATAAAAAATATTATGCCGAACTTTCTCAAAAACAGTAAAATATAATATTTTTCATTAAATTTTAGTGATTATTTTACTATTTTTGAAATCCAATTGTGAGAATTAAAAGATCACTAAACAAAGTGTGAAATTAAGTGGTTTATTTATTTTTATATACCCATTTAAACCAGAATGATGACCTTCAAAGTAGTACACACCCTACAGTTTCTCAAATCTTCAAAGACCCCTATCTTATGAACTAGGTTTTCCACTGCAAAAAAAATCTGTATTGAGGTGTGTACAGGATTAACATACTTCAATATAATTGAAATCGGAAACTTAAACATTTTTTTAGTTAACCGGTTTTACGTGAACTGCCCCTTATTCTGAGTTAGTTAGCTTGTTATTTCTTAAGCTACAGTGAGCTGGGTGTAAGAGCCGACATGGCGCTGTAAGCCTCTTCCAAAGACGTCCATTTTAATTTCTCCTGCGACTCTAGGTCATAGTTCCCCGTCGCTTCAATTAGGTCATCACTTCACCTTTTAATTGTACTAAAATCAGTACTTAATCTTTTTTGTAGCTATTATCATTTAATAACAGCCCGTTAACTTCCTTGGTTGGCTTGTGCCTTTCCATTTCAGGGAAATAGATGGTGTACCAGCCAAGTTTGTTCAGGACGGATAAGAAGGCTTCACTGAATGGTTATGTCGTGTTGGTCCTCGTTGTATTCTCTTTCACCATCAGCGTATGGTAATTATAGAATAATGGTAGAAAAACAGTAGACTTGGGGAGGTTTACGACCAGCAGCGGACATTGATTGGCTGAAGAAGAGACAAAAACTGGTTTATTGATGCGGTCAAAGGCTTTAACCCCGGCTTTAAGATTCGAGCCCATATTACAGGAAAAAGACGCGGATGCATTAGCGACAAAGCTGCCTTGACTAAAGTCGTAAATGTTAATTGGATTATAAGTTTTACTTGCTTTACTAACAGTACTAATGTTGTTTATATAAACTTAACTAGGTGTATGTATGTACTTTAGTATCTAACCGCCGGGCGGCCGTCTAGACTTAACATTTTCGAGACTAAATAGAAATTAATTGTTGTTTGTTGTGTCCGAACAAATACAAATATAAATTAAATAAATATTAATGAACCATAAATGTTATATTAAGCCGATAATAGATGATTCATTTATGTCATTCAATTTGGGTGAATCAATCAAAGTGATCCTTATAAATATCAACATTAATCATTCAATACCTTCGTGTCCTTTCAACCAAATTAATTTGTTTGATCCGTCTAATATCATTATTACTGATAATTAGCCCAAATTAGATGTGATTTAGTGGTCTAGACGTCGTTGCGCCTAGTTCAATAAAACATACAGGTCCCTAATCCGATTCCCTGTAGAATGAATTTCGTAAACGAATTTTTGGTTATTTGCTCTGCTCTGGGTGTTAAGATCGGCTCTATAGTTGTCCATTATATATTACTCATGATACAGACGTTATCGTATTTAGTTTGGGAATGCATAATTTTGCATTTTGCATGCCGATTTATTTATAGACTACCTGTGAGAGTCACTTCGTTTGCGCGGGATTTTGTCTTTATATTCATAACTAGGATATATCAGCGACTTCGTCTACGCTTGACTTGAAATTCCCGCGGGATTCCCGGAACACAAAATACCGCAGCTTTTGAAAAGGAATATAAGGTATCATTTTGGTGAAAACTGAGAAAGAATACAATTTCCTGCGACCAGGCGGCCTTTCATAAGAAGCGACAAAACAACCCACAGCCAGGTGGTAGGGTATTTGCCCGTCTGGATGGCTACCATCCCTGGTCTAGAGTATGCCGCCATAACAACCTTGAGTTGTGTTCCGGCATTAGTGGCCAGGTTCCACTCTCCCGTTAGAGAGCAGTAGCGCATTTATAGCACCTTTGGTGTTGCAAATGTCCATAGGCGATGGTAACCGCTGTCTATCAGGTGGGCCGTCTGCTTGCTGAACTAATGCTATAAAAAATAAAAAACCCTGAACAGCTACAAACCGCACACGGGAAATTTCCTGCGGGATTCCCGTGGATAAAAATCACACATTTTATTATTACTGTTACGAGTGCGGGACTCGAATTAAAATACCGTTGGTATTATTATAGAGTTTATTAGAACTATACAAACATGTATAACACAGGTACAAATATAACCGAATACAACAAATCTAAACTCAATGCAGAAGGTCGTAATTCCATAAAACGCGCAAAGTCCGTCACTATTAGAATGCTGATTGTACACACGTTACGCCTTGATCGTGGTTCTCGCTCAACTGCCTCTTCTCTTAATCAGACCGCCGTTTTATACTTCACCGATGCACTGTGCCCGCCCGGCAACGTTGACTGAATTTCCTAGAATCAGCTTGTACTCGTAATCCGTAACACCTGGCTAATGACAATAGGCTGTGCTCCACAATAAGTAAACAAAAGAAGACGATCATAAAAGGATAACAATTAGTTCAAATGCCGACAGGTAATAAAATGTGCTTTTACAGATTTCTACGATGAATTTATATGTTTGTCGGTGCCTAGGTTGTAACATTACATTATTTGCTATCGATCAGTAAAAAAATAACATTAGAATTCAATTTCTTTTTAATCTGACCATTTTAAATAATTCTCAGAAAAATTCTCTAAGGGATTCCCACGATAAAAAGTAGCGCAGATTTTAGGTCTAAAAATTAGCTGTCGATCAGCGAAAATCGTATCGAAATCGACCCAGTAGTTTTTACGTGAAACCCGAACAAACAGACAATAAATGTAAAAAAATTTGCGTCGTTTATATAGTCAAATCCATTTGGTTTTTTTTTAATAGGTTTAATGTACAGACACGGCATGTTTAGAATTTTATAATTTTTAACATACCATTATCATTATACTGGTTGTTCCCAGAAATGACTTTTGTTAATTACGCACCAATGCGCTACAATACAAATGTATCAGTATTGTTTAGAGCTCGGATAAACTGCATCTTTTTCAATCGATGCCTTTAAAGCAAACTCCGATGAATGGGCCGTGAAAAACAATCACAATTTCCAAGGAACGACAATAATTTTCCATTTGAATTATTCATAAAATGACTATTTCCCGTGAAGTCCACGCGCTCTCATATTTATTATAATGGAAGTTTCAACATCTTTTCTCGTCTGTTCGCCGTTCGCTCGGGCAGAAAATCGCTAATGAGACCGAATGCTACTAAAGAGGACACGCTCAGTGAACAAATTTGTCTATTCGAATAGTGTCATTTTGAGTTGTGCCTATTTTTAAATCAGTGGTTTGATAACAAAATCATTTATTATATATTTCTATTTTCCATAAAATAAGTATTGAAAGTACTAAAGTGTGCACCCTCAGTGATCAAATTTGCCTATTCGTATCTCAGGTGAACAGTATTGCGTATTCGAACAGTTGTGCCTATTTTTAAATCAGTGATTTGATAACAAAATCAATTATTATATATTTCTATTTTCCATAAAATAAGTATTGAAAGTACTAAAGTGTGCACCCTCAGTGATCAAATTTGCCTATTCGTATCTCAGGTGAACGATATTGCGTATTCGAACAGTTGTGCCTATTTTTAAATCAGTGATTTGATAACAAAATCAATTATTATATATTTCTATTTTCCATAAAATAAGTATTAAAACTACTAAAGTGTGCACGCTCAGTGAACGAATTTGTCTATTCGTATATCAGATGATATAATGTCATTTTGTATTGTGCCTATTTTTTATTTTGTCATTTGATAATAAAAGATGGCCTCTTACGTTGAGTGGTGGAAGCTTTAGCCTGCCTAGTTAATTACAACACAAGGGTCCCGGATATTTTATTTAATAGTAAGTCATATTTCAATAATATATCTTTTTTATATTTTGTCAATTAGAAAAAAAACAAAGATATCTGCGTATATTTATCTTCATACCAATTAATCGGCAGTCTGGGATCTGTACTATTATACGTATAAATTAACTAGGATATGCCCGCGACTTCATCCAAGTTTGACTTGAAACTCCCGGATACAAAGTATCACAGAATTAAAAAAGAATGTAAGCTATCGTTTCAGTGAAAACTGTGCCGGAATAAGCTAATTTTTATGTACCGGAAGAACTACAAACCACTCCCGGGAAAATTCCCGCAGAATGTCGGGATAAAAAGTATCGCACATTTTATTATATAAATTTATAAAAGATGCTATCGATCCCAGAATTCCCAGAAAAAATCCCGGGGTATACCCAGGATAAAAAGTAGGATAAAAAGTCTAAGAATTTGCTGTCGATCAACGAAAACCGCATTGAAATCAGCTCAGTAGTTTTTACGTGAGTCCCGAACAAACAGACCAATCGAAAACGGACAAGAAATCTAAAAAAAATGCATCGTGTTCGCCTTCGTTTATATAGCGTATTTTTTTTTAATAGCTCCATAGTACAGACATGGCGTTTTTAGAATTTTATGTATGTTTAAAATTCGCAACCTACTGACAATAGCTAAGGAAGGTCGAACCCGAAATTAGGCATTTTCCAATTATTTTCAATACAAAACCTTCAAACTGGAATCCTTTGAGATATTTATATCGTGAGATTAATAAAGAAAAAAATTAAAAAAGAAATAGATAATGAATAAAAAAACGGGCTGCCTTTACTTCTCCTTGATAATTCCACCGTGCGGAAAATCACAAAAGGGTTTTAAAGTGCTATGGATGAGGGGCGGTGTGGATTAAAAGTGGGGAGGTGTGGAAGGGGGAACAAGCTCGTTAGCGACAATTTTTCTCAAAGCTCTCCCGGGGGAATTGTCACAATTCCGATTGTGACGAATTACGCTGGAAACAATGTGGCGCATACTCTTTTTCTTGATTAAATGAAATTAAACTCAACGATTTCTATGTGGATGTTTTTATAATTAGAAAGATAAATTAATAAAATTATATTTTGAACAATGAAACATGGTTTTATAATTACTAGTGGTCGCCCGTGGTAGTTTTTTTTTTATTTTATTTTTATATTGCAAAAGTTCAGCAGACAGGCAGACGGCCCACTTGATGGAAAGCGGTTAGGACATTTGCAACACCAAACGTGCTACAAATGCGCTGCGGCTCTCTTAGGGGAGACTGGAATCTGGTCACTAATGTCGGAACACAACTCAAGGTTGCTATGGCGACATACTTTAGACCAGGGGTGGTAGCTATCCAGTCGGGCAAATGCCCTACCACCTGGCTGTGGGTTGTTTAATCGCCTCTTACGACAGGCCGCCCGGCCGCAGGAGATTGTATTCTTTCTCCGTTCCTGCACGGATAAATTCGGCCATAATAATTAATGTCAAAGACTATACTTCTATAATCACAGATTTCGCCAAGGCTACACTGTTAATTTGACTTTAACAATAAACAAAAGAGTATATATGCGTGTTTGTCAAATACATGTTAGTGTGTGTAATGATTTTTTTTATTGACTTCATGTATTTTTATGCATAATTAAAAAAAAAATATTAACATTTTGCACTCTTTCTCTATGTAAACTATATATAAGTGTGCGAAATTTGATACTCCTCCGTCCGCGCAATTTTCGTAAAAAGAGGTACAAAGTTTTTGCTTCAGGTATTAATATATAGATATTTATGTGTAATGAAAGATTATTTGATATGAAAATAAGCAAGCCCCTTTGTGTGTGTCGGTAATTTTGTAAATATATTTGTTGTGTCTGTATTAGTTTAATTACTGCTTACTGGCCTTAGAAGAGATTATTTAGGAGTGTTAAACAGTTCCAAGCAGTAGTACTTCATCCCGTGGTTATGCTTTTGCTTTATAAAACCCAGGTAAGACCGTATATGGGGTAAAGCTGATACCTGTGAGCTGGAGCACTCGCTTACCAGCTTAATCCCTGGGATTATATTCAAGTTTGAGCAGTTCGCGTTGTCGATGATCCCATACTCACAGACGGCCTACATACGCTTGCCCTTCGGAGAGGCTTCGCGTCTCTCTGAGTATTCTATTAACAGTATAATGAATGAATGAATGAAAACTCTTTATTGTTCACCATAAACTTAAATCTAGACAATTGATATGGATACATTTGCATTAGTAATTTAAAAAATTCTATAACCATTTTGTCGAAAATGAAATCCTTACAAAATCGTTGTTAGTACGTCAATCTGTCAATCTGGATTAAAGAGGATGGACTCTTATGAACAGTTATTATTAAGCATTAGTATTTGAAATTATTCTATTCCAATCGTTGTATACTTCTGTGTGGACGTAGGGACGCTGGTTATATCGAATATCGATACATTTATGAAGAAAACTCCAAATAAAAATATTATATCACCCAAATATATGTTTTCACCAATTGACATTACATTTCACAATGTTTTTCTATACAAGGTCAAACGACCATAAAACGTGCAAAGAGTTTGTTCATACTCCTGCCCAAGACCAAATTCACCTTTGGTCTTTAAAAAAATATTGATATAACATACTCTCAACCAATTGTTTATAATCTACCTCATTTTACCCAGTTAAAGATATTCCACATATTATTTATTAAGTCCACTACGTTAAAACCCTTTAATTAATTATAAACATTATAATAATATTTAAATAACAAACATTAAGAACCTAGTAACAATAACCAAAATAATATTTACATAATAACTGAATCTTGAACTTATACAATAACTTAATTAACTCTCTGTAATTATATGTATACTATATACTTTAAAATAACAAACTACCTATACCTACCTATGTACTTATTTCCCACTAATTGTTAAACTTTAAATTAAAATAGATCTTTTGAATTGACTATATTCTGTTTTTAAAGTGACTATCCTAATCAATTATAACGAATTCACGACCTGTATGAGTAGCAATTATTTTTTCCATAAAGCCATCGCGATGAAAATAATAACCATTTATAACGATGGAAAAACCGTAACATACATACTTTTGATTTTTGAAACCAAATTGGTATTAAGTACACCTAACCCTTTTATATGTTGCAAACGTCTCAAAGAATTCATACAACAAAAGTTACAATCATCCAACGTAACTCTTCGTCTTCATATTATAAACTATCATCAATATTTCATCTGTCTTCATTGTCATTTCTTCCTTTACATCATACTTTACTCTTTTATTTATAATTTCTTGTAGTAAATCATTATTATTTGTAGTCCATTTTTGCATTTCATACACTGTTTTATTTGACAAACTGTTCAGCTCTTCATATATATTCACTCCTTTCGTAACATTTTGACAGCTCATTGATAACTCATCGGTATAGAAACTATTATTTACTCTTGCAGAAGTTAAATTATTTTCTTCTCCTTCCTCTGACACCATTCGTTTTAAACATGTTACTTTCAGACATAGCGCATCTTTAATGATCTCTTCAGTTTTCAATTGTTTTTTGGGTAATTTTACATCCGACTGAATCTCTGGAAGTCTCTTTATTACGTTATTTTCTATTATTCTGCAATGCATAACATTAATTTTAGATATACAGCTTTTATTTGTATTTACTACTCCAGACAAAATCCATCCCAAACTTGTAGACTGAGCTACCAATGAGTTACATGGACTTTTCTTTACATCATCTTGTATAATTCGGCTGTATATCTCTGCTCCCAACAACATATGAACACAACTCGGTATATAATATTGAGGATCAGCTAAATCCATATCATTCAACTCTTTCCAAAGTAATCCTTCCACTTCCTTAGAAGGCAAAGTAGTAATATTTCTCAATACGTATGCCTCAATCTCTAAAGAAAAATTCAGATCAACAAGTGACCTTATCTCTAAGTTAAGCATAGTCTTTAAAACAATGCCTTTATCTCCTCTTAATCCTGAAATGTAACATTTGATGGGAATTTTCTTTAAGCCTAAATATTGTACTATTGATTCGGTAACAAATGACGACTGTGAACCTTGATCTAATAGGGCTCGAACAGTGTGACCTAAACTATTTTTTGCTTTTACTTCGACAAGTGCTGTAGCTAACAGAATCTGGTTATTAACCTTTCCTGTAGAAAGACAAGTTATAGGTGTTACTGTCTTTTCCACTAATGCAGAGCTTGTAGATGCTTCAGCCTGTTTATCCAATGATTCCTTCTCCGCAGAATTATTAACGGTATCTCCTTTTGGTTCATTTGACGAATGAAGTAATAAATTATGTTTCCCTTTACAAATACGGCATTTTATTGGAAATGTACAGACCTTTACATAATGATTGCTACTCAAACAATTAAAGCATAAACCATTTTCTTGAACGAACCGACGACGCCCGTCAACACTTTCATTCAAAAAACCTTTACAATAAAATAATTTGTGACCTTCATTACAAAATGGACATTGAACCTTTGTTACAAGCATAATTTAAAATTTATTAAAGTTTTGAGGAGGGCGATAAAAATTGTTATTTTGTTGTTTTTGAATTAAGTTTGGTTTCTTGTCTAAAAACTCAATAGCTCTGTATCCACTAGTCAAAAAATCTTTAAGCTCCTCAAATGAGGGTAACTCATCGGAAGATATTGAGTTTGTAAAGTTAAATTCCCATTCCCTTCTTGTTTCAATATCTAACTTAAGCGTAAGAATATGTATAATTAATATATCGCAAGTACTTACATCAATACCGAGATGAATCAATGTGGCCAAACAATCATTAGTAGTATCTTTTAGTTCCTTGCTATTTCTGATTCTAAGCTTCTCTGACTCCAAAAATATTTCAAAACATGACGACAAATGTATTTTTTGTTATTATATCTTTCCTCTAATAAAACCCAACATCTAGTATAATTTAGAGCCCACAATAGGTATATGCTTAAGTAATTCTTCGGCTTCCCCTGACAAACTAGTCTTTAAATAATGAAGCTTTACAACAGTATTATTGTGAATCAATGACTTAAAGAAATTGCGAAACGAACACCATTCTGAATAATGCCCTGAAAATTTTGGCAAGTTAATCTTAGATAACTTAATCGAAGTGGGTTTATTAAATTCTGCCGATTTTTATTTAATTTATTTGTTTCCTCACATTCCTCTAAGTTAAAACTTTCTAAATTTCTATTTAATTCGCTTCTATAGTTATAATAAATTTCCTCGGTTTCATCATAAACATCCCTAACAATATACTCTGTAGTCTTTAAAATTTTAATACCAGAAATTTGTATCAACTCCTTATGTCCCTTCATAAACTCCTGCCACTGTTTTTCTACACTCTCTAACCTTCCTACTACATCCTCTTTCGTTATCCTATCCTTAGGTGACTTCTTAAAGTTAACCTGCGCCTTTCTTATCCTTTCACTAAGTTCCTCTTGAAAAAATAATAGTTGTTCCATTTTTGTCACCATATAAAATTAACAATAATAAAATAAAAACACCAGCACTTCCCTTCTAGAATTTTCCAAGTATGATAATGCCAATTTCCTCCCGTAGACTGATGATCCTCCCACCTGCAGGCCGTACCTCGACGTGTGTGTGCATCCAGTATTATCCTCAACCCGGCACCCACTCCGCCGTACGTCCCTTATGCACGTAGATTTGGTAACGTCGCCTTAAATCTGCTAGCCCTCGTCCACGCGGAGCTTTACCTCGACGCATACGTAAACTTATATGACCCAAAACGTATCGCCGTACGCCTCCTTGATGCATGAACGTATGAAGTTTTCTTAGAAACCACCGCCCTTGATCCCCCCGGTTGTATTTATGTTATTCGAGTTTCGGCACCAAAATGTAGACGTAGGGACAATGGTTATATCGAATTTCGATATATTTATGAAGAAAACTCCAAATAAAAATATTAAATGACCCGAATATATTTTTCCACCAATTGAAATTACATTTCACAATGTTTTTCTATATAAAGTCAAACGACCATAAAACCCGCAAAGAGTTTCTACATATTTGACAGGCGTTCCCGTGCTCACTTCACCGGGGTCATTAAAAATTAAAAAATATTATTAATTACAATCAAATCTTTCCTATGTCACTCGGGAATAATGTAGCTTACCACAGTGGTGAAATAATTTTCAAAATCGGTTCAATAGTACCGGAGATTACCCCGAACATCCAAACACAAACTTTATCTTTTATATGTTAAGTATAGATAACTAATGTTAACTAATGAATATTCGTTTCCAATTATCTTCTCTACATCAAGTTTAATGATTAAATTGTTCAAAAGATTTCCCTAACTAATCTCCTACGTTGATTATCAAGCAATTTAATCTTGCCGAGTGATTGTATTAAAAGGTAATTTATTTTAGTTCACCTGGAAGGGTGCCATGCTGCTGTTAATTACAAAACTAATTAAAACTGTCGATTCTGTAATTAATCTACCCGCTGCCGAGAGAGGGCGCGGGGGAGGCTAATAAAAACCTTATAATTTTATCATTTATCAGAATTCAATATATAAAATATATATCTGTTCACATATATCCAGCGAGAACGTAGATAGCCTTCTGGGAACCTTACCCATTGAAGTCGATGACATAGGCACCGTTTTCTACTTATAGTTTATAGGTAGCATAAAATATCAGTTAATTTACCTTTATTCGTCTAGTTTGTAATTTAATGTATAATATCATTTAATTATATTAAAATTATACATATCGGTTTGTTTGCGGATATTTATAAATCTGAACATCATAAAAGTTTTATATTTAGATAACGTCCATTTATATTGTCCCTGCATAATCTGGAATAATGTGTTATGTGTCACGCAGATGTAGCTAAGGATTTAATGCGTTATTTGTGATGCGACATTGTTGTTAATTGTTAATGACCTTAAATATAGACAGATGACGTATGTATATTCATTAAAGTAGCTAATCATTGATGGCGTAATTTTTAATGCTATAAATAAGACTTATTTGGTCACTAACACTAACATTATCCCAGATAGACCAGGGACATGCGAAACACTGCCGTCTAACGCTAATCATTTAAAAGAAAAAATAAAGAATACAATTTTGTGGTATAAAAATGTTTATATTTGAATTCATAGCCGTAACACGGTTTGCGGCAAATTAATACGACAGCAAAAAATCCCCTGAAGACATTTAATAGAAAGAAACCAAGTAAAATATTTTAGTATTTATACGAGAGTAACAAATTCCAATGAAAAGCAGACCGTAGGATTAATTTTAAGAATATGAAATTAGGGTAGCACTTTTTTTTTATCGTACGAGTTCAGCAGACAGGCAGACAGCCACCCGATGGAAAGCGGTTACCATCGCCTATGGACATTTATAACACCAAGGGTGCTACAAATCCGCAGCTGCTCTCTAAAGGGAGACTGGAAGCTGGCCACTAATGCCGAAACACAACTTAAGGTTGTTGTGGCGGCATACTCTAGACCAGGGGTGGTAGCCATCCAGACGGATAAATACCCTACCACCTGGCTGTGGGTTGTGTTGTGTTTTGATCTTACGACGGGCCACCCGGCCGCAGGAAATTGTATTCTTTCTCTGTTTCTGCACGGATAAAGGTCTTAGAAAAATAGGAATATTTTACCGTTGTTATAAACGAAGTGAAGTCGTGGTAGCTCAAGGGCTAAGACATACGCGTCTTATTCGCATGATGTAGATTCTGTTCCTGGCTGCAGAGCATGTACCGCTTACACTTAGACTTGTATTTCGGACCTAATGTATTGTTAGAATGACCACGGGTTGACAGTTATGGAAACTATCATGAGGAAACCTGCGCAGCACACATACATAACTTTATACATCAATTTTACCGATGCATAAAACCCGCTTATCCGCCCTAGGGCCAATTTTTCAATCACTAGATAAAAGTTATACGAAGAATAAAGTAAAACGGGAGAAAATTAAAAATTACTGTTCCTTAAATGAAAACAGTTCAATTGTTTCAGTTTTGAAATCAGTCAAGTTTAAATTTTTTCAACGGATAACTTTTATCTGATGATTGAAAAATCGACTCCTAGTTAAGTATAGTATGTATATCATACGTATCCGTGAAATGTTAAAGCCCAACAGTAGCTTTGAGACTATTAGGTATACTGTTATAATAAACATTTTAGCAACATAAGTAACGAAATGTTTGCTGATATAATGAATGACTAAAACAAAGGTTTGTTTATTCAAGGCTTGTCTAGTAAATACACATCTATGTACAAAATTGTTATTTATTTTACAGTTACGCGTGTGGTAGCCATAGCCATTTCTATTTTTACTTTATTTGCCACCTTATTACACCATTGTGTAGTTCAAATTCATTTTTTTATTGAAACTAAGTTCCAATGTAGACATTTTTTGAGTTATATATATAAGTTAAAAATTGTCTAATTCATACTCTGCCTCTTAGCAAACGTGTTGTGGCTGGTTTAAGAGAAGAAGCGACAAGAAATTATCAAATAACACTAAGCTAAGATTACACAAGTCAGACTATGATTTTTTGGCATATTTTTTCCTGTAGAACACGAATCTGATGTGAGGATTGGGGGTCAATGAGCAAATAATCGAAAAAATCAATAAAAATCACGATTTTTTTTCCGGTAGTTGATTCTATCTTTTTTAACATAATTATATGAAAACTGCAGGGAAAAAGACGAAGTGTCACTTTGTTTCGAAACAAATTTTTGAATGTGATGTTATAGAGAACTAGCTGACCCAGCAAACGTTGTTTTGCCATTTAAATTATTTCTAGTAATTTTAAGTAAGTTAAATTATTAAAGTACTAATATCGCTATTAAAAAATAGGTGTTGATCGTAGAAGGGTCAAAATTTTAAGTCGTATGTATTTTTCAATGCTAAATCATAATAAAATAATAAATAAGAAATTTTGACAAAAAAATATCTTTAGGGGTGCGTCACCCTTACCATTTAGGGGTATGAAAATAGATTTTGGCCGATTCTCAGACCTACCCGATATGCACAGAAAATTTTATACAAATCGGTACAGCCGTTTCGGAGGAGTTTGGTAAAAAAACTGCGACACGAGAATTTTATATTTTAGATTTCCGGTACTATACGATAATAAGCCGAACAGGGTAAAACAAGAATTAATTATTTAGAATATCTCAGCTTGAAAAAAATGTCTACGAAAGGAATTTTTTCGGACATTCAGCGGACATTAGGGGATGATTCTGTACCCTATTCTATGGGTGGCTGAATTCAAAAGAGGTATATCAAGCCGTAAAGATCACTCGCGTTCTGGGCGGCCTTCAACCTCCCTTATGGAAGAAAATGTCAAAAAGCTTGAGAATCTGGTTTTGGAAGACTAACCTAAGAGATCCTAAAGACATCTTTTGGTAGCGTTCGATCCGCTTCAATTGGTTCACTGGGGTTCAAAAAAGTGGCGGCGAGATAGATGCCATGAATGTTAACCGACGAAAATAAAAAGCAACTTTTGGAATTTTCTAAGCGCAAACTCAAGATGTTCCAGCGTGATTCGTATAATTTTTTTCGTCGTCTTGTCGCCATGGACGAAACGTGGGTTCACTATTTCGATCCTAAAACTAAGAGACAAAGCATGTCTTGGAAACGACCATCCTCTCCATCCATTAAGAAATTTCGAGTTGCAACTACCGCTGGCAAAGTTATGGCCTCAGTGTTTTGGGATAGTTAAGGAATCCTTTTTATTGATTACATGCCAAAAGGCCAGACGATTACTGGACCCTGTTATGCAAATTTAATTCCGAAAGTGTGTGAAGCGATTAAAGAAAAACGTCGTGGAAAATTGTCATTGGTGTGTTGTTTCTTCACGATAACGCTCCCGTTCATCGATTGGAAGTTGCGCTCAACGCAATCTGCTGTGCTGGCTTTAATCCCCTTGACCATCCACCATATTCTCCGGACTTAGCCCTAAGTGATCTTCATTTACTTCCAAAATTAAAAGAGGAAATTCGTGGAACTAAATTTCACGATAATGACGCGGTTATGGCTGCCATAAAGGGTTTTTCGAGACTCAAGAAAAACATTTTTTTCACAAGGAATAAGGTAGTTAGAAACGCGTTATTCTAAATGCATTGCATTGGAAGCAGATTATGTAGAAAAATAAAATATTTTAGTTTAAATTTTTGCATTTTTTAATATTGATTCTAAGAACTTTTTGATTCACCCTCCTATATTGATAACATTACCACATATTAACGATGAAGAAAAGCATAATAATGAAACCTGCACATTAAGATGACTTTGTGTCAAACGTATACTGTCCTTTCTCATATAATATAATTTAACTATCTTACTCCTACAATTAAAATTTATAAAGAAACAAAGTTATTAAATATAAAGCAAACTTAGATATACAACACATGTATTTTAATAAGAAATATTCTACACAAAGACATACACACACAAATATTATTTACTAAAAATAAAGATTATTTTCCACTGCAAAACTACGAACTAGGCAAGCAAATAACATTTTAATCAATATACCCAGAACAAACTATGAAGGCGCTTTACTTACTATATTATAATAATCTACCAAAAAACATTAAAGGAGTAAAATCGTACTGTTCAAAAAACTATTGAAAAACCACATTCTAATTCTCTTTACTTGACTAAATTAATATTATTTTAATTTGGAAGTTATTTATCCAACCTAAAATAAACCTATCCATCTGTTTGCACTGCACCATTTGTTATTGTAAAGCTACTTAGTAACAAACAGACAGACTGACTGACAAAAACACGTAACTTTACTTTCAAATCGCTTTACGCGTTTTAATAAGCCCGTCGCCTTAATAGACAACTTGCATTGCTCCGACTTTTGTCTCGACTACCCCTCACATATTATAAATAATTAACTAAATTCATTTTATATAGAGTGGGAAAATAAAATATATTAAACATTTCATATCTTTACAGTAAAATAACACATTCAATATTTTATAGGTTATGAAGTAAAATATTATTTGTTGTCTCATATCAGTGACGTGGCACACAGAATTTGGTAATACTCGGCAAGCACTCTAGCGAATTGTATTCGAATAAATGATTCGATACAAGTTTGTTACATGATGATTTATTTTAATTTTAATTTAGAAGTAACGTATTTATTGTTGGTTTTATTCAAATGTATTTATTTTAAAATAATTAATTAAATATTATATAAGTAGACTTAGTTTTATAAATTATTATTATTGTTATTTATTTAATTAACAAATTTGGGTCGTTTTGGTTTTACGCTTAAAGGAAGGTTTGCACTGAAAATCAGCGTTGTGTCGGATATAATTCCGGCACAGCAATATGCTGAGTGCAAACCTTGTTCGTTGAAAATGCGGCGTACAAATTCTCAAAATATGCTCTGTTTATAATAATGTATAACGAATGTAATTACGTCGCTATTTCTTCGAATAAAGTTTTTCTTTCTTTCTTTCTTTCATTCGAAAACAAAACATTTAAAATATTACAATAATAAATGGACAGATGCGCTAATAGGGGTAAATATGAATTAAATGTAACTAGTTATTTCTCTGTAAGTGAATTGTAAATTCTTTTGAGATATAAATAAATGTCTTAAACCTAATTTGGGAGGCCCGAGTCCAACAATGGGACATTTGTCCCATTTGGGCTATTATTATTATAAATATAGAGAACGACGGTTTGTTTCCAAATTCATCTATACAACCCTCAGAAGAATAATACACTAATTTATTAAACTAAAGATTAATTAAAGCTTTAGTCATTATTCTGAGACAAAAACTTGATACTTTTTAATAAATATTATTTTGACACATATATAGATAGATGGACATAACCAATAAGAATTCTGTTATAGCTAGAATGACTGCAGTACCCTAAAAGTGACAAAAAATGTGTAGCAATTTAAATAACAACGTTAGTAAGGGTCTCGGTTCCATATTAATTAGATAAAGAAGAAGATTGATTGCGCTTGATGTCTTAATTATTTCAGCCCCGGCGTCCTTAATGATGTTCTGTCAGAGAAACGAAGATTAGATTTAAAATTAATTTTATAAAGTGACTTTTTGCAAAAAATCCTCATTTGTACTGCTCATCTGCAGTAGTCTCTTTTAAAATAAAAAGAATTAATAATTTCTGATTGTTTTAAGATACTGAATAAATGTTCTGCTCTTTATGCAATCAATTATAATGACTCGTTAATGTAATGCATTGTAATATTAATGATTATTTGAACTTCTGTAAAAACGAGTAACATCTGTAACTTACATTCATAGACATAGTTTATATATAACTAGAGGTTTCCCCGCGCCTACGCCACGGGTCATACATACCCTATTATCTAAGTGTGTAAGTAAACTCTATATTACTTACATAAAATTTTAATTAGGTTATTATATATCGCGAGTGAAAGCGCGAGCACTCTAACAACCTTCCTTGAATAATGATCTAACTGATGGTGAAAACCCCTTAAAAATCCGTTGCGTAATTTAGAAGAAGTTAGCGGATATACAGACAGACACCAGACGCGGTAAGCGACTTTATATTAGAAACACTATGTAAAGAAGATACTATGTATCTTACTTATTACTTATGTATATCTTGTGTTTTGTGAATCAAGTTTGTTTTTTGTGTAATAATCTTATTGTGAATCTGTTATCTATTTTTTTTTGTTTATGTAGTGAATCGTATTAAGTAAATAAATATTTTTCTTACTTTCTTTCTTCTTTCAATATAGGCCGATTATTATGAATTTGATTTTGAATTTCTTAGAGAATGCATACGAATATGATTTTGAATTTCTTAGAGAATGCATACGAATATAGAATACTTGTTCTACCAGAAAACTTAATACTTTTAATGGAACATTGATATACCTTTCTTTCTCTTACGAGATAATATTTTGTATAAAATTGTAATTAAACTGTAATATTTAACTTTAGATAGATTAATACAAAGGTGGTAACGCGGCCAACGTTTTCGGAATGTTTCCAGCTGACGGCGATTTGGGGGTTCTATTCATGATTTGTATTTTTTTTAAGCTGTAGGTTATATTAATTGTATATTTTAATTTTAAGATATTTTTAAATATATTAAAAAAATATTTAAAAACTAAAAAAGACATTATTATTAATAAAAAATAATAATTGTGTTTATTCAGGTTATTATTTAGTTAATAGATGGGCGGGAATTTTCGTTAAAAAAGGTAGGTACAAATTACAAGTTACAAAATGAAAAAAAAGACTTATGTTTTAACACAACAACTATAATTTTCTTATACTGTATTGCTTAGATACTTAAAGATAATGCAGGAGTTTTTGGCGGGAACTGAAAGGAGATGCTGTGATGTGCAGTTTTATTTTCTAAAAATGTGTAAAATTACTCTAAAATGAACAATAGTTGTAGGATATTTATAGTTTTTGAGTAGTAATTTTGTGAGAAATGTGAACTGTATAGTCAAATGTGGCCTTTTGAGTTGTTACAAGAACTGCGTTGAATGGCACCAGCTGATAACCTACAGCTCAGCTGTGCTAGACATAGGCTTAAGAAAATGAAGAAATTACATTATAATCTAAGATTTGGCTTAAAGGCCAAAGGCTGCCAAGCCATAAACCTAAATAAATAAATAATAAAGAGAATGCATTAGAGTGGTAGAACAAGAATAATGTTTATCATTACAATCAACATTTATTTATGTCAGAAATCGAGTGTAATAATATTTCTACATATAAACTTCTCTACAGGCATTATTAAGTAGGCAAAGACTTCGTTAAGCTAAATTACATGAAACTTCGTAATTGCTATAGCAAGACTATTAGAAACTGTCATTATCAAATTACATCAAACTTGGACTGAGCCAATTACTGGAGGATATCTTATGAAACGTAATACCTTGTCCTTAGTATAATCATTCCTCCGTCAACTCTCTTAAAGATCAGCTATATATTACCGCAGGTTAACTAATTCTCGAAGATGGTGTATGTTTCAACCTTTAATCAATTAGACAGAAAGGCGAAATGATCACCTGCTAAGCAGCTCTAAGCATTTCGTTAGCAAACTCAGCGGTAACAAAGCGGCGAAAAACAATAAACATTGCCTGAGATTAAAGATATATTTTGAGGCCATTAAGATAATTAAGAAAAGAACGCGACAACAGCTGAACATTTCAGTTTGATGAAAGGTAAGTTTGGCGACTACAATTTGGTTTGGTACCAGTAGACTCAGACCACTAGTCGATTTGTGTAAACGACCGCGCTTAATGTCCACTCAATCAGATTGTTTTTGTTTACCTTCATCCTTGGCACAACAAAAGATAGAATATTTACTATCGATCGTATTCATAGAGCTTTAAAGTAAGTTTGAATGCTTCTTTAAGAACCATAAGCATGCATTCAAACTTACTCTAATTCTCTATGAATAAGACCGTATGTATTTACTCCTAAAAAGGTTTTTATTTTTGTGTTTTAGTAGTATATTTCATACACAGATATGTTGATGCGCCCAAGCAGTCTAGCCATAATGTAGGTAAATAAGTAAACATTACAATTGTACATTATGAGGCATGATACAGGGACATGGTGCATGAAAAACAAGGTCTGCAAGTTCTACAAAAACCGCTAAACATTTTAAATATTACTAACGGTCCCAGCATACGTTGTCCTGCCTGAAAAAATAAAAATCTAGGAACCGATTTTAGTGCTACCTACCGGTTCCAATTGTGAATATAAATTGAAACCATCTGGGGACACACCAAAACACACAAAAACAAAATCATCAAAATCGCTCTAGGAGACTAAGAGGATCCTAAAACTCGATCTCAGCGCCACCTACCGGTCCCAATTGTGAATCTAAACCATCCGGGGAACCACTCAAATACACAAAAGATTTCATCAAAATCTGTAAAGTTATCAAGTTATGCGACTACATACATTTCCACGATTCGTTTTTATTTATATAGATTAAATTAAATAAATTGAATTGGCTTGGCGACGTTGTTTCAATAGCTAAGGCCTTCAATTAACCTAGAATGTAACCTTAGGAATGCATAGCATAACTATGCAAGTTGGAGTTGAAACCTTCTATCTTTAGGATCCTCAGCAAATAATTTCTTCAAAGAAATACGTCCATGCATACGACTAGAGAAAATTCATTGGCATTCAACGTGATAGCTTTTTAGACATATTTACTTACCACTGGCATGGCGGGCGTTGTTGACCTGCTATATCTAGTATTTCATTATTAACAAATATAATAAAATTTGTATTGAAATATTTTATTATATGAAAATTGAATACACAACGACAGTAATAGTAACGCGGTTTATGTAAATAGTATATTCAAATCATTCCGTTTATATGATAAGGCAATGGGCGCAGTGGGCGCCTGTATTTAGGGATATGTTATCAAGTCGACCCAAAAGTTCGACTGGGTCGGTTGCCCGCTCCTGATAATACCTACTTTTGGGGACCGTTTTCCATCAGACCGGATTTTGGGAATAAAATTTGCATACTAACGTGTTATATACCGCAATAAAATGAAACTCGTTTTGGAACAATTATTGAACTTTAAAAAGAAACATGTGAAAATTTGGATGGACTCAGATATTTGTTTGTTTTCCGAAGTCAAATAATATTTGCTAAGGAATGGAATAGTTTTCAATATAAATAAAACATATTTAGTTCTATAGTCCAATATCCGCACCGTTACATGTATAAATATTATCTCATAAGTATTATTATCTAATCATAGTCATTTGCCCGTGACTTTGTCCACGTTGGACAGGTAACGAATTATTCTGCTAAATATAAAAATAAAGGTTGTTTTCAGCAGCGTAATGGATTTTTTTAGATCTCGAGATAAGCAATGTTATTAAACAGATACACAGCTACAATTGTTTTACTAAAGATTTTATCAATTAGTGAAAATTTCTTTTCGACCTAGCCAATTTTAAACCTCTCCCAATAAAATTCCGGTCAGATTTTCGGGATATAAAGTACCACAAATTTTAAGTCCAGGAATTTACTATTGATCAGCGTAAACCACATCAAAATTGGCCCTGTAGTTTTTGCGTGAATCCAGAACAAACAGTAAAACACAAAAATGTAAGAAACAAAAGACTACATTTTTACAATTTTATAATATTATAGATATCGTCTAGGTATCTTAAGGATCTATAGAAATAAAACAGGAAATCGGAAAATGAAGCGATAAATTTACTTTGTGTGTTAACAATTGATTCCTAAAATATTTGCTGAATTGCAACCTACGTAGGATAATAACGCCGGTGCATTGCCGCAGATACAGGCTAGCCTTTTGGTCATTCGTGAACTCTGTCAAACTCGTTGAAATGTCTCGATTGAAATGCTGAGCTGCGAGGCCCATGGATCAAGGGTCTCAAAGGTCTCTGGATATTTGTAGAAGAACTTTCCATTATTGATTCTAGTATGGACGTCTGGTATGACGTAGATTGCGTTATTCACATAACTACTATACTACGGGGTAGTCAACATAGAAGCATCACTGCTTCTATGTTGACTACCCCGTAGTGTGGAGTGACTCACCACTGGTTAGTGCTCATTACTCAATCGGCTCGGGAACTAGGTTCGACCGCTGGAGAGGGAGGATAATATGGAAATATGATCGCTTAATTAATTTACCATTGAACTCGAGACTATATTATACAACTACGACTATATAATAACAAAGAAACTAAGTCCATATAGTCTAGACAACTGCCCAGCAAAACATAGAGGTGTTTCGATGCCAACCTGATTTAAAATAATACAATGAATGACATGTTGTTTATGACAAGTAGGCAAGTGTCATGCTGAGGCCAGACTAACGGGAAATGCCGTTAATTATCGCGACTTAACGCGATATTTTGACAACGGCATTCACATTGCCGTTTGACGTTAGGCGATAGCTTAAGTGGCGGTACAGGAAATAGATAAACGCGAGAATTAGTGCGTTGAAGCAGGCACACTACGTATGTCAATGTACACCGGAACCCATGTTTGTGGGATCTGAGACGCAAAAGTTTCAAGAACCATGCATCGCAAAATGATGCTAATATATTCATATAATAAAAAAATTACACTCATCAAACAGAGCACCGTCAAGGTCCGTCTTGCTTAAAATTCAATGGACATTATCGCCAATATTATAGTATAGTATAATAGTAGCAATTGCAACCCCATTTATTTTGCTAATCCGTCCATTCTAAGAAAACGACGTCTTTTATCGGGATAAAATGCATCCGAAGTGTTAACTCGTTTTTTAAGCCAGCATTATGTCGAGTTTTATTCATATACGTTCAGTGGTGTCCAAAAAAGATGCGATCGCAACGCCATCTTTTTCTCTGTTTTCGTCTACTCTACGGAAACGACATCATTTATCGGGATAAAAATTATCCTAAGTTACGCCCCGGGATATAAGTTAACTCCTTTTGGAATTTCATCTTAGTTCGTTAAGTAGTTTTCACGTGATGGTCGGACAGACAGACAGACAGACAGACATACAGATAAAAATTCTTTTGAAATTCTGATTTATTTTTGGAATCTGTTATTCCGAATTAGTCCCCTTAATTTTTTCACATTTTTAAACGCATTATACATACTCGAACCACTTACAAATTTATTATAGTATAGATTAGACGAGTAGGTTTCAATATTTATTTTTTTAATTTAGAACAATAATTGAAAAGGCCTCAGCAATTATGTAAACGTATTTAAAACTGGCTGGTTATACAGAAGATATTTAATCCACAAATGATCTCGCTGCGTAAATATTCTCATATAGTGGGAGTTCTGTGGGCAATTCACTTACATTTTTGTTACCCGGCCATATGTTGTCGGTAATATCGTCTAGTTGGTCGGCGCTCTTAATTGTTACGGCAGGAACCCTTTTGCGGATTGTGGGCTACGACCTGCGGTCAGATAATTTTCGTCGAAACTCTTCTACTTGATGTTATTTTCGTACCTATATGGAGTATCGCGCTGTACAAGGGTCGTATTTCGTTATAAAGACCTGTTGTTTCGGCGAATGTAATGTTATACTTATTATGATAGGCACTATTTACTTTAATGTAGCTGTATAAGTATTTTTGAGTGTGCTTGATGCATTTTAGCCAAATTTGATTTCATTTGTAAGAATTTATATTACGCTAATATATGGTATTTGTAATTGTAAAAGCCATAACTGGCAAGAAACCGCACAGGACAGAAACAGGTGGTGTGTTCTCGTTTCGGAGACCAAAATGTGTATTTTGGAACGCTGAGCCGACGGAGTAGTTCGGTATTATAATAAATACCATCTGTCAAGTGCGTGTCTTTCCATGCTTAGTAAAGAATGCCGTAGACCAGACGAATTCATTGTTTTTGGTAGTTGAAACAAAAATAAGGATTTATCAGAAACACGATATGTATTAAAAACTACATAACTAATGTAGGTGCCTAAAAAGTATTTTATACCACCTTCCTTCTTGAATTCCCGATTATTTTCTACTCTACAGTTTGAAGTGTTAAGTGAACCCAGCCTTTCACAGCTGAGTTCGGTATTGACAAATCGTAGTGTGCGCTTAGCCTTAGAGGCTTACGGAAATAAAACTTACCGGTGTAGGGTCAGGTATACAAGTAGAAGTATGTTCCTACTTGTATACCTGGCCATACACCTTCTTCTTCTATGATTTTGAATATAAATATCTCACCGTTTACTGACCTTAATAAAACAAATTACAAAGAAAAATCAATAATACGTTAAGACCTGTATAACGATACTCTGCTCGCTTGTACGCTGAATTTATCCATCCTTGTGTTACTTATACCGATATGTTTTTCGCGATTTCATTACAGAATGTATAGCGACATTATAGAATTTACTTTCCTGCTAAAAAGTTTTAGACATACATAAGCAGACAGGGTTATCATCGCTTTGTAATTTTTAATCAACAGAGTCAACATTATGTAAGATATTGGCCGGTAAAGAGTCCAGGTCTTGGTTGAAAGCTATCAGGGGTGGTGGAGGACGCCGTGAGGAGAAATAAATCGACGTAATGTTTAATTGCCTCGATTTATCTCTCAGTCACCATGTTGCGTGATCAAGTACGAAAATAATTTGGACGAATACAGACACAGTCGTGGTAATCTGGCTATTTATACATGCATATAATAGATATATAGAGACCACGGGCCATAAAAAGGGCCTGGATTTTTGGAGGGCTTGCGTGAGGTCATGGCAGGGCCAACACGTACGCACTTTGAGCAGCTAGTTCCCAAGCTCGTGAGGTCCGCAGGCGCCCTCTCTCGGCTTCTTCCCAACGTGGGGGGACCGGGGGAAACGACTAGGAAACTCTACATGGGCATCCTTAGCTGTACGGTGCACCCTTATGGTCCACTGCACTTCACCGCCACAATAGGACTTTCTTGTGCCGCGCACAACGGGTCCTGGCGGTGAGGACCATCCGAGGATACCGTACAGTGTTGTGGACGGCGTCGACACTCTTGGCAGGCGATCCGCCCTGGCCTCTCCAGGCGGACGTGATAGCCAAAGTTCGGCGCTCCCGACAGGATGCCCTCGCCCGTGGCCTGGTCTATGGCCAGGCCGAACTCCAGGTGATCAGGACGCGGGAAACCGCGGCCATGATCCAATCTTGGTCAGTAGAGTTGGAAAACCCTGTTGCTGGCATTGACACGGTGGAAGCGGTTCGACCGCAGCTGTTGCGATGGCTCTCGCGGAAACGCGGGACCCTGACCTTCAGAATGACACAGATACTTACCGGGCACGGTTGCTTCGATAAGTATCTGTGTCAGATTGCGGGCTGCTTGCCTTCACCCCAATGCCGCCAGTGTGGCGCGCTAGACACGGCGTTACACACGCTAGTCGAGTGCGTAGCATGGGCACCTCAGAGGTTTGAACTCGAGACACTTGTAGGACCGATCGAATCGCTGGGCGATCTGGTGCAAGCCATGCTGCACAGCGACGATTGGTGGGTGGGTGCGGCCAATTTCTGCGAGACGGTAATGTCTCATAAGGAGGCCGCGGAACGAGATAGGGAGAGAGATGGTAGTGCGCATGCGTCTCGCGGGCGCCGACGTCAGTCGGGAGCCCGGAGGCGCAGGTATGCGCATGACCTCCCTCCCTGAAATACCGCTGCAGGGGTCCTCTAACATCTAGGGAGCAGAGGAGTCTTCACTCCTGTTGACGAAGTGAGTTTGCCTCTCCCGGGGCATTCTCAAGCACTTGTGCGCTAGGTTCGGTGTGGGCGTAACTACGTTCTGTATCTCACGGCTTTCCTACCATAAGCGCGGGGCACATGGGAGGAGGGTGGTTTTAGTGGGGTAATGATGAGTCGAGTCTCCAGACAAGCCGGTTGATTATTGTTTGGATTGCCTCAGTGGAAAGCCTCCATGATCAACAACGGTCTAATCCCTAGCAAAGGACCCGGTATGTGCGAAAGGCATTTCCCCCGCCTTAAAAAAAAAAGGGCCAACACGTAGAGGCCCCTTAGAAAAATTTAATTTAAATGTGCCGTGACACTGACCGGCGTTTATCCCTGTCTATACCATATAAAATGCACTCAAGGACAAGCCCTGGTCAGTGTAGGGCTATTGTACGGAATGAGAACAAAAGATGAATCCCGGGCTATTGGGATGAACTGCTAATGGAACTAGGGATCTGTAACTATGGGGACTATGGCGTCTGCCCGTCGGAATGTTCGGGGAAAATGGGCAGAGACGCCACTCACTGCATGGGCCCCTAGAAATGCCCTACAAGTTTGGCGAGGGGCAATATGGATGTGAGTGGCTAAGAGGTGTCGAGAGGTTGGCTGCAGGTTCACCGAAGCTACTACCGACGTTAGGCCATTTATCTTTATATTATTGTATTTATTATTATACAACTTTTACAATTTTAATTTTAAACTAGATTCTAAGTAATTTTAGGTGGTATAAGTAGCATAAGATAAGCCTTATTTATACGTATTTCAGATGCCCGAACAGTATCAGGGGTGAACCGGAGATTACACCAAAAAAAATGAATCAAAACAGAAACCAAAATCTCTTTGAATTATCGGCCGTCGCGTCACAATAGCGCAGCGTCTTTCCAAATTATTAACCAACTAGGTGACCTGTGCCCACTTCGCTGGGCATCAGAAAAAAAATACTTATTATTAATCACAATCAAATATACCCTATGTTACTCAGGAATAATGTAGCCTTCCACTGGTGAAAGAATTTTCAAAATCGGTTTAGTAGATCCAGAGATTACCTCCTATAACGTCACAAACTCACAACATTACCTCTTTATTTTTTGTTGAGTTTAATTAACTACTAAGCGAATTCAAAATATTTGCCCTCCCGTACTGCCCGTACCCCAGTGACGCCTACATCGCATAAGCCTATCTAGCCGATTAGGATGCGCGGCGACTACGCAACTTTTTTTCTAATCGTTACATTTTTGAATTCGTGATATCTTTCGAATGGAATGTCCGAATTGAATAATTCAAAAAGTTATATAAAGGTATTGAAGCAGTCTTGAATATGAAGTAATTTATTTTGATAAGGATGAACACCAAGATACAAATAAAGAGCATTTTCTAGCGGCGGCGTTTTAATTAATTTTTTAAAATAAAAGAACACTTATTGTGGCATAACTATAATAGTTAGACATATGCTGTCGCGACAGTTTTTGTAAATAATGATGTGTTCTGCAAAGTCGTGGTACATTATATTATTCTATCATCAATAGTTTTTGCAGCCCGCGCGATTTTAGGTAATTTTTTTACACCTTGGGTTACACTATTGGAGTTTTAGTAAAGATGCCTAATTTTTTTTGAAAATATAATATAGTCTATGTCGACCGGGAATAGTGTAGGTTGCCAACAATGAAAGAATTTTTGAAATCGGTTCAGTAGTTTCGGAGATTACCCCCTACAACGTCACAAACTTTACCTCTTTATAATATTAAGTATAGATTTCATATCTGCAATACTTAATCAGTATATAGCCTATTCGATATCAGCTTTAGAGTATATCCTCAACTAATCTAATGAGTTATCGTTAAACGTCTAGTATAAGCTAGGAATGGCACGGTCCTAATCGGATTATTAGCTAATTGATACGCTTTATTCGGATAAACGCTCAACTGAGTGAAACTCAATTAACTCCACTAAACGTTTAATAGATACCTATATTGACAGAGAGATACTCAAAAACAATATGAATATTATTTTATTAATCGCAATGATAAAATTATTTAAATCATAAACATTATTTTGACAAATTAATTTCATAATATTCAGGTTAAAAAATTATTCCTTTAATAAAACGTTGTTCCAATGAAAAAATCGAAATGTCTGCTGGGATATATAGTAGAAGTGAAACTTCAACTGACAAGTGGAAAAACGAATCGCAACGGACAAATGGAAAAACAAATGGCAACGGACAAGTGGCATAACGAATCGCAACAAAAATTTAACTTGAAGTTTTACGGGCAGGTTTTTAAATTGGACAAGTACATTAACTATCTGCCCGTAAAACTTCAAGTCAAAATTTTGTTTTTTTTTCCAGTTGTCCGTTGAAGTTTTGCTTCTACTATGAGTCCCAGCGCACATTTCGATTTTTCTCAGGTTAACTGCAAATTATGATTTATTTAGGTTAGGTACATTTTAATGAATGCATTTTGTATTTAAACATTTTTTATTTTATCAAATAATAAAACTGAATTCGACCCGGAACCAAAAAAGAATCCATAGTCTACTCTAAAATTATGCCGCCTCTCCACGCGTAACGCTTTTTCGTGACAGAAAAAATCCTAATATAGAAGTTTCACTTCAAAACTATTTCTTTGTCCACTCGCTATACATACTATGTTGTACAATTCTGCAGATAATATTATCTTGATACGATTACTTAATAAAGTTGTAATTTATATCTAGCTAAACAGAATATTGTGATTTTTGTTTAAAGAGTTTTAACATAAACATTTTATTGAAAACAATTTCAATGATATTAACATTTAATTAGGAACCTCGTTGACATAATATCAAAACTCTCAAAATGATTGTTCTGGATTATAGATAAAGTTTATTCGTATTTAATAATTTACTATTGTTGTCTATCTACATTTATGGCAGTTAATATATATTAAGAGATAGAGAGAGATATTATGAAGCTGCAGTTGTAGTAATTACTCCTATAATAATGTCATAATTTCATAGGTTATGTTAGGTATCACGAAACAATAGCTATTTTAAGGCACACGTTTATTGATATGTTGCAATGAGTAACAAGAATAATTTAGTGAAAACGGTACTGTTATATTTACAAAAAAAAATATTGCTGGAGTTCAGCAGACAGGCAGACGGCCCGCTTCATGGAAAGCGGTTACCATCGCCTATGGACATTTGCAACACCAAAGGTGCTTCAAATGCGCTCCTGCTCTCTTAAGGGAGACTGGAACCTGGTCACTAATGCCGGGAACACAACTCAAGGTTGTTATGGCGACATACTCTAGACCAGGGGTGGTAGCCATCCAGTCGGGCAAATGCCCTACCATCTGGCTGTGGGTTGTTTTGTCACCTCTTACAACAGGCCGCCCGGCCGCAGGAAATTGTGTTCTTTCTCCGTTTCTCCACGGATAAAATACTACTAAACATTTTGGTGGCATTTGTAACAGGGACTAACAAGTTGCTGCTAATTTAGACTGCGAACATTTAATTGATGGTAGTTTTAAGTAATTTATAGTATTTAAACGTTGCGTGAGACGAGGCAGACACAGTTGTTCTACCATTCGCCAGGCGCAGCGCTCTTCGGTAAACTGAGTAAGTTAAATGTATATTTATGGAAATGTCCTTGTGATTTGATAAACTGTTTAAATGTGTAGAATTGAGATGAAATAAAGACTCTAATTGCGAAGTTTGGGGGAACTAAAAGGGGTTGGAGGTCACCGGGCCAGGTTGGACCCATTCTTTATGTCCTCTTGGTTATATATCCAACTGTGTTGCTATTAAATTATTGAATAGTTTTTCTTTCTACTGTTTCTGTGGCTACGATATATGTATTTATTGATTTTTTAAGCGAAGTTTCGATGACACTTACACTGTATATCTACTTCTGCAGTAACATAACAAACTAAACCTCTGATGTTAAACTTTATGATCGTATTTCCACACTGATGGTAAGCTCATTATTGCTGAAATACCTTCTAATTGCGTGTTTTACGCTACAAATTAAACTATTGTTTCGGCTAATTGATAATAGGGTTTACTAATGAAATGAGCATGATAAAGTTTACTTTATTTTGAGGCTATAATCATGACATACAATTATTTTAATAATAGTGAGTGAAGAATAAAACCGGTACCTTTTTCGTACAAAAATACGTATTTAGTGATATTTGTATTTTAACGTCTACGGACATGTCAATACACAAATTGTTTAAAATACAGACATAAAATGCTACAATAATAGAACTATAAGTGCTAACGGTGTCATCTCGTTATAGAGATTTGAAAAAATATTTCTTCTGACTAAACACCTAGACACTTACTGCCCGCTTTGTCTACGACATATGTGCTTGGGCACGGCGGGCAGTAAGTGCATAGGACTGTGCATTGTGCAAAAAGGAAGGTTAGCAGTAGATCTTCAGTTGGTATATATATTCTTACCGCATATACTTACCGGGTTAATACATTAGTTGTTGCCTCGAAATCCATCCATCAATCCATTTCCATGTCACTTAACTATGACGACAAAATGGCCTGCTGTAAAAGCAAGTGACATGCATCAGCCACACTTGCAGCTCTGTGCGTGCTTTTAATACATTATAATAAAATTTCGTGCAGTCGGGCGGCCTGTCGTAAGAAGCGACAGAACAATCCACAGCCCGGTGTTAAGCCATAACAACCTTGAGTTGTGTTCTGGCATTAGTGGTCAGGTTCCAGTATCCATTTGGAGAGCGGCAGCACATGGGTAGCACCTTTAATGTCACAAATTTGGTTATAGCCTTGAGCTTATCGTGTTTCCTGCGATGAGTAAGAGTTCTGATGACTCACTTTCCCTTCCCCCTAGCCCTATTCCATCCCCTTGTATTCTATATCCCATTCTTTCTGTCTGATCCTCCTATTTACGGCATACCATAGTAAAAGTGCTGTGAGTTTATTTTTTATTGTCTTTGTCTATTTTTGTTCTTTTGCTTTTTTCATTTGTACATTTGTATGCAATTTTAAACATTGTAAAGTTTTAGTTAACGCGTATACACATTAATTTGCTTCTTATATCTAAGCTAAGCCGTGAGTGACATCATTAGAGTCCCTGCGAAAGATCACCGCTGGTTGTAAAACCTGCAATATGCTGGGCATGGGCCTATTTAGGACAATATAATTATGTCTTATTTGTTTGTTTATTATTTTGTAATTCCGTGTCCTAAATAAACTATTTTTCATTTCTCATATTCTGAAAGTACGCTTGGAGTTGCCTGATCACAGCGATGAAAACAGTAGCTACTTTCGTCTCTGGGAAACGATTTTCCTGTTTTCAAACAATTTAGAAACTATGCGAGCAATAGGTATTTAATGCGACTCATGTCCCAATTTTTTTTACAGCCACCGTTAAATAGCGGCATACACTGTAATAATCAAATTTACATAAATTAGAGCTAAGTATTTACTATCACCAGTGACAAAAAATACTAGCGGGTAGAATGCCACAGAAAAAATTACTTGACATTTCATACTTGACAGTTATATTAAATGAGTTCATCAGATTCATATATGGATTTAACACCTGATTTCATTAGAGAAGTAGTTTTTCGTTTACTAATTAGCTATTTACTTTCCTCATATTCGAAACGAAAATCCGAGTGTTAACCTCGGGTGAAAGCTTTATTTAGGCACCCGAACTATTAGCGCCCTCGCTACGCGCGTCCGCCAAACCATCTCATGCTCAACTTTCCCTCTCCTGTCTGTAATCTACTATTCTCTCTTTTTATCCCATACTAAAGGCTGGCACCGCGTTCTTCACACTTAGCATTGCAAACTTCTATAGGCGACGGTAACTACTTTCTAGTACATGGGCCCTCAGAAGTAAAACTAGCACCTTTCACTGTAGCGACTGGAATTGCCGATACAGGAAAAAGTAGAAACCTATACGGAGTTTAGTCGACACGAGCTAGTCGCTTACTCACACCCCCCTTGTCACCTCGTATACTTAATCTGAAGTTGTAATAATATAATAAATGAGATTTAAAAATTCCTGTGCTTAATTGAAAAGGCCTGATCCCAAGACACATAGAACTAGAAGAACACCGATATCACTAACCTATTTATTTAAAGAATTTTCACATTTCTAATCTATTATATACGTATTTATTCTTAGGTATTTTTACCCTTATTTGTAATAATTCAATCTAAATTACACTTTAAATCACTAGCATAAAGTTTGAAATTCAATGCACTGTTACGTACAATTTCTTTTGATCTACGTATGAAAAAGTATCTGCCTTAACTATATATAGACTAGCTGCGCCCCGCGGTTTCACCCTTGTGGTGATGGAAAGTCGTAATATTTTGAATAATTCACACCCTATCTGTTATTCCGATGTGTAAGCTATATTATTGTAAAGTTTCATCAAAATCCATTCAGTAGTTTTTGCGTGAAAGAGTAACAAACATACATCCATACATTTTTACAAACTTTCGTGTTTGTAATATTATTAGGATAGAGCTAGAATTCATTTGAAATCTTTAAGTTTTATTTAAAGTGAAAATTAATACTAACGGACAAAGAGAAATGTGTTTTATTGCGAATTAGATAAGGGTGAATTTTATGTGTTTATCTCTTTCTTATGTCGCCTTTTTCGTTTCATCGAGATTCACTTCACAAAGAAACTTCAAAAATATTTACAGTTTCGTTAATACTCTCCAATGTCAGTTTAAAATTTTCATTGTGTACGTAACGGCATTGCTGCTGTTATCGAACTGGGAATCCGCATGAAAACCCGTTCACAGAATGTTGGTTCTGTTTTCACGTACTCAAATATTTTACTGTTTGCTTTTCCTGGTAGTGCAAAACGTGGATAGCTCAGTTCACAGATGAATTTCGATTTTCGATTGGTACTCGACAGAAATTCAAACCTTGTTAAGTAAATGTTTAATATCAGTGTAAATTAAATTACATCGATAGTATTGTTTTGCTTAAAGACCAATTGCAAATGTGTGTTAAGGTTATGAGGTATATTATGATTATTTGGATAAGTACCTTCTTATTAACGTTTAGGTTATTAGTATAAAATACGATTTTCATTTTTGTATATGTGTGTATCTATGTGGTTATTATGTGGAAGCTAGTCTTGATAGTATTATTTTGTTTGTATTAAAGTTTTACTTTTAGTATTTTTGGATTTGCATAATTAATCTCGACATTATTAATAGAGATGCCACGAATATGGCCAAAAATTATTAAAACTATATTTTGACGGTTTTAAGTGAGGCATTTTTGACGTTTCGCCCACTTTTCAGTTGCCACGATCACGACTACCGAAATATGCCACGTGAAAAGTTGAAATAAAAAACAAATAAAGTCCGCGTTTAAAACCGTTAAAAATAGTTTTAATTATGTGTATGTTGCGAAGTTTAAAAAATTCAACTTTTATGTTACTCTACATATCCCACCCACTACTGGAACATATATTTTAGGCCATCTTGTATTTTGATTTGCTCTTTAACTTTGTTATTTAGTATTCAAAGTTTTTGTTGTCATTAAGTAACATTTGTAGACGAATTATTGAAATTTCATTGTCAAGAGTGATGATATGTTGTTAATGTCATTCAAGCGAAGCGTCTTGTCTATGGAAGGGTGGCAGCTATCTTAAGGAAAGAAATAACTTCTTGGGAGCCACAGAGTAATAGTAATAGAAAATTGAGAGCGGTCGCCGGCGCACCAAATTTTCGACAAATCGCTATCCATTGCCTTAATCAAAATGATTATAACGTAATTAGTGTTCATTCCATGCCATGATGGATAAAGCCTTTCTGAGCTTATACGGCCTTTATGAGCTATTATATTAAAGAAATAAAACAAGTTTTTACAAATAAAGAATATTGTTGTATAAATTTTTGTATACATATTAGTATGTATAACAGAATTTTCTAATTACACTGACTAGATATATTTCACTAAACAATTTGGCAGTTTCGTTTCTCAACTCCCCGAGTCTTGTGAACAACCTGTTGAAAAAATGCTGTAATTATTATCCAATAAAATATAAATCCATTTTGGGTTTGTTTTAAAACTTTAAGTGTGCTTCGAAATAAATACACGACTAACTACAATCAAATATATATTAAGTAATAAATCTTAATGTTATAGCCGTGCAAACGTCTCTCGATTATTTGTGGAGGAAAGTCGGGTTAGACTTGTCTGCAGTAGAGTATTCCTTAGAGAGAGTCTCTGAATGGGGGAGACAAAACCTTGTCCATTTCAACCCCAAGAAGACACAGATCTGCGTATTCTCTGCCAAAAAAACTCCATTCGAGCAAGCGCTTCACTTCCAAAGAACCCCTTACCACCTCCAAGAGTATTGGAATCCTCGGTGTTGACATCGCGAACGATGTGCAGTTCAGGGGGCCATCTTGAAGGCAAGGCAAAACTTGCCTCCCAGAAGTTAGGAGTGCTAAACCGGCCCAAGCACGGCCGGCAATGGATAGCGATTTGTAGTAGTACTTCACACCGCGGCAATGCCTTCTGCTTTATAAAGCCCAGGTGAAGCCGCATATGGAATACTGCTCACACCTTTGGGCTGGAGCACCTGCCTACCAACTTAATCCCCTGGACTGTATTCAACGTCCAGCCGTTCGCGTTGTTGATGATCCCATACTCAGAGACGGTCTAGATACGCTTGGCCTTAGGAGTGATTTCGCGTCTCTACGTTTTGCCTTCGTCCTCTTTCTACCATCGCACCGCTGCCATCGGTTGGGAGTTCATCCTCACTTCTTCGAGCCGCTTCGCTCATGTACGCAACGGTACTATAGAACGTTTCTCTTGCGTACGGTAGGGATTTGGAATGAGCTCCCAGCCGAGGTTTTCCCTCAGCGCTACGATATGGAGCTTTTCAAAGACGGTGTCATAAAATTTCTTCGAGGCCGGTAGCGCGTTGGTAACATCTCTGGTGTTGCAAACGTCCTTCGGTGACGGTAAGCGCTTTCCATCAGGTGGGCCGTCAGCCTGTCTGCTGTACTCCAGCTATAACATAATAGTACATTGATGTATTCAGCTTATAATAGAAACTTGCAATTTTAAATTATAATATATAAGCAGTGTTAGTGTACTTTCGTCACTATTTCTTCTTTTTTTTTCTTATTTTCGTACTAGAGAATTCTATTATATTGGTTATATAAGTAAGATTATAATAAAACTCGGCCAAATGCGTGTTATTCCACGTATAATCATGGGTTCCGTAGAGGTTACGAACGTCCATTGTTTTTATCATTTAGCTACGGTACCCTGAACACATTGAATCAAACCTATCTCACAAACTACTTGGACGGTTTTTGGTCAAACAATATTCAACAAAATTATTTTTTTTTCACAATTTCGTATAAAAATCAGCAGTGACGTTAGTGATTATCTATTTTATCTTATATTTAGAAAAACGAGGGTTCTTCATATATAAAACGCTCACCGTGATCTGGACAATAGTGCCTTCGTCGTCTTCTTCGCCGTTGTGCATCGCAAGCATCCACGCATGTCTCTTCTATAAAAAATTAATACAATTAACATAATTTCCCAAAGATTTGTAAATCTAAGCAGCAGGGGGTAATTGGTTAGTTCAGTTAGATGACACATGCTGTCAGAGTTATCGGATGTATCTCTGGTTCCCTAGAGTCTGACATAAGGTGTTGCGATGCAACACCGATGTGGTTTATTTGGTAGGTGCGAGCATGCCATCGGAAGCTCAACACTACCTTACTGCTATCCCTGGACGGTAGGGTGTCCATAATGGATTACACTTCGTTAAAAAATGTTAGGTGACACATTTTAAAATAAATTCTACAACAAAGTTTATATAAATAAGGCGAGCTTAAAAATATCAAAATCATCTTTCTTTTAAAATATTACGATAACGTATAACATACGGTAACGTCATAAACAATTAAAAACTATATCGCATTACAAATAACATATTACACCAGATGCAGCCCCGCCATTAATTATACAACATCAAGGAAGCTTTGACATCTTTTCAGATGTAAATGTAAGTGTAATTTAAAGCAGCAGAATACGATTGAATTTTCGGTAATTGGTAATAATTTACCCTCTAATTATAAAACCCTATGGAATCCACCTAGGATTGAATTCTATATGACTATTTGCAAACAATTGCTGCATTGGCGTTAGGTGGAAATTTGGCCTTGATAAGCCGGTTGAAAAAATATACCGAATGATGCGAGCGCCGACTACACCGCTGTTAGAAATTAATGCCCTGCTATCGGTATACGAAATAGCAAGTACTCAGTGGAGCAGCATTCCAAATGAATTAAAGCTATTTTGGAAAATAAAACTCACTGCGATTAACAAAAAACTGAGTCAATTCCGCAAACAACAACACAATAAACAGGTAAAAACAAAAATTAATGGCGAACCACAGCATACTGATTTATTCTTGTAAATAAAACTTACACTTCTAAATAAAAACGTCTAACTCGCGATGCATTTCCCTATTACAATTAGTATTTTTGATTTTGCAATCTAACATCATATTTTGAAACAAAAGTCGGTACAGATCGGGTTATGAGTTGCTATTTAATTCAATACATGTGGAGGAAAAGCACCGAGCGAAAAAAATAGCAATACAGTAATAATATTGCACTGTAGTCTTAAAAAAGTGTCTGATCAAGGAGTGTTTCTATGCTGTAGATGAATTTCTTAAAAAAGTGCTTGTCTTTCTTATCTATATGGAAAATCTTAGTGATCTGTTTTTTTTGACATTTATTGCTTATTTATTACCAAAGCTTAATTGAAATTTTACTAAATTAGAATATTTATGTAAATTTAATTTTAATTTTTAATTCATTTTGTACACCACTATGTGGTAGAATGTACTGTGCATCTACAATTGTATAACACCTGTATAAACTACATTATTGCAAATAAAAATATTGATTAAAAATCGCAAGCGCTAATGAGTTTATGGCGCTTTCGACCTTTTGGTCGCTTCGCTAAATTCTTAAAGGTAGGCTATGGGGAATCGAGTTGTAGGATGACCACGCCACTGAGTTTTTGTTATTTATAGATTCTAAGGATGTCAAAAGTAATCCAGAAATGGGTATCGAAGTGGGATAATGAAAGCCTTTGATACAAATTCATATATTGGACCAGTTTATTAGATAAGAATTCCACTTTCCCCTCTACCTATCACATCCTTTCCATCCCACCTTGCAAGTTGGCAATGCTTTGGCATACCCCTTCGTAATACAGACGCCAATGACCGATGGTAACCACTTCCCATCAGGTAGGCCGTTTGCCTGTTTTCCCGCTGCAGACAACAACAACAAAAATCTTACCATCACAACAGGGCGGATGCGTTGGCGGAGCCGCTTCATCATCATGGCGTGCAAGGGCGCGTAGCTGCAACGTGTATGCCCTTGACCCACTCCCAGAGCCTGCAGTACCACCGGCGAATGTTGCGTACGGACTTATTTCGTATACATCTGGTAATAGGCATTTCTTATTACATTCCGCTTCTGTTGCTCATGAATTACTATGTAAATTTTAAATATTAATATTTTGTTTATTATTTTACTCGTAGTTATAGTATAAAGTAGGGTAGGGTGCCACAAGTGTGCGCAGTTCCAAAAGTATTCAAACTTGATATTCGTGATGATTGATGATAAGCATGCCAACTACTGTTGTATTTTGAGCTGTATATATCTCTGTACTACGATGTTATTGCAAGAAATCCTCACAAAAATAATTAATTTTAGAAGAATATACATCGCCATAGGAATCTACAGGTGTGATTTATGCATGTCAATTAGCTTGCGTATTCTTAAGGTAACATGCGCACACACCGGTATTATTATGCGTACTCTTATGTGATTGTAGTATCATGAGGGTGCAATTACTCACAGTCTTGATTATAATTTAATTATCAAGAGAATAAGACTAAACAAATAGTATATTAAAATTGAATTGTTGGTAATTATATTAAAGATTTTGTGATTCAATTGTAACTGTTTTATTTGATTTGTGTCAATTAATTCCCAAACCGCACGAACTTGGAGCACTTTACCTTATTAAATATCACCCTGGAGAAAATGTAATTCGCAACTCGTCTGAGTTATGGCTCTCAGCCGTGCTTCGAGTCTCGAAAGACGCACTCGTTGCAATCGCCCACGTTCTCCCTTTATTGTACACTGTACTATTTATTATATCACTCTTAACACAATACAGCTATCCCTGTACTGGCCTCCTTTTCAATTTTATGTCCAAGTCCATGAATTTTCCGGTTTAGCATTTTTTTTTCATGATTTTCATCCCTATCCTATGTCCATACCATCAATACCGCTTAAAACTACAACCATGGGTGCAATTTTTAAAGATCATATTTTATCTATTCTATATGTTATTCTTAAACCATTTTACATATTATTTCTGTTATATATATATTAATATTAATTTAAAATGGAATAATTTTATTTCAATCATAAAGTTAACAAAATATTTATATTGTTTATTTTAGTAGGTAGGTATATTATCATTAACAAATTGATAGTTTTTAAATTAGATTCACAAAATATTAGGGTCGTTTTAGTATCACGCCAAACGGATGGTTTGCACTGAAAATCAGCGTTGTGTCGGATATTATGCCGGCACAGCATTAAGCTGACTGCAAATCTTGTTTGCTGAAAATACGGCGTACAAATGCTCAAAATATGCTTTTATTTTGTAAGATACTACATGTAGGCAATGTAAGCACGTCGCGTCTTGCTGTCTTTCTAATAAATCGCAAAAATGTAATAAAAAGGGTAAAATTTTACCTGGTGGGTCTGGTGGAAGTTTAGGCGTTTGATGTGGAGGTGCCCTGTAAGTTCCACAGTTTGGTTTTTCCGCGCTGGTCGATACCCTTGGCATTGCGCCGTCACTCCTAATAATATAATAAGTTCCATAATACAGAATTGAGGTATAGAATCAATGGCACCTTATTACTTACTATAAGAAAGGTTTTCAAAATTAAGAGAAACGAACAAGAAAGAAAAAGAAGGATGAGTATATAAGTGACGTATCGGCTGGCAGTCAATATTCTTTTACTTCTGGTTCTGCATCCTTCAATTGCCTGTTCTAATTAGAAAATATAGATAGAGTACTGAACTACCGATGCAATAATGTTTCTGCTTAATCTGTTTTAACCTTAACAAACACTTTCATAAAATACTAGCTGACACGTGCACATTTAGCTGGTCGTCAATTTTTTATTATTATTAATCGCAACATTCAGTACTGAAAGGTATCGTAAAGGCGCCATGATACGTTAGATCGAGCGACCTCCATCGGGCCCTAAAAGCAGAGTTTGTCACCAGCATTATTAATAATAATAATAATCGGCAGACAAACACACATATTGTATATACCCAAATTAAGCAAGTTACGCTTGTATTATGGGTAATATACAACGTACCACCCTGGGGCCGATCCCAGACACTCAGACCATAGTAAATAACGGAGAAAATACGTTTCCGAAATTTACTATACCAGGAATCGAACCCGGAGCCTCTGCGTTGCAGTGAGGTAGGCCGGCAACGGCTTAGCCCGCTCAACCACAAAGGCCGTCATTATTAGGAAATACGCGGACGCCCACGAGCATCGGCTCCATTCATCATCATGTGAATGTCGAAGCGTTCCAGCTCCTCGACAACACAGACATAACGAGAAGGCGCAAAAGGACAAAACTATTTGAACTAATGCTATAAATAATACAAAAGTGTAGTGGAAAGTGCTAGCTATTAATAAAGAACACATGAACAAAGTGTCTTCGCCTTAATAGAGACAATAAGAAAGGGGTAATGGACACATTCTTAGTATGAATACTTTTAGTTAATGTCGGCTATATTTAAATTACTTACCAGTCTTTCTAGATTAGAATTAGTAATATTAATGAGGTATTTTTTCTTAACTACCTTATTTATAAATAAAAAATAATCACAATCAAATGTAGTAGTAAACTACGTTTTAACGGTTTTAAGCGCGGTAATTTATTTGATTTTTGTTATTCCGACGTTTCGGTCACTTTTCAGTGGCCGTGATCACGGAAGACAAAGATGTCCAGTGTCAACGGGTATTGTTAAAGTTTTATCTAGCCTGCCGCCAACTTGTTCATTTTAATTATTTAGCTTTAATTTTGTTTATGGTTATTAATTACTCTATGGGAGCCTAATTTAATTTAATTTACCACCGCTTTGCAACATGTTATGGCTTGAAGAGAAGAAGCGGCGCAAGAAACTCTTCAGCAAACATGCCTAGCTCTAATAATGTTATATAATATTAAAATGGGTGGAAGGAAAAATAAAAGAATTCATCAGTCAAGTTGGTTTGTGTTCCGGTGCACGTAGAAAGAGCTCACAGTGTCGCAGCGAAAACTTAAGAAAATATTAGTCTATGTCACTTAGGAATATGTAACTTTCTACTGGTGAAAGAATTTTCAAAATCGGTTCAATACTTCAAGAGATTACTTCCTACAAATAAACTCACAAACTTTACATCTTTATATATAGTATAGATATAGATGCTATATTAGAAATAAAAACTAGTAGTTCGTTTACCCATCAAAGAACTAATAAATAATAAAGTAGTGTCACACGTCGTCTGCTCAAAACTCCATCAACCGATGAGTAGGGTCGACAGGATGGCGTTGGATTGTTGCGTAGGGGGCTTGTGTCAGCGCCTTGTCATCTACAGATTACAAGTGCTAACGATCCCCCTTTTATTTCACACATATTTTTATCTATTCAGCTTAATGAATTCGTGATGGCGCGGAGATACTTTGACGGTGGCTTAAATTGAATTTCTTTGACACTTTGTAGAAGAAAACGGTAATTGAGTAAAAATGCGAAGGTTCACAGCAAAGTTATAATAAAAGCTTTTACTTTTTGCTACTGTGTAATATTTCAGAAATTTAGTTTGTTTCTCAATTCAGAGTTGTATAGTAAAGTATCTGTTAATTTATTACCAGTTATTCTATTGTTGGGTTTATAACAAAGATTTTTCGCAGTGTAAGCCTCTTCTATGTTTAAGTTATGCTATGTAAACATAACATTCCGCTTTACGCGCATGACACTTGTATGAACTTGGAGACGTATTTTTTAAATATAAAAATTTTCATCACGGAATAAAATTTTCCGGGGAATGTTCCGTAAATCCGGAATACTATTAACAAAAATACGTACAGGTTACATTACTTACACTACAATTTTAAATACAACTACACTAATGTAAGTAATGCAATTCCTTACACAGGGAAAACGATTAAACCTCCTAAGATGAAATGTTAATATACGATCGAAATACCTATGTAGCATTACATGAAGATTTTATTATCTGCGAAAAGGTAACAATCAATATACAAAGTAACCCACATTTCTATAATCCCTATTAATTAGCGAAAGTAACTCTGTCTGTCTGTCTTTCTGTCTGTTGCTCTTTCGCGGAAAAACTACGAGACGGATTTCGCTGAAACTCAGTATATATATATATATATATATTCGATGCCGAGGATGAACATAGGATACTTTTTGTCCCGAAAAATGGGAGATTCCGGGATAAAAATATAATTGTCTCTATGTTTTTTATGCTTTTACGGAAAAACTAAAAACTATTGGACCGATTTGACTGAAATTCGGTATATATGTAATTTTATTACCGAGGGTCGACAAGGGATACTTTTCATCACAGATAATGGGATAAGTTTGGGGATAGATTTATGTAAAGACTGTCCCAGAAAGTAGAATAGGTTTTTATTTTGTGATTTGCAGATGCATAGTAATTACAAGTTATTTTTAATCTTTTGAATACATGTATATAGCCAATCTGTAACTGATATAATAAAACTAGAATCTAAGTTTTGCAGCGTACCTTTTTCGCCTTAGTAATATTGCGAGTATGGTAAGCGCTGCCAGTGACAGGGCAGCACAAAGCGCTAGCAATAAAGCGAGTTCGCCTGCGGTGGCTGGGAATGGCGCGTCCACTTCCTCAGCGAACCCGCCCTCAGTAGGCATTGTTGTGAACTCATACACTTCCCGCGTCCAACCCGCCTCATTCGAAGCGCGAGCCGCTACTCTATATCTTGATCCCGGTGAGAGACCTAACAAAATTATTACTAGAATATTCTCTTCTTATTTATAAATATATATTATTACCAATCTTATTAAGAATCAACCAATCAGCAGAACCAAAACCGAATACCTCTTTACCTCTCTAGTTCTGTGCCTCTTACACTAGAATTAGCCACACTACCATGTAACCCCGAATTCAGATACCTTGGATTCAGATTGGTTCACTTCTGCAGAGTAATTGTGATATAGAGAGGGATGTAAAGAGAAGAATAAATGTAGCATGGCTAAAGTGGAGACAGATAACCGGTGTGACGTGCGACAAACTAATGCCACTTAAACTAAAAGGTCAAATATATATATCTGTCATACGACCAGTCATGCTATATGGGTCGGAATATTGGGCCACTAAAGTGATAAACCACAAACGTCTCCACTCAGCTGAGATGAGAATGTTGAGATGGATGTGTGGTATTACAAGAATGGATAAGGTGAGCAATGAGTACATAAGGGGATCTTTGAAAGTTGCACCCGTGACTGAAAAATTGAGAGGAAGAAGATTAAGTTGGTATGGGCATATATTTTTTTTATTGCAGGAGTTCAGCAGACAGGCAGAAGGCTCACTTGATGGAAAGTGGTTACCGTCGCCTATGGACATTTGCAACACGAAAGGTGCTACAAATGCGCTGCTGCTCTCTTAAATAATGAGGAGGGATGAAAGTCACGTGACAAAAAGAATATTAAACTTCAAGATAGATGGGTGCAAATGTAAAGGTAGACCAAAAAAAAGATGGATGGATTGTGTGAAGGACACATGTATGTATATGTATTGTATGTGGTGTGACAAAAGATGTATGTCGGAGTAGATTATTGTGCCGACCCCAAATAACTGGGATATAGTGAAAGAAAAGAGAATAGAGATTACCAACCTTATTAAATAGATGCGTATGTGTCCACCGTACCATTATCCCAGCATTAAATCCTACTTTCTTACTTAGAAGCTTCTGCTTCAAAAAAAAATTTAAATGCAAATCTAAATGACAAATAGTCACTAAATCAAACAACGACTCACAAAGCCTAGAAAAATACTTCGGGAGATTGGTGTAGTAGACAAATCATATAATATACTTGGGATCTACAAAAAATATATTTATACATAAAAGTAATCAAAATTATAAATGTAAAAACTTACCTCCCAATATCACTTCCCCACCAACAGGAACGTCTCTCGCACCAGCCAAGCCAGAACCAGCCCATTCTAACTTCAAAGCCACAGGACCGCAACCTCCATCGTTCCAAGCACTTGTATCAAATCTTGCGTGAGTAGAGTTAGCTCTGATCCACCTAGCGTCTAAAGGAGCGGAGGGAGGCCCACCAGATGTACGGACAGCTAATTCAGAACCTGGAGCACCCCCAGCTGAACCGTATGCTCTGTATGCTGAACCACATCGCAGACCAGATAGTGTTACTGGTCCGGGGCTTGCTGCTTGAATTCGCCATTCACCCTAAAATCGACATTTAACATAATGTTTTTCAAGAAACTATTCACTCAGTATATACAAAGTTATAGGTATGTAAAATTTGTATTTAGGGTCAGCGCGATTATTAGAAATAAATAAAACTGTTTTTATTGGATTGCACTTATGCGTTACTATGATCTTATTTTGTTCTATGAAATTCTAGTCTATTTCAATCAAAACTATAACTAGTACATCGGTCTACAATCTATAACTAAGTGGATTGGTCTAGAAATAAGGATAAAGATACCTCTTTATCACTACTAAATGATTAATACATGAAAATATATAAGTAACTACTCATTGGTAAGTATATTAAAACAAACCGAAAATCGGAAAAATATTTAAGCAAAAATTTATTATTCAAAATAAATTCGTTACAAGTGCATTGTGAAATCGAAATTTACCTCTGGTGAAGCAAGACGCCAGTGCAAAGTGTAAACCTTAGGTAAAGCGTGTCCAGGTGCTCTTGGTGCAGGTCTTAATTCAAGCTCAAGTTCCCGAGATCTTGCCTCAAGTAGTGCTAGTCCAGGTGGAACGGGTGGTCGTAGAATTACCACTTTCCACGTAACAGAATCTGATCCGTGAGGATTCTCGGCCACACAAGTATAATTGTCTGCATGAGAAAGTTCTACCCCTAAAAATACACAGCTTTTCTACATATGAGATAATTAAGGATGAATACCTAATAGGATTTTTTATTTAAATCACGTTTTGAACACTTTTCAGAAACCATCACCACATAATAATTGCCACTCAAAAGTATTTGAAACATCTTGATCGATTTTATTTTAAAACAACCTGATTTGACCCTTTATAAGTAGCGTTAAAATTAATGTGAATAAATATTTTTTCTATTTTTTATAACAATTACAAAGAAAACATGTGTTATTAAGAATAGACTAAGAATGACCTAGTAGTTGTATTAGATAGTAAACGAACCAAACCTTAACATATCCATACTAATACCTAATATATGAATGTGAAAGTTCATTTATTTCCATGTTAGTTTGTTCCTCTTATACGGTTTATATAGGTATAGTTAAACTCAAAGGACAGTTCATGTAATGGACCCGAAGTTTTTCCCTATAAAGCCGCTTAGAAATGCTTAATTTATTATAAATAAAACAATGAGTCTACCCCTGATAGTAAGTGCATCTCCATCAAGATGGAAAGGTGGTCGCGGGTGTAAAGGACTTCCTCCTCTAAGCCACCGTTTGGATGGTGATGGTGATCCACCAACTGCGCATCGTACCGAAAGCGATCCTCCTGCCACTCCCATTGAAACACCGCCAAATGATGATATGCGCGCTGGTGCTAGATAATGAACACAATATTTCACCTAAATATCGGTTGTATTAATCTTAGCACTTGCCCTCTGACGTAAATATTTACATGTTTAAAACTAACTGTATTTAAAAATTGCAGCACCGAATTGGGTAAATGAAATATGTTACAACAAATTATAAAATTATTTTAATATAATAAAGCGGGCTCTGAAATACCATATCAATATTATCTTATTTTTAATAGCATGATAAAAATATTTTTAATAATTGTCTAAAAAATAATATTTTATTTGACTCGTTTGAGTTATGATGCCATAATTTTTGTAAAAATCCTTACAGCCTTTTCCAAGCTTGTTCAAGACTTTCAGATAAAAAAATCTAAAACTGTAATTTTTAAATCACTAGCAAATATTTCAACTTTATGTATAGGTATAGATATATATACACTTACCCATGGAACTAGTTTGACAAGCCACTGCAGCTGATGGTGGACCTTCGCCAGCGACTGTTGCAGCTCGTACCCAAGCCTCGTAGGTCCTCCCTGTTCGTAAGCCTCGCAGTGACTTCATACATTCCACGGAATTTCCTTCACCTTCCGTACATGCATTCACTCGCGTTGTGTTTGGTTCTTGTGAACTATTTGGCAAGATTTTTACTTCCAGTTCAATTAATGTGTACTACAAATTTGATTTTTTTAACCTTCAGATTTATGAATAAATTGTATATTAAAAAGTATAATTTGTATTACAAAATATTTGATATATAATTTAAAATACGCCTGCAAAAATATGTTAATTAGTTAATAAGATAAATCAAGATGGTAAATTTTATTAAATAAGTTAAGAATATAGTTATGTCTCCTGTATAGGGCATGATAAACCTTGAATACGATGAATGAATGAATGGAAAATTACCTCGTAAAAATATAACCTTAAAAATTTTTTTGACATGTGAGTTTAAATAAATTAAACATCAAAAAACAAACATTTTTAAAAACGAGAATAACGAAATAATTACATTGTTTTAAAATATTCTATAGAATTTGTATAGAAAACTGAAAGAGCACAAATTTATTCTAATATCAGTCCACAAACGTCGAACTAATGGGCGGCCTCCTACTTTCAAGAGAATGTAGAATATATTCACCATGTTTATTCGAGATGGGTTTCACACATTTGTAACCTTGTTGCTCACGATATTTTCCTTCACTGTCAGTATAAAAATAGCCTAAACAATGAATGCTTTAATTACTAAGCTACCGCAACTAAAATAATAAATATACTTGTTTACAAACCAAAATTATGAACAATATTACATTTTCATATCATGTAAAATAGAATACAATATGTGATACTTAGCTTAATTGGATTTCCACTTATGACCCTCGCTTTCTAAGAAAATAACAATGATAAAGAAAACACAACAAATGTCAAAGAACATAATGCCATGCGACCCACGTTTGTACAAACTGAAAAAGATGTGTAGCAATTAAGGTAAATACAGACCCAGATAAATCCTTGACATAGAGTGTGTAATGTGTGAGTTTTCCGTTAGGTTCCGGAGGTGGAAGCCACGACGCTCTCAAAGAACGTTCGCCAAGGGCAATCAGTTTCATGCCGCCTGGAGCGCTTGGCACTAATAAGGAAAATACATGAAGGCTTATTTCTTAAGGCTCGGTTATATTACAATAATAATACTCTAGAAATGAGTTTTACATAAAGCAAAGAGACTTCCCAGCCTCTGAAGCACTAAGTTATTTTACGTATGAATAATTCAGACAAAAATCTTGTATCTACGTAATTTGTTTATTGGTAAATACATAGACACAAAAAAATCGGTTAAGTTTAAACAGTAGGTACAAAAATTGATGCCTGACTTTTTGTCGCAATTTTCGTCGTATTCTAAACGTAGCTTTAAAAAATAGTGATTACAAAGTATATTTATTAAGTCTTTTACGAAAACCACAGTGCCAAGTGAACCTACGTAAATAGTTTATTTTCGAAAAGCTATCATCACGAAAGATAGGAAGAGATACACCAGAAGCATAGATCCAAGTAACCCGAGTTTTGCTATAGTCGTACAGTGGTGGGTTTACACGTTTGCCGCTAGTAGGCTATTCAAATTTTGCCGCCCCTATCGACCTCTACAGTACGTGCGCTATAGTCCTAATTACACCGCCTTTTCCTCGTGAATTATCCTAAGTGGTAAAACATATTACATGTTGAATTGTTTGTGCAGACTTAACAGTATTTAGGTATATAAATATGAAACTTTTAATCTTTGTACCACATAAAAGATCGGCCTCAATTTTTCCGCATTTAAAATCTGCCCTAGGTGAGCCTGGAAATAAATCCACCACTGCGTAAAGTAGAATATATTAATCTACGTAAATAGTTTATTTTCGAAAATCTATTCATCACGACGGATATGAAGCAAGTATGTATACTTATACATCCAAGTAACCTGAAGTCCACTATATAAATTTAGTGGGATATGTTAGTATAGATTTCACAAGAACTTTGTGTTGAGATTTAACGAACGATACGTAGTACACGAATTAATTTGAATTTCGAATCCCATACACTACAGATAAAGTAAACTTACCGTCCTCATCAGTTCTGCAGAGTTGTGGCGGGGTTAGAGGTCCATCTCCGGCCGCATTATGTGCCCTCACTCTAATTTCGTATTCGGCATACGACGTCAATCGAGATACGGTCGCCTCCTCGCCCTATTATCAGATCGAGTGTAAATAGCGATTATCGGCCTACAAGACCGAAATTAGACTATCGCGAACGTGGCCCGAATTGGCCGAATTTATTTACTCTGAACGAGATGTTTCGCAGAAGTCAAGGGTGCCTAATTAGTAAAGGCGAGTGGTATTATTTGCGCTTTAGTTCCCAGAATTTCAGAAATTACAGATATTTATTATAGCAGACCATTGATTGGGGTTGTTTTGGTATTACAACAAAAGGAAGGTTTGCACTGAAAATCATCGTTGTGGCGGATTTAATTCCTGCACAGCAATTAGCTCAGTGCAGTTAAGCTAAGCTAGCAGCTAAGTTCGTCGCTAAAAATGTGGCGGACAAACTCTTAAAGCTTGATATTTTATAATACTTTTTAAAACATAAAATATGTAAGGAATGTGAGTCGCTATTTCTTCAAATAAAGAAAAAAATAGAAACTTGCTTTCAAAAATCACAAACGGGAAAATTACACAGGGACTATAACGTATTTATGTTGTGAGATAAGAAACAATTCATACACGATTTCCGATTACGCTTGGCGAAATTGTTTAACGATAATATTAGATATATTGGGAATTCGGGAGGGATGAGTATACACGTGTAAATAGAAAACGATGTTTAAAAAAAAAAAAACTTTATGATGCTATAAAAATGAATTCAGCAAAAAGGTCTATAAAGATTAATAACCTGAATACACAGATAAGGTTTGTATGCTTTACTGTACATACAATAAAATGAGAAGGTCTCGAGGCTGCGATTCAGATATCCGATTGTTTCCATCCAATCCAAGTATCAACTGATCATATATATAATCATGGCCCCTTTAATATAAACTAGCCACAAATGAAAACAACACTTTCTTACAGGAGAACCTTCCATTGCTCTGTAATCTTAAATTACATGAAAGTAATTTATAGGTATGCTGTTTATAGGTAAATTTTAATGTGTTGTAATTTTTTTAAGGCGAATACGATTATTTTATTATGCATCCCGCGGAAAACGAATATGCAAAAAGGACCTTATATTATTTTTGTAATTAAAATAAGAATTATTTGGAGATTTTAAAAAGAGATATATAAGTAATAATAATACAATGTGTGTGTTACATCGTATACCCTAAGGTAAGCCAGTTACTCTTGTGTTATGGGCAATAACAGAAGACCACTCAGCAAATAACGAAATATTCCTTTACGAAATTTACCATGCCAGGAATCGAATTTAGAGCCTCTGCGTTGCAGTGAGGTAGGTCGCAAAGGCTTACCCCACTTAACGATCGAACAATAATTGCATAGTTTTTTAGAATAATCAGATCCCATTTGTGGCCTTTTTCCATAGAAGCAGCGATACGTATATTGACATGTACAATCCAAAACATATATATAACGTATAGGTGTGTGGAAATGTTATATATTCTTACTTGAACACGGAGATAAGCGTCCTGTGTGGGTAATAATGGATCAGAATCCCGTCTCGTGTATTGCAGCGTGTAGTGAGTAATCATACCACCTCGTGCGTCTACCGCCGGCGGGCGCCAAGACACCCGCACCGATGTCGAACCGCTCGAGATACACGATACCGCTTCCGGGCCACCGGTTGGTGCTGGACATGGAATATTATATTTCACAAGGCAATAATTAAATCGGTTGTTGTTGGCAACGTTTTTAATGAGAGCTTGTATGATGTCAGGTCATTATTGGAATTTTAATTACGTATCACGTACATAATGTGTAAGGCCTCATTTGCACATGCATTAGTAAAGCAGTTATTTAACTTACGAAACTGGTGAGATCCTCCTTATCATCGTTTGGACAGAAATTTTCAAATTAATTAATAAATTTATAAGATACTGAAGCGGTAAAATGAGAATAATGCAACATACCACTGTTCTTATCAAACTTCTTGTCCATAAAAGGTTGCTTGGAATAAATCTCTAATGCGATAAGACCGCCTATTGTATCATATTTTTTTATTTCTGTTAACTCTATTTTTGACAAACGATAAACCATATTCATTCATTCAAATTGTCGATTAATGGCCGGTTTCTGTATCATCTGTTGAATGTCGACATTACTTATATTTTAAGCGATAGAAAGGCAAATGAATGGTTGGTAAGATATAGGAATGTGTCATAAATAGATACCCAAACGACGATAAGGCCTTAACTCGTCACTTTCGTAAGTTAATTGGCTTCTGAACTATTGCAAATGTAAATGAAGCTTTATGAGTAAAGCTCTAAGTACACTTCCAGGTTGCCTATTACTGTTAGATATGAAATATTTATAGGTTGGATATTTTTTTTATTAAAGGGGTTATTATTTAATGTCAATCTTTGAAGACCACGGGCCGTAAAAATTGCCTGGACGTTTGGAGGACTTGCTTGGGATCATGGGAAAGAATACACGTAGAGGCCCCTTGACAAATTTAATGTAAATGTGGCGTGACACTGACCGGCGATTAACCCTGTCTACACCATACAATATGGCACCCAAGGACAAGTCCCGGTCAGTGTAGTACTATTGTGGGAAATGAAAACAAAAAATACCGGTCTATTGGAGTGAACTGCTAGTGGTACTATGGCGTCTGCCCATCGCAATGTTAAAGGGGTTATTATTACAAAGGTTTGAATTAGAGATTCATGTTGGCAGTCAATTTTTGCATGGCAATAAGACGTGGCCTGTAACTTGAAGTTAAGCGCCTCACAGGCCTCGCAAGACCGCGTTATACACATTCACATCCGAGAAAGGTTTTATATCCATGTAATTGCAGTGTTAGCCTAGGCCGGTATGGTCACATTTATAAAAAGCCATTTGTTACGTAGGAATTGTATTTTAAACAGACCGTCACCAGGTTTAGGAAAGTATTATCAACATAGAGGCAAACGATTGGTTCGGAGTTGAAATTCTCTAGTGTTATCGAAGCACGAGTTCGTACAGTCACATCTTTAATAAAAAAGCAATAATGTTGCTTTTTTACTATTGTAGATAGTATTCTAGAGGGTACTATTATAGAGGGTATTCCCTCCAAGCGTATCATCGTTGTAATAAAAACTATCCGTGAAAAATATAAATCGTAACAAACTGGTCTACAAAAGTGCTATCAATTTGTTCTGAATCGTTTGACCTAGATCGAAAGGCCACAGTCCAATTAAGCCATTTTGCATTTTGATGGGGAAATTTACGATCGTCGCTTCACGTCGATAGCGGCACGGATTTATTTAAAGCGCTTCTGTCACAGAACTTACGAACGCATTAAAGCTACTGTTTCCAAGTTGGCAACAGCTGAAGGGAACACTTTAAATCAATCTGAGTAGGTTGTAGAAACTTGACTGTTTTCTGTTGTAAATATTAGTCACAATCAAAATTTATCGTCTTTGTAACTTGCAAAATAATAAATATAGACCTGAGATTAATACCTACAACTTTAGTGAATAACTTTTATATAATAACTAGGAGGTTTTATCAATAGTTAGAAAAACCATTTTACTGATATGTTCAAAATTAGGTCATACATATTTCGGTTTATATTGGACCATTATAGCCTGGAATCTATATGACTGGAGATTAAACTAGTACCTGCTTGAATATTCCTCTTAAATATATCTATGTTTTGGAATACAATAGAAGAGTTATCTCTATATCTACTTAGATACTGGACCCACTAAATTTACACACTGCGCGACGTCATATTAGAAAAAGAAAAAACACTCAGTGTTGAAAAATTGTAAGTACGTTAATAAGCGAGAATTTAAGTACTTGCTTCACTCTTTTATTTAAAAGCATACAGGAAACACACACAAATTTTCATTATTTCCACCTAATTGACAAAAATGTAATTTTTCGTCTATATGCTATAAAAAGTTGCATATTAATTATTTTATTATTATGTATTTTTAGTCTTTTACATTTCTGACTGTGTTTTATGAGCCGATATTATTTATTAAATACTTACGTGACTCCAATGTATGTCTATAATGTGGTGGAGATAGCGGTCCAGTACCAGCGGCGTTGTAAGCCCTTACAGCTACTCCGTATCTGGCGGCTGCCTTAAGACCTCTTAGTGTAGAACTGGTAGCATCTGCACTAGCCCCACTTTCCGACCCAGGGTTATCGTTAACAACTCCTTTGCCATCTTCTGATACTTCCCACCACCGAATCGTATATCCTAATAATGTGCCGTGCCATGTTTCTCTTGGTGGTGGCTATATAAAAATATTTCCATATAGTAATTATATGGCCTGCTGTCTGATTTATCGGTGCGGAGTCAGCTTGCTTGGTATATGCGGTACCGGAAGCTTACCTAGCGCGTATACTTCCATGAGCGTTTCCTGATTCTATCGCTTTGTGCCGCTCACATACAGAGCCATCTTAACCATATTGGGCACTCAAGTGGAAAAATAACTGTACTGAGTTATTAAAATCCCGTCAACAGTAAAACACAAAAAGTTAGTTGACTTATAATAAAATTTGATACATTTTCAAACATCGGAATCAATTATCCGGTTTTTAAGTTGGCAAAAATTTAATGATATGAATAGGATCTGTTTAAAACTAGTAGATTTTGCAAGGCATATATATGGCGATTGAATTGCGCACCTTAGGTCCTTGAGACATACCCCTTGCACGCCCAGGTAACGACGGCCATACTCCCGCACATACCTATTGAGCCAATCAGGAAATGCTCACAAAAAAATATAGGCGCTCGCTAAGCTTTCTGTGCCGCATAACGGAGCATACCAACTTCGCACCGCTTCTGCAATGGCAAATCAGAAAGCGGGTTATGAAATGATGATTAAAACAGCTAAAATATTTCCCGAAAAATATTCTTACCTGCCAGGTGACATGTAGTTCACGAGCCCTTAAAGCCCGAACAGTTATATCTCTTGGCGCACCGCCAGGAGCTAAAGTGAAAAATATGACTGTTAAAATTGGTTGATGTTAACATTTTATAGAAATTTATAAGATTTAAAGAAGGGTTCGTCGTCTATAAAAATATTGGCTTATTTTGTCCGATTTTAAGATAAAATTTTACTATCGCACTTGGCACTATTAAAAATAACTTTATCCGATAAAATCTAAATATATCATCGAGTTGTTGATGAAAACTTTAAAGGTTATTTACTGACATTTGATTTCTTAAAAATAATTGCCGCACTCAGAATTGGACGGTCAATGAAACGAAATTTACCGACATAGATTTTTCTTTCTCCTCTTTTATTAAAGTTTATATTTCGCTTCAATTTATAGCAAGGCGAAAGTTGCAAACATTACTCTAAATTACAAACATGAACATTTATTTACTCTGAATGTGGGTTTGTATTAAAGTTCTAAACGATTACCCTCTTCTCTTGTTGTAAAATGCAGGGGCGTGGTGTAAGCCGATCCACCGACATCGTTGAATGCGGCTATCCTGAGCGCGTATCGTGTGTCCGGGGATAATCCTGACACCGATGCCCCGGCTCGGCCAGGACCCTCCGATCTGTTTTATATCAAGTTAGAGCACTTCACTCATGGTGCATTCCTTTTTGTTCTCACCAACCTCTGACTATCCGGGGCAGAGATCTTATTTATTGTACTTTTTTTAAAATATTATCTTTTTTAAATGTTAATATCTTACATTCTATTACAATTTTATTACAGTCTTATCCTTATATCTATCTTAAATATATTACATAAAACCGTTTTGTCTGATTATTTGTTACAATTATATCTATATCTATTTTGTGTAGGTTTACAGTTATTTGTCATTTTTTAGCTATTTTTTTATATTTATTATTACATGTATACACAGTGCATGTTGTCTAGAGTGTGAATCTGCCCTTTAATGTAATCTACCCTCTTCCGTTTTATAGCCCGTACGTACACACAACATCATTTAACAAGCGTGGTCAACACATTAATAAAATTACGAGGTGTCATTAAACGAAGCCATTTATTATATTAAGGCTTATGTGAAAGACACAGGGCATTCTTTACAGTGTGCAAGTAGACACATATGAATGTTAGATTTCATCTAATCGTGTATACGGCACTATAAAAGCAAACCAATTGGTTATGTTGAGTTGCCGATTCATATTCTTTATTAAGACTTGTGGCAACATGGCGTTGCGTCCTTGAGGATTATTCGGTACTGATTTTTCGAGCGATTACGGGGATTAGACGCATAATTTTTTGGATGCATTATTATTTTATTGTTAATAAAATAAATGTAATCAATAAATTATATAATAAAATCAAATTATTTATCTCCCTTTTATAAAGATGTAGATTTTTTTATCCTGTTGTGATAATCAGCGAAGGAGTGTGGCCTGTGGCCGGGCGGCCTGTCGTAAGAAGCGACAAAACAACCCATAGCCAGGTGGTAGAGCACTTGCCCATCTGGTTGGCTACCAGCCTTGGTCTAGAATATGCAACCATAACAATCTTGAGTTCTGTTCTGTCATTAGTGTCTAGGTTCCAGTCTCACTTTAGAGCAGCCCATTAGTAGCACCTTTGGTGTTATAAATGTCCATAGGCGATAACCGCTTTCCATCAGGTGGCCCGTCTGCCAGTCTGCTGAACTCATGCAATGAAAAATAAAACCCAGGAGCCTTCATGACGTGTTTTCTACACAGTGTTAACTGGGAATAAAGCAATCTTCTACAATGAAATGTGTCCGGACATAACGATTTTATAAGGATTTCAGTTTTACCAAAATGATTACAGAACCCAAATTGTTTTTTAATCGAATATGAGCTATTTTCTAATAAACCCTATAAAAATAGTAGATTATAGTTATAGTCTGATTTGGACTTGTTTATCCATCAATGACTCTACCTCAAACGAAAGTATTCACTGAATTAACCCTTTGTCAAAGGTAAGAACTTACTTACGTATTGATATAAATAATCGTATATTTGCGATGTCTGACAGACAAAGGATTAAATGTGTCCTCAAATAAAAGATAAAAGGTCTTATTTATTTTCAAAGACAAGTAATCTTATTATTTCAACCTTTTAGCCAATTATTGTCATCAGGTACTTGCTTAATAATACTTCAAAAATAACATCCAACGCAAAGGTAGTTCTAAATACAATATTGTTTTACTAAGTCAGCTTTTCAGGGACAATATTAGTTTATTCAGTAAACTATACTTTATAAGAAGTACCTAAAATTTTACAACGCATGTGCTTGCTATACGGTGAAGGAAAACATCGTGATGCAACCTGCATATCGAGATACCCGATGTGTCAAAACTGCCAAGTCGCCTTGGACAAGCGTGGGGGGTATACTGTTTGTTCTCCTATAATGGGGGACCCGAGCCCAACAGTGGGACATTTATGGGCTTTTATTATTATATTTATTTATATATAATATACGCATGTAACTATTAATTTTTATATTGGTGAATTTTTCAAGCTGCCTTTAGGGCCGTCCGATACTATGAGAAATAACAAATAAACTAGGTAATTGCTTGGCAGTCCGCGTACAATGAAAGGATCCATAGAGGTGACAAACATACATTTATAATTTGACTACGGAAGTATAAATAGAAAATAGCTCATATCTCAACAACTACTCAACAAATATGATTCAAACTAATTTTTGTTTCGTTCATATACGGGGAAATGCGATCAAAGTTTTGGGAACTCTCTCCATCGGCAGCAATCTGGACTATATATTTTCTTTATTTGTAAATATGTTGATAAAGGTTAATATTACTTTGTAGTTTTGTACATTTTCGTTGTAAGTATTTTTATAGGTTAATAACCTTATTTTTTTTAAATTTCAGAATTTTCCACTTCATATTTCAAAAGTTGAAGTGACGTATACACAGATTTTATACAACAATTTTTTTGTCATCTATTTACACAAATAAAAAAAGTCACAAAAGAACATCGTCATGAATTTTTAAAATTTGACTAACGACAACGCGCACGATTTGTAAATTAAAAATATTACTCTCTACCTCATATATGGCTGGATCCTAATTTTTAGTTCTTTCGCGGTTTTATTTATGTAGTGCCACAGACTACACCTTCTTATTGAATCATCCATATAGACCCATTATCTAAGAAAATGACTGCGACATACAACAGACGAACATACATAGACAGACGGACAGAACGAAAACTAAAAATGCTTTAAAGCAGGCTTCATGTCTTGGCGGAAGTTAATGCAAACTATTATTGCTTAGCCCCTCCAGCATCTAGGGAGCGGAGGAGTCATCCCTCTGCTGACGAAGTGAGTCTGCATTGCTCCCCGGGACATTCTCAAGCACTGATGCGCTAGGATCAGCATGGGCGTAACTACGTTCTAAGTCTCACGCTCTTCCTGCCATAAGCGCGGGGCACATGGAAGGAGGGTGGTTTTAGTGGAGTATTACCCATGGGTGACCTCTCCAAATAGAGGGAGGTACCTTGCCGAGTCTCCACACATGCCGGCAATTGACTCTGGTGGCTGCGCTATCTTCAGTGGGTTACCTCTCATCGCTTTGGTCTAATCCCTAGCAAAGGACCCAAGTAGTGTGCAAAATGTATGACGCCGGGCTCAAAAAAAAATACTGCTTCGTATATTTTCTTATGGTGACATCAGACGGATCAACCAAATTGATTCAATTTGGTTGATCCGTCGTTGGCACAGAACTGAAAGGAAACGACGGCATTCAATGATATTGAATGATTCAAGTTTGTGTTTGTATGGATCAGTTTGGTTGATTCATCCAAATTGAAACACAGATATGAACCAGCTAATATCGGCATTAGATGTAGATTACAGCTGTAAGACATTAAAACTACCTAGGTATCATCAAGAATGTCAAGGGAGATTTTTATTTAATACTAGAATATGCCCGCAACTTCGTCTACGCTTGACTTGAAATTCCCGCATGATTCCCGGGACACAATACCACAGCATTTGAAAAAGAATATAAGCTGCTATTGTTTTAGTGGAAACTGTCGGAATAAATAAATTTTTACGCACCCGAACAACTACAAACCGCTCCCGGGAAAGTTCACATATTACATGAAATTGGCTATCGATGAGTGAAAAAATCGCATTGAAAATCTTTTTTTTTAATCTGGCCATTTTAAATCATTACCAGAAAAATTCCCGCGGGATTCTAAAATAGGGTAAAATGCAGCGCAGATTTTAAGTCTAAGAATTTGCTGTCGAACAACGAAAACCGTATCGAAATCGGCCCAGTAGTTTTTACGCGATTCCCGAACAAAAAGACAAACCGACAAACAGACAAGATATCTAAAAAAATGCATCGTTTATATAGTCTATTCCAGCTATTTTTTTAAATAGCTTCAATGTTGTACAGACACGGCATGTTTAGAATTTTATAGTATTATAGATTTCTTTTTATTTTTTTAAAAATAGTTTAATGACACATACTCAGTTTCCATTTGAACAACTTTCGCTGTTCCTTACACTTTTGAATCAAGTTTAATATGCGCGCTTGAAAAATTCAGCGTGTACTTTATAATTTATTTTATTTAGTTTTATTTATTTATTTAATTTTAGGAAGGCTTACAGACTAATACATATCAGTATAGTAAAAAAAAAGTTAGCAACAGAGAACATCCGCTTACAGTGAAACTAGAAAAGTTACATTTTCAATTATGACTCACTATACAATATTGTATACGAGGTTTTTTTTAGTTTACTACAGCAATTGACTTAAAATATAATTATACTAATAATAATCTGGCATGTTGAACTTGTACTCTACAATTATACTACCGATAGTGGTATCAGTGAATGGACTAAAAGCGAAGAGCCTTGACCGACACCTTGAAAGGCTCTCGCTTGGTATCTGGGTGAAGGATCGGATGCAGAAGGCAGCCCTGCTGGACACGACCCGTATCGTGAGGAGGTTACGCTTGTGTTATGGGCAATATACAACGTACCACTCTGGAGCCGATCCCAGACACCCAGACCATAGTAAATAACGGAGAAAATACGATTCCGAAATTTACTATACTAGGAATCGAACCCGGAGCCTCTGCGTTGCAGTGAGGTAGGCCGGCAGCGGCTTAGCCCATTCAACCACAGAGGCCGTCACACTAAAGCTACCCCTTTACGAACTATAAAATGTGATACAGCAAGGTGGTTTTGTTCATTAAACTTTATTAATACCATTAGAGACTTACCACGGTTACATAAAATGTAATGAAAATTTAAATTTTCAAAGACTAACTAAGTACCTATGTTTTAAATGTTTATTTAGTATTATTAAAATGAAATGAGAATAATACAATTAAATATACTTATATTAAATATTCATAAACTTATACCATATTGTTATATGTATATAGTCTTGCATTAACAATGTTTTCATCAAAGAGTTTATTGTTTTAATAAATTAATTTAATCAAAATAAGTTAGTTATATTTAAAACTAATGGCAGAGCTACTAATAATAATTATTAATAATAAGTATATTAAGAAGAAGGATATTCAGAATATTAATTCCGGCAGCCGGGCGGCCTGTCGTAAGATGCCACAAAACAACCCACAGCCAGGTGGTAGGACATTTGCCTACCTGGATGACTCCCATTCCTGATCTTGGGTTATAGTCTGACATAAATAGCCAGGTTTTAGTTCTTCCTTCGAGGCCGGCGGCACATAGCAGCATCTCCGGTGTTACAAATGTTTATAGGCGATGGTAACCACTTTCCATCAGATTTTAGCTTTTGTGCTGTACTCCATAAATGAAAAATAAACTTACATCTACGTAACTACGGTGATTTGCCTAATAACTATATAAATGATGTAGTTCTCAATCAAATACAATATGTGGCAGTGGCAGTTAAGTAATAGCTATCTCAACGTAGATAATTATAATTCTAATCTCATATTCATAATAGTTACTGGAAGCCCTAGAGCATTATCATATTCATAAGTCAGTATAAACTTACGCGACATGAAGCAAATCCGAATTAGGCAATGTGAGGTTGAATACATAGGGCGTGTTCCAAGAGACGAGATGAGCGGGCGGGCAGCTTGACGTTAAGCGACGCGATTAAAGTGTTGTTAATGAGTGATTTTGCAACTGTATCCTATGCTGGTGTGAACATATTTATGCAATGTTATTTTACTTCAACCTCCTTGAATTTTAAAGCTGTACTATGGAAGTAGAATATTAGAAATTATTTTCCATGGCTGTTTAAAACATGAGGACCAGTTCTAGTACGCTTGTATCAAATTTATAAAAAAAAATAGCATGTTTTAAGAGCAGTAGGCTATTTTCCCATTTATTAATGAGGTTCGTTCCACTCGGTGTTCACGTTCAAAAACGTATACCCCAAGTTGGGATTAATTATACTAAAATATAAAATATATTATACTCACATGTACGTACATACAAATACTCTTAAACAACTTATCTTATTATTTAATTTTTAATGTATTTAAATTTTCATTTATGAGGAATTGTCGAATATGATACATAATTCGACTAATTACCTATTAAATAAGTTTTTGTAAAACAAGGGATTCAAATCCTAGATAGATAGATAACACTTTACTGCACACCAAAATATACAATTTGTTACAAGATGTCCACCACAGTAGTCATGAGAACCATGGTGTATATTAATATGACATAGACAACCGTCATAGATAATATTTTTAGTCTATTTATCAGATGATTCGATTTATAATTAAATTACCATTTTCTACTGAACAATAAAGGGGAACCCCTGCCCAAATAGTTAATATTTGGTATATTTGGTACTTTCTTACCCAAATCTCTCCTTGCATTTTACAAATTACAAAAAACGAACCAAATTTGCAATGTTATCTAGGCAATACAAAAAGTGGCCTTATCGCTTAAAGTGATCTCTTCTAGGCAACCTAAATTAAAGAAATTTCTTAGCTAATCTGGCTATGTAAGTGATGCAGGGGGCAAGGGGTAATAGATACATAAATACTTAAACTAATTCACCTAGATTTCAGTAATATTTAAACCGGTTTTGGGAGTTTGGTAAAAGATTTGTTTATTTCAACTATAATAAATACATAGTATCACTTCACTTCCACATCTGTGTGAAAAGATACACAGAAAAGGTTAGGAACAAAAGATTATGAAGAAGTTCGAATTAGCTAATAGGTTTATTAGTATTAAATCTTAATGCTAGAAATAAGGTAATATTTAACAATTCATGCATTTTTATTATTAAGCTAGTAAAAACTTACGCGACATGAAGCAAATCCGAATTAGTCAGTGTGAGATTCAACACATCGGGTGCATCCCAATTATCGAGCATAGCGGGCAGTGGAGCGTCGAGCGGGACGTTAGTAAGTTCATGGGTCAATGCTCGGTATTGTAGAGAATAATGTGCCACCAAAGCACCCCTTGCTATACGCCACGTGACGCGAGCACGACGAGACCAAACTTCTGATACTCGTACTTCCTCTGGTATATTAGGCCGTTCTGTTAAGAAAAAAATACTACTGTTTGATTCATTTTTTAAAATAACATATGTAGTATAAATTATAGACTAGCTGAATATTAAAAACATGTATACATCAAAACTTTCCTTAGTAAATATGCAATGCAGTGTCTTGTACATACATAACAGCAACTTATAACATTTTTTAAATATTAGTTTCCTTCTGGTTTCGTTCCATCTTCATTTTAATATATCAATACCGACATTTTGCATAGCTGTGATAATAACTTGTATTAAATACAAAAAATTGAGAAAACAATACAAATAAAATAATATATTTGATATTTTGGTAAATCAGGTTTTGAAGATTTTGATTTTATGTTTGTTATCCGTGCAGGAATGGAGAAAGAATACAATTTCCTGCGGCCGGGCAGCATGTCGTAAGAAGCGACAAAACAACCCACAGCCAGGTGGTAGTGCATTTTCGCGACTAGATGGCTACTACCCCATCCCTGGTCTAAAGTATGGCGCCATAACAACCTTGAGTTGTGTTCCGGCATTAGTGACCAAGTTCCAGTCTCCCTTAAGAGAGCAGCAGCGCATTTGTAACACCTTTGGTGTTGCAAATGTCCATAGGCGATGGTAACCACTATTCATCAAGTGGTCCGTCTGCCTGTCTGGTAAACTCCTACAATAAAAAAGAAATAAAAAAAATACAATCAATTTTTTCTATGCCTAAAATAAGACGTAATGCATTCCTGGACTATTCATGTCTCTGTTCAGTAATAGGCATGAGAATAATGTTTTTCTAAAGCATAATACACCTTGTGAATTTGTTTACGAAGCAACTCGCTCGAATCCTATGCTTTAAACAGCATATACGGCGCACATAAATGTCGAGAGCTCTAGAGTATTATTGGTATAGCAGTTTCGGGCGAGTGAGCAGTGCAAAACCGCACACTGACTATTATCGCACTATGCACTGGCACATTCGCGTTTATGACCCTCGTATAATGGATAGTGGAGTGCATGACAATACATTTGCGCAACACAAAGCATTGCCCATTGAGAAAACAAAATGTAAATCAACTTTATGGTGATACGCTGTGGGACCGCTGCGTTGTTTCTCGAAATAGAGAAAAGCTTCTAGGTGTGATTGATTGATATTCGTTATCTAAGCTGAAAATGTGATTCAAATTTGTATTTTTCCTTTTTCAGAGCATTAGAATTCTCTCATATACGTTGATTTAAAATCAGCGTTGAAACTCGCGTGATACAAATACACGTGGTAAAGCTAATTACTCAGAAGTAAAGACCGGATACAAATAATTAAGTAATCATTTCGAATTTATTACCCAGTGAATCATATTTTAACATTTTCAGGAACAAAGTTGTTTTAAAAATATAAAATGTTTTTGTTTATAAATAACCATATTTACTACTACACGATTCAGAAATAGACATCAAATAATTTAACGTAATTATAATATTGTTACGAGTTGCGAGACTCGAATTAAAATGCCGTTGGAATTATTGTAGAGTTTATTAGAACTATACAAACACGTATATCACAGGTACAAATATAACCGAACACAACAAATCCAAACGTAATGCAGAAGTTCGTAATTCAATAAAACGCGCAAAGTCCGTCACTACTAGATTCCAGATTGTACACACGTGACGCCTTGATCGTGGTTCTCGCTTGACTGCCGTCTCTCTCCATCGGGCCATCGTTTTATACTGCACAAATGAAATATGCCCGTATCGTAGTCGACATAATCCGGAACACCTGGCTAATGACTCGGCCGCAAGTGGCCATAAACGAGTACAATAAAATAATGGGCTGTTCTCTAGAAACGTATGCCAATAAATAAGTAAACAAAAGAAGACGATCACAAAAGAATTACAATTAGTTCAAATGTATATAATTGTACATCTGTAAAAATACATTTTATTGAAATGTATGTATTCAATAAAATGTATTTTTACAGATATACAGGTAGATTTTGTTTTTGTCGGAACTTAAGTTGTAACAATACTTATAATCTTTCTAAACTATGATTACATTTTTTACATAATTACACTTAAAAATACAATTAAATATTAAGATTAAAGTTATACATAAATTAAAATAATGAAAATCACAAACAATATATGAGTCAAATCGCCGACAGTTGAGAACGTTCCCAAAACGCTGGCTGCTTTTCCCCGCTGTATGGCAACGCTAATATGCTGTCCCAAATACAGGCCAGCCCTTTGGTCACGTGAGACCTCTACTAAACGAGTTGTCAGGTCTCGATAGAATCGATGAGCTTCGGGACCTCACATTTTATATTCCATTAGCCAAATTGTTTTGGAAATAAAAAACCAATCTCAAAAAGATAAAACTATCACTTAGGTACTTAATATTATATTATTATTAACTTAAATGATTATGACTTTCGTTTATATTAATTATAATGCATGCATTTTTTTTATATTAAACAATATGATTTAATTACTAACTTAAAAAATACAATTATAACCTAAAAATAAACTAATTTATAAATAGTACAAGCGACTATAGACTATGTAACAAATCGCTGCCAGATGGGAGCGTGCCCAGAAGGCTGGCTGCATTGCCGCGCTGTATAGCGATGCTTATTTGTTGGGCGAAATATGAGCCAGCTTTCTGATCACGGGCGGCATCGAAGAGTTTCTTGGAAATTTCTTTGAAGAAACGTTTATTATTATTATCTTTTAATATCAATAACATTGAATTACAATTTTACATTAATTAAACTTACCTTTAACAAACAACCTGTATATAAGCTCATCACTCCCATAAAGGTTCCGTGCAAGACATCGATATTCTCCAGCGTGTTCTGGACCAGCATGTGGTATTGTTATTTCCGAGGTCATCAGCCCGCCGCTCGTATCTCTAGTTTCCACTCCACCGCCACCACTGTTATGAAAATATGGTGCATAGAATAATTTTAATCTGTTCGTAATTTACGAGTTTTAATTTTATTTATTATTGCAAAAAGTCTGTAGTGTTGAAAGGCTATATTACATGTCGAAAACTAGACAGAAATACACTAAATATATATGCTATAACTACCTACAGAAAAAAAGATGTGTATGGTGGTTGCCAATATAATTTTGTAAAATGTATATATCGATGTTTTAACGATCGTCATTTATTAATTACATTATTAATACCATACAGGCTATGTTCCATTAGAGACTCACAACGACCACGTTCACGACCGCGATGTTTCCCGTTCCACTTGCTTGCCGGCATCACAATCGTAAACTCAAGTGGAACGGTTATTCGACCCACCTCTTGACATGGGTCGTTGTGGACGTTGCGTGAGCGAAAATCATGACGTCATTAATGACGTTTTCGCCATAACCGTAACGACCGCGGTCGCCTAGTGGAACGGCAGACGGAGCATTTTGAACGTTGTCAGATACTAAAGGAACGCGCCCATAATAATATAAAAAAGTGGTAACTACAAACAAAACATTTAAAGATTACGCCAAAATCATACATGCAGTCATAGAGATATTGTTATCTAAAGCAAAGACAGACTGTTCAGGATTAAGTCTTAGAGATTAATTATTAATGTTACTTTATCTTTATTGTCTTGAGCAATAATAGGGGTGACATTTTCTACTTGAAAAAATCCCCTTACATAAAAAAAGATTTAAACAAAAACAAGACAGACATGGGATAAAATCGCATTTAAAACTTAAGTTAATTGAAATAGTAATAACTTTTATACAATCTATTAGGTAGCAAGGCAACCCATTCGGCACAAATTTCTATGAAAATGTACTACTTACTGCAAAGCCAAAGGTCTCGAATCATGTGTCCAATGGACATGTATTTCCGGTTCGCCTCGTACAGTGCAAGTAAGTCTTGCAGTGGAGCCCCTTACCACCCATCTTGTTTCACCACCGCCACCCCCTCGCGTTAGCTTTGGAGGTTCTATTTTAAACGCAATATAATTGTAAATTTATTAAAACTAATGTTGAGATGCATTGAATTTAAATAGATTATTTATAGGTGGTAGCGTAATGGCTAGCGCACGCGTCCCAAACTCAAAGGCCGCGGGTTCGAATCCTGGACGGAACGTATGCACCACTTAGGCAGTTTTTTGATCTAATGTGCATATTGTAACAATTACCCCGTGCTAACAACGGTGAAGGATAACATGATGATGAAACCTGCATAACGAGATATCCGATGTTTTATTATTTATAGGTATCAAATCTAACTTCTATGCAGCGATGATATTTAGGATAGTCTTGAAAGGAGAGTAAACGATTCAATTGAAAACTCTTCAAGCCGAAAGAAGAGTCTGTATTATATTTTGTCTGTATTTGTGCAGCATTTCAAATTTAACCAGTTTAGCATAGTAGCAAATATCTTAAAAGTCTTCAAATGGTTACTGGTTATCAATATTACTTTTATAAGTCGCGGTAGCTTCATTTTATTTGATCTAATTCTAAATTAATACGGTTGTTAATATTTGGTTGTCTAAACATATAGGTACATGTTTAGACAAACAAATATTAACAACGGTATTAATTTTTAATTAGATCAAATAAATGCAATATGAAATCCATTACTTACTACACTTACTCTATGTCAATATTATCGTCATATAATTTCACATCTGAAAACTAATGATAGTGTGGTCAATGTAATCAATATTTACCTCTTACATCAAGGTAAAATGTATGATGCAGAAAGGAGTGTTGAACTCTTGCAGTACATCTATACCAGCCCTCGTGTTCTGGTGAAGCTGCTCTAAGCCACACTGTGCCATCCAAGAGAACAGCTCCTCCATTCGTATCAGTGGCTTCCGATTGACCCCATAAAACATGCCGCCAATTTTCACCATCTAGACCAAGTATTGTAATCAGAGGCTGCTATTTATATTTACTACTAGAGTTTTCCCCGCGGCTACGCCACGTGTAAATTCGCTTGTTGAATTCACTATAATTACAAAGAAACTAAATCAATATACTGTAGACAACTGCACAATAAAAAATAAAGAAAAGTCGCAGCCAACCTGACAGACAGACAGAAAGTCCGATAGAAAGTCAAAAATTATAAAATGCATTTTCGGAACCTCCTGGTCCAAATTATCCCCTTGATTTGTTTCACATTTTTAAACGCATTGTACAAACTGGAAACATTTACAGATTTATTATAGTATAGATTGACATAAAATTGAATTATCGCACACTTTTGATCTGTTCTGGGTATTTGACACATATTACAATAAATTCTAAAACAGTATTCATATAGAAGAGCAGGCGTCAAAATATCTTGTTATCATCTTACTTTCAATAGTTCACTATAAAAATATTTTTTATTATATTTTAAAGAACAATTATTAAATGACGTCATAAGGTAGTATTCTCATACAAAATCAAGGAGGCTGTGACGTTTTTTGCCATGATAAAAAGTATCTCATTTGAATTGATTGTGAAATACCCAATAGTAAGTTTGATTAAATGATTTAATGGATAGGTACATAGTAACATTACATTCTTTATGAAATATAATTAACTTCTGCTATGACAATTTTCTTTTTCCAAATGCGATAGAACTACCGATAGAATAAATTCTTAGATAAAACTGAGTCGATCAGCATTTAAAAAGAATTAGATATTTATTAAATTTAATTCGTTTACAAGTTGTGACTGAAAAATAAATGTACTGCGTCAAAATTACACTCACCAAAAAAAAAGTACAAAATTTTGATTAAGATTGGTGAATCACCTAAGATTTGGAATTACCTTATATAAATTAAGAAAAATGTATCATAAAAAAATTACCATTAGCATATTCCCATGATATTCTAGGAGTGGGCTGTCCTTTCGCTGAACATGGTAGTAACAGCGCAGCTCCAGCTGATACAGAGGTATTCTGTGCTCGCCAAACCCATGTAGGTGATTCTGTACGGATAAACTACTTGAGTGTTAAAAAAATCATTAACGTATTAAAATAGTTCGGCTTTACCCATATTAAGTTAGATTTATTTCTAATCGAGAATTAAATTTCTTTATTTTCTATGTTCGCCTTTCTTTCAATCCTTTTATAAATAGTGTGAGACCATTGCAAGATATAACATAACTCTCTTATAAATTGGGCTTAAAGCTTTTAGAGATGAAATATTGCTAAAATTAAATAAATGTTGTGAATCGAGATTACTCTTGTAAATATGGCTTATTTATTAGTAAAATAATAGTAATTAAACAAATATAATCATTTATATATAGAAATACCTTTGACTATCAAAGAGGCGCTGTGACTGATTGTTCCAAAATCATTCGTCGCTCTACATGTGTATTCTCCACTGTGTACTGAGCTAAGTTCTTGAATTATTAATATTGAAAAGAAGTCCATATTCTTTTGTTCAACCTACAAGCATTTTTGATAGCTATCATCTCAATTAGAGATTTTCAAACATATATGTATGTTACATTTCACATTAAATTTTACTTACCTTTAACACTGAAGGTATAGGCAGATTATCTTTATGCCAAGTAAATTGTATAGGTTTGTCTCCTGAGACTAAGCTACAAGTTGCTTGGGTACTTCCACCTACTTCTAATTCTTCAGGAAATTGAAATGACGCTATTTTCGGAGGTTCTGTTAAGAAACCCTTAAATTAATCAGTTAATTATACTTCTACATTTTTACTACATTCAACGCCAGATAAACATATCGACGATTATAGTTTAAGATCCCACAATAAATATACGAAGCATTTGGAAACATCTTAGTTGTAAAATACCTATCTGACGTATAGTTTAGAAATCTTATTCAAATCCTTACTATGAATTTCAATTCGGACTGTTCTTCGTGCGAGTTCTCCACTTTCAGCGCGGACTTCACACGTATAACTTCCGGCGGAAGCACTTCTCACTGAATTAAGCCTTAGAATTCCTCGTTCATCTCCAGGCTCCAAAGTAGTATCTACTGTAGTACCATCTTCTTTGCGCCATACCACTTCTCTGAGAAAAAGGTAAATATAAATTAATTAAGTTTACAATTTGTACCAGTTTAAATTTTGAAACTGAAAAACTTTAATACTAACTTTATAGGATATCCTGAGTATGGACAATATAACTTCACATCTATATCAGTCTTCACATGTATAGCTGGTAAATACCTTATATTTGGAGGACCTGCAAAAGGAAGTAAAGTAGTGAATATACACATAAAAGAAAATTATTCAATAACTGAATTTAAAGATAATCTGTTTTTGTTTATAATGTAAGACATAACTTTACCGAAAAGCTCTTATTGTAATAGAGTAGCTTCCGTAATACGATAACGAGAACTTTGTATAATTACCGAGCAATTAATAATGTTTTAAATATATGTCGTACCATAAACATTCAGTCTTGCTTGATGCGCATGAGATCCTATTGAATTGGTAGCATTACATCCATATCTACCACCTTCATCAGCAGTCCTAATTGTAACACTAAGAATAGATACTATAGCTCCTTCCTCAGCCCCTGGTACAGATTCTGCCCGAGTATTGACACTATACCTAAAATATATTGAACATGTTAAAAGAGTATTAAGTTTTTAAAATTAAATTTAAAGGATTTCCCTTGAAACTAGTTAATAAGTTACCGATGGCCAGTTCTATTTCGTATTTAATTTTCACCACCAATCTCGTTTTAAATGTTCTCAGTTATTAATTCAGTAAATTTTTAGGCACCTTTATGGTACAGTATATTAATTTTATCAGGTCACAGCAACTTTTAACTTGAAATATTTATTAATAATAATCAGGTATTAAACAAAAATAGTAAAGAAAGAAAAATTCTTACAAAAATCTTACTTGTCTGGCGCAGCGGGCAACGGTCTATCATCTAACGTCCAAAGTATTCTAGGGGGAGGAACACCTGTCGCTGCACACCGTAACGCAATACTTTGCCCAATCCTTGTAACCGCTTCGCTGAATGTTGATATCAATCTTGGGGGCCTGTCTGAAACCGATTTCAAGGGAGAACGAGCCTATACGACCTACTGACATAGTTTGCAAGTTATTAAAGAACCCAAAGTTACTCGAGTCATCAAGTAGTATAACAAAGCAATTACAGTAATAAACATCCTACAGATGACGTAACGTTGCGATTTGAGTAATTTTATTTAACTTCATTTTCGTATAGACAAAATTAATCGAAACCTCTTGAAACGTTAAGTAATTACGAGTACGTACTTCAATTTAATGTAGGTTGCTTTTATTGAGTGTACATTAGAACAGTTTCCGTTGGAATTGGCAAATCAGATATTAAATTTCAAATAGGTTTCATATATGTATAATACATGTATCTTTATATATAAAATTCTTCTGTGCGTGTGTATGTAACTGAACTCCTCCTAAACGGCTAGACCGATTTCGATGAAATTTTTTGTGTCCGTTCAGGCAGATTCGAGAATGGTTTAGATTTGCAATTAGAGCCGGTAGGTGGCGCTGCAACTGGGTTCTAAATTTTATTTCTTCGGGCAGGACAACGTCTGCCGGGACAGCTAGTGTAGGTAAAATATCTAACATGTGACAAATTCATATGCAAGTGAAGCATGCGGCTTCACAAATATTATATAGCTCGTACCACAGACGAAACAATATTATAGCACAAAATATACAAATAAATAAAAAAGTTTATGCCAGGTACTAGAAATAATACTACTACATTAGGGCCACACTATGATCCCACTTTTGAAGTTTCACATCCACTGATGAACTAACTTTGTAACAGTATCAAAAGTTCTCGTAACTACTAAAATTAGTTTGATAGATACCAAAAGTGGCTTTAGAGCGCGGCCCTACACTAATGAAATAGTTTTTTTTTAACCAGTCATGTACTTATTCATATTGTGATATTGTGTGTAGCGTATGAATCTGGTGTAAACCCGTCACCTTTAAACTTAAATATTCTTGTATTACCTACCAGCAATAACAAGTTCAGATCCGGCGGCAGCAGAATCGGTATGATCATGTACAGTACACTGGTAGAGGCCTGCGTGGTGAGCTCGGACTGGCCCAATAGAAAGACGCGGCTGAGGGGCATGTAATGGTCTGCCTTCATGTTGCCAGCTTATAGTGATTCCTCCACCACGACCACCATTGACCGAACAATTGAAATGTCCATTTCCACCAGTTCCTATCATCTATAAAAGAATTATCAATGCGAAAACCTATCTTAAATAAATTAAAACCAAATTGAGATTCATATTTATTTAAAAAAATAATTCAAAAATAAATACGCCCGTCACTCTTATGACTCCAAAAAACTCAAAATATATTCAAATAAGCAGAGACTTTAAATTTAATTATTGCGGCCTTACCAGCGGTATTGCTTGCCCGCGCAAACTAGATTATCATATACCTAGAAAGCTCTTATATTTTTGGAATAGAATTACAGGAACAAACAAACCTCAAAATCAACTCATTACTTGGATCCAAGCGTTGAACATTTATTGGAGCCTATTAAATTACACTAGTTTTAACACTTTTAGATTTCAATTTTTTTGTACCTAAAGGGGAATAATAATAATAATCGGCAGACAAACACACATATTGTATATCCCCAAATTAAGCAAGTTACGCTTGTGTTATGGGTATACAACGTACCACTCTGGGGCCGATCCCAGACACCCAGACCATAGTAAATAACGGAGAAAATACGTTTCCGAAATTTACCATACCAGGAATCGAACCCGGAGCCTCTGCGTTGCAGTGAGGTAGGCCGGCAACGGCTTAGCCCGCTCAACCACAGAGGCCGTCAAAAATAATAATATGGGAATAAAAATGAGCTGAATAGCAATGTATTAGTTTGTTATTGTTTTCTTTGTAATTCCTATTACAGCAAGACAAGATATACTTACGAGAGGATTCGGCGATACAGCAACCGTCAAAGGTTCATATATAACTAATCTAATTATTATTCTTGGAGATGATTCGGGTCCAGAAGAACATGAATATCTAGCAGCTTGCTGTTGTTGTACATTTGGAAATATTAAAGCACCACCGCGTACAGTTCCCTCTGTTACTGCTGCCCATGTTCCACTAGCGTCTTGCCATTGCCAACTAAAATGAATACCCAAAGTGCTTCAAAGTTAATTAACTGAAGAACCAAATTTTTAATAAACTACAGTGTACAGAAAAGGAAACCTTATGTTAGGGTTTTATATTATAGATAAGAGATAAGACTATCACTAAAACTATAATAAGCTGCAAAATACTTGTTAAAGTAATGCTTGATAACACTTCATGCTATTTAGAAACCAGTATAAATTGGAGTAATATCTGAAAGCGCCTCGAAATAGTACAACTTAGACCTCCAAATATAATTCTAAAAATACAACGGCTAAATAACTATCTTTATTCATTGTATTTATGGCGATTTTAGCTTTACAAAACCATCAATAATATTCTTAAAATACAAGGCTAAAAACAAAATTTTCAGATTATTTGCAGAATATTGCACAATAGGTAGGTAACATATTTTAAATATAAACTGTGTTATCATTTGTTACTAATAGAGGTAAATTTGATGATTAGAAGAACGCTAAGGACAGAAGACCCCATGTATGCGATAATACTTTCGTTAGAATTGTACTACCATTCTCTTATGCCGAATCTTTCTAAGACATCTAAATTATTTTCAAAACTCTTAACAAAAATCTCTTAAGAATTAACTTTGTTTATTAGTTTTCTAAAAGTACTTCAATATAGGGTTCTTTAAAAAAGGCATAATCAGAAATTTAAAGTCTCGAAAAGTGTGCATAAATTCGACTCCCTTTATGTTGCGATTCTCTATGGGTAATGGTAGCCACTTTCTATTAAGTGGACAGTCTACCAGTATACCTACAAATAAAAATGAACATAATTACAAGTACACATTTATTTCGTACAGGCAAGATTACTCACGTTAGTGTATAACCACTGATATGTCGTAAAATGCATGGCACTATCACTGTATCACCGGAACGGGCCTCGACTGAATTCAGTTCAATATTTTCCAACCAACTGCTGTCTGAAATATTGAAAGATATATAAAACTGTTCTCTGCAAAATATACACGTTATTATGAATGGAACAGATTTTTAGGTACATCATTATAACACGTACCATCTGTTGTCAGTTTAATAGAAGGACTGGGAGTGTCCATCGTGACACATGTGTATTCTGCTTGTATGTCCGCTTGAGTTAAGTCTGATCCCAGTAATAAGCCTGCCGCTCCGGATATCCAACGAGAATCTTTAAGGAAAATAAACTATCACGTATTAGACATATTCACATTTTCGTAATTAATTATTAAACCTATGAACTGAGTACAATAATATTTAATTGCGTACATTAATTGCAGTAATAAACATTTATTCAATTCCCAAGTGTCCAAAGTTAAGCATGCAAATTGCAATAACAATATTATGTATATCTTATACATCTAAAACCTAGTAGAATGCCTGTCACACTTTTTGCTTCTAGGTAGACTACTGGATTTATAAAAAAATTAAGAAAATGTACAGTGACGCACATAGAACCTTAAACATACGTCACTATATTAACTCTAAGGGTAGGATAAAGTTGCAGTTATAGGCCGTTTCACGCAGATGTGGCGATGGGTGTAATGCATTATTTGTGATGCAATTATATTTTTAATTGTTGAATATTGACTGATAACGTATATAATATATATACACACAAAGTTGTCTATTTGTTAACGACGTTATTTTTAACCCTATAAATAAGACACTCACATTCTGAATAGGTCAAAATATTGTCTTCATACAGTACAGTATTTAGTAGCTATATTCCTTACCGCCATTCATGTACACCGACGATAATGTCAAGCCGTCCTGCAACCATGTTATGTCAACGAGACCAACTTGCGGCGACACCTCGCAACGCAAAACAACCGAACCACCAACTTTGGCTGGCGTTAACTGACGTGCAGTATGTGATATTATGCTGTCCTCCACTGAATAACAAAAGGAAGCGAATAATCCAAAAAAAGTATATATAAAATTGGTCGTACATTTTAATATTAAAGAACAAAACAATAGTTATAAAAAACAGGTTTTCTATTCTATCACCTCTATTTTCATGTACAATTTGACATTCTTGTTTAATAATACTATGCCTTTGTATAAATATATGATAAGAAGCAATTACTGGCGGAAAAGGATAATATCGTAATTATATGTGAAACCGGCCAATCCAGCTTGAACATACACTATTGAGTTATTCGTAGAAAAATAAATATTAAACTCGCTGACAATCGTTTATAAAGAGTTTGTTCTCGAGGGCCCAACCTACTCGCTGCCTCTAATGGCCAAAGAGGAAGAAGAACACCGAGCGAGACAGTTTATATGTAACTACATTATGTACTGTAACTAGCACATTCCTAAGAGTGGTAAGGCCCAATCTTACTTGATCCCAGTAGGACGTTTATGAGTTGATATTATACAACATATGTATATATATATATATATATATATATATATATATATATATATATATATATATATATATATATATATATATATATATATATAATGAATTTGATGTTCTACTAAGAAAGAGTAAAAAACATTCATTTAAAAATGGCAAGGATCCGCATTCATTTTAATAAAACCTAACTTAACATTTCTTTATAATAAATTGTATAATAAATGAGAAACAAAAAATAATGGGATAAAGGAATAATTGCGTCCGAGATGGCTTTGTTTGTGAAGTCGTCTTAACATTGACTTGAAGAATTTATGTTTTTAGAATATTGTATCTTAAAATTATTTTTAAAAAATAAGGTTTTTTATACATTCATTTAATCGATTTCAGCAGACGAACACGGACATAATGGAAAACCAAGCACATGTGTACACGACAACGCTACCGTGCCACTGCCCCGCCACTAAACCGTATAAACTGATCGTGCCTAGATCGTGCCGCCAATAAGGCGTTGCCGCGCTACAACCACGTTGTCACCGCACTACCGCCGCACTTTCGCTTCCAGCGGCAGCGGCGGTACACGAGCGCCAAGATAAACTTCAGACACAAAGGATTGAATTAGTTAAATTCATATACCAAGAGACAAATGAGAACGAATATGTTCTCAAGCTAAGCGACTTCCATATTTTACGGGTAGCATATCACGCTCTCAAAAGTCGATCCCAGTTACACCCACATCAGGCTATTTAACCTGTTAGACACTTTAAACAAAGACGGATTAATTTATACCTAAACTGGCCAAATAATCACAATGCCATCATTTTAACCGAGTTCAAAAAGGATAAGTATAGACTATATTTTTTTTGTTTGTTTGTTTGCAAATTCGCCAATTGTAGAACGATTTACATTTTTTATTATTCGAAAGAGGCACCAAGTCAGGATCTGATACGTGAATCCCAGGGAAATTGAGAGCAACACTCGAATATTAAATAAACAAAGTGCTTCATTTCTTTTTTTCTAACGTTATTAAGTATTTGCGTAACCAAAGAGTAGAAAATATTTTTATAAACAAAAACAAAACCAATTTTAAAAGAAACTAAAACGCAAAAGCTTGAAAGAAGAAGGAAAGAAAACAGGTTTACTTTTAGGACGAACATATACGAGTGAAACAAGCAGGCCTTAAAGTTATTAGATTAACAAGGCGAATAATTAGATTCAATCAGACAAGTCTTGGAAAAATAATATTACGATCAAGTTATACAATAAACATTTTTCCCACTATGCTAATTTAAAGTTACGTTGTTACTTCAATTATTGAAAATATCTACTAACTACTAGATGCTGAAACGAGACGCTAGAATAGGTACAAGGCATGTTAATATTAAAACATCAAAGTGTTGAATACTTTCTTCGAAACTCATTTGAATGAGAATAAGCTTCAACTGCGCCCCCATTTGTTGCCTTTCAATTTTCCCTTTGTAGTCTGCTCCATTGTAGGGAAAAATATTAAAATATGGTAAATAAAATCTGTAACTTGAAAGCTAGTTGCAAAGTTTAAGAATGGAAACGTTCTTATAGCCTCGTGTCGATACTCAACTGTGAAACTCGTTAATAATTCTATGTCGATATACAGTCAAAGGCAAAAATATGGTAGATATTGAAAGTGTTTATAAATGTATGATCTTTTGAAGGTGTTTGGTATAGTACTTATAATTCCGTAAGCTTATAAATATACATCATAGAACTTAGTTATGTAGGTATATCAGAAAGGCAGTAATATAAATGTTTGAATTAATGGAGTCTATGTATGGTCTACGGGTTTAAGCATTGACCCGCCTAGCTCTGGAACGCAGACATTTCTGGTTCAATCCTCGATTACTCTGGTCTGTGTTTCTGAAATCGTTCCTAGTTTTATTATTATCTATAATCCATACGAGTCTAATTTGCTTAGCTTGGAATTAGATACGTATAAAATGTGTATGATAGTTTCCCAATTACTTTTTTAATGAATGCAAATGACAATGTAAAACAGAACAAAAGATAAAACATTATCGCGTTATAAACGAAAAGCTGAAAATAATGAAATTCCTATTCTGTGGTAAAAGGTCTGGTATTAATTTTTTAATAATCTGTGATATTACAGGTAATATAATTATGAGAATTCTTTGAAAACAAGTGGCCTGCTATTGTTCTCCATTACTTTTTTACATATTATCGTCCAGAATAATGGATAGATTTTGTCCACAATATTGTCCAGAATAATGGATGGATAGATTTATATAGCAAATTAATTTGTAAACTTTTATGGACTGTAATTGTTTATTTTTTAGCTAGTCAAGCACACCTTCTAAAGCTTGAAAAGGTTCATGAAATATGAGGATTTGTCACAAACACCTTAATAATTGTAAAATTCATAATAATATAATCCTGCCGGCATAGTTACGAATAAATGAGATTATAAATTTGATGGTCCCTCCCTCCCATATCAATGTAACCACAGTATTAATCACTATGTGTGAATAATACTGTGGTTGGTGTACATACTTTTGCCTTTAACTGTACAACGTCGAGTTTAGTGGTTTCGTATTGTGTTGATATCAATACTTTACGTAACGAAGTTCATCCAAGTTAACGAGCATACCTAATATTGCCAGGGGTCTGTTTACAGACGCCTGTGCCGACATTGTGTTGATTAATGATCCTTATAATAATAATATTTGGTTTTATCATTATTTATGGTCTCAGAAGTCTTCTGGTCTAAGAGTAAACCCTATAATCCCGTCATGTTCGTCTGTCTCACTGACTGTATGTTCTTTTTTATTGCCAAAAGCTTACAAACAAGCAGACGGCCCACCTGATGGTAAGTGGTTACCGCCGCCGATGGACGTTAGCAACACCAGGAGCGTTACCAAAGCGTTATCGGCCTTGAAGATATTTCATAACGCCCTTCTTAAATGACCCCATGTCGGAACGCAGAGGGAAGACCGCGGCTCGGGAAGTTACCTCCAAGTCGTTGTTGTACACGGAATAAACGTCCTTGAGAACTGTTGCGTACTTGAGCGTAGTTCCTTAGGGAAATGAGTGTCAACATCTGTGGTGAAATTGTAACATTGGCACCAGATCAAACAGTTCTCTGGAACACTCCCCATTGTACAGACGGTAGAATACGCAGAGGGATGCAAAGTTTCTCCGTAGGCTAAACAATACTAAACCATCTGTTGGTATGAGATCGTCGATTATACGAACGACGCGACGCTGGAATCGGTCGAGGGGGTCAGTCTGGTAAGCAGGTGCTTCGGCCCATAGGTGTGAGCAGTACTCTATTGGCGGCCTAACTTCGGCTTTGTAGAGCGCATGTCTTGTGTAGTTATTTTATGACGCGTTAATAATATGCCCACTGCTATTGCAACAAACAGGAAAGTGAGCAACGTGAATATGCAAACGTAAATTACATTTTTAATTATTTTATATTCGCACTGCCCACTTTCCTGCTTACTGCCGTAGAAGTCGGCATAATATAAACGAAAAATTACTTCAGGACTTATCGATGAAGTGCAAGTCGTGAAGAAGAAAATAGTGAGAAGAGATGAACAACGAAGTAATCACCACCAATAAAACTGAAATATTTCTGTGATTTCAAAATACATGTCAAAATGTGACTAAAAACTGCTATTTATTCAGTACAATCAATTTAAAAAAAAGCCATGGTAGAATAGAGTAGAATATACTTTATTGCATAACATTAAGATATAACAATTCAAGAGATATAAGTACAGAAGACAATAGGCGGCCTTATCACTAAAAACAATTTCTTCCAGACAACCTTAGGATGAATTAGAAAACAACTTTGTGAGATATGTGGATTTTGCAATATGACTAAACTATAGAAGTAAAACAGAATATATATTTTAAAATGGGATGTCAAATAAACACAAAAATAAGACAAAAAATTTACATGTTATAGGTAAAATGATTTACATAAAAAATAATCATAGGATAGTTGTATAGATTTACATAGATATTGGAGAGATTGATTATTTGGCTTTAAAGTGCGAGGTAATAATCCTTTAGGAGTGGTAGCTTAGTAGCTAGTTAATGTACTTGTCCAATTTGAAAACCTGCCCGTAAAACTACAAGTTAAAATTTTGTTGCGATTCGTTTTGCCACTTGTCCGTTGAAGTTTCACTTCTACTATGTGTCGCAGTCACGTCCCAAACTCAAACGGCACGGGTTCGAATCCTGTCTAGATAACATATACCTACCACTTAGGCAGTTTTCTGACCAATATGCTTACTGTTACAATTATCACGTGTTAATAGTGAAGGAAAGCATAGTGAAACCTGTATATTGAGATATACGATGTGTTGAAACTGCCAATCCGCCATAGAACATAAAAATCTACAGAGAGCCAGGCTTTTATCTGGGATAAACACTTAGATACTTTTTATCCCGATAAATGACGTCGTCTCCGTGGCATAGACGAATAAAGCCAGAATGATGGCGAAACGATCACGTTTTAATCCAAAGGTTGCCTGGAAGAGATTACGTTAAGCAATAAGGCCGCTCATTGTACTTACCTTATAGCCTTAAGAAAATGTGTTACTATTTTTAAATTAGTGTACAATAAAGACTATTATTGTTGTTTTTTTTTGGCACCGTAGTTGCAAGTCACTAAATAGAATAGAACGGAAAGGAACAGAGCAGAACAGAGTAGAATACACTTTATCGTATAACATATAGTTCATGAAATATAAGTACAGAAAACAATAGGCACTCTTATCACTAAAAGCAATTCCTTCCAGACAAACTGAGGATGGATAGAAGTATATGAAAAGCAGTTAGGTAAGTATAAGCTTTCTATATTGAATAAAAAAAAAAATCAATAGAGAGACGTCAGATCCGCTATAACGAGGTTATTTTCCGAGATGAACGACATAATGTCGCTCAATCTTTAATTAAAACTTTCGGTAGTCCTGAAAAAGTAATTGGACTGAAAGAATTCTTTTCAAAGAAAATCCTATAACTGTTTAGAAGGTAATAAAATGTTAAATTAATATTTATTCACAAGTAACAGACTTAGGTGGTAAATCTATACGAATGAATTATATTAAAGTGAACGTTTGTGATTTGAAACGCCAAAATTTAAGAGATATTTCAAAATGTATATAACGCCTAATGGTAAATTATCACCATCTTTAAAAATTATGTCTGTCTGAAAGTTTGGCCCGAATAGACTCAACGTAAGAGGTGTATTTATTAAGTTCCGTAGTTGTACAAATCTCACCTCAAATCAAATATCAAACTAAAACTAACTTAAAACATATCATTAAATACTAAAAATAAATTAACTTATAAATATAAACTTAAAAATAAACTACAAACTATACTATAAACTATATAAAAACTAAAACTAAATAAAAAAGGGAAAAATGCCTAAAGATAAGTTATTGGTACCAAACCACTGTCATTTACAGGGAACGTCCCCAAAAGGCTGGCGGCGTTACCACGTTGTATAGCAACGCTTAATCTTTGAGCAAAATAGACGCCAGCCTTCTGGTTGCGTGTGGCGTCTACCAGACGTTTGGCGACGTCACGGTAGACCTTTAGGGCGTTAGGACCCCACGGACTCAGAGTTTCCACCCCAAATGCCGCAAATGTATAACCATTGCCAATGGTGGCATATTTGCGGCGTTTGAGGGCCTCCTGTTCGGCTGCAGCGGAACCGGCGGTAGTGCACGTACTAGAAATTTAGGCGCCGCCAGAGTGTCAACGCATGTAGCATCCCACACTAAAGGGCGGCCCATCTTCCAGGGAATCAGTGTCATCCCATCCGGTCTCTGGCCATTGTCGCGGCATAAGCCGTTTGGTTCCAAAATGGAAGATACCCCGGCGGTGACAAGAGCCCGGTGGATGATATCGTTGAGTGCCGCGTGTCGGGAAATTCTACGGGCGCTTCTACTGCAGGATAGTCCATGGTGTCCAAACGTTCCACTCAACGTATTTTGCCTTTTATAATTTGTTTTTCCTTACGAGATAAACTTTGGAATACAAATTTAGTTAAATTGAATAAAGAATTTAAAAGGTTAATTTAGAATATCTTCTGCTTTAACCTTCAGTGTAGACTTTTTTATGAGGGGAAATCCGTTTCAGTATTATCTACCGCGAGAGAAGCGCGCTGGGGAGAGTGGAATTTGTCACGTTGGGGTGGCACTAGCACCGCAAACAAGAAACGCTATTGCCATGCGATGTTCGGTTATACCCATTAAAACTCCTTGGTGTTTCCTCCTTTGCCTTATGCCAGGACTACAGGAAAGCTGAAGTTCGACCGACTCCGTGTGCCCCGACAGGCGGAGGCCCCTAGGGCCACATCCAGTGCCGGGGCGAAGCACGACCTCTGGCGTCGTCCCTGTTTGTCCAGTGTGGGGCGGCTAAACGTCTCATCTCCTGATAGGAGAGATGAGCGCGCCTAGAATACAACGCGCCCTCCTCTCGACGTCATTATTGGAGGGTGAGAACCGTTCCCCAGGGGAGTACACGGCGGCCGAAAGTCGAAATACACCCTCCGGCGCCGGCGCGTCCTCCTTTGGCGGGAGCGGAACAAGTTGGTGCGCTCATGGTCCCGCTCCACATCATGCTTAGCGAGAATTATGCACTCGTAAAAAGAGGAGACGACGTCCCATCCAGATTTGCTCCCGACCATGGCTGTACTACGGGCGGGGGGCGGGAGTGTCAAGCACTAACCCTGATACACAAATAGGCAGCCCCAACTTTTGTTCAAACTCCGTGCAAAATGTATAACTTAAATCTAAATTGTCTTTAAAGTTTAATTTATCTCCCTAATCACTAAATAATCAATTCTCTTAAAAAGTTTCAGTTTCCAAAGTATCTTTACAAAATCCCTAAGGCTAATAACTAAGTAAATTTTAACAAGCCTTAATAAAGAATAGAGCCTCTATCTCTCCCGTGTTAAGCTATTTACCTAATCATGATATTACCCGCGTCTCGCAGCTCTTGGAACAAAAGGAAAGTTACCTTGTTCCGAACTCACACTAATGTCATTTTTAATCCCTTAATTAAAAGTTTCTCCATGTAAAAAACAAGCTTGAGAGGCCGTGGGCTGTTTTTCATTTCATTTTGTTTCATATTTTCCTTCGTTGTGTAACGGAAAGTTAATTGGTCCAACTCGACTCGAAGTTGTAATTTGTTTTGCCTTTCTCTCGTACATCTGTTTATTACACAAGTCTGTTGTTTACCACTTTTTATAATTTCCATTAGAGCCTAACTGTAATTGAGAAGTTGAGACGGTATACATCATAATGTCTGTTCTATTCGACCAACTATGCTAGACATTCGTAACCAGACTGCACGTTACACAAAGCTGAGCAATAAAAGATTTTTGTATGAAAGAACCTATCACGTCCGGTTATACTAGAACTAGGTTATAACGTTTAGCTCTATCTATATCTGTATTATATAATTTAGACGTAAAAATTAGTAAATATTTTTAATATACTAAAACTAATTAATGTATCGTCATTATACCAGCCATAAAACTAAATCTAGTGATTAATCACAATGAAGTAAGGGTTAAATTTAAATGTACATATTCACTTTAATGGTATAATTAGGACAAAGATCTAATCCCTAACCTGATCAATTAACAATAAGCTTTGTCACATTTCTCAAGGCAACACACAATCAAGTAACACATTGTAATATAGGTACAATATAGTTACGTTAATGTATGGGACTCGAGTACATACGTACATACCTACGTGTTTGTAGTTAAATATGGATATTAGCTCCAAGTGGCAGTTAAACGTTTGCCTATTTCTGACGAGATAATTGTAAATTGTTTCACACAAATGAAATGTCACTTGGTAAATACACTCGGAAACAATCAATTTCGTTCACTAAGATTAATCTTAAGGTAAAATTATTATTTCAGTGCTAGCTTACTTAAATATTTAATAAATCTATATATATAAAAGAAAGTCGTGTTAGTTACACTATTTATATCTCAAGAACGGCTGTACCGATTTGGCTGAAAATTGGTTTGGACGTAGCTTAAAACCAGGAAACGGACATAGGATACTTTTTATCCCGTTGAAATCGGTATGTGGCGCTGAGATCGGGTTCTAGAATCCTCCTAATCACCTGGAGCGATTTTGGTGATTTTGTTTTTGTGTCATGAAACAAAGTCTTTTAGGAATTCAGAAAATATGGCGGTACGAAGTTCGCCGGGTCAGCTAGTATAATATAAACATTCTTCGACCAAAAAGTTTTGTGGATTTATTTATTAAAAATTAGTTAAACCCTTTCAGAAAGAGTTATTTACTTGTGCCGTTTGCTGTTGAAACGCTTGTACCGTGATTCCTGGGCCCAAGAGTCTCTACAAAGAGCTTTCAAAACGGCTCATCAACTTTTCAGGTGATTAAAGGGCTGGTGCCTACCTCGGATAACAGATCAGAATGGCAACCCAGCCAGGAAACGTAGCCAACTTTCTGGGCATCTTACGCATAGAAGACGGTGACCCTAGGTCACCGTCTTCTAATCATAGTCTTGAGGGTTTATAGGTAGTATACAATATAACTAAGTTTTCTTTTAATATTTTCTAAAGTTTTCGCGACTTGTTTACATAATAAAACTACATTTTAATGGTTTATTTTAATTTATTTGATTTTTAGATTAGGCTCCCATAGAGTAAATAATATACATAAACAAAATCAAAACTAAATAATTAAAATGAACAAGTTGGCGGTAGGCTAAATAAAACTTTACAATACTCCTTGACACTTGACATCTTTGTCTTCCGTGATCACGTCGGAATAATAAAAATCAAATAAATTACCACACTTAAAACCATTAAAACGTAGTTTTGTTAAGTTTTCTTTATGGAATTAGTTCAGTTGGTAAAGGTTTTAAAAATGTATAATAAATGTTAAAATCCTCCATGCCATACGTGCGGAAGATATGAAATGTATTTTCTTCCGCTGCTTTCCCAGGGCGCTACAATATTAGGCGCTTCAAATAGGTTGTAAACAGATATGTAAAGTTTTGACGAGGTTAGCAACAAATCGGTTCCCCTAGTGACAGTTGTCCATGGCCGTCGGTAGCTAATTGCTATCAGATGGAACGTCTGCCTATTTCACTTTAAGCAAACATAAAAACTAGTTTTTCAAATCATCCATACCTGGCTGTAGAAGAACTGGTCTAGATAAAATCGTTCCAGCCCTGTTCGAAGCTCTACATCGAAGTATAGCCCCACCAGCACTGCTGCCAGCGTCCAGGAGTGATCTGCGTGCTCCCATCACCAATCTTCCATCACTTAGTACATGTCTGTACAGAAATAGAAACATGTCTAAATCAGTAGGGTCTAAGTGGGTTTAATAAATCGAAATATTACATATGTAGTAAATCTATAACGTCTTTAATTATTAATAGTAAACGGCAAGACAAAAGTTGTGTATTTTGAAAAAGGACGTCAAACCAAAACATCCTATCCACCATTAAATATTCTATCTTTAGTTTTTTTATCAATAATAATGAATTCTTGAAAAAAATATAAACAATTAAAACTAATTAATTTTATCGAGCGGACTACCTTCATTCAAAAACGTGTCTCTCTTAACTTCGCCTTTTCTCCTTCTGATGTTTCGTCTTTCGAAAAATAAAAAGTCCGTTCTAATATATAATAGTTGCTAGAGCAAAGACGCCTTAGCTGTTTATAATGTGGAGTTTTCTGAGATGTGTAAAGTAAAGAGGTCATTTTTCTAAGTGTTTTAAACGAATGGAAGTGTATCTATCCCTATTATATAGAATAAATTTTATAATTTTGAGAATCTAATTTATTTTGGCATGACCGCATCACCCTTGTATGTAAAACACCCAAACATCTAATGAGGCTATTATATTATTAGCCTTAGAGTGATTTGGAGGTGAGATACGCATTAGAAAAATAAGAATGAAAAAGGGTGAAAAATTGTTGGCATGGAACATAGCTAGTAAAAGAATGACAGTGCCATACTCATCCTCTGTAGAAGTGTAGACGCTATAAATCTACCCAGTCTAGCCTCCATGAGATATATCACGGCAAATAATAACATTGATGATAACACTTGAAATATTAAAAGGTTGCGAGGATAAATTCGCAGATGCTGTTAGAAACTACAAAAGTGCATTCCAAGTGCCACCAGACCCCGTGGCTACGTCAACGAGGCCTGCTATGATAGGATTGGTGTAGATACGGATCTAGTTACCTCACGCCTTGTTACCATCAAGATGTCTTGACGAGATGCAGATGGGCTCTTTAGCCCAGCTGCATCTCGTAGTCCTTTGACTAGCGCTCGAAGTCCCAGCCTGCCTATTTTTTACAGAGTAAGAGGAAGCAAGAAAACCCTTGTGAATGACACTTCAAAGAGATACTTTTCAAGATCAATTTGTTAGAGTCGACTCTTGTTGCCTTTAAAGATAGCTTCAAAAATTTACCTAACAAAACGATCTGTTTGATATTCAAAGGAAAGTTAACGCAAAGAAAAGTTGTTCATACAAGTGAAAATACCCTGAGAAGGAAAAGATAATGTCTATCGTCAAAAGTTAGTGAATTATCTCGTTTACGATACCTCAAAAGTTCGAGGGAAGTATCAAGAAACGGTCTCGCTCGTTAGATGGAAGTTAGATCGTATAAAAGTGTGCTACAAACTCGAATACCTACCGGTGTGGTCCCAGATGCCTAGCTGTGCGAGTAATGGAATTATAAAAAGAGAGAAACTTTCTGAAACACCGGTCGATACTTTTGCAAAGTTTTGAGTAGTACATACTTTATACATTATTTATAACTGTAAACATGCACTGGTGTAAGTATGGACTATGTAAATAAAACGCAATCTAAATAACGTAAATGCTTTACATGCTATCCTGACGATTCCAATACTTATGAATATATAGGTACTGTAGGCGACGCACACACATATATGGACGTGGATTATACTTGTATATATTTTGTGGGCTATAATAGAATATGTTTTGGCGGTTTTTGGGCGCGGCTCATTGTGTATTATAGTCGCGCAATTTTGCGTAAATATTTGTTGTTTTTTAAATTAAATAAAGGCAAGACGACAGGGTGCGCCACACGGTGCTATTGGCTCATTTTTAAAGAATCAGTGTCACGCGAGTCCCCGTTAGATGCAAACGCAACCGCTTACAAATTAATTTCTAAGCCGTGTACACACCCCCGAAGCCTGGCAGCCATATTTTTTCGGTGTTTTATTTAAATACTACCAGTATCCCCTACAGGTACTACTGTACCATTTATGCTAGATAGTTTTTATATTAATTGCGATCATTATATCTACGTTATAGCTACTCGTAATTTAACATATCCACCAAAAAGCTCATTCCATAGTACTCTTACATGATCCAATCTAAAGCTTAGAAAGTAATTTGGACGGTGTGAGTATTTTAAGAGAATAGCCAAGCATCTATAGTTAATGTCCAGTCTAGAAAATCTCTAAATTGACAACACTTTAAGGTAGGCACAAGGCACACTAACTCACATTTGCATTTGGCACATCCTAAAATTTGTTTCATAAGCAGATTAAGTCATACCTTAAGATTTGTATCTCTGGTAGTTCGTTACTACCAGAAACTACACTCCCAATAAACACGTTTTGAACATACGATTTAATTAAGTATAAAAACTTTTTATGCTAAGTAAGTGCGGAGGGTATATAATATATATATATATATATATATATATATATATATATATAAAGTAGCTGCCGCGGCATTTACGTTGATATACACACCGCTATGAATTTATTGAGGACAAACTCAGTCCGCTACTTCGGTTGAATGGCGCATAGACTTTATTTCATATTTTCAGAATACTGTATATTCAGAAGATATGATATAAAGTTTCAATGAAAATTATTTATAAGGTTTATTGAAATGAAATTCGTTTACGCCGTTTCAGATCTGATTCGAAACAACTTCCAGACGGACTGAAAAACATTAAAAACACGCCAGTTCACGTTAAAGTTTATAATATAATTTATGTTAAAATCATATACAAATACTCAATTTTATTAGTATAGACTTAGTTATGTAGAGCAAAATTAAAATGTCTTAGTAGAAGTTTCAATTTTAGGTGCTTCTTTTCTTTTAAAACATACAAGTATAATAAACCTAAGTATGTGTATTTATTATATACAAATTCGGTCTGACCAACCACATTAGGGCCTACAGGCGACGAAATAATGACATTTGAGGGGTCGCCGTTACCGAAATCGGTAAGGAGGACTATAGTCCTCCTTACCGATTTCGATAACTTAAATAAATACACATATATTATAATATATGTGTATTTATTTAAGTTATATCCTATGTAATGCTCTGTAAGACCTACATCTCCAGATTAATTTAAAATATTCTTTAAGTTAGGTTGCCTGGAAGAGATTGCTTTAAGCGATAAAGCCGCCTATTGTGTTTACCATGACAATATTGTGATCGTATTTTGGTTTATTTTTTGTAATGTTTATTTGGTGAGCAACAGAGTGTTGTCTATCTATCTATCTGTCTATCTAATAAATATAATCTTACCATAAACTCACCAAATCGGAAGTTGTAAACCTTGTTATCTAACACCTTAATTTGTGACTCGGCTTAGAGAAGGTCGTAAAAATAGCATCATAAAAAGAAACCGAATTACGTACGAGGTCGAGACCCCTGGAGATTTCACAAAACCTATATTAACAACTCAACAAGTTCTGTAATTCATAAATATTTTTTAGAAGGTAACGACGCAAGGTTCGAGTTATAAAAATACATAATGATATGAATATAGCCTGCTTACGAATTTCACACAACATATTTTATGTCAAACCTTTATGATCGAATTAGACTTCGAACATGTGGCGAAATTATTTTTTTTATTTTATTGCATGAGTTCAACAGACAGGCAGGCGGCCTGATGGAAAGTGGTTACCATCGCCTATGGACATTTTTAACTCTAATGCTCGGTTTCTGAGGATACCAGTTATGAGTTCAATAAAAATTGATTCCATAAAGTTAAGTAATAGATAAAGTTAGGTTAACTGTTAACCTACAACTAGTACTAAAACTCGCCACTAGATGGATCTATTTAAGGAGGAATATCTAATATTTATTTACATCAAACAGAAACGTCAACAACAAAACGTCAAACAAAAAATATGGAATAGATAAACGCCGAATAATGGTCAGTTAAGTTGGACTAGTTTAACTATCGTACGATGGTGTGTTCGGAAACGCAATTTTATAAGTTATTGAACCGATAGTGCTAACGAACAGATAAACTACAGTTAAAAGTACCTCAGAAACCGGGCATAAAAGCGCTACAAATCTGCTGCCGCTCTCTAAAGGGGGATCTAGAACCTAGCCACTGATGCCGGAACACAGCTCGAGGTTAGTATGGTGGCCTACTCTAGACCACGGGTGGTAGCCATCCAGACGGGCAAATACCCTACCATCTGGGTGTAGAATGTTTTGTCGCCTTTTACAACAGGCCACCCGACTGCAGAAAACTGTATTCTTTATCCATTCCTGCACGGATAAAAGCGATAAATAAAACCCGCTAGATTAATTTTATGAAATGTCGTAAAAACAAGTACACGTGAAAAGTAACGCCAAAATATTTGTAATTTATGCACTTTTTGCTACTCTATTGCGAAGCTAACAAGCCGACAGCCCACCTGATGGTCAGTGGTTACCATCGCTTATAGACGTTTGCAACACCAGGAGCGAAGCCAACGCGTTGCTAGCCGTTTAGGGTAGGATACAGGGGATGGGATAGGAAGAGGAGGAGTATGTTCGACTTACGTGCTAATACAATGAGTATACCTGGCTGTCTTTAAAATATATTCAAATACTAGGATATGCCCGCGACTTCGTCTACACTTGACTTGAAATTCCCACGGGATTCCAGACATAAAGTACCGCAGCTATCGTTTTAGTGAAAACTATGCCGGAATTAGCTATTTTTTATACACCCGAACAAGTACAAACCGCTCCCAGAAAACTTTCGGCGGGATTCCCAGGGTAAAAAGTAGCGCAGATTTTAAGTCTAAATATTTTCTGTCGATCAGCGAAAACCGCAACGAAATTGGCCCAGTAGTTTTTACAAGAATCTCGAACTCTAAAGCAAATTACATCGTTCTCTATCGTCTATATAGTCTATTCCAGTAATTTTTTTTTTTTTCAATGGACAGACACGGTAATATTTGAGAATTTTATAATATTATAGACTATATTCCACAGTTGTTGTCTGACAGAAAACAGACATAAGTTAACGACCAAGTCGATACCTAAATATATTGTCTTGCTATTACTACACTGCTATATATATTTTAATTTCCTCCACACAAAATCTTATATATAAAAATCAATTGCTGTTTGTTAATCTCGCTAAAACTGGAGAACGGCTGGACTGATTTGGCTAATTTGGTTGATTCTGAGGCGGTACGAAGTTGCCGGGTCAACTAGTCTTATATAAAAATCAATTATTGTTCGTTAGTCTTGCTAACGAGTACGGCTGGACTGATTTGGCTAATTTTGGTTTTGAATTATTTGTGGAAGTTCAGGGAAGGCTTAAAAGGTGAGTAAATATGAAAAAAATAAATATTCCGAGGCAGTACGAAGTTTGCCGGGTCAGCTAGTATTAAATAAAGATGGCATATAGAGATCGAAGAGGAGGAATGGGATAGAGGAGACTTGCACTGTTTTTTTATTATCAATTAAAGAGCTCATGACAAATGCTCTTTCGTTGGGCCTCCTGTGTACTGTTCTGCGTATTTTATTACGAATTGATAGTGCCTAGCAACGACTCTTTGGTGTATGTTTGAACACGCTTATCTCAGCAACTAGTACCGATTTCAAAAATGCTTTCACGATGATAAAAAAAAACAATTTACTGCTAGAGTTTTCCACACATAAGACATTATATTGAACCCGATTATAAAAAGTGTATACGCATATACCAAACTAGCTGTTGTCCACAACGTCCGCCGCATTTACACTTAATTAAATACAAATGAAACTTTACCTAACGGTGAATCAGACCCTTAACTTGATGAATAATGACTGCCAGTACAATTTTTATCCCCCATTTTACCACTTTCGAAATTCTTATAGACAAAATGTAGAGCTTATATTCCTCAAGATACAATCTATCTCCTTTTAATATTTTCTTAAAGTCCGTTCTTTAGTATAGTCGTGAAAAGGTAACGACCAGAATTATTTTCAATATATTATAGTGCATATGTCGACTTTTCGATAACCTATTCATTATCTAAGTCTAAGGTATACAGAACAAACAAATATTTAAATATAGTAAGTGAGTAGTAGTTTGCCCAAGATTATATAAACAGTGAATGTGACTTATTTCGGAAATTTATTTTTATATCAAACCCACAACAATTAGCCACAAAATTGAAAGGTTGTTAAAGGAAGATTTATTTAAAAATTATCGTCATTTCCCATAACAAAATTAAGGTACGTTATTAATATTTCAATACAAAGCGGCCCATCTCTCGCAGCAGTTATTATCCGTGTTATCTACAGATGCCTGCGATATTCGATCATTGCCAATTTTCCGCTGACATACACGTTCTATTGAACTTTGTGTTCATATTGACATGGAAATCTAATTTTCTGCTCGAATGTTTTCCCAAATACATATAATTACACGAGCCGATGGGACGTTGTTCGAAAGTCATTATATTATGCATTATGACGACGTACACACAACAGATAAAAAATAATTAATATTTAGTTTTGTCCCAACTTGATTTGATTCAATCAAAATCGACAGCTGGTGGGTGGTGATGGATATATGTGATGAACAATGAGAAATCGAAATCAATTTTAATTTTATTAACATTGTAAGTACTTATTTATTTTTTTACGAAAAATCTATAAACCGTATACTAAGAAGAAAAGTTTTACCTATATTTTTAGATACGTACACAAAACGTACAAATAAAAAAAATGAAAAAGAGGATTTTCAACAATAAATATATTTTTTAATTTGAACGTAGGATAAAAAAGAACTAAAACTCCATAGACTGTTTATGTATGAGTTGTTCTACAAATTGCTTACTAAATAAAATTATAAACAAAAGGCCTTTGTCGTTAAAAGCGATCTCGTTGAAGTATAGTGTATATGCAATAAATCAATTTGTTTGAGAGCAGCTACATTCCATGAAACAAATATTATGCATAAGTACAAGCCAGTCTCACTCGCGATTCGTATGCGTAAACTTCCCACTTGTTCGATATAGAGGATCATAGCAAAAAGTCATTTCCCTTCCCCAAATTAGTATCATATCCATTTCACGTTGATTGCACATTCTTTATCTAAAGCAGAATATCCGAGCAATTATCGAGGGACTTCTTATAATTATGTCGATAATGGAATGCCGAATAACGCTAAACGAAAATCTCGTCCCACTCGCAGCCCACTGCCTTTGTTACAACAGATTCCATTAGGGTTTAAACAATTGGTATTTTAACATCTGCTAACAGTGTTTGTCCATATCACAAGTGATATGGTGACAAAAGATACGACTTTTCAAAGCAACATTCATTGAAAAATACGTCATGCATTTGGAAACCGAATTGTACTGAGCAATTTTATTACTTATCATAAATTATATACTCTTCTCTATTATGTCCTTATGTAAGACATGTTTACAATTATTAGGCCAACACACGTGGCTTTACTTGGATTTGAGAATTAGCATACTTACTTGAAATTTGGTATTTTAACGGGAATGAACTTAAGAGACTTTTTAACGCTGAAATAGGTTAAATCCTGTAGGATACAAAACCGAAGTTGAGGTGAATAAAAACGGTAGATAGAAAGATGTAGTAATAAGGGGAGAGGGAAAAACGCACATAGTGTCCCAGTTTGTGTTTTTTATTTACAGCAGCTGTTATAGTTAAATAGATTTCCATTCCAAAATAGCAAATTATAAAATTTTAAAAGTGGTAGTCTTTTGTTTCTTATATTTTTTGTGCTTGTCTGTTTGTTCGGGATTCACACACAAACTACTGGACCAGTTTCAATGTGTTTTTCGCTGATTGGTAGTAAATTGTCGCACTTAAAATCTGCGATACTTTGTATCCCGAGAATCCTACGGTCATTTTCTTGGGATAGGTTTAAAGTCGAAAAAAAATTGATTCCGATGCAAAATGATCACTGATTGATGAAATTTTTAGTAAAAAAATTGTAGTTGTGTATACCTTTAGTAACATTACTTATCCTACTAAAAACTAAAATAAAACTAAAAAATCCAACCTCTGTTTTTATATTTAGCAAAATACCTGTAATCTTTGTTACCTGTACACAGTGGACAAAGTTGGCGGGCAAACGCTAGCGGAATATAATATCCTGAAGGCAAACCCCTTCTACCGTCATCCGCGTAGGGTACTTCTGTCAAAACTAATATTTACAATGAAACTAATATACACAAGCGACTGTCTTAAAATATTTTCGTATCATATGTAATGTTATTAGTAATTATATTTACATTTTGAATTTCAAGAAAAACAGTTCAAACTTAAATTCATGTAAACAAAATATAAACTAACAAAATTTTAGAATTAACGCTATTGAATACATATTTACTTTTTCTATAATGATTATGAACTCTTTTAAAAATAGAATTTTAAATTTGGACATAACAATAATGCTCCATCTGGGATAATGTAAGTGTTAGTGACTGTGGAAAAATCCGTTTTGTTTATAGCGTTAAAAGTGACGCTGTTAATGATTAGCTACATTAGTAGATATACATACGCTATCTGTCATTGTTTAACGTCATTAACAATTAATAACAATGTCGCGTCATAAATAACACATTAAACCCTTAACTACAGCTGCGTGACACAGTGATTAATACTAACATCATCTCAGATTGAGCAGGGATATTATAAAAATGACCACTGTTTCTCAAAAAAGTTTAATTTCCAATATTGTAAAATACCGTTTTATCGTAAAGTAAATTAGCCCGAGACGTGCTTTGACTATTTATCGCTGTTCGCGCTCGAATAAGTCAAGTACCGCAATAATAGTTCGTTTCATGCCCACTTTTTCCCTGTCACAAGCTAAGTAGGTACACAAGACATACATTTAAAAATCTTATAACAAATAAGAACTTGTCTATGCCTTCTTGGAAGGTGATAGGTTTGCTGCCTATTTCTTCCAGGTTTTATAGATTACAGGTTGAATCCTAGTTTGGGACTTTGGTACCTAACGGACTGCAAAGCGTAATCATTTTTCATTCTCAGTTATGTATTTATTTTATTAATTTAATAAAGAAGTCAACGATGATTATGCAGATTGTAGACACCATAAACGGTTTTATAGCAAAGAGTCTTGACCGTTGGCTAGAGAGGCTCTAACTAGGATGCTGGGTGAAATGGGTGGGTGAGACTTGTCGCAGAATTTTTAGTATGTCATTATTGCGACGGTAACAATATTTTTTGTTTGTTACAACTCCATTAATTCTTTTAAAAGTAATTGTAATACAACTTCTATATGTATTTTTTAAAGAGCTTGATATGATAAATAATTAGGAAGAAAAAAAAATGTCTGCTACACCTGTTGGTCAGAAGTTTCTTGCCGCTTCTTCTCCTTTAAACTGCGATAGAACGTTACGAAGCGGTGTACATAGAATAGGAAGTAGATTTCAATTTTGACTTATATGTATGACCTTCGAAAGGTGTTCTCCAGTGGAACTTATTTTCAATAGAAACACACCAAGAACATCGGACACAACAAGAATAGGTTCCTGTCTCTGGATCCCAAGCCACCGCTAGCTTGGACCCCAGGCCCCGCTGCTGATGCAACTCAAGATTTTGTACTTCTTTAGTTTAGCACTCCCAGCTTCTTGGAGGCAAATTTTGCCTTGCCTTCAGGATGGCTTCTGAACTGCACATCGTTCGCGATATCGACACGGAGGATCCCAATACTCTTGAAGGTGGTAAGAAGAGTTTCTTGGAACTGAAGCGCTTGATCGAATGGAGTTTTTTTTGGCAGAGAATACGCAAACAACAAAGTTTTATGTCCCCCAATCAGACTTTCTAAGAAAACTACTTCAGACACAAGTCTAACCCAACTTTCCTCTACGAATGATCGAAAGACGACCAGAGTACTGCACATTGTCAGTGCTGTCATCCGCATGAAAATTAATGTTGCGATCGATAGATAGATAAACAGGACAGGAAGGACTGAAATGAAGATTTCATAAGGGTTCTGTTTTTGCCAAAATGGCTACAGATCTCGAGAAACGAAACAACAAAATACGGTGAAAGAATGCTCTCGCTACTTGAGTCGAGAAACGGTCCAAGTGCGGTCTGGAATATTTATTAATCATCATTTCTCACAATGATGCTTCAGTCAGTTACGGTCTTGTTGCGTCTTAATGGCGCATCTGAGTGACTCGAGTTTATCATACATCTGACAATAAAAGGTTGTGGAGCGCTATAGCCCACGGGTAATGTGTTGGTTCGATAATTATGAACTGTATTGAGAGATATGACCTAGATCCTTCTACTAAAAAGCAGAAGCTCCAACCTTGAGATCCGCCCTCTCCTGGCTTGGTCCAGATTGTACACAGGCTGTTCCTGTGGCACTAAATTCCACTTTGGAGCTAACACTTTGTACAAATTTTAAGTACGCCAAATGTTCTTGGCACGGCCAATAGTCACAAAGACTTGAGAGAGTCTTATCCAAGAAAATAATGAGCGCACGGCGCGGTGTTTCTCCTCAAACGTTGACAGCGACATAATGTCCAAAGCGCTGCCCTTACCCTGCTTTATGTTAACCGTCACCTCACACAGAAAGAGGGTGGACAGCAAAGTTCATGGAGCGATGTTCTATGACTTCACTAGGCAAGAACCGAACAAAGATGCTGAAAGGTTTTGTAATCCACTCAAGGTTGATTGCACTTAGTTCGGATTGTCTATCTGAATTTATTACATCGATACCACAGTGGGTAAAGCTGTAATTAACACAGTACAATAGTCATATTATATGGATGTCCAATAAACACTTTTAATGTAAAGATGAAATTGCATTTCTGTTAGGTATATATATCTGGTACTGTTAGAATTATAAGAAACGAACAATGGAGTTATACCATGGTTATACATATTTCCCGCGCACATTTTCATAGCCATGATATGGCATCCCCACCCTATGGTACTCATGACCATGCGCAAAACCTTATGTATATATAATAGAATAGAATATACTTTATTGTACAAAAATGCTACATAAAATCAAGAACATTAATATACAAGTACAACCGGCGGTGTTATCGCCCATGGCGATTTCTTCCAAACAACCTTTGGATGGAGTATAGGAAATATAACAAAAGTCGGTAGTTGCTAAACCAGTACTCGTACAATAATTTAGTTAATTAATAAATAAATAGCAATATATATGATAATATATATACAATATACATAAATAAATACACATAATATACTATATACATACAAAACTAAACAATAACACTATAGCTTGAGGTAGTAATCTTTAACTAATCTGTTAAAAGAAGGTAATGATTGTGTCTGCTTGATATTTAGTGGTAGTGCATTCGAGAGTTGAATTGGCCTGGACGATAAAAGACTTGTTGCAAAAACTTGTTCTGTTGACAGGCGTTTTTAGTTTCAAATTCTCTGACAATCTAAAGAATCTTGAATCACTGTAATTAAGGAACTGAAAGCGTTCCTTGAGATAATCAGGGGACTTGGGATTAAACAAAATGTTGTGATGAAGAGACAGGATATGCGCATTCCGGCTAAGGCGGTGGGAAGCCACTTGAGTTTAATGCGAAATTCAGATATATGATCATATTTGCGTAGGCCAAATATGAAACGAATGCAAAAGTTTTGAAGCCGCTCAAGTATATATACCAAAATTAATTGAAAACATATTTCGACATATTGTGCGCGTTTCACTAATTTAAGTAACAAAATAGTAAAAGTTAAATTACAGAAAGTTCTATGCCGCATAAGACATACATACGCAATAAATAAATAATAATAATAATTAAATGTTTAAATACAATAGTTGTGACATAAGATTTCTCTACTAACAGAGTAAGTACAACATCATAACATCTAGAAAGTTCTTAACTCGATACAAAGCTACATTGAATATGTTTGTAAGTCTTTACTCAAAGTTCGAGTAAATACAAGTTCGATTGTAGCCCGGTTCCTATATCTTATCGACGATTCATTTGCCCTACTATCGATTGAAATTTGACATAAACTCCATGCAAGTGATGTGAAAATGCAGCCAATGCGACGGTAAGGTAAGTGAATAAATAGTAAGACATAGGAACCGGCCATGTGTCAGTTTATTAGCTACTGTAGGTAGTATCAAGATCTATCTAGAAAGTTTTCATTTCAGGGATAAAGCCTTTTATACTTATTTTCCAAATATCAAACTCCATTCCTGAGAGAAATTTAAATTAATAATTGCCAATGGTAAATTGTCGTTTCCAATCTAATTTATTCCTGCTATGGTTTATCTAGGAGATATCGCTTTTTAGCGATAAGACCTCCCTTTGTATATATGCTGTTACATTTATTTAGTTGCATAGTTGTTGTCGTGTTTCGTTTCAAGGTTAATAATTAATTTTACGTACCCTCTTATTTTTAAGATACAATCGGTCATTGCCTTAATTGAATAATAATGTAATATTTTTATTTATTCCGTGATTAGCGCCTGTTTTGTATAGAGTAGTTGTCTATAATCTACCATAATTTTATGTAATAATATTTATCCCTAATATGTGGTAATTGTGTAGATTACAATTCAAAATCTCTCAATCGTATATAGATACATTTTATTTTCATGTTGGCAGACGCGATAGATTTTTTTACTGTGTTTGATTTATTTTATTACATGTAAAACTTTAAATATAACATTTGATACAAAATATTGTCTAAAATTTCCAAACAATAACGTATTAAATTCTTGTCATTCATAACCTTTTTAATTAAAATAGTTTATCGATGACTTCAATCCGCTGTCGGTTGTGCTAATTTGCTAAATTTCTTATACTGTAAAATTGTTGGAGGGATGGCGAGGTATTCTAAAAATGTTTGTCGAATGTGTATAGCAGTAGATGAAACGTGCTTACACGGTAAGTTTCTCTGATTATAAGTATTGTCACCAGTTGCTGTTATTTTATTACCATAACCCTTCTGAGTTGTTGCAAGTATTACAATACAGTTAAAATAGTAACTACTACTAGTCTTGAAGTTTTTTTGTAATGGTGTACATTAAAGAGATACCTATTACTTTTCAACCAACTCATTCTCTGAACACATTTACTACAGAGCAACAGATAAAAAGTTTCAAAACTATAAATACGCACTTAAATCCATCAGTACCCAATTTTAATCTTTGACAGTCCTTTAATGTAGATTCTACTTAAAGTAGAATTGAGATTTCCAGGACATCCACAGTCATCGTTAAAAAACATTCAAACTACCAACGATTGGTACGAAATAAAAAAACAATAGACTCGTAATATACAAACAGATACTCGTCCTTAAATATGTAAAACCTTCAATAACTTTATCTTAACTTTAAATGTCCTTTCGACAAAGTTCCTTAGAAAGTTACACTGGAATACTCTTATACAAGGACTTATTAAAAATACAAAACTTCAAGTCGCTTGCTGTTGGTCATTAGGCTCTCGAAGAGTAAAAACTTTGGAGCACCCGGCGCTTGCTTTAATGTAAATTTTTCCATAAACATTTAAACTCGAATTCATTAATGGAAGTCCGTATTTTACTTTAACGAGTTCTGCCAATATAATCCAACGACCTAATTATATTTATTTAGATCGGTGATCGTATTATATAATTGAATTCTATTTCTCATATCGAGTCGGTAATTTTGAGGAACTTTGAAAATTGTACCCATTACTGTAAAATTGAGAAATAGAGTCAAGGTTGTATAAACATGTAATGAGGAGGGAAAAAAATAATGTCCTAAAAAGTTCAACAAGAAGGTTAATGGAATCAAGAATAAAGATGTGCCAAAAGGGACTGTATGAAGTATAACTCAAGAATGTGTAGTGTGAGAGAAAACGTATGCCAGAATAGACAAGTATGAAAGCAAATACAAAAAGCTGAACCGGAATGATTGGCAAAAATAATAGTAAAAAGAGGGTAGGTAATCTAATACAATACTACGGTAATGCTAATTTCGCAAAATGGAGTTCTTTCTAGGATTTGACTTGCGCAAAAATAGTATTTCTGTGTTTTGTAAGATATAAATTATCAATTAAAATTATCCTGCAGTTATCAAAAGAACTTCTAATAAATATAACTAAAATCGAAGCATATGTTTGCTTGCAGCACATACATACATTTTTAATTACAAAACTGTATTATTATGCACTAGAGTTTACCCCGCGGCTGCGCCACGGGCCGACCTCTGGTGCTTGCCTCTTGTTTAAAGAGGTTACAATGAACCTGCATTGTGTAAAATTTTTATGTTGCTGCTATTTGCCCCGGAAGATGCACTTCATTTTATATCGCAAACTATCCCATCTCCCGGATGAAAAGTATCTATGCCAATTTTCGGTCGACCGACCACACTGACGATATCGACCACACCGACCACACCGACCACTTCGACGACATCGACCAAATCGACCACACCGACCACACCGACCACAACAACTACATGGACCACATCGACCACATCGACCACACCGACCACATGACGAAAATGGCAAATCACAAAATAAAAACCTATCCTACTTTCTGGGACAATCTTTACATAAATCTATTCCCAAACTTATCCCATTATCCGGGATGAAGAGTATCCCTTGTCCACCCCCGGTATTAAAATTACATATGTACCGAATTTCAGCCAAATCGGTCCAGTAGTTTTTCCGTGAAAACGGAACAGACTGACAGACAGGCAGACAGATGTGGTCGATGTGGTCGATGTGATGAATTTGGTCGATGTGGTCGATGTAATGGATGTGGTTGATTTGGTCATTGTCGATTTTGGTCATGTATATATGTAGTTTTAATACCGAAAATTGATATAGATACTTTTGATCCGGGAGATGGGATAGTTTGCGATATAAAATAAAGTGAATCGTCCGGGGCAAATACCAGTAAAATAAAAATTTAATACAATGTAACCTGTTTAAGCGAGAGGCACGCGCTGAAGGTTTACCCGCGGCGCAGCCGCGAGGTTAACTCTAGTTTTAGATAAAAATAGCTGGTACCTGTTATTCTGTTAATATTAGTTCAGTTATAATCCCTTCACTAACGATAATAGATATAATCTGAATATTATTCCGACAAAAGCCGATTTGTATTAATACAAAATATAATATGGAGAATTTAATATAATCAGCCATTTCTTACCGTATTAGGGAAGTTATTAAGTAACCAAACTTCCTCAATTAAACAACCCGCCTTGAAATATTCGCTTCATAGTGGTAAATTATAATAAAGAGAATTTGCCGGGTGTTCACAGTAAATATTAACTTGCTCGCTCTCGTATCGTTTTCTTGTAAAATATTGGTGAAGTTACAGTAGTTTATTTAATGGAGTCGTCGTCGACTTTGCTCGTACTTTCTGAACACTCAATACCAAACTAATCGAAGGACCGATTCGAAACGACATTAAATTTTTCAGTTAGAACGTCTAAAAAAGGAAATTGTAACATTAAATCAATTTTTCATATTATTATATCTTCGCATGTACTGATTTACGTGCGCTGTTAGGCAATACAGAGACTTTTTTAGCTTTTTTAGAAAGTACGATTCAGAGCTAGGTAAAAAAAAAGGAATTGTTAATACAATTACAAAGAGAAACGATATTTCGAAAAAAAGTAAGAAAAAACGTATCAAAGAAGCACAAATAGAATACAACCATGTGATACTCTATGTACGTCGAAAAGGCAAACCGGAGAGTAAATATTATTTTGTAAAAAAAATATTATCTCTTCAAACTACAACATAATTACACTGACTGTTGTACAATCGAATCGATGTTAATAGATTTTATTTCAAGCATATAATTCCAAGATACATAGTATTGTTTATAAAAGTTTACCCGAGATCCGAAGATATATAATATTCACCAAATTGCATATATTACGTATATTGCGCCACCATGTTATATACAGCCCTGATTTAGTTTTCTTCAATTTAGTATAATTGCTAGGTTTCAATATATGTAATACTAGTATCGCCATTGTTTTACACTCTATTACTGGTTATAATTGTAGTACATGAAAGTGTGAAGGTTAAAATGATCTGAGTAACATCCATAATTATATTATGAAAATGTGACGACTACTTACCGCAAGCCTGGTATTGTAGTGAGCAGTTGTCCTTCAGACGTGATCCAATGCAGATCGGGGGTGGGGTGTCCAGCAGCTCGGCAAGTTGCGTAGGCGCCTTTCGTTGTTGGCCATAACAAACGTGACGGAGGTTCTACTACGAAGTGCGGTCTTTTATCGCTCGATCTTGCCTCCACGATGACTATGGAAATCCATAGTAAGGTGCAGCCTGTAATGGTATTCTAAATTAATTTATTGCTTTTGTTATCAGCAGGATGTCAATAATTGTAATCTATACTATCTATACTAATATTATAAAGAGCTAAAGTTAGTGAATTTCGATGTTCGAGGTAATCTCCGGTACTATTAACCCGATTTTGAAAATTCTTTCACCGTAGAAAGCTGCATTATTCCCGACTGATATAGGCTATATTTGATTATGATTAACAAAGTAAAAATGTTTTACGTCCGGCGATGTGGGCACGGGAACGCCTGTCAAATATGTTATAGCAATAACCTTCCACGCAAAGATTGCACACATCCTCGTACGAGGCACTGCGAATACTTTCTGCGTTTATGAATTAATTGAAGGTTATAAAACCTTGATATGCGTGGATGTATGTGTATATTTAATGGCGCTCAGTGAAGTGGGCACGGGTCAGCTACTATAATAAATAAATAAATAATAATCTATATATTAATACGTGAAGCAAAAACTTTGTACTTCTTTTACGAAAATTGCGCGGACGGAGGAATATGAAATTTCGCACACATAAAGTTTATATAGAGAACAAGCGACGAGTGATAATATTTTTTTTTTAATTATGCATATAAATACATTAAATCAATAAAAAAAACATTACACACACTACCATGTATTTGACACACACACGCATATACTATACTCTTTTGTTTATTGTTCAAGTCAAATTAACAGTGTAGCCTCGGCAAAAAACTGTGATTCTAGAAGTATTATAGTCTTTGACATTAATTATTATGTTCGAATTTCGAGCACGGGCGACCACTAGTAAATAAATAAATTTACAAATAAACACACATATCCCAAAATTAAGGAAGTTACGGTTGTGTTATGGGTAACATAGAACGGCCTACTTGGGGGCCGATCTCAGACACCGAGACCACAACGGAAAAAAATCGTTTCCGAAATTTACCATAGCAGGAATCGAACCCGGAGCCTCTGCGTTACGGTGAGATAAGCCGGCAAAGGCTTCGCTCAACCACAGAATATATCTTCGATATATAAATTTTATTTTTTTAAATGTAGGTACCTTAGATTTCTACACATAACGGTATAATTGTCTATATGATCAAGTTTCTATAAACGTAAACCAATAGTATATATTCTTATTTATATATTGTTTACAAGTGATAGACCTTTATTTATAAGTGATATCCAACAATATACAAACATGATATAATATTGCCCCCATGAGAAACAGGCGTGATAATATGCATGTATGTATGTAAAAATTGACATTGTGTACCAAGATTTAGTTTCATATCGTTCATAGCGAACCATAACATAAATCAAGTTGAATGTGCGTCTATCGTACGAACGGACGGCTTATTTACTGCCTCGCAAACATTACACAATGCCGCGAAACTCGTCCCGAAGGTTGCACGCCCTAATTTCATGTTTTCAAAAAAACGGAGCCCAAAAATAAACTAAAATACTGTTTTGTAATGAAATACAATTAATTACAGGTAAATTATGTTTTTTAATCATTTTGTATAAGTATACGTCGTCGATAGAAAAATGCAGCGTTTTAAATATTTTTTTTATAAATATACCAATTAGAACTATATAATTATATTTCGTTGGTATTTCCTTTGAAATAGGATGGCCCATAGCCACATTTTTTCTATAAATTTACATATAAATAACGACTATATTATATATATAGTCCTAATATATGCAACATAAATAAACACTTCCAAGAATAACCAATCGACATGTTATAATTAAGGGTAGAAATACAGGGTTTGTCGGCAAAAATAGTTTACCTGGTAACACTACACATGGAAAGCCAACAGGGATTTTTAAAGTTAAATTTTCACGCGAGCGTCGAAATTTAAATTTATGTCGACTAAATTATGCCCGCTTTAATATAACGCATACCGACCTGATTATTTATGCATCCAGTATATGCCATTCCTGTTTAATTTGTTATTTAAACCGGGGATTACTTTGGACTTAGGCGGCATGCGTTAAAATATTGGGATGTGCATGTTTAAATAAATTCTATTTGATACTTGCTAATCCGACAGACGTTGTCCTATCCGAATTTTGTAGCCGTTTTTGGAATTTGTATCAAGCTAACTTCTGAAAATGTGTAAACAAAATAAGAAAAGAAAAAAAAAATTGGCTATGAAATCCCAAAATTTATACCTTATTTAGTGGTAAATAGCTCATATCGCAAAAACTATTCAGCGGATATCCTTGAAACGGGCTATCGTTGAATTTTTTAGCTTATCTTGATTTTTTTCAGAATTTTCCACTTCGTAGTTCAAAGCGTTATAGAGGAGATATATTTTTTAAGGCTTTTGAATCTAATATAACGTCATAATATATTCACCTAAAAAGCCGTTAAAAATACTATTATCATTTTTCGAGATCTGACGAGTGATTAACAACACAACCTGTGTTCAGTGAAAATAGATTCAACCCTCAATCACATGTATGGCGGCTATGCTGAATATTTATAACTATTATAACTTTCGTGATAATACAATTCTGCAGATCTCTACTAAGGGCCGATATTTTTTATAACCACATAGGTAGAACTTATTCATACAATAAAATATTATGAAAAAAATTAAAACAGTTCACTTGTTTAACCGACTTCCAAAAGGAGGAGGTTCTTAATTCGCCTGTTTTTTTTTGTATGTGTGTTACACGATTTCTCCGACAATTATGTACCGATTTTCAAAGTTTTTCTTTATTCGAAAGAGTACACTCCCGAGGTAGTCCCTGCGCCACCAAATCGGTATCTGATGAGCGGATCCCAAGCAAATCGAGAGCAAGCCTTTTTGAAGAGCGCTGAGCAACCTAAATTGTATGACAGGGCGACTTGTATACGCGTGTGTTAGTATTACAATTACTACAGGCGCTTAAAATATTATTTCTAAAGCTATTCAAGTTCAAGCAACTAAAAAGTAGGAAATATATTTTTTTAACAAAAACAACTTCAAACTAAAAAACAACAAAATTGCAATATGTCGGTGCATTTTGCAATTTTGTTGATGTTTTTTTATGTTTTACATGGCACCGACTTTAAGATGTTGTAGAAAATATTTATTTTCTGCTTTTTAGTTTAAAGGCGGTTTTGTTTTTGTTAATATATCATCGAAGTCTATATGTTATATGGATGAAATTTAAAGCGGTTGATAGACGTGCGGGCAAGGGCGCTTATTTGTAGTTCAACGACTTTGTTCGCATCTGAGAGTTCGCGTATTTATGATGATAGACGGGTGGAAAGGCTCGCCGAGCCGGTAGGTACGCGTACTTACCTTGACAAAAACACCAGTCTGTATGGCACTACAAAGTTATATAGTGATACAGATAAACAAATAACGATTAGGTGGATGACCGCTATACATGTCACTAAGGGTTGAAATGATTTTTTTTCAATAAACATGATCTTGTGAGGTATCGTTAATCATATTTTGAAAAACATGACACGTTCCATTATGACTTTTTATGGATATAGGCGGCGAAGAATTAGGTCTCAAAAACGTAAAAATTTTAACAAACCCTCGCCCGTTAACTGAAAAAATTTGAGGTGATAGAACCTAAAAAATACTTTCAACGCGAATTAGTATGAACTATATTCATTGTAAAGTTTTTGATATATGAGGTATTAATAGGAGACGTGTGTCACCTGAACAGAATCCGTAGTTGTTCGCGGACTGGTAAGCACTTACTCAAGTTATTAATAAAAACCAAAAGGATTATATTAAAGTTTATATATTCTGTCAAACACTTGCCCCGTTCTTACTATCTTAAATTGTTAAACGATGTGTAAATAAACATCTAACTCAACCGAGCTAGGTTCCTCCTGGAGGTATGGGGTTCTTGTAGTAATTAGTTGACTGTTCTAATTGTATAAGCTTTATTTCGACCACGGTACAGATATTATACGCGACAAAGGTAAACGATGTATGGTTTATTGGTATGCGTCAGAGTCGTTGGACGATGTAAGGCGGGCTGCCTGTGTGATTGCCGTGTTGGCGGCTCCTCTCCTAGCAGCCTCTCTGCTAGGAGGGGAGCCGCCAACAATTAGCATTAGCATTAATAATTATACAAACCCGTTTCCGAGCAACTAAAAAAATCTATCGAATTTGGGCAACAAGAAAAAGGACTACATGTATGTCAAGTGAATTAATGGCGTGAATCTATTTACCATGCTACTAAAATTTGCTGATAATCAATATATTGTAAAAGTTAGGCAAGAATGGTTACCTAATCCGAAATCATAATGAAAACTCTAGTATCTAGTAATCTATAGTTTTTTTTATTTATTTAAAATATTGTACGGTTCAACGTACAGCGTTTTGCTGACGCTGCGGCTTACTTTAGACTACTTTAATATTACAACATTAGTATAAATAATGCTCACAAATACTTTGTAATTGAGTTGCTAACAAGTTGCAATCAAGTCGCTACGAATTGCTATTAGTCGTAACATACGACTTTAACTACCACTAAATTGAACCCAGGGATCAGCACCCAAGCCCAAGTACTACGAGAATAAATTCCTGAAAGCAACAAGGTGTATTTTATTCATCCTACTACAAGAAAGCACCAGCACTCCACCAACTACTGCCAGCATTTACCACTACAACCAAGAGCAAGTGTACAAACTGTACAAATATTCAACCAAAATTATTTATATTTTAATTCAAGTTGCCTTTAGCTATATACCTATGCTATAATGCTGTGATAAATAATACAAAAATACAATTTTGTGTAAGTTTAGCGCATGTTTAATTTAATCGTTCCTATCATTGCCCAGTTCATTATGACCATGTCGCGGATACCTGAGAAAATAATATCGGTACAGAATAAAGTACCCATTACAAATTAAAAAACATATACATTACTAGGTATAATCATCATTATAGGCCTTAAATTTGAACAAAAATAATCCCGACGTCCTGTACCTGTATATCTTTATTATCTTTATCAAATATATATTATTATTATATTTATCAATAGCAAACCTTTCATTGTAAAATAATTCCAATTATCACCCAACAGCAATCAGTCAAAACACCCAACATGTTCATTGCTCCGAATCATGGGAATCAAAAACCACATAATTCGTCAAATCACTGCAGTTCCACTATCATTTGATTTAGAAAATTGTTCCTTGCCTCGTTTATTTTTTTATACTTTCGTTGAAAGTTTTCCCTCCAAAAGCTCGGAGGAAAGCAACGCGTGCGTCCCCGACGACGTTCACACGCGGACTGATGTCCTGAAACTACCTTATACATGTATAACTATGAAGTTGCAAAGGTTCACTACCCGTGCGCTGTGCCTGAGGCGGCGCCCAACTTAATAGCAACTTAAGTTTGATTTTATGTGAGAGCCGGAACGTCTCTGCGGTCAATTGTGGGTGTCCAATAGGTTACGACTTCAGAATAATTAAGCGGACTAACTAGATCCTTTTGCACCACACATTTTCGATTGTTTGCGTAAGGTCGGCATTAGATGGAGAGGGTTTCCGTGTTCGTAATTTGGGAGCTTTATCCGTATCATATTACCAGGCTAACGAGTAACTACCGGAATGTTTCATTCAAGTATTACGTTATATCCTTAGCTTACTGAAAGAACTCATTAATGGCCGGTTCCTATATCTTACTATTCATTCACTTGCCTTACCATCAGTTCAATTTTTACATTACTTGTATAGAGCTTATGTCAAATTTTAACCGATAGTAAGGCAAATAAACGGTCGGTAAGATAAAGAAACCGGCCATATAATTATACCGTACCTAGAAAGCCTAAAGGACTTGTATTTACAGATCTGTTTTAGGATTTCGCTATCTAATGTCAGGAATATTTACAGTCGAGATAATGTTAGTGACTTTCAGGCATGTAGTCAAGGATTTAATGCGTTATTTGCGATACGACATTGTTAACAACGTTAAATATTGACAGATAACTAATGTACCAGTATATATAGATAGATATAACACTTTATTGTTCACCAAAACACGAATTACAAAAATGCACAACAAGTCAGTAGTTACATACAGTCTACTCTCGATAATTTGACACTCGTTAATTGGAATCTCTCGATAATTTGAAATTTTTTTCCGGTCCCTTGAAAAATACTCGATAAATTGAATAAAATCAATGTTAATTGGTCCCTTCGGTAATTTGAAGTTAAAGGAACATCATCTTGCTCGTAAACATGCGATAATTTGAAGTCCGGGCTTTCCTACTCTTTATAATTTGAAGCGTTTATCATGCACATACTGTAGTTTGTTTACATACATGTACAGACTTGTCAATTGTTTACATAAATGAGATATGAGTAAGTTCGCATTCCAGTCTTCTTTCAAACGTTATTGAGTCATGTTAATGTTTGATTTGTGCTATTAAAATGAATCCAAGAAAGAACAAATGTCTTTCCATAAGTTCCATAAGTAAACCCTTGTTATTTTGAACTCTTGATAATTTGAAATTTATCTGGTCCCTTGAGTTTCAAATTATCGAGAGTCGACTGTACTAGGTAAACAAGACGGTCTTATCGCTAAAAGCGATCTCTTCCAGGCAACCTGGTGCACTGAAAGGAAATTCTTAACTTGTCTAATTAATACAAATTAATGAAAAAAGAAAAATAAAATGGAAAAAAAATAATGACATACATGGACAGCAGATTACATTTAAGATGGAGTAAACTAATGTAACTATACATTAACAGCATTATGTTTTAACGCCATAAATAAAATGCATTTGCCCACAGTCACTAACACTAACGCATGTGGAATAGGGCTATAAGGCTAAATAAATTAGGCGAGTGCTTAGTACCTAGTCGAAACGATCCTATCCGTGCAGGAACGAAGAAAGAATACAATTTCCTGCGGCCGGGCGGCATGTCGTAAGAGGCGATAAAACAACCCACAGCCAGGTGGTAGGGCATTTGCCCGACTGGATGGCTACCGCCCCTGGTCTAAAGTAATGCGCCATAACAACCTTGAGTTGTGTTCCGGCATTAGTGACCAAGTTCCAGTCTCACTTAAGAGAGCAGCAGCGTATTTGGAGCACCTTTGGTGTTGCAAATGTCCATAGGCGATGGTAACCGCTTTCCATCAAGTGGGCCGTCTACCTGTCTGCTGAACTCCTGCAATAAAAAAACGATGCCCTCGTGTTTTTATAATTTGGCTTCGGAACAAACAAAAAGGATTTAATCCAAATATCCCATATCTCAAAAATTCCTTAAACGGTTATTGGTCAAAATTATGTTTTTAATTTCTTTTAAACTTTATTAACCTGATTTTTTCAGAATTTCATAATTGCAGAGGGGTGATGCAATTTTCATGACTGCAAGCTTAAGCCTTAAAGCTCTCCACTTATTCACTTCATTGAAAATGTAATTAATTAACATCGCCATGCTTTTTGTGATACCATCTACACAGAAAGATAAAAATTCAGCCCTTATTTCGATCATGGCGGCCCTCCCTTAACTATATTACTGTCAATTTTTATCCATGTACATCCGGAATTTTCCAAAAAAAGGACTGCCATACAAAGAGAGACTAATAGCTTAATATGACGATTAGATAAGGATTTAGTTTTGCTGAAATTGTTACGGAACCCTAAAGTAGAGCAATATTTTCTAATCATCATTACTTTACAAGTTAGTTCATGCAAGTATAAAAAATAATATTGAGTTCATTACAATTTTTTGTTTCAAAAACCTTGTTTAAAGGTTTATAGGGTCAAACAAATCTAAATCAATTTATTAGGTTTTAGATGTAAACAGAACAACTTTATTATCAGACTAGACCTGCCGTCCTGTCAATGTTCCTTCAAGAGTAAAATTATTGAGGAGACTGATTACCAACAGTTTATAATTAAAGTACCTACTGCTCTAACTTACGCTTGTACAATTACGTTGTTCGAAGATTTTTGGAACGTGCCGAGGTCCCCTAGGGCATTAATTTGTCGGACCCCGACTTACTTTATTACCTAAAGATTTCACAGATATTTATGATGCTAACGATAATATAATTCATTGAGAATTCATAAAGATATTCAAGACCTACAAAGCTGTGAATTAGATTTGAATATGTTACCTTTTGATTACACACACACACACACACACACACACACACACACACACACACACACACACACACACACACACACACACACACACACACACACACACACACACACACACACACACACACACACACACACACACACACACACACACACACACACACACACACACACACACACACACACACACAGCTGTATAGCAGCAAACGTGTTGCTTTTATATGTTCAACTAACTAAAAGTTGATCGGAATATTAAAAAAATGGACGAGCTAATTTTTCTTTTTAAATAGGTTCTGCACGATATCTAGCCGGTGTCAAGTATGACATCTTCAAACAAGAGTCTCAGCTAAATAGTAGGTATTTCTTTGCCTAGCACCAAGCAAGGGAATTCTTGTAGCAGTTTGACAAGGCACAATTGAGAATTCCACAAAAACGCAAAATCTTCGTTAAAAACAATCAATGTTCTAGATTCTAGAACGATTGTTCACTTCCAATATTGTACCTTTTTTGAAAACAAAACTGTATAACAAAAAAATTACCCTAAACTTTGTAAAATACTTGCGAAATGTAATACTTATGGATATTGAATACAAGTTATTATGAAATATTATTTAACGTTTAATAATTCCCAATATCCAATAATGCCCAAGGCGAAATTATATGTTTTTATTAAAATAAAACTATCCTGTCCAAATTCCACCAAAAGTAGTATTATCATTATACTTTCACCTTTACATAGATACCTAAGAAACAGGCACGATCATCGAGCAAAAAACCTCCCCGTCAAACGTGTTTGCACAATGATATATATATGCCTGTACAGTTATAATTTAAATATATATATATATATATATATATATATATATATATATATATATATATATATATATATATATATATATATATATATATATATATATATATATATACATATATATATATAAATATATATATATATACATATATATATATATATATTTAAATTATAACTGTACAGGCATATATATATCATTGTGCAAACACGTTTGACGGGGAGGTTTTTTGCTCGATGATCGTGCCTGTTTCTTAGGTATCTATGTAAAGGTGAAAGTATAATGATAATAAAGGAGAAACGAATATATATATATATATATATATATATATATATTCGTTTCTCCTCCAGTTATATTAATGTACTCTGTGATTTCCTTTCAAATGAACAATAATTATAGAATATTGACTGTTTTTATGAAAAACGTTTTATTTGTATAAAAATGTTACACTGTTAATTGAATTCATTGTGTATGATCTAAGATTGAAATATATCTTTTCCCGAAGCCGCAAGAACTTCCCTGTTTGGCGTTAGATAAGCACCTGCAATTTGGGAGTTTAACTGATACCTGGTGCCTATTTTGCTTACATAAGGCTTATATAAAACTTGAATATTTACCAATACCTGACATATATACCTACATACTGTGCAAAGAAAGAAGAAACATTACCGAAAAATATTTATGTTATTTAAAGTAAGGTTTTAATCAATCAATAAGTCTAGAGAGTGAACCTTTCTTTTTAAGATCCCACTAAAAAGCCACAAAATATTTCTGTGTAATTTTCTGTATTGTGCTAAATATAATGAGGAAGAACCACCATATATATTTAGAGCTTCATACAGTTTGTTTATTTGAATAAAATTAGCCACAGTTGATAAGCAGCCACTGATTAAGAGACCACCGCGCATTTTTTAAAGCTGGTCATTATTTTTATACATTGAAACTTTAAATAGTACAACTGAATTTACTGACGAAAACAATTTATAAGTTAGATACCTACTTCCCGATCTCTACATAGCTTTTAGTATTATCATCAATCAATTTGCTTTCAACTGGTTAAGTACTGCACCGCAGAATAAGGAATTCGTCCTTACAGATTATCGATCCTCACTTCGTACACTTCCGACTCATTCAATCCGGTGGAGAGGCTTCGATTTGCCCCACACCGAACAGGTTGAATAGCGGAACATTAATTTCACTAATGCTTTATACGTATTCACACAGATAATATACCACCTATATTAATACCCTATGCTTTCGTTCACACCAAAATTTTCCTCTCATATATCTATACCTACATAGCTCTAGAATGCTAAGCCTTCACCCGTCTAACTCACTGGAAAATACTCACTCGGGTTCAATTACTGAGACAGTAAGTTCAAATTCAATTCAAAAGGTTTTATTCAAAATAAGCTTAATAACACTTGCAACAACTCAGAAGGGTTTATGGTAGTAAAAAGAATAGCAACTGGTCACAATACTTTATGATCAGAGAACCTTACGGTTTTAACATATATTATACACTAACTTTGAACACTCGACACGCATTTTTAGAACACCTCGCCATCCTTCTAACAATTTAACAGTCTAACAAACTTAGCAAATTGTCACAACCGATAGCGGATTAAGTCATTGATAAACTATTTTAATTAAAGGGTTATGCATGACAAGAATTTAATACATTATTGTTTGGAAATTTTAGATAATATTTTATATAAGGTATTGTATAAAATATTATACCTAAATTTCTACATGTAATAAAATAAACTGAACACAGTATAAATCTATCGCGTCTGCCAACATGAAAATAAAATGTAATGAATACCCTCTATATACAATTGAGAGATTTTGAATTATAATCTACACAGTTACCTTATCATATTAGAGGAATATTCTTATATAAAATTATGGTAAATTATAGACAACTACTCTATACAAAACAGGCGCTAATCACAAAATAAATAAAAATATAACATTACTATTAAATTAAGGAAATGGCCGATTGTATCGTTTAGAAATAACATAGTACATAACAAAATTAATTATTAACTTTAAAAAGAAACACGACAAGAAGAACTATGCTACTGAATAACTGTAACATTCCACTGGAGAACGATTTTTGAAGGCTATGTACAATACCTACATATAAGTTATTTAGGGTAGGTAACATTAGTTATTACCGAGCACATAAGGAAAAATAAACACAGTTAGGTTAATTGTCAACACTACTTTATTTTTATTTTTTTGGTATTTAAACTTTCACTATTGTTCTAACAAAAACACAATAAGTAAAACAAATTTGGCATAATGAACCCTAAAAAAACTACTTTGACCGGTATTAAACACCACGTTCTATCCGTCCAGGAACGGAGAAAAATGCAATTTTTTGCGGCCGGGCGGCGAGTCGTAAGAGGCGAAAACCCACAGCCAGGTGGTAGGGCATTTGCCCGTCTGGATGGCTACCACCCGTGATCTAGAGTATGCCGCCATAACAACCATGGATTGTGTTCTGGCATTAGTGGCCAGGTTCCAGTCTCCCTTTAGAGAGCAGCAGCGCATTTGTAGCACCTCTGGTGCTGCGAATGTCAATAGGCGATGGTAACCGTTTTCCATCAGTGGGCCGTCTGCCTGTCTGCTGAACTCATGCAATAAAAAATAAAAAAAAAAACCAGGGCAGGTAAGAACGGTAACTGGGTTGCTAATGCCGGTCAATCTTTTTTCAGGCATAAATCGCAGATATAACCCTCAAGAGTCATAACCTGAGCATTGAGCGGAAGCCCAGAGACTACATAACACAACACCTATACCTACCACAGTTCGTTATATTGCCCATAACCACCACAGACATGGGCAACGACAGAAGGGTGCAAGGGGGTACAGTTGCAGCCCCTGGCAAGAAAATACATAGAAATACTTGTTGTTGTTGTTAATACTAATTGTTACTGGAATATATTAGTCAATAGTATAATCTGTGGATGTATATGCAGCTCCCTGAAAGTAATCCTAGCGACGCCCATGATCACAGGTTGTACATTTATTATCAAAGTCCCTTCAACCTCAGTACCTTCATCTTACCCCTTTGAATATCTTACCCAGGATCTTAACTTGAAAAACCATATTATCTTCTTGTTTGCTTGTGAATTCTGGATGTCTACCCAGCTGTAGGTGATAACGATTCTTGTTCTTCAAATTTTCTTGAAGCGTTGAACATAGCTCGCCATTAGACCAAGCTACTGCTCTAACAGTATTCCCTTTATCCAATAGTTTAAAAGCTCTATGCAATTGATCTTGGATCCATGACTTCTTTGAACGTCATTGGCTTCTTGTTTAGGATATTTTTAAACGATAATCAAACATCAAATTCAAAAAATAACTAACCATGTGCTGATTTCTCTTGTGGGTAATACCGGTCAGCGTGATCGGCGTTGCCCACCTAGAAAAAAATCCGTAAAAACATTTGTAGATTGAGTTGCTTGATAATTATGCTTCAACAAACTATAAGTAACAATTAAAGAAATGTGAAATAACAAACACTTTTGTTTGACCGTGAAAATTTACTTCTAGTATGCGCCAAAATAATTAAAGTCCGTTTATTCTATATATCGGCTGGGGACAAGTGCATCAGCCTGGAGTAAGGTCTAGACACCTACTTTGTATGTGGGCCCTCCATGGAAACGCAGTAATATGGGAGTAGGCAATTGCTATGACCTGGTATTATCTCCCGACCGGCATTACCCTAAATTTACTTCCTATTAGTCTATGTACAGCGCTTCGCAGCATGTATCATCACTGTTTGAGGAGAAGAAGCGGTAAAAACCTCCAGCAGCACGTCTAGCTAAAAATTCTTTTTATTCATACTGTGGCGAATGATGGTAGAACCATCTAGTTAGTTAAGAACTTTTAGAAAATTCTGGAAGGAAAAGACAAGGACGGGTATATTTTAGAAAGGGATAGACGATAAACGAAAGTTCTAGAATAGAAAGTTCGGGAAGGAAAATACAGAGATAGATAGATGTTAGAAAGGGATACATGTATAAACGAAAGTTCTCGAATAGAAGGTTCGGGAAGGAAAATACAGAGATAGATAGATGTTTAGAAAGGGACAGATAGTAAATAAAAGAATAACGAAATTATGGGTTCCAGAAGATTCTTCCGGGTATATAAGCAGGGTAAGGCACGCCTACCGGGCAGTTTAGAGTTGAGATCAGTTCAAGACAGTGAAGCGACAAGTGCGATACGAAAGAGTTGGAAGAAGAGTTTAATAGAAGACAGTGACGAGTTTAGTGGAGAATATAGTAAAAAGCGTAGTGGACAGTTTAGTGAAGGAGTTTCGCGTAGATTAAAAGGAGATCCAGAGGCGAGCTACGGACAATAAATTCTGTGGTGAAGACTGCAGCAGCAGAAGGTGTGTCTACGCAATATCGGCGACGGTATTCTGTGTGAGACATCTTATCGTCGGAACAGTGCATCGTTAGTCGTGCGTATAGGGGCAACCCTGTTGAGAGGTATTACGTGCGGCTGTGTAAGTCAATAAAAGCGTTCATTTAAAAACTGGTGTTTCCTTCCAATCCTAAGTGCGTACCCAGCTCGCACGTAACAATACTTATCTAAGGCTCTTTTTTTTATAAATACAGAAGTATGTTATATGATTACTTTTTGAAGAAATAATGGCGTTGTAATAACATACTAAATAAGACAAAGACATCATAATTCCATTTTGTAATGGAACTTTCTATTATTTACTACGGTCTGGATGTCTGGAATCAACCCCAGATTGCCCCAGAATATATACCTACACAAGTTATTTCACAACAAATTCTTAAACAATATTAGAGTTCTTAAACATATAAAAGACTGGACGTTAAAATACTTTGTTATCATCATACTTTTAAAATATAATTATATAAATAATTTTAATTACTATTTAAAACACAATAGGCTATTTCATTCGCTAAAGATATGACGTAACAATTTACTACGCTCGTGCAAATTCTGGATGGCTTAGGCATTGTTTATGATAAAAATATCTCAAGTCGATATGACTCTCAACTAGCCTATTGTCGGTTGTATTAGGTTGGGGAAAAAGTCTTTTCGCATATAGTATGTAATAAGATCTCTTTGGCTATACCATTTGTATCTGGCTGGTTTTGGTATCATTAAACAGTTTTAATTTTAAAGAAGACAATTCCAAATTCAAATCAGGAAATTGTGCGATTTTCATTTGTTTTTATTATTGTTAAAATGAGTGAATCTAATGAAGAAATTCGATACATTTTAAAATTTTACTACAAAAAAGATAAAAACACAACACAAGCCGCGAAAAAAATTTGTGATGTTTATGGACCTAATGCAGTATCTGTGAGAGTAGCGCAAATTTGGTTTAAGCGTTTTCGATCCGGAAATTTTGATATCAAAGATGCACGTCGCTCTGGTCGCCCTGTTACGGACAAAATTGATGCACATTTTGAAAAAGTGGAGCAATATCGGCATATTAGTAGTTACGATGTAGCTGGAGAACTGGGAATTGACCACAAAATGGTTTTGGCGCATTTGAAAAAAGCTCGATATATGGTGCCTCATGAGCTCACTGAAAGAAACCTAATGAACCGTGTACTCATTTTTGATTCTTTATTATGACATAATGAAACCGAACCATTTTTGAAGAAGCTGATAACTGGTGATGAAAATTGGATCATGTACGACAAGAACGTGCGAAAAAGATCGTGGTAAAAGGCCGGTCAGGCTTCACAGACTGTGGCGAAACCCGGGTAAACTCGCAACAAGGTGATGCTGTCTGTATGGTGGGATTGGAAGGGCATTATTCATTATGAGCTGTTACCGCCAGGCAGGACCATCGATTCTGAACTGTACTGCGAACGACTGATGAGATTAAAGCAAAAAGTTGAGAGAAAGTGGCTGGAATTAATCAACAGAAGGGGTGTGGTTTTTCACCATGATAACGCTAGACCTCACACATCTTTAGCCACTCAGCAAAAATTACGAGAGTTTGGCTGGGAGGTGTTAATGCATCCGCCGTATATTCCTGACCTTGCACCTTCAGATTTTCACCCGTTTCGGTCTCTGCAGAATTCCTTAGGCAGTGTCAGGTTAATATCACGAGAGGACTGCCAAAACCACTTGTCACAGTTTTTTGATCAGAAGCCCCAAAATTTTTAAAGCAACGGGATCACGTCCCTACCTACAAGATGGCAAAAAGTTATCCAACAAAATGGCACCTACATACTTTAGTTAAATGTAAATAAACTTTATAAAAAAACCATTTGAATTTTTATATAAAATGCGAAGAAACTTTTTCCCCAACCTATATTACTCATAAACCAAACATATCTTGTTTAGCTTGGGGATGTACAATATGTGTTTGTCTGTCGATTTAAATCCTGAGTCGTGGTGACAATTGCTAACACATTCGCATACAAATAACATGTTTCCAAGTTCTGACCGGAGAGCACGCACCGCTGAAGCAATTTTTCCGACCTAATTTGGGTACGTTACAATTTAACCACATAACAGAGAAGAAACACAGAAAACTTGATCGAAATTACAGATTCATGGAACCCACAAACTACCATGAAAAAGCGTGAAATAGAGTTTGTATAAAAATATGTTCATTTTAATTTTAAATAAGCGATAATAACTTCATGATAAGAATGACCTGAGACATCATCTTGTCATACTGAACATAGATTTTCAATTTACTAGGTTCTTGTCAAGCGTAGTATTATTCTTACCTTTCTTTGTCGCTAGAGTCATTAACAAAATAGCATATAATAAATAAATAAGTCTATTTGCTCTAAAATAAGCTTAAAGACTTGTATAGACTGTACCAATAAATAACGTGCTGCTATTCTGTGAAGATCAATTGGTCGACAGTGAAAGCGCTGTGGCGGCGCAGTCACATAGTTTACATAGTTTGGTGCGAGGCGGCGGCGCGGTGACGGTTTCGAATACACACGCCTTAATGCTCCAATAATCGCCTAAAATTTTCTATCCGGTGACATACCAAAACTTCTAGACCGATTTCGACGAAACGTGGTACTTCTCAGGATGATGTAGAAAATAATATTCTATTTAACAAACGAAAGTGTTCCAAAAGAATACTCAGGCATTATTCACGCGTAAGGAGTTACAAGCGTGTTTAGTTATGGAATAAAAGACAAGTAATAAATATATACTTCATTTATTTAAACTATTTTCCCAGATTGTTGCAATTCTGAAATAAAATAAAAAGTTCTTATTACTTTTTATTTACGCCATAACAGTTTATTGAACAGTGTACAAAACTTCAGAGAAAGCACGGTATACAGATATTAAGGTAATTCTTAAGCATATTACACAAGACTGTCCACTATTTGCTTTATATAAATGTTAGGAAATAGTAGATTACACGAGAGGTGAAAGTGACCTATTTAGGCATTAGATGATTTGGGCTAACAGTTCGAGTGCCTAAATAGGCCTTTCACCAGAGGTTAACACTCTGCTTTTCATTTCGAATATGAGGAAAGTAAATTAAAACTGATTAGTTAAACAAATTCTCTAATGAAATCAGGCGTTAAACCCATATTAAAATCTGATGAACTCATTTAATATCTCACATATGAAATGTCAAGTAAATTTATTTTTTTGTGGCATTCTACCAGCCAGTATTTTTTTGTCACTGATGATAGTAAATATTTAGCTATTTATGTAAATTAAATAATAATTTAGTGAAAAGTAATTTATAAGTATAAAATTATGTTACAGAATGGTAGATAGTTTATATTACAATTTATGTCGCGATTTAACAGTGAATGTAAAAAAGTTGGCTCATGAGTATTATCATTCATTATTATTATTCATGTATTATCTATGGTTCACAAAGTTTTAAAATTTTTTGAGAGTTTTTGGCGGGAACTGAAAGGAGATGTTGTGCTGTGCAATTTTATTTTCTAGAAAAGTGTAAAATTACTCTAAAATGAACAATAGTTGTAGGATATTGATAGTTTTTGAGTAGTGATTATATTTTGTGAGAAATGTGAACTGTATAGTCGAATGTGGCCTTTTGAGTTGTCACAAGAACTCTGTTGAATGGCACCAGCTGGTAACCTACAGTTCAGATGTGCTACACATAGGCTTAATAAAATGATGAAACTACATTAAAATCTAAGATCTGGCTTAAAGGCCTAGCTGCCAAGCCATAAACCTAAATAAAAAAATTTAAAAAATTGTCAGCAGGGAATATCTTTACCTAGGGATGAAAAGTACTATTTTCATCCTTATGTTCAGGTAACTCTAAGTGTACTTTAGAATATGAGAAATAAAAAAGCATTACACATATGTTTATCCCTGTCCTCGGAAAAATAATTGGCAGTAAACATTAAACAAATAAATATAAAAATAGGAAAAAAATACTTATTTGGAAATTAACCTTTTACCCACTTAAAAATATTTAGAACAAATCCATTTAAACAAAGTACATTTTATTAAATACTAAAGTATCATCAAAAACAAATTAACCTACTTCAGGTACATATTACATGTAAGCTGCATAGTAATGTAATAGTAAAATAAATATATTTATTTTACTATAGTTACAACTTTAGGACTCAACATATAAGAGTACATTTCAGAGAGGCTTATGTGAATTTGAAAGGGGGTGGGAAATTGCTAAATGTAAATCTAGAATTTTAACAAAGACAATTTGATTTTTTCATTACTCAAAGTTAGCTGAACCATAATTGCTATACTTCTAGTCTTTTCAAGCTACACTTGTAGTGTGACAGAGTATATAGCATCAGTGAAGGACTTTCTAACTATATTTTTTGATGACCTTAAGTTTTTTTGTCAAAATTGTGATCTATACATGTAAAATGTAATCATTTTGATGAAAACAACAATGTCATCATAAAATGCAATTAAAGGTCCTAGACTGATACTGTCGATATGCCAGAAGAGAAGAGTATGAAAGGAAAAGACATATTGTTCCAACTTCCGACCCCAAATTATTGGAAGAAGGTGAAAGAAATGACAGAACAGAATATGTTATAGGAAGAATATTACCTTTCAAACACCTTCACTTTATCTGCCTCTATTTGAGCTCGCCTTTCCTCAATCGCCACTCTTTTTTCATGTACAAGCAATTCTTTTTTCTGTATCCGCAACCTTTCCCTCTCTATATCCAGCAATACTGCTATAACATTCTGTTCTTGGTCTAAGTCAATTCCACTGGGTATAGATGATGCTTCAGGAGATTCAGGGCCTTGAACCATAAAACTCTCTGCTGGATCTGACTCATTTCTACTGTTTTCCGGATCATCTTCTGGTTTTTGTTTGTTGGCTTTTCTTTTTACACCATATCTTAGATCTCGCCATGTCTAAAAATAATATTAAATTAGCTACACAGAATTGTTCTTTAGTTATTTCCAATTCTCATATTCCATCCCCTCTATCCATTCCTAAAGACTGGCAACATGTTGGCTACATCTTAGGCAATGGTAACGACATTCCAGTTTGTGTGCCGACTGCCTATTTGCCGGCTTCACAATAAAAAAAGAAACATCACACAACTCATGATGTATGCATGCTATCTGTGTATTCTATTCTCTTTACAGTTATGAGTGTTTTGAGGAATTGTTTTACTTGGTGCAAACACTCACTTCCATAAATGCATTAACATTGGCAGGATGTTCATTCTCAATTCTTTGAGCTCCTACAATCAATTAAACTATGTTTTAGACATTTATTCAACATACAATATAACATGGAGAAAATTTCCTGCCTACATTTATTTGAGCTACAATAGAGGTTGCAGTGTAATCATTTTTTTTAAGATCATCAATGTGTTACTGTCTAAGTAGTAGTTTTTTTTAAGATCATCAATGTGTTACTGTCTAAGTAGTAGTTTTTTTTAAGATCATCAATGTGTTACTGTCTTTTTCTTCTTAGATTTTAATGTAGTTTCATCATTTTATTAAGCCTATGTGTAGCACATCTGAACTGTAGGTTACTAGCTGGTGCCATTCAACAGAGTTCTTGTGACAACTCAAAAGGCCACATTCGACTATACAGTTCACATTTCTCACAAAATATAATCACTACTCAAAAACTATCAATATCCTACAACAATTGTTCATTTTAGAGTACTTTTACACATTCTTAGAAAATAAAACTGCACAGCACAACATCCCCTTTCAGTTCCCACCAAAAACTCTGTGTTACTGTCTAAATGTTGATAACTTTCCATCACATGGGCTACCTGTCCATTTGCCTGCTTTGAACAATAAAAAATACAAAAAAAATCTAAATAAACTCAAATTAATAATCCATAAGCATGTAAAATCAGTCTTCCATGTCATATCACCTAAGCCATCAACTATGAAAGGAAGAATCCATTATTGTCAATGTGCTTAGCTTTGGAGGCTTACCTAAGCAAAACTTACAGGCATGAGGCCATGCTTGGACTTCTTAAAATGTAATTAAAGACAACTCACTCTGATAAAAGCAATATGCAAAATTTACTTACTATATTAAGCCAATATTAGACGGTTCATTTGTCCTTCAATTTGGATCAATCAACCAAAGTGATCCATATAAACATAAACTTGAATCATTGTCATTGAATACCATCATGTCCATTCAGTTTCGTGTCTTTCAACCCAATTTGATTGATCCGTCTAATATTAGCATTACTCTTTATGCATAGAATAAATTAGTTATTATCTAACTAAAAATAAATAGTAAGATTTATAGTTAATAAGGACAACTGTTACAAGTCATTGATGTATCTGTAAATAAAACAATAAACAAGTTCAACGAGCAGGAATAGATGAATGTGAATAATGTTTAAAACAAAAGAAAGTAGGTAATAATAGAGTTCATGAACCGTAAAGAGTCTATTACTTACTACTGTTTCAAAGATTTCGTTACAGGTAAATAGCTGCTTTATACCGAAGTAGTTACTGTTAGAAAAATTTGCAAATGCACATAATTATACCTGTTTCCATTTATCCACGGATTTTATTGGACCTCCAAGAGAATTTAGAGTTCTTGTCAACTGTAGCCACTGTCGCTCGTAGTCTATTTTACCTTGAAGGCTACAAGTCCGCACTTTTGCAAACTCTGGATGGGCTTTCATAAACTTTATCAAGTGATTTTGTTGTGCAATTGAAACTTTTACTCGCCGCATTATCTATGAAGGAAAACATCATTATTCCACAAAAAGCTCAGAAATAAGAGACAATAGGCAATTTGATAGCAAATCTGCTCTTTGAACGCGATAATAATTTTTGCACAGAAAAACGGTAGTTTTGCTTGCCTACACAAAACACTGCAATTTCGCAAAAAATCTTGAATTCGCATATATTTCGTGTCAATTCCGTGTGATATCCAAATGTTTTTATAATGGAATTGAAAGATCAATGGAATTGGAGTTTCAGTTTGACGTTTCATGACTGTTTATAGCAGTTATTCTCTTAATATACCAATAAGGCAGGCAAAGAACTTGGCCCATACAGCCTCGTGTAAGGTTATATACTTTGATTATGTATACGTACGTAAAGTTCAAAACACACCGTTTTTCTCAACAATTCCCTGCTTTTTTTTTCATCAAACGAAATTTAATATTATAGTTTGAGAAATATTAGCAGGAAACATAGTCTTGACTTCGAGACATGTGCCCTTTGCTTGCTCATTGTTCAAACTCATTAAGGTACTTTTGCCGCACACTTTATTTGCTTGAGAAAGTTTTCGTTTTATTAAGCCTATCCCTGTTCACGAATTTTTTTGAACAATAGCGATTTTTTGTTTTCTAATCAACAAGATTTTCATAGAAGACAATGGGTTAATACAATGCCTACTAATCTACGACACCCACATAGCTCTAACTAGAGTTTTAACAACCTTTAATTAAATAAACAGCGCCCCAGTTGGCCAATAGTTATTTGAATCTATCATCTACCGACATTGGGTTAAGGTCGAGTTAGCAATATTGTTTTTACGGTAAAAACAAAGTTTTCTGCGCAGTTCAATTCCAAAAACGGAAAGTCTATAGCTATTTGATACACGAATTTTAAGTAGTGGGGTGGTGGAATGGCCAGGGGGGGCATAAGGCATACTTATCCGTAGTACAACCCCTAGATTCCGGAGATCTTGAAATATTAATTTTCTAATAAACATAACCTCACTTATTCTTCACTAATATTGCACTTATATCATAGGTCCAAAGTTGAACACTCCTTTTAAAGTCCAAAATAAAGCCAGTAATAAAAGTAAAAGTAAAGCCAACAGAAAAAAAAACGGCGTAAGTCGTCAAAAATTAAGAGTAAACACAACAGAGCACATTCACATGTACTACAAAAGTAACAATGAAAATATTCAAAATGGCGGCCAATAAAGACAAAATTATATATTTTTTTCTCTAGCTCTTAGCTCTAGCTCAGCTCTTTAGCTCTAGCTGCTAGGCTAATGTAGCAAGATTCAAATTGTTCGAGGATGCGGCAGTTGAACATACCATAACAGGAGTTGGAGCCAATTTTTGTAGACAAAGTGTCAAAAGTGCACTTTGTCTAGGTCCAGGTCAGCCTGTACACCTGTAACGCCATGTGGCGACTACCACGCAACTAGTGCTGTAAAAATAGTGCCGCCACATATATATAGATTTCTAAATCGTGGAACCTCTAGGATTAACTATAAATTGAGGGCACTTAGCATAATATTGTTCCATGTAAGTAGTACCTTACAATTTTATCCTTACATAGATTTTAAAAAATTGTAAGGCTTTTCACACGGCTTCAGTTTTATAAGAAGTAAGTGTCTCATTTTCCGTGATAAATAGTATATATAGTATATAAGTATAGTACAAGAACATCGTATCTTAGTTATATATTCATAGATAGTTAAATATTCATTCGCAAACCCGTGAAGAAAACAAATATCCACTTAAAACCGCAATACAATTTAATATTTATAATACGATTTCTAATTCTTAAGATTAATATTTTAATTCTTATGTAAACATGTAGATATTAAATTTTAATTTTTCACGATAATTGAATTTTATTAGTACTTAGTTAAAAAATTATAGCATACCTATGCGTCCGAGTATAAGCATTATGATAAGTTCAAATAATTATGTGTCGCTACTAAAGTTACTTATTACCTCTTTATGTAGTCAAACTAACTAGAATATACTCGCGTTCTTAATGGGCGAAATGTTGACTTGCTGGTCTAAAAAATCATTTTGCATGAAAATTTTACTCTACGTAAGTTTTAAAGTGAAATATTACTTTAAGCCTAAACTAAACCAAAGTAATAAATTTGTTAAAAACCTAAAGTACGTTCGCAATAAATTTGAGTTAAACTTTTTACTGACTTACCGAGTCCATTTTATCTTCATAAGTTTGTTTTATTTAAATAAGTTTATAGTAATTTAAATCAATATAATACTTTGACTACTACGTTAATTAGGAAACAAATAATACCTAAACGTAAATAGTTAATTTAGTGACGATATCAACGTATTTTTCCAGTAACTTGTGTTGTTAACCTAGTCGGGGAATCATTGTTGAATCCAGAATGGAGGTGATATGGACTTCTGCAGCACGAAATGCTTTATAGTTTAGCTAAAGTTGCCCACCACTTCGTTCCGTGGGTTCTCATCAAAATCGCCGGACACTATCGTCTCAATCGTAGGTTTGCCTGATTTCGGTATTCTGTGAATACCAATGCCACTCTTTCCTTATAAATATTTACAAGCTAAACTCGCGAAATAAGTATTTAAATTCTTGGTACCGTTTCAATAACAATTGTTTTCCAGGATTATTCCGCCGCGACGATAGCGGAAGACATTATGGATTTAGTAGAATACGTATTTCTGACACTCGCAATCGAGTCGTACTTTGAATATCTTCGCAACGCCAAGATTTTTGAAATAGATATGAGAAATTATCATAGTGACGTCACAGATGCGATCGGGTTTGTCCGGGAATTATCGGCGTGTTTTTGGTACTCGATCGGGTTCAACAATTTATTTTTAATTAGATATAACTTTTTAATTATAGTGAAAAAAATAATACTTTGATATAAAACTCACGTGTGCTCTTTCCATTTATTACAAAAAATAAAGATGAAACAACCTAATTTATTTTACCTCATTATCATCACAAGTGTAAGATTCAGTCGCACTTGAGTTAGTATTGTTCTAAATGCAGGATTTAGCTGTTGACATGTCAAACTATGAAATATATTTAAAACATTCTCAAAACTTAGTCACATGCCATTATGGCACAAAGTTAGACGAGCCATAACTATGAAGTCGAACATCACATAATTCCCTGCAACTCGCTAAACTTCTTTCAATGCGAAAGCAGTTTAGTAACTCGAGTCAGGGCGCAGACGTGTTCTGTGCTTTAGAGGCTCCACTTTTGTGCAACTTTGTAATGTTTTGTATTTAATGGCTTTGAGGTAGTATTATAGAACATTTAGTTCTTACTAATGAAATGGATTTTGGCTTAATAATCTTAGTTGTCTTTTGAAACCATTAGTAATCGAAGCTTCAGGTGCTAAGAGGGTTGGTGTCTATCTCTAAGAATGGATTAATATAGCGACTCAGAGGTAACGTGGCCGACCTTCTGGGAACCTACCTATAAAAAAAAGACTGTAGGTAACCAAGAATAGGTCCTAACTATAAATAGAATACAGATTTATTTATATTAAGGGCTTGTAGGTAGGATACAATATAAATAATATTAGTTACTTACGTTCAGTTGCGGTTTTCATTATTGCATGATTTGATAAAATTGTAAATAATTAAAATTATCCCCAAAATATTATTTTTAATTAGCCTAAGTCGCTAACAAACTCAAATGTGGATTATTAAAGGTAAAATCTTATAAGGAGCAGCTGATAATAAATTAGTAATCATCATCATCCGAGTGTTATTTTCCGGTTGGGTTCGCAGTCTGCTCCGAAGCCTAGGGTGCGCTTTCCTACTTTTTCTTCTCCAATTCGTACGATCTACGGCATCAAGGGATGAGTACTAATAGACTTACAATAAGGATTGTAAGTCTATTAGTACGCATATTGTCCCTCATTAATTAAATCTAACATTTCTAGGGCCTACCCTTTCTACCGGGACCTGACGAAGGCGGCATCGCTATATATTTGTTTCCTGTATACATATTTTTTTATTGTTGACGCAGAAGAATGTCTTTTCTTGAGATACCATCCTCGGGCCTGGGGGGAAGGCTTTACACTGAGGGATATGGTGGGACTCTTAATCGGTCGTATGCTCAACGTGACCTCCAATGCGGAGGCCCCACCACCACCACCACTACTCACTAAACCTAAGCCTGCGCCGTGATCTCACATGCTTTTACGGGATGCCACAGGAACTAGACCAATAGGTACTACATCTGTGACACCCCAACGCTTGTCTAGCAACACACAACACAACACACAGCACATAAACATGCATTAACCTAGTAGTAAGATAGAAATAAGTAGATATAAGACTAAAAACTATAACTAGACTCGGGCATATCAAGTTCGCCCGGGCCAAAAGGAGTAAAAAAAACGCTTGTCTAGCCGTACCAGCAACTTTCTTGAAGTCTCTTCTTCTCTCTTGCTCTTGAAGTATCTGCTGTCACGTACATGAAAACTGCCACCGACACGAGAGTTCCTGACGCCTTCCTCTCTCTACATATCCACAGTAGCATATTCATTCCTGTGACAAGCAGAACTCGTTTATGTCGCTCAAGTCCAGGTCACGATTCTTTCTTGCTACAATATAATGTTTTAATGCGAAAATACGCACAATCATAAAAAAACATTATACCTATGATAATTAGAAGTGAGCTCCACTTCCACTACACCGTTCCATGTCCCTTGCGGGCCCTTTAAACTTTAGCAAGTAGCGGCGACACTCGACCGAACTTGCCAACAATCGTAGAGAAGTGTCTCAACTCTCACCACTGCCAAGTGCCTGTGTTTGAACATTGCATTGAAATTTCAAATACAGACTATACGGCAATATTACAAATAAGTATTATTTAATTTTTGCTTTTTGTAATGTTGCTTGCATTTATTTTATATCAAACATATACGTATACCATGAAAACGATGGTGTTCTTCTTCCATACATATACACATACCTTAAATGAGAAACCAAAAAAAAAAAAAAATAGATATACATAATTACTAGTATTACGACATTATAAGACAAGAATAGATTTAGATGTTATTCATAATGAGCCAGAGTAAGTTTGTAGGATTCTTTATAGTTCTTAAAGAAACCTTCAAATTTCCTCAAACGCGATATGAATAAGATCGGTATTTAGTAGTTTTAGTTTTACTTATAGTATTATTTAGTTTATAATTAGTTGTATTTGTTTTTTTAGTTTAAATTATCTTTAAGATAGTTTATTTCATGATTTGTTTAGGATATTTTGGACCACTCATAACATACATGATTATTTAATAATAAAAGATAGATTCCGAAGCCATCAATCGTTTTATAGAGCTTTCTCAAATTACTGATCACATTTCCAGATTCTATGGCAGGGGTGGCCAACTTGATTAGAACCAAGGTCTACTGTTTACTGACGAAACTCTCTGCGATCTACCAATGACATTTCTTTAAATTTAATGAAACAATATAGTTCAGTATACAAATATGTAGTATATTTTATTTTATTAAAAAGATTAACATAAAACTGAAATTTAATCTTAGTAACTACTTCTTAGTATGAGCATTGTGTCTGAGCATCTTGTCCTAGTTTTTCAAAATCAGGTTGGTATTTGGAAATTGCCAACCTTAAAAAATATAATGTATGTGCGTCTGTCAAGCGAGAACGGTGTTTATTTTTTATTTGTTTTAAATAGAAAAATGCGCCCCACGCGCTTCCCGCCTATTGTCCATTGCGTCCCGAAAATAAAAGAGAACTATTGCGTGGAAGAGGGGATAGATAATGTGACGGAATGGTAATTAACAAATGATTACGTTGCGCAGTCTGTACTATGTATACATTTATATTTTTTACCTTGCCACGATCGACTGGAATAATAGCCGCGATCGACCGGTTGGCCACCCCTGTTCTATGGCAATACACGTTCCTCCAAATAAATAAACAAACGCAAATCAATCCTTTTTCACGCAAGACTCCTATCGATCGCATTCAAAGGTCTTGATAGAGGTGATATTCTATTATGTACTGTATTAATTTCTTATGCAAACACTGAATTTAATAATATCTTCTATAATTATGCAAACCCTCTTTAAATGGTACAGAATTAATTATAAATCTAACACAACAGTGTTTTAAGGGTCGTTCAAGTAATTAAATCCATTGACTGCCTCGCTACGAACATTATATTCATGTCGATATTAATTCCAATAATGCTCGTCCTCTAGATAAATCTGTCAGCTTTGCTTAAACAAAGACAGCCTCGGGGCGTCGATGAATTGTGTCCACGATTTTTATTCAAGCATCCCAAATGGAATGGACGACTCAAATGTAGCTTCTGTGGTCGCTAGGGAAATTTATTTCAATTCATTTCCTTTTTCCAAATTAATGCCCGCACTCATAGAGCTTGAGAGAGAATTATGCTTAAATTACCTATAGGGCTATTAAAAGAAGACGGATACGCTTTCATACATTCTTACGCCCAGACTGCAAAAAGATGAGAGTGGTGTCATTTAATAGCTTATATTGATTGATATATTTTTATAATTGTTATATGTTTAGTTATTTTGAATAGATTAATTGTCTGGTGCAAATGTTTTCATATTGTTACAACTAAAGTTCCGACAAAAACAAAATCCACCTGCATATCTATAAAAACATATTTTATTACCTGTCGGCATTTGAACTAATTTGTAATTCTTTTATGATTGTCTTCTTTTGTTTACTTATTTATTGGTTATTGTGGAGAACAGCCTATTGTATTCGTTTATGGCTGTTTGCAGGCATAATTAGCCAGGTGTGCGGATTAAGATTCTAGGAAATTTGGTCTACGCTGCCGGGCGGACATATTGCATCTGTGCGATATAAATCAATGGCCCGATTGAGGAAGAATTAGTCGAGCGAGAACCACGAGCGAAGTGAGACGTGTGTACTACAATCGGAAATCTAATAAGTGACGGACTTTGCGCGTTTTATGGAATTACGACCTTCTGCATTACGTTTGGACTTGTTGTGTTCGGTTATATTTGTAACTGTGTTATACATGTTTGTATAGTTCTAATAAACTCTATAGAAATTCTAACGGCATTTTAATTCGAGTCTCGCGACTCGTAACAATATTATTACGTAATTATTGAAATTCATGCGTCGATTATAATAACCAATAACTTATTTTATTCCTAACCTTTTTTTAAGATTTTTCGTCTTCCAGTTTGAAATCAGGCCTAATGTTTTCCGTTTTGTAAAAAAAAATAATATATAACGCTTTTTAAGACATATTTCCTTGGCCCAAGTCTCCGTCGTTTTTATGAATGACTTTGTATTAGTTTCTTAAATCAATTTAGAAACAGCATAACTAAGAAATATAGATAGATAGATAACACTTTATTGCTCACCAAATATACAATTTCAAAAATACACATTTACCATATTGTCATGGTAGAAACAATAGGCGGCCTTATCGCTTAAAGCAATCTCTTTCTTCCAGGCAACCTAACTTAAGGAATGTATAACCTAATCTGGCGATGTAGGTGGTGCAGATATAGTTATAATCTGTTATAATATATGTTTCATTCCAGTAAAGCTTATTTTACCACGTTGGAGCGCACAGTCAACAAAATCGGATAAATATGTGTCAGTCCAAATGAACGATCCCTTAGAGGAGCACACAGAGGCACGAGTTAACTATTTTCATCATTTGGCTATGAATACCTCCTAGTATGGGAAGCAACTTGTGTCGATACTTTGGCGGCATCTCATCATCTTCCAGACACTGCCGTGACAGCCGGAGCTGCTACCAGAAACCAGGAGGCCCTGAAACGTCACAAATATGTGACCATTGTTAGTCGGTTCTTGCTTTGTATTATGGCTTTCAAGGTCGAGACCCTGGGGCCGTGGGGGCCTGGAGCTCATCACTTCTATCGAGACCTCTCAACGCGTCTAATTGAGGTCTCATAAGATACAAAGGCTGGCTTGTACCTAAAGCAGCGCATCAGCATTGCCATGCAACGTGGAAACGCGGCCATCATTTTGGGCACGCTCCTCGCCGACTGCGATTTGAAGTAAATTTTTTACTTATAGATTGATGTTATTTTGTAAGTACAATTTTATTTATATTTAATTTGGTATAGTTTTTTATGAATGCTATGGAACCACAAGAAAATATTTAATCTAAAATGCCTTTTATAATTAAAAAGTACTATATGCATCTTGTCAAACCATTTGTTAAGATGCGCACTTTGTTTAACCAGGGTTTTTTATTGCATGAGTTCAGCAGACAGGCAGACGGCCCACCTGATGGAAAGACGTTACCATCGCCTATGGACATTTGTAACACCAAAGGTGCTACAAATGCGCTGCTGCTCTCTTAAGGGAGATTGGAACCAGGCCACTAATACCGGAACACAACTCAAGGTTGTTATGGCGGCATACTCTAGACCAGGGGTGGTAGCCATCCAGTCGGGCAAATGCCCTACCACCTGGCTGTGGGTTGTTTAGTCGCCTCTTACGACAGGCCGCCGGGCCGCAGGAAATTATATTCTTTCTCCGTTCCTGCACGGATAAAGTTGTGTTAGGAAGAAGTTGGTTAACAATCTTCGTGAATTTCTCTAATTCCTTGGAATCCACTCATCAGATCCTAACATGGTCAGAATGGGACCAATTCGGGAGTATATATAACCTTTCGATGAAAAGAAAATTTTTGAAAATCGGTCCACAATTGACGGAGAAATCCAGTAACGAACATACAATAAAAACATACAGACAAATTGAGAACCCCCTCCTTTTTGAAGTCTATTAAAAAGACAAAAACCTTTTTAACACTAACCTATAATTTAAACATGTATGTTGTTTAATGTTTCACATTGCCAAATATCTTGGGCCATAATATCTGCTAAGCCTGCTTCGTGTACGGTTTAAATCCGGAACAGGTAAGCTATCCTTATATCAGTTTGGGGCACTTGTCGGTTTCTTAGTTCCTGATCAGCTTCCTTGCGCAGCGGTCACGAATGCGCTCCTCACATTTATCTAATACAATTTTCCGCGCTTTTCTACCTGGAAAAGCGATAAATTGTTAGTTCTATGTACAGGTGATAGTGTACTAGTGTTTGTTCGTTTGGATTGCGGTGCGGAAAGCAGTTTTGGCCGGTGAGTCCCATTTCTCTTTCCGCTTGCTAGTGTCGTGCGCAAAATCGGTTGCGCGCGCTTTTGTAACGGTTTTTCGGCTGTGTAGTGTTTTCGCGCGCCTTTCTGGTCTCCTCGCGGGTCAGAGCCTCCAGCAATGGACGGCCCAGGCACCCCGAAGGCCCCCAGGGAGTCGAGTGTACCGCGTAAGCGAGATCACATCGGCTCCAATAATGGATGGGCCATGAAGGAGATTGGAGAGACACGCGAGAAGAAGTCCTCGCTGGTTCGTCGCAGCCGCAGCGCTGGGGAACCTCGTCTCGGCGTTATCACGGCTACCGGGCCGCCCGTTTCGATAGGGGGTGCACCGGCGGTGGTCGACCTCACGGCCGCCGAGCCCGCGAAAAGGAGAGCGCGACGATGGGGCCGCCTTCAGCTCCCGTCGCGCCTAGGGCTCCCGCCATACGTGCCGCGCCCAAGAGCGCGGCACACACGGCCGTAAATAGGGAGGTGGTGCTCTCCGCGAACTCGGCCGTTCTCATGGCCGTGAGCGCGGCGAACGCCATCGTAGAAAATGTCTACAGGGCGCAAACGCCACCTGCGCAGGGGCCAAGCGCCTTCGTGGACCACGTATACATCGCGCCGTCGGGCAGCGTCCCAGACTCGCTGGAGTACGCGCTCGACGACGCGATTCGCGTTTTCTGCGGTCCGCACACCGAGGCGGCTGCATGTGCACCGACACCGGTTAGGTCGGTATACACAGCGGCCGGCTCGGCGGCAGCGGGGGGCGATGGCCCCACAACGGTGTCGGCTAGCGCGCAGGCTTCACCCGTGCCCTCGACATCGGCTTGCGCACCGGCTTCACCCGTGCGCAGCGTGGGGACGACCGCCCCGCGACACCGGTTGCCGCGCGGGCTTCTCCCGCGCCAACGACCGGGTCGTTGTTAGGGATGGTGATGTAGGTGCCGTAGCGGTGACCATGTTGTCTTCCTTCCCTACTGGTACTGTCGCCACCACCGCTTCGTCCAGCTTCGTCCCCGAGTCGAGGCAGCGGTTCTGGGACCGCAGCGCCGACTCGGAAAGCACATCGGGTGCTTCCACGCGGCGGCGAGCGTGCTCGCGGTTGCGGAGGCCTACCTCCGCACTGAAGGGGGGGAAAAGGGCCGCAGGGCCAGGAAGGCCACTGCTGCCAAACTGGCCGCGGCTAGCCAGTGCGCCGCGCTTATAGGGAACGTGCGTGTGCTCGGCCCTGGGGAGCTCCGCTTAGCGGCGGGCGCCCAGGTCGCTGACATCCTCCAGGTCGCCCAGACGTCGGGCAACCTAAAGGGCGCATACGTGCGCCGACTGAAGGAGGCTGCGTCCCGGCTGTCCGACATAGTCGACACGCTGGTGACGCGGAATCCGGAGTCGGAGGCCTGGAGGCTCGGCAACGAGAACTCCAGGCTGCGCGCCGAACTCAACTCTTTGCGGGAGGAGAACCTCTCCTACCGCAAGGAGTTCGAGGAGATGCGGAAGGCCATGAAGGCCTCCGCTGCGGATGCGGCTTCGGCTCCCGCTGTAGCGGCGGAGCCGGGTCCCGTACCCGCCAAGCGGAAGGCCAAGGCCGCCGCGACGGAAAAGTCCCGGCCCCGGAGCCGGTTCATATATCCGCCGCGGTCCAAAAAATGGTTCCGGCTACCGCCGTCGTGGCGGAGCCGGTTCCTACACCAACCGCTGCGCACACCGGTGTGGACTACGATATGCTCACGTATATCATCGCCCGCACCGTGGGCGCTATGTTGGACGCCCGGCTTGCCGGGATTGAGGAGCGGCTGCCGCCCGCGCCATTTCTTCGTCCGCCGCTCGCGGCGGACAGGAAAAAGGCTGCGGAGGCACAACCGCTGCCTAAAACGGCGGGAGCTGCCGTCGCCGCCCACCGGGCCCCGAGGGAATTAATTCCCCCGGTACCGATGGAGGTGGTGGTAGCCCCCGTCGTCGGGGTGGCGGAGTCCCCACCGCCACCCCCTCCCCCCAAGAAGAAGGTGAAAAGGGGGGGGGGGGTGAAGCAGAGGACAAAGAAGCTGCGCCGAGCCGCAGCTCTCGCCGCCGCCTCTGCTCCGGCGCCTAAGCCTGGGCCACCGGCCCCCAACCCGGCCCCCAGGCTCAAGGCGAAACCCGCGGCCACGACACCGGCCGTCGCGGCATCCGCTGTCACGGCACCTGCCGTCGCGCCACCATCGGCTGTGGTGGCCCCTGCCCCCACCCCCGTTCCGTAGGGGGGGGCGTGGTCCACAGTCGTCCGAAGAAAGAAGGGCAGGGGAGCGGGAGCGGAAACGCCCCGCCCCCCCTCCTGCGGCACCGGCTCCGCCATCGGGGCGGAAACCGGCGCGCAAGCCACGGGCTACGAAGCCCGTGGTATTTCAGGAGCCGAGATCGGCAGCAATTATCATTAAGTTGCTGCCGGAATCGGCCAAAAACGGTATTGGCTACCGGGAGGTCTTCGCAAAGGCCGCCTCGGTGGTCAATATCACCGAGTTAGGCCTCAGAGAGGGGCTGAAAGTGACGCGGACCGCCCGGGACGCTCGACTCCTGGACTTCCCCCCAGGACCCGAGAGCGCGACTAGGGCGAACCGCGTCGCCGAGGCCCTTCGTGGGGCACTCCAAGGGTTGGCCGAAGTCATCCACCCCGTAAAGCGTGGGGAGCTTTACGTCTCAGGGCTGGATGAGTCGGCCACCGTAGATGGGCTTCGCAGTGCCATCGCCAGCGTGGGCAACGGCCTGCGCGACGATGTCAAGGCGAGGCACATTGGCATAAGACCTGGGGGGATGGGCGCATCATACGTGATGTGTCCCGTCTCTGCAGCCAAAGCCATCGCCGAGCGGGGCCACCTTCTGACGGGCTTCACCTCGGCGAAGGTGGAGGCTCTGGAAGCCCGGCCCATAGGTTGTTACAGATGTTTCAACGTCGGCCACGGCACCCAGACTTGCCCGGACTTGTACCTGGACTGGACCGGCTTGTGTCTCCGCTGCGGTAAGAGCGGACACAAGCAGCCGGACTGCACAGCCCGCGACCCCCACTGCGCCGTCTGCGCGGCGGGGGGCAAACGCGCTACCCACCCGACATTGGCGAGGTACTGCCAGCCCCCATACGTCAAGGGTAAATTCGTCCACCCGAGGGCGAATAAACGACCGGCGAGTGGAAGGGGGGTACCTATGGACACCTAAATGCCTAGTACACCCCTAACACTCTTCCAAGCTAATGTTAACCGCTCCCCCGACGACCAGGACTTGTACCTGCAGGCGATGGCAGAGTGGCAAGCAAACTTGGCCGTAATAAGCGAACCTTATTACCTACCCCCAGCCAGGAACTGGGTGGAGGATTTCGACGATGTGGTAGCCGTGGTTGCCAGAGCCGGATCTGGCACACCACTCACCAGTCTCGAAAGAGGAAAGGGCTACGCGGTGGCGGAAAGCAAATGTTACGTCATCATAGGCGTGTACCTCTCGCGGAGCCGCCCCCTGGCGGAGTACGAGCTCGCCTTGGACTCCATTAGGGCAGCCGTCGGCAGACTAGCGCCGAAGACGATATTCGTCCTAGGCGACTTCAATGCCAAGCACCAATCCTGGGGGAACGCGATTACCGATGTTAGGGGACGGGCGGTTGAGGACTGGGCGCTTCAATTCAACCTGTCCATCCTGAACCAGGGGTCGGTCCAGACCTGCGTACGTGCACGGGGTGGATCGATCATTAACCTGTCATTCGCCACACATGCGGCCGCCCGCTGAGTGGTAGGATGGAGAGTGCTGGACGAGGTGGAGACTCTGTGTGATCACTTGTACATCAGATTCGAGCTCTCCCCCTCGCCTAGCGCTAACCCTGTTCAGGGCCCCTCTCGGCTCCCGCGCTGGGCTCTTAACAAGCTCGACGCGGAGCAGGCCGAGGAGAGGGCTATCATCGAATGCTGGACCTATCCAGCCGACCTGGGGAATCTGGAGGCGCAGACTGAGCACAAGCGCAAATCCCTCAAAAGGATTTGCGACGCCGCTATGCCTCGAGCCAAACGACTGCCGCCGCGTACATCGTTCCACTGGTGGACTGAGGAGCTGGCTGAACTGCGGAGGGCAGTCAAACGCAGCAGAGCGCGTCGTCCTCCAGACTATGTTGAGGAGAATGGACTCGTGGGGGAGTTCAGAGAGGCCAGAAAGGCCCTTTCGATCGCAATTCTGTGAGCGAAAGCCCGGGCTCGGAAGGAGCTCCTCGAGACGCTGGACCGGGACCCTTAGGGGCGTCCGTACCGTGCGGCCCGCAACACGTTGCGGCCTTGCACCTCCACGGTTACGGAAACGCTCGAACCCGAGGTCCTCCGGTCGGTTATCGATGGGCTCTTCCCGGAACCGGGGATCTTCAACCCCCCCCCACCGATATGGGTCCAATCATTCCCGACACCTCGGAGGTGGAGCCTCACTCCATCACCGAGGAAGAGTTAGACGTCGCCCTGGACCGGCTCCGGGGCAGGAAGACGGCTCCGGGACCCGACGGGGTTCCGGTTCGGCTCCTCTTCCTGGCCACCAAACACCTACGCGGCCAGCTGCGGGAACTGTTCGATGCCTGTATTCGCGCAGGTCAGTTCCCATCGCAATGGAAGGAGGGCCGATTATGCCTGATTCCCAAGGGAGGCCGTCTCCCAACGATCTGTCCGCCTACAGGCCCATAGTGTTGCTTAACGAGGTCGCCAAGGTCTTCGAGAAGATCTTAGCGGAACGCCTCGTTAAGCATCTCGATACTGTGGAGCCGGGGCTAGCACAGACGCAGTTCGGGTTTCGGCGGAGGCGCTCCACGTTGGACGCCTTCGAGACACTGCGATCTGTAACGGACGACGCCGTCCAAGCGAAGTATACTGTCCTGGCTGTATCGCTAGACATAGCGAACGCCTTTAACAGCCTCCCTCACGAGACGATCAGGGAGGGGCTCCGTGCACACGGAGTTCCCCCGTACCTCACGAGGCTGTTGGGCGCGTACCTCCAGGACAGGTACATCCTTTGGGAAGGCGGCGAGTCCGAGAATCGCGCGATAGGTCGGCGACGCGTCGCGTGCGGCGTCCCACAGGGATCGGTCCTCGGGCCGGTTATGACTGGATCCTTCGGATTCCAGTCCTGCCCGGAATAGGGCTGATCTGTTTTGCGGATGACACCCTACTCACGGCACGCGCTGCGTCATTCGCGGAATTCGTGGACCTCGCCAACGCCGAGTTGGCGATCGTGGTCCGAAGAATAGGTAGGCTGGGTTTAAAGGTCTCCCCCGCGAAAACGGAGGCCATCATGTTCCATAAGCGGTTTCGTAATCACCCCGCGGACTTGTCCGTCACAGTCCAAGGGGTGGACATTCGTGTAGGCCCCAGATGAAATATCTGGGGCTAATTCTCGATGGGAAATGGCTGTTTAAAGCGCACTTTGAGCAGCTAGTTCCCAAGCTCGTGAGGTCCGCAGGCGCCCTCTCTCGGCTTGTTCCCAACGTGAGGGGACCAGGGAGGACGACTAGGAAACTCTACATGGGCATCCTTAGGAGTATGGCCCTGTACGGTGCACCCGTATGGTCCACTGCACTTCACCGCCACAATAGGACCTTGTTGTGCCGCGCACAACGGGTCCTGGTGGTGAGGACCATCCGAGGATACCGTACAGTGCCGTAGACGGCGTCGACACTCTTGGCAGGCGATCCGCCCTGGCCTCTCCAGGCGGACGTGATAGCCAAAGTTCGGCGCTCCCGACAGGATGTCCTCGCCCGTGGCCTGGTCTATGGCTAGGCCGAACTCCAGGTGATCAGGACGCGGGAAACCGCGGCCATGATCCAATCTTGGTTAGTAGAGTTGGAAAATCCTGTTGCTGGCATGTAAACGCGGGACCCTGACCTTCAGAATGACACAGATACTTACCGGATACGGTTACTTCGATAAATATCTGTGTCAGATTGCGGGCTGCTTGCCTTCACCCCAATGCCGCCAGTGTGGCGCGCTAGACACGGCGTTACACACGCTAGTCGAGTGCGCAGCATGGGCACCTCAGAGGTTTGAACTCGAGACACTTGTAGGACCGATCGAATCGCTGGGCAATCTGGTGCAAGCCATGCTGCACAGCGACGATTGGTGGGTGGGTGCGGCCAAATTCTGCGAGACGGTAGTGTCTCATAAGGAGGCCGCGGAACGAGATAGGGAGAGAGATGGTAGTCTGCGCCGACGTCAGTCGGGAGCCCGGAGGCGCAGGTATGCGCATGACCTCCCTCCCTGAAATACCGCTGCAGCGGCCCTCTAGCATCCAGGGAGCAGAGGAGTCTTCACCCCTGTTGACGAAGTGAGTTTGCCTCTCCCGGGGCATTCTCAAGCACTAGTGCGCTAGGATCGGAGTGGGTGTACCTACGTTCTGTATCTCACGCCTTTCCTACCATAAGCGCGGGGCACACGGGAGGAGGGTGGTTTTAGTGGGGTATTGATTAGTCGAGTCTCCACACAAGCCGGTTGATTATTGTTTGGATTGCCTCAGTGGAAAGCCTCCATGATCAACAACGGTCTAATCCCTAGCAAAGGACCCGGTATGTGCGAAATGCATTTCCCCTACCTGAAAAAAAAAAAAAAAAACTTGTCGGTTTCTTTGTCACAAGTTTCCAAATTTGAAAAGAGTCGGCCCTCTTTTTGCAAAATAAAATATACTAAAAATAAATTACTTAATTAATATAAACTAAGTTGTCCAAATTCATTTTATGAAACAACTTAATTATTTTTCAAATAATATAAAATTTAATTCATATGTTATCATTAAAATTAATCTTTCTACAAATGAAAAAATCGGCAACTAAGTTCATTTATATATTTATTTCTTCGTTGTAACATTTTGAACGAACCGATTATTATGAAATTTTGATAAATAATTATATATACCTTCGTTCGATAACAGTGATGAATATAAGTAAGGACATATATCCTGGAAAATAGGATACTTTCAGCGGAAAACAATATCCAATTTTTTTCTTATGACGATTCATTTTTTCCATATAGTAAGCACAATTAAATCTTCATCGATTGGAAGAAAGTATTATTCTACAAGTAATGTAATATGTTATAATACAGCATTTTGTTTTAAAAGACAATAAGAATTACTGGTGCGGCGGCTACTGGACTGTATTGGGCGACAAACATCTTTGGGAAATGAGACCTAGCTAGGTTACTTGGATGGACAGCTACTGAAGGCTTCCTGGCCGGCCAGCTGTGGTATGATCTCCCTTAGCTTCACAATAACGGCACTATTATATCACTCGCATGCTTTCAGAGCCGGATCGATTCACCCACTTGGCAGTAGGTGCCAGCGAGCGTCGTATGCGCGCGGGGGTGAGGAAGGATTGGGAGGAGGCTGACGCTTACCGCCAGATGGCATTTACCTTGTGTAGGTATAAAATACATTTTTATGTTCCTGCTCCGTCTATCCGGGCAGGAACGGTGAAATAATACATATTTCTACGGCCGGGCGACCTATCGTAAGAGGCGATAAAAAAACCTACAGCCAGGTGATATTCGCCACTCTGGATGGTTAACACCCTTAGTCTAGACTATGCCGCCGTAATAACTTTGAGTTGTGTTCTGGCATTATCGTCCAGGTCTCAGTATCCCTTAAGAGAGCAGCAGCGCATTTATAGCACCTTTGGTGGTGGAAGTATCCATAGGCGATGGTAACCACTTTTGCATCAAATGGGCCGTCTGCCTGTCTGCTGAACTAGTGCAATAAAAAAATCTAAGATAATGTTAGTTTTAATGACTGTGGCCAAATGCGTCTAAATATAGTGTTAAAAATAACGCCAATAATGATTAGTTACATTAGTAGATATGCCTACAGTACCTGTCAATGTTTAACGTCGTTAACAATTAATAACAATCTTGCATCACAAATAACGCATTAAACCCATCGTTACATCTGCATGGAACAGTCACTAATATTAACCTTATCCCAGCGGAGCAGAGACATTAGAAAAACATAATGTGATAACAAAATATATGAAATGAATACGCGTCGAGAGAGCGCCTACTGTCTGAGAAGGTCTTTTGACCCACGCCTCCCATTTTGAAAATCGCTGCTTTATACCTATTGAACGCCTTCTTGTTTACACGGTACCTTTCACCGCTATTCGCTTCGAATATAAGTAGTCAAGTGCAGGCGACATGCCTTTGATGTTTTCAACGAGCAATACGTCTTTTATTTGTTTCTGAACAATACAATCAAGTGAACGATTCTGTTACCTTTTATGAAAAAAAAAACTAGAGTTTAAACAGCGGCTTTTCTCGTAATAATTGAGCATCCTACCCCGCAAAAGATTTATATTTGCCTGTATCCTAATTTAATCCTTTGTCTTAAAAGTATATTTTTAAATATGAAAATGTTGGTTAAACTTTAGTGTGATATCTACTTATATAATCTTCTTATATATAAAAATGAATCGTAGAAATGTATGTACGCGCATAACTTGAGAACGAGTTTACCGATTTTGATGATATTTGTTTTTGTGTTTACGTGGGTTCCCGGATGGTTTAGATTCGCAATTAGAACCGGTAGGTGGCGCTGAGATCGGGTTCTAGAATCCTCCTAATAACCTGGACCGATTTTGGTGATTTGTTTTCTTATGTTTGAGTGGGTTCCCGGATGATTTAGATTCACAATTAGAACCGGTAGGTGGCGCTGAGATCGGGTTCTAGAATCCTCCTAATCAGCTGGACCGATTTTGGTGATTTATTTTCTTGTGTTTGAGTGGGTTCCCGGATGGTTTAGATTCACAATTGGAACCGGTAGGTGGCGCTGAGATCGGGTTCTAAAATTCTCCTAATCACCTGGAGCGATTTTGGTGAATTTGTTTTTGTGTCATGAAGCAGTCGTTTAAAAATTCAGAAAATATGGCGGTATGAAGTTCGCCGGGTCAGCTAGTATTATAAAATTCTAAACATGCCGTGTCTATACATATTAGGTTGGGGAAAAAGTTTCTTCGCATTTTATATACAAATTCAAAAGGTTTTTTATAAAGTTTATTTACATTTGACTACAGTATGTAGGTGCCATTTTGTTGGATAACTTTTTGCCATCTTGTAGGTAAGGACGTGATCCCATTGCTATAAAAATTTTGGGGCTTCTGATCAAAAAACTGCGACAAGTGGTTTTGGCAGTCCTCTCGTGATGTTAACCTGACACTGCCTAAGAAATTCTGCAGAGACCGAAACAGGTGAAAATCTGAAGGTGCAAGGTCAGGACTATATGGCAGATGCATTAACACCTCTCAGCCAAACTCTCGTAATTTTTGCTGAGTGGCTAAAGATGTGCGAGGTCTAGCGTTATCATGGTGAAAAACCACACCCCTTCTGTTGATTAATTCCGGCCGCTTTCTCTCAACTTTTTGCTTTAATCTCATCGTTTGTTCGCAGTACAGTTCAGAATCGATGGTCCTGCCTGGCGGTAACAGATCATAATGAATAATGCCCTTCCAATCCCACCATACACACAGCATCATCTTGTTGCGAGTTGTCATCATCCCGGGTTTCGCCACAGTCTGTGAAGCCTGACCGGCCCTTTGACCACGATCTTTTTCACACGTTCTTGTCGTACGTGATCCACTTTTCATCACCAGTTATCAGCTTCTTCAAAAATGGTTCGGTTTCATTACGTCGTAATAAGGAATCACAAATGACTACACGGTTCATTAGGTTTCTTTCAGTGAGCTCATGAGGCACCCAAATATCGAGCTTTTTTGTGTACCCAGCTTTTTTCAAATGCGCCAAAACCGTTTTGTGGTCAATTCCCAATTCTCCAGTTACATCGTAACTACTAATATGCCGATCTTGCTCCACTTTTTCAAAAATGGCATCAATTTTGTCCGTAACAGGGCGACCAGAGCGACATGCATCTTTGATATCAAAATTTCTGGATTGAAAACGCTTAATACAAATTTGCGCTACTCTCACAGATACTGCATTAGGTCCATAAACATCACAAGTTTTTTTTCGCGGCTTGTGTTGCATTTTTACTTTTTTTGTAGTAAAATTTTAAAATGTATCGAATTTCTTCATTAGATTCACTCATTTTAACAATAAGAAAAACAAATGAAAATCACACATTTTCCTAAATTGAATTTGGAATTGTCTTCTTTAAAATTAAAACTTTTTAATGATAGCAAAACCAGCCAGATACAAATGGTATAGCCAAAGATATCTTATTACAAGTTCATATATATTATATGCGAAAAGACTTTTTCCCCAACCTATTATATTGAAGCTATTTATAAAAAAACAATTGGAATAGACTATATAAACGATGGAGAACACGATGCGTTTTTTTAAGATTTCTTGTCTGTTTGTTCGGGATTCACGTAAAAACTAATAGGCCAATTTCAATGTGGTTTTCGCTGATCAACAGCAAATTCTTAGACTTAAAATCTGCGCTACTTTATATCCTGGGAATCCCGCGGAAATTTTTCTGGGAATTATTTAAAATGTTCAGATTGAAAACCATTTTGGAATTCCAAAGCGATTTTTTCACCGATCGATAGTAAATTTTATGTAACAAAATGTGTGATACTTTTTATCCCGGGAATCCCGCGGTAAATTACCTGTGAGCAGTTTGGAGTCGTTCGGGTGCATAAAAATTGGCTTTTTCCGATACAGTTTTCTCTAAAACTATAGCTTTTATTCTTTTTTATATGCTGTGATACTATGTGTTCTGGGAATCGCGCGGGAATTTCATGTCAAGCGTGGACAAAGTCGCGGGCATATCCTAGTTTTCTATATAAACGTAAGAACAGGGTAATTTTTTCAGAGATATATTTTTAATGGACGATTGTCATTTCAAATATTCGTCCATGATACTAATATTATAAAGATTAATACTAATATTTGAATTAATATTTAATTTGTTTGTACATTCACGTGCTTATTAGATCCTGTTACACAAAGTTTTTACTAGGTATGGGTTCGAAAATTAAGAAATCGAAACTAAAAATATATCTAATAATATGCAGGATTATAAACAACATACACTGCAAAACTTGTTACATCGAAATGTATAGCCATGTGTTGAGCTTTTATTTAGTTCTATGAAACTGTGCACTCTAAATAGTCTACGACATGCAGGAAACCAACACACGTATCTGTAGAACTTTTCACAAAGGCAGGACTCGGAATACACAATGGAGGCGAGATGTGAAAGCGCATCGCGCGGCAGTAGTGCGTGATAATAGATCCCCTGTTTTGCGACTGCTCGCATCCGGACCGGCCGCGGCGGAAATAGCGCAACGCTGTAGACAACCTTCATTTCCTGTGTAGTCCTTTTACAAGCATCAAAAACCCTTGGCGCAATGTTAATCTTTCAACTATCCTGTTTGTTATATCTGTACTTAAACATTGTAGAATACATGTTATAAAATGTAGGTATGGTAGGTATCTGTATACATATAATTATGCTATATTAGGTGTTTCTGATAAGGATAGAGTCAGAAATAACGAGACACGGAAAGTAACCAAGGTGGACCGACCGACATATTGAAATGTATAATTTATATTTTTTTATCAATTTCATCTTTTGTTATTGGAAGAGGGAGAGGGGGTTAGGCTGTTATTTTTCCGTCCCAGCACCCAATGTGGTTAAGAAGCCCTTGATTGCCAAACCCCAATAGTTAGGCTTGGACATCACTATTTTTGGGATAACGTATGGTATCTTATACCAATACATCCTACTAATATTATAAACTCGAAAGTTTGTAAGAATGTATGTATGGATGTATGTTTGTTACTCTTTCACGCAAAAACTACTGAATGGATTTTGAAGAAACTTTACAATAATATAGCCTACACACGATTTTCCATTACCACGCGGGTGAAACCGCAGGCACAGCTAGTCTTAGATAAGTGTGGTGGGTACCACACTTATCCAAGATGTATTGGCGAGTTTCACATATTGAAAGGCTAGATGTGCACGTTTCTTAGTCTCAATCATTCTAACTAAACAATCCAACTTATTACGATTACAAAAAGGACAAAAAACATCCGACAAACTAATGCTCCTAGATAAAGAACACGCCAGCACTCATCAGCACTGAAACGGGGTGCTTTGAAATATACACCACGACCAACTGCTAACAATTGAAATCAAGCCGGACACTCTATTGTACGCAATCTATCTGTACTTACAATGTATTTTGCAAAACCGTAGACAACAAGTGAGTATTTTCTGCAATTGATTTACGAATGGAGTTTTTGATGGCAGTGTTCAAGGTGGTGCTGTGCAATTATATTTTTAAATTACGTAAATCTGGTTAAGAGTTAGCTAGACGTGTTGCTGGGAAAGAAGGTTCTTGCCGGTTCTTCTACTTAAATTTAAATGTTAAAAGTAAAACTGCGTTGTAGAAGCTGAAAAGGAAGCAAGTAAAAATAAAGTCATGCTTCTGCCCACAAAATATTAATACATGTTTCACTCGGTACAAAATATTGAAATAGCCACATTGACATGCCAGCGGCGATTCAAGTCGTGTGAAAATTACATAATCATAGTTGTCTCACACGTCTGTGTTAAAATATCTATTTCACTATTTTACACTGTATAGATAAGAACATATATTACAATTAGGAATTTACAGTACTTATTTATTTCAGGAAAACATGTTCCATAATTACGATTCATAAAGATTACATTAAAACAATTTGAATTATAAAGATACAGACAAAAATAAACATGTACATATATTTACACATATGCAATCATATTTACATACACATACACGTTTTCACTTAGCTACTCTTATCTTCTTCTTCGGGTAGTTACTTTAGTAACAACCTACTCCGAACTTTTATCATATTTTTGTATCCAGATGGCACTACTCCTGTGATTTAAATCTACTTTGGACCCTTCGTAATTTCAATAACTAATTACTATTCTGGATTTCTATTCTGCGGTGGAGGATATAGTATATATATAGGATTGTATCCGTGCAGGAACGGAGAAAGGGACCTGAAAGGAAGGATGGAAAGAGAGGACAGGCGCCATAACCAATCTGTGGTTCTAGAGTATGTCGGCATTCAATTGTGTTCCGGCATTAGTGGCCACGTTCCAAACCCCCTTTAGAAAGCAGCAGCGCATTTGTAGCACCTTTGGTATTGCAAATGTTCATAGGCGATGGTAAACGCTTTCTATCAGGTGGGCCGTCGACGTGTCTGCTGAATGCATGCAATTTTTTTTTTAAATATAGACAAAATGACTTTGTATCTTTATTATCTCTATTATCAATGAAACAGTATTTTTCCATAATTTGATTTAAATTGTCATGGCTTTTATTTAGTTTATGTAGGTCAGATCTTGCAAACTGAATTAGAACAAGTTTCTTTACGACTTTACAATTTTACATGCATAATTTTTCAGCAATAAAGTAAGATATGTCCAGCGAAATATAAAAAACTCATATGTAATAAAACATTATATTTTCTTAACTTTTCGCGACTAGTATAAAAAACAATAAAACCTAATTTTATTTAAAAAAAAATTTAATCAAGCTTAAAGATAAACATAAAATAAAGTTGAGGTAAGTAAGCCCATCCTTTTGTTACATTATACAATATTATAAAACCTTGTCACGACATCTCTTTTATACAGGAAAATCTGGCGACAACCTTTTATGGTATTTTGTTTATTAGTTCCTGCCTGAGATACGTGATAATTACATTCTGTGTATTCGATTGTCATTTCTAACTAAACCTTCATGGTACGTTGCCTACCACTTATTTTTCCTATCTTTATTTAGGTTTTTGAAATTCCCATAGTCACACTCCAATAATAGTATTCATAATGAAATTTCGAGATCAACCGTCACATACATTTGAGAACTACTCGATCAATTTGGCTGTCCCTCGTATTTGAAATGGTTATCGACTAGAGCTGTGCGTCGGGTGGCTCGTTTGTATAATAATAATTGAAAATCAGATTATGCCCGACGTCGCGTTGGATTGTTTGCTTTCATCAATAACTGCTCACATACAGTTCTGTTATGTTAACAATTATTTATATTTTATATCTATAGTTTATAATTTATAAATAAAATTTTAGAATTTATTCGAATTTTAAAATAAAGTTTTAGTCTTTAAGTTTATTTCTGTATTGGTGTACAATAAAGTATTATCTATCTATCTATATACCATATATTTATTTAATTACTAGAGTTTTCCCCGTGACTACGCCTTCACTGACTTGTGGCGTAGCCACGGGAAATATATATATATATATATATATATATTAATATTATAAATGGGAAAGTAACTCTGTGTGTATACTTTTTATCCCGAAAAATGGGACAGATTTTGGGATAAATTTATGTAAAGGTTGTCCCAAAAAGTAAGATAGGTTTTTTGTGATTTGCCATTTTCGTCATTTTAGTAATTTGGGTCATTTTTGTCCTTTTTGACCGTTTTGACCGTTTTGTCCTTTTTGAACTTTTTGTCCTTTTTTGGTCTTTTTGGCCTTTTCGTCATTTTTGGCCTTTCTGTCCTTTTTGGCCTTGCCAGGAGATAGTTTGCGATATAAAATGAAATTAACCTTCCGGGTGCAAATAGCACTCGCATTAACCTTTAGTACAATGTAACCTGTATTAACGCCTGCTCTTTAAACAAGAAGCACACACAAGAGGTAGACCCGCGGCGCAGCCGCGGGTTAAGCTCTAGTATATACATATATATATATATAAACCTTCAGTGAAAAATCATGTAACTGATGGTGAAAACCGCTTAAAAATCCGTTGCGTGTTTTAGGAGTAGTTACCGGATATACAGACAGACGCAAAAACCGACTTTGATTTATACTACGTAAAGATGCAACACGCCATAAAAGGAAAATTCGTACATATTTGTTAACTTAATTTGACCCATCCAACACAAAAATATAACGACCGTGAATAAATATAGTACACCTTTTATTAATCCAATATCACCCTTGCAGTACACCACCAACCTGTATAATGGATCGAAGCCTCTAATTAAGCGCCCTATTGAATCAATAGTACGTTTAATTAATATAGATTAATTATTGAATAGTTGTTATACATTCGTGAACAGGCTTAGTTGTGGATAAAGGTGCGGTACTGTAGTTTGCTAGTGAAATTCTCTTTAGTTCCAAATGTATTTTTAGGTACACGTGATACTTCTTTGAAGCATCATACTATATCTTTGGTCTAATATACAAATGTCATCCATGTCGTTATGGTATTTTTGGAATATATTAAACACAGAGTACATTGTAACATATACTTAAGGTATGTTTTGGACGTGGACAATCCATCCATCGTATATATCCATCATAAAATGGACTGCAATTTTCAATTCGCTCAGTGAGCTATGGAGCGAATTATTTTGGGTAGGTATATATGTTTCTTATGGAATATCAGAAACATGGATATCATTTGAGAACCAACTTTACCGACAGAGCTCACAAAATTAGCACACTGAAGCAGTAATGGGCACGTTTGTCGCAGGACTAATGGCTGATGGAGCAGACGACGCTTGGAGTATCAGGACCTATTTTCTGGAATAAAAAAGATCCTATGTTATACATAGAATATATACAAGCATAGTCCTGTATAATACATACAAACACTAATAATACTAATATAATATAATTAGCATAATGTGGATAACATAGCATGGGTAGGTAATCCCTATTAAGAACGGACAAGACAATAAATTAGATACACTGATTTGCATTTCAAAGGCCGGGGTGTTTTATATACGGTTATTTATTATCTTTATGATACGAAAAAAGGTTCATTCAAGTTATTTACTGGTAATTAATACAGCGCTTCCAGGTAGTGGTGAACAAAATATTCTCGAAACAAAAAATGGAAGCGTATATAACACGTGCCCACAGAATATTAATACTCTCTAACAAGAGGTACCTACTGGCCCGGCCCTATATTTTTTACTATTCATTCGCTTGCCTTACTTAAATTTTAACCAATAGTAAAGCAAATTACGAGGGACCGGGATATGTGGCACATACTTGGGGAGGTCTACGTCCAGCAGTAGACAATATTTGGCTGAAAAAGAAAGGAAATGAACCATCGCTAACACGTATGAACTCTAAAAACTTTCATAGAAATTAAGTTGTAAAAAAGGGTACGGACCTCGAGTCCGTAGAGTAGTTAACAAACAAAAAAACCATAGGCATTTTGGGTAGCAGCAAGACAATGGACAATAATACAACGATTAAAAAAACCTAAACTTTAAAACTTCCACTTTGTTTAGATTTTAACCTTTTCTTGGTTAGCCCAGGGTGCCACAAATTCAATTCAACGCGGCCCCCCTGCTTGACTAGATATAAAAATTAAGTCGTTCCTGAATATATATTTTTATCTATCTCTTGCATAATTTAGTTATCGAAAAGTATTCAGCCACTCGTTTCAAAATTAATCTATACTACATTGCTAATGATTCATTAAGGCTTTAACTTGATTAGACCACAATCATATGTTTGACCGAATGCTTTGCAAGTTAATAACCTATTTGGTTTCGTTCTAAAGGCAACACATTCAGTATAGTGCTAGTGGGGCGTCCATCACGAATCGGATTTGTGTGGGTAGGTCAGGCGCTGGAACCGATAATGGAAAACGGATTACTGAGTGAACTCTCTGACTAAAGCCGGTGATCCATTCATGTAGTTCGGAGGAATGAAACCACCTCCAGTGGCACAGGATTTGCATTGCCCATCCACTCCTGCAACTAACAGATAACATGCGCTATAACTTGTAGTCGGACATCGAACTATATAAATATCAAAAGGCTAGTTTAAACCTCGGCCAACGCATTAGCTTTGCCATTCAAAGAGGGAATGCGGCCAGTCTTTTGGGAACGTTCCCACCTGATAGCGGTCTGGTACTGGATTTTCTACATTAATTTTAATTTGTATTATATACAGATTATTTTTTATTTTTAATTTCTTTTAAGGTTTTATTTGAAATATTTATGACTAGTTTGTAATTTAATTTTAATTATAAAAAATACATTAATATACATAAATAAGATATATTATTCAATAAAGAACTAAAAAGAAAACTGTAACTACGACCTACATATATACAAATTTAAAAAATTAATTCAGGTCACTATCGTAAGGGAGCGTTCCCAAAATGCTGGCCGCATTTCCATGTTGTATTGCAACGATAATGCGATACCCAAAATACAGGCCTATATATATATATATATTATATAAATAACTAAACTATATTTTTTTATTCCCCCTTTAAGTATTTAGACTGAGTTTTTGGCGAAATTTTTTTTAAGAGCAATGTATTGTTAATCCATTTTGTTGTCAAAAAAGGCTGAGTACGTGTTGTGCGCACATTGAATGGTCCCATAAAGTAGTACCAATGACATATCGCCTATAGAACATCTGAATAATTGCTATCCACTACCGAGATCGATTTTGAGCATGGTGGAGGACCGAATTTATCGACATGCCCAGTTGGTCAGCAATCTGGTCAATCCACCTATTTGGAAAGCTACCACGAGGTTTCTTACCTTCAAGTTTCTCAGTGACCACAAGTCTCTCCATATTGTCTGCATTTTCGCAGGCTATGTAGCCAAACTACTTCAGTGTCCGTTGTTGACAAACTACTGATAATCTCTGGTTATCTCCAATCTCAAGCTCTTCAAGTATAAAGGCATTCCTTCGAGCGATCCATCAAAATTTTAACATCCAACGCCAAAAGAATTAATGAAAATATCCTATACCTCAAAAACGTGCCAAAATGGCTGCTGCTGTTGCTGCTGAAGTAAATAAAATAGATATCTAATAAGTAGCAATATATACCGATTTTTTTTTACAACGAAACATAAAGAAAGTGTAAATCTTTAGCACGAAATGAACTTCATTCGCACAATATAAAAGTTACAATAAAATTCAATTAAGCCTGGAATAACACTTATACGAGCAGCCTTCCTGTACAGCTCTTGGACCCATTTTTAATTAAATGCTGTTTTTTCTGGTTCCTCGTTACCATTCCTCAACACTATCACCAATAGTCCTACTCGCATTTGACAAATAAAACATGCGCTTACATCTATCTAAATGAATTTGATTGAATTTTTAAGAACGTATTCTATTTATAATAGATAGGTAACTATGAATGTAATATAAATTGGACGTTTTCCGTTTTTTTCGCTCTTTCTAATGCTAGGACTGAACGGGTTTATGATGATGTTTTGTGTCGGTTTAGGCATAACAATAAAATGTACTTTTATTGCACAAATACTAAAGTTAAAACAGTAAAAATATTTTAAATTGGTAATACTTAATATTTATTTACTTATCACTAACAAAGATTTATTTTACAAACAACTATTGAATGCCCATTGTCCAATTAGTACCAAAATTTTCGTATTGTATACATATGTGTCTTTAATATATTTTTATATATTGTAAAATGAATAAAATAGAGTTATAATTATAACATGATATATATATATATATATATATATATATATGTGTGTGTGTGTGTGTGTGTGTGCGGGTGTGTGAAAATGATAGGTTTTATTTTTTGAATATGACATTTTGCTCTAGCATATAAATGAACTGATGTATACAGGTTACTCTTCATCCCGGAAAATAAGATAGTTTTCACGGGATAAGAATACGAAGTTTATGTGAGTAAAAGGTGAGACTTTATAATAATATACGATATTAAGAAAAAATTAAAAGAATACATTATTAATTATAGACCGTAAAAAATTATCGACACCGTAAAAACTGCTATATCGAAATTTCATTACAAATATTCCAGGTTGGTATTCAGGAGCACGGTTTTTAACGGGTGTTGTTCAGTACACATTGGCAGTTTAGTCTATAAATCGTGTAATGGGAGGTAGCTAGCAAGTTGCCAAATAATTCACACGCAAAGTGCTGTAATGGCCTGCGAGGGCGGACATAAACAATAAAACGCTATAAAATTTCACAGGAAAAGTGATTTTGCCTTTACAACGCACGTGCCGGCGAACGCTTTTTGTGAGCCACAATAAACGTTCATTATTAATTTCGTGTTGTCAGCCGTATTTTATTTTATACATTTGTACGAAAATATTTTATTAACAATAGAAACAAGATAATGAGCATAAGAAGCCTGTTACAGGTATATAATAATAATGAAGTAGGTAGGGTTTAAATTGAAGCATTGATGTATGTATGCTAAGAGTAAAGTTAAGTAGAGTCGCCTGTAACTAATTGCCTCGATCAATAAGACTCATTGGTCCTTTTTATTGCAGTTTACATTGATGTGACTGTATTTTAATTGTTTCTTGGTCTTCTTTTTTCAAATGGCTTCTACGTATATGTGGATCTAGTTAATTTGAGGAATTCATTAACACACAATCATTAACACTCATTCAGAAAAGGTGTCAGTCAACTCGAGCAGGACCCATATAAATTAATGACTGAAAACACTTTTTTCTTTTCTTTCACCTTAGCCCAAACATTTTGAGTTGACACAGTGTCTATTCCATTCATACTCCTTTATTCCTGCATTCTCTGTTACACAACAAATCATCATGTCATCCTTCACACAATCCGTTCATCTCTTTTATGTTCATTTTATTATTCACTATTAATTAAAATTAGATTCTTAAAAACTGGATTACCCAGTAACTGGGTTTTATCCGTGCAGGAACGGAGAAAGAATACAATTTCCTGCGGCCAGGCAGCCTGTCGTAAAAGACGACTAAACAACCCACAGTTAGGTGGTAGGGCATTTGCCCGACTGGATGGCTACCACCCCTGGTCTAGAATATCCCGCCATAACAACCTTGTGTTGTGTTCCGGCATTAGTGGCCAGCTTCCAGTCTCCCTTTAGAGAGCAGCAGCGTATTTATAAAATCTTTGTGTTGCGAATGTCCATAGGCGATGGTAACCGTTTTTCACCAGTGGGCAGTCTGCCTGTCTGCTAAATTCATGCAATTAAAAGAAAATAAAAAAACCCATATAAGACCCGAGTCCGGCCCCGGTCAAATTATAAATGTTTGATAGACACCACATAACAGGATTCTTGTGGCAACTAAATTACTTATACCAGAAAAAGAAAATCTAAAACATATCTAACCTGGTAGAGTCAGGCTGGAATCATCTTGATTACAGCTCTTAGGGCCGACTCGATCGGTGTGGTACCACGCTTTCACAGAACATCAGCGTGAAACAACGACGACGATGAATTAGTATTATTTATTTTTCTTTTTTCTATTGCATGAGTTCAGCAAACAGGCAGACGGCCCACCTAATGGTAAGCGCTTACCATCGCCTATGGACATTTGCAACACCAAAGACGTTACAAATGCGCTGCTGCTCTCTTGAGGGAGTCTGGAACCGGGCCACTAATGCCGCGGAACACAACAAAAGTTTCGATGTTTGACGAAAAGTTCCCCACTTCCTCCTCCCCATATCCCATCCCCTCCCCCCATTCCATTATCCCATATCCCATCCTTTCGATCCCGTTCTTCTTGTCTGGTCTCTCTTTCTCATCCCCTATTAAGGGTAAGGGAGGAGAGGAGAGCCTCTTTATCCCATCTTAAGGGCTGGCAGCTCGTTGGCTTCGCTCCTGGTGTTGCAAACGTCTACAGGCGACGGTAACCACTTTCCAAGAGCTGAGCCGTGTGCCTGGTTGCCAGCTTCGGAAGAGCAAAAAATAAATCTTTTATCGATCTTACACTATTAGAATAATGCGAATCGAAAATGAAGAAACAAAATATTTAATTTTAAGATATTGTAATAACACAAATTTTAAATTAATACGCGTCTTTCGGCACAAAAAAATCACAACACTCCTTTTGTTTGCAGTGAAATGTTGACGCCTCTTTCGGATTATAAGGATTTACTGTTCGCAGAGAAAAGCATTGCCGCAAAAAAATAACATTTTATTTATGTTTCTTCTTTAATAAGCAGATAAAACCTTAATGAAACATTCTTGCTGCTATTAGTTGTTTATTTTCAAATTTGTAGCGTAATCTGTTATATATTGTACCTAGCATCTATTTTAATGATTGCTTAGTAAATAGGAAATATCATTTTTCTTTTATAATACTAACAATTTTATGTAGAAACGTTTATTCATTTCTGAAGTTGAATATTATAAGACTTATCCGTATTGTATATATGAAGTAACACTTTATGTGAAAGTAGAAAAATACGAATTTTCATTGTCCAACAGGCAATGGAGAGACTATGGTTAATCGACCTAAGTAAGTGGTAATATTTATCTGGTCTTGAACATTTTTTGACAAAAATTATCCAAGCATTAAACCCCGCTTTTGCTTAGAGCATTTGCTTCGAAGCACGAGATATGCTAACCTACTTTTGCTTCTCTACTTTACCAGACCACTCAGAAAGTATTGCGAAAAAAAGTTTTTATTTATGAGAGACTGGCCAGTTATAATCTATTTTGAAAACATGATTATTTATAACTAAAAATAGGTAAGTTCTAATTTTCCTACACATTGTTTGCGAGCTAATCTATATACGTGCAGCAAAAACTTTGTACTCCTTTTTACGAAAATTGCGCGGACGGAGGAGTATGAATTTTCGCAAACTTATCTTATATATAAAAATGAATCGTAGAAATGTATGTACGCCCATAACTTGAGAACGACTTTACTGATTTTGATGATATTTGTTTTGTGTGTTTGAATAGGTCCCCGGATGGTTTAGATTCACAATTGGAACCGGTAGGTAACGCTGAGATCGGGTTCTAGAATCCTCCTAATCACCTGGACCGATTTTGGTGATTTTGTTTTTGTGTCAAGAAACTAAGTCTTTTAGGAATTCAGAAAATATGGCGGTACGAAGTTCGCCGGGTCAGCTAGTAGTTTATATAGAGAAGAATTATTTGACACACACACGCATATGTACTCTTTTCTTTATTATTCAAGTCAAATTAACCTTAAATTAAATTAATTAGTGTAGCCTTGGTGAAAACTGTGATTATAGAAGTATAGTCTTTGACAACAAATAATTATGGTCGAATTTCGACCACGGGCGACCACTAGATTAAATTATTTTCTCATTGAAAAATGGATCTGCACCGGGAACATTTTCGCGCTATGACTTTTGCGATTTCAAGTGTCGCCTGAAATCGGACGAATCGTACGATAGACTTCAAATAGCATTCATGAACGAAGGCCCTTCTAGGACAACCGTGTATCGTTGTTACAACGAATTCAAACGTGGTGGACTAACTTTGGGGGACGAAGATAGAAGTGGTCGCCCTTTGACGGCTGTTACGGAAGATAATGTGCTAGCAGTAAAAAAATTAATTCAAAACAATAGGCGAGTTACGTATCAAAAGATTTAGCACGTACTGTAGATTGGATCAGGAAGCTTTCATGAGATTCTACACGTGCATCTTCGCGTGAGGAGGATAGTTTCACGCTGGGTGCTGCACAACCTCACCGATGCTCAGAAACAGGCCCGGGTGGAATATTGCCGTGATATGATAAACAAACTTGAAGCAGGGTCCTCTCGGCTTGTTTACAACATCATTACAGGTGATGAGTCCTGAATTTATCAATACGACCCAGAAACGAAGCGCCAGTCAACGGTTTGGGTGTTTCAAAACGAATCAACGCCTACCAAAGTAAAGCGATCTATAAGCGGGCGGAAGATTTTGATCGCGAGTTTTTTCAATTTGACTGGCTACTTGGTGTCAATTCCTTTACGGAACCAAAGAAGTATCAACGCCGAATGGTATACTACCAAATGCTTGGCAGAAGAGTTTTCTGTTGTGAGCAACAAGCGACCAAAGACAGGGCTCCGCTGGCTACTACTCCACCACGACAACGCGCCCGCCCATACCGCGCTCAAAACGACGGACTTCCTCGACAGCACGCCGGTCAAACTCCTGGGTCACCCTCCTTACAGCCCTGACCTAACACCATGCGACTTCTTTTTATCCCCAAAAATAAAAAATCAGCTCAAAGGGATATAATTTTCGTCGCCGGAAGATGCGCTGTCAGCGTTCGAGAAAGCTGTAAACGAGGTGTCTGCGGCGGGCTGGAAAAAGTGTTTCGAAAACTGGTTCAGACGCATGAAACTTTGTATAGAGGCTGGTGGAGAATACTTTGAAAAGATTTAATAAAAAATATTTACCTATAAAACATTTTTTTCGCAAAACTTTCTGAGTGTCCCACGTATACGAACTCCAATATTATGATTGTGATAATCACTTTAATAATTTTGTAAATTTAGAATACATTTTTCACTTTATTCATAAATTAAAACTTTAATGGATCATGTCTTCTGGAGATTCCCAGAATTTATTCTACTAGAGAATAATAATGTTAGTTATATTTTCACTAAAACTTAGATATATTTTAAATACCAAGGGGTTAATTCAAATTTAAAGTTAGATCCAAGAATTGTAAGCACAAAGTTCGAAGTAAAGGAATAAGTTAAACAAGCGCCGGTCAAAGAGCTCGCTTCTTTATAAGTATCTACGCTGAGAAGAAGCAAACACTACTTGAGTTTTAAACTTCAGTCGAACATGAAAAGCATAAACAGGTACGAATTACCTTTAAGGGAAATATGAAATATTCAACAATAAAAATGTATTCGAACAACATACATATATACATACATTTATCTATATTCTATACAGATAAATAAAATTGAAGCGTCTGTTTGTAATATCATAACAAAAATGTGAAAAAACTCAGGGGGGGGGGAGTATTTCGGACTAGGAGATTCAGAAAATGCAATTATTTGAATTTTTTGTCTGTCGGTCTATTTGGATGTTCCGGCTAATCTCTGAAACGGCTGGACCGATTTTGTCGGGATTTTCACTGGAAGATAACTGATGTTATAAGGAGTAACTTAAGCTACTATTAAAATTAGGGTTCAGCAAAAAAAAATCACGAGGATAAAGTCGCGGGCACAGCTAGTGTATGAATAAAACTGTTGGTTAAATCTTGTCTTCTTATACTTTGTGCATTTTTATGTCAAGTCAAATTATCAACTTATTTTATCTTTAAGATTTCACTACGTAGATACATAAGTTTCTAGCACTATATACTTAACCCTGCGGCAACGACTTACGCTTTACAAAACGCAAGTCAGGCTGCACATAGAGTACTACTCACACCTATGGGCCGGAATACCCACTTAGCAGACTGACTCCATCTAGGGCCGCTCCGTTTGCATAATCGACTTGGCCTACGGAGAGACTGCATCTCTCTACGTATTCTGACGGCTATACAATGAGGAGTGTTCCGAGGAACTGTTTGATATGGTACCACGCCACATTTTCACCACTGCATCGCTCGCCATCGGCGAGATGTTCAGCCTCTTTTCCTTAAGCCACCACGCTCAACTAAGTGACGGTTCTCTAAAAGGTTTGTCCCACGAGTAATAACAACTCGGAGAGAACTTTCTTGATTTTGTTGTTGTTTGTTGATAGCGCCCCTGGTACTGCAAACTTCGATAGGCGACAGTAATTACTTGCCATCAGAAGAGCATTGGAAGTTAGCCAGTTTTCGTCAATAAAAAAATACACTTATCGGTCAAATGTTATCTATATACATTCTTCGAAAAAAATATGTGAACAGATTAGACGTAAATGCAAAGATAAGGGTCCAATTTTTCCCAAAATATCTACGGACCCTTAAAATCATAGGGCCAACTTTCTAGAAACAATTTATTTTATCCGTGCAGGAACGCAGAAACAGTACAATTTCTTACGGCCGGCGGCCTGTCGTAAAACGCGGCAAAACAACCCACAGTCAGGTGGTGGGGTATTTGCCCGTCTGGACGGCTACCATCCCTGATCTGGAATGTGACGCCATAATAATCTTGAGTTGTGTTCTGGCATTAGTGGCCAGGTTCTAGTCCCTCTTTAGAGATGCAACACATTGGTAGCACGTTTGGTGTTACAAATGTCCATAGGCGACGGTAACCGCTTTCCATCATATGGGTCGTCTGCTTGTTTGCTGAACTCATGTAATATATAAATAAAAACCAAAATAAATGAAAAATCGATACTAAACTCGTGACTTTAATAGAAGATGTATTTCATTATATAACTAATTATAAGATTACTTTAGTTCTTTAAGATTTAAGCTTACAAATTTTACAATATAACTATGTAATAAATTTGCGTCGAAAACACAGTCTCAGAGGCGCTAAGAGATTTTATCAAAGCCGGCGCGTGTTGTCCAAGTGGCGAAGTGCAGATAACATCTAGCTTCGGTCCACGAGTAAAACGCTAAATAGTATGCCATTTAAAGAACCGCATTATTATGAATTTTACATCTCTATTCCTTGTTTAAATTCTTCTAATTAAATATTTTTGTATCATTAATTTCCGCAAAATGCAATTGCAGCTGTCCACGAGCGACTACGCTACGTAGGCGACGTAGCTACTTACTGTCATGGGAACCATTTACCTGTTTGTCTGTAAATACACCTGTAGATAACATTGTATGAGCATTTCGAATGTCATTATAGAAATTTGTAGAAAGAGATTAGCCCCAGATCTACCTAAAACAAATGTGACCGAATAAAATATGCATAATCTATATTGTTAAATGTTATATGCTAATATAATATTTTGTTATTAAAGCTCTATAAAGGTTGTATACATTATCCGTATGTACCATGTTTAACAGCAAAGCACGTACCACTTTAACCCTCGCTCGCAGCGTCGCGTCGTAGCTAAATAGCTACGCCGTAGCTGATAACTACGCCGTAGTACCTTCCTCGAAGCGCCTCGCCTCTGTTTAGCCTTGCCATTTAAGATAAGAGGAATTCAAAATTTGCAGAGATAACCTAATGAGGATAATTTTTGAACCGCATCACGAGCATACTAAGCTACTTATTTCGACGCTTGTACTTTCCTTTGCAATTTTATTACAGTCGTTGTGCTTTAGCTGTATGTAACACAACTTACATAAACATATTGCAGGAAGACATGAACTAGACTTCTAGGTGCAGGTAATACAGATTGCGAAATGGTGTTTTACATTTAAACCTTGTTACAATAATGATTAAATTTTCAAATATCAGCCAATGTTTATTAGTGAGTGTTACTTCCCTAAAACCTACATTAAATTTAATAAAAGTATCAAGACGAGTAACAAAACGTACTACGAAAGAAATATAAGTATTCTAAACATTATAAGCTTCTTTATAGCGCTCCGAGTGAAAATCCTAAGATTATATCGTCTGTAACCTACTTAGAAGCATTCATCTAGTGTGGGATTTGTTTGTGGCTGGCGAGCACTCGAGACTTGGGCGATAAAAGCCTCTTTGTGTCCGCCTTCTATACCGGACTAACTCTTTCAATGCAAGATTGCACGCTCAACCATATAACGTGAGTTGAATCGCAAAAAGCTCAACAGTTTTAAGTATAATATGGTATATTGTTAAAATAAATTAACTAATTCATACTAACACATATAATATTTAACGCAACAATGATCTATAATATTTAATATCATTACATCTATTATTAATTTATAACTAATCATTTTATGATAACTTCTTATGGGAGGGTAAACCGCTTCGTTACGTAATGCGTTACTGTGCTAGTCTGTCTGGCTTCCCTTTCTCTCACGTATACGGCAGCGGTAGGCAGGCTCCTCCTCTCTCACTCTAACCCACGCGCTATATACATAAAACTTAAGTAATAACCTAAGCTTTTCTCAAGTTAAACAATTTCAATATTCAATAGTCAATTCAATTCAATAGTTCAACTCAGATTAGTTTAAGTTATCACTGCTGTCGGGCGTCACGAGACGCACACGTTTTTTATTTATATAGTATTCGTAAGTAAGTTGTGGTTGCGTAATGGCTAGCGCACGCGTCCCAAAGTCAAAGGCCGCGTGTCCGAATCCTGGCTGGAACGCATGCACCACTTAGCATTAGGTAGGTAGGTAGTTTTTCAAAAGTAATTGTTTTATATAATGTCCTACAGATCCCTTGCGTTGGAACTTGGCTCTCAGCTCATTGTCCCGTTTTACAATTCTGTTGTTGTAACTAGCCACTGTAAATAGGTTTATTGTACGTGCTTTATTACAATGAAGCCTTTCTACAAATGTTATTTCCTTTGAAAATATATATGTATTCAGTATTGGAATTTTCCTCGAATTGTATTCCGGGCAGTTTCCAATGGTACATCAAAGGGTGTTTGTGTTCAAAAGGAAATTGCAAATAAATACATCCTGTTTCAATTGTATTTATAGATTAATCGATTTCCAGTGTGAATAGTTAATAAACATAAATAACTACTAGTTTCATACGGTCATGCTCACACAAGCCACAGCTTTAAGATACAATTTTTAGATAGGTACAGTTTTTAATCTAATGTTAGCACATAGTACAAGCATAATGAACTGTTCTGTGAACATGACAAAGACACGCTGTTTTATTTAATTAGCTCCAGAATACTAACAATATTATGATCAATAATACCTTATCAGAATAACTATATAAAAACATGGTGTTTTAGATAAAATAAATTAAATCGAAGTAAAAAATAAATGTTTCGTGTAATAATACCTTTTTATAGGAATCCATCACAGAGTGCATTAATATAATAGGAGAGACTCCATTTTGACAAGAAGAAAACAAACAAAAAAGAAACATTTAAATTTAAGGAAAAACAAAAAAAGGTTTATGTCCAAATAGGTTTGGACAAAAACAATTCAAAACAGATATTGTTCGGACTCATTTTTGTTAATATTATTTTTAATCTCTACCCTATTTGGGTAGAGATTAAAAATTTCAAAATTTACCTTCCCTTAGTAAAACAGAACACTTTTTACAATTTTGGTAGCTGTTCGCTACCAAAGTAGCTAGCGCTACATCTCCTCGCCTATTCATTTGTATAAAAAAGTTATCAAATACCAAAGTTATGAATATGTGTATAGTTTTTTCGCTGTTTCACTTCACCGTTCACTCTTTTGACAGTAAACAACTCTATTACTTAATTAAAATTTCGTTTAATAACGTTATATATAATTCAATTTACTATATCTGTAGAATATTTAATCAGAGAATATATGTACATACTTACGTTTTATTTATAGTTATGGGGGATTGAAACGAGCGAACTCAATGGAAGGGAAATCAGTTCGGTGTCCACTCATCGATTTGAAGCGACCAATGGCTCGGAACATGCCTTGTATTGTTCTATTTACACTTGCAAATCGAGCCGTATAACCGACACGGAGTATCGGACAAGTTATACGAGAAAAATTAAATCCCTATTATCCCTATTAATATAAAAAATGCGAAAGTAACTCTGTCTGTCTGTCTATTTGTCTGTTCTGTTTTCACGGAATAACTAATGGACCGATTTGGCTGAAAATCAGTATATATATATATATATATATATATATATATATATATATATATATATATATATATATATATATATATATATATATATTCGATGCCGAGGATGAACATAAAATACTTTTATCCCAAAAAATTAGATGGTTTCCGAGATAAAAATGTATTTGTATATCTGTTTGTTATGCTTTTACGGAAAAACTACTGGACCGAGTTGGCTGAAATTCGGTATATATGTAATTTTAATACCGAGGGTCGACAAGGAATACTTTTCATCCTGGATAATGGGATAAATTTGGGGATAGATTTATGTAAAGGTTATCCCAGAAAGTATGATAGGTTTTTATTTTGCGATTTGCCATTTTCGTCATTTTTATTAATTTGGTCAGTTTTGATGTGGTCGTTGTGGTCAATGTGGTCGATGTAGTCGGTGTGGTGATGTGGTCGATGTGGTCGGTGTGGTCGGTGTGGTCAGTGTGGTCAATGTGGTCGATGTGGTGGATTTGGTCATTTTGGTGTACATATGTTGTTCTAATACCGAAAATTGTCATAGATGCTTTTCATCCGGGAGATGGGATAGTTTGCGATATAAAATGAAGTGAATCTTCCGGGGCAAATAGCCGTAACATAAAAATTTATTGTAATGTAACCTGTGTTGTAACCTCTTTAAACAAGAGGCATGCACTAAAGGTTGACCCGGTAAACTCTAGTATTAATATAAAATGTTCGTGACAACTTAGTATCAATGTGGCGGTGGTGTCGGCAGAACATAAGAAATAGAATAACAAGTAAGTTATTTTTCTGAAACTATAGTGTATATTTATCCCAATTCACGAAAGCGAACGCACACTATCGTAATGTGCATGCAAATGTTCAACCACGAGCAAAGCCCGCTCGCCTTCGTGGACTGCAAAAACCAGGCAAGCGAATGGCAGACGTTTGGAATAAAGTACTTTTCATTTCTCATACTCGGAAAGTACCTTTAAAGTTTAAGTTAAAGTAACAATACTTTTAATCCCTGGGAAACGATTTTCCCTGTAGTCAAAAATTTAAACACTATACAGCCACTCGTGACCTAAATTAATGTGTAATTAAAATACATCTGCAATTGTTTAACATGATTTTATACTTATACCAGAATTTACCCCGTGGCTGCGCCGCGGGTCAACCTTTAGTGCGTATCTCTTATATATCTCTTATATAATGTAACCTGTACCTACGGAACTAACGGGACCAAGTGGATGAAATGGACAAAATCACAAAAATCCTATCCCTTTCTTTGGGATAACCTTTACATAAATCTATCCCATTATCCGGGATGAAAAGTATCCCTTGGCCACCCTCGGTATAAAATTACATATGTACCGAGTTTCAGCTAAATCGGTCCAATAGTCTTTCCATAAAAGGATAACAAACAGCAGAGACAAATATATTTTTATCCCGGAAACTGTCCCATTTTTCGGGATAAAAAGTATCCTGTGTTCATCATCCTCGGCATCGAAAATATATATATATATATACACTGAGTTTCAGACAAATCGGTCCAGTAGTTATCCCGTGAAAACGGAACAGACAGACGGACAGACGGACAGACAGACAGAGTTACTTTCGCATTTATAATATTAATAGGGATAAATTACTTTTCTCTAAATTATTATTTAATTTACGTAAATTTGAGCTAAATATTACATAAACGCTAATAAACAAATACTGGCTGATAGAATGCCACAGAGAAATAAATTTACTTGATGAATCCTAAGTGACACTTTAAATTACTTTATTAGACTTAGATATGTATTTAACGCCTGATTTCATTAGAGAAGTAATCGTTTAACCAATCGATTTTTATTTACTTTCCTCATATTCGAAATGACAAGCAGATAAAATATTTAAGCACTCTTACTATTAGCGCCCTCCCTACGCTCGTGCACCAAATCATCTCATGCCTAAATAGGTGACTGTTATCCCTTGTGTAACAATCTATTATTTATAAATAGCACTTCAAACTGACGTGCACATATGAAAGGATTTTTTTAAATATATTGTCCATTTTTGATGAACAGTATTGTCAGAGATCATTTTTAGGAACAGTAAAAACCATTATAAAGCTATTTTGACAAAAACGGAGCTCGTATGTAATGGCCATGTCCAGCTGTCCGTGAATATGGGTCATGAAATTACTTCGAAGTTGGCAACACACGTTGATAATGGCTCTAGTGTTTCAAACGTTAATAGACCGCGGTAACTGTATTCTATCAAGTCGGCGATCGTAATTTACTTTGTCCTGGGGTCATTAAATACTATGTGATAACTAACACAGCTCGTAGGAGTGCATCCAAGTAAAAGTTTTTAACACCAACTCAAATTTTATGTTTCACGATATGAACAATATTTATGACCCATGTGAACTTTTATTGGTATCGGAAGTCGTAAAATCTCTACTAAGTCAAATATCGATTTTGATACGAAAATAATGGAATAATTTAAGAAAACCCAGTTGTGTGTATATACATTATTTTACCCAACAGCTTTCATCGCTATCACCTTAGTGTTAAATCCCGGTTGTGGTTGAAGCTTTCGCTACAAGCTAAGCTCACTTTACTACTTTTGCTATGGCATCCCCTGTTGCGAGGAGACCATAGGCATGCCTATCCCCCGTCATGTTAAGCCAGAATTCTGGTGTTTCGCCTTCCGTCCTGGAGGCAAGCAGCGCTTAAGCCGTTTCAGATTTTCAGAGTTCCGTAAAAGTGACAAACGTTTACTATTTTTGTCATTTGGCTATGGAACCATAAAAAATCTTTTAAGGGTAATACTCCAAAATGTCACAAACACAACTCAACCAACCTTGTTCAAAACAATGTCAGTTGAAAGTAGTTGTTTTTTGATTCTCTACAAATTTTATTTTGTAGATTTTCCACTTCCTACTCCAAAAGTTACAAGGGGAGGACGAAACTTTACCGACATTCATTGATATACTTACAAAAGGAGACGGGGCCTTCAGGGCCCAAGAAATATAATGAATTGAGATATGACTTAAAAAAAGCTTTATATTTTCTATTACAAAATGGAAAATATCAGCCCTAAAATCTATCTGGAACACGAGAAATCTTAAAAATAAAGCTACAAATAAAATAGGTTATAGATGGCCGTAATCGATTTATGAGAATGAATTTTAAGAATTAATAATGTATAATTACTTACACAATACGATTAATTCATTAAAAATAACTGCACCCACTACAATTATAAATATATATATATATATATCTTCATCCACGCTTGACTTAATGTCCCCGTGGGATTCCCAGGACACAAAATACAGCAGCATATAAAAAAGAATGTAAGCTATCGTTTTAGTGAAAACTGTGTCGGCATAAGCTAATCTTTATGCACCCGAACAACTTCGAACCGCTCGCGGGAAAATTCCCGCCGAATTCCCAGTATAAAAAGTAGCGCACATTTTAAGTCTAGGCATTTGCTGTCGACTAGTGAAAACCGCATCGACTTAGTAGTTTTTATGTGAATTCCGAACACAAACACAAACAGACGAGAAATCCACAAAAAATTGCATCGTGTTCTCCATCGTTTATAGTTTATATACTGTACTCCAGTTGCTTTTTTTAAATGGCTTCAATGTACAGACACGGCATTTTTATAAATTTATAACATGATATAGATATCGACATAATAAAAAGAAATCTTAACATCACTTATCTTTTTTATAATCTGGGCCCAAGCGTATCCGTCTCCTTTTGTCCGTACGGATGTAGTAGCTACCAAGAAAAATACATACAAAGACATACTAGCTTTCATGAGGGACCCATTTAGGCCAAAATAACTACTCAACCGTAAAAGTAATATTAAAAATCCACTAGCAAAGGAGTTTAACCACTAATATAATAGTAAATATGAGGGTCTCATATTCATTATTTTAATGAACACGAACAACAAACAGTTGTAAACCCATCAAATCACGTAAATCAAATCACTGAACCGCATTTATCCTGAAATTTTACAATGGATTGCGAACATATAACTTCCACCAATGATCAAAGCTGACATTAAAGTAACATTTTGCACGTACATACATACTACACTCATATTGTATAGAACTATAGACGTAGATGTACTCCGTTACTTGTACTATGTGTACTCCATTGTACTTACTGTACTCGATTTTAATATTTTTGAAGTGAACTTCTATATAGCGTTACGGCCCCGTAGAGGGGGTAGAATGTATATCGCATGGTGAGGCGGCATAATTTTAGAGTAGACTATGGATGTTTTTTTGATTCTGGATCGAATTCAGTTTTTTTGTTTGTAAAAATAAAATATGTATAAATAAAAAATGCATTCATTAAAATGTACCTAACCTAACCAAATCATAAATTGCAGTAAACCTGTGAAAAATCGAAATGTGTGCTGGGACACATAGTAGAAGTGAAACTTCAACGGACAACTGGAAAAACGAATCACAACGGACAAGTGGCAAGTTTTTCTATTCTCTAATCATTTTGGCAAAAGCGCAATCTTTTAACAACCGTCATATCAGGCGGTCTGTCTGTCTAGCTTTTTTTCTCAAAGCCTATACGGTTTATTTAGACAAAGTTTAGCAAGTAGGTACTAGTAGCCCATATGGCCACTGTCGTCCTAACTTTCGGAGTAAGAAGAGGACAGTTCTAAAAAAAATTCTGGTTGGTGGAGCTAAAAATAATTGTTAAAGGAAAATATTTAAAGCAAAATTAGGGATGGAGTGTTTTCGATATAGTAATTTATGCGGTGCCGTAACCAAATTACGAAGATTGTGTGCTATAAGGAATATTCTATTCTATTCGACGCCTATGGTAACAAGACTATGTGAGTTCCCGATATGTATGCAACTATGTGAGCCCGTCATCGAACAATGCAGCTGTAATGCGGCGCGTCATTATACACTTCAAAGAGCGCGAACTATTCGCCGTCGAGCCGACCACTACAAAAGCGTGAACCAACAAAGTTCCACAGCTATGCCGCAATTATCTAAATGCGAGCCTCCCAATCCCAGAGGTGTTGCCGTTGATTTTGTACAGTAAACGCGACAATCGTAAAAGCAATTATCAAAATATTGTATAATAAAACACAATAGACTTAAAAAATAAATCTAAATAAAATCAATCAATATAAATGAACTTCCAGAGGACCTGCAATCAATGTCTAAAATTAACCACAGTTCGTCCAAATATAATCTGAAAAGATACTAGATTAATTCCCAAAACCGATCAGTGGGCTCTTAATGGGCAGACCTAGGACTAAATTAGAACCATATGTATAATAATAGCCTATTAATACTTATTTAGAAGTAAACACTTGAATGATGATAACAATTGTTTGCTTTGTTCCTTTTTTTTTTAATTTGTAAATTATAAAAAATATTGGTAAATTATTTTAAAAGTGTCACTAAGTAACACCTTTTTTTATAACGCAGGGGAATTGTCTTTGCACACTATCTTCGGGCCCTTCGGGAGAAAGGCCCAAATGCAGGTATAAGGCCTGCATCAAGGGTGAGAGGGCCTCTCAGCGACCGGTTCTCCACGTTCGATTAAAATGAAGCTGTCGCGAGAAACAGCCAACGAACTACCCACTAAACCTAAGCCTGCGCCATATTTATCGCGCTTGTCACTAAGTAACCCCTACTTTATCCTCACCCAAATTGTAGATCTCAAATTTACCCAAACTAACGAAGTATTTTAGCAACTCAAAAGACAAAATTCCAATGTAACACTTAAACTTTTCTACACAAACACTATTTTTGCATAAAAGTAACCGATATTAAGATAGCTAATGCTGATTAGTGAGGAAGCTTATACTTTTTTTAAATAAAGCTTCAGAACAACGAATCTCCTCAAATTCCTGACAAGAACTCACTAATGACATCTTAGATACTAATGTAAGCCTTTTATGCCCAGGCTCATTATGTACTACGTTTTAATCTTAGTCTAGTGTCCTTGGATAATTATTTTATTATTAAAGAGTACTATAAAATATTGTTGTACACACTTTTAGCCACCTCCATTAATGGGAATGTCGCTTGTGTAGCTCGTAATGGCTGCCTCGAAATAAATTAATATTTATTACGTCTCTGTAAAAAGAGGAATTCTTTTTAAATTATAGCCATTTACATTTTTTATTTCCACTTTTATTCGTTGCAAAGTAACAAATGACTGAGTTAATCCACAGCCATTTTTAATTCGATTAAGTATGACCTCTGGCTTTGAAAAGACAAAATATAAATCTTCAACTTTTTAATGCTGTGACCAATATAAATGCGCACTTAAAGAGAGAGTTCTAAATAAGGATGTAACCTAAAATAAATGTGTTTTTCCATTTTTATTTTTCCTAACTGTCTACGGTAGCTATAGGTGAAAATCGACAAAAAAGGTATATAACTACGTGCATTAAATAATTCGGTAAAGGCAATAAAGTCTACTATTTTTTCATTTAGCTACGAAACCCTAGAAATCGTTCAATAGAAAATGACTCATATTTCAATAACCACTAAATAGATCTCATTAAAATCAATTTTTATTGAAAGTATTTTTTAGCTTAATTACCTCGATTTTTCTCAGAATTTTCCGCTTCATCATTCAAAAGTTAGAATTGTGTACATGTGTGTTCAACAATTAAGTTAAAGTTGTGACCCTTCCGGTCACAATTTTATGGATATTGAGCGCAAATATTGACATAAATGAAGAAAAATTATTAAAAAACCTGGATATAATTTTTAAACCCTCAATTACATAAAATATAAGGCAGCCACTACTAATTTTTACTACAGTACATACTGTGTACACATAATATAGATTACACATTCCTACTAAATTTCATTTCACTTTTTACCTACAAAGAAAGATGGACAGATGGACGGGCATGACGATTCCATACGGGTTCCGCTTTTAACAAAATGGCTACGAACTCTTTTATGATCGTCTTCTTTTGTTTACTTTGTGTTTAAAATTTGTGATTAGAGAAATCCCATTGTGTTTATTGTACTCTTTTATAGCAGTTTGCGGCCGAGTCATTAGCCAGGTGTGGCGGATTAAGCCGACTTAGATACGGGGACATTGCGTTTGTACAGTACAAAATGATGACCTGATGGAGGGGGTGAGAGTCTAGCGAGAACCACGAACGAAGCGAGACGTATGTACTACAATCGGGAATCTAATAAGTGACTGATTTTGCGCGTTTTATTGAGTTACGACCTTCTGCATTACGTTTGGACTTGTTATGTTCGGTTATATTTTTACCTGTGTTATACGTGTTTGTATAGTTTTAATAAACTCTATAGTAATTCTAACGGCATTTTAATTCGAGTCTCGCGACTCGTAACAATACTGTATAAGCCACATACGAGTAACCGACCGCGAGTGCCTCGGAAAGTGTTCGTTATAACCAAAATCGGTTTAAAGAGTATTAATACAAACTATTGATATGTCAGTATTGATTCTTGTTATAAAGAAAACACATCCTTTTTAAATAACAGTTGTATAATTATAATTACGTATTTAAACGGAGCATTAATACTGTCTAATATACTATTACATTTACTTATTTATCTATTGTAATATATGCTAATATAAAATATTTATCATATATAATATTAATAAATATATTTATTTAGATTATTCCATATATACGTATATATTGGTATTCTATAAATGTGTCTGGATTTATATATGTATTAATTTTATAAATTAGTGTTAGTATGTATATTTAAATTGTACAGTCCTATCTTTTTTCTGCTCCAACTACATCGCCAGATTAGTTAAGGATTTCTTTTAAGCTAGGTTGCCTGGAAGAGATCGGTTTTAGCGATAAGGCCACCTGCTGTTTAGCCAAGAAGTATTGTAATTATGCATTTGTTTATTTTGGCGAGCAATAAAGTGTTATCTATCTATCTAATACATTAAGGATAAACCGTATAATAGCTTAATAAATAATTAAGTATACGCTTGTTATATGTATAGTAAGTATACTTATATCACAATACCTAAGTGGAGGATGAATCTCGACGGATTATGGAGGAATTTAGCGGATTAAACCTTCATTACTGTTGTTCGGTAACTTGCCAAGAATGCCAGCCGAGCTCAAAGCAAGATTTATACCGGCTTCAGATAGATTTGAGATTCCGCATTCAAAACATTGGAATACCCGCATAATTTTGGTAATATGACTGTTTTATGTAAATACTCAGTTGTGCCGGATTTCCCCAGGTGAAGTCGGAGTGATATTTTAAATGAAAATGAGGTCCCGCCGCCCTATTATACACAGTGTCGGCTATAAAAGGGTTTTTCTATATTCAACACTGAATCCCTTAGTTTTTAGGTTTTTAACCTTGAAAGTATTGGAGTATAGCTACTATAATATATTGTTACGAGCGCGAGACTCGAATTAACATGCCGCTGGAATTACTATAGAATTTATTAGAACTATACAAACACGTATAACATAGGTACAATATAACCGGACGCAATAAGTCCACATGTAATGCACAATTAAATAAGACGCGCAAAGTCCGTCACTATATCGCATATCGAATGTACACGTCTAGCTCGTATCGTAATCGTCGCTTGACTGCCCCACCCCTCCGTTCGGGCATTGTTTATACTGCACGGAGCAATATGTCTACCTCATCGCGTGCACCCGATTTCCGGAATCCGGAAATATATATATATATATATATATATATATATATATATATATATATATATATATATATATATATATATATATGTGTATATACTTTAAAAGCTCTTCGTAAAACGAGTTAATTCATCATCATCCTGGTTAAGTCAAGAACGTCCGCTTCGAAACCCGGGTTTCGCTTTTCAATTCTTCCTTTTACGCTTTTTAGGGTCTTCAACATTGTAAAAATGTTGGCATGCATAGCATCTTTTATGGTGTCAAGCTAGTATTCCTCTAACTTACCTTTTCTAGCGGGACCAGGCAGTGGTAGCATGCTTGGCCTTTTATTCATCCCTTTTTTTTAAACAACAGACAAACACACATTTTAAGAGCTAAAAAAATTACGCTTGTGTTATAGGTAATATACAACGGACAACTCTGGAGTCAATCCCTGACATCCAGACTATAGTAAATAACGGAGTTTGTTTCATGCCAGGAATCGGTCCAGAGACTCTGCGCCATTCTAACACACAATTCTCTTGATGTTTGTATGTACATGTATGTGCGTCCTCCCCGTCCTGACCTACGGAGCCCAGACATGGACACTGACGGCAGGATTGGTCCACAAGTTCCAAGTCGCTCAACGGGCTATGGAGCGAGCTATGTTGGGTGTTTCTCTTATGGATAAAATTAGAAATGAGGATATCCGTAAGAGAACCAAGGTAACCGACATAGCTCGCAAAATTAGCAACTTGAAGTGGCTGTGGGCCGGTCACGTCTGCCGCAGGACCGATGGCCGATGGAGCAGACGAGTCCTGGAGTGGAGACCGCGTCTCGGTAAACGTAGTGTCGGACGCCCTCCAGCCCGATGGACCGACGACCTGTGCAAGGTCGTCGGTAGGCGCTGGATGAGGAAGCCAGAGGACAGGAATGAGTGGCGCCGTCTTGGGGAGGCCTACGTCCAGCAGTGAACTGCAAATGACTGACGACGATTGTATGTACACTTTATTGTATACAAATATAAACAATTATGTACAAAAATACATAATTACAATACTTTCTTAACAAACAAAAATTAATAAACAATAAACTATATTTTGCGTTCCTTATAAAAATGGTAATATCGAAAACGCTATACTTACTTGTAACACATGTGGCTACAAAACACTCAACTCAATAAATCATTGTGGCCAATCAGGCGTACTTATAAATAATGTATCGTGAAAACCTATTGAGTGGGTCTCATTTATTATTTTCGATTTCTCTGATAGCACGCATTATATACTATTTTATCCGTGCAGGAACGGAGAAAGAATACGATTTCCTGCGGCCGGGCGGCCTGTCGTAAGAGGCGACTAAACAGCCCACAGCCAGGTGGTAGGGCATTTGCCCGACTGGATGGCTAACACCCCTGGTCTAGACTATGCCGCCATAATAACCATTGAGTTGTGTTCCGGCATTAGTGACCAGGTTCCAGTCTCACTTAAAGAGCAGCAGCGCATTTGTAGCACCTTTGATGTTGCAAATGTCTATAGGCGATGGTAGCCGCTAAACATCAAGTGGGCCGTCTGCCTGTCTGCTGAGCTCTTGCAATAAAAAAAGAAAATACTAGTTATTGCTGATGCCAGTGCAATATTGTACCACTTATTTAATATTTTCAACATTTTAAACACAATTACTTTCTGATTTATTGTACTTTTAACGTATTTATATCGGATTAAGTTAAAACTGCTTTTCGACCGATTAGTCATTTATAATTATGTTATGGGGTTGTCTGGAAGAGATCGCTTTTTAGCGATAAGACCGCCCTTTGTACACAACTAGATATAATTTTAGTCTTTAAGTTCATTTTTGTATTGGTGTATAATAAAGTGTTATCTATCTTTCTATTATGTAGCTGTAGGTATGCCTCAAAGGTCCATGTTGCAGAACAATATTATATTCGAAGAAAAATGTAAGTATGAAATCTGTAAAACAATGGTGGCACGAGGCACAGTGCTATGTCATGTACGTCATAGTACGTTTTAATTTAGAAGAATTATTTCAAGCGTCGGTTTTAGCAAAGTACCTAGTTATAGGTAGTATAGCAGTAGGTGTACTTGGCCTAAAGTTATACAATACCACTGAGTAGTGAGAAAATCTAGACTTCGGTGTAACTGTGATAAGAACGGCAGGTATATAATCAGTTTCCTAGAGAGGGCGGGGCCCGAGACCTTTTCTGAACAGTACTTAGATGCTAACATTATTGTTACAACTTAAGTTCCGACGAAAACAAAATCCACCTGCATATCTGTAAAAACACATTTTTATTACCCGTCAGCATTTGAACTAATTGTAATCCTTTTATAATCCTCTTCTTTTGTTCACTTATTTATTGGTTATTGTGGAGAACAGCCTATTTTACTCGTTTATGGCCACTTGCAGGCATAATTAGCCAGGTGTGCGGATTACGATTTCTAGGAAATTACGTCGACGCTTGCCGGGCGGGCATATTTGCATTTGTGCAGTATAAAACGATGGCTTGATGGAGAGAGGGGTCAGTCGAGCGATAACCACGAGCGAAGCAAGACGTGTGTACTGCAATCGGGAATCTAATAGTGACGGACTTTACGCGTTTTATTGAATTACGACCTTCTGCATTACGTTTGGACTTGTTGTGTTCGGTTATATTTGTACCTGTGTTATACGTAATTGTATAGTTCTAATAAACTCTATAATAATTCCAACGGCATTTTAATTCGAGTCCTGCAACTCGTAGCATTATTTTAATCTACTGAGTTTTAACTGTGACGTATGCCTATTACAAAACACGATTGAAAAGTAAATATAAAAACCATGAAACATCAGATAAATACCGGTATAATATATGCGGCGTAAATACGCCCAACATTTGTACTCATATCAGTTACGAACTATAAGGAAATTATTTGTCTTTATTAAACTAATTTTGTCGTATAAATTATTAGGTTAGTATCATTCTTTCTCGGAGAATCTAAGAAGAGAAAAGTGTCTGCTAAAATTACGCTTTTGGCACAGTCTTATTTAAAAGTGGCAATAGATGTGACCCACACTATACCTCATTCAGTTCTCAAAGAATAAGTATAAAATGAAGAGTCAATTTTAAAAGGTTCATTTTTTTAAATATTATCACAACCAGGGTCTCTAGATTGGAGGATTTTTAATCCAAAATATTTTGTTTAGGTCACGTATAGAATTTTGTCTCTGGGATATAAAATTCAAGCCAAGCACTAAAATTTATTTATTTATTAACTTACAAACATCGCTATCATTACAGTTGTCACCAATACGATAGCGTGGTACACACAATACATTATAGATATGTATATATATATATATATACATATTCAGTCGTCATAACATATAGTATTTATGTAATAATGACGATCTGGATGTCATGTTACTTCTGGAATAATAAATTGAGGAAACTAGGGGAGGGCTGATATGACCCTGTCAACAACCACGAATATGGTAGTAACATTCTAAACTGTTGGTAATACCGAAAAATTCTGAATCAAGTTTGAAATAGTATTTTTGAAACAAATTCTAAAAAGATCACTGTGGTAAAGGTTAAAAACTGATTTTAACGCAAATTGATCCGTTGCGTAGCTTTTGAGACGAGAGGTATTTGTGATTATATTCTTTTTTAGAGTATCCTAGCCAAGTAAGAATAACAGTCGACGTCCAATCTGCGTGATACGCCTTTGGCCAGTTTTTTAATTGTTTATAAGATATATAGAAGTATAACTTTGAATGATACTAATGAATTGGTAATTATAATAATGACTATTATTCACAGAAATCTACTCAAAACCTTGAGGGTTAAATTCGATTGTCATTAGATATCCCCGACTTCGGACTAATAATGTTACTAACTGGGTCCTCAATGAGGCCAGCTTAGCTTTAACAACAGCTATCTCTGTCGCCATCGTGTTATTAAGGCTATGTAATATTAATCCCTTAATTAGATTACAAAAACCTTCTTGATTGGATAATTCTTATATTAGGTTGGGGAAAAAGTTTCTTCGCATTTTATATAAAAATTCAAAAGGTTTTTTTATAAAGTTTATTTACATTTGACTAAAGTATGTAGGTGCCATTTTGTTGGATAACTTTTTGCCATCTTGAAGGTAGACGTGATCCCATTGCTATAAAAATTTTGGGGCTTCTGATCAAAAAACTGCGACACGTGGTTTTGGCAGTCCTCTCGTGATGTTAACCTGACACTGCCTAAGGAATTCTGCAGAGACCAAAACAGGTGAAAATCTGAAGGTGCAAGGTCAGGACTATACGGCGGATGCATTAATACTTCCCAGCCAAACTCTCGTAATTTTTGCTGAGTGGCTAAAGATGTGTCAGGTCTAGCGTTATCATGGTGAAAAACCACACCCCTTGTGTTGATTAATTCCGGCCGCCTTCTCTCAACTTTTTGCTTTAATCTCATCAGTTGTTCGCAGTACAGTTCAGAGTCGAAGGTCCTGCCTGGCGGTAACAGCTCATAATGAATAATGCCCTTCCAATCCCACCATACACACAGCATCACCTTGTTGCGAGTTAACCCGGGTTTCGCCACAGTCTGTGAAGCCTGACCGGCCTTTGACCACGATTTTTTTCGCACGTTCTTGTCGTACGTGATCCAATTTTCATCACCAGTTATCAGCTTCTTCAAAAATTGTTCGGTTTCATTACGTCGTAATAAAGAATCACAAATGAGTACACGGTTCATTAGGTTTCTTTCAGTGAGCTCATGAGGCACCCAAATATCGAGCTTTTTTGTGTACCCAGCTTTTTTCAAATGCACCAAAACCGTTTTGTGGTTAATTCACAGTTCTCTAACTACATCGTAACTATTAAAATGCCGATCTTGCTGCACTTTTTCAAAAATGGCATCAATTTTGTCCGTAACAGGGCGACCGGAGCGACGTGCATCTTTGATATCAAAATTTCCGGATTGAAAACGCTTAAACCAAATTTGCATTACTCTCAAAGATCATTAGGTCCATAAATATCACAATTTTTTTCGCGGCCTGTGTTGCATTTTTACCTTTTTTGTAGTAAGATTTTAAAATGTATCGAATTTCTTCATTAGATTCACTTATTTTAACAATAAGAAAAACAAATGAAAATCACACATTTTCCTAATTTGAATTTGGAATTGTCTTCTTTAAAATTAAAACTTTTTAATGATACCAAAACCAGCCAGATACAAATGGTATAGCCAAAGAGATCTTATTTTAAAGTTCATACATACTATATGCGAAAAGACTTTTTCCCCGACCTATTACGTAATGAACTTAAGATTCATTTTAAAACCAGTAATCATATTTATGATGTTTATTTAAACATCCCTTTTAATATGATAAATGCGAAAGTAACTCTGTCTCTCTGTCTGTCTGTTCCGTTTTCACGGAAAAACTACTGGACCGATTTGGCTGAAATTCAGTATATATATATATATTTTCGATGCCGAGGGTCAACATAGGATACTTTTTATCCCGAAAAAAGGGTCTAGTTTTCGGGATAAAAATATATTCGTCACTTTGTTTGTTATGCTTTAACGAAAAAACTACTGGACCGATTTGGCTGAAATTTAGTATATATGTAATTTTAATATCGAGAGTGGACAAAGGATACTTTTTATCCCGGATAATGGGATAGATTTATATAAAGGTTATCCCAGAAAGTAGGATAGGTTTTTTGTGCTTTGCCATTTTGGTTAATTTGGCATTTTGGTCATCTTTGGCATTTTGGTAATTTTTGGCACTTCTAGCACTTTTGTCATTTTTGGATATTTGACTTTTTTGGCTTTTTTATCATTTATGTAATTTGCAGATAAATGACACGGGGAATAGATAAATAAAACTAAGACGGTTCGAAATATAGGATGAAAGTTTGTATGAGACCAATCGTTTCTCAAGTTTATAGATATAAAAATTCATCGTCTGTAAAAATGCGATAGTAACTCGATACGTCTATCTGTTAAGCTTTCACGGAAAACTATTAGGAATACTGGATCGGTTTTGCTTTAATTTTGTTTAAATTTAGTTTTAATACCAAAAATGGACAAATACTTTTCATGCCAGGAGATGGGATAGTTTGCGATATAAAATGAAGTGAATCTTCCAAGTGCAAATAGCACTAACATAAAAATTTTGAACAATGTAACCTGTATTAACGCCTGGTCTTTAAACAAGAGGCACGTACTAGAAGGTTGACCCGCGGCGCAGCTGCGGGGTAAACTCTAGTAATATTATAAAATCTAAATATGCCGTGTCTGTACATTGAAGCTATTTAAAAAAAACAACTGGAATAGACTATATAAACGATGGAGAACATGGTGAATTAGTATAGAATTTATTAGAACTATACAAACACGTATAACACAGGTACAAATATAACTGAACACAATCAGTGCAAACGTAATGCACGATTCAATAACACCCGCAAAATCCGTCACTAACCTCTTGCTTCGCTTGTGGCTATCGCTAGACTGCCGATCTCTCCATTGGGCCATTGATTTATACTGCACCGATAGAATATGGCTGCCCGACTGCGTAGACCGAATTTCTTAGAATCAGTTCGACACACCTGGCTAATGACTCCCATAAAAGATTAAAATACACAATGGGCTGTTTTCTAATTACAAATTTTAAACACAAAGTAATCAAAAGAAGTCCAAATGCAGAAAGGTAATAAAGTGTGCTTTTATGGTATGCAGGTGTGAATCTACTTTTGTCGACGTGTGGGTCGTAACGATATCTATTAAACTCTGACTAAAAGCACAATTTTTATACAACTGCCCCATTTCGCAACTTTATATCCATGGGCTTGATGTCGACTATATGAATTTCAAATGAGCCACTTGAGCCAACTGCAAGCGCTCGCAGCGAAATCACACGCTCAGATATTCATGCATTCCTTGTAAGTTAACTATTAGTGCTTACGAATACGCCCCATAAACTGCAACGATTAACTCTTGAATATTATGAAATTTTTTGATGGAAACTTGAAAACTAAGATGACCTCGATGTTTTTAGGGTTCCATGGCTGTATGGTAAAAACAGACATTTTATAATTTTCTCTGTCCGTTAAATTTATATCTATACATATATTATATAATTACTTGATCTCACTGACATATCAACACCCAAATTACTGAAGCTAGGACTCTGAAAAGATGCATGCGGGGTTTTTTCTATACTTAAACTGCGCAATAACAAAGAATTTTTGAAAATTCAACCCCTAAGGGGGGTGAAAAAGGGAATGAAAGTGTGTATGAAAATCCATAATTTTCAAAGTAAGAAAAGCAAAATTTATATACTTGCTTCTGTTTAGAAATAAATGTAGGTACACCTGTATTGGAGTTTTCGGAAATTCAACCCCTAAGGGGGTGAAAAAGATATAGAAAGGTTGCTCAAACTATGACTATTTTTAATATACGTGGGCGAAGCCGCGAGCAACAATTAGTCTATGTGTATTACAAACATTTTTTAAGTCAATAATATCTGATCTACGTAAATAAAATTTGGAGAAAAGTTTACTTCTATATTCTGTTATACAGTGGTGTGTGAAAGTCTTGACAAAACTTAGAAAATAAAATCTAATTTAATATACAAAAACAACGTACATAAGCATATAAAAATCATAAAAAAACTTCTAAGTAGTTAACTATATGTAAAACTAGGATATGCCCGCGACTTCATTCACGCTTGTCTTGAAATTCCCGCGGGATTCCCAGGGCACAAGGTGCCATAGCATTAAAAAATATTGTAAGCTATCGTTTTAGTGTAAACTGTATCGGATAAAGGCAATTTTTATGCACCCGAACAACTTCAAACCGGTCCCGGAAAAATTCCCGCGGAATTCCCGGGATACAAAGTATCACATATTTTATTACATAAAGTTTGCTATCGATCGGTGAAAAAAACGCTGGAATTCCAAAAAAAATTATCAATCTGCTCATTCTAAATCATTCCCAGAAAAATTCCCGGGAGATTCCCAGGATACAAAGTAACGCAGATTTTAAGTCTAAGAATTTGCTGTCGATTAACGAAAACCGCATTGAAATCGGCCCAGTAGTTTTTACATGAATCCGGAACAAACAGACAAACCGAGAAACAGACAAACAGACAAGAAATCTAAAAAAAAATGTAAGAAAATCCGACAGTTTTAAAGTAAGAAGCACAATTTTTTATATACTTATTTCTGGTTCGAAGTAAAGGTACAAGGGGTTTAATGTCTATGTGGGGGGGCCGGGCGCGCCGTGCCGAAAACTCTACGAGGGGGTCGTACGATCCATGGCCCTGTACGGGGCCCCTATATGGGCGGAGTCCCTGACGGCCAAGAACGCCGCGTTGCTGCGACGTCCGCAGCGCGCGCTGGCCGTCAGGGCGATAAGGGGATATCGTACGATCTCCTTTGAGGCGGCCTCCCTCTTAGCCGGATCCCCACCATGGAATCTAGAGGCGCGAGTCCTTGCGGCCATTTACGACTGGCGCAAGGACGCCCTCAGTCGGGACATCCACCCCGCGCCTCGAGAAATCGAGGCCAAAAGGGCGGAGTTCCGACAGGATCTCATGGTGGAATGGCAGAATCGACTTACGCACCCCAGCGCCGGTCACAGAACCGTTGAGGCGGTTAGGCCCGTCCTGCCAAATTGGATTGACCGGAGGCACGGCACCCTGACGTTCCGCCAGACGCAGGTACTGACCGGGCACGGCTGCTTCGGCCGGTACCTGCGTCAGATAGGGCGCGAAACGTCGTCAGGGTGCCATCACTGCAGTGCCAGCGTCGAGGACACGGTGCTGCACACTCTACAGGAGTGTCCAGCTTGGGACGAGGAGCACCGTGTCCTCGACGCAACCATCAGAGCGGACCTGTCGCTCCCGGTCGTGGTCCAGGCCATGGTCGGGGGCCAAATCGGATGGGACGCCGTCGCCTCCTTTTGCGAGGCCGTCATGTCCGCAAAGGAGGCGGCGGAGCGGGAGGAAGAGCGAGCAGCCGTGCTCCTCTACCGCCGAAATAACCGATCGCGGCGCCGGAGGAACCAGAACCTCCGGCCGCCATGAACGCGTGGCGCGGGTGACGGTCAGGGGAGGCTTTAAAGCCGTCACCCGCATCTAAACCCCCCGAGTAGGAGGCGCGTCGGTGCCCGCGCGCGCCCCTCTCAATCCCTGAGCATGGAGAGGCCTGCCCGCTAGGGCGGGCCCACGCCAGCCGGGGTCGCGGAAGAAAAGCTCGCGCACATTCCGGCTCCTCTAGCCGGTGAGTCCCACACTCTCCCGCCGAAGTCTCCCCGGCGGGGGTCCGCAAATGGATTTCCCCTTGTAAAAAAAAGGGGGTTGAATGTCTAAAAACGTTGATACAGCGTTTTTAAAAATTCAATCCCTAAGGGAGTTTAAAAAGGGGATGAAAATTTCTATGAAAATGCATCGTTTTCAAAGTAAGAAGTACGAAATTGTATGTACCTGCTTCGGGTTAGAAATAAATGTAGATATGTATCGTCGTTTTTGGAAATTTGACCCTTAAGAGGGTTAAAAGGGTGAAAAAAAACTATAAGTTTTTTGAGTACTTAAACTATAACAATTTCAATTTACGCGAGTGAAGCCGCTGGCAACACCTAGCTTATTATATGAAAACCCAAACGTAGCTTGACTTTCAGCACAACGGTTCCAAAGAAAAATCAAAAATAAAGTATTTAAATTATAATGTACCTATATAATAATATTATAAAGAGAAAAGATAAAATTTTGTATATTTGTATGTTTGTAACGGATAGACTCAAAAACTACTGGACCGATTTCAAAAATTCTTTCACCATTCGAATGCTTTTTTTTTTAAGGCGGGGGGGGAAATGCATTTCGCGCAATACCGGGTCCTTTGCTAGAGGTTAGACCATAGTCGATTATGGAGGCAATCCCCTGGGGGCTGCCAAACACTAATCGACCAGCTTGTGTGGAGACTCGAACCCAACCTACCTATCAACTCAAAACTCCACTAAAACCAACCCTCCTCCCATGTGCCCCGCGCTTATGGCAGGAAGAGTGTGAGACTTAGAACGTAGTAGTTACGCCCACGCTGATCCTAGCGCATCAGTGCTTGAGAATGCCCCGGGAAGCAGTGCAAACTCACTTCGTCAACAGTGGTGAAGACTCCTCTGCTCCCTAGATGCTAGAGGGCCCCTGCAGCGGTATTTTACGGGGAAGATTTTGCGCATATCTGCACCTCCGGAACCCCGACTGACGTCGGTACCCGCGAGACGCATGAGCACCTCTCTCCCGTTCTAGTTCCGCGACCTCCTTTTGAAACATGACAGCCTCGCAGAAGTTGGCCGCACCCTGCACCAAACTGCCCAGCGAATCGATCGGACACCATTCGAATGCTACATTATCCCTGATTAATATAGGTTGTATAAAAATTAGGGATTCCTACTAAAACTTCAATAATGTAAACCATCAATGTAAACAATATACTTGGCGCTGGAATCGGGTTCTACGATTTTTATTTTTTCAGGGCAGGACAACGTCTGCCGAGACACAAGTATGAAATATAATAAATCCTTTACCAGTTTTACTTTAAACTCAGTTTAAAGCCAGATATGAAGAATTAAACTTTTTTATCTATTCATATAAAGTTGAAACTTGAGGATCTACAAAGGCGTATTAAACGAAACCCGTATGAGACTATAATAATAATGTATTAAAAAAAATTTGGAGCTAATGTTTTCCATTAAACTTTTATGCATTTTCTTTTGGCAACACGAAAGATTTTTGCATACTAGATATTATGTGAAGTTTCCGAATATCGTAAATTAAACGAAGCATGACGTTTATTCTGACACCCAACTTTAAAGTAGTTTCTTAATTCAACGAATATTAAAAATCAGTGCACATTTAAGTAGGGCCAATAGTTCTGTTGCACTGACATTGGTGTGTATTCTTTTTATTCCTCTTACTGTTTAATCGTCTGATGCAATCATGCAATTTCTTTTTATTATAATATTTTAAGAAATAAAGAAAAAGTTTAAGAAAAAGTTGAAGAAACAGCGATGAACTTAAATTGTTTACATATAGTCTTAAATATAAAAGCATATTTTGAGCATTTGTAGGCCGCAATTTCAGCTAACAATGTTTGCACTCGGCTTATTGCTGTGCCGGAATTATATTCCGCTGACATAACGCTGATTCAGTGCTGTCATTGCTAACCTTTCTTTTGCCGTGATACCAAAACGACCCTTTTTTTGTTAATCTAATGTTAAACTATATAATTAGTAAACTATAGTATATACTTTAGTATGTATTTTAAATAGTTTTGCTCTTACCGTTTTGGTACACCTATTAGATTACAAGCGTAGCGGGTAAATTGCTGGTTCCCCAAAAGTGAGAAACAGTGGGACGAGTATAGTTTGATATTATAAGCCATGTAACATTAGACGATATTGAATTGTACGTAATTAAAACCCGTTGCACCGCACGCGTCGAACGTTTAATCGCCATAGGCGTGCAAATACATTGGCTCGATGAACTCAACGCTTCACATCGACACTTCCGGGTTGCGGATCGAGTTAAATGCTACATATACACGTTACATATTCAATAATTTGGTATGTATATATATAAAAATCAATTGGTGTTCGTTAGTCTCGCTAAAACTCGCGAACGGCTGGACTCATTTGGCTAATTTTGGTTTTGAATTATTTGTGGAAGCTCAGGGAAGGTTTAAAAGGTTAGTAAATATCAAAAAAATGCTTGGAATATAGTAGAAACAACAATTTCGCTTTCCCGTAGAAACTATTCGCGTACCTGTCAAACATTTGATGTTTGTCCCGTCGTTTAGAAATCAATTAAATTTAAAAGTTTTTCAGAAACCTTTGTGACATAACAATTTTTCTATTCTGAGGCGGTACGAAGTTTGCCGGGTCAGCTAGTCTTTAATATATGTGTAATGAAATCTATAATGTTATAATTGTTATTATTCAGAGTAAAAATGCGGACAGCGTTTTAAAAACAAAAACGATTTGGGATCCATATTACTTTTATTTTTAATTGTATAGAAATAATTGCCAGAAAACCTCACATATTGTATAGCTAAGCAACTTACGCTTGTGTTATGGGTAATATACAACGGACCATATTTATGTAGGGCATATGTGCTATTTATTTTTCTGTAGTATTGTTGTAATTTATCGTAATATATTTTTGAATTTCACATTGCATTAGTATGTACGTAAAAATATGAATCTGAAAGAAAAAATATCTACTATTAATGATTTTTTTAACATTTCTTGAAAATAATAAACATACATATAACCGTTGAGGCGGTTAGGCCCGCCCTGCCAAACTGGATCGACCGGAGGCACGGCACCCTGACGTTCCGCCAGACGCAGGTATTTACCGGACACGGCTGCTTCGGCCGGTACCTGTGTCAGATAGGGCGTGAAACGTCGTCAGGGTGCCATCACTGCGGTGCCAGCGTCGAGGACACGGTGCTGCACACTCTACAGGAGTGTCCAGCCTGGGGCGAGGAGCGCCGTGTCCTCGACGCATCCATCGGAACGGACTTGTCGCTCCCGGCCGTAGTCCAGGCCATGGTCAGGGGCCAAACCGAATGGGACGCCGTCGCCTCCTTTTGCGAGGCCGTCATGTCCGCAAAGGAGGCGGCGGAGCGGGAGAGAGAGCGAGCAACCGTACTCCTCTACCGCCGAAATAACCGGTCGCGGCGCCGGAGGAATCAGAACCTCCGGCCGCCACAAACTCGCAGCGCGGGTGACGGTCAGGAGAGTCTTTAACGCCGTCACCCGCATCTAAATCCGCCGAGTAGGGGGCCGCGTCGGTGCCCGCGCGCGCCCCACTCAATCTCTGAGTACGGAGAGGCCTGCCCACTAGGGCGGGCCCACGCCAGCCGGGGTCGCGGAAGAAAAACTCGCGCACATCCCGTGACCCCGGCACATGGCGTCAGGTGGCACCAAGGGGTTTTAGTGGGTATTCCGGCTCCTCTAGCCGGCAAGTCCCACACTCCACCGCCGAAGTCTCCCTGGCGGGGGGTCCACAAATGGATTTCCCCTTGTAAAAAAAAAGGCTCAAACCACACAATAACTTACACATACGTCAAAAAAGCTGACAAATACTACCTGCTTTCCAGCAAGGATTGAAATTCAAGTCCCTTAAATAAAACGCGGGTGCTATAGAAACGGAATCCAGCAACATATATGTAGTCTTCATGATTAATTAACATTCTACTGATTACAGCACCACGAAATCAATTGCAATAAAATACTTTAAAAATCAATGCCTCATAAATCAGGTTTCAATGTCGTAATTAATACAAACGAATAATAAATACGCTTCAATTTTCAATTCACTGTATTGTGGTGCTGCACTGCATAAGGGATTGTGAAAATCCCTGCAGGGCTGGCAGCAAAAGCCTCATGTGAAACTTACCTTTTTTGAGTAGTCTCTTTATACTTCATGCACCGGTGGATAGGGTTGAAAGTTTAGAAAAAATATTATAATAGGAAATATACAACTACCGGTTACTAATGATCTCAGACCGTGTAGACGAATCGACATTCTAGGTAATCTCATTCAAGGCCACGCCTTACAATTCAGAAAAATTCAATTAAATAAAACAGCTAATTTTATAAACTTCTTATACATTTATATTATATACACTTTTAAAATAGGTGATTGTATCTAGACAGAGAATAAACTATTTTTTATAAATTCAATTAAATAAATTTTAAATAAAAAGACGCATTGTATAACATATATTCCTAACGGTGCGGTTTAATGCGTTATTTAAGATGTAACATTAATTATGTTAAATATTGACATATAACGTATGCATATACACTAATGTAGCTATGCGTTAACATCATCATTTTTTAACTCTTTAAATAATACGCATTCGGCCACAGACGGACGGTCTTATTCATAGAGAGTTAGAGTAAGCTTGAACGCTTTTTTAAAAACCATAAAGAAGCGTTCAAACTTACTCTAACTCTCTATGAATAAGACCGTAAATTTTTAACACTAACGCAGATAAAGACCCACATTGTTAGTGTTATGTGTAATTTACAACTGACTCTGGGCGGGCCCATTTATTAATTTAGGCTTCTGAGGTCGGTTCCTCAGAAACCTAAATTAAAGTAAATAACGTAAAAAGAAAATTTTCAGAAAGTTCTAATAAATAAATATTAGTTTAGCAAACTATAATTTCTGAAACCGATTTGTCAACATATTAAAGTGCCTAAGATTTAATACAAAGCCTTTCGAATTATAAACAAGACTAAATCATCAGATTGATCATGGATACACATTTAATTGGAATCGCATTGAATTGTTCTCGTCTTATTTTAAAACAAAACCAATTCCCCAATTCAGATTCACAACAATTGTTATCAAGCGATATAACCATCTAGTTCAATTGTTACCGTGATATACGCATAGAACACAAAAGACTTGTAAAACGTATTGATACAGCTTTTCCTATACAATAAAGCATAGACTCCTTCAATCGACGATTCTTCAGCGGTATTCCAATTATGTATCTGTGAATTCAGGCTTTGTTATATTCAGGGGCGTACCGCTCTCAGCTGTAACATGTATGTTTGTGTATCTGTATCTTTCTACCCATTCATTTGCATTACCTTACAGCTTCATCTAGGATAATGTTATAGTTATAGGCCGTTTCACACAGATGTAGTGATGGGATTAATGTGTTATATGTGATGCGATATTATTATTATTGTTAATGACGTTAAATATTGACAAATAACGTATGTATAATATACACTAATGTAGCTATTCGTTAACAGCGTTATTTTTAATCGTATAAATAAGACGCATTTTACCACAGTCCATAACCATAACATTATCGCTCATCTTTTTACATTCTAGGCCCAATAATGTATGAACGGGTATCCGTCTACTTTTTATCTTTATCTTTTTGCAAAGTACTTGTACCCTTTGCAAGTTGATGTAATCGGATTTGAACGTGCTTTATCATTAAGTAACCGCGACATCATCGGAAGCCGCCTTCATACAGCCACTAATTACATTGAACTTTACCTAGAGTACCTTATTTAAGAGTATCCTACTTCCTAAGAAGAAAAGTTTCAATATGTCTTACATAACGAATACACAGTATAATGGACGCAAGTCTGACATAAATAAAAATTATAATTATTATAAGAATCAATTATTTTATTAATATTTAATTATTTTTCCTTATTATACTTGTATGTCTCTCAAGACCACAGGCCATAAATATGGCCTGGCCTTTGCGAGGGCTTGCGTAGGGAGAGGGGGGGGGGAGCACAGGGAGGACAACACGTAGAGGCCCCTTGACAAATTTAATGTAATTGTGGCATGATACTGACCGGCGATTGTCCCTGTCTACACCATATAAAAATCAAGTCAAGCACCAAAGTCAAGCCCCGTTAAGTGTAGGACTATTGTAGGAAATGATAAAAAAAGGTACCGGGCTATTGGGATGAACTGCTAATGTAACTAGGTATCTGGGACTATGAGGACTATGGCGTCTACCCGTCGCAATGTTCAAAGAACATTTTCTTTATTATTATATTTTAATCGTTGAAATTGTTGAATGGTTTCTCTAAATAATGAGAAAGACATAATAAAACAGATATACAACTCTCGATTTACATCATGGGTAAGGCTGGGCCCAAATGGGGCACCGACAACAACCACTAGTGGCCAGCGAAAAGCAGTTCACACGCTTTTACATACATTTTGTAGGGACCGCCGCACGCTTGAGCCGATGGCAGCCAGACACCATCGCTGCTTTTGTTCGCGGGGTGGTCCGTTTGTGCGCAGCCTAAGTACAGTAGTTGAAACCTAATTTTAACTGTCTCATCCATAAATAGCTTTCTTCCTAATTTCATAGTTGGCATTCATGATATATTTTTTTTAAATAAAGTATAACTATTATTTGATCAATTACGGCAGGCAGCCATCCCTATTGTTAAGTTGCTTAAGAGAAAGTAAAACACCATCTCTGATAGATACTCACGAGCAGTATTAAAAAATAAATATTTCAATTACACTGAAATAAACTTAAATGTATTATGTTCATAAAGCACGTCGTTCAATTTCGCATGAAGCTAGAAAGCTGCAAGGGGTCCCCTTATTACCATTTCCACTTCTCCTAATAACACCGACACATGTGCCTTGACTGCATGTTTTAAAGTAATTTTGCATACTTTCGCAGTTAAGTACACTCTTAAAGTAATTTATGTGCATTAGTTATGAACATGAAAGAATCGCGGGGTCGCTGAATTGCTAATAAATATTGAAATGACTCTCGCAATTTTAAATTTGCTGAGCTATGAAATGTTTCGTACAATTTTTTTAAGATTCCGTGATTAGTTTAATAAAAACAGACCCCTATAAAGGTTGTCCTATCTTTTCTTATAAAGACCTTTATCGATTTACTTTCCAAATAGTTATTAATCCCTCCCTATTGCCTCATTTATTTTAATAATATTTTACAATAATAAATAAACAGGCAGAGAAGCACACACGTCCTATATCCCTAAGCTAAGCAAGGTACGCTTGAGTTATGGGTAATATACAACGGACCACTCTGGCCCTATCTCAGACTCCCAGACCACAGAAAATAACGGAAAATTCTATTACGAAATTTACCATTTCAATCGAACTTGAAACCTCTGTGTACCAGTGAACTGGGGCGGCAAAGGCTTAACCCACTCATTCACAGGAGGCCGTTAAAAGAATAAAAGAAAGGTTGTTCATAGATCTATCGAATGACGTAATTGCCGTAGTAGCTAGTGTCTTCGTGCGCAAAATTAAGACGTAAATTTTAAATATGTTTTTAGAACACTTAACGATTTCACAAAATTCAAATAAAAATGCTAGTGGTTTATTATTTGCAAAAAATCAGTCTAAGCAACATTTCATGAAATAATATACTCACCTTGTTACTTACTGGTTTTTACTATTTTGGTACATTAAGTAAATTTATAAAGCAAAATGGTTACAAGAAATTAATAAATGAAACAACGCCATCGAAAGTGAAAACGGAAAATGAAGTTTTTATTTTTCGAAACAATGAGGTTATTTTGACATTGACTAGCAAGATAACAGATAAGACTCTCGCGTAAAGAAGATACCTGATATTCGCGTCGGTAACAAACTTATTTATAACGCTGCATGATCAATCTCCAATTTAACAAGTTCCCAATACAAAGCGCCCTAACGTAATTTAACACCTCGGTGGCTACTTGAAGTTTACCAAGTAAAGGTCCTTACAGACGTGTGAAAACTCTCAAACAAGCTTGCTGTTAAATTTTTGGTGGTATATTCACAAAAACATGAAAACGAGACGTAACGTATAAGTACTTATACGTTACGACTATCTATTATTATTATAGATATGCTAGACTTGTTCAAGGCGGATTGAAACCTGCACATTGATTACCTCGATGTGCGGGTTCCAATCTCAATATCAGAAATGTGATGTCAGAAAACTGCCTAAGCAGTGCATGATGGCCAGAATTCAAATCTGCGCCCTTTGAGTTTGGGACGCGAGTGCGCTAACCACTAAGCTACCGCGTTGGAACTATAAAATGGAAAATTTTAAAAAGAAATCAAAGTAGTAGAACTAAAAATAAATTTGAATATGATCCGTGGAGTGGTTTTTGATATATGGGATATCTGCAATTAAATGCTTTTCCTACTTCATTACTTCTATGAAACTTCATTATGTGTGAACTGCCACATACTGACCAGATTTGTTTAAAAGTTATTTAGATCGAGTGAGTCTTTCTATATCAAGCTCTCGACAAGCCAATATTATACATAAGTCTAAAAAGACCTTAAGGGGTTCTGCCAAGTGTTAAACAGAATTTAATACGTCACTGACAGACTGAATACAATCGACTATTGTGACATGTCGTGAGTTGAGGGGAGGCACGCCACTTGACTGAAGGGTGCTTGCCGCGTGAAACCTTGAGGACGCTTCACCCAGTCTCACTAATAGGCACTGGAAGCACGATCAATATCATTGAAGACTTTACAGTAAATATTTTTGTTTACAAACATATTGGTCTGTCGGTGACTTGGTCTTTAGTGAGCAATTAATAATAAAGCAAAGCAAAATAACATACCAATGGGAACGTGACTTTGTATAAATTTTTTGTATTCAGTGATTTTAGAATGTTTAGAGTCATGAAATCTGGTATATAATACGTACTTTTGATGATGGCTATGAACATTGGATACTTTTGATTTTGGAAAATGTAAAGAATTCCACGGGATGAGGAAAACTACACGTGGAAAGCTTTATTACATATGAATAAATAAATTAACCCATGAATTTCCCATTTCTGAGCTCACGCTCACAGCTCCCAACTTAAACTTTCCTTAACTACCAGCACGTGGCTATTGTAACAAAATGCACATTATTATAGGTTAGAAAACTGCCTAAGTGTTGTTTGCTTGAAGGCCAGGATTTAAATCCACGTCTCTTTTGAAACGCGAGTTAGAGACTATTTAAGCAGTAGGTAGTGTTACCCACCAAACTACACGTCTTTAAACAATAATGTCTGTTTTATTGCAATTTTTGAACGTCGATTGTTTAATTTTAATAGGAAACGTAAATACAGTGAAGGCTATATTTATTTTTCCTATATTGTTTATAGAATAAATTTACACAAAATTTTCCACCAAACGTTTTGTATTTACGTGTTACACACAAAGTAGTTCTAAACAAAAGCCATGCAAGGTTTCCGACTCGTATAGGCTTGCTTGGTTCATAATTTATAAGTTATAAATAAAGATGAATAAAAATCAGTCAGTCATAATTTTCAAATTTATAATCAAATTACAACCTAAGAAATAAGTAATTCAAATCTTTTTTTTATGTTTGCTGATAGGCAAACTGGCAGACGGGTCCACTTGATGACAAGTGGCTACGGTCGCCAATGGACATCTGCAAACACTAAGGGAGCCGATGCGTTGCCTACCTCTGAGACTTTAAATATCTGTTTACGCCCTTTTTGAAGAGCCTCATATTGTAGCGCTTTGGGAAAACCGCGGGAGGGAAGCTCATTCCACAGCTTGCTCACGTATGGCATAAAGGAGCGAGCGCCACGTACAGTAGATAACTTCCAGGTGTCAAGGAAGTGTGGATGAACTCCTAGTCGCCGGCGAGCAGTGCGGTGGTAAAATGGCGACGTAGGTACCAAACCAAACAGCTCCTCAGAACACTCCTCATTGTACAGACGGTAGAACGCGCTTAGAGCGCCAACGTCTCTTCTGAGACTTAAAGGTTAATCTGATTTATAATAATAATAATAAAATCTGATTTATAACAACTAATTAATATACTTACATACTTATTTATCCTAATGTTACTATTTCATCTGGGATAATGTTATACTCAATGACCGTGTCACGCAGATGTAGCGATGGATTTAATGCGTTATTTGTGATGCGATATTGTTATTAATTGTTAATGACGTCAACATATGTACATTATATACACTAATGCAGCTATTCGTTGACGGCGTTATTTTTAATGCTATAAACAAAACACACATGGCCACAGTCAATAAATATAACATTATCCCAGTTGAAGCCCGAACATAAGAATATGTTTTTTCCTAAAAAGGCTTATCATAACTATTTTAGCAAATTCGAAGTTCTTATACGTACAATAAACCCTTATATATCACATGTTAACTGAGAGTTTAAATTATTTAAATGTACATAGGATTGTGCGATATCTTTAGATGAATTTCAGAAATCATGACGACGTTTGTAAGCAAGTTTTGAATGGTCAATAAATGTCGAGATATTAGCTCCCAAAGTCGTAAAAATTATGTTCCCTCCTCTAAATTTTGGGCCGTGAAGTGGAAAATTACTAGAGCTTAAAATATATTTTCAACGAATATTGCTTTGGACAATATCCATTAAGTAGTTTTTGAGATATAGGGTATATTTGATTAAATGACATTTAGTATATCCAGTCATCTGTCAAATCCTAAAGAAATATAATGATGTTCATTAATGACTTTGTTAACGAAGTCAATACGGACCGAGAAACAAAACTCCTGATCGTGCCCATCTAACTATGAAGCGGAAAATTCTGAGAAAAATCAAGTTGCAGATCTTAGAAGTAACTTTAAAAAAATCGTTTTGGACAATATCTGTTGAGTAGTTACTGATACTTTGCTTTTCCGCCCGGGCTGGAGGTGAATGCGCGAGCGAGCCCACAGCCCGGACAAGGATAGAGTATCGGCCAGGGGTTTTTGTGGGTATGCCCAACCGTGGGATGGCAATAGCATTTCCGCGGGGATGCTATGCCATCCCGACGAGGCGAATCCCACACGCCCCACCGCAATCCCGCCGCGGTGGTTATCCTCAAGCGTATTACCCCTGGTAAAAAAGGGTCTTCGCATGCGTTAATGTTTCCACGGAAACAGTACATATTTGTGGGATAAACATATAGCCTATTTGGAACATATATAGATTATAGTATTCCAGATAAATATCATCCAGATACGTTCAGCCGCTCTAGCGTGATTGAGCAACAAACATCCATCCAAACTTTAGCATTTATAATATCAGTATAAATTGACAAGTTTTCCTGCACCACCTACGTTGCCAGATTAGCTAAGAAATTCTTTAATTTAGGTTGCCTGGAAGAGATCGCATTAAATAAAGCCGCTTACTTTATTGCCTAGAAATTATTGTAAATATTTTTTTGTAATTGTTTATTTTAGTGTGCAATAAAGTGTTATCTATCTTACCTATCTGCGGAACGGATTTTTTTACCTTTTGGTATAGCAACCCCTGTAAGGTTTATTTTTTATTAGTAATAATTAGCAAGGCCTGTGCTCTCCCTTGACACGGTTAAGGACTATATGAACTTTAGAATACTAGTACATGTTTTCTACTCGCTTTTAGGGTTAACGCAACTGAATAACAAAAAATAGTACAAAAGCTCACCCCTACAAACCAGCACCAGCAATCAGCTAAATGGTGCTGCGATTATTTAAACACCTCTTTTTACCTTTGTTTTCTTGCATAGAGAATGCGAAGTGTTCGTATTGTCAAGATAAAACGTGACATTTTCACGCTTCGATTTTAAATGAGAATAATAGAATATGTTTCACCGTTCGTTTTTGTATAGAATACGAAAAACAAAAGAAAGGTATACATGAATAAATAAATCAAAGAAAGCAACATTATCACAATATATGGCATAATGACATACTTACATATATTTATTTTTAAGAAAAAGCAGTAGGTGCTTACTTACCTACTTATGTTTATCTTTTTTTTCTTGAGAACAGTAGACAGGCTGACGGCCTATATGATGAAAAATGGTTACTGTCGCTTATTATGGATATTTGCAACACCATAGGTGCTGCCGACCTCGAAGAGGAGACTGGAACCTGGCCACTGATACCGAAACACAACTCAGACCAGAGGTGATGGCCATCCAAACGGGCAAAACCCTTACAGGTGGTAGAGCTATGATGGACACTGAGCAATCATAAGTTTTATATTATTTTATACACTTATGAAAAGTATCTATATCTATATGTTTACTCTTAGTTAGTATATACCTTTTTAAAATCACAACTTAAAAAACAAGTGAGTCAAGGAGTTTGATGTAGGTGTATGGAAGTAAATAACTTATATATAGCTTCGGTGTAGAGGTTCTTCGACAAGAATTGCTCTCGATTTCCCTGCGATGTACTCATCTGTTTCCGATATGGCGACTATGGAAACAATTCGGGAGATTCAGAGACCAAACCTTTCAATTAAAAAAATCGGTCCACAATTGACAGAGACATTGTGCAACAAACATACAAAAAAACAACATATAGACGAATTGAGAACTTCCTCCTCTTGGAAGTCGGTTAAAGATATGCTTAATACTTAAATACGTAGCGATCACTGTAATCGTAATCGATGTAATTATTACCTTCTGTATCTTTCTTTTGATTTCAGTCTAATGGGTTGACTTAAAACCCGTTGCGTCTTAAGCCCATTAACTCAGTATTATTTATTCAACAGAAAATTATGTTTAATTGACAATAAAGTTTAAAATTACTAAGACCAAAGTTGTTTGATTTTCTATCTTGTCTAAGAAGATTGTTTAGAGACGTAAATTCTTTTCATTGGTTTTAATATTTATGATAAGTGTAGTGATTATATCCTCTTTGTTTCTTATTTTTAATCTCAGTGTCTGTCATTCTCAATATTGGAATTTTTGTTTTTCACGTTTCAATATTTTATACAGGTAACACTTATTAAAAAGTTGACAGTATTTTTCATACCGCGTTTGTACATGCTCCTATATATACTCTTACGGATCTAAAAGTACATAATTGTACCTCTCCATATTATTGCCAACACTGATAAAATTAATACTTTAAAGGAATAGCTATATTATAATACTGTTACAACCTAGGCGCCGACAAATACAAATTCCACGTACAGATTTGTAGAAGCATATTTATTACCCGTCGGCATTTGAACTAATTGTAATTATTTTATGATCGTCTTCTTTTGTTTACTTATTTATTGGCATACGCCTATTGTTCTATCGTAAACATTTACGGCCGCTGCAGGCTGCCTCATTAGCCAGGTGTTAACGGATATACAAGCTGATTATAGGAAATTCGGTCCACGTTGCCAGGCAAATTGCATTTGTGCAATATAAAACGAATGGCCTGATTGAGGGAGAGGGGCAGTCGAGCGAGAACCACGATCAAAGCGAGACGTTTTACTACAATCGGGAATCCAATAGTGACGGACTTTGCGCGTTTTATTGAATTACGACCTTCTGCATTACGTTTGGACTGGTTGTGTTCGGTTATATTTACCTGTGTTATAAGTGTTTATATAGATCTAATAAACTCTATAGTAATTCTAACGGCATTTTAATTTGAGTCCTGCAACTCGTAACAATACAATTACTAATACTAATACAATTACTGTACTAATAATATATTATTTTCTTTCGCGTAAGACACTGAACTACAAACACGCCGACTAATTCCGACTGTGTGACGCGTTTGGTGTGTCATGCCAACCGAATATATCGCCTCTTTGCTACAATAATGTGTCGTCATCTAGAAAGTTTAAATTTTTGAAGAGAGCTTATTTAACCTTCAAAAATAATTGTTTGGAAAGGGAAAGCTTTGTTCTGTCAATCTACAATGTATTATAAAAGATCCGTTTTTATAAAAATAATATCGGAAAGAGCGATATTATTTTCAAATAAAAAAAAATATTTTTGAATTTATCACGTTACTAAAGCAAAGAGACGATATTCAGACCGATTATTCAGTCGCCGAAGTGTCGGCACCGTATCTTCGGCAGGTACGATAGACTAACAATGTTACCTGAAATGATTCTATAATTTGTATTACGAGAACTATAATACGATAGATAGGTGTATCAGACGTAGCCACATTGACTAAAGCCTCCAATTAATTAAAATATCAATCAAATAACCACAGACGAGAACACGATAGCAAATAATATGAAAACACAATTTCATTATACAAACAGGTAAGCACCATTTATATTGTATACTGGGATATGCCCGTGACATCATCCACGCTTGACTTGAAATTTCCAATGGATACCCGGGAGGCCACACAGTTCAGCATTTAAAAAAGAATGTAAGCTCTCGTTTTAATGAAAACTCTGTCAAATAAGCCAATTTTTATACACCCGACCAACTACAAACCTCTCCCGCGAGATTTCCGGGACAAAAATTTCACATATTTTATTACATAAAATCTGCTATCGACCAGTGAAAAAATCACATTGGAATTTGGTTTTTTTTTTATCTGACCATTTGAAGTCATTCCCAGAATAATTCCCGCGGGATTACCAGGATAAAAAGCAGCGCAGATTTTAAGTATAAAATTTGCTGTCGATCAGCGAAAACCGCATCGAAATCGGCCTAGTAGTTTTTACGTGAATCCCGAACAAACAGACAAGAAATGTAAAAATAATTGCATCCTGGTCTCCATCATTTATGTAGTCTATTCCAGTTCTTTTTTTTATATCTTCAAGGTACAAACACGGCATATTTAGAATTTTATAATATTATAGATATACATATGTAGATTAACTACACAATATACGAATGTTTATATTCATTGATCATTCATATTATATGCCATTGAAATTTTTCACCTTATATACCAATGAAAAGAAGATGACAGCCAACTTCACTTATATGTATTTTTTTACAAGATAAATGTTTAAATAAAATTTTAGATAAATAATTTGTTCTTAGGTACTATCGTTAATTTAAGACTTTTTTTACTTCAATATGTAATTGAGTTCAACATCGTACCCTGTAAAGAAATAAAATTATCTTCTAAAGAAAAATAAGGTATACATAAATACAAGGATCCTTTTTACTTCTTTATTCCAGCGATTCTGCTGCGCACATAAATATGAAAAACTGTCACTTACAAGCTGTACAGTACGTATTTTAATACTATGTTTGCAAGCTAATTCAATATAAGGAAATATAATAATTGTGTGCCATTATGGGAGCTTATTAAACAAACTCGCTTCTCCGGTGTCTGGAAACGGAAGAGAGCAGCGCGATGCAGAGCGAGCTACGACCGGAAACGGACACGTTCCGGACCGTTATCCATGCGAGCACATCCGGTCACTATGTGGCTATCAGTAATGTCACTGCACTCTATTCAACAATTGTGAAAAGAGAGTTTTATAGTTTGAATTACTTATATTATGTCTATATAGCGTACATCAGTAAACAGATACGAAAACTTATTAGTAAAGCTTTTAAAAAGACACACCTATAAGCATAACCACACATAAAAATGAGACCAACGTTTTGGACACGCTTCGCGTTGACAGTAATTTATTGTCACGTAAATGTAGCCGTTCTCTTTTAAATTTCTTATTTATGATTTAGACTTAATTTTAAGTCATCACTCGTTTAGAAAATTGATTTATAAAAATAAATCTTGCAAAATAAAAAAAATTACAAATAACTTTGAATAATATTTTAAAAAATGAAAGGATTGAGAATAACATTTTTTCGTTTACTTCTTTCACATCAACACAACAAACAGCATTATAATTTGTATATTTCAAAATACAAGAACTTTCCGTTATTTAATCTAATCTGATCCGTTCGAGAAATATCAGATGTATATTTATTACCAATAACACAATAGTAACTTATTTAGCTTTGCCTCAATGCATGTATGAGTATTTGCTTGCAAATTTACTTGTTTGTATTATTTTAATCACAACATAGGTATTTCGAAATAAATTCCATATTAACATGGCGAGGTAACCACGTTCTCCCGCAATTAGAGCTTGCAGGTAAATTTGCGAATAAAATCCGAAACAGAACTAAATATTAAGCAAAGGCAAATTTTAATGACCCTCAATAATTCCGGTGTGCAAATCCGGAGCATGACGTGACCTCAATGTCCAAAACTCCGTGCTTGTAAATACATGTAATACAGTATATGTATATAATAATAAATAGTCACGTGGTGTAAAATTTATCAAATTTAAAAAAGATCTCTTCTTTGTATTAATTTATATCTTGTATGTCTCTAAGATCACGGGCCATAAAAATGGCTCGAAACTTAGACAAATTTTCTATACCTAATAAACATCGCGTGACGCTGACCGGCTATTATCCCTGTCTACACCAGACAAAAATGCACCGAAGGACAAGCCCCGGCTAGTGTAAGACTATTATTATGGGAAATGAGAACAAAAGGTACCGGACTATTGGGATAAACTGCTAATGGAACTAGCTAAGGATCTGAGACAATGGGGACTATGGCGTCAGCCCGTCACGATGTTCGGGGAACATGGGTAAAATGGGCAGACGGTATCTCGCCAATCCCTGCATGGTCCCCAAAAAAAATGCCGTAAAAGATTGGCGAGGGGCAAGTTGGGTGTAAGTGGTTAAGGGGTGTGAAGAGGCGGGCTACAGGTTCACCGAAGCTACTTCCGGCGTTAGGCCATTTATCACTTCCACTCCTGGAGCTTGAATCTTAGCTCTAGCCATCTCTCCACTCCGTGCCGACTGGCTGAAGTAAGCACGGAAGCGTTGGCCTTGCCTTGGCCCGGAGTCGGGTACGAAGTGTCGCTACTTACCTAATAATAATTTAATTTATATTATTATTGTAATTGATGGAATTAAAATTGTAATAATAAAAAAATCTATATTTAACATAACAGTCAAGTTTAACAGCTTCAAAAATACTTTCCTTTCTCGGAAAGTTGTTTTGAACGATATCTAATCAATCTCTGCAAACAAGCATTAGCGCTAAACAAATAGAATAGAAAATGTATAGTTTAATTTCTACAGATCATTCCATTCGTTTAGCGCCAATGCCACTCACTTGTCTACAAGTGACAACTGTCTACAAGATACGGGGTATTTGCAAGTGAATGTTTTGCAAAAAACAAGTGAAGTTTGTCACCTCTACTGAACCCTTAATTGTGCACCGACTGCCAAGCACTTACCCAATTTATTATTATCTTACAGAACATCGCAGTTTCCTAGACTTTATACGATGTAGCAAGTTATGACGTCATAACTTTATCAAGTCAAAAAACGTATTATACCTCATTTATATTTTGCTCACTTCTACGGCAACAAGCAGTAAAGTGGCAAGGGAACTGGGCAGCGTAAGAATGTAAACGTAACTTATTGAACATTTAATACTCACGCGGCCCACAAAATATAGTTTATTTTTTTTAAATAATGTGTTGTGTTGTTAAATTTTTTTTAAATTGAAAGTATAGTGGCGTCGTGGAAAAGCCCGCCCAGGGCGCCGGTAATGTTAAAACCGGTACCGCATCTATGTCAGTAGCCATTAGCAGGGTATACTCGGCAGCACGGCATATCGCACATACTAAAATCATCCTTCCCCACACTACAAAAGCATTCGTTTACAGAATAATCCGGGCCAGCCGGGACGCTGAGGACGCAAACCCGATAACGCACAGGAACCGAATGGCATCCGGCCGATGAGCGACACCTTCCTCCACTTCCGGTGCGTTATCTACGGTCCCTACATACCCTTCTAGTTCCATATGAGTAGTATTAAACATATTCAACAACTAGCTGTATCCGTAACATTTGTGTTCATATCTTCAGCGCCCCTAGACAAGTGGCATTAGCGCTAAACGAATAGAATCGAAAATGTATGGGAATGACATATCGCTTCGGTAAGTAATATGTCATTTCCATACATAATATGTTAAGTATGGTAATGTCTTAAGTTTTCGCGACTAGTATACATAATAAAACTACGCTTTTACGATTTTAAGCGGGGTAATTAATTTCACTTTTATTATTCCGATTTTTGGCCACTTTTCAGGAGCCGTGGTATTTATTATAAATTAGATTAGGCTCTGATAGGTCATAGAGTAAATAATAACCATAAACAAAATTAAAACTAAATAATAATAAGGAACAAGTTGGTGGTAGGTTAAATAAAACCTTAACAATACTCGTTGACACTTGACATCTTTGCCTCCGTGATCACGGCCACTGAAAAGTGGCCGAAACGTCGGAATAACAAAAATCAAATAAATTAAACGTAGTTTTATTAGGTATATACAATTTTGTGCTTCTTACTTTTAAAGTGACTGGTTTTCAAACAAACTTTCATCATCATAAGTAAGGTCTTGCATAGAGTACTGTTTTCACTTTTGGGTCGGCTCAGCCAAATACCAGCTTGAAGCGCTAGGGTCAGATGAAAGAAGAGCCAAGAGGTTGATTAGTAGCGACCAGCTTGTCAATACAAGGCTTCAAAACCTAGAGCGTCGACGTCGGGTTGCTAATCTACTGAAAAGTATCAGAAACATCGGAATAATAAAATTGAAATAAATTACCGCGTTCAAAAGCGTTAAAACGTAGTTTTATTATTCTCATACATTTTCATTCTATTCCTTTAGCGCTAATGCCACTTGTGTAGGGGGGCTGTGCGCTGCTATAAATCTTAATGAAAATTTAGTATCACATTGTTTTAATCTCAGAATGACCAAAATGCAGAGATATTAAAGAAAACTCGAGCAAAAAGTGTCTCGAATATACTTGCGTCATTAAAGATAACCTTTCGTTGAAATCCGTTAAGCTTCAGAGGTTATTCTAAACAAACTTTCAGATAACTAAAAATCATTTATTTTATAATTAGACATCGTATAAATTATTTTGTATTTTTGTTTGTTTTTGTTCATTTTGTGAGTCTGCTATTTATTTTGAAATCACAAACAAAAAGATCAATTTTATTTCTGGATGTAAATTAAATTTCTAATTACAGTGTTATGCCATTTCAATCATTTGTAAACAACGTCTTTATTTTAATGATGGTGACAATCTAAATTCTAAAAATGCAGGTATATGAATACAATATAGGTACGACCTATTCCAAGAACAGTCATTAGTTAATAAGTTCTAAAATATACCTTTAGATTAGATTAGATTTACAGAAAAAATACAACCGTCTATCAAATCGCATTTTCAATTGGAAACACGAATTGGAAACCCAGTAATTATCGTGTAGAAATTAATTACTCGCTAGCATTGAGAATGCATCGGAATCTGCATAGTCCACTGAGCAATTATGGTGATGCATTGAATGGTCGAACCGAAATGCACTCATCTGGATAATGACGGAGGTATGTGATAATGCGATCGGAAATATATAATACCATGTAGGAGTATATAGCAATTATTGGCGTATTGACGCAATATATCTAAAGCGGGCGGTATACGTGTGAGCAAGTACGCGTACTTGCTTGAACGTAACTATGACACAAAAATATAAACTTCGAGACCGGTCATATTCTGATCCCGGAAAAATCTGGAGTTCCCGGGAAACGGGTCCTATACCTATTTACTCGAAGGAAGCCGTATGAAAAAAATCCTGCCTTACGTAAAAAAATAAATTCAAAATGAAGATTAATACTGTAGTAAAAAGAAAAACAAAGAAATCATAAGAAAAAGATAAATAAAACTAAGTTCATATATAGCAGACATCTTCATTACCTAAAGAATATAAGCAGGATTGTTATATGTAGCATATTTAGGATTATAAAATCGTTACTTTGTCGAAAATAGAACCACTGGCAATGTAGAATATTCCACCGTAGACCGGGGCTACACGTAAAAAGTTTAGCGTTCAACATGCATTCGCTTTTAAGGTTTTAGAGAGTCGATAGTGTTGCACCAATGCATTCACAGTACATTGCAGCATTTCGGTGAAATGCGCAGCTCTTCGTGGCTCTCCGCAGTACTTTTGTTGAGTTCAAGCGGTGCCGAAATGGATTTTCGAATGTTTCGTTCCAGTCTCCTCATCGATACTTAGTTTCATATATAAAGTTTGTTACTAGACTAAATTTTATCTATGTTAAACATGAACCAAGGGGAAGAATGTACGTGTAATTCAAACACCAATTAACTATAGATCGTTGATTACCAGCTGTACCACTATTGTATTATGTTTTATTCGTCTATCGACGCGTGTCAGTGGTTAGGCTGCGAGCAAACGGGCTACCGGACACAGCCACCGGTGGCCAGTGACCAGTGTTCACATGCTTTTTAATAGATTTTGTAGGGACTTGTACCACACGTGTGGCCGGTGGGGGCCAAGTGCCATGCACAGCCACTTTCACTCACGCGGTGACGCGTGCTCTCCGCCGGTGGCTGTGATCGGTGACCGGTATACGCGCAACCTTATTATTTCATGTTGTAGTCAATAACGAAAATTCGAGGCGTCGACTTAATTTATTGTTACAATTTGGGCCACCTGCATATCTGTAAATAAAGCACATTTATTACCCGTCGGTGTTTGAGCTAATAACATTTATGACCGTCTCATTTTGTTTACTTATTCATTGGTTGTTGTGGAGAGCAGCCTATTGTACTCGTTTATGGCCGTTCGTGGACATAATTACGCAGGTGTGCGGATTACGACTTCTGGGAAATTGCGTCGACGCTTGCCAGGTAGACATATTGCATCGTGCTGTATAAAGCAATGCCCCAATGGAGAGATCGTTAGTAAAGAGATAACCACTAGCGAGACAAGACGTGTGCACATTCGATAATCTATATAGTGACGGACTTTGCGCGTGTTATTGAATCGCGCATTACGTTTGGACTGATTGTGTTCAGTTATATTTGTACCTATGGTATACGTGTTTGTATAGTTCTAATAATTTCTATAGTAATTCCAACGACATTTTAATTCGAGTCTCGTACTCGTAACATTATATTCAAGCTTCATCAGTGAAAAAATTAAAATTTTATTAAGTTTTTTTAATTTCTTAATTGAACTGGTTTAAAAGTGAGCAATTAATTCACAAAATCTTCAATGCTACTAATTAGAAACTTACATAGATAAAACATTGTTACATTTCCTTCAAAACGGGGAGGATCCAGCCCACCTGTGGGATGTATATGGGATGACGTATTATACAACGTTGTAAACACGGTACTACAGAACAAAGGCTAGTAATACGGATTTCACACCTTTGCGAGCGCAATTCTTCAGGCGTCAGTTTTCAGCATGAGCTTGAGTAAAGCTTTGTCACAAAGCCTGTTGTATTCGTAATATTGTAGACGTCTTGCTTAAATGCAACCTTAGAGAGGGAATACTTTAAACAGTTGTGTTGCGGCGACGCTAGATTTATGATAAGCGAACTGTGTCAATTTTACAGGAAAAGAAGTGGGGGACAATTTGAACGGGAATTTGAGAATGAGCACGCACTTACCCATTAAGGGCGTGAAATGCAGCTGATCCTCTGCTCCTCAGTCCCTTTCACTTCACTTCAGTATAAACAATGTATTTATAGTATTTTGTACTTGCAGTGTGGGTTATAATATATTATATATTAAAGGTATTTACAGTATTTAGTAACTAAGCGATGCGGCGCGGAGCGATATTAATTATATTTTATATTGTATGTATTGTATGTTAATTTATTTATATATATTTACAATGCGGAGCGATTTTAATTTAAGTTTATTGTTGATGAAATGACAATGAATGACTGACGTGCATGCGAAAAGGGAACGCGCCGTCAGGTTTAAAGGAAGAATTTAAATATGTTAGAAGAAAAGGTCGTATAGGTTGAAAGGAGGTTTATATGGCGGTACCAAGTTGAATACCAACTAAGTAGCCAAATTATTTCAATTTAAAATATTTACACTTACCTAGCTGATTTACGTTTGCATTAATTAAGAAGTGAGTCATTTTGTTAAACTGACCTAATATCCTTTGGACATCTAATTAAACGAAAACTAATGCTTAACTGAAAAATTGTTGTTTAAACGATGATAAGAGTTTAACTCGCTACTTTCGCAAGTTAACTCGCTTCTTAAATAATACAGATGGAAATCAAGCTTAAATTTAGTTTTATTTTATACTAGCTTCTACCCGCGACTTCGTACGCGTGGAATATTTTTAAAAAAGGAAGTTAAACAAATTTTGAAACATTCTTCATTGGTGCTCCGCTCCTATTAATCTTAGCGTGATGATATATAGTCTATAGCCTTCCTCGATAAATGGGCTATCTAACACTGAAAGAAATTTTCAAATCAGACCAGTAGTTCCTGAGATTAGCGCATTCAAGCAAACAAACAAACAAACTTTTCAGCTTTATATATTAGTATAAGATAAGATAAGATTTTAATTTTATATAAAAACCCTAAAAATATAATTACTTTAGCTTTAATTAGGTACTTCACATTCGTATAAATATTTAATTATGAAAATGAATGATTTTGACTGGGTGTTTGATAAGTTTCACTTAATTGAACGGAATGAATCGCTTTTTCAAATTACTTATACCTAAATGTAAAAAATAACAAACATCCAAACAAATGTTACTTTTACGTTTATTTAAAAGTTAGAATTCGAATGCATTATTTACGTATTTTGTATGTAATGCCAATGTATTGCGGTGAAGTGTCACTGCTTATAACTTAAAATCTCGCGTGAAGACAAAGAAATCCGAAGAAGAAGTCTTAAGTACTACTTAGGTATGTAATTGCTTTTGTATAGCGTTTTATTCTGTACGATTAACCGCACGACTCGACGCGCAAGGCAGCGGATGCAGACGAAACTTGTCAGCTCGCGTGTAATGGCTTCTATTCACCGCACGCCGAGTGTCACTTGGGTAAAACGCCATATTGTTGCCAACACAAGGGCGTGATCATACACAGAGCACAACTAAAAGGGTTGCTAGTTAGTACACTCTAAGGGTAAGCTACTTTAGGCCTCTTTCTCTCAGTTTAAAATGAGAATATAATGAAAGATGATAGAAGAATACTTGGAAGCACATATAGATTATTAGATGACTAGTTTCATCTTGTAACTAAACGTTGCTAATTCCAACTTATATTTTACAGTACGAACAAAACCTAAATGCGTCCTTGAAGTTCCTGCACGTTATTGTACAGAAAACAATTATAAGGTTTACAGACAGCTGAGGGGAAAGTGTTGCACTCTCGCTCGGCCGCTATCCCGACTCGCATACCATCTCGTTTGCACAAGACACCGTAAGGAGTAATAAACGTTATCATTAGACTAGACCTGTGCAAACTTATGGTACTAACTTCACTCGAAGCGCATTTATATTTTGCGCATACTCTACAACATTAGTCGAAACTTATTGTTATAATTATAATAAAAGTTTCAAAATATGTGGCATTAATAAAAGATTATTAAGATTTTCTGGTTGGGAGATTTGGTCTATATAATAGAACGTTAAAAACATGTAGGATTTAGGAGCTTTGAGAGTTCCTTTTATATAGGGCTATTGCCAGTCTTGATACTTATTCTTTGTCCATGATATCTTAACCAGATTTTCATATATAAAAGAATTGTTTTATTCTAGCTGTTACTGGCTGTAGGAACTATAAACATACTCTAATACCTCTGTAACATATGCGTTATAGTGCTTTAACTAACGCACTAATAACCAAGGTTTCAATGCGTTAATTGAGATGCAACATCATTAGTGACGTTATACATTTGGACACAGTCACTAACACAAACATTAACGCAGGTGGAGCAGAGCATAAGTTCTTTTTTAAATTTGTGACACTTAGATTCTTTTTTGAATATGTCTTCGCAAGTTCGCACGTCTTAGGTTGTGTAGCCAGAGTCAAATATTCATGAATATTAAATATTAACGTTTTAAAATGTCAACCAATACATATAGTATTTTTAATATTTTTCTATTCAACACATTTCCTTAGTTGAGTTTAAGTACATTTCGTAAAAAGGTCAATGTTTTGAATGGACATAAAATCCCCTGAAAGGCCATAACGGGAAATCCAGACATTCATTTATAGCTCACCTTTTTCCTGACGAAACCACATTACGTATTTACATAGGAGCGTATTCATTTTAGTAATACTTAATAAACCGCAAAAACTTACTTGAATTTTTTCACCCGCACTTAGTGAAGGACTCGTGGGAGCATAAAACCTAAAGCTCTTTTTTACTACTCCCTTTGAAAGATCGTTTCTTTACAATATTTTTAGCTTATTTTTATATAGGTTGCGAAGTTGCGATCCATTATTACCTAGACGCCTTAGAAATCCAAGAACTGAAATTGAAACAAGACTGCAATCATATTAATGGTTTTATTTAACTAAATTTTTACGGTTTCTATCACTGGCATGAGCTGGAGGCCTTTGCCAGAAGGCACTCTGAATGGACAGATACTTTTAGAATCAAACATTAGCAGGAGTCCTCTCAGATTCAAGGCTATATTATTATTATTAAGGATTTAGATTCCTAAGGGTAAAATGTCCAAACAAAATTATGTCCATATGGTAATATGTCCTAAAACCATGCATGCATTTTTTGTATCATATTCTCACTTTTGTTCAAAAGTTTAAAATAATAATTACTTATATCCATTTTAATTGTTAAGTTTGTGTGTCCTGGCAACCACGCGACGGTCGTTGTCACGACAATATAAGTATATTCACTTCTTTCCGAACTGTAAATAATTATAGATAATATGTATACAACACCGTCATTATTAATACCAAAATAATATAAGTACATAATTTACAAGTAGTATATTCTGAAAAACATGATAATTAGTAATGCCTGTAGAAAATATTTAGTTACATTTTCTCCACCCAATTATATGTACTATAGGACATTTTATCAAAGTTACAACAGCAAAAAAATATGTAAGTATAGATAATATAAATAAAAGTTAATTATATTTATTTTTCAATATTGATTTAACAGATTATTAAAAATCTATAAACTTTTTTCTTAGGTATTTCATCTGATGATTGCCTCTTTTCATTATCAGGACCATGCAGGTGATGTTTCTTTATTTATAAAGCAGGGTTATTGTTAATAATTCTTTGAAAAAATTGAAACGTTGACGGTAAAACATTGTTATAATAATACAGAGGGCTGATGCGTATATGGCAACTCACGGTCCTATAAATATTTCACAGCTCACGAGCGCGAATGTGAAGTGGTTAATTTAAATTCTGACTCGTCTACGCTGTTCAGCTGCCATTTTAAGCTGTAATGTTGCCAGACTACCGAAAACTTACGGGATTGTTTATATATATTACAGTACATTTAAATAAATGAAAATCGGTCCACAATTGACGGAGAAATCTTTGAATGGAAACCTCCTCCTTTTGAATCGGTTAATAAGGGGTAAATATAGATTCTTGAAGTCGCATCAAGGTAAGCCCCTTTGGTGTTGTTCAGTAGCGGCGTTGAACAACCGCCCAAGCCCCAAGAGGAGCAAATTTTTCACAAATTTAGAAGTTTGAATGCTAAAATAGCTCACAGTCTTAATCTATTATCGACTTAAATAAAAACTCATTAAAGAACATAATCATGATTTTTTAAGATATGCGTAAAGACAGCCATGGACAGTTCGTTGAAAAAAAACTCAAGCTCTCGTTGAAATATATAGCGGCTAATCCTAATTTTTCATTGTTTTGCGGTTTTATTACAACATTGCATAGTGCCATATAGGGCGCGTTCCTTTTAGTAGCTCACAACGATCAAAATGCTCGTTTAGCCGTTCCACATAGCGACCGCGGTCGTCACGGTCATGGCGAAACCAATACTAATGACGTCATAATTTTTGATCACGCAACGCTCAAAACGACTCATGTCAAGAGGTGGGTCGAATAACCGTTCCACTACAGTTTATTATTGTAACGCCCGCAAGCAAGTGAAACGGGAAAAATCGCAGTCGTGAACGTGGTCGTTGTGAGCCACTAGTGGACCGTAGCCATAAACTACTTACGTCTTGTCAAACTTCTTCCACATAAACCTAGTTCTTTCTGAGATAAATGACAGTGACATACAAATACAGACGGATGGACGAACGTGACGAAACCATAATAGTTACATTTTACCAAAATGTCTACAGAACCTTAAAAAGGTACACCAGCTAGGTGACTAAGTTTTAGTTAAAACTTAAACGTTAGACTGCAAGAATACTATGACATGAATGTATATTTCAACTGTAAAACGTAGGCTAAAAACCTTCAGATTACATAGACAACTCCCAATCAAGAAACCTCTGATTTTTGTAAAGAATAGGAAGAGACAGGTTTCATTTGCAATATTGCATAAATCACGAACGAGTTCAGAACGGTTCAGTGTTGTGGAGAGATGAATGTAAATTTAAATCAGTGTTGCTTGATTGAATACTGTATTGTTGCGAGTTGCAGGACTCGAATTAAAATGCCGTTGGAATTATTATAGAATTTATTAGAACTATAAAACACGTATAACACAGGTACAAATATAACCGAACACAACAAGTCCAAACGTAATGCAGAAAGTCGTAATTCAATAAAACGCGCAAAGTTCGTCACTATTAGATTCCCGATTGTAGTACACACGTCTCGCTTTAAACGTGGTTCTCGCTCGGCTGCCTTCCTCCTTCATCAGGCCATCGTTTTATCCTGCGCAAGTGCAATGTGCCCGCGCGGCCACGTGGACCGAATTTCCTAGAATCAACATGTACTTTAAAATCCGTAACACCTGGCTAATGATTACAATACAACAATAGGCTATTCTCTAGAAACGTATGCCTATAAATAAGTAAACAAAAGAAGACGTTCATAAAAAAATTACAATAGTTTCAATGTTATTAGTTATTAGAATGCCGACCGGTAATAAATGTGCTTCTACAAATCTGTACGTGGAATTTGTCTTTGTCGGCGCTTAGGTTGTAACAGTATTATAAAATATATAAATAAAATATTTGATGTTCAATACCAAACACCCACAGTAATACATGGAGATGGCAGTTTTGGATTGGATACTTTTCTGATTAGAGAGTTGGATCTATATTTTTTAAAGGGATATCCAGTAAATAGAAATATGGATCGTTTTATGTATACTGAGATATTAAAAGAAGTGAATGCACCACACACTGAAGAAAATATGCTAAAAGTCATTTTAACTTTGAGCATGAGTGATTTCATGAAACTCGGGTAAATCAAATTTTTGAAGTCACCAATTCAGTGTGCAGACTTAAACCCGATAGAGCGTCGAAATTATTCAAATGAGGAGACTTTGTAAGAAGTACTATGCAATGATTGAACCGGAATCCCCATAGACCATTTACAAAAGATAGTAGAGTAAATGCTAGCACGACGCGATGCTGTCTTAAAGGCCAATGGATACGCTATAAAATACTAATTAACAAGTACCGAAAATAAACATAATTTAATTTAAAAACATATTTCTTTAAAGCTCAAAATACTTTGGAGTGTTGTATGAGCATGTTTTTTTAGAAAGTTCATAAAATAAATCAACAAATTCCAACATTTTCTTATCAATAATTTCAGCGCAAGTTATAAGTATTAATACAGAAAAAACATATTATATTTAATTAGAAACACATCAATTCAAGATATTAACAAACTTAGTCTTGTCAAAATACTTTTAAGCGCTACTGTATAATGTTACTAATATTATTTTTAACATTAATTAACATCATTATTATTATTTTTCTTTATATTTGCGTATATATTATTATATTATATGTATTGCATTCCTACCCCCATCCATACCGAGTTTATGTCCATCCAAAGATTGTCTGGAAGAAATCGCTCCAAGCGATAAAAATGCCCATTATAAGTACTTATCATTGCGATTGTATCTATGAACTAGGGTTCGCCCGCGACTTCGTCCATGTTAGATGGGTAGCAAAGATCACAGTTATTCTACACAGAAAATTTGAATCAGTGAAAATATTGCATCGGAATCAGAACTTTTTTCGACCTGGCCTCTTTATACCGCTCCCAATAAAATTCCCTCGGGATTGTCGGGATCAAAAGTACCACAGATTTTTTATGTCCGGGAATTTGCTGTCGGTCAACGAAATCGTCACGATATTTTTTGCGTGAATCCCGAACAAACAGACAAACACAAAAAACAAAAGACTACACTTTTACAATTTTGTATTTTTACAACTTTTGTAACATTGTTTGCAATAAAGAATATTCTATTCTATTTTAAATCTTTCGAATTCAATAGATTAACATAAAATTAAACGATGTGTCCCTCAATTCTGATTTTACTTACCACACTACTATACTAGGTATGATATATAATGACGGCCTATGTTTAAGCGGGTTAAGTCTATGATGGCTTATCTGCAACACAGAGGCTCTGGGTTCGATTCCTGGTATGGCAAATTTCAGAAACCATGACATAAGTGTAACTTGCTTAATTTGGGCATATACAATATGTGTGTTTGTCTGCTGATAATTTATATAATTCACTTGAACTCTATAATTAATCTTTCTTATTTAAAATACCTTCAAACATACGTGATTATGAAATTCTAATGCATGTTATTTTTAATTGCGCCATTCAGCATCTTATTATTATAGGCCGCATGGCCTATGACAAAATCAGTGCAAAAAACAATTAAACTACGTATACCTATATGTAGATATAGTTCAAAACAAAGAATAAGAAAAACTATAATTATATCTCTGTAAACTAGCAGCAGAAAGATGCGTAATATTTAAATTTGTATCAAAGTGATTAATTTCTTAAAGATTCATTCCCTGTTTTTGAAATCATATCTCAATTACTTACTTATTTTTTTTATCTGGCAACAAATCACTCTGGCAGTTGCAATTGCGCACCGTGCCGGTTGAATACTGACGGTCATCATACCCCTTTTCATTTATACTTTTTCACCACACTTCCTTCAAAATGCACGAGTGGACGGTGCTTTTATTATTGAACATTGAAAGAACGCATACCCGGAATGATTTTACTGCCACCCCTTGAGAGTCGTGTTATTTATTCATGAAATTATCATTCTGTTTTCTAGATAAGTCGGTGTTGTGAAATCCAAATAGTAATTTCCATTCATATAGGTCGGAAGTTCGCCGAAGTTTACGATCCTTGAGTTATAGTACACATAGCACCTTTTATTACCCAGTTTATTTCATGAAATTCTTTTTAAAAGAATGATGCTTTTTCTTCTTTTAGTAAAGTTAATGAATACATATTTGTAGTATATGCGAGAGTACTTTTGAATCTATATAAACAAAAAAATGAATCATAGAAATATATGTACGCGCATAACTTGAGAATAACTACCGATTTTGATGGAAATTTTTTGTGTGTACTTGAGTGGGCCCCTGGATGGTTTAGATTCACAATTGGAACCGATAAGTGCTGCCAGGATCGGATTCTAGGATCCTCCTAATCTCCTGGACAGATTTTGATGATTTTTTGTGTGTTCAAGTGGGTCCTTGGATTATTGATACTCACAATTGGAACCGGTAGATGGCGCTGGAATCGGGACCTAGATTTTTACTTTTTCAGGGCAGGACAATGTCTTCCGGCACCGTTAGTATTCTTATATAAATAATACATTTTACATAAAGGACTGGTGATGGTAAGCACATCGCTTTTAGTCGATACACCACCGCCAAGGGCAGAAGTAAATAATGATTCGCTGGCACGGCGACCTAAGGATAGATGTACATTGTAATAGGATAAACGGCGTGTCCTACAATATTAACAGATAAAGATATAAAAGAGAATTTCTTTGGATATTTATTTGTTACTTCTTCACGACCTTTAGAGTAAATTTATTTATTTATGGAAAATCTCCAGTTAAATACATTTGAACAGATAACTACAATTAACAAAAGAAAGCCAATGACAGTGAAGAGTATGCCCCGTATAGGGTGGAGAAGCGAGATGGGATGCTCTTCCGTCTCAAAGGAAAATCTTTCAGCGAGGCTATTGTTGTTTCTCGCAGGCCTAAGCCCATCTTTTTTTTGAGCAGGATCCAGCTGAATAGCCGCAGATGGCTATTTCAGCGATACCGGACTTTGGGAGCTTCGCGACACTGTGGGAGTCCTAAGCCCATCTGTTATAGTTGAACTTTTTTATATATTCTTTGTACGTTTCGGGAAACGTTTGCGACCTCAATGATTGCAGAGAGCCACCTACTGCCTTGTAAGTGTTTTTCTACATCAGGTTCTCACGAGTAAGCTATTGATTATAAGTATCATGCAGACGTAAGAAAGGCAGCGAGATACTTAGTCACTGTTGAAAAATTTAACTCTTAAACACCGCTTGGCTCGCTCGTAAATCGTTAAACATGAAATTTCGGACTTAGGGTGAATGTCAAAAGCAGATTTCATACAAAACATGCAAAAAAACAAATGAAAACCGCAACATCTAATTAATACTAATCGGATAATGTTGTTGACTTCACTTTATAGTTAAAGTGAAAAGCAAGTCGTGTCATGTCCTGAAAATACCGTGTCTATTATGTACCTATTGTGAACACAATTTATTATAACAACTAGCATTAATCATACAATACAAAAATACTACGTATTATTTAAAGTTCGTGCGTTCAAGTTACTGTATTAAGATGTGGCGTATTTTCAGATATAACCTATATTATATTAAGACCCTTTTCTTAACAAGGAGAAATCCGATTGAGCACGAACCGCGGGGGAAATGCGATACGGGCGTGTGGGTTTCGCCACGTTGGGGTGGCAGTAGCAACCGTAAGCAGTACTATATCCACCCGAGTCGCGGATACTCACTAAAACCCTTCGGTGTTAGGTTCTTCGCCCTTAAGCTAGAGCCACGGGCACCTACACGGCCTCGCCACACAGCAGGCAGTGGCCCAACGACCTCAACTGTTGCCGGGGGCAACATGCCCCCAGCCTCTTCAAACCGTCATTGACATGTATGGTGTGTAACGTACCTCACGACAGATACATAATCGAGCTGATAACAACTTAAAATTAACCACTAATAGGTACGTCGATTCTGTCACGCTTTGACTGCAAATTTATTTAGTACTTAATTTCAATTTCAGTGAATTATAGTTATTTACTAGGATATGCCCGCGACTTCGTCTATGCTTGACTTGAAATTCCCGGGACTCAAAATACCGCAGCATTTAAAAAGAATGTAAGCTATCTTTCTTCTTTCTATCGTTTTATTGAAAACCGTAGCGGAATAAGCAAATTTTTACACACCCCAAACAACTATAAACCGCTCACGCGAAAATTCCCTCGGGATTACCTGGATAAAAATATCACCCATTTTATTACATTAAATTTGCTATTGGTCAGTAAAAAAAATCACATGGGAATTCGATATATTTTTAATCTGGCCATCTGAAATAATTCCCATAAAAATTCCAGCGGGATTCTCGGGATAAAATAAAGTGCAAAGCGTAAGTTTAACAAGTAGCTGTAGATCAACAAAAACCGCATAGAAATCGGCCCAGGAGTTTTTACGTGAAACCCGAACAAACAGACAAGAAATTAAATTAAATGTTGTCCGTTGTTTATATAGTCTATCCCAGTTGTTTTTTTTTAATAGCTTCAATGTACAGACACGGCATATTTAAAATTTTATAATATTATAGATAATGCACAAAATATTATTCTATACTTTTGAACCCTGAAACAAAACGAAAATATGCTAAAATTTGCTATTTTGGTAAAAATGAAACCCTTACCGTCTGTCCGTGGATCTGCGTATGTCAATCGTTTTTTTTTTGGAAACTACTGGATCAACGTAGTTGAAATTTCAAACACTGTAAAAGGAAACGCTTATAATTTTCAAGATAGGAGACGTCCTATCTTCATTTTGGATCGAAAAAGAACCTCTTTAGCGATTTTCATGACGATCATTTCATAGCCAAGACCAAGGGGAACTTGTTTTTATATTTATTTGAGCACAAATTTATTTCCAAAGCTATTCTTATACCTATGTTATATACTTAAATTTATTGTAATTACATATCATCGCAAGACCGAATTAAAAATAATGTAGGTAAGATAGGTAGAAATATTCAAATTTGATTAGCTTTCCGTGCATATTAGAACTGAAGAAAAAATACTTCTTTATGATATTGTTACAACTTAAGTTCCGACAAAAAACAAAATCCACCTGCATATCTATAAAAACATATTTTATTACATGTCGGCATTTGAACTAATTGTAATCCTTTTATTATTGTCTTCTTTTGTTCACTTATTTATTGGTTATTGTGGATAACAGCCTATTGTACTCGTTTATGGCCGCTTACAGGCGTAATTAGCCAGGTGTGTGGATTACGATTCTAGGAAATTCGGTCCACGCTGCCGGGCGGACATGTTACATTTGTGCAGTATAAGGCAATGGCCCGAGGGAGGGAGCAGTCAGTCGAGCAATAACCACGAGCGAAGCAAGACGTGTGTACTACAATCGGGAATCTAATAAGTGACGGACTTTGCGCGCTTTATTGAATTACGACCTTCTGCATTACGTTTGGACTTGTTGTGTTCGGTTATATTTGTACCTGTCTTAAACGTGTTTGTATAGTTCTAATAAACACTGTAATAATTCCAACGGCATTTTAATTCGGGTCCCGTTACTCGTAACAATATTAACATTGATAGGAGAACAGTCATATAACGCAACGTGACCACTGCTGCTAATAATACTTGTGCAAATAAAGCCTTATTTATTATTACTTTCAAAATAAGAAGTGCAATAAACTTATCAAGGCACGATCTTTAAAATAGCAATGATTGAAATTGGATGATTTAGATCTAAATTTATAATTAGATACATCACCAATCCCAATCATTGTTTAGGAATATTTAATTTTACAACTGTATACTGCCAGCCTTACTACCGGTACGACTCTTTTATCTAGCCAATGTCAAGTTTTCATGAATATTCATGAACAATCGTCAAATAAATAGGCTAAAACCGGACCCTTATAACAACCCAATTTCAGCCTGTGACAATTGTTTTTCTTCTTACTTCTTCGCATATCTTGCGGGTAAAGGACTGACGTTAAATACTTTACGAATTTCCTGTGGTAGCGAATAATCAATAAATAGATATATAGTAACGCTGTGGAAACCCGTTGCCTACGCCATAAGCTCATCTCAAATCCTCGTGGTGCGCAGGATAACTGTTCTTTAGAATTGCATACAAAAACTTAGAGGTATTAGGAAACAGGTATAAACATCTAGCAATGCAGGGCATCCTCTTAGTTGTGATACAAGACAATGTAAACACTCGTGAGTCTTCTCTTTAGTACGAATTATTAACTCACCAAAAAGGAAAAACCCTGATGTTTTTATATCAGTACCATAAATATAACATTTCACATCGAAATCAATTAGCAGGTTTAACACGAAGTCTATATTATATGAAACGACAACATGAAGTCATTACACAGTACATGTGTCTCATAAGGAGTGTACATAAAACGACTGTCATCAAAATGAGATATCAAGTAAGTGTATTGCATAAATTATGCCATCATATTCATTTTTTCTTACATTTTGCTGTGATTTACGTAAGAAATAATTAAGTATTTTGTAATAAAACTATGTTATAACGGTTTTAAGCGCTGTAATTTATTTGATTTTTATTATTCCGACGTTTCGGCCACTCACGGCCACTGAAAAGTGAAAAGTTTTATTATGTGTTGTATACAAGTAGCGAAAACTTAAGAAAATATTATATGTATTTTGTGTTTATATTTGGATAGTGCGTATAATGGCAGCGTAAATAAGTACATAAACGCAACTTTTTAAAACATTTGACATTCGTGCTGCCTACTTACCTTGTCATTTTGCTGCTTACTGCCGTAGAAGTGGACATAATATAAATGAGTGGTTATTGTAAAATACATCCTGCGTATACCTAAAAGGTATATTGGCCTCTAATGAAAACCAACGGTTTCCCTGAATTGCGCATAAAAAAATCTTGCCTATTATATATACTTATACGAGTATATATAGCCTTGATGTTTACACCGGACGTGCTTTCCGCGACACTTTGAATGACCGCCTGTTCATTCCAGGATAATTAATCCTGACGCCTCGATCTTCTCCAACGTATTCTACATAATCTTTCAATTAATCGGTTCCTTTTATAATGCATGACAAAAATATTAAACAATATAAGGAAATCATTTTCATATTTAATTACATCTGATCCCAAGGCACTTGTCACGCGAATTCAAACAGCAATTACCTAAATTTAGTTAAGTAATTAGAAGAAATTGATAAATTCGTAAAATTTGTTAAGAGTTAAGATTGCAAGTTATGGTTATAGCTTATTCTTTGCTTTATTAGGTACTATAAAATAAATGCTAAATAATTCGAATAAAACAGTCAAACTACTATTTAAGGTTAAGCGACGAATAAAACAATACAATATCTATATTTTTTCATTTACTTAAAAATGTGGTAATTATACGTTAAAGATATAATGGTATAGCATATACAAAATTTCACATGTTCTTAGCCTATTCGACGTACAAATCCAATTGTACGTAGTTTAATTTTTTTATACTATAAAAAATTAACTACGTACAATTGGATTTACCGATTATTACAATTATTATACTTAATTCCTATTTCACAATTACAATTTATTAATATGATATAATCTTAGTACAGTTATTTCACTAACTTAATAAGAAAGGGGGAAACAGGGAACGCCATTCACTTAAGGAAACCTTTTATATTTATTCTGAACAACTTTATATTAAACGTTGAATAAAATAAAACAATTGTTCATTTATTCAGTAATCACTATTTCAACACGGAAGTATGAAACTTTCCCTAATAATTGGTAATTAAACAAAGAAAGGCTTTCTTGGGCGCCATTGCCCGACTATGAGTAATACCGCTCATATACAAAGCATATTAAGTCCAAAAGGTCTGTGTATGATAAAAACGAATGAATACTAGTGTATTAATGAAATATTGCTAAATACAACAACTATTTATCTAAATTAATAGTAGTAACAATGAAAAATATACAAATATAAAAGTTACCAGTAAAACATTCAGCCAAAAATTTTGTTAGCAGAACAATGTACAAGAATGTAAAAACAGACGTACTTCTCTTTCTCTTAATACTAGCGGATTTGTAAAACTAGTTACTATTTGCTCTCGCATCGTACCCGCTGTCTGCCCAGTGAGTCCCATTACCCCTGTTTCCCCTACATTGTACGAATACATTGTTTCCATTTTCAGATTATCTTTGTGACAACTGTCGCAACTTTACTAATAGGACAAGTCCGATCCGCAGCATCTGACGATGACGTAATAGAAAAAATACCACTTCAAAGCCAGACTACGAAGCCTTTAACAACAATATTATTAAATCGAAAAGGAATTGGAAATGTCAATGGCAGCTTAGAGGACACGACGACAGAATCTTTGTCGAGGGTTAAGCGACAATATGGCTACGGGTATGGTTATGGGCGGCGTAAGTATATTCCACTTCTTTTATATCTTTATTATTTTAAATGTTTCGTCTAGCAATTATATAAATGATACATCTATAATATTATAAAATTCTAAAAATACCGTGACTTTAAATTGAACCAATTAAAAAAAACAACTGGAATAGACTGTATAAACGATGAAGAACCCGGTGCAATTTTTCTTGATTTCTTGTCTGCAACTAAGTTATTTAACATGCCCGAGTTATTTTTTCTTTCTCGTTTTTGGTGTTTTTACGGTTCCGTAATTATTTTGACACAAACAGAACCTTTATGTAATCGTCATGTCACAGTAATTATAATATGTATATTAACTGGCTCTATATGGATGAAATTTAACAAGAAGGTATTGACGATAAGGCGCTAAAATCGCGAAATATCTAAAAATTAGGGGTTGTCATCATATTTATATGTAACTAATGTCCTGTACCTATATGTTACCAACTGATCATTTGCCTTACTATGGATTAAGATTTCACTTAAACTCCATACAAGTAAAGTCACAATTCAACCGATGATAAGGCAAATGTACGAGTAGTAAGATATAGTCAGATCAACATTTTTTTTTGTTGGAATCAATAAATATGTAGTTGTCGCGAATTAGGTTCTAAAGTCGAAAAATTACGCTGATAGAACTTAAAAAACAATTACTTTTGAATTAAGTAGTTTTTAAGAAATTTGATATTTTTGATTGATTTTTTTATGGTTCGATAGCCAAATGACAAAAGGAGTGAATGAAGTGAAGTGAAAGTTTGTTACCTTTATGAAACTCTTCATAGACCGTAGAATACCACGTACTTTTCCGATTTTTATTTGGTGTAATTTATTACGTGAAGTGCTAATGTTGAGTATTATTTAGATTTGCGCCACTACATATCATACTTCACACACATTTTATATGATACCATAATTTATACATTTTACTTTTTCAACTTTTAGGTTGGTACCCACTTCCGCCGCCAATCTTTATCGGCGGCGGCTTTGGAGGTTTCGGTGGTTACGGCGGGAGAGGGTTTGGTGGAAGAGGTTTCGGAGGAAGAAGTTTCGGGGGAGGTTTTGGAGCTAGAGGCGGTGGAATTGGCGGCGCGCACGGAGGAGTTGGTGGCGGCCACGGAGGTGGTGGTGGTGGTGGTGGAAGAGGTTAAAGAGTTTGACCATTTCTATTGTGGTGCACGCCGGAGTCTCACTATACTTCTTGAAATAAAACCTGGGATTGTCCACTACTCGAGCATTTAATACTGTGTGTGTGTGTGTGTGTGTGTGTGTGTGTGTGTGTGTGTGTGTGTGTGTGTGTGTGTGTGTGTGTGTGTGTGTGTGTCATTTGCTTAATACTAGTTCAAGTTGCTATAAGCGCTTTTATATATGCAATGTCTGCAAAAATACATGATGTAGTAATGTAAAGGAATGAATAGTACTACTATGGCATGTATACATTTTGCCTACTTTCACAGCAGCAAGCAGAAAGTGACGAGGGAAGTAGGCAAAATTGATACATTAGCGCTGCCCACTTCCCTCACAAGTTTCCTGCTTGCTACCGTGGGATTGGAAATAATAGATACGAGTAGTTATACTGGTTTCTACAAAGAATTTAAGAGAGAAGAAAAAATAAACTAAATAAAAAAACTTTTATAAAAATCAACTATTTATATTTGGTACATAATTAAGTATATTATATTGATACTTTAATCTAGTATAATAAAGGATACATATCTTTTTTTTAACTTTTCACGCTTAATTCCAAGAAAATAAACATAACTACCAGTGCTATGCTTACTGTTGTGTACCAGTTATTATTAGTCGCTTTAAACGATAAAATTTTGTTCTTTTTTAAAGAACTTTCTTGATCTTTTCCAAGATAAAAATGTAAATTTACCTACCTAACTGTAAATAAGACTAATCCTCGATCTATTATTTTTCCCTTTCCATTTCCAACCTCCTTTTGCTACTTTACTATATTTTATCCACTTTATTAGTTAGGGGAAGTATCCTTCGTCTTTTCTACCTTTTAAATAGGGCTCTATATACTCGGTGATAGCTCTGTACGATTTGCGTGTCTAGCCAGTGTCTAGTATTCATAAATATAACAATAATCTTTAAGCAAAAGCACAGAGTACATTAATATAATAGGAGAAGCAAAAGCTTCAACCAAATTGTAGGTGTTTGGTCTCTGACTGACACCAAACGAGGGAGTTCTTCTAGTAGCTCGAAACGTCGTCACATTACACTAAAGTTCAAAATTTCCACACAAACAAAATTATTGTATGTTATCTCAGTTAAATAAAATCCTTGAAATTCCTTGAAGGAATCCTCATATTATTCATTATTATATTATATTTTAATTTACCGCAGTCACGTGACAAATGTCAGCTGCTGTATCGGCTACATCAGTTGGTTAGTTGAGAGATTGTCAGCACATTTGACAATATAGATGTCATGTTGTCAAATTTTGACTTTTGGCGGGCAATTTAAGAAAATAGTAATTCTCTTGTTTATTTAATAACTAGAGTTGGCCCCGCGGCTACGTCGCGAGTAAATCCTAGGCAGTAACTTTATTTTACTTAATATTTTCTAAGTTTTCGCGACTTGTATACTTAATAAAAATACGTTTTAAATGCGATAATTTATTTGATTTTTTATTTTACTTACACAAAAGGGTAATTCGGTTTTTTAAATGTAATAATAACATACAAAGTCCATATAGTCTATACACTCTAGACAATTAGCCCAGCAAAACATAGAGATGAGTCCAAACCAACCTGATTTGAAATAATAAAGTTAATGACATGTTGTTTATGATAAAGTAGGTATTTGTTTATGAATTGAAAAAACCCGATTGCAACGCCATTTATTTAGCTAATCCGTCTATTCTATAGAAACATCATTTATCGGAATAAAAGTATCCTAATTTCGGGAAATAAACCAGCTCTATATCGAATTTCATTTATATACGTTCAATAGTTTTCAAAAGGGATGCGATCGTAGCTCATCTTTTTCGATATTTTCGTCTATCCCGCGGAAACGACGTCATTTATAGGAAAAAAGTATCTTAAGTTACGCCCCGGGATATGAGCTTACTCTGTGTCGAGTTTCTTTTAGATCCGTTCGAAAGTTTTTACCTGATGCTGTAACAGACAGACAGACAAAATCTAAATCTAGAAAACTGAATTTTCGGAATCTGCTGTTTCGAATTAGACCCCTGATTTTTTAAAATTTTCAAACGCATTGTACAAACTCGAACCATTTATAGATTTATTATAGATAGTATAGATATATTGGTTTCTATTCTTTTTCAACCTGTTTTACTAGTTTATGAGAAAATCAATTAAGTATCTATTATATTCTATCCTTTTGGGTTTGTGTCTTATTGTGACGATTCATGAAATAAAATAAAGTTTGCGTTCACATCGTTATCATAAATTTGAGTTTTACCTGATTAAATATATAAAACTAGGATATGTCCGCGACTTCGTCCACGCTTGACTTTTCCCGCGGGATTCCCGGGACACAACGTACTACAGAATTTTAAAAAGAATGTAAGCTATCGTTTTAGTGAAAACTGCGCCGGGATAAGCTAATTTTTATGTCCTCGGACAAACACAAACCCCTTCCGGGAAAATTCCCGGGGGAATACCAGGATAATAAATATCACATATTTTATTACATAAAATTTACTATGGCTGCTCTAGAATATTTCCTATATATTTTTGTTCTTATCCACAGATAAATTTATTGTCGATCAGTGAAAAATCACATTGGAATTCGATTTATTTAATCTGGCCCTTTCAAGTCATTCCCAGACCCGCGGGCTTCCCAGGATAATAAATAGTGCAGATATTAAGTCTAAGAATTTTCTGTCGATCAGCGAAAACCGCATCGAAATCGGCCTAGTAGCTATTACGTGAATCCTGAAAAAACAGACAAGAAATGTAATAAACATTGCATCGTGTTCTCCATCGTTTATATAGTCTATTACAGTTGTTTTTTTTAATAGCTTTAATGTTTAGAGTGTTTAGAATGTAGAAACACGGCAAGCGCAAAAACTTGTTTTCTCTTTCAGTATTAAACGAAAAATAAAATTGTCCAATGTGACCAGATTCAACAGAATTGTACACATTTATCAGAATTCTGCGATTTTAGTAGACCTTTAATTTGAAGTTGAGCAGATTTTGCTGCAGATTACAAAATAAATAGCAGTTTTTAAAAGAATCTTATAAAGCCTTGACAGAAAATTGGAATAATTCAGTATTTATTGAGTTTTACAACGAAAATTGTACGAGATATGTTTACAAATGTGTACCACTTTAAATTATATCAGATTTTCCTTCTCATGTAAGGAGAGTATCATATATTTTGTGTTACAACTCCTTTCTAAGAAATACTTCTTAGATATCTTCCATATTCGAACTTCATATAATATTCTAATGTGTAGAGTTGTCATATTCAATAATCAATCTTATGTCTTAATAAAATGTAGTTTTATTAAATTGGCGACGAGATAAAAGAAATAATCATGAATGACGAACAGTTCGCTCAATTTTTAAGTACACAACAACCACAGCAAGAGCAAATATTACAAATATTAAAATTGTTAGTGCCAACTGTTTCCTCAAGTCCAGCAACAACACCAACAAAGACCGTGACGAGCGACTCTCCTACAACACATTCAATGGACAAGATGATCATCATAAAGAACTTCAATATGGATAGGTATAATCCTGACACATACAGAATCGATGATATTTTAGAATTTTTCGAAACGAAATGCAAAATTCTTAACATAAACGACAATGATTAACAGAAAGATATTCTTTTAAACCTATTGACGCCCGAGATCTTTCGCGAGTTGAAGATAGCTCTGACACCAAATTTTGATACAAGTACATACATAGAAATTTATTACAAGCTTTTGGACCTTTACCTTATCAAAAAGACAAGATACCGGGCATTAACTGAATTCTGGAATTGTACTTGAGAGAAAAATGAGACGATGGAACACTACGTGAATAGACTAAAAAGTCTGAGTAGAAATTGCCGATATACGGAAGAACTGCTGGAACGACAATTGCGTGACCGTTTCGCTACGGATTTGAATCACCAAGACCTAGAAATAGACCATAAGCAAAAATGGCCTGATTTAGTGCAAACCGTAGACGGAAAAACAAGAGAAGTGACCTTTGTTGAAATTTTTACAATTGCTCAATCGCGAGAACAAGCTGAACATGACATACTAAGCATAAATATCAACAGGGTAAAAAGAAATAAGACAAAGAGAACAGTATTCCAATATAACACACCACGTAGATTAAACTCAAAAAATTGATTACGATGCGGGAAAGACCGCCACAACCTTTCAGAATGTCCAGCCAACATTCACACATGCAAAACACAAAGTCATTTCGAAAGCTGTTGCATCAAGTCAGGACGAGCATACCTCTCTCCAAACAAAGGTAGGAAATTCATTCAAAAAGTAAGGGAACCCCGTAAATCTTCTACATCTTCAGACTTTTCGGACGATAATAACAATAATGACAGTGACAATGACGTTGTTTATAATATTAACGGATCAAAAAATAAGGACTGCAAACAGATTGACATACGCATAAATGGAGTAACTTGTACGATAGACTGGGATCCCGACTCGAAATACTTCATCATGAGCTCCCACTTATGGAAGAAAACAGGATCTCCGACACTACATACCGCACCTAAACTCAAAGCCTATAGCAATAATAGACTACACACAAAAGGCATTACAGACGTAACAGTCAAAGTTAACGGGATAGAGAGAATATTACCCGTCATTGTTATGAGAAACGCCAATCCAATGCTTTTTGGGCTACAGTGGAGCGAGATGTTTGGAATGGAATTCCCAAAACCTGTATATTCAATCAAAACTTCAACCTCGTTAACCCTTAAACATGTACTAGACAGATATTCACAAATTTTTGATGGAAAACTAGGGAAAGTGAAGAATTACTATGTTAATATCCATGTTAAAGCAGGAGCTGAGCCTCTCCGCCTTCCGCCGCGCCCTATTAAATTCATCATGAGGAAAAACATAGAACGGGAATTAGAACGCTTACTCACCGAAGGCATAATAGTAAAGATAGATCCTAATATCACTCCCGTCGAAGGGGCTACACCTACAGTCAACATCCTAAAACCTACAGGGGAAGTCAGAATCTGTGGCGACTTCAGCACGACTCTTAATCCAGTTCTGATTAAACATTTACATCCAGTACCAGTATTGGATCATTTACGCCAAAATCTAGCAAACGGTAAGATATTTTTAAAAATAGATCTTAAGGACGCATAATTAAAATTTGAAATAGCTCCCGAGTCAAAAAAATATTTAACTTTATCGACACATAAAGGGTACTATCAATATAATAGAATGCCTTACGGTATATCGACGGCACCATCAATCTTTCAACATTTTCTCGACCAACTACTTGGGAATATTCCTAATGTAGCCATATATTTCGACGATATTGCAGTAACGGGAGCCAACTTAACTGAGCACTTGCAGACACTATCTATGGTATTCGAACACTTAGAAAAAGCAGGTCTCAAAGTAATATTGAAAAAATGCAGCTTCTTACAGAAGCAGTTCGAATATCTGGGTCATACAATAGACCAACATGGAGTACGACCAACACAAACCAAAATTAACGCCATTATCAAGGCTACACCACCGACTAACACAAAAGAACTTCGATCTTTTTTGGAGTTAATCAATTTTTACGAACGTTTCATTCCCCATCTTCATGGAATTTGCGCTAATCACCATGACCTGACTAGTGGGAAACATAAATGGCGATGGACTGATCACGAGAATGCTATTTTCAAAGCTACGAAAGAATGTATTGTGTCTTCACTGCTATTTGTTGCATTTTACGAAAAACGCCCTCGCTTCTTAGCATGTGATGCATCTGAAAATGCAAAATTTACAGCATAAATAGGTTATTGGACCTTAACAGTAAATATGGATGTAGATTCATCCTATGTGCCCTGCCTTATGCATCTAATCTAACAAATAAACAAAACAGGCACATATATGACTTAAATTTATTAATTTATAACTTGACCCATCGTCATAGTGACATTTTTTATTTTGACCTGAATAAATTTACTAATGGTAAATTTAGGCTAAACAAAGATACTATGTATCTGCCTTTTAAGTTACGAAGACGTATAGCTACTTTATTAGCATTTAATATACAAAATCATGACAAAGTTATGTATGATATAACTGAAAAACCTGACATCAATTTAAATAAAAACAATAATGTTTTTAATATTAACTCTACTATGAGTCCTAGACCTTTAAACTGCTAGAAATGACCAAAGCTAAACCTACTTCTAATTTAAATATAGTTCACCAAAATATACAGGGTTTAGCAGGTAAAGACTTACAAATTGAACTTTTTTAAAAGAATGTAAGGTTCATGTCCTATGTATTACAGAACATTGGCTTAAAACTTTTGAAGTCATAAACTTCATAGAGCATTATACAGTGATAAGTGCATTTGTAAGGAAGTCCGCTATACATGGCGGATCACTTATCCTTGTAGCAAATGATGTAAAATGTAAAGAGCGCAAAGACATTATGTCCCTTTCTGTTGAACGTACTGTGGAGGTTTCCTGTATTGAGCTTGAGCGCTATGTAATTGTCTGCATCTACCGACCCCCCACAGGGGATTATAGTGTATTTGAAAGCACAATGGAGGAATTATTAATAAAATTAAATAAAACTGATAAATTGCCTATAGTTTGTGGGGATTTTAATGTTAATTTGTTGGAAATGTCATCAACTCGTACTAAGATCATTAATCTTTTCAAATCCTTTAATCTTATACATGTCTTTAATGAACCTACGCGTATAACTGCTACTACAGCTATCTGTTTAGACAATATATTTTGTAGTTGCAAAATAATCGATAAATCACTCATAGATGTACTACGGTCGGATCATTGTGGCCAGTTTATATCAATACCTTTTGACAGTATTAAAATCACTTCTAAAATAACCTGTAGACCGGTGAATTATCATCGCTTAAGAACCTTTAAAGATAATCTAGCCAAAAAAATTCCTACCTTGGATCTCAACAGCGAAGATCCAAACAACTTGTATAGTAGTTTCTTCGACGTTATACAAGCTGAATTTGAAAACACATTTAAAACTAAAACAATTAACAAAAGTAATAAACTTAAGTTTAGTGATTGGGCTACAAAAGGTATATATAAAAGTCGAATAAAACTGTATGAATTATACAGTGAAAAACAATTTAATCAAAATCCAGACTTTCTAGACTATATTAAAAAGTACTCTAAGACCTTTAAAAGAGTGTGCATCGCTGCCAAATCTTTATATTATAGTAACAGAATTAAAAATCATCAAATATCATTAAGACAACTTGAGTGTCATAAATGACGCTTCTGGCAAAACTTCACGTCGAGATGATGGAATTGAGCTTGTAATTAACAATAACACCATTAGTAATAACTTTGAAATTGCACAAACATTTAATGAATACTTTAGGGATATACCAACCTTAACAACTAGCTCTTTGTCATCATCACCACTGGAAGCTGAGCTGCTAATGACACAGTGTGTTGATAAATGTAATATTTCATTCAAATTTAATCATATAGATACAAGTGATATTGTAAAAACGTTTAAATCATTAAACATTAAAAACACAGCTGATTTTTGGGGTATATCTTTAAAAGTATTAAATGACATAATAGACACTATTGCACTATCACTAGTAGAAATATTTAATCGATGTGTAGATAAAGGGTATTTCCCGACTTAATGAAAGTTAGCAAAGTTATCCCTATATTTAAAAGTGGAAACAAAAACGACCCCTCCAACTTTAGGCCAATTTCTATTTTACCAACCTTAAGCAAGATCTTTGAAAAAATAATTTTAAATCAACTGCTCTCACATTTTAATATTAATAAATTATTTCATACTAAACAGTTCGGGTTCACCAAAGGTCGATCCACTACCGATGCAGGTGTTGAGCTCCTAAAACACATTTATGATGCTTGGGAAGGATCACAGAATGCCATTGGTGTATTCTGTGACCTGTCCAAGGCATTCGATTGCGTTGAACACGTGACCCTCCTAAAAAGCTCAATTATTACGGTATTCATGGCGATTCTCTCAACCTATTATCGTCTTACTTAAATAACAGATCCCAAAGCGTTGAAATTAACAATGTCAAATCTTGTGAGACTGGCATATCAATGGGTGTGCCCCAGGGCTCTATTCTAGGTCCCTTCTTATTTTTGATATATATTAATGATTTGCCATATTTTATTAATGATATGTGTGAGGTAGTGTTGTTTGCTGATGACACATCACTTATATTTAAAGTCGATAGAAATAAACTGAACTTTGACGACGTAAACAACGCCTTATCCCAAATATCTAAGTGGTTTACTGTAAATAACTTATTACTCAATCCGAGCAAAACTAAATGTGTTAAGTTTGTTATGCCCAATGTAAAAGAATACGATATTAATATCTCTCTTAACGACACTAGACTTAATCTAGTAGATTCAACTGTATTCTTAGGCATTAACCTTGATCAGAAGCTCCACTGGGGCGCTCATGTATCTAGTCTCTCAGGAAAACTTAGTTCTGCTGCATATGCGGTCAGAAGAGTTAGGCAGTTCACTGACGAAGAGACTGCTAAACTAGTTTATTTTAGTTATTTTCATAGTGTCATGTCCTATGGTATTTTACTTTGGGGCAACGCTGTTGACTTAGAGACCATATTTGTTTTACAAAAAGAGCCGTAAGATCAATTTACAACCTCGGCCCTCGGGAGTCTCTTAGAGAATGCTTCAAGGAAATCAATATTATGACGGTCGCCTGCCAATATATCTTTAATAATATAATTTATATTCGTAATAATTTGAGTGCCTACAAGCAGTATAAGGATATTCACAATTTCAACACCAGGCATTGTAATAGACTGATATTGCCATCTTTTAGATTACAAAAAGTACTGTCCTCTTTCTTGGGGGTTGGTATACGCTTCTTCAATAAGATTCCGAGTGAAATGTTAGATCTGCCTTTCACTAAATTCAAAACCAAATTAAAAAGTATCTTGCTAAAAAAGGGATACTACACTATTGAAGAATACTTAAATGAAAAAATTCATTTACATAGCAGCTCACTCTAACATCTTATACTATATTTTGTTTAATGTTATCTTGCCAAGCTTGTAAGGGATTTATGGAGATATATTGCAGCATGACATTTTAGTACGTCATATCATTATTATAACTTTCATAATATTTTTCTTTCCTCTTATTGTGTCTTGGTCTTATTGAGTATGCACTGTTTGCTACAACTCCATTAATTCTTCAAAAAGTAATTCTGTAACATACTTCTGTATAAAACTTATTAAAAATAAAACAACTTGAGATATAAATAGAAAAAGAAACTTAAAGAAAAACATTATTTAGCTAGACGTGTTGCTGGGGAGTTTCTTGCCGCTTCTTCTCCTTAACAGCAATAACACGTTGTGAAGCGGTATACATAGAATAGGAAGAAAAATTAAATTTTAACTTATATATTTATATGACCTTCAAAAAGTGTTCTCCAGTGGAACTTATTTTGAATAAAAAACTTTGAATTTGAATTTGAATTTGAATTTGAATTTGAATTTGAAAAAGGATTAGGTGCAGTCTTATTTCACAAAGATAAAAATCTGGAACAACCTATTGCATTTGCTTCCAGAAAATTACGCCCTGCTGAAATGAAATACTCCGTCATCGATCGTGAGGTTTTAGTGATTATATTTGGAATTAAAAAATTTGATCAATATTTAAGGGGGACCAAATTCACCCTAGTCACAGATCACAAACCACTTATCCATATTCTGGGAGCTCAACGCACATACCAAAACTAGTTAATAATAGACTAGTAAGATGGGCTTTAGTGGTAGTCAGTTATCACTATGACATGACATATGTTACAGAAAGGGTGAAAACAACACCATAGCATCAGCGACTGAAAGTATTGTACACAGGATACAACTGCGTCTTTTGGGAACCAGAATGGCAAATCTGCACCTATCAGAAGAGTTATTAGCTAAAGCAACATCTAACGACCCTATCCTTACGGATGTCTGTCGTAGTTTGAAGACTGGTTGGCGGCAATTAGATTACAATACAGAAATGAAACAGTTCTACAGGAAACGATCTGAACTGTCCATTGAAAATAAAATCCTGATGTGGCAAAGACGCATAGTTATACCTACAGTGCTTCGCTCAGACGTTCTTGTCTACCCCCACCCAGCGGACACCCAGGTATTTCTGCTATAAGGGCACTCTCTCGATATTATGTTTGGTGGCCATCCCTTGACGTAGACATAGACATATTTGTCAAAAGATGTAATAGATGCCAAGAAAATCGACCCTGTAATCCTGAACTACCAGTTTTTTCCTGGTCAATACCAGAAGAAGTATGGGAAAGGATACATATAGATTTCGCAAGATTATTTGAAGGTACCTATTGGCTTGTTTTGTGTGATGCTTTGTCAAAATCGGTGGAAATCCGACCGATGAAAAACATAACCACAAGAGCACTTTGTTATATTCTCGATGAAATATTCTGTACGTTTGGACTTCCACGAATGCTTGTTTCAGACAACGGGCCTCGATTGAGACCTTTTGAGTTCAAAGAATATTGCACGAAATAGGGAATATTACTTACTACATGTTACTTCCAGCCCATATCATCCACACACGAATGGCCTTGCAGAACGCTTGGTGAGGACCTTTAAGTCTCGAATGTCTAACGATGAGGGTGGTCACCTGAAACGATGTTTGTTGGAATTCTTATTTTCCTATAGGAACACGCCACATACTACCACTGGCAAATCTCCAGCGGAAATGATGTTTGGCCGACAGTTGAATTGCCTACTTTCCAACATTCGCGCTAATAAAAGAAAACACCTACAGTATGAACTGGTAAAAGAGAATATCAGAATCATTTCCAAACATAAAAACACGAGACGAGAAAAAGTGGCAGCCTGCAACCATAATTTTAGTTTTATTAAATTTTGGAATATACTTTAGCAAACTAATTGCAATATTACCTCAAAATGCAAGCCAAAAGCCAGAAATCACAATATTACACTAATATGTCGTATAGTCCCCGGCACAATTCGTGATCACTTTTTGCTACAAACAGTGACATTTCGATATTTTTTCGAAGTATGAGATATTGTACTCTTCGAATAAAGAGACAAAACCATAATATTATGATATGTCGATAAATCTCATTATATATGCTACGATCTGTTATAACCGTCCGTTGAAAGGAATCAACAAAAATATAAAGAAACATGATCCGGATCATGTTTCCGTCCTGTTTTGCTCGGCAGATCCCACCAACGGTTTCAACCGACAAGCAGTTCATCTCCATCCTCCGTACTGATCGGACCTCTATTTCTAGAACTCAATTTCTGTTTCAATTTCCATTCCGTGTTTAAATTCAATTGTAAATTCTTTTCGAAAGTATATATTTTTAACTCTTTTTAATTAAACATGTTTAATCGGTAAAAGTTTTTTTTAAAACGCTCTCCGGAGCTTCCGATATAACAGATCGATGTGCAAAGCGATCTCCACTATTCCGCCGACTGCTCAAAATTCGTGCCGGGAAGTATTAAATGATTTGAACAAATACAATTTCTTGACGAACAAAACTAAGTGTACCCCACATTGGAATTTCATAAACTGCCGCGTTTTCTCTAACGAGAGTCGGCAGCACTATGTCAGTAGACTGGTTCACAAGGCGTTCTAGCCAGAACTAGGGATGTTCATACAAAAAAAATATGGATACTTTTTCGATATAATATATCGTAGTGTTCTATGGATACTATGTGATATATCGTATAAATATATCGATATCTTCGATATATCGTAATAGAAATTATTTTTCGTATTTAGCTAGTCTATAATATTAAATATTTGATAGGGATCAAGTTGATATAAGTAATAACAGCTAGAGTAAAGAAACAAATGAAGTTTATTTATTTATAATTCCCAATATTTTTTCTCTAGACCTTACATAAACAAAATATTATTTAAACTGTGATAAACAAAACAGACAATAATTTTATTATCACAGCTTGCTTCTTCTATTCAATTGAATTGTAGCCGTTTTTATATATAGTATTATTTATTTTTATTAGTTAGTTTTTATATAACTGTTATTGTAACCCGTGTGGCCCATTGTATCAAACGGCCAGATAGGTTCGTGGAACGCGAGGGGGAAGGGTATGTTTATTTTGGAGGTTTTACACAAAACATTCATATTAGTTCGCGCGAAAACAAATGAAAAATTGGTTGGAAAAATATCGCGAAACACGTGGTGGGAGTAAGGGCATGGAAATATATATCATGCACGCGACCCTCCACTGCGTGGGCTATATGTGGTCTGTCGAGTGTCGACTGCAGCGGCTTTGCGTCAGAGTGCCTCTTCTACCCTTCCCTCTCGTATTCCACGAACCTATCTGGCCGTTTGATACAACGGCCTACACGGGTTACAATACTGTATTTACATTTCGTAAACTGTATCAAACAAAACAGACAACTTTTATCTGTAGGTTATTTTGTACTGAGACCGAAACGAGTAACCACAGACACAGATTATACAATTTTTAATACTAGTGCTGCCCTCACGAAGAGTAGGAGAACGGAATTCGATTATGACTACTGTCATAATCGAATTCCGTTCTCTTATTTTACTATTCTATTTTTGAATTATTTTCGAATACTAATATTGAAAATCGATTATGAAATTAGTAGCTTACTTATTTTCATAATCGAATGATTTCATTAGTATATTTCATAATCGGCCACGGCTGAAAAAACTATTAAAAAATAAAATCGAAAGTTTATTTTATTCGAGAGACTCGAGCGTCGCTCTTTAGTTGTTGAGACGAATATACATTGTAGGTCAGATATGTACTGGAGTTTGATTTGAAGTCATTTAGAGTATTTTGTTAACAACGAAACTTTCGTTACTGCGAAGGCTAGTTATTCAATAATTCAGGGTTCTACGTTTTATTTTTACTCAAGTGTCCAACCATAAATCAGTATAAAAAAGTAAAAGTATGTTCTTTAATTTCTAACGATATTTGGTATATCGGATAAAAAGTATCGATTGTACATATTGACATTTGATTGTTCGATAATATCGGATGGAAGCGATATATCGTGTGCATATATCGATATTTTATGAAATATCGACTTATATCGTGCACTCCCAGTACTTTTATATACTGGAAGTGCACTCCTAGCCAGAACTCACAAAGTACATTAAATATCCAGTTTTTTCAGTTTTACTTTAGTCCAAAGATATTAAACGAATTAATATCTTTGCTTTAGTCAGGATAAAATGTTTTGCTTTCTGAAGTCTGTGAAATGTGAATCGAACTTGTATAATAATAATTGTTTGTTCGTGAACTGTGAGTGTTCAGTGCTGTCAAGTAGTACTACAAAAGTTTAGGAGTTTGATTTTAACCATTATACTATCAGTATAATATTTTAAATTTCATAAGTAAAACGTGCATTTTTCGGTCAGCTCAACAATTCAGTTGCACTACATATATATATATATATATTGTTTTTATTTCTAAAACCAATGCAAAAATGGATGGCACCTATGACGAGATCATTTCAGATAACCCATTCTTCGTTGAGTTAAAAAACGGATATGCCAATTTATTTCAACATTGTATATCAGAGTCTTGGATTATATGTGTCCCTCGTATTGGGAGCTTGCATACAAGAGTTTTCACTGTGGAAGACTTTTGCGCGCACATTTTGGTACCTAGCGACGAATTACCTGAAACTCACTACAGCACAATCACAGAGAAACAAGTAACAGTCTCAAATAAAGTGATCACATTAGAAGTTACCAAAGGACTACCATTACAAAGTCACATACTATTTGAGGAAACATTTTACACAGAAGACTTCATCAAATATAAAGTTTGGTGTATAGAAACCCCACTTGAACCTGCAAATTTAATAGGGGACAACACTATTACCAAAGAATACCTAACTTCAATTAATGATTGCATTGATCTGTTATGGACTCAAGCTGCAGGTCGGCAAGTGCTGGATCAAATTGAGCATAGTGTGCAACAGTTTCTTAAAAAACACCCAACTCTACCTGTTGCCATAGGTCCTCTTAGGGATACTGTAAGTGAATTGTACACACAGTGCCTCCAAATTACATTACAAAATAGAAGATTACGAGACAAATCAAAATCTTGCAAGCAAGTGTTAGAGAATATTAAGCTTGCTGTTGAATGCTACATGCAGCATCTTCTCTTTGACTATTTATTTAAACCTATATGTACTTGTTGTGCTTATGAAGATGCACACCTCAACAAAAAAATAAGAAATATGTGTGATATTCAATTAAGAGATTTGGAAATAAAGAAAGAACTTTATCATGCTGTACCAAGAGCCAAACAAATACTATCAAAAATTGATTCCTACAATACTGTCTTAGAAAAGGTATTATGTCTTAAACAAGCACTGAATGCTATCAACAAGGCTGATGGTAGTGTTAATGCAACACTTTTAACTGCTGATGATTTATTACCAGTTTTTGTATTTCTTATCATAAAATCTGGTTTACCAAATTGGTACAGTCAACTCACTTATATGAAAGAATTTCGATATAGTAGTGTTGGAAAAGGAGATGTTGATGAAAGTGCATTTCTCATTACTACCTTAGAAGCTGTGATAGAGCACATTCAATCTGGGGCACTAACAGGTCCCCCAGATCCTGAAGCATATTATTATGAAAGCAATCTGACAGAAGATAATTTGAATAATAGCAGACAAAGAAAAAATAGCCTGACAGAGTCCATATCAACAACTGACACAAGTGGTAGAGAAGAAACATTGGAATATATCTTTGAACTGATAAAAGCAAGTCATTGTGAACAGATTGAAGCAATATTACAGAAGAATCAAAAACATTTACAAAGTCTGCATCAAAATGATAACAATATTCTGAAAATAACTCTTGATGATTATTTGTCCAATGATGATGAGGATGATGACAGTGATACAGAAATATATCACAAGCTGTGTCATCCTTTATGCAACTGTAAAAAGTGTAAAAGCAAATTATCCAGAAGACTTCTTAAAAATTCTCCTACAGTTACATCAAGAGATAGTCATGGTCTCACGGCACTACATGTAGCAAGCATACATGGCAAGGCTACTATAGTTGAATCTCTTATAGAAATGGGTGCTGCAGTGAATGCCACAGATTTAAATGAGTGTACATCTTTACACTATGCATCTTCAAGAGGACATCAGAATGCCTTGCTATTACTACTCCACTCAAATGCAAATATTAACCAAATTAATATTGATCAAAATACTCCTTTGCATATGGCTGTCAATAATGGTCATATGAACTGTGTGAAAGCACTGGTATATTTTGCTGAGCACAGTAGGAAGAAGATAAAAATTAACTGTACTAATGAGAGTGGAAAGACTCCATTACATCTAGCAGCTAAATGGGGTTATGAGGGTATAGCTAGACTGCTTATTGAGAATGGAGCAGAACCATCTCTGCAAGATAAAAATAATAAGACCTCTTTTGATTATGCACATAATTTAAGAATTCTGCAGGTTCTTAAATCATGCACTCCTAATCTTTATGAGTACATCCATATAACCAGCAATGATATCAAATCATTAAATTGCAAATTTGAAAATCCAGTTACACTTAAGCTACAGAAATTGGGCAAAAGCAATGATGTAAATAATGCAATAAAGACTATAGAAAACTTGAAGTTGATTGATAGAATTTTGAAAGCCATTTCTTATGGTGATATAAAGCTTGCATGCTTCTATATGGGGATTGACTTTACAGCATATGCGAATAATCAAATTGATAACAATGAATTGTGTCATCCTCTTTGCGAATGCCAATACTGTAAGAAGAAAACGGATTTATACTTATCAGATATCAACATTAATTTATCTGATTCTAATGGTGTCACTGCTTTACATTATGGAGCTCGTTATGGCCAAGATGAGTTGTGTAGAATATTAATATTAAATAAAGCAAATGTGAACTGTTGCAATAAAAAAGGTCAGACTCCTTTACATTTAGCTGCTTTGAATAATAAAACAGTAGTCATCCGATTGCTGTTAGATCATGGCGCTAATATAAACGCAATAGATTTATCGGGGAACACACCTTTACATGATGCCAGTGAAATGGGTAATATAGGTGCCACAAAAATCTTGCTTAACTACAATCCAGATATAACTATGTTGAATGGCACAGAGAAAACAGCATTAGGTATAGCAAAAGCTAAAGTCCATTTAACTATAATCGATCTAATAGATAAATATGCAAATAAACAGTAATCAACTAATGATATAATTATAATATATCTTATAATGTTAAGATCAAGGATGGCATGATTAAAACTAGTTGTTTTAATGCATGCATTGAGTAAGTGTTTAAACTTTTTATTTATGAATAACTAAGTAGGTACCATTAATTAAAAATCAATATTTGATGCATTTATTCTTAATCTTATTACTTGTCAATAATGTTATTCCTGTTTTCTGACTGCAACTGTGCAGAAAAGATGTAATTTAGAAATAATGCAATATCCATATTGTTTTTGCGCAATAATCATAACTTCTTTTTATAATAACATTATTTTAGAACTTTATTCCTCTGTAAAGATTTAATCAATAACATTGTTCTCATTATTGGTTTATAACCATCATACCCATTACTGGAAAGAAAGTAATTCAATGAATTATTTCCCTTATTTAAAAATAATTAAAATATTAAGGGGTTTCGACTATTAAGAAAGTACATCAGAAATGTCATAACATACAAGGTGTATTATTTAAAGCATTCAATATATTGATTAGAGATACTCAAGAAAAAATATTTACTGATTGATTGATTTTTGTAAACATTTGCTAAGGTGACTTTGAAAATAGTCTAGAAATGTCAAATAAATTATTATTAGGTCTAATTTATTTGAAATTGATGAGTAAAAAAAATACTTGTTTAAAACATTTTGAACTATTTGTTTTATAAAATTTAAAAATACTGTTTTTTTTATTGCCTGAGTAGGCAAAAAGGCAGATGGCCCACTTAATGGAATATGGTTACCGTTGTCGCCTATAGACGTTTACAACACCAGGAGTGTCGCCAACGCGTTGCCGACCTCTATGAAATTATATTTTATTTTATTTATAATGCCCTTCTTAAAAAACCCAGCGGGAAGTTCCCTGCAGGTCATCGTTGTACATGGAAGAAATGTTCTAGAGAACCGTTGTATAGTTGAGAGTGGGAGCTCTAAGAAATGGGGGTGAACATCCCGGCATTGGCGAGCTGTGCGGTTGTAGAAGTGAGGCGTTGACACCACATGAAACAATTCCTCGGAACATTCCCCGTTATACAGGCGGTAGAATATGCAGAGGGACGTGAAGTCTCTCCGAAGGCTAAGTTCTAAACCGCCTGTTAGTATGGGATCGTCCATGATACGAACGGCGTGACGCTGGATGGAGTCGAGGGGGTCAGTCTGGTAAGCAGGTGCCCTGGCCCATAGATGTAAGCAGTACTCCATATGTGGTCTGACTTGCGCTTTGTAGAGTGCCAGTCGTTGCTGCGGGGTGAAGTACTGTTTGGATCGGTTGAGCAAATCAAGCTGTTTTATGAATTTTAAGAATTAAAAAGAATTTTAAGCAAGTTTAGGCATGTTATGACAATGAATCACTAACAAAATGTGTATAAATGTGGAGTGAATCGTAGAGTTGAGTGTCAAAAGATCAAAGCATACTTACCTTCAAAGACTTAATCACAAGTCTGGTAAACACCAATTGAACATGCATGCAGATTAATAGAAGGAAATTAAGTGAAAAATGTATGCCAATCTCTTAGTAAGTAGAGGCCTATTATACCTACCTCCCCAGGAGAAACAGGCATGATAGTATATATCTAAAGGCTATATTATTTATACATGTCTTCTTTTATGTAAATTTCGGGCCTAAAACCTGTGAGATCTATCAAATGTTCCCCCAATAAATTATATTGTCTCCATTATTTTAATTACGTGTACTTTGATTTTCATGACAATCAATTCTTATCCAAAAATCTAAAAAGAAAATATTGTCACTTTTTTTTTTAATTTATGTTATTTTATGTTATGTAGTTATTTAGGCCAGGTTTTTATTATTGTATTTACAGTTGAACTTCATATTGTTTTTATTTTATATTCCACTTTGTATGTACATACATACAAAGTGGAATATGTATGTACATACAAAATTAAGATTTAAAAAAATAAAAAACAAAAACATATGTTTGTATGTTAAAATACATAAATGTTTATATGTATTTTAACATACAAACATATGTTTGACTGTAGTTACTATTTTATAGTACATTCCATTCATGTAAAAGCATTTAATTCAGACATTATGTGACAACAACGAAATTGGTTTGTGTTATAAGAAATAATAAATGCACTAAAATACTAAAGATAACATACAAAGTTAATATTTTTTATGAAATCATGGCAATTTCATTTAGGCAACTTAATTATGTTGTCAACAATTTAGCCACAGTAATATGTGTTCTTAGTTTCGTTTTAAGCATAATATTGTAATAATCAAGTTATTTTATATTATCTATACATATAATAAAATTTTAGAGGTCAAATTTCTGTACAATGAAAAAAAATGCTAAATACTGAGTCAGGGGGATGTAAGAAGTGAAATAGAACTAATTTAGAATTTTTTCAATTTTTTTGTTTCTCTGTTTGTTTGTCTGTTTGTACAGCCTAATCTCAGAAACGACTAGACCGATTTAAATGAAATTTTGTATGGTGGTAGCTTATATCCCTGGTCAACATATAGGATACTTTTGATCCCGATAAATTAAAGAGTTCCCGTGGGATAGTTAAAAAACCGCACCACGCGGACGAAGTCGCGGGCATCAGCTAGTGTTACATATAGGTCAAGTTAATGCTTTATTAATAGAACATTATATTAATTTCTCTTTAAAGACTTTCATACTCAGATTAGTAGTAATGATTAAATTATCAAATAAGACTAAGATTTACGACATTTTATAATCAATAAACACAAATATCAACTTGTATAATCTGTGCCATTTCAGTGTAACCTTGTATCATGATATAAGAACTCTAAGGAATAACAACCACCCATTATAAAACGTAAACTCTAAAAGCCTTAAATCCTACATGAATAGATGGCGCCACATGCAATTCTTTTACCTCTTGATGTTTTATTACTTAAACCATGAAAGAAGAATACTATCATTTTCCATGTTTAAAAACCTATAAAATTTTAAATATAATTATTTATGTCCTCTTTAAATATACTGTGGAATTTAAAACTAGTAACACCATTCAATAAGAAGCTGGGGCCTGAATAAGGTTAAAAATATTACTACAAAATCCTCATCTGGCATAACGTTATAGTTATAAACCGTATCACGCAGATGTGGCGAATGGGTATAATGCATTACTGTTTGTAATTATTAATGATATCGCATTGAAAGATAACCCTATGTATATATAATAATGTGGCTATTGGTTAATGGCATTATTTTTAACACTTTAAATAAGACACATTAGGCCAATCAATACCTATAACATTATCTGAGATGATGTAAATGTGTTGGTTTAAACTAGTTTAAATTTGGTGTATGTTCAAGTGAGAATAAATGTGCCAAGGAATATGTTCTTTTTTCTGTTTTGCTCTTAAAAAATAATGTTTTAAATAAGTCAAAAAGAACGGAGAAAGACCTCTGATGCCATCAAGTAAAATAGGATATAGAAGCTTTTCAAATTTACATTTATAGTACTCAATTGCTATTCATACTGTTCTTACATGATGATATACAACATTATCAAAGACTGATTTTTTACTTTAAATTTTATTCTTGTTTTAAATAAAATATATGAAAACCATCACAAGTTAAAAATATTAATTTTATTTAAACTCAATAAAATACTCTATAACTAACTGGCTGTTTTATTCAAATATTCCACCAGAAACAAGTTGAGAATAAATTATTCAAATAATATACATATATATCAACATGTCCTAAATAGAGTTCAAGGTTTTTGCATATCAAACAACGTGTGAGTTGCACAATTTAATTTTAATATGTACAATATAAACATACAAACATTTAAATCATTAAATAGTAAAATCACATAAAAAAATTGAATGTCTAATCGTCAAAATATCACGTGATAAAATTCTTTACAATAAATATTTTTTTTAAACATCAATCTTAAATTCACTTCGTAATTAGTCATTTAGTAATCACTTAAAACTAAACATTAATGTGATAACACTTATAAACGATTATTATTTAATATTTACATTATGATTACAATACAGGAACATACTAATTATACTATTTTTGTGTGATTTACTTTTAATTTTTTTCTCTTTCAATTCATTTTCATTTGCACTTATTATGCATTCATAGCACCAATAATCAGTTAAGAAATACCGAAATAATCTTTTTCGGAAATTATAATATCAATTAGTTAAAGGTCACCTAGCAATTAAATCAGTCAGATGCTTGCGCATAGATTTTTTGCCCTTGAAAAAACTACCAAGCATGCCATTAGGGGCCATCCATAAATTACATCGCACATTAGAGGTCCTAAATTTCGTGACGTCACATTTTAAAATCTAAATATTTAAGCTAACTATGGAAATGCTGTTTTAATTTAATAATTCCTTGATGTAAAATTGCAAAATATGTGACGTCACACTAGCGAGGGAGGAGTCTCACGAATGTGACCAAGAACGAGGGAGAGGTCATAAAATCATGAAATTCATTTGTCGTAATTTGTGGATGATGGCCCTTACGATATTTTTGTAACAATTCAAATTGTATTAGAACAGACATGTAATATGAAAAGAAAGTGGTTATGGTCGTTATTTAAAGTTTTTTCCTATAGTTCCATCGTCATTATTCCAGCGTTAAATTCTGGTTATGTTCATGGCGTCCATTTCTGAGCCTGATGTCCACTTTCCTATTTTTCCTCCTCCACTCCGCGCTTCCTCTTCCTTTAAAACCTTAAAATTATGTTTCTAATATACAGGTACTTAATTTTTTTTTGTTTATACAAATATGCCGCTAGAATTTGTATTCTGTTAAAGTAACGCCACAGCAAAAAGTCTTGTTAGAAATATTTTTAAATAAATTGCTAGGCGTGTTGGTGGGGAATTTATTTCAAAATCTCCTTGAAACAGCGATAAAATATTGCAAAGCGATATACACAGATAAAATTAATCAATTAAATTAGTAAGTATAACTAATTTTATGTTATGTTGGACCTTCAAAAACTATTCTTCGTCACAGCTTGGTTTGAATAAAAAGTTTAGAATTTAAGTTAAAGACTTGAAATAAACAAACTTTTGTATTTTGGAAAATCCTAGTCTCCAGGAAAAAATGGTCTGAAGCAAATAGCCATAGTTATGAAGAAAGTGCTGAAAGTCTACTAAACTTATATATATAGAATTTCTCAAGTGAGCCTTCAGAGCCAAATCGACGATTTTGACGAAAACATAAGATTTTTGAAAAGCAATGAGACTGACAATGCAATGACCCAGCAATCTAATCGGCTGATTTTGAAAAAATAAATACACCTCTTTTATTAAACCAAATCTTAATGTAGCTTGTAAGGATCAATTTCTGCGAAGGAATGTCAACCGTCAAACCAAGAGAAAGCATTGCTTTTGTACAAAAGTTCTATTTTCCATTCATTAATTAAATCGCATCTCATTTTACGTATTATGGAAATTATGATAATTAATTATTCTATTTATAATAGGCATCTATAAATTATTTAAAAAGCCTGTTAGTTTACCCCAATCAATCAAATCAGTCAATAAGTAAATATCGATTGCGTTTAAATGAGGTGCAGTCAAATGACCGGCGCAATTTGATATTTAATTATAATAATAGCAGCCCATAAATGTCGCACTGCTGGGCTCTGGCCTCCCACTATAGGGGAATGGACAGTATACCCGCCACGCTTGTCCAAGGCGGCTTGGCAGGTTTGACACATCGGTTATCTCGATGTGCAGGTTGCATCACGATGTTTTCCTTCACCGTTATTAGCACGTGGTAATTGTAACAATATGCACATTAGGTCAGAAAACTGCCTAAGTGGTGCATGCGTTCCGACCAGGATCGAACCCGCGCCCTTTGAGTTTGGGACGCGTGCGCTATCCATTACGCCACCACGACTTTATATTTAATTAATATAAGAAAATAGAACATTTTGTTAAAAAACAACCCTTTCCCTTGGTTTGTTATTTGATATTCTTTCACAGAAATTTATTCTTACAAGCGACACTGTGGATTGGTGTAATAATACAGGATATTTTTTTCATAAATTAGTGGGTTCAATTCAATTCCTGACAAGAGCAATTGATTCTTCAAAAAATCTAATGACAACATTTTAGTTTTCGTCAAAATCAGCCTCGAGAATCTTTTGAGTGTTTTTCGCTATTTAGCATAGTTTAGGATTTGGCCCTGTAGGCCCACTTGAACAATACACCTGTATATATAAATGGCTTTTTAAAATTCCTTAATGCTACAAAACCTGTTTCGATATGGGCGTTGTTATAAGGTATGTTGCATCATTATGACGAAATTTTATCGATTTTGTTGTAACTATTATGATACTGGTAAAGTCGTCGGTGTGCAAGATTTTCGTCACTGAATCAGTTTTTTAATCGACTAAGGCTGGTGTGCATTTATATTTAACCGAGTTTTGAAATAAAATAATCGCTGTTTACGCGTATAGTTTTACCCGATTATTTTATTTCAAAGATCGGTTAAATGTCTATGTACACCGGCCTAAGATACTGATACACTTTTACCGGCAGCCGTAAAATACTCAGCAATAATTAAAGCCAGATTTATGTATTATTTCTGTTTCTTATACACCATGGGTAAGAATTTGATATTACTTCCATGAAGTAACATTTCAAATTTCTACCTATTGGTTTCGAAATACCAATAAATATGAATTTGAATGCGTAGATAATTAATAGATATCATTGTGAAGAAAATTAATGATTAATATGATATAGAAACCAGCTGCCTATACTTGGTTTTGCCTTACGAGATAAATTAGTGAATAAAAATTTCGTCAAATATTGTTTAAATAGTTAATAATTTAAAATATTTTTTACTTCAATATGTAACTTTAGGTGCTTCTTAAGTTGACTGGAACATTTAAACATATATATACAATGTGATTCAGTGCAAAAATCGCGGTTTGTAAGTATAGAGGATTCAACCTAATTATAACTTAAGGAAATACATTCTCAAATTTTTGACACCGTCTATAATCCACTTGGTCCCAGCTTACACAATATTTCTATAGTTAACATTCATACTGCCACACTCGGAAAGATTAAAGCTTACAAATAAACATATTCACATTTTTGTCATCTAAAATACCTGTTAGTAATTTTCAATACTTAAATCTTTACTGGACTATCTTTAATAAGTGACGTAAGTACAAGACTCAAAGAGTAAATAACTATTATTACTGCTTTTAGGTTACACACACTGCATACAAACTCTCCTATCAATATTATAACTATTCACTTGAGATCTATTAGCTTAAATCACTTTATTAAAAAAAAACTGGCAACACACAGTCTTGTATGTTCCCAGACTAAGCAAATTCCGTTTGTGGTATAACTTTGCACGCGGATCTCACCCCCAGATCAAAGCAAATAACGGAATCGTATCTCTGTTCTCTTTTCTATTCGTCGGGCTACCACTTAGATTTTAAACTAAAAAGACCGGCAGACGAATTTATACTTCTTAAAATTTTGTTATTAACTATCAGGCCCGGCAGTCGTTGTCCTGCTATAAAGAAATAAAAATCAAAAAAACCATTTTCATCCCCACCTACCATATTCAATTATGAATCTAAACCATCTCGGGACCCATGCAAACACAAAAAAATATTCAAATCGGTCAAGACGTTTTGAATTTAAGCGAGACTAACGAACGTCAATTGATTTTGGATTAAAAAGAAGATATAAAAAAATTGTGCGATTTGCATAAGATACTACCTACTCGTTATTATTTATCTATTTTAAAACAAAATAAGAAAATTTCAATCAATAACTCATAAATATTTGGACGGATAATATAATAATATATGACATTAGGAATATATTAATCTCATTATATAAAATGGTATTAAAGTTTGTTTCAAATGGGACGGTATGGCTAACACATCTATAAAACGTAACTTGAAGCATTATCGTAAACTTTCCCATGAAATAAGTATTGATTTTAATTATATAAAAATATATCTAATCATGTTTTATAATAATCTTATACTTAGAATCATAATGTTTATCTCCCTATTTCCGTCACAGCTCCCATACCCACCTATTTGAAATAGACTATAGTAATAATAAGTAATAGTAATTTTCTTAAAAGAGAATAGTCACAATATATATATATATATATATATATAGACCCATGCTATAATGTACCAACACACTAGCCACATAAATACAAATTTGGCTACGAATATGATACTACTATTAATATATAACTATATACAACATAATTCTTGGTTAAACATTTACGAAATAGCTATTGTATAGTTTTATCTTTATAAACCAAATCTAAGAGTTACCTTACTTGAAGTACCTAAAATTACATGAGTTATTAGACCGGTTTTTAATAATTATAGTATCAAAAAATTTTCATAGTATAAATATCAAATTGTACTGCTGATTATGTACATATATTTTCTAAATTAAGTATACAAAGACCAGCCGTGTAAGTGTATCTGAATTGTATACAATACAACTTAAAGGTAGGCAAGAGGCAGTCGTAGCGACATCCATAACACGCGAAATTTATCCTAGCGAGAATCGAACCCGGGACCTCTGTGTTCTAGTAAACTAAGTAGGCCAACATTTAGACCACGTAGGTCGCAATATCCTCGACCTCTTTACAGGTGTTGAATTTAAAAGTCAAATATTGATTCAAATTACACAGTTCACTAAGATTTGTGCTATACCTCCCATAAATGATTCACTTAACTGGGCATGGCTTCAATAAATGAAATATTGAAACAATAAATTATTAACCATAAATAATCTCTGCCACACTCACTGCGGTGGTATCCTCCAAATTGGGATTTCCTCTCTCTTCTTCTCTCTTTTGAAGTGTCTATCTCTTAATCTAACATCGTCTTGCCTGGAATGAAACTCCAAAGCGTCACTTCTCCAATCTGCCCTTGCTCTGGGTGATCTGTCTGTCTTATACCTATCTTGACTTTCATCTTTGTTTATCCTACTCTTGATAAACAGTTCATTTTTCTCTGCATCGCACATTTGTACAGGAATTTCACTTTCATATCTATTATCGGCCAGTTCTAATACATCTTCCCTGTTAAATGTGAATGAATGTGGATAGTAGCCTTGTAAGATGTCTTCGTGTCTAAACTGTTGCATTTGTAACCAAACGTGTGGTAAAAGAAGTGGGAATCTTCTCAACCAATATGTGACAAAACCGTCCGGTAGCTTGCCAAGACTCTCTCGAACTTCAGGCTCCAGTTCTCTGAAGTGATGTTTCTATAGAAATAAAATAAATATTCAAATAATCAATTGAAATCAATAACACTTTGTCATTTCTATGATTCTCAATCTCAACTTACATTTTATAAATACATAATATATATGAACATAGCTTTAGAAATTGCTGTAGAATGTATTATGTATTACATTGTATATAATATTATAAAATTCTAAACATGCCGTGTCTGTACATTGAAGCTATTTAAAAAACAACTAACTGGAATAGACGATGGAGAACACGATGCTCTTTTCGCGTCGCCAATGGATATTTGTAACACTAAAGGAAGACTGGAACATGGCCACTGATGTCGGGAACACAACTCAAGATTGTTGTGGCGGCATACTCACCAGGGGTGATAACCATTCAGTCGGGCAAATACCCTACCACCTGGCGAAATTTGAGATTTCGAGACTCCCGTCTTTCTATATACGGTCTAATTATAGTCTCATCAATTTGATACAAAAGCGGAATGTCTTACAATTTTAAAAAACGTGTGCCTCTCGGGACGCCCGACACAAGTGATAACTTAAACTGATCTAAGTTGAACTTCAAAACAAGTAATTTCATTCGATAGAAAAATACAATTAAATATACAATATGAAAAATAAACTTAAAATTAAAAACTAGAACTAAATAATAAAAAAAAATAGGGAGGGCATAATTATAGATTATGGTCTAATATAATATTGGTCCCAAACCACTGTCACTTACCGGAAACGTTCCCAAAAGGCTGGCGTCGTTACCACGTTGAATAGCAATACTTAGCCTTTAAACAAAATAGACGCCAGCCTTTTGGTCGCGTGAGAGGTCTGCTAAACGTTCGGCGACATCTCGATAAAGTTTTAGAGCGTTAGGACCCCACGGACCCAGAGTTTGCACCCAAAACGCCGCAAATGTATAACTATTTCCGATGGCGGCGTAGTTGCGGCGCTTGAGGGTCTCCTGTTCGGCTGCAGCAGAACCGGCAGTAGTGGACGTACTTGCAAGATGGGACGCCGCCAGAATGTCAACGCAAGTAGCATCCCACACTAAGGGGCGGCCCATCTTCCAAGGTACTAACGTCATCCCATCCGGCCTCCTGCCATCGTCGCGGCACAAGCCGTTTGGTTCCAGAACGACAGGTACCCCGGCGGATAATGTTAGTTAATTGAACTATTTAATATCGAAATTATTTAACTTGAGAAGAGCTTAGGTTGTTACTTAAATTTTATGTATAGAGCGCGCCTGCCTACCGCTGCCGTATGCGTGAGAGAAAGGAAAGCCAGACGGACTGGCGCCGTAACGCGTTACGTAATGAAGCGGTTTACCCTCCCATGAAAAGTTATCACTTCAAAAATAAACTTAATGGTTGAAAGGTGTCATGTGTGAGTTTTTTAACTGCTCTCTGCTAGTCGACTTACCTTATTCCTAATGGCCCTCAGCAGGTGCGCAGTCCTGTCGCCCCTGTAGGTGCGCCTCTGCCTGAGGTCGCCGGCGACTTTGGCACAGACGTGCGCGCGCCAGTCGCCCCGCACCACCCTCCTCGCGCCCCACTCCAGGGGATGATCGAATCCGGGCAACGAACTACTCTCAACTTGGTCGCTTACGTCCTGTGAACCGAAACAGTTTTATCAATTTTTTAAGGTTTAATTTAATAATAACAATGTCTAAATAAAATTTATTGTTATTATGGATGTTTGTGTCTGAAATAAATAAATTATTATTATAATGTATGACTTTGAAGATCACGGGAAATAAAAATGCCCTGGACTTTTGGAGGGCTTGTGTGAAGACATGGGGAAGCCGACATGTAGAGGTCCCTTGACAAATTTAATCTAAATGAACACTAAAGGCAGCAAGCAGATCTCGCACTTGATACCAGCGCCTTTTAGTATGCCTGGTTGAGTCTTTTTCATAGTTATAGTTCTATTTAATTTCATTTCTTTTTGTACGTGACATACTTATTATTATTTTTCAAAATCATTATTTTCACATTTCAATAATTATTTCATAACATATTATATACTTATATTAAATTATTCAAAATATGTATCTTTTGTCTATTCTTTGTTTGATGTTGTTCTAATTATAAATAATATTAAATGTTCTTAGTTATTTTTTTTTCTTTAGTGAAGGTGACATTACTGCCTGGCACTAACGGAAGACCAGCGTTGGTTGTTATCAACCAGCATTTGCTGAGTAAGGGCCTGTTTAGAGTTAAATAACCTTTGTTAAACTGCTTATGTATAATTTCTATTTTAAATAACTCTAAATAAACATTATTTTCTTTCTTTCTAAATGTGGCGTGACGCTGACCGGTGATTATTAATATTATTAATAATCTCTCTCTCTCTAAAATTATAGAGAATGAGAACAAAAGCTACCAGGCTATTGGGATGAAATTCTAGTGGAACTAGGAATCTGGGTTATGGGGACTATGGCGTCTGCCCGTCGCAATGTTCGGGGAACATGGAAAAATGGGCAGACGATAACTCGCCACTCACTGCACGGGTCCCTAAAAATGCCGTACAAGATTGGCGAGGGGCAACATGGATGTGGAAAGGTGGGCTGCAGGTTCACCGAAGCTACTTCCTCCGTTACGCCATTTATCACTTCCACCCCCGGAGCTTGAGTATTAGCTCTAGTTCTAGCCCCCGGAGTCAGGTCCGAGGTGTCGCTACTCACATAAGGCTTCGCCACATAGCCCCCCTGTGGATTTTCCGCGGGATTCCCGGGGTAAAATGTCACATATTTTACGAAAAATTTGCTATCGATCAGTGAAAAATCACACTGGAATTCGATTTTTTTAGATCTGGCCATTTTAGATCATTCCTAGTCAAATTCCCGCGGGATTCTCAGGATAAAAAGTAGCGCAGATTTTAAGTAAGAATTTGCTATCGATCAGCAAAAACCGCATCGAAATTGGCCCAGTAGTTTTTACGTGAATCCCGAACAAACAGACAAGAAATCTAAAAAAAATGCATCGTGTTCCCCATCGTTTATATAGTCTATTCCAGATGTTTTTTTAAATAGTTTCAATCTACAGACAGGGCATGTTAGGAATTTTATAATATTATAGATTTTGACAACACAACATGTATTTGTACGCGACAAAGAAAACGATGTATGGTCTATTGTATGCGTTAATGTCGCCGGAAGTTAAACATAAAACGTACCGTTAAAACATAGTTTTATTATAAGACAAATGTATTGACCAAAAACCAAGTAGGTTCGATTATTCAGCTTATTTATTTTCGTAGTGTGAAGCTTGGTGAAATTCTTATACATATATTCTTTTTCACCTAAGCACTTATTTACCGCACGTTCCGTTGTGTGTTGCGTAAATTTTAACTTTCGAACAATGTATACTATAGATAGAGTCTTTAAAAATGCATTTTTTGAGCAAATACGTTGAAAAATATATTACTTAGTATATTAAAACAAATTACCTGTAAGAAATTAAGTATGCTCTGCTTTCCCCAAAACATAGGATACTTGAGAACCGTCTGACAAGGAGGCCTCGCCTGAGGCCTCTCAGATATCATTGCGCGGATTAACATCTTTGTGATCAACACTTCTTCTTCTGGTAACAGTTTCCTGAAAATAGAATTATACTGAAACGTAAACAAATTGAAGAAACATACTCTATAAATAATCAGAACTATTTCTCTGAATTTTTTTTAATTTAATGTGAACCTTTTTAGTTTATCTGTTCAATACTGATATAAAACGAACCACAGGAGTTTTTGGCGGGAACTGAAGGAGATGTTGTGCTGTGCAATTTACACATTTTCTAAAAATGTGTAAACTTACTCTAAAAAAAACAATAGTTATAGGATATTGTTAGTTTTTGAGTAGTAATTATGTGTTTTGTGAGAAATGTGAACTGTATAGTCGAATGTGGCCTTTTGTTGTCACAAGAACTCCGTTGAATGGCACCAGCTGAAAACCTACAGTTCAGCTGTGCTACACATAGGCTTAAGAAAATGAAGAAACTACATTATAATCTAAGATCTGGCTTAAAGGTCTAGCTGCCAATCCATAAACCTAAATAAATAAAATAAACGAATCACAATTAAAAAATATAGAATACTTAAAAATATCAAGCGCATGTTAATCTATACATAGTGAAAGATTCCACAGAGGCGAGAAACACCTCTACTACAGTCGTTTAGCCACATAAACACGACATCGAAGACAAATGCTTTTTTTAGTCTAAAGAATCCTGTGTTTTGCGTCGAAAGTATTACACTCTACCAAATATTTTAATAGCTTATATATCACCACCTATTTACCAACTAAATGAGTCACAGATAATTATGATTTTTAAAGAACTGTCTAACCATACCCTACACACTCATCTACAACTGACTTTTTTATTCATTCCTCAGTTAAACATAATCACCAAGATAAAGATTACAGTAGGCAGAAGGGTAATCTTTAAAAGAATTCTTGTTTGTAAAAGAAAAATCCACATAACTCAAAAAATTGACTTAGGACATAAATTGTCTAAAATTTGAGTACTTACTCCAGCTGATCTAAATTGTATTCCCCAGTGAGTATGTTCGCCTGCCGCCTCAACACATCGCCAAATGGATGTTGGCCTTTGGAGAGCACGTAATAAAAAACACAACCCAATGAGAATATGTCCACTGATGTAGTCTGTAAAGAGACACCAAAAGAATGCTTCTTTAAATTTTTACTCCCAAAATAGTCGGAAAAACAATTTTTCTGTTTGTCTACCTATTACGCTTTCACAGAAAAACCCATTGGACCGGCTTTGCTGAAATTTGATATGTGCAGTTTCGATACAGAGGATGGACACAGGTTACTTTTCATCCTGGAAAATGGGATAGTTCCCGGGATAACAGTATTTCTGTCTATTACGCTGTTACATACAAACTATTGGCCTGTTTTTGCTGAAATTTGGAATGTGTAGTTTCAATATGTAGAATGAAGGATACTTTTCATCCTGAAAAATGAGATAGTCTCTAGGATAAATTAAGTAAATATTATTCCGAAAAATAGGATAGTTTCCGGATAAGGCCTGTTACTTCAAGTTCTAAGTAATGACTAATTAGTGACTATACTGGTTTCTTGGAATTTTTAGACTTTTGTATTTTTCAATATTTTAGATAATTCTCGATACTTTTCGTCATTCTTGGATATTTTTTTACTGCTCCGTAGCCAAAAAACACAAATAATAGACGTTCGCCATTTCTATCAATTCCCTCACTCCACTTGGAGTGCCATGCACATCTCGATTACTGCATTTAATTAAATTGAATCCGTATTTAAGAATTTCATCATATTTATTTACAGGGGAATCCTTTAGGCGCGAGTTCGACTTGCAAACCTTCACTTATTTATAAATAGTCAGACGTTAAACAAATTCTATTTTTATGGATGGCATAATCTCTATATATAAAATTTAATACTGTCGATATTGTATCGGTGAGTTAATTAATCTACCGGATCACTTAAGATGTCTCCACAACCCGCACCTTCCTCACTGATCAGTGACTTTAATTTCAAACAAAATTGTTTTTACGCGGTATCTAGTGGTAATTGATCCGTGGGTAAAAAGCATCTCAAACGGACGTGCATGTATAATGAGGGTAGATGCAGCGAAAGTTATTTGTCAGGATCGTCAAAAATGGAGATCCATAGTCTCTACCCACCCATGAGAAACAGGCGTGATAATATGTATGTAAATTATCCATCATTTTGTTGGAATTTTCTAGCAATTGTATTATTGACTCTGAAATGACGAGATTAAAATATTAACACCTAAAGTAATGCTGCGCGTTAAGTTATCGCAAACGGGGTATAACATAAGTAACTTTTTAATTTATTGGTACTGACGCACTCAGCGTCTCGGCGTCGATGGCAGTCAGTGCTCAAAGGTCCGTCTCTTCCACTTGCCTGAGCAACAGAATACAATAAAAGTATTAAATATACTGACTGTTCTCTCGCCGTTGATCATTTCGGGTGCGATCCAGCCGTCGGTGCCGGTGACGCCGGAGCGGCGCGAGAAGCTCACGCGGCCGATGTTCAGCTTCTTCGAGAGACCGAAGTCGGAGATCATGGCGCGCACCTCGCCAGCGCCACTCGGCATCGACAGCAGCACGTTGTGCGGCTTCACGTCTCTGTGCACTGTATAACAATTGGGTAATTTACAGTCAAATCAACCGAGATACTCTTCACTACCTTACAAAACGCCGAAGGCATTTGATTTTTTACGAGCGTAGAAAGTTATGACGAAGTTTTTAACGGGCCAAATCGCATATATGTTATTATTAAAACAAGAATTAAAATTATTTTTATGATGATATTTTTGGGATGCCCTCCTTCACTCCTTCAATCATTAAGGAGTGAAGATGGACACGTACGAGCGGGTACGTTTGTCCCGTACAAAATCCATTTGTAACTGATACGGTACAAAATCTAAAAAGGTAATGCTTGAAATATTTTGTCGCGCTACTACTGTGTACTACTCGCGCCTAAAATGTACGAGGAAGTACAGAACGAGGCTTATGCTACAATAGTACAATAACGCCTCTTCGGATATTCACATGACAAAGAGGGACAACATGACATGTACGACTGCTAGTTAAATGAGGTGACCGAGGCCGATCACATCCGACTCTTAACGAACATTTCCGAACTAGAAGTTTTGTACGAGACAAATGAGGGAATGACGCTCACTGCCTCACCGGCCTCATCGCTTCAAATGTACTGCCGCGGTACAAACTATACAAATCTTCTGGCCTCATTTGAGGTGGTAATGGGTATAATGGTTAATACTACTGGTTCTGTACAAAATCTTATGTTACTCTTACAAACTCATTTTAAAATCATGTCCTACCCAACTCTAGATGGAATGCTCCTCCATCTCAAAGAAAGTTCTTTCAGCGAGGGCATTGTTGTTCTTTGCAAGCCTGGGCCTATCTATTATTGTTGGAAATTTGTGTATATTCTTTGTACGTTTCTGGAATCGTTTGCGACCTCAATTATTGTACAGCGCCATCTATTGGCTTGCAAGTGTTCCACTATATGTTTTAAATTTAATTCTTGATTACAGCTCTTAGGCCCGGTTCGAGCCGTGTGATACTACACCGCAGAATATTGGCGTGAAACAAATTAACTTTGGCCAATCGTGTTTAGTGCTATGAGTGAAAGTTCCGACGGCCCACGTCTAACAGTTTGACAGCTTCCCATAAAAAAAATTAAACGCCCATTTCTTTTACAACGCTTCATAAGTTTCTAATATGACTGTTTCATTTAGGTATGTGAGACAACCTTTAAGATATGAAAATGTAACAAAGTAATAAAATCACATTCAGATTTATAATATTAGTTAAAATAAATACCTATATCCATAGAATGTAAATGTGATAAGCCCATTGTGGCTTGTCTCAGTACTTCGACTGCGTCAATCCGACACTCAAAGGTGAGTCTCTTCTCCACATAGTCTTGCAAAGTGGCAGAGCACAACTCCAACGCTATGTATCTGAAAACAATAGCCAAAATTGAAATAAAAATTAAGCACAAAAGCCTGCCTTCTAGAATAATACTCGTGTGTATAAGATAATGATATGTTTCAATTAAATTGTGTTTTCGAATATATGAGGCGTCACAGGATGACGCGTCATTTGAATTTTATCGATTATTATCTTAAATAAAATTGCATATCAAAGCATCACTTGTCAAGCTCCCCTGTTAATTTTCAAATATTTCTGTCTACTATAACATAGAAACTTGCAAATGCATACCTAAATTGTTTGTCTCTCTCAGTACAGTAATATCGTACAACATGCGCGTGCGCATCGGACTCCCGAAGCAGCGCCACCTCGCGGTCGGCGAAAGTAAAGCACTCCGGCAATAGACGCTTCACAGCCACAGCGCGTTTATCAAACGTGCCCCTGAAATAAATTAATACATTATGTGCCTAATAGGAATAATGTTAGACCGTAAACGTCCCAATTCTGGACTCGGGCCCTATTTTATCGAAAAATTCGATTATATGCCACGTTTACATTTACCCAAAGCGGCTAGCAGGGTTTCCGAATACTTTCCTTCGCTATCAACACATGATAATTAAAATTTTGAATAGACAATACTTACATAGTATAAAATAAAACCGCTTACACGCAACGGCTTTTTCAGCGTTTTTCGCCATCAGTTACATAATTTTTCACCGAGAGTTTATATATATAAAAAACCTAATTAAATTTTATGTAAGTAGAAAAAAACAATAAAAAATGATGCAATGTAGCCTGTGTTAAAGAAAGGTTGCTGGCTAAATAAAGCCCTAGTATTTTGCGTTAATTTAATAAAAACCATTTAAAACTAGTTTGTTACAGACTAAATACAATATGACTCGAACTAAAGGCGGCGTTATCCTTTAAAGTAATCTTTCAAGTGACACCCAACTCTTTTATATAAAAAAAGTAATACATATAGTCTACACACAAAAATAAAACGCGCTTCGGGAGATGTTGGCTCTGTGAATTTTGTGTAGGTCCCGCCAAATGTTAACATTTATCACACAGACCTGACAGGTAGTAGTGCGAAGGAGATGCCATGCGAAACCATATAGCGGCGGAGCGACAATGCAACGCCCCTCACAACTTTGTATGTATCACCTCGTGGACCTTATAATTATGTTCCACGTAAACACATGTACGAACTTCAGAGATGCATTTAAGTTCCGTTCGTACTATTTTTTTATTTTATTTAGAGGGCTAAGAGTAGAAGTAATAACTAGCTTACAAACTATTACATATAAGGAGAAGCTATTGATAAACCTCCACAGATAACAGCAAATTAATAAAGAAAAGTAACGGATAAACAAGGAAATAAAAACAAAAAGAAAACTACGGAGATCTAGGGTACTTAAGCAGATAATTCAGAATTAGGGTAAAATTTTACTAACTTTGCGCTTAATGATACTACACTGTTAGAAAATAGTTCGAAGCTATATCATCCATCTTACTTAACTTATTAAATTAATTTAAATTAGTTTACGTCGGTAAACTATGCACGTCAGTGGTGTGTTTAATAATTTCTTAGGGCGAATTTTTATATATTAATAGTAAACTTACCTATAAACAAATGTGCCTTCACATCCTTTTCCGAGCACCTTTTCGGTATTGAAGCAGATCTTTCCGATACGCACTTCACCGTCGCCCAGTTCGACCAGTTGACCTGTCACCTCCCCGGACGACGACGTGGACACGTTTGAACCACGCGACCCGCCTTGGGATAGTTGTTGGAATTCACGGGCCTAAAACCCATCAAAATATGTATGTGTAAGTTTGTACAGACAGTAAAAATCACCTCCAAAAACGTGTATCTATGAAGAGATTTATTAATGTAAATGAAGCAAAAGATGTATGTGACCATAGAAAATGGAAATCCATCACTTTTTATTTAACCGTGTGCTTCAATATAAAAAATAGTCTAGTTCTCTAAGCATTGGCTCGTCTAGTTCATTAAACGCAAAGATCAGAGGGCCCCACCGGCCGCTTTTGGAGAATCGCTTATGACCCGTTTCTATATCTTCCAAAACATTCATTTGCGTTAAAATTTGACATAAGCTCCATACTAGTAATGTCAAAATTCAAGCGATGGTAAGGCAAGTGAATGAATAGTAAGATATATATGAACCGGCCATTAATGAAAAAGACACATGTATACTGGTAGGTGTAAAACATAGCATAAAGTTCCACTTTATTTTGATACTTGTCATATTCGTAACATGAATCAGCAAAAGCGGCTGCCTTAGGCCCCCTGATGTTCGATTCCCGGAAACTCCGTTGTTTACATATTGGCCACTATCACTTGCTTTCCCCTTGATAGAAAATTAAAATTGGGTGCTTGTATGGAGCTTATGTCAAATTTTAAACAGTAGTAAAGCAAACGAAATGTTAGTAAAATATAGGAACCTGATATTAGTTTGAGACCGGCACCAGACAGATGTACGTAATATTTATTACCCATACCACAAGCGCATAATTTATCTAGCCTAGCAATATTATATAATATGTGTGTTTGTAACTATCGATTATTCTTTTTTGTTCAATGCCAATTGAATAATTTAGTGCACAAACCCGTTTTAGATTTAGTGCTTTAAAAATTAACAAAACACCAAAACTATTTTCATAATTAAAAAGTTGTTTTATACAAAAAATAAATACCATGTATTGAATATTTAATATAAAAATATTTATTGAAATGCATTCAAAAGGACATTTCTAATAACTGGCTGATTATCCTAAACATATAGAACTCGGAATATTTATAAGGAAAATACCTTATATAAGTTATGAATTATAAAACGTACATATAAATATGTATGTTAGTTATGATACCACATTCACACTTAGCGTTTTATAGCCATGTGGAAAATTATAATATATACGCTTTTGATATATTCTAATGGTCTGTTCACAAATGGGGTGTGAAATTATTCATCATAATAATGTAGATCAAAAGAGTCATAATAATTTATCGGTCATTGACCTGATATTATTTTGAATTTCATATTTCCAAACATGTTTCAACCTAAGATTGATGTGCAAACAAAATGAAAGAATAATCAATCCATACATGAGACTTCACTTGAAGAATGATAAAAATCAAAACAAAACCACTATAAAGAGTGACGAACTTTACTAAGAAAAAATGTATAAACAGAGCATTTAAAAACTTGACGTGCTTTTAAAATGTGTTATTCGTGTGGTAATTTAATTCGGTAAACATTAACCTAATGTTATATTTATGAATAATGTACCCCCCTGGGGCCCAGGACCACGTCAAAGAAACATGGTTTCGACCCCTGGCCGGGTAGCACTTACGTAGCCTTCTGACCTAGTAATATGGGTATTTTTACAAATACCAGGTGATGACAGTGAAGGAATAGAAATACATCGTGATGAAACCTGCATTATAACATGTGTCAAACACACCAATCCGCCTTGGGCAAGCGTGGCGTATGTATAGGTATAACCCACCCATTCACCCCTAATAAAATAAGAAGCACTTTTTTGAGACGGGGAAAATACATTTCGTACACTACCTTTACTGGAATTAGACCAAAGCAATGAGAGTTATCCACTGAAGATGCCGCAGATAACAGAGTCAATTGCCGGCTTGTGTGGATACCCTGCAAGGTAAGGGGTACCCCTAAGGGTAACCCATAGGCCACTTCTCCACTAAAACCCCCTACCTCCCATGTGCCCCGCGCTCATGGTAGGAATAGCGTGAGATTTAGAACATAGTTACGCCCACACTAATCCTGCGCATCAGTACTTTAGAATGCCCCGGGAGAGACAAACTCACTTCGTCAACAGGGGTTGGTTCCTATACGCCCCAAATGCTGGAGGACCCTCAAAAAGGAATAATACTAAAAATGACAATGGCCTAGTTTATTTTGGTGAACAATAAAGTTTTATCTATACAGAATGAATTTTTCAAGGCCAAATCCAAACTATAGGTACGTAATATCGATAAACACTCAAAGGAATCTCGGAGGCGATTTAGTCCAAAACTAAAGTCGTATTATTAGATTTTTTAAAAATCAATTACCCTTCTCAGGAATCGAATCGGCTGATTTAAAAAATATATAACTGCATATCATTATACCAAATCATGCATAGCTTGCAAAGATCAATTTCTGTGAAGTAATGTCAAACGGCAAACTTAGGGAAAAGGTTTGAGTGTTTTTCGCTATTTCGTATAGGTTAGGATTTGGCCCTGAACGCCCATCACCTGTATGCATTAAGGTATTAGGATTGCCTATCTCAGTATTCCGTAACCCAATCCAAATAGAGGCTAATAAATAATAAAGTATTAAGTAGGTTCCATGAATGGCAGTAAATAGTAAAACAAGAAATATATTTACCTGATATCTCAAGTACCAGAACATAGTGATGACCAATCCGACTAATACAATCAGTGCCACCTTAAGTACTTGATTCTCTTGCTGGTGGAACCAAACATATGCTTGCTTGTACCACAAATCAGGCCTAATGTTGAATCCTTCGAACAGATCCTCGGTTTGTACGGACACAGATATTGAATTAGATTTCAGATTCGTCTCATTCTCAACATCTTTGTTAGAATCAGCCTGAACTTGACCGTTGATTAACTTTATTGCATTTTCATTGTCATTTCTGACATTTAAGAAATTCATATTAGGCAATTGGGGCATCCATGAAGTGGTCAACTCTGGTACTTTGTAATGCCCTAGTAGCAAATACGGAGCGGATACATGAACATTTAAATCATTGAGTTGGTAGTGGACATTTTTAAACGGCTCGTATTTGCTGTCCGTGTCTTGTTTATCCACATTTTCTGGTGCAGGCCCCTCTAGCAACAACGGCTGGGCGTGACCGGTGGATATCGTAATTGTATTTTTATCGACTAATGATGAGAGGGCGTAAAGACCGTGGTTATGTTCGCCAACATATAATGTCGGGCTGAAATTGAAACTATGATTAATAAGCGAGATAACACACGAGATTGGATTACCGGTGTTTAGTATTACCGATAAGTGTATCGAAATATTAGATTCTAGACATGAAGAGAAATATTCATTAGAATTATTTTTTGAATGTGATAAAATTTATAATGTCGTTATATATTATAGGCATATTTATTTAGACTTTCAGATATTTATGACTTTTAGTTGATTGTACCAATATATAAATCATGAATTATATCTTTAACGATAAATTGAAAATACGTTTTATAATCGTATGTTTTTATAAAATAACATTATCAAAAGAAGGGATTTCCGGACAGATGATAGGTCAACAATATGGTGACAAGAAGTAAACAATGAAAAGCACAACTGAAACGAATTCAAATTATATAGGAAAGAAACGAGATATTAAGTCAATCGGTGGCATAACAAACAACATATACTTACTATAATTCAATATTCGAATTCTTTATGCCTTGCCCGTTGCTTAATGTGCTGGCATCTTCCATAATATGGTCTAAAGTATCATCTCCAATGGAATTGAATGGAACTGATATTAGTCCATCTCTATCTAATATGTAGGCAGCCACTACAGGTGTTTCGAGGTTGTGAGACCACACTAAGTCTCCGGTTTTACGATCGAACGACATTATTCGACCGCTCGACGTAGATGTGAAATGAATTGTACCTGGATTGTTGAGAAAAATTATTATTATTTAAGGCCGTAGTCTATCACAGATGGTGAAAGCGTCGACTTTGGATGCCGCTTCCAGCGTTAGAGGGTCAGGTAGCGTCTAAACGCGCGTCAGTTTTTCACATACACTCTCTATGATAGGACAAGTTTGTTAATTGATGTTAAAAAGGCGACAACGTCTTTACGCTGGATCATTCAATAATGTCTGCGGGCGGGACTTACGATATATGGACGCCACTTCAGGCATGTGAGCCTTCATAATAAGCATTCGTCGGTCGCGTACAGCATCATGCCGAACGCGACCTATGAAGTTTGTAACAGACCAGCGCCTAAGTCCCATCTTCACTAGTGAAACATTTCTCCCAGACTTTGTCGCCCGACATGAGATCGGTGTGCCGGACGACAGAGATTAGAGAGCTTTTATCATGGAGTTAAAATTCAAGAAGTAACAATCCTTCAGTAAAAAACGTAACTCTAAAAAGCTCTTAAATCTCACAGTTGTTTACAATGGCATAGGTCTTTCTCATCTCATTTTATGATGACTTATTATTTAAAACCTATTTTTTAGACCAAACCAACCAAACATTGAGTCTTGATAAGTTTATTTTCAAATGTTGACTGATTTGGTATAAAAATGTATGTAATAGATAATAAAACATCAAAGAATGAGATACGGCCTGTAGCGCCGTCTTCTATAATGTTCTCGTTGTAATCATTCTGAGGTGGACTTATTGCATACTGTGAAATAATACATTATTTCTTCAAATTACGTACAGACTTCGAATTCTTCAAATTACGAAAGTTTCATCATCTTTGTACAGGTAAATTGTATTCTATTTGTGTAACAGTTAATTAATTTGTTTTTCTTTATTAGATAATAGTGTCAAGTTGATATAGAATTTAGCTTTTCAAAGTACGTTATCTATCAAACGATCGTCATTCTTAGTATTAGTCTTGTTGGTTTTAATCGTGTTTTTTTTATTACAGTATAGGTTCGCGTTTGACCATTATCTCGCGCCATTTTGAGCGGAGATATGATCTAAGATGGAGCACGCTTACCTAGAAAGTACCTATCAAACACGGGACTTGAAGACACTCAGGTTGTAGGTTTCGGAAAAAACTGACTTCGGCAGTGCGTTCCACTCCTTTGCGGTGCGCATAATAAAGGTGGACTCAAAGCGCTTCGTTCGTATAGGTGGTATGTCCACCATATATAACGGAGCCGCATACCAGTGCGCTGATAGAAGGGAGACGGTGGGATAAGATTGAAAAGCTCCAATTCACACTCTCCAAAATGTATCCGATAGAAAAGCAGTGTTTCATACTATATAGTATACATAGCATATTCAATTTTTTTTATAGTCTAGAGCAGTAGTCGGCAACGCGGCCGTTAGATGCGTCCTTCATGAAAATATTGAGAAAAATTTCCATCACATGAAAGTATGTGAAAAAGATATTAATACCACTTTGTTTGCCCTACAATTAGATACATTTTTGGACGAATTTAATTATCATTGCCAACAATTTAAGAATCAACAACTAAACCATTCGCAGAAGGTTTTGGTTCCGGAAAAGACCAAAACTATTTATTTATTTAAAAAATTAAAGTTGAAAATAATTACAATGAAGAATGACTTGAGCCTGTAATCATACATGAGGCAACATTTTTTGGAATGTTGTTGATGAAAACAAATATCCCATTCTCTTAGTGACTAATAGTTATACTAACTAGTGACTTAGGTGTATATTTGACTATATGTATGCCTTATGCAATAAACATCTTGTTTTGTTTTTGTGTAACATTTTATTTGCGTGAACCATTCATGCACCCTTCAGGAGTTAATTATTTTAAAATGTTTCCTTAGGCTGGATGGAGATGGTTACCGACCTGATTTAGAGCTATTCATCCAGTGCATCTAATCAATATTGTTACAACTTAAGTTCCGAAGAAAACAAAATCCACCTGCATATCTATAAAAACACATTGTATTACCCATCGGCATTTGAACTAATTGTAATCTTTTATGATTGTCTTCTTTTGTTCACTAATTTATTGGTTATTGTGGAGAACAGCCTATTGTACTCGTTTATGGCCGCTTGTAGGCACAATTAGCCAGGAGTGCGGATTACGATTCTAGGAAAGTCGGTCCACGATGCCGGGCGGACATATTGCATTTGTGTAGTATAAAGCAATGGCCGATAGAGGGAGGAGGAAGTCGAGCGATAATCAAGAGCGAAGCAAGACATGTGTACTACAATCGGGAATCTAATAAGTGACGGACTTTGCGCGTTTTATTGAATTACGACCTTCTGCATTACGTTTGGACTTGTTGTGTTCGGTTATATTTGTACCTGTGTTATACGTGTTTGTATAGTTCTAATAAATTCTATAGTAATTCTAACGACATTTTAATTAGAGTCTCGCGACTCGTAAAAATATTTTAACACGAAAAATTGTTGCTAGTTTGCATATCATGGTAGTGTAATATAATATTTAGGTACTTCCTTCCTTAATGCAATATACTCTTATAGCATATGCAAAAGCAGTAAGCGACAGCAAACATATTAATAATCACTGACACCAGAAAATGTGTTAATTGATTAGCATAACAACATAACGCGATAACGATGGGGCATTGAAATTTACCATGTATATAATAAACCTAGTTATCACGTTTGTGTTGTTATTACAGAAGTTGTTTGCCATTCTTTACTTTACACTAATCATGGATTTATACAGAAACATCGTAGTACAAGTAGTTTTTTAAGCTCGACCACCTTGAATTTAACCCATTGTTCAAAAATGAGAGGGATATATAATCAAAACTACATTTTAACAAAAGATAAAAATGATCGCGTGATGACGGCCGCTCAAAAGTAGCCGAAAGGTCGACATGAAATACAAAAATCAAATAAATGATGCGCCTTAAAACATAGTTTTAATTATGTGTATACTAGTGAAAACTTAAGAAAATACAATGAGATGAACGTGCTTTTAATGATTTTGGATTTGGATTTGAAAAAAAACACTAAACAAGATTACTACAATTTTTCATAATCTGACTGACGATATTTCACAAGCTATGTACAAATAACTATACATTGGGGTTTTTTTTAACAAACTTCATTCATCTTCAGTTACACGTATGGTGGCCACCCTTACATTTTTGTTTGCGTTTCACAACACCATTATCTAGCTGCATATAGAACATACTTTCTTACACAAAATTGTTGTGACATACATAATCGAATGAATAATCCATGGCGAATTCATAAGAGTTCTCTTTTAACTAAAATAGGTACGGTACCCTAAAAGCACTTCATGACTTACAGTTAAGAATGGTAAAATGAAACTCACCATAATCGTTTAACATCTCTTTCCCCATAGCGTGTGAGGTGTAATCGAAAAATGTTACATTCCACATGTGGTGTACGTTTTTCGAGTCGTGCATCAGTATATTGTATTCTGTGCGGGCTATGTATACGCCCCTCTTTTTGTCTGGGACGCATGTGTTATCGTTGGAGTTTTTCAATATTTTCGATTTATCAAAACCTGTAATATACAAACATTTTATATTTAGGTTCTGAACAAAATAATAAGATTGATTTTTAAAGTGTTAAAGTGATCAAACATTTGTGTAAAAAGATTGATTAGTTTTACTTGCTTTGATACTCATCGTACATTCATACCCTTATTTCTTACACTCTATTAAGCCTTTCATACCATAATTTATTAGATAACCTGTTAAATATAATAAAAACACCAACCTGAGACATGTTCCCGAAACCCAGTTAAAGGATCTAACATGAACCAAGTGTCGCTCTTCTTGCCCGTATATAAAATGCCATCGGTGGACCGGCAGGGCGCATTGGCGACCAACTCTGGGATAGTGAAGGGCAGCTTCTTAAGCATCTGCTGCTCGCCCCTCGGCCCGTACATGTAGAGAAATCCATGCCGAGGGTCCGGCAAAAACTGGGGCATCAGATTTGCTTGTTGATTCGGAACTTTGACCACTGGTTCTAAAAGTTAAAAAAAAGTAAATGCATTGAGGTTGGTTTATCTCTACGAGTAAGTGTTACGTGCCATTCCTTATCTATGCAGTAACAGAGAAAGAATACAATCTCTTGCGGTCGGGCGGCTTGGGGTGGGGTATAGTTATGGGACAATTTTTATTTATTATCTACAGATCCGAACTTTTTAAATATAGGTCAGAAAATTAAGGCGGGAGCGAAGCAGAGCCTTATGGTTATTTTTTTATAACCACCCAAAATTTACTTTATATCTCAAATAATAAATAAAATTGCCCTATATCTATAGATATGGGCCTGTCTGCTGCACTCGTGCAATAAAAATAAAAATAATAATGACGACGAGGCCCGCATGCCGAGTGCTGAAGATCCTGCACGGCATGTTTGAAATTTCTTTAAAAGAGTATCCGCCCTTAAAAGTTTTGTGTAAGTCCCCATACTCCGCATACTTTAATATTGAGTATGTTTTTCCTTACTCGTTGCACCGCTTGCGGAAATATCAGCAAGCGGCTTAATTGCCATATTATCGACTTATTACTTGAAATCTTCGTATGTTGTATATCGATCAATTTATCCTGTTATTTGGCTATACATTAAGATACGTGATCACAAAATGGGACGATGAGCGAAAAGACAACCTAATACAGTGTGAATGTAGTATTAAATGATCGGTCTGAGTTAATTAAATTTTGCATAATATCTAATATGACATTAGCCAGTTACAAAGTGCAAACGCAGAATTTCTAAATCAATTCAAAATCGAATTAATAACGTCAAAGTTCTATAAAATTAAATTCCAATGAAATAATCATAAAAACTAAGAAGTAGAATTATAAAATAATACTGTGCTGAGGTATTTGTGTACTTAAATATACAATAATGTAAACAATGTTAAATGTTATTTGGAAAAAGATCTAAATCTGAAATATTTTAAATCTTGTTGTTTTATTATACTTAGTAATTATTATAACAAACAGTTCAATATATTCAACACTGAACACTAGTGATTACCTAAAATAAAATTTGTAAAGCTGTACAAGACACATAAATTGTGTTATGTACATAATATATACTATTAGAACAGCTTACATTCATTTTTTTTATACAGCGTTACTTTGTGTCACGGGAATCGACGAAGAACGATCGGGAACGAAGTCGCGGGTAAAGTGTCTCAGAACGTGAAAAAAAGGGACTGGCCAGTTAAAATCTATTTTGGAAATATAATTATCTATAACTAAAAATAGGTACGTTCCAATTTCAAAATTTCCCTCCACATTTGCGAACTAATTTAAATTATTGTGTCTCATTGAAAAATGGATCTGCGCCGGGAACATTTTCGCACTATGATTTTTTACGATTTCAAGTGTCGTCTGCAACCAGACGAATCGTACGATAGACTTCAAATAGTATTCATGGATGAAGGCCCTGCTAATGCAACCCTGTAGATCGTTGGTACAACGAATTCAAGCGCGGTCGTTGAACTTTGGGGGATGAAGAAAGAAGTGGTCGCCTTTGACGGCTGTTACGGAAGAAAACGTGCTAGCAGTGAAAAATTTAATTCAAGACAATAGACGAGTTACGTATCAAAAGATTCAGCGTGCAGATTGGATCGGAAAGCTTTCGCTACACGTGCATCTTCGCGTCAGGAAGATAGTTTCACGAAGCAGGCCCTCACCGAAGAAGCAGGTCGTGGAGTGTCGTGATATGATAAAAAAATTTGAAGCAGGCTCGTCTCGGCGTGTTTACGACATCATTACAGGTGATGAGTCCTGGATTTATGAATACGACCCAGAAACGAAGCGTCAGTCGACGGTTTGGGTGTTTCAAAAGGAATCAACACCTACCAAAGTGAACGATCAAGAAGCGGGGGGAAGATTTTCATCGCGAGTTTTATTAATTTGACTGGCTATTTGGTCTCAATTCCTTTACGGAACCAAAGAAGCATCAACGCCAATTGGTATACTACCAAATGCTTGACAGAAGATTTCTCTGTTATTAGCAACAAGCGACCAAACACAGGGCTCCGCGGGCTGATGCTCCACCACGACAACGCGCCCGACCATACCGCGCTCAAAACGAGGGGCTTCTTGGACAGCGCGCCGGTCAAACTCCTGGGTCAGGGTCCGAACAACCCTAACCTAGCACCGTGTGACTTCTTTTTATTCCCGTAAATAAAAAAGCAGCTCAAAATGATACAATTTTCGTCGCCGGAAAAATATTTACCTATTTATTAATTTTCGCAAAACTTTCTGAGTGGCCTGGTGCTTATAAACAAATCGCGTATTGGACGGCTTATACAAGTAATCTACAGCAGCAGCATAACACGAACAATACCCGTGAACTGAGGCTTTATTGGTTGTCTTTAAAAAAATCAAACAATTGTCGACAGCTGACCTCGAAACATCATTGATGAATATGTTTAATAATAAATTTTATTAATTCGCTCTATAATTCTACGAAGTCGAATTAAATGATAAGGAAACAAATGTAAAAACCAATTCAAGAGATAACAGACATGTAATACGTTAAAAAACGTCTGGCGCACATATGGGGTTATTTTTATCGATTTGTTAAAGTCAACAACTAATAAGGTGAACGCTTACTTGAACGCCCTGCTTAAGTCATCATATTATTATACTGCGAAAATTCAACTGTAAGGCCTTTGAAATAGATTTTTAGGTATTCACCGCTATGTATTTTTTTACACGTGTTAGAGCCAAGCTGAAATCATTATCTTGATTAAAGCTCTTAGGTCAGGCTCAATCGGTGTGATACCAGTTACCACACACATATTATAATCATAATATAAGAAGAACACAATCAGATAGTTATATGCCCTCACATATTAAACTAAATTGTAACAGATGAAATATTATCTTTATATATACATTTCTAAAGTTATTTTTTGTAATTGAACTCCTCAAAAACCTCTGGAGCGATCTTGATGAAATATTTTGTGTGTATTCAAGCGGTTCCCCAGATGGTTTAGATTCACAATTGGACACTATATAATAGTAAATAGTAGATTGTTACAAGAGAGGTGAAAGTGACATATTTGGGTGGGGTATAGTTATACGGCACATTTATTTATTATGAACAGATCCGAACTTTTTTAATATAGGATAGAAGACTAAGGCGGGTGCGAAGCGAAGCAGAGCCTTAGCCTTAGCCTTCGTGATTATTTTTTTAATAACCACCCAAAATTAATTTTATATCTCAAATCCCTATAAATATTATAAATGCGAAAGTAACTCTGTCTTGTCAGTCTGTCTGTTCAGTTTTCATGGAAAACTACAGGACCGTTTTGGCTGAAACTCAGTATATATTTTTTTCGATGCTGAGAATGAACATAGGATACTTTATTTCCCGAAAACTGGGATAGTTTCCAGGATAAAAATATACTTGTCTCTCTGTTTGTTATGCTTTAAAAGCATAAGGAAAAACTACTGGACCGATTTAGCCGAAATTCGGTATATATGTAATTTTAATACCGAGGGTGGACAAGGGATACTTTTTATCTCGGATAATGGGATAGATTTATCCCGTTTATTTATTATGTAAAGGTTATCCCAAAAAGTGGGATAGGTTTTTTGTGATTTGCCATTTTCATCATTTTGGTAATTTTAGTCATCTTAGTCCTTTTAGTCATCTTAGTCCTCTTACTCATCTTCGTCCTCTCAGTCCTCTTACTCCCGTTTAGTCCTCTTATTCCTCTCAGTCCTCTTAATCCCGTTGTCCCCTTAGTCCTCTTACTCCTCTTAGTCCTATTACTCATCTCAGACCTCTTACTCATCTTAGTCATCTTACTCCTCTCAGTCCTCTTACTCCTCTCAGTCCTCTCAGTCCCCTTACTCCTCTTAGTCCTCTTTGTCCTTTTTGTCATTTTTGTCATTTATGTAGTTAACTAGGACGGTTTGAAATAGAGGATGAAAGTTTGGATGAAACTACTAATCAGTTTTCAAGTTTATAGATATAAAAATTCATCGTCTATAAAAAATGCGATAGTAACTCGCTATGTCTTACTGTTAAGCTTTCACGGAAAACTACTAGGAATATTGGATCGGTTTTGCTATAATTTTGTTTAATTGTAGTTTTAATACCGAAAATGGACATAAATATTTTCATGCCGGAAGATGGGATAGTTTGCGATATAAAATGAAATTATTCTTCCGGGTGCAAATAGCATTAACATAAAAATTTAGTACAATGTAAACTGTATTAACACCTGCTCTTGAAACAAGAAGCGCGCATAATAAATAAATGTGCCGTATAACTATACCGCACCCGAAATATTTAGACACGAAATGTTTTGGCGCACGAGAGTAGCGAGGGCGCTAATAGTTCCGAGTGCCTAAATAGGCCTTTCAACCGAGGTTAACACTCTGCTTTTCATTTCTAATATGAGGAAACTAGATAAAAACTGATTAGTCACACAAACAAATAAGAAGTATTTGTTTGTGTAACTAATCAGTTTTTATGAAATGAAATCAAGCCTTAAATCCAGATCTAAATCTGTTGAACTTATTTAATACGTCAAATATGAAACGTCAAGTATTTTTTTGTGTGCAATTCTACTAGTCACTATTTTTTGTTACTGATGATAATAAATATTTAGCTCAAATTTATATAAATTAAATAATAGTAATAGTAAAAAGTAATTTATAAAAAATAAAATGATCTTACAAATTGTTGATATTTTATTATTACAATTTATGCCGCAACTAAACAGTGGTTGTAAAAAAGTTGGGACATAAGTCGCATGTATTATCTATGGTTGGCAGTTTTTAAATTTTTTTGACAGCATGGAAAATAGTTCCCCAGGGACGAAAAGTACTGTTTTCATCCTTGTGATCAGGCAACTCAAAGCGTACTTTCAAAATATGAGAAATGAAAAATAAATAAAGTAAAAAAATTACAATCTATTTGGATTTTGAACAATAGAAAGCGCAGCAGGCGTATGTGGCTCAAAGATTTGAATTTGGAATCTAAACACTACAGAAAGTAGCAGTAGGAATACAATTCGCCACTTCGCCAGTATGGCAGGCATCGCGGTATCAAAATTTTTTAAGATCTTTATTTATAAAATTAGTTTGTTCGTATGTAAGTCACTGAATCTCCTAAAGCCCTATATCAATTTTGAGATTTTTTTAATGTGTTTAAGTCGGTCCCGGGATGATTTAAATTCGCAATTGAACCAGGTGCTGCAATCAGGTTCTAGGATTTAGATGAAATTATTTTTGTGTGTGTGAGTGGAACCTGGTATAGTTTAGATTCATAATTGGGGCCGGTAGGTGGCACTGAAATTGGGTTCTAGATTTTTACTTTTTTAAAGCAGGACGACATATGCCGGGACCTAGTTTTCTTGAGTTGATTTGAATAGAATTTTGTAACACAAGAAACAGTAGGAGCATTTCAGATTTGTCTTAACATTGTTTTTATAAACATACCAAAAATTATCAAATACTCTTATATCCACCATACTATTATATAGATGAAGATATGACTTCATTTGGATGTCTGTTTAATCCTTCTTCTTCTATACTCAAGAATTTCATTTATTGTTTATTTTTTTATTAAGAGCCGATTTTTCAGTCACCAAATACAAGTTATTCATAAAATAAAGTATATCATGGTAAAAGTAAAAATGTCAGATGCATATGTAAAACAATTGAATGGTTTCACTTTTGAATTCACTGAGGCTATAATTTATTCGGCTAATAACTTTTACCTGACGATTGAAAAATTAATAATCGGTCCTAAAATAATAAACATATACATATATACTAAAGAAGTGCATCAGTTAGGGGTCACTTCACTTCAAAGAAATCTGTAAGAAACTTTGATGCCACTGGTGATCAGAAGGCTGGGTTAAATTTTGCACCACGAATCAGCATTGTCATACAGCATGGCAATGTAGTCATGCCTTCTAAACACACTTCCCTCTGGCGGTGATTTGTTACATAGTTTATATTAACTTATTTACAACTTTGTTTATTTTTAATATTCCATTGTATTTTTTTAATTATATTAGTGAATGGTCATATAATATACACTAAAAATATGAAAAAAAATAGTACACAACCTAGAAATCACATCATATCCAACTATATTATCCACAATGAATAACATAAATACAAATAAACTAGGATATACTTCATCCACGCTCGACTTGAAATTCCCGCGGGATTCCCAGGATACAAAGTACCCCAGCATAATCCTTATTAATAATATAAATGCAAAAGTAACTCTGTTCCGTTTTCACGGAAAAACTACAGGACTGAATTGGTTGAAACCCAGTATATATATATATATATTTTCGTTGCCGAGGATGAACATAGGATACTTTCTCCCCGAAAAATGGGATAGTTTCCGGAATAAAAATATATTTGTCTCTTTGTTTGTTATGCTTTTACGGAAAAACTATTGGACCAATTTGGCTGAAATTCGCTATATAATGTAATTTTAATACCGATTAATATTAATTAATTAATACAAGGCATACTTTTCATCACGGATAATAGAATAGATTTTGTGATTTGTCATTTTTATTATTTTGGTTGATTTGGTCATTTTGATCGATTTGGCCATTTTGGTTGTAGTGGTCATTTTGGTAATTTTGGTGGATTTGGTGTAATTTTGTACATATGTAGTTTTAATACCGGAAATGGGTATAGATACTTTTCATCCTGGGAGATGGGATAGTTTGCGACATAAAATTAAGTGAATCTTCCGGGGGCAAATAGCACTAACATAAAAATTTTATACAATGTAACCAATATTAACACCTGCTTTTTAAACAAGAGGTACACAATAGGAGTTTGACCCACGGCGCTGCCGCGGGGTAAACTCTGGTAAGTATATAAAAAAGAATGTAAGTTATCGTTTTAGTGAAAACTGTGTCGGAATTTGATAATTTTTATGCACCCGAACAACTTCAAACCGTTCCCGGGAATATTTCCGCGGTTTACCGAAATAAAAAATATCACAAATTTTATGATATAAAATTTGCTATCAATCAGTGAAAAAATTACATTGAAATTGGGTTTTTTTTCTATCTGGCCATTTTAAATAATTCCTAGAAAAATCCCGCAGGATTCCTAGGATAAAAAGTAGCGTAGATTTTAAGTCTAGGCATTTGCTGTCGATCAGCGAAAACCGCATCGAAATCGGCCCAGTAGTTTTTACTAGAATCCCGAACTAACACAAACCAACAAAGTGCATGTTTAGAATTTTATAATATTACAGATCTACTAGAGTTGAACCCGCGGCTACGCCGCGATTTAAGCTCTGTTGCGTGCTTCTTGTTTAAAGAGCAGGCGTTAATACAGGTTACATTGTACTAATTTTTTATTTTAGTGCTATTTGCACTCGGAAGATTAATTTCATTTTATATCGCAAACTATCCCATCTCCTGGCACAAAAAGTATTTATGTCCATTTTCGGTATTAAAATATTTACAACTAGAGAATACAATCCCGGGATCCCGAATCCCGGCACCCCGGGATCCCGACCGTTTTTTGACCCCGAAATTGCCGGGACTGTACTTGGCTAATCTCGGGATTTTCGGGTTTACCACAAACAGATCTAGTTTGCACTCCGTTGTCCGTTGCGAGTTGACAATGACCTTGCCTAGATTATATTAATAGCATTTATTACATATCGACAAAAAAACAAACCTTTGATACGCGTACGATACGTACTACATAGGTACAGCTCTAATAACATCTTTGTCGTAGAACTTAAAAGGGGTTTCCCCGCTCGGGATACTTCAATACAATACTCTTAATAAAATTCCCCAGCGGGCCAATAGGGGAATCACCCGGTCACCTCATATCACAAAATTTCTCCAACCAGTGTAGAATCTGAACGAGCGTTTTCAGCTGCTGCTTATGTTGGCAATAAACTACGAAGCAGGCTTGGAAGTCAAACCTTGGATGCATTGATATTTCTACGACTGTATTTTCGAAATTCTAAATAAGTCCTTTTGTCTCGTTATTTCTTACTTACAAAGTATAGTGTCTTTGTTTTGTTTTTTTATTTTCTTACCATATTGTGATTTGTGTCGTGAACTCGTGGTATTAACATTATAAAACATTTTTCTAGAAATTACTGGTTTTTTTACATTTGAGCCGAATTAGAAACCACATAGTCTAATCCCGGGATTACGCATCAAGAATCCCGTAATCCCGGGATCGAAAACATGCTCGGGATTGTATTCTCTATTTACAAGATATTATAAATATTTAAACAAAATTACAGCAAAACTGATCCAGTATTCCTAGAAGTTTTCTATGAAAGCTTAACGGAAAGACATTTAGAGTTACTATCGTATTTTTTATAGTCAATGAATTTTTATATCTATAAACTTGAGAAATGATTGGTCTCATCCAACCTTTCATCTTTTATTTCAAACCATCCTAGTTTTATTTATCTATCCCCCGTCTATGAAAACTACATAAATGACAAAAATGACAATAATGATAAAAAGAACAAAGATGATCAAAATGATGAAAATGGAAAATCACAAAAAACTTATCCCACTTCTTGAGATAACCTTTACATAAATTTATCCCAAAATCTATCCCATTATCCGGGATAAAAAGTATCCCTTGTCCAACCTCGGTATTAAAATTACATATATACCAAATCTCAACTAAATCAGTCCAGTAGTTTCCATAAAAGCATAACAAACAGAGACAAATATATTTTTATCCCGGAAACTATCCCATTTGCCAGGATAAAAAGTATGCTATGTGCATTCTCGGCATTGAAAATATATATACTGAGTTTCAGCCAAATCTATCCAGTAGTTTTTCTGTGAACGCGGAACAGACAGACAGACAGTTACTTTTGCATTTATAATATTAATAGGAATTATCTTTTTTTTATTGCAGGAGTTCAGCAGACAGACAGATGGCCCACTTGACAGAAAGCGGTTACCATCGCCTATGGACATTTGCAACACCAAAGGTACTACAAATGCGCTGCTGGTCTTTAAAGGGAGTCTGGAACCTAGCCACTAATGCCGGAACACAACTCAAGGTTGTTATGGCGACATACTTTAGACCAGGGGTGACAGCCATCCGGACAGGCAAATGCCCTACCACCTGGCAAAAAATATAGGTAGAAGTCATATTATTTTTAAGCCAATAATATAAAATAGGTAGAAGATCAGTAATCTATGATAATAAAATGAAAGTGGATGGCAGTAAAAGAAATACAAAAGATTATAACAAAGATTCGAAACAGATATTGTTAAGAAAAGACACAATTCCAATGCTTGCTCATTAACATCATCAATTATGGATACCTTAAAATTTCCACAAAGAATGAAGCAGTTTTCATGAAAATAGGTGTTTATGTACTACTGATAATAAAGAGTACACTTTTATTTATTGTCACACAACATTATATGTGAAAATTAATAAATAGTTACTATTTTTAAATAGTATGTATTTAATTATAAATTAGGTTTTTGTAATAGAATAAATTAAAAATTTATGTCAAACTAACCAGTAAGTAAGGCAAATGAATAGATAAAATTGTATAGTATATAGGAACAAGTCAGACATTATTAAAATATGTGGCCTTAAAGGATCATTAGGTGAGCAAATTATTTTAATTACTTTAGGGCCACCTGTAAAATATCAAAATAACTTTGGTGGTGTTACATGCATATTATATTGGCAAAATCAATGCCAAAGGCGTTGGAGCCAACACCAGCAAGAATAGAATAGTGCATATTATATATAAAGAGGAATAACAATGATCTACTATCCCCTTTAATCATAATTCCCGCACTGCTGAAGATCCTGACTTTGATGGCAGTGAATAATTATTTATAAGTTTGTTAAAAAACAGTTAAATAAACTGTTTTTATAATAACACTTTTTTTATCTGTTTTCTAATAAGACTATATATAAACATCATATAACTATTATGAATAAGGTTACAGTATAGCTAACTGAAATCCGTATTAATTATATTCTTTAAGGAATTATAATAGTTAATATTTTCTTAAGTTTTGGTGACTCATATACATATTAAAACAATGTTTTAACGGTTTTAAGTGTGGAAATTTATTTGATTTTTGTTATTCTGATGTTTCAGCCACTTTTCAGTGGCCGTGATCACCGAAAAACAAGATGTCAAGTGTCAACGAGTATTGTTAACATTTTATTTAGCCTCCCGCCAACTTGTTCACTTTAATTATTTAGTTTTAATTTTGTTTATGGTTATTATTTACTCTATGGGAGCCTAATCTAATTTACCACCTCTTCGCAACATGTTATGGCTTGAAGAGAAGAAGCAGCGCAAGAAACGCTACAGCAAAGTAGCTGGAACATTGGAATAACAAAAATCAAATAAATTACCATGCTTAAAACCGTTAAAACATTGTTTTATAAATTATAATAATTTTCATGAAATTAAAAATTTGTTACATTTTTTACTTGATAAAGCAGTACTTAACTACTGATAACCTAGTAAAGCAGTTCAGATCAACAAAGGACACTTTCAAATAAGACTATTAATAAAACTTTAAACCAGAATTAAAAAGAACAAAGTAATTATTTGTAGGCACTCAAAACATCTATATCCTCTTATCTGATTATGGAAATGTTATATTATGTAGGTACTTAAATTAGCTACAAATATAGACTATCTTTATATTGATATATTTAAATTTTCTGTTATGATTTAGGTATAATAACAATGTTTGTAAATAATGAACATATTCAAGATTTTCTTATAGTAACTATCACATTAGACTAATTTGAAGCATTTTGTTATAATATATTACTACAAATTATAGCAAATGAGCTGTTTTGTATTAGTTTCATGTAATAGTTATGCAATATATTAGCTGTCAATAATAGCATTTACTATATAGATTATTACAACTACAGGTTACTGCTAAAACAGGAAAAAGAAAAAAAACAATATTTATTATCTAAGTTATACAATAGTTAAAGTTAAGCCTGTGTATGTTTATATATTAGTAAATGAAAAAACATGAATGATTATAATATACAATGAAAGTGTTCAAGCACAGAAACAAGAAGAACTAACCATCTTTCAGCTTCCATATAATGTTGCCTGCGAGAGGCTCCACGGCAGTCATGCCACCACCTAACGTGGCAAATAACAGAGGGCGGTCATCAACAGCTCGTGATAATTCTGTACTTTCCTGTGACAATGTTGTAAACAACCAGTTACTGCCATTTCACCTTGTATTTACATATTTTATTCAACAATTATGAATCAATGCACCACAATCGGCACGATCTCACCTTCTCTTTGTCGACGTCGTACTCGAGTCCGGAGGATCCAATAATAAATAATAATACGAATAAAATCCTCATGTTAACAGCTTAATGTATATTCACTTAACAAACGAATGCCCTAATTTTCATTATTTTTCGTATATTTTAATTAAAATCTCATAATTACAAAATCAAAACACGACAAAAGAATACTCGCGAATGTTTTTCAGTTTCCTTGACTGGAATGAAGTTGACTGTCAACTTCATAAAAAAAATTATGCTGTCAAGTAGTAGTAGTAGTAGTAGAATTCGCCACAAAGGCAGGCAAAGGAATCTTAGTCCATACAGCCAATTCTGATGTAATAATATGTCTTCGTATAGTAGCGCAGTTGTATTGCAGGCTACAACCGACGCCATTCAATGGAGTTCTTGTGAAAACTCGAAAGACCACATCTGACTATACAGTTCACATTTCTCACAAAAATACACAATTACTACTCAAAAACTATCAATATCCTACAACTATTGTTCATTTTAGAGAACTTTTACACATTTCTAGAAAATAAAACTGCACAGCACGACGTCCCCTTTCAGTTCCCGCCAAAAACTCCCATTATGCTGTCAACTGTTGACAGAATAATATTTTTATGAATTCCTTTGGGCGCGTTCTCCATTAGCTCACAACACCCAAAATGCTCCATCTGCTATTCCACATAGCGACCACGGTCGTTATAGCCGTGGCGAAAACGTCACTAACGACGTCATTATTTTCAATCACACTGCGCTCACAACGACCTATGTCAAGAGGTGGGTTGAAATGGGCGTTGATCACAGAGCATTAATTCTCTCTATCGACTGACATTAAAAAAGGCACGATTTTAAAATCAGCCAATGACATTTGTGTATTTTGTCGTTAATGACATCAACGCTCCATAATCCGTTCCACTAGAGTTCATGATTGCAACACCCGCGAGCAGGTGGAACGGGCAAAATTGCGGTCGTGATTGTGAACGTTTTGAGTCTTATGTGGAACGTAGCCTACATATTCACAAAAAAGCAATTTTGCCACCATGCTAACAGTGAAATCAATAAACTGAGTTTCGATTGTTTTGACAATAAGAAATAAAGGTGGAAAGATATTATCAACACGGCGTTGCGCTACTTGATGACACGGCACGTGACGCTCGCCGTCCAACGCCCGATGTTTCGTCACCATGGCAATTTTTGAAGTTAGCAGCTTGGACATCACTTTATGATGTTAATCAATTTTTATGGGATCGCATCTCTTATGACGATGTGAATGCGTTGCGTCGCATTGGGGGTTTATAAGTTTCTAGTCATAGAAAATAATATATTTGACTTCACACGACCGGTACCACAATAATATGTTTCTACCTTAAGAGTAAATAATTTAATAATTTTTAACTTTATTAATATTGACAAAGATTTTTTTTTACAAATAGGAACTGCCAATTACAATGTCACTAATGCCATGTCTTGACAGTAAATGTCATTTTTGATTGAATATTTTCGTTGACTTCGTTGTGTTGAAAAAATAAAACGAGTGCTACATGTTTGAGAAACATCAAAGAAGGAGATTATTTTTATTGTTCCGGCCACTAGTAAACGCGCTGAATGTAATAATAAAATCTTTACTGTGACATTATTCTGCTTCGAGGAAGATAATGGAGATTTCTGGCTCGGGTACGATCTGCACTATTTTATATCCTAAATGTTGTTCTTAAAAGTTCTTAAACATATGTTTTCAGTGCGACATTTAAAAATTAGTCTCTTAGAAATAGCTATAACAAATCCTTTAGAAATGCACAGTAATTTTTCTTTGGGGCTTGGCCAATAGTTTCTTTGACAACAACGATTATAACAAACAATCGCTTACAGTTTATTGCGAATACGTATTGCTCTACGAACAGTTTTGTTTTTCTTATATGTTTTGCGTCTTACAGTTAGTAGTATACAAATGAGGAAGTATAAAAACATGTAAAGATGTAAGTAAAAAAATTGTGTGCTTTTTGCATAGAGCTAAAAGCAGCTGGCTTTTTCAGGTAAATCCCCTAATACTTCATTGTCATTCCGATATAATGCTAACAATGAGGAGCTGGAGGAACTGTATCATGTGTGTGAAGATGACCCCCCTACTCCTCAATGTGACCCACCTAGTGCACAAAGCGAGAATACAAGTCCCAAGAAAGGGGATAAGACACCTTCTATAATAGACAAGTATTTCAAATCTATTCGTAATGAAAAGATAGTTGAAAAGACAGAAGATGTGAAGCCAATAGAGTCTAAAGTGACTGAAGAGGCTCGGAGCCCCACACCTAAGGAAGTGACAGCATCTCCGATGAAAGAGTATTTGAACCGCTTAGGTAAAAGGAGCACTTCGGAAGTAACTCCTGAGTCCAAAGAGGGCAGTAATGAAACTTGGAAAATATTTCATGATTTCAAATTTAAAATTGCACAAGCGGTTGAGGATATGAAAACAAGGTCCACAGAAGGTGAGTCCTAGTATTATTAGAAAATAGTTGCATCTGAATATTACTGCAGAAATATATTGGTATTTATATATTGTTGCATAATAATTTAAATAATGACATCATTTTAGATTAATACTAGGTATATAAATAATAATTTGTTCCCTGTCCCTTTAACCTATTTTTTACTAACTTTATTAATTTGATTGAGGGGGCAAAATAATTTTAACTGTCTACATTCTAATTTTACATCAAATTAAGTTTTACTAAACCTTTGCAAGACATTGTTATTTTTCAAATTTATCTAGGGAGTTGAAATATTCAGTATATTTTTAAAATAAAATGCAGACTTTTAAAAAATATAATCCTATAATTAGTTGAATACATTGCATTGTTATGCCTTTCACTGAAACTTGCTGAATTTAATTTAACTTTACAAAAATTTCATGAGTATATTTTAGAAACAAAAATCTCTGACCAATACCTAGATATTTTACAATGTTCTTGCTGAAACTTTTAAACTAATACTACAAATATGTGTATTGATGCATTCTTAACACCTTATTCTATTTTTACTATTACTTTCACTTTTGTATATTGATATACTTACTTTATCCTGTTTTATTTTCTCTTTACTTAATTATTTTTATCATACTATATCATATTACAATAGGAAACTTTAATATTTACCTCAACTAAAATTAAGTTTTTATAAAACTAGAAACAAAAGAAAAATCAGTGCCAAGAGAAAATTCAACATCAGATTCAGAAGAGAATTCTGCTATCAAAGATGCAGATCAGCAGAGTGTTTGTGATACAGATAATCAGGTAATATTTAATGCATATCATTATTTATATTTAAGAACAAAAAACTATATAGTTTTATAAATATTTTGTTTTATAAAATTATACAGTTTTTTGTTCACCTGTAAAGTTAGGAAAATGGATATTTGCAGAGTTGATAAATGATGGTTAATTACATTAACCAACTTTGTTACAATTTATATACAATTTTAGGTTTTATATATAGAAGGTTTAAAACAGAATCATAATGCAATTGCATTATTGTAAATATTTAAACTTATATTCAAAATATTTACATTTTGAGTATTGAAAAATAATTAACTAAATGTAATGTAATAAATATGTAATAACAGCCCATAAATTACCCACTGCTGGGCTCAGGTCTCCCATTATAAGGGAACAGACAGTATACCTGCCATGCTTGTTCAATGTGGCTTGGCAGGTTTGACACCTTGGTTATCTCTATGTGCAGGTTGCATCACTATGTTTTCGTTCACCGTTGTTAGCACGTGATAATTGTAACAATATGCACATTAGTTCAGAAAACTGCCTAAGCAGTGCATGCATTCAGGCCAGGATTGAACCCACACCCTTTGAGTTAGAGATGCATGCGCTAGCCATTACACCACCACAACCTGTTTTTAATATTTAATAACTATATAATAACATAATTAACTAAGCAAACTTTTATTTTGTTGCGAGTAACATGCCATGAGCACTACTGGGATTGATTGCAATAATAGAATAGAATATACTTTATTATTTAAAGTCAATATAAAATGTAAGAAAGTTTAGTGCAGAGAACAATAGGTGGTTTTATTTGCTAACAGCATCTTTTTCCAGGCAACTTTATGATAAAAAGAAATTAAATCAAAGAATGAATTGCATGAAACATGTGTTCTGTTTTCTATTATGAACAATTTAAAGTAGCACAGGTAGTTGTCTGAACAAGAATGTTATACTCCCAGGAGTCAATCTTATTCACAATACCGGTTTTACTACTTAATTGTGCCCTGCATTATTGTAAATAAAATTGACATTATCTATGTAAACTATGCAGTCATTCAACTACTAGACATGAAACAATTTTATCTACATATACATATATACTGTATGAACTTCAGGTTCGGTTTTAAATTAGAAGTTTTAGTTAATTTTTGTATTATTTATTTTATTGTTTTACAAGCCTTAAGAAACCCACCATCATTATCCAACTTTTTTCTTTAATCTCCTAAATTAATACAGCTCATATTATAAACACAGTGCATTTTTATGTTAAGTGATTGTATTGACTTAGCATATTGTACATAGGTACAAGGTGTCAAAATGTAATATTAAAAATCTTAAATATCCTTTAAAGTGTACCTCTAGCCTAAATACGCCTAAATTTTTTTTTGCTTAATGATGTTTAATCATCATTATCATTCACAGAGTAATTAATAACTTATATCAATATTTATATTTGACTATAGGTATCATCCCTGGACAGTAGTATACAGAATTTGTCAGAAATGACACAGCCATTGACTGCTAAAGCTACTGAACGTGAATTAAGTCCTCCAGTGGATAACAAAAGCCAATCAGATTCAAGTGATGACACACACAAAAATTTAGGTAAGGGATAAAGTCATTGTTTATTTGTCCTAAAAATTAATTACTGTACTATATACAAAATTAGTTCACACTAATTGTTATCATCATTATGAACTTATTAAGGTTGAATAAGTTGTTAACTTAAATTGTAACTAATTGCACATTTATTTGGTGTCAAGTGTATGTAGACTTTATTAAGGATTTTTGTGAACATGTTGCTTTTTCTTTTCTTCTTTTTTGTGCTATGTTAAAATATATAGTGTGGAGAAAATATTAAAGTGAGAAGATGATTAGTTATTCCAAATGTAAATTAAATAAATCACCATTATTAGTCTTTATATTTGTTAAATTGTACAAAGGTACTTCTTTAAATTTAATCATTTTAACCTATATTAATAGTACATCATAATAGCAGTTATTATCAAGCCTTTTTTGGTGACATTTTGGCTTTCATATAGTCTAAAAAATTTTGATATCCTTGCTATATAGGCGTTAACAGTTTATAAAACATAATTTGTTACCAGTGCAAAATGAGTCTGAAGATGTGACACGAGAATTCTTAACAGATAGCAATATGATGGAAGTCGAATCTGGAATAGAAGCATTAGAAGACAGTATAGATGGTTTTGGTGATATCCCTAGTAACATAGACAGGAATTTGCCAAGTGACAGCCCTATAGAAAACATACCCAGCCACCTTCCACCCACACCAACAAACTTCGGCCTACACCCAAGCAAAAGTAATCTCCAAAAGAAAAAGAAATTGAACCAAAAACATACTTCCTAAACTTCACAATGTATTTCTTAACATTCATGTTACTTGTCAACTATATTTTATTTCCATATTCCAATATTTGGAATGGATTTCTGTTAGGGATATGGTTCTTTTGTTTTGCGAGCAACTTCAAGCATTGGTTGTTAGACAATTTTTTAAGTGAAGGTGACCCACAGAAAGGAAGCTATTTTCAGTTAAAGCGAAGTAGTGCCATACCAGCAGCATACACTATACCATCAGTTAAAGAACATAGGCCTATGAAGAAGTATGAGGTAAGTGAACACTTTGTTACACTATAATTTTATTTCCCGATGATATTTATACAAGGTAGGACAAGAGCGATCGAAAAATTATACATAAAAATGGTTGTAGTAGGGCATTTTAAAAATAGATTTATTACGGAAATGTCTGCTTTAATTAGTTTATTTATTTATGAAAATCGGTATGTTAGTCACACTATTATCAAGTGGTATTTATGATAAACACATAAGCACACTGATTCCGTAAATATTATTAATTAATATCTTAAGTAAAACAGTAATATTTTATTTCATCCTTACGTAGAAATAAGTATACGCGAAAACTTTTGTCGCACTCTGTCTGGCTAAGTATCTCTTCCTTCCTGTATCGTCGCTTAGGTAATAATACCGCACAAGTCAAAAATTGGACATATTATGTTTTATATGTTATTAGATAATCACTTTCGACGTGCATCCAATGATGGTACAAACACGATATTCTACTTTTATTTTTATTATTATGGTTACGGAATACGGATGTAAGAAAATACAAATGTAAAGGTATTTGTTTAAAAATAGAATTTTACAGATTACTTATTGAAACTCATGAGTCTACCACTGCTTCCATAGAAGGAGAAGAAGTAGCGCATCAATCTTCCCAGGTATATTATTGTTATTCTGTATCTCATAATAACAATAATATACATATATAAAACGTTGATTCTTTGACATTATGAAGAGTAATAATTATTATAGAGTTGTTATAATTTCCAATAATGGATTCTATTGGCTCTGACAGTTATTCCTTCCTATGGAGTGACGTGGTTATAGGCGATATTTATTCGTCATGTGAAGCTGAACTCTGATTTTTCATGTAAAGACTATCGCAACGTCCGTGATAGGGACTAAATACTATAGATGAAAATGCTTTTTGTTCGTTCCTTATTAGTTCCCTCTTCACAGTAATAAATGTGAACAAATTTTCATAAATAATAAAACTACGTTTTAGCGGTTTTAAGCGCGGTAATTTATTTGACTTTTGTTATGCCGACGTTTCGGTCACTTTTCAGTTGCCGTGATCACGGAAGACAAAGATGTCAAGTGTCAATGAGTATTGTTAAAGTTTTATTAAATTTTCATAAAATTTAAGTTTAGAACTACATTCGAAATCAGATAGAAAATAGTGTTTTTATCCAAGAAATTTAGATAACTCCCATTGGAATCTAACGTGAAGTATGAGTATATGCGAAGCAAAGCACTTGTAACATACAACTCTAGAAGATTTTGATACATATATTTCTTATTTGTAGGGATGGATAAATCACTACAGATTTCCAGATTACGATCCATCTACTTATCATATAAACAAAACCACAACAGCGTTTATGAAACTGGAAGGTAAGCTACAGCTATCAATAAAAGTTTAATCAACATGTAAAAATATAATTTGTATGTCTGCTATATATGCAAGACATTCAACTGGTAGAAGCTCTCGTGTTCCTAATATACAACATCTATAATGTTTCATGATTTCATATGGTTCTATTAAATCCATTACACATTACCACTAAAGAAATTTATTGGGAATTTTTTAAATTTATTTTATAGTAGGTATATCATATGTCAAGGCTAAATCTAAAAATGGTTTTATATATAATACATTAGTTATATAATTACTAGAATAAATTATCTTCTTGCAAAACATAATTTAAAATAATATTCATATAGTCAAGGAATATAAATTTACTAAAAAAATTGCTGCTAATAAAAATCAGTGATACACTTATATAATTGCTAGAATAAATTATCTTCGTCTATAAAATACGTGTCAAAAATAGTAACGTTCAAATCTATTAATTGCTTATGTCTTTCTTTAAGTTCCTAGCGACTAAACAGAAGATTTGGCTCGATAGATATTTTATCGTTGCGACTGTTAGAATAATACACAGATTCAATTAGGGGCTACTAAAATATATTGTACTAATTGACCCGTGCCCACTTCGCTGAGTGTCATTGAAAAATTAATAATATAATAAAATATTAATCACAATCAAATATAGCCTATCTCACTTTGGGCTTCCAGTTGCTCCCATCCATAGGATTTATCACCTTCTTCTCAGAACATCCATCTCAGAAGGCAAAAAAAGAGCAACAACGCCGAGCAACAGGCGGCGGCGGTTAAGCAATCTGAAATGGCTACCACTGGCCCTAAGGGTTAAATCCCTTTAAAGTGTGGCTATAATACCCTGGGAAAATGTTATGAGTAGGACCTCAATCTTTTATATCATGAAAATGCTCACATTTTATTTCAATAAAGAATGCGATATGTCATGCTGCCCAGCTAACCCCCGGCGCTCTCTGGTACCCGGGCTAAAGAGTGTGAAATATGTTACCGAAGACTGTTTAGAAGCGAGCTCCCAGGCTTGTGTACCAGTGAAAGCTACTGGGAGAAAAAAAACTTGTACAACATGCATTCCATCCAAGCTTGTTTGTCATGAGAACAAGAAGCGCATCTATTGGGAGTATACATAGTAGCTCCAATGAATTGACAACATCTTTAATAAGTCAATCATCAACCAGTCACCATCATAGGTTGGAATAGAAGCACATTCACCCGATAAAGGAAGTCCCCCTGACTGGCAACGAATACCTATAAGAGATGTGAAAAAAGCAAAATATCAGACAGTCCACCAACAATTACTCTTTTTAATAGATATGAAACACTACAAAGACATTTAACCGACACTAACAAAATATCTACATCTAGGAAGGTCTCTATGTCACCCCCAATTGTTTTTTATGGTTGGAGGATGTCAACAAATTAACAGAACTTTTAACAAGTGCCGTTGAAGAAAAAGACTTAACATTTAAAATTGTTAATAGAAACCAATTAAAGATTACTAGTGCTACAGCAGATACCTATAAAACATTAAATGGACGAACATGGTCTTATTGGTCATACATGTAAAAGAAAAGATAAACAATGCTACACAATAGTCATTAGAAATTTGCACCCATCAACCCCAATATCCGTTATTAAAGAAAAAATTGAATTTACCGGAAATGTTGTGGCAGAAATAGTAAATTCAAAGTAAGGACCTGAAAAAACCAATCTCAACCTTCTTTGTCAGCCTAGTATCAGGAACAAACAATAAGGCTGTCAGGGAACCTAAATATATATATTATCAAGCAGTTGTTATTGAAGATCCGAGAAAGAAAAAGTCTATTGTTAAATGTCAATGATGTCAACAATATGGCCATACTAAGAACTATTTTATGAGGCCCTACAGGTGCATGAAATGCACACAATCGCAAAAAACCTCGGAATGTCTAAAAATAAACCGAAGAACTCCTGCAAAGTGCGCATTGTGCCTTGGACCGCATCCTGCAAACTATAAAGGCTGCAACGTCTACCGAAAATACTGTTTCATAGAGAAATTCCTCAGCAAACATCAAATAAACTGACTTGATGTCTACAGACGGATTGACAGCTAATGTCGCAACACTAAGCCAAGATAAAGACATGAGCAATCACAGAAACAAAAAATCGTATGCGTAAAACCAAAACAACAAGAACACAAGCAGATCATATAAACAACACACAAACGGCTTTTAGTGAACATGTAGAAACAATGCTCTTAAAACAATCTGAGAAATTTGATCTTCTTCTTCAACAAATGAGTACTATGCTAGAACTCATAATAATCTAATCAATAAGATGTCAAAATAGCGACATGGAACACCAATGGGTTAACTCCAAATAAAAACGATGTACAACTCTTAATTAATGAACATAAGCTGGATATTGTCCATATTACGGAAGCACGTTTCACTTATTCCAGTAATGTGAAATTTCAAGGTTTCCGTACATACCTTACAAGCCATCCGGATAGAACTGGTCATTCAGGGACCGTTATAATAATTCGAAAAACAATAAAGCACCATCTAATGCCAGAATTTAAGACCAACTACTTACAAGCAACTACGATTGTCTTAGAAGACAAATGTGGGCATTTAATTATATCTTATGTTTATTGTCCTCCAAAACACAAAATAGATGAATTCACTAGTTTCTTTTTGATTCTAGGACATCGATTTGTTATTGGTGGAGATTGGAATTCAAAACACACTTTTTGGGGATCTAGACTTGTAACAACAAGAGGCCGACAACTGAAGAGTAGCATAGACTCCAATCATCTAAATACAATAACAACCTCAAAACTAACCTATTGGCCAACAGACCCAAATAAAGTCTCCGATCTCCTAGATTTCTTTATAACAGGAGGCCTTTCTAGGCACTATTTTAAAAAGTGTTTGTTTACCCCTATTAAAATTGCAGATGACAATACTGAAAAAAATGTACAGGATACTCTCAAATAGGCTCTACAAATAGATTTAACACCAAAACCAACAACAGCTACGGAAGTGTGGGGGATTATAAAATCCCTTAAGGATAAGAAAGCTCCAGGTTTCGACCTCATCACAAAAGAAATACTTAAAGAACTTCCCAAAAAAGAAATCACGTTCTTAGTCACATTCTTTAATGGAATGTTACGTGTATAGTATTTCCCATGTATATGGAAAGTGTCTCAAACTGTTATAATACATAAGCTAGGCGAACCTGCTCATGAAATAAGCTCATATCGTCCAATTAGCCTACTACCCACACCATGAAAGTTGTTTGAAAAAATTTATAACACGATTCCGGATCATTAATTTACTCTACTATAAAACAAGTACATCGAGTTTGTCAAGTAATAAGAGACACATTAGAACAAAAAGAATACTGCTCATCTGCTTTCCTTGATATTCAGCAAGCTTTTGATTAGGTCTGGCACGACGGAGTTCTCTATAAGATAAAGCTAAACATCTCGGATAGCTATTATCTGCTTCTAGGGTCATACCTGTCGAATAGACTATTTCAAATAAAGGAGGGAAATGAAACTTCACACTTTTACGAGATTAAAGCCTGTGTACCCCAGGGATCTATTCTTGGTCCTGTTCTCTGCACTATCTGCACGGCAGATTTGCCAGAAGTAACAGAAGTTTTGACAGCTACGTATGCTGACGAATACAGCCATCTTAGCTAGAGGCAAAAGCCCAATGTGGCATCAACAATGCTGCAAAAAGGTTTAGACGAAATAAATCGCTGGCTAAGTAAGTGGTGAATAAAAGCTAGTGCCACGAAATCAGTCCACGTAGTAACATTTGCATTGAGACATGGAAATTGCTCACCTGTAAGCTTAGCCGGATGTACATTACAACACAGTGATAGCGTACGATACCTTAGAATAACTTGGACCGACGGCTGACGTGGAAGTCTCGTATAAAAACGAGGAGAAATGAGCTCAATATCAGATACAAAATATATACCTCTACTAGCTAATGGGGCCGAACTCAAAACTCTCACAAGACAACAAACTGCTCATCTATAAAAGCATCCTAAAGCCATGTTGGATGTATGGAATACAGCTTTGGGGAAGCGCTATTGACTCAAGCTTCAATATTTTACAGAGACTCCAAAATATAATAATAAGAAACATAATAAATGTCCCATGGTTTATTACAAATCATGAAATACGTGAACATCTGCAAATTAATACTGTAAGGGAGGAAATCCGAAGCTACAGTAGCACATACAAAAAAAGGCTAGCTAAATACCCTAATGAGCTAGCAGCGCAGCTGTTAAATACCAGCTGTGAGACACGGCTAAAAAGGAGTGTCATCTTGACACTCCATAACTGCTGAAAGCAGTTGACACAGACCTTATGAGAAATTGTTTCCGCTAACACGCTCGCACCGACATTTCATGCGCTCATCACATTTGCTTATGTAGATTTACTAGATGTACTAGTGAAAGAATTTTCAAAATCGGTTCAGTAGTTCAAGAGAATTACTTCCTACAAACAAACTCACAAACTTTACCTCTTTATAATATAAGTATAGATATAATACCTATGTATCTCTGTACATGTGCTGTTAAAGTAACGATGAATATTATCCTAATGTTCTAAAATTAAAAACAATTAAAATTTTCGGGTTTTTTCATAAAAGAATTTTTACAATTCACTTAAACTAAGAGAACATTTATAAGTTATTGAAAAACAAGTTGTAATTTGTAACGAGATAGAAAGCACAAATACTAAAATTGCAGGTAATTTTGATTTATTTTTTGTACATGCAAGTTACAAGTTCCTTCAAACCAAAAGAAACAATAATCTAGATTTCGTGGAAGTGTCATTGTGTAACTTGTTAGTTTTATTTTATTCTTAACAATAATCACCACCTGTAATTGTTATACATTTTTAATCAGATTTATACGTATTTTACTGCCAAAAGCATCTCTAATTTAATGATAAGGATTAAAATACAAAATACAGCATATCATGTTTCTAAATTTTTATGAATTTGTTACGTTAAATAAAAAACTTTTTTGTTATATTGTTGTGAAAGATTATTGACCTTTACTATCGTTTACAGGTTGCAATTTAAGGATATCATATACAAGAACGAAAATACCCAAAAGAGCGCTATGGGATGAGAAAATAGACAAAGTGATGTTCTATCAGCACAGATTGTACAATCTCACTGGAGCAAGGGTCATTTTGCTACCCAACGGTCTTGTTAAGAGACGGTAAGTGATTTATAAAAAAAAAATTAAATGAAACATTTATTTACTAATACCCCATATTACAAATTATTGGGTCTTTTGAAAATATTTTCGTTGAAAGACTTTTTTTAGTTTTACTACTAGAAATTTTGTCAGTATTTTTCATGCCCATATCATCAGAACTGAAGGGGAGTGGTAAACTTCACGATTTCGAAAGCTATTACCTCACCACACATATTGACTTCATTGAAAAAGCTAATGAGAAACATTGCTACGATGTTTGAAAACCGGTCTAGTTCTAGCCCAGATAGCTACCTATATATACTGATTTTTTTTATATTACTCGGTTACAGGCGTACTGGCCAAACTCAATTTTTAAATATTTGGCTACTTTACTACACTACAGCATATACAATAAATACAGCTTCCTGTCAAATTTCATCCATATGAACCCAGTAGTTTTTGAGAAAACACAGTTTTTATATAGACAAATAAATGTAAAGACTACTATTTTACGAGGGTTCCATTATTGCCAAAACAATTGTGAATCCTAGAAAACATTAAATTTAAATTTGATTATTACATGACCGGTATGTTGTAATGCAAAACAATGTCCAAATATGTTTTATTTTGTTTAAATACGTATTAATGTAATTTATTTAGAAAGCATAAGTTTTAAAATTGTATAGGTAATCCACGCTAATTCGTAGCTTCTGCAGACCAACTAAATAAATGTACATTTATTGTAATTAAAAGATTTAACGAAAAATATGTATTATTAGGAAATAATGATTAATTTGGTTTTTATATACATAATGTCGACGTCTGTGTTTAAATATAGTATCATAAAAGGTTCAATGCTGCCATAAATACTCTTTATAACTACAAAATATTTTTTTTTTATACTAGTTTATTAACATTTAACTGTCACAAACATACAGGGTGGTCAAAACAGTGACGTTGAAAAGAAAAATTTAGTTAGTATACTTGCCATATATGTAATTACCTCCCCATGTATGTTTTGCCATAATTTTTAGTTTTCGATTTATAAACATTATTATTATTCATTTATATTTTTATGTAACTAAGTCGTTGTGAATTGTACTTTACACGTCAAATAATCAGCACTCTAACATCAATGTAAGTTACAAAAATTATAGTTGAAAACGTTGATATAACCTCTAGATTTGGCGTCGCTCTATAATTATTACTATAAAAACAGGCCAGCTAATGCATGCTTATGTGCGTAACGGCGTTGTCTTACACTCATGCTCCGCCATTTTATTTGTCTGTGTAAAGCGTATATAGAGATGCCAGCTAAAGACAAACTCACAATATTTATGGGAAAAACTGATCATACTAAGGTTTACTTGGTGCTTTTTCAAGAAAGTAAAAAAATATAAAATGGAATTTAAATATCTATCATAAATAGTGGTAATGTAAAGTTACAATTTATTTTAAAGTGAAACTTCTTTTGGGGGACGGTGTGAATTGGATTTTATGAAACAAAAAAGTTTAATGAACAAAAGAGATAACTATAAATGTATTTATAGAGTTTCAGCTGTGAGAAAATGAGATAGAAATATAGTACATGATAGATATGTATCGATGTCATTTCAAGCGACTCAAGAGTATCTGTCTAGGAAAAAATCTGACATTTGACAGTTTTCCGAACCCTGTTTTATATAGGATTTTGTATGGAAAAAATATTTGTCTTCTAGAACGAACAAGCACGTTAGGCATACCCTAAGTTACCCTTAATAGCCCATTTTTTTCTTTAAAGGCCTTCAAACGTACTGGGGGAGAAATTTCCCAAGTTAAACATTTGTTAGAAAAATGTGTTATTTTGTCTTTCTTTATGTCGATTAATATTAGGAAATGACAACATTCAACAAAAGTGGTTATAATCTTGCAGATAAACTAGACATTTTTCGTTTTCTTATAAATCACTAAAAAATTAATAACTCGGAGAACTAAAAATTTTGGTAAAACATACATGGAGGTAATTCGGGTGGGTACTCCTTTATGTAAACCAACTAAATTTTTCTTTTGGACGCCACTGTTCTGACCACCTGTATTTCCGCATTAATAAGTAAATGTTTTAAGACCAAGGTCTCTCAACAAAGCTGCTAATACGTGGGTGGTCTAGTTTCTATAGTTAAATAGTGTCCTATATTGTTTGAAGGCAGCCTTCACTCGCACGCACGATTAGTGAACCGTGGATATATAGGTTAATGTTATTTGATATTAAAATGTAGGTGTTAGATGTCTTAATATGTTTTTAGCCCTATAGCCTTCTTAAGTTCGTTTAATTGAGAAATTCGTATAGTCGACAGTTGATAATTAATAACTAGACGTGTATTCTATATCAACTAATCTTTACAAAATATCGAAATAAAAAATACAAGTGAATTTTAAAATAAATTTCTTGTTTTAATTCCTTAGTTTGTCCTTGTAATATAAATGTTACACGCAAACCAAATGTTATTGTAATGAAACAACATGATAGTTATTCTAAAATTAAATAAAAATGTTATTTTAAAATTATAAGCAATTATAATATTATTTGAATTAATAATTGTAATGCTGTACTGAAGGGTAAACTTTCAAACTGACAGACCAAAATTCTAAAAACGATTATTTATTATTAGACATATTATAAATAACATTTATCACAAATAGACACTAAGTTTATTATATAATAAATGGGATGTTAGTTTATTCATAATTGCGTTGAATAAATAATCAGTATCTATTATATCTGCACAAGTGTACACTACCATATCATGTGTAAATACTTAAAAATTATCCTTATAATGTATCACTAAAACTAATGTCCTAGCTTTAAGTATTTATAAATCATTATTAATGACATTATTTATATAATTTTGTTTGCGAAAATATAATTTTAACACTGATGTGTTGGCTTGAGGCTTGGATTTCAATCTAGATGTAATAATTTACAAACTATATTATATAAATAAATTACTGATTGTTATCTGTTGTGTTGTCCAAATAAATAAACTTTCATAATAACCTTTAGCTTTAGATTATTATTGAAATTCTACTTTTACAAAGCTTTCCTATAACGGTATGGTAGTATAACATTCCCACAATTACTATAGACAATGGAAATAATAACGCGCCTCCAAATTCGTCGACCGTGGTGTCTTTAACGTGGAAACTAAAAACTTAAGCCAATCTTTGTTCACTAATGAATGAGTATCCGCCACAGGGGAACATACCCATACATAATACCCTCCCCTCTTGTTTTTACTTAGTAATTCATAAATAGGGTTTGAAATCATTGTTTGCGAACAGAAAGTTAAAAAAATTCGTCTCATTAGCCGTTTAAAACGATGCGCACCATATTTGAATATAGGTCGAAAAAGCGCGGAGATTTCCCTAGAAGATTTTGGCTACGCGACGAATATCAAAACACACTCCCCCTGTGACCAAGCGTGGTATTTTGAATAATTTTCAATTTTAAAATTCAAATAAGGGAAAGTGTCCTGTTCATCAATATATCAATTTAAAAGTGGGTTTGTCTGTTGTCCCTTTTTCACAGCCTTAGATTTTCCTGAACTTTGGTATATGTGTAATCTCGATAACGGATTTACATAATAAGTATTTTATCCCAGAAAATCAGTTTCCGTGGAATAAGGATCTGATACGAGAACAGACCTGTAAAGTCTTGTTTCAGTCCATAAGTAAATAGGAGACAAGCACTATATATTCTACGTCTTAATGGGATTTTTTTATTGCGTCATAAAATCACCTTTGAAGATGTTGTGCGCATATATAAGCTTAAAGGTTACGGTCAAACAGTGTATTACGCTAGGTTGACGACCGAATAATTTAACATTCTATGACCATAAAATCCACAGTGTTTTATATTAATTACTCGTTTGTGAAAACGTAATTTGTACGGCAGCTTTCTATGTACCAGTAACTTTATTATTTATTTAATTTGGAATAATATACAATGTGTGCGTTTGTTTGCCGATTCTTTTTATAAATATTTCAATTTTTATTATTTTTGTCAAGTCTTTTTTATGCTATTTTGAATAAATATAAAAAATCTTTCAAAAAAATTAGTATTCTCCGGCAGCGAGGCCTAAGACCTGGGCTACCGGTACTCCATAGTCAGGTACCTACTCACGATGCGTACCATATCCAGAAAAACTATTATTATAATTTTGTGGTTTTCTTTTTATGATAATTATTTTGGCGGTCTAAAGATGTCTGCCCACTATACCGTATCATACCATGACCGTGCTATACCTAGCACGGTCATGGTATGATACGGTGTAGTGTCGGTACGTATCCGGCAAAAAAATCTCAATTGAAAAGTATTAGACTAGATTATAAGACTACGCCCACTAGACCATTCCGTCATCTACCAACCGTCAACAATTGTCTGCGGGAATATATTGATACGTTCTAGTAGGCATAGTAGACCATATCGTATTTCTTACCGTGTCTGATACGTTCATAGCACAGTCATGGTATGATCCGGTAGTGGGCAGACACCTTTATGGTTAGGTTAAGCATTGGCCCACTTCGTTCGCTAGAATTCAGAGGTCTTTGGTTGGATTTCTAATAAAATAAATTTGGTAAACTTTTCGGTATTTGCTCTGCTTTGCGTTTGAGGCCGACTTCAATGTTGTCCATTATATGTTAACCATAACACAATCAGGTAAAAATGTATTGTATAAAATGATAAGTACATATCTGTTAAATTTATTTATTTGAATTACGTCTATTTAATAAGTTTTTGTTTAATTCAATAAGTGAGTATATAATATATATACACACTTTTTACTACATTTTGTATAAACTTATGCTTATATGTAATGTAGTAAAAAGTGTAAACGACTCATACCTGGCAGAATTTTTTGTAAAGAATACTTAGGACAGCTAACTTTTATATATATAATTATATCTTTTATATTCAGTCGTAGAATTAAACCGCTCAATTATTAATACGAATGTTTATTTTGACCTCCAGTATTACAAATTACGTCATATAGGGAATTCCTCTTTGGTGATAATTTATTACAATCAGTTATGTAAAATGTAATGAGAACAGAAGATAAAATAATGATGCTACAATAATAAAAAACACATTAAATTATGATGTTGTTTATCGAGTAACATTTAGTATGCGACAAAAATAGTTTCATGAATATTTATTTTGTGTTACTTGTTTTTTGCAGACAGTGGAGCAAAAAATACCCTATTTGCATAATTCTGAATGAAAAGGAAACGATTCAGGTTTTGGAGAAAGAAAGTATTGCGGCGGAACGACGGATTTCCGAAATGGTAACCACTGATAAGAAGAAGGAACAACTTCAACAGGAAGTTGAAACTGCTGAGACCAACACTAGTCCAGAGAAAAAGAAGAAGTTTGTTTGGAGGAGGCGGGAAAAGAGGTAATTAATTATGATAGCAAACATTTCAGTATCCTCTCAGAAAAATATTGCTTTTGTTGTTATAACTGTTTCGTGTTATTTTGAAGGAAGGTTCGGATCTGAAGTTTAAGCCCTAATAAGTAAATAATTATATAATTTGTAAAAACCCAAAAGATGTGGTATGTTTAATTCAAAGCAATGTATTCTTATATATCTATATATAACTTTAAGTAAACTTATTTTATAGTGTTACACATGCCGAAGTAGAATCGGGAAAAGAAGGACTTAGGCATAGACTTGTCAGAAAAATGCATAGAGGTAAGTTTCATTATGAGTCTCATTACTAAATCAAATAAAAGATTTTTGGGATGATTAACTTGTAAGGTCCTCAGACAAGTTCTGCATTTAATTGTCTTCAATCAACACACGTTACATTACTAAAACAACTACTATCACTATCTACACCACATCCTTGTAACAGAAAGACTTCACATTAGAATAAGTACTATAGAATAAAGCCTAGTAATAAAATAATATTGTAACTAAATTTAAGGTACACTCCAACACAAATATAACACCCAGCAAAATTTCACACACGTTAACAAACAATCATATGAAAGCGTGTAAATTCGATAGAATCTAAATTAAATTTTCTAAAAAAAAGGCACGGAACTTAGAGTCTGTAGAATTTGTAAAAAAACAACTGTTCAAACATTAACTATTATATTTTTAGATAAGAAAGCGGATGTTTCGTCGTCTATTGACCCGGTCGATAATCCAAGTCAAGTGCATCAAGAGAAATCAATACACTTTGAGGAGTCTTTGCCTGAACCAGATATAGAATTGGAAACTAAGTCAGCAACTAGCACGAAAGATGATGCTGAGGAAGAATTTGATGAAACTGAACTGTCTAGGATAAAAGAGTTTTTAGAGGAAGCGGTGAGTAAGGTATCCATACTAATAAATATGTATAAAAGTGAAGCTGTTTATTTGTTTCCTCTTTTACAGCATTATACATGGGCCGAATTTTATAAATGTAATTATATATGCATCTTGCCTATAGTCATTCGTTGTTTAACGTTTGCGGGAGTGTTTATGAAGACGGATATAGAAATATGTATATTTAAATACATTTTTTTACTATATAACATTATAAATATGTATCTTTAGAATAATTATATTAGAGAACTAGCATATGCCCGCGACTTCGTTCACGTTTGATAAGTAACGCAGATTACAGTTGTTCTGCTGGTATTCCCTTAAAAACCCGGGATAGCTTATGTTACTAAAGGCGTACATATCTAAATCTACAAAAGATGTATAATAAAAATAAAAACTGTCATATCAAGCAAGTCCTAATATCACGTGGTTTCGAAGTTAAGAATACCCGGAGAATATATAAAGTCTCGGAGCTAAGTCTTTTCCAGCGTAACTCATTGCAATGTAGAGGTTCCGGGTTCGATTCCTGCCGTGGTAAATTTCGTAAACTAACTCCGTTATTTACTATGGTCTGCGTGTTTGCGGTTGGCCCCAGAGTTGTCATTATATATTACCCACAACACTGGCATAACTTTCTTAACTTGGGAATATACGTTGTGTGTGTTCGTCTACCGATTATATAAAAAAATCTTACTAGATTCTCCATTGACACAACAAATTGCAGTTGGAAAACATTTGCTCTTAAAATATTTTTGTAATTAGACGGTTTAAACATGTGCTTCATAAACTATTCAATGAAATTTAAAAAAAAATGATTTTTATCACATATAACCATAGGAAAAGTGTAATGATAGTATTTGTGTTGTTTTAGGAACTTGAACCGAACGCGGAAGGTACAGCGGAGGGCGAATGGAGCGTGCATGTGAAGCACTCCAAAGACAAGCACTCGCATTTGTATCTGTTCACGCGCACCGGACGCGACAAGCACGAATGGTGAGTACTTTATGTAAATAATGCCTTAAATCTTTTCAGATGTAGGTGGAGAACAGCAGATAACAGAGCACCTGTTGAAAATGGTTACCTTCGCCTATGGAGATTTGTACAATACACAACATGGTATTACCGACATGCTGTGGTAGTCAAATAAGTTGTAATGTTTTAAAAAAACTTCTGCTTGAAGTTTGTCCTCTGACGCAAGAGAGACTACTCTTGAGAACCATTAAGTATACCTGATTTAATAGATTATATCTTACTGTTTCGGGAAATGGTAGTTCTTTTCTGTTCTTTGGAAATTCCTATTTATTCATTAATAAACCAAATTATTGTACGAATGCTGGTTTAGCAACTACCGACTTTTGTTGTCCTTCCTATACTCCATCCAAAGGTTGTCTGGAAGAAATCGCCATGGGCGATATGACCGCCGATTGTACTTTTATATTAATGTTCTTGATTTTATGTAGCATTTTTGTACAATAAAGTATATTCTATTCTATTCCTATTCCTTCTCTATCACAAGAGTTATACTCCTGATAACTGGTATGTGTACGAACGTAGTTGCTCAAAGAAATGGAGGTGAAAGCCCATCCGATGGCGAGCTGCATGTTTTTAGTAAGAACCATTCTGAACAAAACTCCTTCATTATAAAAACAGTAGAAAAAGTAGAGAAATGCGACATTTTTTCCAGAGAACAAGTATATCTTGACTGATAAAATTAAATATGATTTTAAATCACTGTTGTCAAGAATGTCCTCCTTTTAACGTAGTAATAATTTGCGTACTAATTATAGTTTTATCAGTATTTAAATGATATTGGACTGAGCACCGATAATTTTTAGCATATTCCAATTGATTAATCTACGCGTACGCATAATTTAAGATGGTACGAGTTTATTCGTTGAACACCTTTTCAAAGATATCAATTTAATTAAACATTAAATATTTTGAAACCCAAATATTTCCAATTATTTTTAAATAATTTGAAACAGATTCCAGAAAACATTAAAATTTTGATATTTGTTTCGAATAATTTGAGTTTGAATACTGTGACAGAGATCGTACACCTCTTCGTTAGTTTTCTCCTCTTCTAATACACATATGGTTAGAGTTACAATATACTTACAATTTATGAAAACCATCACACTGGAATTATTAGAACATGTATAGTGGAGATCCACTTCCCATAAGTTAAATTAAACCCATGTCCAACAGCCATCTTTTATAAACTATTATTATTATTTTTTTATACTCTACTAATCAATCGTCTTAAGCAATAATGTTACTATTCTAATATTAAGTATATTATTCTAAATGGCAATCCATTTTTTTCCCGGCGTTGTCTGGAAGGGATCACGTTTTACCGATAAAAAACGATACCGATACCCTTTGCGCACGATTAGGTATAGTTCTAGTCTGTAAGTTTATTTCGTAGTGGTGTATAACAAAGAGTTATCTATCTACCTATCTATTCTTTAAAAGATTCTAGAATATTTAATATACAATACAAACAGGTTCCGTAAAATAAGTACAGCGATATCGGAAGCGAATGCAGCGTCAGCCGATACATCTGCCACCGAAGAGAAGTCAAATGGCGAAACTCCGGCTGAAAACAAAGATGGAATTGAACTGGCCGTATACAAATTATCCGAAAAAGATACTGTTGCCTTCGCTAAAAACACCGTAAGTTCACTATTACGTATTACAATTTTCATACTGCCACTTGTGGAAAAGATCTATGTCATACATACGTTTTTATGAATGCATGGGTATGAAAGACTGTGTGTAATGCATGCGGAGTTTCAAATATACCCATAAGTCACTAGTTCATTCATATTCGGCTCGCAGGACCATGAACAATATCGAGCGGACTGTAATGGCTGGCGTGTGCGTGGATTCAATAAATAACAATAGCAACATTCATTTAACATTTTATTTCTGAGTAAATACCGTGCGTTACTACATTTTTGCAAATGCCTTGAGTATTAAAAATAACATTTCATTAAATAAAAAAATAAATAATTAACTAGTTTACAAAACCAATAAAATTTACTCACAGAAAGTATTTCAAACTTAACCTACTTTACGCAAAGAAGTCGTATTTTTGTTATTTTTAATTTTTTATATTAAAATAGTTACATAATTTCAGAACAAAACCACAGATTCAACATCAGAAGGAGTGACCATAACATCGCTTTCGCAACCCGTGCCCCCGGACGCTGAGACCTATGAGAAAAATTTCTGGCCGTATTTAATCAAAATTATACAGGTAACTTATTCTTATTAACACGAGCAGTTCAATTAAATAATAGTATGTACATAATTTACTATCTCATTAACAAACTACTAAATATTTCGTAGAGTAACCTCTTCCTCGTCGACTAAAATCTATTATCTATTCTAGGTTTATTGCACATCGTGCAACAATCTTTGTTATCGTTTTTAATTAACAACAGGTTGCTGTGAAATACATGATTTTCCTTACCTAATCGTAAATATTGCGCATTTTGCAGTTAATTTGGTAACATTATAATGCTTGGCTTGGACTATCATCAGTATTATTTTTTTTTACCAGTAAATTACAATCCAGCTAACTTATACACCATATCATATTAGTTGCTTCTATTAAACTTAATATTTGCAATCTTTACTTGTAATATTATTTCCATCTTGTTACTGATATATAACTGTGAAAGACAGTTTATTGCTTCTCTATCTATGGCCAGTAATATTTTGATAAAACATAATCCCAATTCAGTAATTTAGTTTATATATTCTAATGAAGACTATATGAATCTACTATAATTTAATACTAATATCTATACATCTCTGTAGACCGAATATTATTAAGTTTTTGTAGGGTACAAATATTTGGACGATGTTGTGAGCAATATTTAAGTAATACAGTGATATTATTAACAATTAATCAATATAACAGACACACGAGAAGACGTTCAAACAAAGCTCAGAGGCGGCTGTCATGTGTCAGTTAGAGCCTACGCCACAAGAGAAGTCGAAAAGCAAAAAGAAGAAGAAAGTTGACGTTTGTTGTATATTTTTGTATCAATTTTTGTAGGCGTTTGGGTAGTGGTATCATTATTGAGGGTTTACTTTGAAGACTTTTGTAAAGGTCAAATCGACATATTAAAGAAAAGCTTTATTTTAAATTCCCATAGCAAAATTAAGGATAGCGGCAACTGCCACACTCAAAATCAAATGATAATCCATGAGTTTTAAATAACTATTTCATTTAGTAATTCTGCTCGTAATTTACATTTCAGTAAAAATAATTTTCTAACAGTGCATACTCTAGATGATTTCCAACAAAATTCTTAACCGTCAACAAACTATTAGTCGCATGCGCAGTGCAGTTTTACTAACTGAATAATTTTACTGTGCGGCAAATTTTTTGGCTTGTCTGAATACTTGTTGGAAGATATCTAAAAATAGTATTTAAAGAAAATATAAAAATATACGATTTTTTATTATAAAGTTATTAATAAATAATTGGTAATTATGTTAATTTTTCTAAGTATGGTTGTCTGTAAATAATATGATACAATTTACCTTTTATAGAAAGTCGTTCAGTAAACCTTAATTTTATTATGTTTGTGTCTGTCTCGTATTTGTCAAAGGTGTACTGGGCATACATTATTGCTTTAGATGTATTATTTTTATACAATTAAATAGGATATGTAATCATTATCGCTTACTGCATAACCTTATAATAATATTCAATATTTCTCTTTTGCATACTTATGGAAAATTTAGTTAGAGGTATTAATATACTTAATATAATAAATATAGAAACTATACTTAATCTTGTACTAATATATAAAGCTGAAGAGTTTGTTTGTTTGTTTGCTTGAACACGCTAATCTCGGGAACTACTGGTCCGATTTGAAAAATTCTTTCAGTGTTAGATAGCCCATTTATCGAGTAGGGCTATAGGCTATTTAAACTATTTCACGCGGACGAAGTCGCGGGCAAAAGCTAGTGAATAAATAAAGATAGACTAAATGTAATATTTCTAAGTCAAATAGTAATAATACCAAAATTGTGGTCCAATTGAAACGTTACACGTTTTTCATTATTTATAATAATAAGAAGATAATAAGACTTGTAGGACTATTGTAGCCAGTAAGCCTGATATCGTGATAGTAGATCGATCTGCGCGACGAGCAATGCTCGTTGACATCAGTATCCCGCATGACTATGAAGAAGTGAAGACAGAAAAAGAGAATCTAAGTAAATACTTAGACCTTGCTCACGAGGTTACCGCTAAGTGGCGTCTGGAGTCAACGAGCATTGTGCCGATAGCTGTCACCACCAACGGTCTTATAGCGAAGAGCCTTGACCGTCAGCTGGAGAGGTTCTCGCTAGGAAGCTGGGTGAAGGGCCAGATATAGAAGGCACTTTTTGACACGTCACTAATTCTGAGGAGGTTCCTGTCTCTGCAGCCCTAACTAACGGTAGTTTGGACCCCAGGCCTCACTGCCGACGGACTACAAGAAATAAAATCTTGTATTTTTTTACCAAATATTTTATTATTAAGATGTTTAAAAAATATTGTTAACGTGTATTTTTATAAAAAAATGTTTTAATACCGATTTTTTTAATGTAATGTTTTTGGAAATAAGTCTTGGAACAGGCAACATAAGCCTGCACAATACTATAATATGCTGCTTCTTAGAATTAGCAGATAACAAGTTTAGTACCTAAAAGAAGGGCACTGCTTCTCATATCATTATTTTGCGATTCCATAGAGCATATACATCGCTTGAGAGTGACAACCTACGACGATTTTAAATGGACACTGCCTCATTCTAATTTATTTTAATTAAAATTTTCTAATGTAGTTTTACCTAATTTACTTTTTTTAATTAGACGAAGACACCTTCGCCAGATTGCCAATGCCGGTTGCTACCTTCCGAAGTGACGTGGGTGAACACAGTGGTGGCTAGACTTGTTTATGACGTCATGAGGGACCCAATTATGATCACACGGGTGCAAAACAGGATACAACGGAAGCTTCACACTTTAAAGGTAAATGCTCGAAATGTTTAGTAGAGCAGATGCATATGGAAAAATATAATCTTTATTTTTCATCAATATTCTTAAGTCGTTTACAACCAACATTGTTCTGTGATAAAAAGATCTTATTGGGAATCATTAAATGAATTATTATTATTAACAAGATGTTCGAATTATGTTTTAGATTTTAATGACATAATATAATAGTGTCTTGAAATAACTCGAAATTTATATTAACGAATTAATACAATTCGAAATTTACATTAACGAAGCTGTATCGGTTTATTCCGACGTTTCGTCTTCGACGTCGGAATAAAAATCGAATAAAATATCGTTCTTAAAACCGTGAAACCGTAGTTTTATTGTATATAGTAGTTGCGAAAACTTATAAAATATAATATTATGTTTATTTCAATTTATTTATTTTTGATAATTATGCGTTCTTCATAAATAAAATTCGTCATAATTACAATGCCTGTGGTAAAATTATACAAACGCCACCTCTGTAAGCAATTTGTCGACAGTATTATGTTTATTTAGTTGCCGTCCTTCATGTCTCCTTTGGTGGTGACGGAGCTATCTTTGGCTGGTGCGTGTCCGCTTGTGGAGCGCGTGCTTCCTCCGACGTGGGACGAGCGTGGCGTGTGGTTAGACGCCGACCTGCGGTACGACGGTGGCGCCTACATCGCGATACTCACGCAAATCAACCTTATGAAGCTGAAGGAAAAAAGTGAGTGTAACACACCATACACTTGCGCACTAACACACCCATACACTTAAACACTAGCACCCCTTTACTAATAAAATGAGAATAAATTAATATAATAAGTTATTCGTAAGGTACACCACAACACAAACATCATTGGATAAATGTCACATAAAAAACAAAAATTACCAAGAAGTGTGTATAAATTCTAAAAACTTTCTTCGAAATTAAGTTTGTTAATTTATTTATTGAAAAAAAAACTATTACTATAATTTAGGGCTAATACAGGTTTTTCTGAATTCATTTGTAACCTAACGAGCAAACTAAAGTTTAAAAATGCAATAAATATATACATATTTAAATAATACATAATACACAATAATTAAAATAAATCTAAATAAAATACATAGATAGATACATGTAAATATATATATATATATTAACATTGAAATATAATAAAAACATATTGATATTAACTAAACATATTACTTGACATAATGTTATGTTCATACGATGTGGTGGTGTCTGTTCCAACAATTGTTTTGAATACGGGCGTAGTTGTAAAAAAAACACTAGCACCCCCATACAATTATGTGTTAGCTAACACTCTCATACACTTCTGCTCTCCTTATAGCAAACTCAGTACTTGCAAATGGCGGTTTCTAAACAATGCACATGTTATGTAACTTTTAGTGTATCTAAAAAACAATTTAAAAAGTTAAGTTTTATGTATACTTTTGTGGGTTTTTAATTTTTTGCAGAAATTATATCTATGGATTAGCACCTTGTGATGCCATTTCTGCAAAAAATGGAAAAGCCCAAATCTGTCGATTACTGCAAGTGCAATTAGTAGTTAACACACCCATATACTTATGCACTAGTACAACCATACTACCATACCACTCGCTTGGTTAAGATTTCCAGATACTTATAATTTTTGGGTTGTATTCTCTGTGGATTATGCAAAATTCACCTTTTGCCATTTTGTGTATACTTAATTGTTGAAATAGATAAATAACTCAATTTCAGATATAACATTAGAAGAACAGTTATTGACGACGACTGACAATGTGGTTGAAAACGATATGAACGTAACGCCGTCCGGGGGGATATTCTCCGAAAAACAATTAAGGGTGCGTTGTTTTGTTTTCACTTTCAATATAGATTTAGAAAATCATATTAAATGTTTTCCAGTTAGGAGAAACTATATCATCGTTGGCACCCTGTGAACTTATTCTAGAGATTAACAAGTTTTAATTTTTTTTTTTTTTTGGTAGTCATACAATAATAATTTCATTATTATCATTGTTTAACTACATTTACATTATTTCAAATAAATAGAAATATCTTTAATATTTTGAATAAATTAATAGGGCACCAGTCACTGAGGGGAGGTGGCAACAATCTACCCTATTTACATTTAATCATATTTATTTTCTTACCTGTACCATTCCAGTAATCTAGTAATTTCTTATCCCGGTGGTATATTTAATATGGTATAATTACTTACAATACATTTGATTAATAAATACATATGTGGTTGAATTTTAGAAACGAAAACCGGCCATATATGATTCAGATATAGAGGATTCGGCGGAATCGAGCAGTGACGACGAGAGCCCTCCCGTGCAGCCGGTGGACAGTGCAGAACATATACCCACACCGGACACCACGTATGTAGTCCATACAAGGTTTTCTCAAGCGGTTTCACTTGGTGTATGTACCTGAGGAACTTTCAAAATTTCATGCATAACAATTATCCCACGTTCCTCTATTTACCTAGTACCACTAATAACTAGTACTAAATTATTTGCACACACACACACTTATCTTTATTTCTTGGCATGGAAGCTCGCCCTGATAAATAGCGTGTCAGTCAGTCGTATCTCGAGTCCTGATTCGACGGACGCGAAACCGTTTCGTCAAGTCACCCGAAGAAATCCACGACAACAAATAAATAAATATTTTATTTATCTAAAGAAACACATATTTACATAATATCAAACAGTTCGTTGCACTGTAGAAGTATAAAACTATGCTGCACTGACTACTCTCACCACAACAGAACATTACAACATGTATTTTTTTTAATAATAGATTAATAATAATAAATTGAATTAATTGTGTTAATTGATCCCCAAAGTAGGTCAATCTGTATTTTGGGAACCTCCTTCCTAATTAATACAATTATTTAGTTTCGTGAAATTAATATTTACGATTTACACTGTGTACCCGTGTTAACGTATGAGTGTGCGTGATGTGCACAAGTGTGCGCATGTTACTTCGTGTGTGCAAACGTTGGTGATTTCGTATGTGCATAGGTGGGTAATTACGTATTAATTTGTTTTTATGTGCTTGTTTAAATTTAGCATGTACTTCCCACAAAAAGATAACTACGGCGTGATTCAATTAATATAAAACTAAATTTACACAATGTACCCATGTTCACGTATTTGTGTGCGTGGATATATGCACAAGTGTGCGCATATTTCTCGTGTGTGCGTATAATTACGTATTAGTTTGTTTTTATTGTGCTTGTTTAAATATAGCATGTACTTTACCACAAAAAGATAACTACGGCTGATTCAATTAATATAAAACTAAATTTACACTGTGTAGTGTGTACCCATGTTCACGTATTTGTGTGCGTGGGTATATACACGAGTGTGCGCATATTTCTCGTGTGTGCGTGGGTGGGTAATAACGTACTAGTTTGTATTTGCTGTGATTGTTTAAATGAAGGATGTAGTTTACCACAACAAAGAATAGTTACGATGTGATTAAATTATTATAAAACTAAAATTAGCCAGCGAAAATTCGTTCACATCGTTGCTATGATGAGGACGGATGTTAGAATTGCAACGGCAGCGCCAAAAAAAAACGCGACCGCAACGGCACCTTATTCCACGCAAACGATGCCATTAACCGGGATAAAAGTATACTTAAGTGTTGACCCGGGATATTATAAGCTAGCTCTGTGTTGAGTTTCATTCAAATCCGTCCAGTTGTCTTCACGTGATGCTCTAACAGACAGACGGCGAATAGACTACAGATTTAGTGTATCCGTACTTACCTTTGCAGAGATTATTATATGGTGGTTTTATCGCGCTAAATATGAATGCTTTTACGTAAGGTTAACAATTATGTTATTAAGTTATTAACCAATAAAACTATTTATTAACAGGTCTGCAACAACAGAAGGTGGTTCGTCAAAGAAAAAGTTCTTGAGGATGGTCGACAAGATTGCAACCAACAAATACTTCCAACAGGTTTTTATCCAACAGTTTTACAAAACATTATCCTTCAAGTTCCCAAAAACTTTAAACTTTTTTACAAATCGACGAACAAACACACACATTAAATATCCCCAAGCTAAGCAAGTTGCGCTTGTGATATGGGTAATATACAACGGATCACTTTGGGGCCGCGACCATAGTAAACAATGGAAAGTTTGTTTACGAGGGCTGTCAAATTTTGAATATAATAATAGGTTGGGGAAAAAGTCTTTTCGCATATAGTATGTATGAACTTGTAATAAGATCTCTTTGGCTATTTGTTGTTATTATACCATTTGTATCTGGCTGGTTTTGGTATCATTAACAAGTTTTAATTTTAAAGAAGACAATTCCAAATTTAAATTAGGAAAATGTGCCATTTTCATTTGTTTTTCTTATTGTTAAAATGAGTGAATCTAATGAAGAAATTCGATAAATTTTAAAATTTTACTACAAAAAAGGTAAAAATGCAACAAAAACCGCGAAAAAAATTTGTGATGTTTATGGACCTAAGTCACCTATCTGTGAGAGTAGCGCAAATTTGGTTTAAGCGTTTTCAATCCGGAAATTTTGATATCAAAGATGCACGTCGCTCTGGTCGCCCTGTTACTGACAAAATTGATGCCATTTTTGAAAAAGTGGAGCAAGATCGGCATATTAGTAGTTACGATGTAACTGGAGAACTGGGAATTGACCACAAAACGGTTTTGGCGCATTTGAAAAAAGCTGGGTACACAAAAAAGCTCGATATTTGGGTGCCTCATGAGCTCACTAAAAGAAACCTAATGAACCGTGTACTCATTTGTGATTCTTTATTACGACGTAATGAAACCGAACCATTTTTGAAGAAGCTGATAACTGGTGATGAAAAGTGGATCACGTACGACAAGAACGTGCGAAAAAGATCGTGGTCAAAGGCCGGTCAGGCTTCACAGACTGTGGCGAAACCCGGGTTAACTCGCAACAAGGTGATGCTGTGTGTATGGTGGGATTGGAAGGGCATTATTCACTATGAGCTGTTACCGCCAGGCAGGACCATCGATTCTGAACTGTACTGCGAACAACTGATGAGATTAAAGCAAAAAGTTGAGAGGAAGTGGCCGGAATTAATCAACAGAAGGGGTGTGGTTTTCACCATGATAACGCTAGACCTCACACATATTTAGCCACTCAGCAAAAATTACGAGAGTTTGGCTGGGAGGTGTTAATGCATCCGCCGTATAGTCCTGACCTTGCACCTTCAGATTTTCACCTGTTTCGGTCTCTGCAGATTTCCTTAGGCAGTGTCAGGTTAACATCACGAGAGGACTGCCAAAACCACTTGTCGCAGTTTTTTGATCAGAAGCCCCAAATGTTTTATAGCAATGGGATCACGTCCCTACCTACAAGATGGCAAAAAGTTATCCAACAAAATGGCACCTACATACTTTAGTCAAATGTAAATAAACTTTATAAAAAAACCTTTTGAATTTTTATATAAAATGCGAAGAAACTTTTTCCCCAACCTAATATTTATAATTATGTAAAGGTAACAGACTACAAGTACGTGAAACGAGCGATGGAGGGTTTATCAAACACTGACATTAAGTTACACCTCGAGATCCACGGCCTGGAGGGGAGGCTGGCGTTGAACCTCCCCGCACCGCCACACGACCGGGTATGGATAGGGTGAGTTTCATAATTATTTACTAAGGGAAAGCACGCGGCTTTGTTCGCGTATACAACTGAGCTCTAATATTATTACCACTGGTCCTGTTGAATGCTGCATATAAATGGCAAGCGTATTTTCGTGTCAATTTGAAGCGCCGCTTGCGATAGTCCCTGGAAATTATTAAATTAATACTAACACTTCTAACGTCATAAGTAAATTTTTAGTTTACTGGGACACTCGCACTCAGTACCAAAATGGCGCCATTCAAACTGTTACCAAAAATTAAGTGATTAGAATTAAGTAATTGTAAAGAACACACTAATTATATGGATACTGGTCTGAAATGGGGTTATTGTTTATGTGTGGCTCCTACAGCAATTAATATCTGCTGATTTTTTTCTATACAGATTCCGCACAAATCCACAGTTAGTTCTAAAAGCGCGGCCTGCGGTGGGTGCGCGAACGTTACGATTCGCTCACATATCCAACTGGATAGAGCAAAAGCTTAGCAAAGAGTTTGAGAAAGTTTTAGTATTACCCAACATGGAAGACATTATGGTTGACGTAATGACACCCACGCCCGTTAATTTCGAGTGAGAATTTTACCACATTAACTTTAGTTCAGGGTCCGCAATTAAAAGGTACTGATGATATAAGAAGGAGCTATGGGCAAATGTGAAATTTATATTATACCTAACCTTACTTAGGTGACGCTGGTGAGTGGCGAACGTTGAATAGACTAAGACCATAATACTAAAATGAAATATATAGTAGTATAGTATCTATATTGGAGTGGTAAAATCAATAAAATAGGAACTTTAAATCTTAAAAGGCCCAATGTGTTTGGAAAGAGTTTTGGCCAGATTCTTAATAAATATGTTCATTGCTAATCGCGCAACATTGATTGTCCGCACTGATCTCAATTTGGCTCGTTTATGATTACCTCACAATCTTTTACAGTCAGCGCAAAACTTATATGCGCTTTAAGTGAAGTTAGTTCCGTTTGTTAGCGTAGGTCCAATCAAATGTTATGGTGTGATGTGCAATATACATAGCGCACGAGTTCGGATAGCAGCCAAGCGAGACCGCAACACTCTTCTGCGCTCTGTCAGTGAACTTTATAACTGTGTTCTGCGCAATGACGTTTACCAACTTCAAGGACGCATTAAAGTTTTGCTCGTACTGTACAATTTACTTTTTAATTTTTGTTTTAGCAATGAACGTGGTTAATATTAATAATCTGGTATTATGGTTTCAATAGGGGTTTGGATACGATTAATTCTACGTAAGTAACAATCGTTATTGATTGTGTATCTTACTGAAGCACCTTTTACTTAGACTTTATAACATTGTATACATTAACTATTTGAATTTTTGGTCTCCGAGCATTACATTTTCGTTCACGAACGTTGTAAATAAATCTTATTATCGCTAGTGTAGTCATCGACGTCCGTCACTCTTGTAATCAATCATGTAAAATATCTAAATTTTAATATGAATTTGTTGCTAATAATTCTAAACATTGTTAAAAATTATGATCTGTGTGTGATTGGTGTAAAGTTAGTAATGAACTTTTACAATTTGCATCGCTGTTGTGGATACTGTGTTTACTTAATGTGCACATATACATGAATTCTTTTCTAGAAAATAAAATCACAGCTTCTATTTAGTTGAATTTTTGTGCAATCTACACATAGTAGATAAAAATTATATAATTGGATTTTGATTAAGTGCTTGGTGGTATTTGTCTAACTTTAAAACCGGCATTAATTTTATCAATTTCTACGCAGAAACTGCTCTCAACTTGGTTCGCTAAAACTTCAGGCTAGTCAAAAACAATGGCATGCTTTATAAGAATTAACGTTAAACCTTTAAGAGAGTTATACATACGCATATTAAACATTCGTATTTAACAAGATGTTTTTTTATATTATTATTGAAATAAAGTAATAATTTGTATATCTAAATGAATTTAAATATTTGATTGATATAAACTATTTATTTAGATTTATAAATAGAAATTCAAAATGACAAATGAAAGACAACTCCGAAGTTATTTTCGTCTAAAGTATTTATTTTAAGTTTCATTAAGATTTGTAACAATTTTTTTGTGAAATTATGTATTTCTTACACAAGTCACAGCTTTGTGTAGTGTAATAATTAGTAGCCATTATTTTTATTTATTAACTACTTACAAAATATGACTATTATTATTTTTTCGTGATTACTGTTTTCGTTTATATTTTATTTTGCGTTTGTATATTATAAATAAAATATCAAAAGACCTATATATATGAACCCTTAGGAATAGAGCTTCCACACTGTTAGATGTAAATGTCCTAGACAATAATTCTGTCTTATCCCGTTACTCGTGATTTCAATATCAAATAATATAAAATTAAAAAAATATATAAATAAAAGTCACTTTATAAAAATTATCTTAACATACACAAATATTAATTCACAAATATTTTTGTATTTAAAATTTAAATGTATTTAATTAAAATTCTTTATTCAATATGGCCCTAATATTAGGCGATAGATTTGTCTAGAGAAAGTAATACAAGTAAAACGACTCCTAAAAATATGTAACGTGCAATACCGCGTAGTATTCTCAAAATGACGTTAACAAAGGGTTCAGAAACACTTAATCGTCGTTTCTGTGTGCTTATATGGGTGATCTAGACATTATATTCTCTAAGGTTCTAATTTCTTTTTTGTTTTATAAATTGAGTCGTATGGTGGATGTGGAGTGTGATTGGAGACCGTAAAAGGCTGAATTTATCTAACTCGTGTGTATAATGTGAAGGAAGCTTCCTACATGCTTGCTAAAGTAAGATATGGGTGCGAAATACGAATTTAGGTTAAGTAAATTTGCTTCGACTGAACTTATGTTGAATTAGAATGTTATTAAAATTTGGAAGGGTCTTGTAAATGATAACTTGTGATGGAATTATATAACGGATGATTTTTCAGGGTCATGTTATAAATCAGTGAAATGTATTTTAATATTTAAAATATAAACAATAAATATGATAATTGAGTTGCGGCTTTTAATTTTTATAAGTTCTAGTAGTTGCGTTTACGCATAACTACGTACGGTTTTATATTCCATGTAATGAATAATAATAGCAAGAGGCAGATTTATAATATGGTATTGTATAATTGGCCGTTTAATCATCCTCCCTATATATTCTGGAACGACTTTCACATAGACGAAACTAATAGTTAGTAATTGGCACCCTAATAAAAATTCAAATTATATATTTTTTTAGATTTTGTAGCCACACAATGGCGATATTAATATTATTGTATAACTAAAAATGAGAAGTATTAAGAATTCTTAATATTTTGAAAAAATTGTATGGGTACGAATAATTGGGTGGGGTGCCAACAATGGTATAGTTTACCCTAGTTAAGAAATATAATATTTTTAAATGTAATGTTTATAAAAGAGATAATTCTTACATTAATATTACAAATGAGAAAGTAACTCTGTCTTTCTGTCTGTTGCTCTGTCACGAAAAACTACTGAACCGACTTGGTTGAAACTCAATATATATATTTGATGCCGAGGATGAACATAGGATATTTTTTAATCCCTGATAATGGGATAGGTTTTTTTGTGATTTACTTTTTGATCATTATGGTAATTTTGGTAATTTTGTTCAATTTCGTAAATTTGATAATTTTGGACATTTTGGCCAATTTGGTCAGTTTAGTCATGTTGGTCATTTTTGTTATTTTGGTCATTTATGTAGTTTACAGATAGATAGACGGAGGATATATAAATAAAACTAGAACGGTTTGAAATGAGGATGAAAGTTTATATGGGAGACCAATCTTTTCCCAAGTTTATAGATATAAAAAATTATCATCTTTAAAAAAATGCTATATTAACTTGATTTGTCTATCTGTTAAGCATTCACTGAAATTTTTTGTTTAAATGTAGTTTTAATTCCGAAAATGTACATAAATACTTTCTTCCCGGAAGATGGGATAGTTTGCGATATAAAATGAAGTGAATCTTCCGGGGGCAAATAGCACTAACATAAAAATTTTATACAATGTAACCTGTATTAACGCCTGCTGTTTAAACAAGAGGCACGCACTAAAGTTTAACCCGTGGCGCAGCCGCGGGGTAAACTAGTTCGGAATATATGTAATTTTAATAATGAGGGTTGACAAAGGATACTTTTCATCCCGGATAAAGAATGGGATAGACTTATGTAAAGGTTATCCTAGAAAGTAGGATAGGTATTTTTTTGTGATTTACCATTTTCATCATTTTGTCAATTTAGTCGTTTTGGTCAATTTAGTCATTTTGTTCATTTTGTTTATTTTGATCATTTTCCTTATTTTCGTCATTTTCAAGTTTCAATACCGAAAATGGACATAGATACTTTTCATCGCGGGAGATGGGATAATTTGCGATATAAAATGAAATGAATCTTCCGGGGGAAAATAGCACTAACGGAATTTTTTTATACAAAGTAATCTATATTAATGCTTGCCATTTAAACTAGAGGCATTAGTTTAAATGGCATTGGGGATTGACCCACGACGCAGCCGCTGGGGAAAACTCTAATTTTTAATATAAGTAACATAATTCTATAATTTTGTTCCACTCACCCTATTTAACTACATAATCTAATTTACCATTTCTTTCTCTTTCGCCTCCCGTCTTTTCATTTCTGTTAAGCTACATTTTAGCGAATTTGTACACTTTTTTTTTAGCCAAATCCCTGTAATTATATTGCATGAATCAATATACTTTTAAAATCGCAAGATGTATCTATACCCTTTCAAACGTACCTTTAATTCGTAAATAGTATTATTATATTTGTAATATGTATGTGAGTATGCCGCCATAACAACTTTGAGCTGTGTTCCGACATTAGTGACCAGCTTCCAGTCTCCCTTTAGAGAGCAGCAGCGCATTTGTAGCACTTTTGGTGTTACAAATGTCCATAGACGATGGTAACCGCTTCCTCTCAAGTGGGCTGTCTGCCGGTCTACTGAACTCGTGCAATAAAATAAAATAAATCATTATCATCAATCTTTTTGTGAGTCGTTCTAGGATATGAGTTTTAATTTAATTACTAACATTTCAATACAGTTTTAGTTGGTTATTATTTAAGATTAAAAGTGGTTTGAACAACACACATATCACATCTGTTTTATTTCGAAGGAGACAAGTTTTATTTTGCCATTTGTTCAAGAATATCGTTTATGATTTTGCAATTATTTTACAAACTAAATTTTTAAGTATTTAGTTTTCATCCACATCTGTATTCTTTGATTGATTTGATTACTATTACGTGATCGTGTATCTTAAAATATGAATGAAAGCCTTCACCTCAATGTTATTGCAAACGATCGGTTAACATTTTCATTCATACTAGAGCGTCATCTCAGTGCAATGCTGATCAGATGGATCACAACGATACATAATGTGGACACTCCATCATATACGCACCGATATTAGTGTTAAAAATATTGTTTTGTGAACACATGTTCAAAAATATCTAGCTATTCACAGTTTATGACTCAATTAAGAATGATGCCATCGCTTTATTGATATCATTTTTGCCATATTTTGTTATAATATAATAAAAATTAAAAGACATCACATATCAAATACTTCTCGTACCTGTATAAAATCAGGTATTTGCCGTTCGTATGATTTGTATTATTTGTATAAAAATTCAAATTTATATTCAACGAGTGCTACTTTTGTCTACCTCTTTGTAGCAGCAAACAAAGACGTAAATAACAATTTGTTTGTGGTTCAGTGCCTAGTTGTAAAAGAATGATTTAGTCTTTGGAGAGCTTTTCAGCCCCTTATTTGTGTATGTATGGGAATAACATAATGCTTAGTGCAACGATATGTCATTCTCATACATTTTCTATTCCATTCGTTTAGCGCTAATGCCACATGTCTAGAGGAATCCCCTATTTGCGGGAACAACGCGTTATCCTGAGAAAAAAAAACCTTTATAAAAGAATATCAGTATAGTTTCCTTTTCGCGCATTCACCTGTTTTTCATTTAAAAATACATAGATAGATAAGTCTTTATTGTACACTATTACAGAAAACTTACAACCTCTATTTTTTCTAATTGTGCACAAAGGGCGGTAACAGAGCTTATGATTATATAACGATCTCATCCAAACAAAATACAATTAGTTTTGGATCGAAACTTGAAGGATGGTATTTGGGAGTACAATTTTAATTCTTAATGTATTGTAGGTCATCGAGCTGTTTTAAGAAATTGTTGTGTGTTTCTGTAAAAAATCTCAACTATTAGTGAAATGCGATTCGAGTTACTACAGGAATGCAGTTGTTTGAAGTGAGTCAAAGTCCTACCTAATTTGGCTGAACCTGGGAGTGTTTTATATGTTTGGATTTCACCTGATTCCTATTTTGTTTTTGACAGTTTATTTTTCATTATTCATTATTTCACGATCAAACACAATAATCGTATAAGGATTAAAACAAAATATATATTATAATTTAAAAATAAATTTATCGCAGTGGTTTTGATTATCAAATAAGTATCGACTTTTTTAAAATTTCATGTAATTCTCGCAAAAAGGGGGATTCGTATAAAGAAAAGAATAAAGCGTGCAATGCAGAATTTATTTATGTATATTTGTTTTGTTAAATATTTTGTAGCGTCGTTTTTTTATTGAACCAATGTATTTTAGTTTTATTTTGTATACAGGTGTAATAGAAGTGTTTATGTTTATTTATTCACAGCCGCGATCACCTAGTGATCGTTGTAATCACAAAGTGTACCAAATACGAAATGAATGTCTATGTATATAGTCTATCAAATTATAAAGTGTTTATGTGATATTATGTATAATTAAGAGTTAAACCGTGCCGAGTAGTTTTTCTATGTGGTATCAGTTGTGGTTTTTTTAAATAAATGAATTGCTATATTTATTATGTCTATTATTTGAAATCTTAGAGTTAGGCCTGTGTTGTGTTAACAATATCTTGCGCTAACCTAAATTTGAGATTATATTTGTCTAAATAAAAAAGAATTATCAAATACAATAAAAAAACAGTATTACGACTTTTCAATTTTAAAGATTTTCATCTCGAGAGTCGATTTGTGTAAGAATGTGTGAGAATACAAGTAAGAAGCCTCTATAGATTGAAATATGGCTTTAATCCTGTTTGGGAAGTATGCACCATTTGGGCCGTTTAATGTGCATATATTGTTACAATTACCACGTACTTTGGTGAAGCAAACCACGATGACATCTGCAAATCGAATAACCGATATTTTAAAACCGCCACGCTTGTCAAGAGTTGAGAGGCCCAGGTATGGGCCTCTCAACGCTCTTAGTGGTAGGCAACTAAGAGCGTTTACAAGCTGATATGGTTATTTTTATACCTACCTACATTTAGGTAACGTGATTTAAGGCTATTTATAGTGTGATAATCAAAAAGGATGTATGATTCGATGTGAAAATGCAAAACGTTTACAAAAACTACTTTTAAATTGGAAGTAGATATGCGGGCAAATACGCTTGCATATGGCTTAACAAGTTTTTGCCCGTACTTGTCCTAACGTCAATCACCCGCTTTATGACAGACTCGGTTTCAAAATCGAGTTTTTCGCAGGAACTGAAAGGGGGGGGGGGACGTACTGTGTATCTTTATAATGTGAAACTGCTCTAAAATGAACAAGGGTTGTAGGATATTGATAATGTGTTTTTATGAGAAATGTGAACTGTGTAGTCAAATCTGGCCTTTCGAGTTTTCACAAGAACTCCGTTGAATGGCGTCAGTTGAAGATCTACGATTGAGTTGAGCAATACGAAAACTTGTACAACATCAGAATTGGCTGTATGGACTCCCTTGCCTGCCCTTGTTTGTGGCGTGGCTACTACTACTCATTTCAAAATAAAGTCACTTACAGATTTATAACCACAAAGCTAAGAAAATCGAGAGCGGAGAACGGGGAAATTCTTTGCTCTTGTGTTAATATCCTACATTAGCTAAATGTGCAAGGATTCAATTAACCATAGCAATAAAAGTCGGAAATTATTATAATATTTTATTCAACAATGTGCCTTCATTGTTACATATAGTACATTTCCATATAAACTATAATTTTCAATAAGTATATGCATATATATACAATAAGCACTTATCTATATAACATTCTCGTTGTAAACTATATCACATATTGCCAACTAAAAAATAACATTTACAAAATATATTACTACTTATTCACGAATTATTTATCTATCAAACTGTACAGAAAATATGAAAATATTTCTATAGGATTTACTGTTTTTATGATTGGCTTAAATTCCTATTTTGACATTAATCATTTAACGATGGAAGCACATAATTGTAAAAGACCGGTATTAGCACCTGTTTTTAATTTTATTTGTATTATATTATTTGCTTAATTTTTAATAGTTACGTAGCCTTTTAGAGACTAGTAAAAGAGTAATGGAATCGACCATATAAAAATACTAATTTAATTTTATTGCTTCGAATATATACTTTAAATTTCGAATTATTTATAAAAAGTTGATGAAAACTTTGTAATTTATATCACATATTTACAAAGTAAGCCATATTACTAATTCATTAGTGACGAATTATGAATTCTCATATATTACTACCCTCAGAAATAATTTTTCATTTAAGTGCATGTAACTATTGTAACTACAAATCAATGGATATCTATACATGATGAATAACAAAGAAAAACTATAATTATTAATCTAATATGGCTCTCAATATAAATCATTATTACTAAAACGTAAATATGTACACAGTTGAGATCAACCTTACAATTAACTATGAAGATCTTACAGATTTTGGCACTCTGGACCACATTTCCCTTACGAACTAAATATACGATTTTAATAAAAATTCAATACATACATAAAAACATATCTGAAATGTAACTAAGCTATTTTATGGCAAGCGATGATATAAAATCATTATATAATTATTTTTATTTATATATTTAAAAAAATAATTCTGATCGACACATTTATATAGGGATTTCTTATTTTGTGTTAAAAAGAATATGGAATCCACGTACAAAGATTACACAGTTATAATAACATCATTGAATATAAACCTATTTCCACTCCAGCATTCTCGTGACGATGGAATAACCTTTGCGTCCAAACTAACGATTACACGTTGGTGCAACATAACGGACAGATCGTCAAGATGATACAAGTGTGGATAAAAAAGATAAATTCAAGGACTCAAGCCTGCTATAATGACAAACAGCAATTTTGCCAGCTTTGTTAATCTAAATCTACTTAAAATCATTATGTGTGAAATTATTTGATGATTTTGAGACAATTGTGATTAATATTTATAGCCATGTCGATTAAATATAGATAATTATGTATACGCATATTCATAATATGTAACATCTATCACATCCTGTGTAACCTGCTTCTTAACACAATTTAGCGTAAGAAAGAGTTGTTTATTTGATTCTAGACACACCTATGCTATGAGTTCAATCCCTTTATTATTCATATATATTACATATTATATTGTTTTGTTAACATTATTCTGAGCTAAAAATTGTCCGATATATCGAATATTCTTACGATTCTTTTGAGTTACAATATAAACAACACAATTTCTCTATAATAAATTTAACAATCATTATTTACTATGTTGGTCATTAAGCTACTCTGAGTAATACGGTTAATATCATGTACATAAAGATAGAAAACTGATTGTTAGTTGTTTATATGAACTCATACAAAGAAGACGGATACGCTTTCGTACATTCTTGGGCCCAGATTGTAAAAGGTGAGAGTGATTTCAAGATTCCTTTTTATTATGTTGATATTTTTTTTTATAAATGTTGTTTGTTTAGTTATTTTCATTAAATTAATCGTGTTGTGGAAGTGTCTTCATATTATAATTGTTGAAAATTATTCACATAAATCGATTATGGTAATCGATAACTTGTGACATTATTTTTAATATATCCGTATTCCAGATAGAATTTAGGGCTGATGTTTTCCTTTTCGTAATAGAAAAATATAATGCTTTAAGCCAAATCTCAACTTTCTCTTTTATACCCTCTTTCGATATATTACAAAAATATTCTCTTCGTTGATGAATAACCAAATGAATGTCATTAAACTGTTCATCATGTACACTGACACAGAACCCGCTGCATACTCCATACAAGCATCAATGTTGTAACAAACAATGCGCAGTGCCATCCGAGTTCCTCCTTTCGACCAACTGCACCCAGTCCTCTATCCTTGGGGCACAAACTAGGGAGTACCTGCCGAGCCTCCGCCTGGCCATGACGAGGAACTCGCCAGCGCCGGCAGCCGCGCCGCACACCGACGACACGTGCACGTGCGCGTGGAGGCTGCGCTCCTTCCGTTTCCGCCTGTGGTTCCGGTGGGTTATGTGCGTTGATCGCTCTAACGTATTGTCCACTTCGTACCTGTAAACATATATTCGGATTAATTGTATATAAATATATATATATATATGTGTGTATATATATATATGTATATATATATATATATATACATATATATATACAGCACGCTTAATCCAACACCGACATTATCCAAAAAAGTAAACTTTGCAGGAGAGCCAAAAAACGTTCTTTAAAGCATGAATATTATTACAATGCCTTCCGAGGGGTTTTTCTGTTACTTTTAAACCCAGGATTAGTCCAATTACACGTATTTTATGATAGATGGCACTAAAAAGTCGATTTGGCAAATTATTGGATAGTGTCAGTATTGATTGGATTAAGCGTACAATATGATTGTATATATTATAGCGTAACGAGATTTCTGATTATAACCGCTTTTAGCAAGAAAGCCTATGGTATTTCATATTTTGTTTGACTAACCCAAATACTGTTAAATAGTTTGTTTGTATTACGAGCTTAAGAAATGGTGTACATACAAAGTGTGGCAAGCTATGTACAACATACTTTTGAATGCCATAGTGTCTTTAACATAGCTTCTACATAGAGATACAATTTTTCATTATCATCGGTAAACAAACATACACATCGTACATACATACATATATCCCCAAACTAAGCAAGTTACGCTTGTGTAATCGGTAATATATAACATTACCAGACCATAGTAAATGACTGAAAGATCGTTTACCAAGTTTACCATGCCAGGAATTGAACCCAATTGCGTTTACATGAACAAGGTCGGCAAAAGCTTAGCCCAATAAACCATAAAGGCCGTCTTATTTGAGCCGTAGCCATATCAGTAACAATAAATATAAGGAAAATACAAAATATGCATTAACTCTGTTACGTGGACATCAGATTAAGGCAATTTTACTAACAAAATATATATGTTTTTTTAAATAAAAAATAATCAGGAGACGGCATCAGGCCGCTATGACTGGTTAAACAACAACGGCGGAATTTATCAAGTTCATCAGTTTTAGGTGGACATTCTTACAACTGGATGATTATCTCGATGTTGCAAGAATAGTTTGCATACAAAATTTATATCCTATATGAGTAAAAAAATTAACAAGACGGCAGTCTCTTAAAAACTTGACAGCATCTGTCTGAGATTCTTATTAGTAAAAGCATCATTAGAACATAGAGATACCGGATTCGATTTCCGATGGAGTATGTTTGATCTGAGTATTACAAAAACCGGCTCTAGGATTCTCTATTACATTGTACCCACAAATAACATAATTTACATATGATTATGTAGTTCGAGAATCAATACTAATAAATTAATATATCTGTCTATAATTTCAAAATAAATACAAAAACGCCAACGTCTTATCTATTTTATAAATGACCGTTTATATAATTTTTGACTGGTCTAAAAGTTTGCCTCTACTAGAGCCCAAAACAGATTTCAATTAAAGTTTTAGGCACAGAGATAGAACGTCTCTGGTTTTACGAATTAAAACAGGTATGTTATATTAAATTTTGGCGTATATTTCTTTTCTATATCTTGTAGGGTTCAGAAGATATGAATATTAAATCAAGCTTCCTGCAAATGAAGCTACAGACACAGCTAGAACTAATGTGATCTTCCAAAGTTTTTGGAATTCTATTAATACATGGATCGAGTCGAAATAAATATATTATAACTCTTTTACATTATGCACACACGACGGCAGTAAACAGGGAATTGGGCAGTGCAACAATGTAAACACAATTTATTTGAATATCTGATACTCGCACATCTCACTTCCCTCGTCACTTTCCTGCTTGCTGCCAAGGAATGTAAACAACTGATAAAATATTTCTACTTATTCTAATAATATTAAGAAAGTTGCTCTTACCGGTAATAGTTGTCATTTTGTTCAATTTCATGCTCTTCCTTCGCCGCGCTAGCATTGCCGGTAGCGCGAATCAACTTGGTCAGCCTGAGAGTTAGCTGCGTGGTGTCCAAGTCTTCCCGCTGTTCGCTCCCAATTATCACACCCCGGGACACTGTAATAAAAATAAAACAATAATTAATTACAGACTTAATTAAGACATTGGTAAGTATTCCGAAACAATGAAGGTGGTCCAATCGGCCCACCTTTATAATTCAAAACTCCACGGTCGCAGTTAATTGAGAAATATGAATGTTAGAACAATCAAATTAGTTTTCTAATTTGATCAAGTCTTTCGTTAGAGGTTACTTATAAATAATGAAACTTTCAAAAGGTCTTTATTTTTTATTTCTATTAAAATATTACTGCTCTAATGTTATGCTCTATCACCCGCTAAATTTAGTTAAATTAGCTCTACGATACCATTAAATTCTGGAGTTCAGTTCAGGAGCATCTGAGTCGAGATTCGCTTTCCTACATTTTCTTCAAATTCACACGATCTTTGGTATCTCTAATTTTGTGGCCATTAGCGCACATATCATCGTTCACGACATCAAACCAATATTTATTGGACCTGCCCCTTCTATCAGGACCTGGCAGACGCGGCATACCTACACCTTTAATTCTCCACATAATAGCCGTATTCCATAATGATGATATTAAATGGATCAAACAAATTGAATCAATTTGGTTGAAAGACATGACATTGAAAGGACTGATACATTTAAGTTTACGTTTATATGGATCACTTTGGTTGATTTATCCGAATTGAAAGACAGAAAGAATTTTCCGTGCAGGAACGTAGAAAGAATACAATTTCCTGCGGCCAGGCGGTCTGTCGTAAGAGGCGACAAAACAACCCACAGTCAGGTGGTAGGGCATTTGCCCGACTGGAAGGCTACCACCCCTGGTCTAAAGTATGTCTCCATAATAACCTTGAGGTGTGTTCCGGCATTAGTGACCAGATTCCAGTCTCCCTTAAGAGAGAGCAGCAGCGCATTTGTAGTACCTTTGGTGTTGCAAATGTCCAAAAAAACAGAAATCAACCGCCTAATATTGACTTAAGATGTGGTATGATCTTTAATTAGCGACTTTCAGTTCATCTGATTTACAGACATAAAGGTTGCCCTACTTATCGAATCATTAGTAATATATCTGACTTCTAATTTTCTCGCAGTAACGGCATTTTCTTTATATGGCAACAATTGCTGAGGTTTTAAAGAAACCCTATGTAATTTGTATTCAAAATTACTTGCAAAGGCATCACAGCTGAGCAATTTCAAAACCTAACAACTGACATCTTGTTTAAAAATGAGTATTCGTTGCTAAACATTGATTATCTTGATAGACACTTTCCAATCTATTATACTTGTCAAATCACATAATTCCTCATTTATATTATGCCCACTTCCCCGGCAGTAAGCAGGAAAGTGAGAGCGCGATGTAAACGCGTAAACTTAATTGAACATTTGATACTCGCCCTGCCCGCTTCCCTCGTCATTTTCCTGCTTGCTGCCGTAGAAGTGGGCATAATGTGAACGAGGGCTAATAACTGTCAACACAACATCACTGCTAATAAACTAACATAAATAGTTCTGAAATGATAATAATTATGTAGTGGCGTTGTTCTTGCTAGGTTTTGAATTTCACGGTCGATTTACATTGTAAAATTCAATTCATGTTTTGTTTGACATTGATAATAATTACAAATGTAGATCGTACTTCGCGACATTAGTTCCATTGTTATACATTTATTGCTGGTATGAATGTAGATTAGATATTAATCATCATGTCGCTATTGTCCGTTCGGCAACGGCCTTTTTTGTGGGGCTCGTGAGTAAGCGCAAATGGCCCTGTTTTTTGGGCGCAGCTTTTGTTTGAGATAGATAAGTGAATAGTTCTTAAGTGTTGGTGTTCGGTCAGTCACCCGCGTCCGCCCTGACGGCCGATAATTACATACAAGTCTTTACTAACGAGCTATCATGTCTATCTCCCAATAATAGATCCCATCCCATGAGAAAACTGTTAATTTAATTTGTATGTTTTACACTATCATGTACAAATACATTTCATTTTTATCTTGGACGTTTGGTCTTTGATAATTTGATTTCGGCGTTTGACTATATTTAAATTTCTTTACATTCACAACTGTTAAGTGAAGATTATAAATTGAATAAGGGTACAATTTAAATGCTCACCAAAAAATTTTTTCGTCCCTAAGACTAAGTACCAAGTAAAATATATTAACTTCATATAAATTTAATCCACTCTATACCGAGGTGCCTAAAAAACAACGTTTTACGTTCCAAAATAAATATACAATCATCAGAATAATTGTACGTTTTGTATTTAAATTCTTTTTGCTTATAAAAATGGATAAATGCTCGCCAAATATTGTTTTGCTAAAACAGTAACATTCAAACCGCAAATTACAGTTCTAAATAGCTTTAGTGTAATCAAATTATCCAACCTGAATTCAAAATATATTATTGTTAAACTAAGATTACAGTCTTTTCCCTTTACTTATTTACCCTGCAACTTAGGAGTTCTTCCAGGTACTCCGGCAACTACCAATGCACTGGAAGCATTTAATCGAACGATAAAAGACGAAAATACTTTGCAGGAGCGTCACACATTGTCACGCTTCCTGGTGACAGTGAAATATATGGTGGCAGAGTGGTCTAACATTTATGTTGTAAATAATAAGTCCGTTTCCCAACAACCCACCATTACTCTCAAACAATGGATTGAAGCGTACCAATGGGCTAAATTGCCTAAAAGACTACCCGTCAAACAGACAACTGAATTAGCGACATACTACAGGATCCCAGCCGGTGACAACATGGAATATAAAATTTTCGATGTCCACTGGGAAATTTTCGATGATTTTAAGCAAGAGTTTTTTAGTGAATGGGAAGTAATGATTCATTTTTTACCTACCTTAATCATTTGTGTTGCAGTAATATTGAGAGTGAAGTATTTATTTGGCTGTGTTATCATATTTTAATCAAATTCATAAAACAATAAACAAGCAACATGTGTTTGGAATACAATATTATATTTGGTATTAAAAATAATTGTACGTTCGACCGTTTGCTTTTTTGCCTCAGCAAAAATTACTAAATTAAAAGTACTGAAACAAAATATTGGTAATATCTATTTAGCGATAATATAAAATATTTGGTCTGAAATTAGCTTTAAAGGCGTTTATATATTTTTATGGTATAGCATAAAAAGGAAAATAGCTTCATTTCTACAATACTTTATGAAACACAATTTGGTGAGCATTTATCCATTCTGGCAGGTATTTCGATTTTATTGGTAGTAAAATAGGTGCATTTCTGGTAGGCGTTTAAAACAAGCCATTGAATAATATTGATTTATAAGCCACCCAAGATATCTATAACACTTTCGTATCTGTATCTGTATTAGGAGTAGACACTTTGGGCAATTATTACAGAGCATGACAAACAAAATTTCAATGTACGCTTTGAGACGGTTAATAACATTCGTTTTTGTGTCGGCGGAGCTTAAGGTGCCCAAGGGCCGCCGCCCGTGGGGCGCTGCGCAAGGCTCGGCTCAACTGCCTACGGTGACATAACTCTCTAACTATTATAATTTATCAAACAAGAAAAAAGGTTAACATTAACTCCCCGCTGCGTCGCGTGCCGCCGCGGTCATGCCTGCCCCGTACTTGTCTAGCCGGTATACACTCGTCATATCTGCCTACCTATTAAGGAGGTGAGCTGAATACGAGTAGTTCTCATCCCGGTCTATTACGTACGCAAAAGCTTCCGTCAAGCGCAAAGCTGTGTACGAAAAACTTACCACATACACGACTCACTAACTACCTAGTTATCCAAATAAATATGCGATTATATCGACAATTCTAGTGTTTTTTATAAATAGAGTACAGAAGAGAGGTTAATGGCAGCATCTCGTCTATGAGACATTGACAATATCATAAGTGTTATCAGTAATGCGGATATTAGACGGATCAACCAAATTGAATTAATTTAGTTGAAAGGCACAAAACTGAAAGGACGTGGAAATATTCAATGACATTGAACAATTGAAATATATATTTATATGGATCATTTTGATTGATTCGCCTCAAGTGAAACATAGAAATGATCCGTCTAATATAGGCTTAAGGTGAATATTCTACCGAGGTACGTAAGTCTCAAAATGAGTAAGTTGAAATGGGCCTGTCTTTCTGTCGCTTACTAGGCAAACGTAGTCCAGTCCAGTTTGATGGACTTGGCTGGATGAGGAAGATAGAGCACAGATATGTGTCGCAAAGGGAAACCCTAAGGACGTATTATTAAAGTGTATTCAAAGGAATTGTAAGAAAGCGAAATCAAAAAGGTTTCAAAAATATTTTTAAAAGCCTTTTACTTTCGCTAATAAAATATACTAATTACTAGAATATTTGAGCGATTATTGAGAAACAAAAAAAAAAATAATTTGATGCATAAGAATCTTGGTTATGGCGACAAATTGCCGTGCGGTTGCCGCCGTGATGGGGTTTATTAACATTCAGCCGAGGGCGTCATTCCTTTGAGTTTCTGCTTACTCATTACTGCCGTGTTGTGACAACTTTTACCGACGTTTCAGTTCGTAGGGTATAATTGAATTATTTCCAGTCACTGTCGAGATATAGCTACACTAAAATTCATAGACATACAAAAATGTATGATTAATTTTATGTAACGCGTACACGTGGTGCATGAACCTCAACCCCATTTCTAGTATATGAAAAAAGAAAGCAGTGGTGACACAAATGTGGGCACTAATCTTCTCTACTATAATTTACGTATATGTTCGTTTTTGTTATTCAATGTTATCGAAATAAAGCTAGGCTCGTTGTGTTCATTGCAAAGAAAATTGTAATTTAAAAAAATAGATGGCATAGACTATATTAAGCTCTACCTGCTTGGATTTTTGCAGAATTTTCTACCTCATAGATTAAAAGATAGGGTGGAGATGGGATACAATTTATACGATTTTGGAAGCGAATATCTACGCCTATCAACTTAAATAGAAAGTTTAGGTATTTTCTTTATTACAATGTTACAAGAGAGGTCTTGACATGACTATGTTACACTAAACAAGATAAAATAAAAACCAAAAATTTTAACAAGTCGTAAATAAAAAATTAAATGAACGGACCTAAATCACTAGTGCAGAAGGCGAGCTCCAACTCGGATTCCGTGCATGGTCGGCAATCGGCAGTAGCGGGATCATAGTGCCGTCTGACCAGCGGCCTTGTTTCATACTTGAACATCGCCACTCTTCTCGTAGGACCTTCCTCTGGGTCGGCTTCTACGTATAATGCCGCACGCCCCTGTCTACTTCTAAAGCACCGAAGTTCCCGCGGATCACCATCATTTGGAGCATATAGGGGTATCAATCGATGCGCTCCCTCGACAAATAAACGAGCGGGAAAGTGCCTTGCAACTTCTGTAAAGAAACAAACGTGTTTCTTATAAAATGCATTAATGTATGAAATATATAATTACTTAATTAGCATGATTAGAGTAACAGATTATTTAACCTATTTATAATATATACTATTATAAATTAGAAAGTTTAGATGGATGTTTGTTACTCAATCTCCCCAGAACGGCTGAAAGGATCTGGATAAAATTTTACAGAGAGATAGATTGTAGTCTGAAATAGTACATAGTAAAAATGTAAGGATACTCCAGGACAATATTAACGAGAGCGAAGCCGCCGGCAAAAGCTATTATTAATATATTTGGAAAGGACAGCTAAGAAATAAGTGATAATATTAATGTAAAACCAATGTTACATTAATATATTCATAGCAGCTTTACTAAAAAAACATCCACTGAAAAAGAATATCAACGACAGCATTTACAGCTGTGATCACGTTTACTGAAAACAAGCAGAATGAAATAAAAATTAAAATAAAATGGCGCTTACAACTTACAATTGATAAAATATAGATTTAATGAACTAATCAATTCAAATAAACAACAAAACTTTTATAGACCCATAAAACAAAAATGTTATTAGCGTAAGTATGTATCTACGATGCTTGTGTTAGTTTGCCTTGCTTGCTTGCTAGATGCTTGTGATAATTTGTTAAAACATCAAGTTCAGAAATTAATAGGCATATTTTGCAGTTGAAGTCTTTCTTAGTACGTACATACATATATTTTTTTAAACAAATGTCTTCGAAAACTAATAGGTTTCTAAAAAAAGCCAGTGTTCATACCTGCATCATTGAGTTGCAAGATGTGAAACAAGTCTGGCGGATCGGGTCGTCTTATAACCCGAACACAGACTTTGAAGTCCCTCTCGGAACCTGGTAACGGAGGTCGGAACAACAGGCGAAGGGCTCCTCTTGGATACAACCAGGATACGGTGCCTTCCCGACAGCGAAGATATACTGGCGTTACCCCTCGCTCCGTAGATGATGTCAACCCACTGCGAGCAAAAACGTTAAAGTTCATATATGGTAGAAGACAGGTAGTAGGTAGATACGTAATTCAACATAAGGTACGGCGAAATTTATATTATGCCATATAAAAAGGTTCCATTAATTTAATTATTTATATTTGGACGATGTAATTGCTAGCCAAAGATTCTGACTTGCAAGGAAATCTCATTAAGTATGGCATGTATTAACATAAGGAGTTTTTGGTGGGAATTGCAAACATGTACGCTAAAATCAGTAAGTAGTTGTAGGATATTGATAGTTTTTGAGTAGTAATTATGTTTTTGTGAGAAATGTGAAGTATATAGTCAAATGTGACCTGTCGAGTTGTCACAAGAACTCCGTTCAATGGCGTCAGTTGATAACCTACAGTTCAGCTGAGCATATAGGCTTAAGAAAATGAAGAAACTATATTGTAATCTACGATCTGGCTTAAAGGCCTAGCTGCCAAGCCATAAACCTAAATAAAAAATTAACATAAGGACCATCGATACAGCGTATGTAAGCTTTTGCTTAAAGAAAACAACCAAAATATTTTAACCATTTATGTCATACTTATACACTTGGGTCCGTTAAATTCTTCAAAAACATTAATAAAAGGATTCGTAAAACGATAACAAAATAACGATAATAATATTACTTTAATGCTTTACGAATTAATTTTAATCGATATAACGGTTTAAATGAATAAAATTTAAGTTAAAATCGAATCAGGTATAATATCTCGAGTGGGTGCAAATCGTGGCACGCGATCCAAGTGTCGCTTCTCGGCGATATCTCGAGGAGTGTTCCCATAAACAAGCCGTGAGTGGACAATTGTATCTCGCGATCAGCGGCACGTGGGCCGCGATTCTGGAGTAGCGCCCACGCCCAACCCACGGAGTCCGGCCACTCCATAAAACCGAAATATACGACGGCATAATACAAGAGATACGACGTTAGCATTTAACACGACTTGACGCCATACAAATAAAAAAACGACAACCCGCGACGCGACGTTTTATGTTGAAAACTCATTGTCTGTGGGGCCCTTGTCTTGTCACTGACGCCTTCTTTTTTCAACAACGTTTATGTTCCAACGTTAAGCTTCATCAACTCCTCGGAATATGATTACGCGTCTCTCCCTTTGAACGCGTAGGCAATACGATCTGGAACGTAGGCCACACGCAGGATTAAACATTCGATTTAAAATTATTTATGGAATTTATCATTAAATCACCTCATTACTAGCTAAACGTGTTTCAGCTTGATGGAGCGATAAGGACGAAAGAGCTGGATGAGGAAAACAGAGGCCCTAATATGTGGCCCATATAGAAGCATTATATCCAAAAGTGGATTGAGATTGGCTAACGTAGTATGTGTATTTAAATAATACCAGAATCACAGATATACTTATCTGGGATCAGAACACATTTCAATATAAGTATTCAAAATATTTTTGTTATAACTGTACAGCTTGACTTGTTGCAAAAAACTTGATATCGAATATATTTTTTTGTTATTTACTGTTTAAAATTCGTGCTTGAAAAAATTGTATAGCATTGCTGTCATCTAAGGACTTCTCTAATCCCCGCTAATGGGTGAATGTTGAAATATTACGTGTGCGTTGTAAATTACGGCCTAATAGCGAGCAACAAGTGGGGCTCATATGTCCGCGTCGCCGGTCTCACACACGTGGAAGGTTTCAGCCACCCTCTCTCCAGGGGTGAACAACCTTTTATAGTCATAAACAAAGAAGGGTTGATATACCTGCTCTGCGGTATGTTATATTCTGATTATGTACAAGAATAATATAGCAACTATGGTAACATTTGTGATAGTAGATAAAAATTCATTTTGAATAGGATTTTCGTAAAATTCGTTCTTAGTACGCGCCCACGTTGCGAAAGGAGTAGCTATGCAAAATTCGAAGTCAATCTCAACTTACCGACATCTCAGTTAAAAAAAAACTAGTTGCGACCTATATTATGTCGTAAGTTGGAACAAATCCAGCAAATGAAAAAAAATCAAAATCGGTTGAGTAGTTTTCCGAAACTACTCAACCGATTTTCATTTTTTGTTTTTTGTTCATCGCGGTCAAACACTGCGGCAGGGAATTTTTATATATACAGATATAGTAGTTTCATTTTTAGGTTTTTTTTAATATTGTATGGTGTAAATAAATATAGAAATATGTCGTGAATAAATAAAGATATAACGGAATACGGTCATACATAGAATAATGAAATAATTCAGGAGTTTTTGGCGGGCACTGAAAGGAGATGTCGTGCTGTGCAGTTTTATTTTCTAAAAATGTGTAATATACTCTAAAATGAACAATAGTTGTAGGATATTGATAGTTTTTGAGTAGTAATTATGTGTTTTGTGAGAAATGTGAACTGTATAGTCAAATAGTTTTGAGTTGTCACAAGAACTCCGTTGAATGGCACCAGTTGATAACTTACAGTTCAGCTATGCTACACATAGGCTTAAGAAAATGAAGAAACTACATTATAATCTAAGATCTGGCTTAAAGGCCTAGCTTCCAAGCCATAAACCTAAATAAAAAAATAAATGAAACAATTCGTTAACAACATCCGTATAACTTAATCGTGCTATAACTAAACTCTTTTATTCAAATACGTGTTAATAAAAAGATGACAAACTGAATAATATTTAACAATGACATTGTCGTATAATGCGTAAACTTTAGATATTTTAAATTATTTTTATTGTTTCGATATACAAAATGTGGCACCCCTGTTGAGCGCATTATCGGCGCGCGCTAAAACAAACACAAAAACCAAACTACCCTACACATAAAAACCGCATATTTTCATATATACAAAAAATGCACAGGCATCAACTATGACTGGTTTTTGGTTACCGAATTTTGATTATTTTTGTTAAATATTTTGGTGTTAACATGTTCTTACCTTAGTTATTATACTTTACCTTACCTTATACCTTAGTATATTTTCGTGAATAATTAACCTACAACCTATATCTGAATTTTATTTTTGTTTATATCTACACCTATCTATATCTGAGACCAAAAATATGTTTATTCGTCTGAGACATAGATATTCAACGTACAATTTTAAAGATGAGTTTTATATCTATATAATGAACCGGCTTTCTGATCGATTTCATAATAAAATCTAGAATCTTACTTCTTTTTGTCTAATTTGAGACGACGATATTATGTAGTTTTTTTACTGCCGCACTCAAAGCAATGTTCAATTAACACTAACTAACCGCGATAGAATTTGTCATTTAAGTATTAACTTCAATTCAGATGGAAAGAAAGTAAAATATAGTGGTGAATATTATTTGCAATGATTGAAAGTTTACGAATATATATCAATTCGTAAAATTTTAATTGCTCTTTGAGTTCATAGCTCCTTTAAGCTCATAGTGTCGTAAGACAATCGATGTCCACTATTAGATGTAGGCCTCCCCAAATATGTGCCACGTATCCTCCACATTAGAAAACTATTTATTGCTGAAGAGTTTCTTGAGCCGCTTTTTCTCTTCAAGCCACTGTATGTTGCGAAGCGGTGATAAATTAGATTAGGCTCCCATAGAGTAAATAATAAACATAAACAAAATTAAAACTAAATAATTAAAATGAATAAGTTGGCGAAAGGCTAAATAAAACTTTAACAATACTCATTGATACTAAATAGCTTTGTGATCACGGTGATTGAAAAGTGGCCGTATCGTCGGAATAGTAGAAATCAAATAAATTACGGCGCTTAAAAGCGTTAAAACGTAGTTTTATTAAATATTTATGAAATTAAATCTATATAGACGGGCACTGGGAATGTTGTTTATTAATCTTAAAAGGCTGATCGCTACATGTTCGATGATCTACTCAAGTCTCGTATTTGATACGAATAATCAAAACTATTGAGGTTTTTCGGCGTATCTTTAATGCTTTGTTAAACACAAAAATTGAAATGCATTTGGATAAGAAATTGTAGTTTGCGCTAAGTGATCATTATCGGTAAGTTTCGTGTTGAGGCAATCCCCGTCCATTACGAGGCAAGAGGCAAATGACTCGGACACAAGCTAAAAGCCACTAATGTACCTGAACGTCACCCTTCCAACCTTCTTGTTCCTTCTTTCATCGTAGACGGCAATAAACCCATCTCTTTTATACAAACTAAAGAATCACCGCCAAAATGAAGTCACGCGCGAGTCCCAATTAGTGATAAAGTCGTTTTATTCTTTGATCAGAATAAAAGATACCTAAGTATAGAGTTGTAAAATGGAAGCATCATAAACGAAATATTTCAAAGAATATTCGTTAATTTTACAACTTTGTTCTAAAATCCATAAAATCTATTTTTATTATTCTGTTTATAAAGAATTATTGCTGATCAATAAATGTCAAAATTACCATAGCTTTGTTAATATATATGAATCACCTAAAATCCGTTGATGATTTGAAAAATCTACAAGAAGTTAAAGATTCAGGTTATGTTAATGGAATTATTTAAATATACTTTGCTTTTTCATATAGTATTCTAGCGACCTTTAGAGAAGGCCTTAGCTAGAATAACCAGATTCCAACAATATATTTCAGTTAAATGATATAAAATGATAATATTAAGTTGGTAACAACGCAAGTAAAGAAAGTTTGTTAGCGCGGATAACAGGTCCCATAAAGTGTTATCGCAACAGAACAAGAGACTCGCTAGAATAATAAAATAAATGTTTGTCTCTTCTACGAATAGTTTTATTTATTCTCGCCCAAACCTGGACCGAGATAACAATGTCGCGTGCGTTCAACCTCTGCCTTCATCATTCTAGGGTTGGGCGCTCCAAAAACGTCTTTATAAGCATAAGAGTTCACCACAATATCACATTTCATAATTTTTTCAATAACCTATTTTTCTAAACTTATAATACTCAAATGATGTTTTCTTACTTTCGATTTTAATTACTTTGTAAAATTCTAGGACGTTAATATTAATTTTCTGTTGTTATTGGAATCCAGAGTTTTCCCCGCGGCAACACTGCGGGTCAAATCCTGATAGTTAGCTCTGTTTTACTTACACAAAAAGTACTCGATTAAGTTTTTTTATATATCGCAGGCGAAGCCGCGGGCATAGGCCAGTATATATATATATATATATATATATATATAAACCTTCCTTGAAAAATTATCGAACTGCTGGTGACGACCGCTTAAAAATCCGTTGCGAAGTTTAGGAGTTAGCGCATATACAGACAGACAGACAGACGCGGAAAACGACTTTGTGTTATGCTATGTAAAGATACAGTTATAATACAAAATAATTTACAAACATTAAAACTTATGTCATTTTTATGTTTTAATACTATAATTAATTTTTAATTTAATTTTAATACAAAACTACGTTTATTAATTACATCAGAATAGCTTATTTTGGTTTAAAAACAATTTTATTAACTCTTATTTAAACTTTTTTACATTTTGGAGCTGTTTGCGGTTATTCTGGTTAATCCCAACGGCGAGGGCAATGTTAAGCAACCCTGTACAGCAAAGGTGACACGCGAGTTGCGCCCGCGCAGCCTACCCACGCGCCAAGCGGCGCATTACCATACTACAGACAGCTTTATACAAAAGATTATAATACAACGAAGAAATCTTTAAAATATTGCTATTTAACCTTTAAACTGTAATAAATTACTGAAAACTTGATTGATATACGGAATGAGCAAGGTATTTATGCTTAATACTTCACAAAAAAGCGTTATCTCTATGAATCTTCATCTGTTTCAGAAATAGGCTAACAGTCATTATTAACTAGCGGCCCCGGGAAACGTCCTGCTCTGAAAAAATGAAAATCTAGAAACCAATTCCAGCGCCATCTACCGGATCCAATTGTGAATCTAAACAATCCTGGGACCCACTCAAAACATTTTATCAAAATCGGTCCAGGGGCTTAAAAGGAGTTCAGTGACAAAGAAATAACTTTAGAATTTTATACGTAAAAATAAAGAAAAGTTTTGTATAGGTATATTTGTTAATACAATATTCGATTTTATATATTCGTAGAATGGAAACATGCGCCCAAGGGCTTGTGTCGCCCTGGCCATCGAATGCTCTTGTCAAATCCCGGGCACACACACCAGGGCGAGCTGCGTATTATAAATGTACCAACGAGATTTATAAGCTTTCAACCTCACCCACACATAAAGACCACAAAACACTTACAAGGACAGATTTACACTCAATGGAGGTTCTAAAAGTTTTATGACGGGTAATAATAGTGGGCACTGAAAAATCTCTGGTACATTTATTTTTATATTTTGTAATAGTGCATTGTGTTTTTGAAACAGGCTTGGTATATATTTTAATAACCGTTTAAAAGCATTCAACTGTCAAAAAATTCGAAACCTATAACTGCGTTTTATATTTACTTATTTTCGGAAGTTCATTCAACTAATAAAAGTGACGTTTATGTTTATTCCTTATTTACGTATTTGGAAATAAAATATTATCATAAAATATACATGAACTTTCGAGAACGGTTATGAAAGTATGAACGTAAGATAAGTATTTAAAAGTATCCCAGAAAATAAGCCAATACTACGAAATCGAGGCTTACGCGAATAACCCCGCAGAACGTCTTGTACATGTATAGTAATGTTACGATACACTTATACCATAATGCTGGAGTTTCATCTGCGTTAGTGTTAAAGATTTACTGTCTTATTTATATTGAGTTGGAGTAAATTTGTAGGCTTTTTTAAGAACCTTGAAGAAACTTACAAACTTACTCTAACTCAATATGAATAAGACCGATAGGCTGTGGCCGAATGTGTCTTATTTAAAGCGTTAAAAAATAACACATAGCCACATTAGTGTATGTACAATGTACATGTACATACATTATCTATCAATATTTAACGTCATTAACAATATCGCGTCTCAAATAACGTATTCAACCTATCGCCATATCTGCGTGAAAGGGCCTAAATCTTTAACTAACTAACGCAGATGAAGCACAAGCATTAAACAAAAATTATAATCAAATTTTCGCAAGATGTATGTGCAAACAATGGTAACCGCCTGTAATAATAATAATATGACATTCGTGCGGTAGACAGGCGGTGGGTAGGTTTGTTTTTCGTTTCTAGGTCACGGAGTTAAAACACGATGCCAAGTCCAGATACTGCGTCGAACAACTGAGCAAAGCAGTTCCGTGATCTAGTTTGACCGTTCTGCAAACAGGAACTCGATCAACAATATTGTCAGTAATAAAACCTTGATATTAAGTTTAGTACAGTCATTAAATAACACATTTAGGGTATTCATTGTACATTGCATATCCTCATTGTATTAACTACACATATGCTAATACAGAGGAAATTATTCAGCAATAGACGCAAAAAGCATAAATAAATAATATCTTGTATGGTTAAATGTTCATTGAAATAAATTAAGAATGGATACTTATAGGCCTATGTTAATTTAAATTAAGAATAACATTAAAGGAAACAATGAGATTTTATGATTAAGTCATAAAAGATGATTTGAATTATTAACTAGGATAGGATTTGCTCTGAGTGTCAAACCATGTACAGAGGATTTCCGTGAAACAATGGAGGACAATGGTCGCGTCCAAGCCACGGCCGCGCCGGCGACGCAGCACGTGCGTGCCCATTGTGCTCATGTGATATACATACAACTCTGCCTATTTACTCTCCAATACAATGCCTTTACGAACGATCAACTATTGATGGCGACGTTATTCAGGGCCTTTTATCTTGTAGATCAAACCAGTACTGGCATGGAGGAATAATCGTTCATGTAAGCTTCCAATTTTGTACTAGAATCTTCGTAGAATATTACAACATTACTATAAAAATCAATCTAATCTAAATAGCCTTAATAAAACATTTTTATATTTTCTTCTAAGTTTCTTTGAAAATGATAGTTATTATGTAGAAAACCCTACGTAAAGGAAACACTAAGGGCCTACCTTACTGGAGTTCGCTATATAGCTCACGCATTACGACATTTTGAAAGCAGAAATTCACTGAATTTACTTACGACAAGTCCTTATTACCCAAAACTTACCAAAAAAACTACGAATGTTTAACAAAAACTCGATATGATTTCGTATACATTTCTACATATAAAAAAGAATTCTTGTGAAAAAAACATTTTTTTATTTATGAAATCTTGTTTTAATCAAAATTAATTTTAACCGACTTCCAAAAGGAGGAGGTTCTCAACTTGATTGATATTTTTTTTTAATGTATGTACACCTATTACTCTGAGATTTATGATCCGATTTACGTGATTCTTTTTTAGTTCGATGTAGAATACTTGCTATTTGGTCTCCTAAAAATTTAACATAGTTTGGCTCAGTAGTTTTCATTTTATGAACATTTTTCATGAATTTTTTTCCATTCCGTTCCATATGCACACCGATTACGCTGAGATTTATGATCCGATTTACGTAATTCTTTTTTAGTTTGATACAGAATACTTGCCATTTGGTCCCCTAAAAATTTAACATAATTTGGCCCAGTAGTTTTCATTTTATGAACATTTTTCATGAAAAAAATTTCTGTTTCCGTTTCTTGAGACCTATATTTTTTTAAGGCGCGTGGCATCTTTCGTAGGCCTACCCATAGCTAGACACTAAAAAGTAACAAACAAAAAGAAGCTTCGTTTAAAAAAACTGACTTCAAAAACTAAAAAGTATAAAATAACTTAATAAAGATTTTGGACTAAGAATTTATTTAGTTTATTAAGAGACAAAATAATATAACATTTTCTACATGTTGAAGTCGGTGCCGAGCAAACCATAAAAATTACCATATACACTGTTATTACAATAAAATGTTGCAAAATATTGTAATTTTTATGATTTACTTGGCACCACCAACTGCAAGATATAGAAAATGTTATATTATTTTGTCTCTTAATAAACTAAATAAATTCTTAGTCAAAAATCTTTTTTAAGTTATTTTATACTTTTTAGTTTTTGAAGTCGGTTTTTTTGAGAAATATTCCTAATTTAAGTTAAGTTTTGTATGTAAATAAAAAGTATTACAATTAAGTAATGTGTAAATTTTATGAAATTATTATCTTCAAAAATGTGGTAATACGTGAGCAAGATAGCGAACTCCATTTAAGTAGATCCCTAAGATAAGAATTAAGTATGCAGTATGCAATAAACTCATACAATCCACTTTCATTCATAAAAATGGTTTTCTATTGTCATTGTTTCAGCGCACACGTTTTATCTTCATTTCCATCCATAACACACGACACACGTATGTACCTATATCAATAATTAATTTATTGGGAAATTTTGAATTTTCTCGAGGCGGATAACTCCTAGATAAAGTTTTATTCAAATGTAACCTGTGCGAATGCTTGCTCTCAAAATAAACTAGGCTTAAAGCTACGAATAAATATCTATATATTTTATAATACAACTTACCTTCAGTTCTTTGTCAACTTTGTCTTGTTAGAACAGTTATAATTGTTACAAGAACTGAGGACACAATTAAAGACAAAATCACACAACTGACATAGGCTTGATCTAAAAACACTGGTCAAAGGCTCAATTAGGGTAATGTTTGAATCTATGTTTAGAAACCCTTAGTTATTACTCGATCTGTTACACTGTTTCATTTACATTGTTAGCCCAGTACGAATTAGATTTATTACCATAGTATAAATGCAGACTTGGACTAGGCGCAATAGGATTGGGTCTGTATCGATGCGAGTTGAAATAACAGCCTAGTACTTATCCAATGTGCTGATGCGTCTTGATTGTATAATGGGACAACTCGTGCGCAATGACGCGTGGGTGACCCTCTGTCACGGTCCAAGACACTAATATACAATGGTGATATTACAAATCTACACCTTTTTGTCTTGTTTTGAATACAGATTGCAATCCATCCATACTAATGGAGTTGTATTTATGTCACGTCACCTGGTGACGAGGTGCGGGAGCTGCCTGACAATAGGGGATGTTGGCGGCTCGCGGTGGCCAATCTGCGGCGTTCGGTGGCCATCTCGGGCTTTAAGTGGCCATCTGTGGCGTCTAATTGGCTATCTGCGGCATGGAGGAGATTTTCGCGACCTCTCAAACATCACTCTTATTCCGGCGGATGAGATCACGGGGGGTTAAGAAGGGCGTCATTAAGAATAGACGGCAGTAGCACTTTCCATCAGATGGCTCGTTTGCTTGTAATATAATAATATCAGCCCATAATTGTCCCACTCTCTGTCCTCTCTATCGCCCATGAGACAAAATGAGCGAACATGTAATATTTAAAAAAAAATACAATTACTTAATATTAAAATTATTCAAACTATAGGACTGTCTGTCGTGATTTAAGCTTTTATACTCCACATTGTTACTGGTGGTCCAAGGAAATTACCATATTCTCTTAGTGTTTGTAGTGTATGTAGTCGATGTTTACTGGAAACAATCTAAGGGGTCGTGTTAACTCGCGTCTTGTCACAATGGTGTAGATTCGAGTCTTGGACAGGAAGCATGAACCACTTATGCAGTTTTTATGTGCATATTGTTACAAAAACCACGTGCAGATCAAGGATAACATCCGTGATGAAACCTGGATATTGATAACCAACGTTAATGCTGCAAATCAGCTTTGGACTAGCATAGCGGGTAAACCGTCCTTTTCCATAAAAAATCGAGAAAGCCCAGAAGTGAAACATTTATATGCTGTGATGTTAGTATATACTTACATAGATATGTACACAATACGTGTAGTTGCCAATACATACAAATATTTTCTCGCAGTAGGTGTAAAGTCATTTTACCCAATCAGTGTTGCCGTCACCAGCTTCCTAACTAGCTATATAAACAAGCATGACATGGTCGCTTGCATTCTTTAGAATGTGACTAAACTGCTTATTAGTATGCACATAGGTATATAGTGGGTACATATACATACGTATATCTACTCTACATATATATTTGCCATACATTATCGTAAGATGGTGTCATCTGCTGCGGAGGCTGCACACTACAATTAGGCGCAAATAACTGGATGTAATTGCACGGTATGGATTCCAAGATCAGATTAAATACCCAAAAGGTGAACTTCGAAGCATACCCAAAGTGGAAACAAAGCCGGGACTTCTGTGTCCTAGTGAGGCAAGCCTTAGCGCGAAAACTTTGGATTAAACCACAAGTCTCGCAGACGCCAGACAAAAGTTCTAACTTTCACGTTGCAAAATATAAACGGGCTCTTAGGGTTATATTTCGTACTCGATCATTGTCCTTCCTAGTATTCTTCTATTAATTTTAACATGCTGTACTATGACGTACAAAATTGGACTCCTGAAAAACACTGATAAGAAACGCGCGGGCTACAAGTGTTAACAATAAATTGTAATAGATAAACCCAAGCAATCACTGATTCCAACTAGGTCGCTATGTTATAGTTTTTCTTATTATCTTATGGGTGAATAGGGCTGAAGAGAGGCATCTGTGGTCGGCGCCGCACCGGCCGACGCCATGGGCGCTAACGTAGCACATGTTCACACCGAGCTGACAGACAACTTTGCTCAAACACAACCGCAATGTAGTGCTGACCTTTGCTCATTCGAAATTCCTACACCTATAAAATCTACCACATCTTAAATTAAACCAAAATTAAGCTAGCAGAGTCCTTATTACTTCCTATCCTTGATTATGCTGACGCCAGCTATCTAAATTTAACCCAAGAACAACTTAATAAACTTGAGCGCCTCCAAAATTTTTGCATAAGGTTCATATTTGGCCTACGCAAGTATGACCATGTCTCTGAATTCCGAAAAAAACTCAAGTGGTTGCCAATTCGATTTCGCCGGAATACTCACATCCTTTCTTTTCTCTATAGTATTTTATTTGTCCCAAGTACTCCTAATTACCTTAAACAACGTTTTGAATTTCTTTCGTGCTCTCATAATTTACGCCCTTCTACTAAACTTAAATTGAACACTCCTGCGCATAACTCAACTTTTTACAACAATTCTTTTACTGTTAAGGCTATTCAGCTTTGGAATAAGCTTCCTGTTACTATCAGACAAGCAAAATCGCTAGCGATATTTAAAACCATGATCAAAAAATACTACCTGTCGTCCTTTTCTGCGACTGTCTGACTGTATTCGCTAAGTCCTCCTAGACCACGCAACGGATTTCGAAGCGATTTCCACCATCAGTTAGATAATATTTCAAGGAATATATCAAAACTATTAAGACCCAAATCCAGCAAAAACCAACTGCCAGACCTCAAGAAACTGTGAGTTATTTCTGCATGCACCGGAACACAAACCAACTTGATTGATGATTTATTTTTATTTTTCCTCTCACCCATTTTAATATTGTATAAAATGATTAGAGCTAGGCATGTTTGCTGAAGAGTTTCTTGCGCCGCTTCTTCTCTTCAGACCGCAACATGTTGCGAAGCGGTGGTAAATTAGATTAGGCTCCCATAGAGTAAATAATAACCATAAACAAAATTAAAACTAAATAAGTTGGCGGTAGGCTAAATAAAACTTTAACAATACTCATTGACACTTGACATCTTTGTGTTCCGAGATCACGGCCACTGAAAAGTGGTCGAAACGTCGAAATAATAAAAATCAAATAAATTACCGCGCTTAAAACCGTTAAAACGTAGTTTTATTAACTATTGTAGATTGTTTAATTCTAAGTAAATCGCGACCAAGCTCGATGTGATATCATAAATGCCCCTGAATTATAAAAAAATCTAATAATAATAATCAAATTACGTGTATTTTAAATGGAAAATCTTTTCGCGCTCGGGAAAGTACTTAAAATTAATGTTAAGGGCTGTAACTTTCAGGGATTTTTTTCCGATATATACAAAAAAATGTCGGGTGGGGACCGAAAAAAATAGTCGAAAAAAATCACACACATATGTGTGTGTGTGTGTATGTGTGTGTGTGTGTATATGTTTATATATATCTTAAATGTAGAAAAACTCTTCAAACGACAAGGTAAATAAAGCGTTCCATGTAAAATACCACTTAAACTACATGCAATTGTATAAGAGTGTGTGTAATTATATGTACGAATTTGCCCCAGGGATGACATTTTCATTCTTTGTTGCATGCCAACGGAGTTTTAATATAACAAGCGTATTCACAGTGTAGAACATACAAGATTACTTTAAATTAAGGTTAAGTTATAAGACAGACAATAGTTTTGGTATGGTATTCCGGTATATTCCGGTATATAACGTTATTATATATATTCCGGTAAGATTATTTTTGTATATAACGTTATTCTGTAAAACTTTAACGAAAAATTGAAACTAAAATACATTGTACAAAAAACATATTTATGACATATAAACGGCTATCTTATGATAATCAACCCCTACTGATATACGCTAAAGGTTGTTTGTATGTTACCTATAAAATGTTGCATTAACAATTACCATATTATTCGATGGGTAGGGTGAAGTATTTAAACAATTACATTGTATTACAAATTTTTATATGTGTCAAAAGAATTAAGTAACTATCAAGAAATTCCAGCACAACAAATATAATACAGCATGTGTATTAGATTAAATAATTTACATAAAATTTGTTTGTTCATATAATACGGCCGAATCTCACGTACTTATTTTAATCGGTCTGTAATGTAAACATCGGTCGAATGATAAGAACTTAAAGAATGGATAGCATGGGAAAACTTATCAACAAGGTGATAGAATCGATACCATCATGCGACCACATACTTTCACGTGAGCGTGCAAATCGTGGGAATTGATTAGTGTTGATTTAAATAATATCTATCCCAATATTATAAGTTGTAAATTTCCGATAAGAATCATTAAGATAACAATATGTAAATATCAGATAACTACCACAACACATTGAGGATGTGGATGTAGTGTAAACAGTAAGTACACTGTCAACTGCACCGTCAAATGACAAGCTTACCAAAAAAAAAAATATTTTTAATAATTAAATTAATACACATTTAGTTTCAAAGATCATGTATGCTGTGTGTCATTGAACTAAAATATTATGAGTGTTAGCTATATGCCTACTTTTATATTTGCTCATCAAATAAAGATGTTATAAATTTAGGACGTTCCCATAGATTAGAGCTCTTGTAAGATCGCTCGCGAAGATCTACATAATCTAGTTCGCACGGTGTTTAGATAACAAGTGACACTTGTCACATTGATAGACTAGACACTTGATCAACATGTCATACTGTCAATTTTAGGAAAACATTTATCATTGAGAGTGATTTAAATGAACTAACAGCAATATGGCCCCCGTTTAGAGTAACTAGCGGTATGGTATGCTACGCTTATTCACACAAATGTAAAAACGATTTGCATCAAGAAGAATTTCTTCAGTCAGCACATGGTGTAACTTCATGTAAATAGCTGAGAAAAACTGGAAACAAAAGCGACCAGGATTCCAATGTCGTCATTGGAATTCGACAACTTATCTACTAATCATAGCTAATACTCATATATAAAAAAATAATGTCTTAGCTATTAAACTACTACGACTAATATAGATAATATATTGAATTTCAGCAAAGCAAATTAGAAATTTAGTCATTTCAAGACTAATGTTTCAAGTAATGCATAACTATTTTCTAATACAAAGATAACGAACATATACGTAATTTATGGTACAGTAAAAACAACTTTCGATTAGGGGGACACGACTTTATTAAAATATATGTGACTCGGCTAATAACAGTCTAACATTCAAGTCGTTGATAAAAACAATTTTAAATGTCAAGAGACAGGCTAGGTACAATTATATCAAACAAGTTAATAAGTAAAATGTTGGAAAGTATTATTTATAGGTGAACGTATCAAGCCCAGTTGGCTGTTACAAACTGGTATAAATAGACCATTTAAAATATCGTTTACAATCTCGCAACCTAGAGTGCTTTACATAAACGAGTCAATGGCAACTTGAAATTGTAGCAATATCAATGTACTTAGAGAAATAGTAAGATTACTTTGGAATGGAAATATTAGAGCAACTGATATAGTTACTGGTTTACCAATTATTATCTTTGAAAAAATACGAGTTCTTTTGTTTTAGTTTTGAAATGAAGTTAGATATGTAATTATATAAAATGGTATAGCAGTGAAACGTGGCCTATAGGTACTAGAGCCATACAAGCAAAAACTAAACTGCGTATTATGGAGATAAATAAGTGGAGGTAGGTGTGTAGTCACGCCTCGAGAAATGCTGAGATGAAGTCGCGAGGGGATGATATGCGTGCCAATAGTCTAATATACTTTAAAAGATGTTCAAGACCGTACAATGTAGAGAACAACACCATAGTAAAAGCAGGAAAGGGCCCCCCTGTTTTCGAAAAAGATTTTTTTTTTTTTATAACGCACGGTAATGTGTTTGGACATATCCTCGAAGCTCTTATTGCACGCATAGTAGCGTGCCGAGGATATGTGGGATTCTCAGCAACCAGTTCTCCACGCTCACTTCACCGGTGCAGAAGTAGTCGCGAGAAACCGGCCCCCAAACTACCCACTATACCTAAATCTGCGCCCCTATTCACGTTCTTTTACAGGGCGTCACGGGATCTGGAATAGAGTTACTGCACCGTAACGCCCCTACACTCGGCTAACACTGGGACCCCCAGAGGCAGGGTGGCTGGGTAGCCCACTTTGTCAAATACGAGAGAGGGAGAGTCCGCTGTTACCCCCGTAACAAACGGCCCCCTGTGACGAAATCATGGTAGGAGAATGGTTGCATAGCGGCGCTTTCGTCCGCCAATCCGCTGCCTGTGGATGGGTTCAGCGTACGTGTCTTCCTCCCTCAGTCTTTCTGCGGCCTCCTTCTGCGACATGACGGACTCGCAGAAGAAGGAAACCCCCTGCCATGATTGGTGACTTCGGAGCATGGCCTCGACCATGCTTCCTAATGAAGCCACCAGAGAAGCAGACGCTCCTAACACAACCGAGAGTTAGCACAAAGATTATGACGATGATGGAATCGATAAAATTGAATTTAAATAGTTGCAAGGGTCTATCGTGCATTCGAAACTACTTGTTAAATTGTACCGCTTATCATATTAGTTTGTATCTGAATATGGCTCTAAAATAAAAAAGGTTTTTGTTAGGGAGGGTTAGGATGCCTTCCCAATCGCTGCTATAGTTGCACCTAGTAAAGCATAGTCTCGTTAATACTAAAATTAGAAAAGTTAGAAATGTAGACGTTAACTGTTCATAAATTCGCGAACCCGCATAAGTTAAGCTGAATTTCTCACGCAGTAACGCCAGTGGAATACGCAAAGAGGCGTGAGAAAGACAAGTGCGGTTTGCTTACTGAATACTAACATCGTCACTCGCGTTTTCATTGCTCCGTTTAAATTTTAATTTCTGACACTTTCTATTTTCACTGCCTATGATAGTGTTATACGGTCTTTTATATTATATTTAACTCTGATTCTCGAAGACAACAATCCATAAACATTAGGCTTGACAAAGGTTTATGTTACTAAATAGTTAGCAACCTTTGTCAGCAACTTTATATAGAAAAACAAACTTTGTAACAGATAATCTGACAGAAAAGAAGTACCTACAAATATGTAGATACGTATATAACAAAGCAAGTTATGCTTTTGTTAAATAACATAATAATATCATGGACAACTCTGGAATCGATTCCAACTCAAATAAGTTCACAAAAAATAAAATGAAAGTATGTAAAGTTCTAAGGAAAGATGGGGTAAGCAAACTTTTAAATAAATTGTGTATTTGCTAAAATAAAATTAACGTTTGATAGCCACTAATTGGCCAATTATTTATATTTGTAAAATCCTTAAAATACGTCAAAATTTGATATATGCATTAAATTTAATCGTAGACAGTACCAGAGTTTTTCAGTCACCCTGGTCGATAGCTCTATGTAACTTATGTACATAAAAACAATAAAGTTTTTTATATATCGCGATCGAAGGCGCGTGCAAAAGCGGAATTTTTCAGGTGAGCCTTCAGGAACAAATCCTAAACTATATGAAATAGTGAAAAACGCCCAAGGTTTCTCAAGGCCGATTGTGACGAAACCTAAAGTGGTGTTATTAGCTATTTAAAAAAATCAATTATGCTAGGCTGGAATGGAATCGGCTGATTAAAAAAAAAATAACATATTATATTATTACACCGGTAAATAGAATAGCTTGTAAGGATCAATTTCTGTAAAGGAATGCCAAATGGCAAACCAAGGGGAAACGTTGTTTTTTAACAAAATGTTCTATTTTCCCCATGCATTAATTAAACATCAAATAGCGCCGAACATTTGATTGCACGTCATTTGAATGCAATCAATGTTTATTCATTGACTGATTTGATTGATTGGGGTAAAATAACGTGTGTTTCGAATATTAATTTATAGATGCCTATTAAAAACAGAATAATTTTCACCATTTCCATATTGAATAAAATGAAGTGAGGTTTAATTAACATATGGAAAATATAACGTTTTGTTCAAAAACAACCCTTTCCGTTGGTTTTCCGTTTAACATTCCTTCACAGAAATTCATCCTTACAATCTACACTGTGATTTGGTATAATAAATACAGGTGTGTTTATTACAAGGATAATTATTTTTTTAAAAATTTAATGGGTATCATTAAAATTGTAGTTTTCGTCAAAATCGGCCTCAAGACTTCTTTGAGTGTTTTTCGCTATTCGGTATAGGTTAGGAATTTGGCCCTGAAGGCCCACTTGAAAAATTCACACTATATATATATAGAGCGGCGACGGATTTTTAAGCGGCCTTCTGATGGTTTATAGTATACTATATAAACTTTACCTGAAAAGTTATCTAACTGATGGTGAAAGACGCTTAAAAATCTGTTGCCTAGTTTAGGAGTTAGCGGATATACAGATAGACAGACAGACGTGGAAAGCGACTTTGTTCTATACTATGTAAAGATACTGGCTGTATAAACCAAGGGCCCCAATCGGTTATTACTGCCTTGTCAAAATCGGCCGGACACTATCGTCTCAATGGTAAGTTTGCCTGATTTCAGTATTCTGTTAATTCCAAAAGCGTACCCGTGACACGTCACTCTATAAATATTCATAAGCGCAAAGTGGCGAAATAAATGTTTAAAATGTTGGTAGCTTTTCAATATTCATTTCGGCAAACGCCATTCCTGCTAATGGTAATACCGACGATGACTAAAACATATTTTGTATTTAATAGAATACGAATTCTTGACACTATCGCAATGGAATCTTACATTGAATAACTTTGCAAGATATTGAAATAGCAGAATTGGGCTCCAGAGCTAATACAATTAGAGATTCAAATTAAAATCAATTTAGCTTTGAATGTATTAATCAATTCCTTCTAAGTTATGACTTATTTGGTATTTAAATGACAATAGTTTTCTTTTATGGCGACTATAAACTGGTATTGAACACAATTATAGAACCACACAGGAAAGTTAATTGTCGTCATTATCTCTGCGCGAACACGCGTCGGCCGATTATATTTGATTTTGCTATAATCAACCAATTTATTGATAGACCTCAAATGAATATTAATTTCTTGGTAATTACCCGGACCGGCGAGATATGTATAATTAAAATATCTTGTTTTTAAAAGCGCTAATATATCTTAATTATTTTATTATACGCCCATACGAAAGATTCCTTACGACTAACTTCATATTGGGGAGTTTCTTGGTCTTCTTTTTAAAGCAGTGATAGGTATGTTGCAAAATTATTACAAGTACAAAGTTTAGTAATTAAATTTCGTTTTGACTGTTTAAAAAATACTCTTTAACAAATTTATGTTGAATAAAAGCTTTTAATTTGACCTCAACGTCACCTATTTAGTGCTAAAAGAAAATATTTTTTTAAAGAAATTGACTTGAACACTACCAAGAAAATGGAGCGTACTTTTTATTAGATTAACTCGATAAAACACGGGCGTAGTTAGGAAAGGCGTAATATTTCCGTTATAAAAACAGTATCCGTGTCCAAAGTATTACAAAATCAATAAAATACGCTATAATCGAGCGCGGTCAAGCTTCGTCGTTGACAATGGATCGGAATGCACCGAGGCCGAAATGCTCGACCGCCTGGAAGTGGAAAGCTCCGCAATATTAACTAGTATACGTTTTCATGCTTTATAAAATATATGTTAAGTAATAGAATTTCCTATTCAATTGCTCAGCTCAGTGCCTGTTTAATTACAAATATTAGAAAATCTTACACTGAACAAGTAAACTAGCCCGAGAAACATTTTAGTCAAAACATAAATAACACTATGAAATACAAAGCACCAAAGTTTGAGGGTATGGATATGTAGTCAAATTAGTATTATTTAAGATAAAAAATGGCGAGAACATTTTTATATCACACTAGCTGAGCCCCGCGGTCTCACCCGCGTGGTGATGGAAAATCGTTATATTTTGGATAATTCACACTATATCTCTATAAATTATAGCCTCTGTATTATTCTGATGTGTAAGCTATATTATTGTAAAGTTTCATCAAAATCCATTCAGTAGTTTTTGCGTGAAAGAATAACAAACATACATACATCCATACATTAGAACAACCTTTCGCGTTTATAATATTAGTAGGATTTTTGTGGTACCTATCATAAACTTACAGACGAAATGCAAACTTAGTATTTATTAAATTATAGATCTGGTCGCATTACGAATTCTTTATTTTATCAATTAAAACGTACAAACAAAACATAATTTTTAATAAGTATGATATGCACTGAGCCTTAACTATTTTATTGGCGTGGGCAGTATGTAAAGAATAAAGAACAATTCCAACAATAGTTAATATATACGACAGCCAGCGGCTGGCGGCTGCACAGTTCGCTCTAGCTATAGTATTGAACCTCGCTGCACCATAATACATATTTTCCGCATTGAGATTGCGTGCCGCGTGCCCGCCGGCAGCGGACAATTTATAGCCCAGTCCAACCACGGTACATGCTTGTTATTATTTAACGGTGGACCTCAGAACCCTGGACAGTGGATGCCGGGGGCTATTGCCAATGCGATCCTGCTCAAAGTGTACGTTATGATCAGAGCCAGTATCAGGCACCTACGTTGCTCATTAAATTACTGTCGCTGTTCGTAGCACGTACCAATTATTGCGCAAAAAATGCACTGCATACTTACTGATGCTTTTTATGTCTCAGTGGTTATTTTAATACATAATTAGACAAGCAACATTTAAAACGGGTAGGCAAATAAGGACCAATTCGGACTCGTTACCAAATCGGTAAATTCAAATGACGGTTGCATTTACCTGTATTTGGTGAAGTTGTTTTTTATCTTATGTTCGATTTGAATAAAGTCTTAGCGGTGTCCAGTGCCGTATGCAATACCTCCGCCAGCCACGTGCGTCTATATGGTGTAACGATGCCGATGCAATGACGAACGAGGCATGCTTGCCAAACCAGTCAGAACTCCATTAAAGCATAATCATAATGCTCTACGCTCCTTATAGAGCAGCCAACGGTCGAGTTGCAATGTCGGTGCGAGCGAGAACCACCTACCAGGATATTTGACTCCTTCAGTTGACCGGCCTTGTGGCACGCGCCGGCACTCGCATTATTACATTTGATTTGCCGACGTCCCTTTAGAACTATAGAGTAAATTGGATTAACTATAACGATTTAATGTCGATTATACAATAATAATTATATCAGCTCACAAAAGAACACAAAGCATCTGTTCAGGGAAACGGATGATAAAATGGTATACCTGTCACGTTTCTTAAAGTCAGATTACCAAGTTTCAAAAATCAGTAGCAGCCCATGGTAATTTTAATGAACTGCCTAGTCAGTACATTTGCTTTTTGCTAGAATTCCACTACACATATACACATATTTACGAGATAAAAAAATAACATTTCATAATTTATTGATATGTATAGAAGATATATTCCTGTTATTTTTAGCTATTTATCAGATAGGTCATTATTGTAAATCTTAAATTTATAGCATTTACATTTCAGACAGTTGCCCTCTTAATTACAACCCACTAATGACAGAACTATGAACTTCCACTAATCGCTTGTTATAAATACAGTCGATTAGAATAACTACTCTGACATTTCTAGTCTTTACGAGAAGGCAGTCTTTAATTTCCAACTATTAATTTGAAACAAATAAATCAAGAATATATTTAATTCAAGACCCTTTAAAGTAAACCAATTTTTTTTTATATAAAATGCCTAAAACCATCGACGTCTGCTAATTAGGACACAAAGTCGGATCCACATTCCATGTTTCACAAAAGACTCGATTCAGTATTCTTAAAACATTCGTGTTAGGGTAATATTGAAATTTTTAGCATATCTTTTAACTTTATTCTCTGCATTCATTTGAGATGAGCAACTTTTGATTATAGTATTTTTAGTAATAGGTATGTAGTGTAAATTTTGGATGCATATCTCATGGAAATTATTCCATTTTCCAGTGTTAAAAGTATCTTAAATGATCAGACTCATCCCTAGAAACAATAGTACATAAAAGCTGTATTTTGTAAAAATCAATTAATTCGCCAGGCCTTGAAGGCGGAATCTACAAACATATATAGAAAAAGTTCCTCTCACAATTATATAGTTCGAGGATGGACCAATTACAAGATATTTCTTTTATACTTCTGTTGAAATAAGCCCTTGTTGTTTTTACAATAATTCTACCACAATGGCAGGTTAACAGTTAAATCTTTTTATATTATAATAAATCATCAATCAATCTCAGTTCAGTCACATTGTAGTTCCCCGGCTAACATCTAACAAAGGGACTACTTGTTACACTTCGAAAGGTCACTTTTCACTGAACAGATGAAATTTTCTACACATACATACATACATAATGATTTTGCTCTATACAACCTATCAATTTAGTGTAAATTTAAATACTCATGGAATTTCCGTTGAACTTCTAGTTCACGATAAAATTCTTGTTTCAACAACATTCCGGATATAAAAGCAAGTGGTGAACCACAATGTTGTCATGCAAACAAATCTTTAAAATATCAATTTCGTTTGTCGTCAAACTTGTCTTAATTTAAACCGTTTACCATATTACATTTTAACGAACTTCGTTACAAAAAATCGCTTTATTATCCATTAAATTAATCAATAACTGCAATAACTACGCACTATATAAAATATATTAAATACGGTATAAAGCAATTATTTCACTCCAAATGAACAGCAATTAAAACTGGACCCAGAACATAAATCGGCGGTCTTCATCTTCAAATCATAGAATTATGTAATAATAGGTTTCATTTAAAGAGATAAATCAATTTTATCATTCGTATCTCGTGCTAAAATGTTATTGGTCGTTCGATATATCATCAAACTGGTTACAATAATCACTTTAATCTTCTAATAATTAAAGTATTAACTGTGAGAGTTAACTGTATTGCTTTGCTATGATCTCGATCGTATTTTAATAATAGATAAGTGGGACCATGTTTAGAGACCATTAAAACCGACCCAATGGTCAGTCACAAAACATTCCTTTGTTGTCCAAAGTGCTCGTGCAAATAAAATATTTGGACTGCATTCTATTTTAATACTGACCCAGTCCTATGGAAAAATTAAAACAAACTGTCTTTCTAATACTAATAATTTCAAAAAAGTAGGTTAGGATTCGGATCAAATCAAACGGAAAATATCCCAAGCTCCGCGGTAAAAGTATCTTATGTTCATGCCCAGTATAAAAAGATATGCCTCTATACCAAATGTTATGATAAAATCGGTTCATTTAGTTGTGCTATGCGAGAATACTATCCATTCATTCTCAAGGCAGTGACAAAAGAATTTACAAATATCTAAACAGTCACTTTCAGATTATATATTAGTAGGTATGGACCTGTAGAGTTTGGTGGCCTTGGGAGCCTGTTTCTGATCAGAGGATAAATACCTACCCCCCCGGACAACGGATTAGTATGGCGAACGAATAAAATACAAAACCTTCTAGGCACCTTAGTCACCTTACCATTATAATAGTAGTGTCGAAGGGATATCGATTTCCCAAATTCCTCTTTATACTAAAAACCTATTTCGAACTTCAAGACCAAAGTGTAGATAGAATATGTATTCATTCACGTTCCTAATAACACTGTGGAAATGACACCTTGGTCTTAGCAATAAGTGTACATTCTCGCTACTTCGGAATGTACTCTGTGTTGGCTTGTGCCGAGCATATAGGCACCAGAGACGGTAGTGGTCAGCGGCGGAGTGTTTACACAACTCGTTAGACGCCATGCGCCCGCCTACGTACTCAGATCTACTATTGGATATATCTAAACACTCAATAATGCCCCATTGTATCATTACGCAGGTGCAGTAAAGTAATCAATACAATTATAATTACATTGATTCCAATAGCCCCGTCATCTTTGTAAAAAATGTTAGTGTTATATAAATCGAGTACGGTCTCAATAAAAGTCCCATTAATCATGATGATACATTCATGATGCAGTAAAGCACTACAGAAAATTAAACAAGATTTTTGCCATGTTAATGGCGGATTATCCAATGTTGTGCAGCTTAATTAATTTTTAACAATACAAATCTTATATTTACTGCCACAGAGGATATGTATGCCAGAATTGAGAAGCATCAGAGGAAATGTACATGTGTACTGTACCTGCTGTAAATTGGGAAAAGGTGAAAAGACGGTCAAATAAAAAAATAGTAAATTTTTATAGAATTATGTCATAGATTTTGATCTGCTTGTTCAGGCTTCTTGTAGTGGATAACATTTTTTATACTATAGGATGTAAGTATTTATGTAGTTAACGAGGATATTGGATAATATAAGATGTTGTACTAAGAAATATTTTCAATCCATATATCTAATTAAAAAACAAGAAACTTAGAGCAAATGTCGGATTCGTACGAAGGGTCTATAAAACATGTTCATAAGTCTTATTCGGCATTTGCAACTTCATTCGATGATATCAGTTTTAAATTTCAAGTTTTACTTTTAGGCTTCCTATTAATAAAAAAAAATTGTTTACGCAATTTTGACATTATATTTTTGTAGACGCCTGAGACTTCAACATGTGAGTCAAACACATATTTGAAGTTATGGTAGTTCTTGAGAAAATCAGCAATGACAAATAGAGAAACAGGTAAACCGACGTTGGAGTAAAACCATAAGGATTCCTTTTTACCTTTAGGTAACGGAACCCTAATGTGATATTATTGTCAACTCAACGAAGCTGTCGTAACACGCGAAACGCTTCTAAGGCCGACTTTCTCCCGAACAATAGAAGTCGGATCACGAGTACAACCAACACGAATTCAAGTCACGCAAAGACAGATTCGGGCTTCGACAACGCTTTACTGTTCTTAATCGAATGATTGATAACAAGCAAAAAGGGCAAGCCTGTTATTGTTACAGTGTGGAGGTATCTTAATGTAATTATGTGCAATAACACAATTATCTCTCTCGTTGGTTTAACAAAAAAGTGCTACATTATAGCTTAACTGTTTTTACTTTGTAACATCTGTATACAGTATCCCTTAGTTTTTATTGTTTGTTGTAGGCATATTACAAAATAGCACTAATGTATTTTTATACAAGTAAGCACAATCCTAAAGGAGTTTTCTTCCAACAACCATACGAGTTTAGCTTGAGGATAACAACAAAAATGCAGGGTTTTTGTGCGATGTTCTTAATTTATAGAGTATAAGGAATATCAACATAGATTTCTTTGATAAGTCTAACTTAATAAACGTTATAATATTGTGTACGTGCCTAATAATCAGAAATAAAGATTTAGCTGACCCACGGCATTACCTATTTTAAAGAAATACTTTAGTCTAGTACATAATGAATATATGATATGTACGTTTAAGGTGCGAACTTAGGGGTAGGCACACATTAGGCGTGAACGCTAACTTGCGACCCAAACATCGAGGTGTGAAAAGCCCCGGTAATCGTGGTCTTATTGTGGTAGCCGGTAAGCCGCTTAACAAACCCGACCCATAAATCCAACGGCTTGTCGCCCAATGGTCAAATTCACTTCAGTAAAGTTTATTTATTTCGGCCTAATGCCACTCAAACGGCTAAAACTCATTTTAATATATTTTATGTTTAGTGATCTGTGTTTGGTCTAAACACGACTTTTCATAAATCAAGGGCTTTTCCTTCTTAGGTTCCCATAGTCAAATGGAACATTTATAAATTCGTTATGTCCTTATATGTTTGTCCCTCACAGTATTTTACTTTAAGACTATAATTATACTTAGATGGAGTTAAGAAATTAGGAAAAAAGTAAAATGATATTACCATACAATAGAAATATATAGTAAAACTGAATACACTTTGAAGGAAAATTTGATTTGACAAAACGATCAGTGAAAGCAAAAACTGAAGTTTTTCACTCAGTTGGCTGGTTTTATACATATTTACTACCGATTTAGTAAAACATTCTAAGTATGTTATGATTGTACAGCAATTTAAGGAATGCTTACAAGTTTATAAAATAAATATTAAAAATTGGTAGACTAAACGCATAGCAGCGTGCCTTGCGAGGTATTAAATATCATTTTGCTTTGCGTATCTTCATATTATGTTACGCCTACTTTTAAAACTGGCACGGTAAGCGCATTCAAGCGCGATTAAGCGATTTAACAAGAAATTATTCGTGAAAGGAAGTTTAATAAGGCTACATGAAAATTGATAACGATCTTAAAACTTATCTTTTAAGGAACATATCGTCTAAGATTGTTAATAGGTATAAAATGCTACTACATGTTGCTCTATTCTTTACAAAAATATAAACTTCCAAAGATTGCTGGAAAATTGCGATGTAAAACGGTATATGGCGAAAACATTGATTGTCAACGATACTGAAATACGAGTTATAGCCAATTTAACCTTTATCGGACCCAATCTTTAACGAATAGCCGACTATGGTCGCAAAGTAGCCATTGTTATGTCGGTATCGCCCCCGCTTTTGGATTCGACATAGTGTAAACAATACCACGCATTATACGTATCCCATGGCTCGGTTTATAGCATTCTTGTCTCATTTCATATGACATACATTATGTATACCAGTAACCGAGAACATAACACGCCAGCAATCACTGCCCGAGACAGTATTAGTGTTCGGTAATAAAATAGACAACCGAAAAAATTATATCCAATGTTATGACTTATGAATAATTAAGTTATCATTTGAGCTTCTTTTCTAAACTAAATCTAATCTTACAAAATACGCCTGATAGCTTTCTCTGGAATTACCAACAAAACAAATCATACTAGCTACGCAAAGGTATTTTGAAGAGACCGCAGCAACGTTACTGCGACGCGTCGGCGGCAAGTAATTTTTTGTGATAGGTACACAAGTGTCTCGTGCCACGCGCTTGCATTATTTTGCCTATACACCCTATACATTAGATATATAATTGTAAATATATACATTAGATAGGATGCAAGCTGATAGGTATTCAGTTTATAGTCATTTTTTAACAGCCGAGATTGCGAAGCTATAAATGGCATAGCCGCAGTGCAGCCCGAGGCGGTTGCCATTTACAATCGGTTATGGAGCGACCGCCAACCTCTTTTTACATTATAATCGGTCGGTCTTCGTTCTTTTCTTTTTTACTCTCCAGATAAGCTTATAGTCGTAAATGGCCATGAATGCAAAGATACGGCTGCATATAAAAGTGCAAAAAAACTGTAGCTACAGGAGACATATAAAAGGTTACGTTAACCAATTTCCTGTTAGTTTTTATATGATAGAAGGCCATATGACAAGTTGAAAGATGCGTCCGGACTAAGAACCGGACTTGTCAGCCCTTGCATGTTTTTAACAGCACCGAGGTGGCCCGTGCCGCCTCATTAGCTATGCGACATCATTAAAAATGCAAATTTGGGTTCTGATTATATTTTATTGAAATAAAGCTACTTAACAAAATCACTTCAATGGCGCTAGGTTAGCAATGATAGTAAAAATAGTATCATTATTTACTTTGTACACTTTTAAAGCAATTTCTATTCATAAAGCTTACTATACGACTAGGAATATATCATATGAATATCTTTAGGAAATACATTCGAATGAAATATTATAATTTGACAGTGTGCCGACGGAATTGAACGACATTAAAATGCAGCTCGTGCGGTGAGACGGCGCGCGCCTCTGCTGCGCCCGCGCCTCGTCACTAATAATCGACCAGACGCGTCTAATGCATTATTCAAGAGGTCCCGCTGATCCCGAATTTTTATACACATTTTTGGCAAAAAATCATAAAGTTTACAAAGGTATTGTTTTTACATGATTTGTAGGAACAGGTTTTTAGATATTTAGTATTTTTATTTCAAATAGGTATAAATGTATATACTTACATGTGATAATATGTTGTATCAAAATTTGTACAGATATTCCTATAGGTAAATGTATGTAACTAACTCCGTTGGCTCAGCGTCCCAAAGTGAGTCTTAGCCTCCGAAACGAGAGCACGGCATTTTCCTCTATACTGCACTGTGTCTTTCCAAAAATGTATTTTACATTAAATAATGTAAACCTTTATTTGGCATAGTCCGTGACACAATGTATATGGCCATCACCAAAAAATGGCTGGGCAATAGATACTTTTTGATACAAAATCAGGTATTGCACAGCCTTCTGCAGTAACTAAAGTTTAGGGCATTCTAAATAAACAATGTCAAATTAATAGGTGAGGGATTGGGTACACGGTTAGTACTACATCATTTATTATTAAGCAATATTGACTCTTACTAAAAAGCACTGATTACATGAGGAAATGTATACAATGACATAGATTGTGGACATTGATAAAAACTTATTAATTAACAGCCTTACTATGCTGTTTAATTGAAGTCGATGCTAGAAATGGCTATTAAAACAAAAATAAAAAGTAATTGATCAAACGAAACCGGCGAGATCGCCGACCATTCGCCCATTCCATCCACATTACATGCAGTTATCACCTTTATAATTAGCGTACAGGCAGAACAACGGCACAGTGAACAAATTGAAAAAATAAACAGCCGCAACACAAAGAGAGCCTTCATCCGACCCACCGACACAATGCCGACTTACAATCGGCGGCTAATTAAACGGCTCTGTTTCATTCAAAGAACTAAATGATACGCAGAAACGGTACAATTGTTGTTCCTCATACATACTACAACCAGGAACGACTATAACAAAATAACATAGTATGCTGATGGAATGAACGCAAAACAGCAATATCTATAAATTTAAATAAAGCAAGACAGCTCTGTTGTAACTCCTGACTCGACGCAGTTGAACTAGGTCATAATCATTACAACAATCAACGCCAAAAAACTTGTGAACTCTTATAGCTAGCATGTATCATTTCTTTTAGGAATGTTCTGGTACATAAATAATATGACTTATCACACCTACAGATATAATGTATGTATGTGTTCTAATAATTTTTTTAGAGCATTAAAATGGACACATGGCACAAGCATTGAATTACTCTCAAGTACCTAATGGAATTATAAACGGTATAGATACATTTATCTCTTATGATTGGTGGTCCAAAACTAAGTATTTGATGTAGTCATATGGTACACATTAGACGACAATAGGGTAAGAATTGTAGATTACTTAAGCGTCCTGGGAACTATTTTTATAATAGATATTCTGTTGGATTAACGACACAACACTGGGTACTAGCTGAATTAATTAGGCACTTGTTGGTAAATAAATATTATTTTTCCAATTAATTGACTATCTTGAAATATAATAATGATGGTAGGTGTTGAATTCTTATGTCATACAGCAACCGCGGTTAGGCGCTCAATGGCTGGGCTCAGGAATCTTAGATCATATAAATAGGTAAATGTAGTAAAATACCTTTATGGCCAGAATGATATCCGAAACAACGCTAATTTTCAATACATATCAAACAAATGCAATATCAAAACGACGTGAATGTATTTATATAATTGAAAGTGATATTACAAAAATAATTGGAAATCAGTCCTACTGGATATCAAAAGAAACAAAACATTAACTAAACACAAAATATGTAGATTTCCACCTACAGGACCTACCCTACCAAATGGAATATTTCAGATAAATCAAATATGAACTTGACGGTAACTAGTGTTGTTCCAAAGTATTGTCTGATATTAGTCATTTTATTTACTACATTTATACATATCATTAGGTACTTGCGTGGACACAAGTAAAATCAACGAGCTGAATAGATGCCTTAGGCGGGTGTCTCGGGCGAAACACGTGGCGTTGATTGCCCTCAATTGGCAGGCAAATAAAAACAATCGTCGCTTAAAAATAACCGTGATTTCATCTCACAACATGTGATGTTTTCTCTGTAACGATATTCGGTATTCATCCGTTCGGTATTCCCATAGTAAACCATGTGAAATATTCGCAATTAAAAATCACATAAACATATGAATCGCGAGAATCGCGTCTACATACGGAATCACTAATGATAATGAACCGCGGCCGTGGAATATGGGACAGGCCCGGACGGGAACGTGTTCCTGTAAGCGATGGAAATGAAATCCTAACGCTTGAACGAGTCCCACCAGCACACCATATGGAGAGCGTGAGGCATCGAGACCGCGAACAATCCACCATCTGATGTGTTATCGCAACTGACCACTACGAGAACTTATGGAGATACGGACATCCGCTCTAATGGGCACGCCATTAAAAAAATAGGTCAATATCAGGAAATATAACCGCAAACATATTTTTCATTAAAATAATGAACAGAAATAAATAAATTATATATTCACCATTCTGCAAATAATGTATATATTTTTACATTTATTAGCCTATATTTTTACAGGGTACTCACATGGTATGGGTAATGGATCATAAATCATATCTAATATAGTTACAGATAACTATGTGTGTAGCTCTTATATTTATCTTGTGTATATCTTGAATTTTAATTGACAAACGCATAAACACAATATAAAATACAACGGACACTTGTTACGCATAACTAATTTAAGACTTAACCTAAACGTTAAAACTTGATAATTCATAAATTACATGATTATACATAATTACGTAGGTATATGAATATTGTTAACGACAAGTAGACAAAAATTTAGTAAAAATAATTTCGACAGCTGACAACATTGTAAGAAAGGTGTCCGAGACGGTAATCTTAAAAGTTTCTATTGTTAGAACGCAAAGATCTTTTGTTTTGTTGGCGCCATACCTCCAAGGGCGTAGTAACGCTTTAGTTATTATCTAATCTCGATTAAAGAAAATATTTGGCAACCAAGTACATTCCTACTTTCTTTTTTGTCAAAAATCTTAGATTAGAAATAAAAGCTTTAAGGAGTAAACTTCACTCTCTACCATTCTAAATAACTTAAAGAAAATGCAATCTAAATTAAAGATATTCGGTCTTATTCATATTGAGTTAGATTAAGTTTATAGGCTCCTTTAAGGTTCTGAATTATGAATAAGACCGATACTGTTTACTTTGAGACTGTTATATAGAGCTGTAGGAACAAAATGAAACATGTAGCTGTTCCCCATGACGACTGTAGAACTTTTGTTAATCGTGTAACTCTCGGTTGACACAATCATTACGCACATCCGCTGCATCTTATGCAGTTGCGTGGGGCAATTTAATTAGTCAATTACAAATTTTCTACAATTAATTACAGCTTAACAAAGATCTATTGAGCAAAATCGCTTTCAGAACAAATTCCAAAATTTTAACAAAAGATTACGTACATTATATCTTATGTAACTCCCTACATTTTTAGGCAGGTGTGATCGATCATAGAACTCTTTTCCCCTCAACATTGGTGGGACGAGGAAAACTGCAAATAACAAAAATATTGGCATGTAAACTTCCGAGACAAGCCATTTTTGCATATTTCTCATTATAACTCGAATATAGAAACAGATGAAGGCAAATAAATATATTTGATTTGAAAGATAAGCCATTTCATTTGATACACCAACTTGATTGCTTTGTTTAGGACTGCCCTGTCAACACTCGATAGTTTGATCGCAACATTGATTCTGCATAAAATAGCATTTACACCTCTTAAAAGTACCAGCTTATAGTAAAATTTCTTATGTGCTGTTTTAGTTTTAGCTATAATCAGCAGCAATACACAGATACCACCATGAGACAATAAGGGTTTCTTTTACTATCTGAATCCTAGTAAGTTATGATTATAAATTCAAACATCGTTAGTATGACATTGTTTATTATACTTATGAGTATAATTTCAAATTATCCTCATATACCAACACATATTTGATAAGGTCACTTATCAATCGGTTGAATTGGAGGGCATAACGTGCGAACGCGTTATAATAGGAGGATATTATAATAAACAGATCCCGGTCCCCTCGCGTTCACTCCGCCTTCCCCTAATAAATATTAATGCACGAACTTGAATGCTCCACAATGCCCGACGAATGATGCTGGTACATTGACACTCAATTTGCTTTTTTGCAGCCATACATCACACATCAAGTTTACTGATAATCTTTGTTCTTGTATGCTTTCTAGTGCGCGGTGTGAACGTTTCATTCCATCAAATCATCCACGGTACATTTGTAAGAAGCATTCATTGTTCTGTATTGTCATCTCGTCTAAATAATTTAGGTTCACGAATATTCTTATACGTGACTGTTGAATGAAAATGGTAAATTACTGGAGTGACTTGATTGACAAAAGAAGTACAAACGCTGAAAGAACGCATAATTTCAGAACAAAGAGGCATGTGCAACAATTCCATACTTTCTTTTTTTTAAAGAGCGCACAGTTTGAATTTGTTCTCAGCAGATAAAATATTTAAAGAAGTCGGGGATTTTTGTGTTAAAGTAATGAATTGGACATGGTTTAAAAAAATCGTTATATTTTGCTATTACCAAATGGAAAACATCGGCCCTAAATTTTATCTCGAAGTCGAGAATTCTTAAAAATAAGGTCACAAATAAAATAAGTTATCGATTACCATAATCGATTTACTTTTATATATATATATATATATATATATATATATAATAATAATCGAGGGGTCCAGAAGCTCACAGCCTTATCAAGCCTATCTATACGGTTGGTAGAAGTCTCCCGCGATCAAGTCTGGCCTGTATTTTGGGCAACGCATAAGCGTTGCCATTCAACGTGGTAATGCGGCCAGCGTTTTGAGAACGTTCCCAGCTGACGGTAATTTGTGGCCTATTTATTATTTATAGGTTATATTAATTGTATATTTTCATGTTAAGTTTTTTATTTTAATGTGAATTAAACCAGAAAGAGTGTATGAACTAAATCCCATAAAAATAAATTTTAAAATCACTTATCTTTTTACAATCTGGACCCAAGAATGTATGAAAGGGTAACCGTCTACATAGAACGTCCAAAATTTAATCACTGACAATTTTTATATATTTGGAATAAATTAAACCATTAAAACTAAGTAAGGTAATGTTATAAATAAACACGAACTTTCATCTCTTGTTAGACAATTAATTACATTTCAATGAGTTGCATTCAACATAGAGTCGTACCGTCACGAGCGCCCCTGCCCTTATTCCCCGGAAGGGTCACGTGTTGCCAAACAACGGGGGATGGCGTGAACAGTTTTCCCGTATCTTTCCCACGCCACCCCGGACTACCCGGGCATCTAATGGGAAACCCAACTTGTTGATTTTGTTCCGTAATCGACCCTCTGATACATCGCTTCCGGACATTGCGTATAATATACATTTTGCTTTTATTATTATTGTCTGTTGACATCCGAAAACCATTAAAGGCTGTTCATTATAACGATTAGCTCATCTTAAACGTTACATATAAAGTTATGTAGGCATATTAAAAAATAATTATATAAACGCATTAATATGTGTATCATTATTTAGAAAGTTCTTCTGTTTGTGTATATATCACTGAACTGCTCCTAAGCGGTTGGACCGATTTTGATGAAATTTTGTGTGTGTGTTCAATGGATTCAAGAATGGTTTAGAATCACAATTGAACCCGGTAGGTGGCGCTACAATCGGCACCTAGATTTAAATTTTTCAGAGAAAGATAACGTCTGCCGGGCCCGCTAGTTTATTTATAAATTAAATCAAAAAATAAAAAATTTATATAATACTCTGTTATATAATAACTTCAATCTAGAGTATTATCTATACTACTAATAGCCGTTTCCTATATCTTACCGATCGTTCATTTGCCTTACTATCGGTTAAATTTTGACATAAGCTTCATACAAGTAATGTCAAAATTCAAACATTGGTAGGGCAAGTGAATGAATAATAAGATATAGGAACCGGCCATAAGTAAAATTATGGAAAACAGACTGAACAATCATAATAATTATAGTAAAATACTCATGTATTCAAATGAAAACAATTTATACACACGCCATCGTATATGATACCATAAAGAAAAGCGCTTGTTTTTATAAGCAAATTACTTGCGCAGAAGACGGACTACGCCTTGGGCATTGGTTGTTAGAGCTTTGATTGGATTTAAATTCTTTGGACTTATAAGAATCCAACAGGCTGAGTCATTCCAATTTTTGTATATGATTAATTACGCTTTTTATCTTTAACTAGTTGGGCCCGCCACTTCGTCCGCGCGGGATTTGAGCTTTATTCATAATATCTTCTAAACCTTGCTATCGAAATGAAATATTTCATTTATATCTTATATGTGTAATTATTGTGTATTAGGGTGGATTTCGTGTATACATGAAAATTTAAGATAAAGTTGTTTTTTAAACTGATATTTTAATTGAAAGCCATTAATCCATTGCTTATTTGAGATAACTTTTCTGAAAATTAATTTATATTAATTAATTTAAACAGTCCTTTACGCTCAAGCATCGTATTAATAGCAGTTTTTATTTTAATTTTGGGATTTATTTTGAAATCGCGACGTTTAATGTTTTTACTATATATTATGTTTGATAGATATATAATTACCAAAAATAAGTCAAATTCTGTAATGATATTCATCAGGTTTCTATTTAAATTTTGTATATTCTATACAAATAAACTTATATATAGGTAAGTTATTTACCTATGATGCTGACTAATACACTAAACAGCATACCTATTTGGTTTCGTTCTAGAGATACCAACAGTTTCTTAACTGGGCTTGCAATCATTTAGGATTCTACTGGTAAACATAAATGGAGCTAAGCTTGTAAATTAAGGGATAATGAGAAGCCTTGATTGCAGCGCTTGTCTGTTTAAATTATAATGTGAGTATGGAAAACTTGATTATACTGTTTAGGTACGAACAGGTAGTCTTATTGAAATAAATATGTACATATATATTACTTTTATAACTTTAAGTCTATATTTACGCATCTATATCTACAGATAAATAAAATTGAAATGTCTGTTTATTATGTCAAAATAAAAATGTGATAAAAACAGGGGGAATAATTCGGACCAGGAGATTCCGAAAATGCAAATTTTAAAAATTTTCTCTGTCTGTCTGGATGTTCCGGCTAATCTCTGAAATGGCGAGACCGATTTTGGCGGGATTTTCACTGGCTAATGTTATAAGATAGTCCTTATAACATTAGCCAGTGAAAATCTCGTCAAAATCGGTAGCCTAAGTTACTACTTAGGCTACTTTTCTTGTTTTTTTTAGGGCTCGCGAAAAAATCCCATGCGAGGGAAGTCGCGGGCACAGCTAGTCTAGTATTACCTAGAACTTGTAAATAGGTCCAAACATTAGGTGTATGATTATCTTAAATTCGTTGCGTTCAGAGCGCCTGGGCCCACTTTCTTTTTTTTCTCAACTTCGCCCGGTCTCTGCATCCCTCGATCGTTGGTACGCACATCTTTCACGACTCGAATCCAGCCTATCCCTCCTATCAGGACCTGTCAGCATCGTTATGACTGACTATAATAATACAAGAACTTGTTTTTCTGCTTTCGTCGGGTGAATATTTAATTCCTATGATATAGATACTCTGAAAGCTATACTAGTATCCAGAATAAAAAGTAATATATTTTCGTCTGTGATGTTAGGCACATCAGAGATATGTGATGATATATATATATATATATATATATATATATATATATATATATATATATATATATATATATATATATATATATATATATATATATATATATAGATAATACATCACATAGTATTTTTGTTTTTTAACCGTAAAAATATAATTCTTTTGGAAAAGTTAGGGGGGAAAATGGTATTATTTTTCATTAATTATTTTATATTTTATTTATTTCGTCACGTTTTGCTTTGGCGAGCAAAGATCTATTATTTTCAAAATCATCATAAAAATCTGAACACAAAGCGCAACAATTGAATTAGGGGTGAAATATAGCAAATTTAGTACTATATGCTTTTTCTATAATATATACTACAATTAGCTAAAATATAGTAGGATACTATATAAAAGTAGTACGGTTGGGAACCCTAGATGTGATGCGTCTATGGTAGCCGTCATGTCAAACAAACTTCAAGAGTTACGGACTTATGGACCAGTGTAGGAGAGATGTCGCGTACCTTGGCGCTTAAAATATGGAATGTCCAATAGTTACCTTATGACGGACGCTCTGGTAAAGTGATCGTTGCTATGCGTGGGTTAATAGAATTCAAAGACTTCGCATTCGAGTCCCGGTAGGAAAATTTCATGAGCAAGCTTTCCGTTAAATATAACGTGATTTGCCTGTTAGCACGATCGGCCCTAGAGTTGTCCATGTTACCCATAATCTTTATATTGGTCTAAATCCATAACATAAACAGTTCGCTAAGCTTAGGAATATACTAGGTATATACTTTTGTCTGTCGAAATAATATTACATTTTACCTACCTTTACTTTAAAATGTAAGATTTATTTGATAAAAATAAAATTGCTAAAAATTTAAACATGAGAATTGTTTATCAAATTCTACTAATACTTACTTAAAGTTATTGCAAATACTACTACATACATTTTTTTTTAAATATATGTAAATAGTAGAAACTATGAGTATGACTCTTGAACTCCAAGTATAAACAATATTCATTAATTAGAAGTAAACAAATCCAAATACAATAGAACTTTCCAAATTAACATACCTGCTGGTCCAGTCGCACTGGTCACCCATCATCCCCGCCTCCGCAGAATATAATAGTCCAAAAAGTAATGTCCAAACCACACGCATTTTATTCATCTTAACTAATATTAAAATAAAAATTAACTAATTATAATTTTATCTAATGTCATCACATCACTATATTTTTACTAGTTTGACTGTTCGAAACGCACAATTTTCAAAATAAGCAAATTAAACTTTGAAGACAATAACGTCAAGTTAACATAAGTTTCCAAACTCTACTAAACTAAGTAACAGAGATGGAGTACTGTATCACCTGTACTAACTAAGGAGTAAGAGAGAAAGAAATAATAACACTTCGATAGACTGAGATGTAAATGTCTCCTTGTCTCTCTTTAGAGACTTACATAAACGGACAATAAATTTAAAACTTTAACTTTGAACTATACGGCTTATTTTACAATCACTACTAATACAAAAGCTAATACAAAGCTTTAAATTTGGCGGGAAAGGACGTACCACATATAATAAGCCCTTAGGCGCATACGCGTACAAGTCAAGTTTTTTTTCATGACTTCATTGCGCTATTCGAAACCTTTACGTTTAAACAGAAATGCAAAAAGTTTAAATTGCAAATCCAAATGCAAAACGTCTTTTAATTATTTTAAAAGATTTGGTATTCACCTAAAGGCGTATTAGCGAAGAAATATTATAATAATAATTATATATAATAGCAGCCCATAATTGTCCCACTGCTGGGCTCGGGCCTCCCACTATAGGGGAACGGACAGTATACCCGCCACGCTTGTCCAAGGCGGCTTGGCAGGTTTGACACATCGGTTATCTCGATGTGCAGGTTGCATCACAATGTTTTTCTTCACCGTTATTAGCACGCGGTAATTGTAACAATATGCACATTAGGTCAGAAAACTGCCTAAGTGGTGCATGCGTTCCGGCCAGGATCTAACCCGCGCCCTTTGAGTTTGGGTTGCGTGCGCTAGCCATTGCGCTACCACGACTTTACAACATGAAGAAATATTGCTATCACATAATTTTGTTCTTACAACTTGTGCAAAATCCAATAAGACAACTTTCTCGAAAACCACCCACCCTATTTGAAAAAACTTCTTCGTTAACTAATTTTCAAGAAAACGGTTTGTATATTAATCAAGAATATGTATAAGTAGTCTGCCCCAAGTGATCACTTACTCTGTGGTCGATAGACGATTACACGCAAAACTACTTTTTTTAAAATTAGCAACTGCACAGCGTCTTGCAGATAAGCTACAGAGGCTATAAAATTTAGCGCGGATTTACCAATAAAAAACGTGGTGGACTCTCTGAATTACGTTGATATACAAAACAATCTAGTCTAAATAATGCTACTGCTTAATGTGGGATAATATTATATTATACATAGTTATTGCCCGTTTCACGCAGATGTAGCGATGGGTTTATTGCGTTATTTGTGATGCAATATTATTATTAATAACGTTAAATATTGACAGATAACGTATATGCATACAATAACGTAGCTATTTGTTAACGGCATCATTTTCAATGCTCTAAATAAGATGTCAATCAACAACTTTAATATTGTTACAACTTAGGCTTTGACAAAGACAAATTCCACGTACAGATCTGTAAAAACACATTTTATTACCTGTCGGCATTTGAACTAATTGTAATCCTTTTATGATCGTCTTCTTTTGTTTACTGGCATACGTTTCTAGGTATTGTGAAGAACAGCCTATTGTTCTATTGTACTCGTCTACGGCCGCTTGCAGGCTGCCTCATTAGCCAGGTGTTGCGGATTATAGGTACAAGCTAATTCTAGGAAATTATGTCGACATTGCCGAGCGGGCACATTTGCATTTGTGCAGTATGAAACGATGGTCTGATGGAGAGACGGGGCAGTTGAGCGACAACTACGCTCTAGGCGTGACGTGTGGATATTCGGGAATATAATAGAGATGGACTTCACGCGTTTTATAGAATTAGGACCTTCTGCATTACGTTTGGATTTGTTGTGTTCGGTTATATTTATACCTGTGTTATGTGTTTGTATAGTTCTAATAAACTCTAATAATTCTAAGGGCATTTTAATTCGAGTCTCGCATACGCGTAACAATATTATCGCAGGTGAAGCCAGAGCATAATAGATAAATACCAATTTATAGTCCAAATAATGGAAGAATACTTAGAACAACAATCACGCAGTAAAAAATGGATATAACTTTGAGACGGTCCTAAATCCTACTAATTAAAGGTCTTAATAAGTTTCCACTCAATTTTTGAGTGGTTTGGTCCAAAAATATTATACAATCGGCAGACAAACACGCACATTGTATATTATCCCCAAGCTAAAAGAGTTACGTTTGTGTTATGGGTAATGGGTACAACGGACTACTCTGAGGCCGATCCAAGACATTCAGACGAAGTTTACTATGCCAGCAACGGAACCCAGAGCCACCGCGATGCAGTGAAGTACGGCAAAAGCTCAACTCACTCAACCACAGAGTCCATCGAATAACATATTATGTTTTACACAACCTTGTAGCAATTAAATGTTTTGTTGCTTGATGATGTTTCCCTTCTAGTATTTTTCTTCCATGATCGAGATTAGTTATAGAAGACACAATGACAGACACAAAGTTTTCTGTAATGGTGTACAATAAAGTGTTATCTATCTATCTAATATCTGATTTTGTAAAAATAACAGCAATCACTTAGGTACTGATGACCAAAAGCGGCTATAAACTTTGTCGCGGACTATCATAAAAAAATATCTTTTTCTAAGATCAAGCAGAGATTGAACGTATTTTGAAGTAGGAACATTTTAAAAATTAGGTAATTTTCAAACTAATAATTACCATCCTCATTTTTTCAGCCATGAGTTAGCACATCCCTTTTGAAGGGTCGAGATTTAAAATCCGCAAAACTCAATTCTCATAATTACAACATGACGAATAGCATTTTTTGTTTACTATGGGGGCAGACACTGTTACAGGTTATAATATATTTGTTCTAATAACCTACCATAATAATAATGTACGACTAAATGCTATTTAAGTACAATTTAAACTGCTAAATATTTTATGAAAATAAGTTGTTTATAAATAGTATTTTTACTTTAACATTCTTGTAATTGCAAAAACAGTAGAAATAAAATAGGCATGTGTGTGGCAGTGCACGAATTGTGTAGAGCTCCGTACAAATAACAAACGTTCACTATTACCGCAATTTGGCTACGAAACTATAAATCTTACCTCAAAAGCTACTTAGCGGTTGTTGTTTTAATCAATTTTCTTAAAAATATGTTTAAGCTTTTTCATCTTGATATTTTAGGAATTTTCTACCACATATTTTAAAAGTTAAGAGAGAAGCACTTTTTATGACTTTGAAAACGAATAACTCCTTAGCTATAAAATACTTAGTATTTATTATACATAACACAAAGATTAATAAAAACATGTTAATCGGTAAATTCCATAGACTGGACAGAAAGAATATATGAACATGTGAATACAAACTCGCACATTACTATTAGTAGGTAGGTACTATAATTATATTGATGAACTAGTGGGCCCGGCAGATGTTGTCCTGCCCTGAAAATTTAAAATTAAACCCGATTGCAGCGCCACCTGCCGGGTCCAATTGTTAATGTAAACCATCCGGGGACCCACTCAAACACACACAGAATTTCATCAAAATCGGTCAAGTCGTTTTTGTGTCTTAGCCAAACTAACAAACAGTAATTGATTTTTATATATAAGAAATAAGAAGATACTGATTTATTTTTATTTTAAAGTTATAGTTTATAATAGTTTACTTAAATGATACGAAATATGAAAAATAGTTACATTAATAAACGGCCTAACAAGCTTCCTCGTTTTAAGTGAAATTGCTTTAAGAATAGGATCAACTATCTTCTGAACCTTTTTTATGGAAACCTTTCTGAACCTTTTATTACCACTCCCCATCTAACAACTTTCCATGACATATTATCCGCGCAGTGCTAGCGATATTTGTTCTGAGATAAACTAAACCAATAGATCGTGTTTGTTCGGTCGACAGATAGCCGCTTTGTGGCCGTTGTGCACTGTTTAGCCCGACAATTCGCCCCTTTATCTTTTTTTCTAAATTTAATGGCTAGTGACAAACGACTATATAAAGATCTTTTGCTTCAGTCACCATACAATAAAGGACTTTATACGTGGTAGAGCCATGCTGAAATTATTATCTTGATTACAGCTCTTGGAGCCGGCCCGATCTGTGTAATCCACGCTCTCACAGAATATTGGCCTGAAACACCTTCTGTACAGTTCAACGTAGAACGTTTTGGTGACGCTGAGCTTATTTTAATATTATGATATCACTATATATGTAAATAACTCTCACAAGTATATTGTGATTGATTGAGTTGCTATCGAGTTGCTATCAAATTGCTGTTACATCGCTACGAGTTATCAACTAAGTCCAACCCAGGGATCAGCATCCAAGTTCAACTAGCACGAGAACAAATCCCTGTAAGCAACGAGGTGTATTTTCTTCACTCTACTATAAGAAAGCACCAGCACTCCACCAACTACTGCCAGCATCCACCACAGCAACCAAGAGCAAGTGTACAAACTGTACACCTTAAGCGAATCGTATTTCGAGCGATAAGTGAGAGTTCCGCCTCCCACTACCCATCTTCCTTATTCCAAATCCATATCCTATATGTCCCCATTCCCCATTCCTCCTATGTGATCGCTCTATCTCCCCTCCCCCCTACCTTTTATTGATGATGCAGGGAAATGACTTTTCTTGGGACACCATCCTCGAGCCTGGTGGGAAGGCTCGCAGAGGGATGTGTGGGACCCTTGATTGGCCGTATGCCCCATGGCCTTCAAGCGGAGGACAGGGGGATGGCCGGCCGTCAAATTACCCACTAAACCCAACCTACGCCCCTAGCTCACACGCTTTTATGGGGCGCTACAAGAACTAGACTAATAGGTCCTGAATCTGTGACGCCCTCAACGCTTTTCAACGAACTCAGGGTGTCCTTCGAGGGAGGACACCCTCTTTAACAACAAGGAGGGAATTCCGCAGAACTCTCAATCTCCACCCCCATCCCATCCTCTTTAACCCAATCTAAAGGTGTTGCAAACTTCTATGGAAGGCGGTGATCTCTTTCTAGAAGCTAGGCCATCTGCCTGTTAGCCAGCTTCGATATAAAAAAGACAAAGAATTAACATTATGATAATTTCTTTTCTCACATAATATCTTCCTTGTCTGCATACATAAAAACGACTAGGTTTGTATGGATGACAACTAAAAAGATGTAGTAGATATGAGAGTTTAATTTTTTTAACGTATATACATAGTTGTGTGGGGTGTCATTAGTCAGATCTTGAAATACGACGAAGATGTTCTTAAATGACTTTTTAAGTGAAGTCAACCGGCTTACGCCCCCTGGGTCCCTGCGCCCTGGTACCACGCACCCCTTGTACCCCGGGTAAAAACAGCCCTACGTGAATGATTCAATGGTTATGCCCAGTTAGATTATAATCTTGCGGTTTTCACAATATTCCTCTATAACAATACACCGTATAGAAATTTTGTAAAGGCAAAACATGTGCGATCATCCATCACTATTGTTTCTTCCGCTCAAATCTTTCAATAGTAAATATTTTAAAACAATGATCCGTGCGATATAAAAGAAATGTGACCGTATGAATAATTTATTTAATATCGACATTGAGTCCAAACAGCATGCTGCAGTGGATACTGGTGATATTGTTTACAGTATGTTCATGTTATCAAAGTTACACCGTCACGAGTGCTTATGGCATAATAATTCATGTAAGTTAAATAACAATATTCTTTAAGAATTGAACCACAGATGAAAGGAAACTGAATACCCCTTCTCTTATTATATTAACGTACTCTGTGATGCCCCTGTTAATATTTCATTGCAGTATTCTGTGTAGATGTTTATATTATTAAAATAAGAAAAACTAGGAACTTCTTAAATTCTTTACTCTTTATTAGACACGATTATTAATACAAGAATTTACTTAATTATTCTATAGTAAATCATGCTCGTTATTGAATTTATAATTCTATCAAAACTATAATCATCAGTAAACATTTTATTAATAATGTACCTATTTTCAACGATTTTAGGTGTAGAAATCTGTCCTGAATGGATGGCTGAGAAGAAAAGAAGCTGTTTCCAATCCTACTGGAATGCACAGAGAACTTGTGAACATCCAGAAGTAATGCTAGTTGGCACTGTGTGTGCATTCTCGAGATGTGACTGTCCTGATGGTCTAGTATTAGATTCTGAAACTGGTTATTGCTATGATGTGGATAACTGCCCAACGAAACACAAGAAATAAAACACTTAAAATTTCTTGTAACGTGAATAATATTAAATAACACAAAGAAAATTTAATTTTAGTAAGTTAAATGACACACAAATTTCGAATTTTATGTATTAATCTATAAACAATATTTAATCCTGTTTTAATTATATTACAAAAATACACAATAGTCGAAGGATATTAATTGTTTACAAACTGGTATTGTGTTTACAAACAATTACACCTGTATTGTTTTTAAAAGTTTATAATCTCAGCTGTTTATTGAAATGTACTTTTTCGAGTTGCCTCGTTCGGCGTCAGTCCTACAATTTGCCTGCGGCTTCCGTTATGTGAATCAGCTGCCGTCTGTAGCTTATTGTTTGAAGATTATTTATTAAAAAATGAATAATTCATTAAAAATATTATAATAATTATATTTTTTATTTATTTTTAAGTTGGCAGTACTTGTTTGCGACTGACTAAATATTGACATCGTGCAGAGCCATATTTTTAAAGAATAAATTTAAAAATGACACTAACACTAACATAACCTAGACTTGACAATGACATCTCAGATTCAATTTTGGAATTTAGTGAGAATTGTGAAAATATAATTTTTCCGATGTAAAATGTTCTTTAATTTACTGATTTTACTGTAATATCATTGAATAAACAAAGTTTAATTTTCTATCTTATTGCAAATCAGATAAAATGTTACGCTTATGTATACAAAATGCTTGCACGCTAAATACAATAATATCACAACCTATATTACAAAAACAAATCACGTCCAAATTGACAAGTATTAATACATATTCCTTTGCGTTGAATAGACAATATACAATAAAGATAACAGAAAGTGAAAAATCAGATGTAATTTATTACGGACCGCTGACGCCACAAATAAAAGGCGTAAAAGTGTTTTCCCTCAGTTCGAGTGTCGCAGGTTTACTCGCGCAGCCTATAATAATTAAAGAAGCAGCAAATATAGGCAGTACGTCACTAATTGTAGCTCTGTGTTCTGTGGTAGGATTTTTTACGTTTGTTACTCCAATTTTATTGCATCTTATTACAAAGAAATATGTCACAGAAATGTCATATAATCCTGCAACTTCAACATACAAGGCTACTACTATAAATTTTTTTCTCGCGAGGAAGCAGGTGAGTTTTCTGTGATAACTTGCATTATTATTTAGCTCATTTATGTATTTTAAGAATTAGTTTCGGTAATTAAGTTGCCTATGATTGAGATTTGATCTTATTTTTGTACCTTGCACATTCATTGTTTATGTACAAAACTTTATTTTTTTATGAAAATTCTTTTAAGGTAAATGTATAGCATTCCGGTCCAGGAATTTTAAGTAGCGGGGTGGTAAAATGGGGAGGGGGGAGGCATACTTACCTTTACTACAACCCCTGAGGTCTGGCCATCTGGAAATATATTTTTTTAATAAACATAACCTCACTTATTTTTTGCTAATATTGCACTTTTATCATAAGTCCAAAGTTGAAAAATCCTTTCAAAGTCCAAAAAAAGCCAGTAATCAACATAAAAGGAACCAAAAACCAACTTAATTGGATAAAAGTGAAGAAAAACACAATAGAGCACTTTCACATACACTACTAGAGTAACCATTCAAAACAGTGACCAATAAGGACATTTTTTTTTTTATGTAATCACATTTATTTATATTTAACCAATATTAAAATAACAATTGTTCTGCAATGTATTTTTATAGAGGCAGAAGCATAAATTTCAGGTTGTAAATAATTTTTTACACAAACTTACAGCTTGAATTCAAGCCAGAGGATGTTGGAGTGCCAGATGTCCCAGGAATGTTCACCACAATGATTGCCAAAGGCAAGCCTCTATTCATTGAAGCAAGACATTTCTCAGACCCATTACATTATGCCAAAATAATGGGATATGACAAACCTTTGGATTTCAAATTAGAGAAATGGATACAAAAAAATGTAAATAGTGTGTTTTTTTAATTTAATTAATTAATAAATACTAGTTAATGTTGATCAGTTACTGCTTTATTGATGTCTTCAAAGTTAATATTATAATCATTTTTATAATTGTAATTAAAAGATCAGATTCTTTTAATTACAATTATAAAAATTATTCATCAATTAAATAATAACCTGATGAAAATATAAAAGTATACTAAAGTATTATTTATACAACTGTAGTTTTTTGTTGCATTTTAATAAACCTATCAATACAATTTCAATTTATCTGGCTTGCATTAGGACTTAATAAAACATACATATTAAACATAAAATAAAATTTTATTATTTTATATAGGTACCTATTTCATATTTTCAAGTCACTTTTACCAGAAAAACAATGATTAATTATAAAAGCAAATGATCATATTTTGTGTAACAATTGTGACTAGAACTTATTGCCAACATATAATTTAAACATATTTTAACACATATATGTATAAATATTACAAAAGAAATGTGCACTGCAACTATTATTATATATATAAAACTAAAATGATGATAGTCACAAAGTTTTACAAATAAAAAGATTGTATAAAATTAGATAATCAAAAAGAGTATACATATTATAAAGATACATTAAAAGTGTTATGGAATGTATCTGGATATTAAAACTACACTAAAATTACTTAATAGGTAATTATAGTTATTTACTTCCAAACTGAGTCACATATTATAATTTCTAAGTTATTCATCAAATTGAGTAAGTGACTAGAAGTGAAACACCTACTTTTTAAAAACATTCAAGGGAAATACAATATCCATATATTGTAATATTAAGTATAATTTACAAAAATATGTTTATTATTATATACTTTAGTCACTTCATATTTTAACTGTATCAGCACCACCTTTCCTTTCATACAATTCTAAATACAATAAAAATTGTAAATCTTATCCATAACATACACAGCCACATAGTACTCATTCTTTATTACTTCAAGCACATTAATAAGTCCTATAGAAATAATACTTTCGCATCATTACAATCTAAAATCTGTATTATAGAACAATACTCATGTGTAAACTTCATATGCAATTAAATATGTTTTACTTTTGACACCATGAAAGAAAGAAATCAGAAGTCATTTATTCAAAACAAACATACATTGTCAATTACATATTAGTATGTATTATTTATAGACCATTAATTCATAATGGCTCTTTTGTGCTTGACTATCCACCTCTGTAGTTTAAAGAAATTTATATAATAAAGATTTCCAAGGATAGAACTTGTTTATGATGTTGTTCTTCAAATCTCACATGGACAATGAAGATTTTTATAGTTATTCCATGTTCCTTGTAAAAAAGCAAAAAAATAGAGCACATTAAGAATCAAGTAAGTCACCACATTCTCAAGACAGTGAATTTGTAGAACAGTTTTGGTATTTTTTGCTATATGATCATAAAACATCTGGTGTTCATTGACTATTACTATTATTACATAATTCATTCGAATTAAAAAAATTTTCCAATACATAAGGATACATACAAATCCATGTGACATATCACTTTTACCTATTAATGACTAAAGCTAGGTTTATATCTTAATATCCTTTTTTTACCTTACCATTGCATTGATAAAAAAATTATATTAGTTATATGGAGTTTATGTCAAATTTTAACAGTGCAAATGAATGGATAGTAAGATACAGGACCTGGCCATTAACCTCTGTTTACACTTGAGTATTGTTATATAGAACAGTCCTGGAATATGGTCTGATATTCTGAAACAAACATTAAAACATACTGTAACATTTCCTAAAATAATACATACTTCTTTACCATCTTACACAAATAACAAACAAACCCTGTAGTCGGACATGGAATGGAAAGATACAAATGGCAAACAAAGTATTAAGTAATCATCAAGGTAAGGAAAGCATTGAGTAATTTAATTTTTTATCATAAATACAGCTGCTAAAAATGTATTAATTAAAATGCATACTTAAATATCAATTGAAGGAATAATGATAAAAAGACATATAACCTAAATATACTTAAATTAAATTTTAAATTAGAATGGCTTGCAAAATGTAACAGAAATGAATATTACGCAATGTGTTATTTATCTAAAAGTGGTTAGATTGGCCTAGGGATTGTTTTATAATGTCAAGTTTGGTTATACAAGCCACTTCTAAACTGTTTACTGACACCTAACTTCCTGTTATGTACATATTCACCTTGATAATAAATTTGTGTTTTCTAAGTGAATGTTTTAAACACTGACTATTTGGGTAAAATCTATCTTCATTTAAATTAATAGACTTTTTATATAATCACAGTTACAAGATGAGGAACCTTAGCTTTTCTGAACAATTGTACCTGTATAATATAAGGTATGTTTTTAGGCATGCAAATTTTTAAAATATTTTCTATACACAATCTTATAATGTATAAAACTATAATTAGACGTTTTTTTTTAAGAATAAACTTATACTACTGGATGGGAGTGTAATTTAGAACAATACTTATTTGCAGATCTTCACTTAAGGTAATAATCTGTTCAAAATACAAAGCATATTCAAATGCAAAAGGTGAACGACATTTACATTTTATGAATTCTAAATTTAAAATCTTATTGAAATCTGATTAATGTTCTAGACTATGTTTCAAGTGTACAAATTGAAGTGATAGCTATAGGTAATGGGCCCATTTCATGTATTTAACATTGAAAAGCAGAATTATCAAATGATTTTTGTTATGACAAATAAATATTTCTCCTTAATAGATAGGTGTATCTCTCACAAATACACCACCTAAAGATTATATAAAACAAGTTGTTAGTTTGTGACTGTACTAAAGATGAAAATTTAGGTGTGCAGTGAGCTGAAGACAAGCAAACAGTTATTGTTTAAAATGTTACTGTATTTTCGGACGTTTTATTTGAATGTTAGAGTTTGCAGTGTTAGACATGTCAGTTTTTATATTGTGAACTGTACAAATTATTACATAAATTTGTGTTTAGACTAAATTCAACATCTATTACAGTTTGCAAAACAATCTTATCCAAGTTTAGTACAATTCGAGATTTCAAAGATTTACCGTTATTAAAACAATAGATATGGTTAACAAAGTCCGCTTTGCATGCCAAATTCCATATCAGTAATTCCCAGCCATAAAGCTTTAGAATATCAAAACAACCTCCATATCGTAGTTTAGTACAATTCAAAACTAATTTATACTTTACAAAGACATAGATATGGTCAAAGTAGGTCCAAGTTGGGTGCCAAGTTCTGTGCGTACTGATTTTCAGTCATAGTGAAGTGTGTTGTCAGCCAGTGCGTGCGTAGCTGGCGACGTCTTGTCGTCGATCGCGGTGAGAGCGGCCGCGCGTGCGCGTGCCCTCGCGCCCCACTCCACGCGGCAGAAGGACGCCGTGCCCAATGAGGCCAATATTGCCAATATTATCAACTGCACCGACAGAAGGGCCTTTGAAGAATAGAAGAAGCAAGCCGCTGCTGCCATAGACTGAGAAAAACAAATTCAATTCTAAAGTATTTACTATTTAAAAAATGTAGGCCAATAGCCGCTCATAGTTAAATTACAAATCTATGCGCAATGGATTCACCACCATAGTTGATTGCATATTATTAATAAAGTGATAAAAAACAACTATTTGTTTCATATACTCTTTTCACAGATTTCAATATGTACAAAATCGTTCCTATACATATGTATGTACACATACACTCCAAAACTCAGAGATGAACACAAGATAAACAATGAAATGCTATAGGCCCTAGTCTACAAATGATTTCATCTTGTTTTTAGACCCAATCAGTCAAACTAAAAAATGCATTTTGAATAAAATGTCAAAAAGCGAGACATAGTGTGTGTGGCACTATCTAGTCATATAGGATTTAAAGCTTTTGTTAAATTACCGTTTTTTATATACCGATTGTCATACCTAGCACTCTCCCATGCTCAATACCTTGGGTTTGTATAACAATCGGGGTACTAAAGTTTTTTTGTTGACCTTATAAATGATTAATTTACTCATTGTCTAGACCTATTAACCTATTCTTCTTATGATAAACATGTTCCTTATCGATAACCTTTGAATTAAATATCAATTATTTATTTCTATACGAGTATTGAACCAAACACAGTTACATGTTAATTGTGTATGTTATGTATATTTGCAGTAAATTATCATGTATTGCCTGACCGTACGCGTACGATGTGCGTTATTGTATTTGCCTAAAACAACTAGAATTTTTTTAATCGGCAAATTAAACCACACATTTTAATATTACAAAACTAAGGAAATTCGCTTGTTATGTAATGCACAATAAACAATTCTTTGGCCGCCCTAGACGCCCAGACCAGCATAAAGAAAGAAAAGTCCGTTTACGATATGCTCCATACCAGGGATCAAAGACAGAGGCCGTCAACAATTCAATTTTCAAATTCTGACTTGGTTGTTGACCCATAATTGCATTTAATTCTTTTTTTAACGAGGAATCCCTTTACGGACTCTTGACCATATGGAGAGTCTCGATACAGCTGTCTGGGACATGATCCTACTGGAATACTCATTAAATCTCCTTGGTGTTTCTTTGCTTTTTACTAGGGTTGTGGGAAAACGGTAGTCCCTTCTCCACTGCTAGGGGCAACATTCGGCAACTTCCTTTACCCCACACAGAGTAAAACAGACTCCATGAGGGAGTGCGGAACACTTACGCGTACTCTCCACGGGCTCTGGTCAAGATCCTCCCGCAGCCACATATTTACGGTAGCAGAGGTTTAGACCTTCGAGCTTCAGAGTGTCCACTTTGTCTGGATGGCTACCACTCCTAGTTTAAGAGTATGTCGACACAATAACCTCGCGTTGTGCTCTGATATCAGTGAGCAGTTTCCAGTCTCCTTGAAAGTCGGCAACGTGTTAGTAAGGCCCCTGGTGTTGTAAAAGTCCATATTGTAACCACTTTCCATGAGGTGGGTTATCTGCTTCGAAAAGAAACTCGATGAAAGGCGTTTGAGTGTAAGCCTTGAGAACCCTAAAAATAACACTATTGAAAGAATAGACTCACCTGAGTAAATTTGAAGAGAGCGAACGCCGACGTACTGTTATCGGAATAATTTCCACCGAGTATCGAGTATATCTGAGTATTGAAGCAGGCGTCACCGAAACCGAGCAAGAAACTGCAGAACATCGCCAAATACGGTGACGGGTTGATGTAGGATACTTCTGTGGTGTCACCGAACGGGGCGACTGTGGGAAGATTGATGAAGATCAAGAAGAAACTGCTTAAGTGGATGATGTAGCCCATGATGACGATGGGGTCGCGGCCCCAGCGGGTCGTCTTGTTCCCAAGAATACCGAATAGAGCTCCACCTGAAAAAAATATCAGATTAATGGTGACTGACGCATGGTTCCAAAATTAATAATCAACTTTATCAATCCTTATTATCCCTATTTAATATTATAAATGCGAAAGTAACTCTGTCTGTCTGTCTGTTCCGTTTTTACGAAAAAACTAGTGGACCGATTTGGCTAAAACTCGGTATATATATACATACATACATATATATATATATATATATATATATATATATATATATATATATATATATATATATATATATATATATATATATATATATATATATATATATATATAAAATGGGGCAGATTTCATGGGATACTTTTGGGATAAAAATATATTTGTCTGTTTATTTGTATCGGATATACTACAAAAAAGTAAAAAAAAACAAATTCCGGGATAAAAGTATCCCTTGTCCACTCTCGGTATTAAAATTACATACATACCGAATTTCAGCTAAATCGGTCCAGTAGTTTTCCGAAAAAGCATAACAAACAGAGGAACAAATATATTTTATCCCGGAGTCTATCCCATTATCCGGGATAAAAAGTATCCCTTGTCCACCCTCAGTATTAAAATTATATATATACCGAATTTCAGCCAAATCGGTCAAGTAGTTTTCCCGTGAAAACGGAACAGACAGACAGAGTTACTTTCGCCTTATTATTATTATTAGTCTTATTTCTTGTATTAGATTTTTATTTTAAAGTTGTACCTTTATGATCATTGTTAAAATAATGAAATAAATGCGTTATTCGAAGTACTTTGGCTATTTTTATCACTGTTTTCCCCTCTTATCAACCTTGAATGAACCAATTTTAAATAGCAATCAAAATAATATTAATTATTCATAAGTCAGAAGCACTTAGCATACCTAGTATTTATAACACATACACATACATCCTACGGAACCCTACCTACGATGAATAATAAATAGGTGCAACTTCTTTGTTGGCAAGCCTACTCAACGGATCATCATGAAATTTTGTATACACTTTCTTAAGGGTACATAGTAATGGACATAGGATGCCTTTCATCCAAAAAAAGTACTGCTTCCGAGGGATGGAAAATTAAAGCCAAATAGCTGGCGCGGCATTTACATTTTTTTATCACCGCAGTTGCAATTCTCTAACAAACACGTCACCGTGGCATTACTTCAAGTTAAGGTAATTTAAAATTGACGCGAGCGAAGTTTCGCTGGCACCTATAGTAAAGTTGTTTTAAGGAGCCCCGTTTGTTGAAGTTTCATGCAAATACTGTTGACCTTTTTTTACCAGAGGAAATCCGCTTGAGGACTAAACACCGCGGGAGGATCGCGGTGTGGGATTCGCCTCGTCGGGGTGGCACTAGCACCCCCGCAGAAATGCTATTGCCACGCCGCGGTTGGGAATACCCACTAAAACCCCTGGCCGATCCTCATTGCGTCCCGCGTCCGGGCTGTGGGGTCGCTTACGCATTCCGGATGTAAAATAGTGGCGACCTAACTTTGCCGATTCGATAATTTGACTTCATAATGATATCGCTTCAAATTTTTAATCATGTTTGTCGATATGTCATCCAATTACTTAATAGTTTGATAGATGCCAAATGTGGCCTATTAATGGCTGGTTCGTATAAATTACCGACCATTGCCTTACTATAGGTCAATATTTGACAAAGTTCCATACAAGTAATGTCAAAATTCAACCGATGGTAAGGCAGGTGAATGAATAATAAAATATAGAAACCGGCCAAAGTAAAGTGGTATTATTTAGATCAGGGGTCACCAATTAGTTTCGCTCGGTGTCCGTTTTAAGAAATGGAATGACCATCGCGGTCCACACAACATTTTATAGAAAAAAATATTTATTAAACAAATGTAATTACGGAAATATCAACTTATTTTTTTTACATATCAATGAGAAAAATGTCACGGACTATCTGTCTGAAGTTTGGAGTAAAATTGGTGCAAGCTATTGACATTAAATCCTGGAGATGTTCATCAGTAAGTCGAGATCGAGATTTATTCTTAATGACGTTCATCTTCATCTCATTTTTATTAAATTACGTACTCTGTAGTGCAAGTTGCTGTGTTCTCGCGGTCCGCACAAAACGGGACGTCAGTCCGGATGCGGACCGCGGTCCGCCATTTGGCGACCCCTGATTTAGATGTTTGTATGATTGCACGTTTCACCTTTATGTTCTAAAAGGTGAATCGTTTTTCTTAAAACTTAAATACTCGGGTAATTTACAGACTGCATATACAACACTTTTTATATTAATTAATAAACGTTGAATTCCCACAGATTACGATTTAACACACACTAAAACGCTTTTAAAAACCTAATTACTCATAGAATTTATAAAACCTAGTCAGTTTGGAGTTTCGTAAAAATTTCTAGTCAATTAAATTGTTTGTAGTATGTAATAACCTTGTAAACATACAAATAGTGTCAAGTATCAAGATACCAGCATCGGGTCACTATCTAATGAATCGATATAATCAATTATGTCAACACAAGTATGTACTAAGTGATGCAATTTAAATAACATGCGCTATTAATCGTAGTAGTTTGTTGTCCAGGCCCTATAGACAAGTGGCATTAGCGTTAAATGTATAGAATGAGAATGTACGGGAATGACATAATGTTAAACGTAACGAATGTCTATATTCATACATTTTCTATTCTATGCGTTTAACCTTATTGCCACGTGCCTAAGTCCTCAATTAAGAACCCGTTATTCCCAGTTGTCAGGTTTCGAGCTCGACAGAAAATCTGCTGCTCTAGTGGCAGAATATTTTATATAAAGTTCACTCTTATCAGACACCGTTTATTTGTTGGCACCGACAAGAAATCTTGGGTGTTATGCCAGCCGTCTACATCCATAAAAAAATCGCGTCAGATCACGTTCGCTTATGAGTAAGTATGACGCTGTTCACATTATGTCGGATTTCGGGCCCGGCAACATTCTTCCGCCCATCGCTAGCTGCTCTCTCGCGGCTCCAGCTTCGATCGGGTCCGACAACCGACTAGTGTAAATAGAGGCGCCGACACCCGATTAAAATACGACGCCCGACACCCGACAGTGGGAACAAGCTGTAAGACTTTCTTGGGGTTTCACTCACATAAGACTACACATAAATTGTAAAATTGAAATGCTACACGATCCTATGACACGGTCATCATGCATTCGACAATACGTTTTTATTTAAAATGATTATGATCAAAAGCTGTAACTATTTTGGTTCCCTTATCACAGGAACGGATATTTGGTAAGCGGGAAGTAGATACTTTAGAAACCGTAATTTATATTATACGACACACTCGACCGCAGAATATGAAGGATTTTCTAAGTTACAGAGTTACAAAAATAGAAATTGCCCGGAGTTACAAAAATAGGGTTACGCAAACGACATTGCAATATACTCCAAGCGTTGTGTGTATGTAATATATTTTGATAACAATGTAGATTTATATTTTTTTAAATAATAAACATCGTCTGATTCTAATGGAAATCGGTTCATTACAGGGCCGATGTACTGATTGCAATGAATGTTGTCACGGTAAGAATTTTATGTAATTATAGCTATCAAATCTTTAAATTCAAAAGTTTCTATTTATACTAAGTTGTAATAAAAAATATATGTTTTTTGAAAGTTAAAGAAAGAAGTTATTAATATTCAATAAACTACAAAATTTGACTTTAGAAATTAATTCTTTATCCTAGAAATTACACAACTAACAACACACAAGACAACAATCAGAAAAAAACATAATAGTATGCGGACATCCATCTATATAACGAACATTTGCAAAATACTTGCTATAGTAATTGAAGTGTTTATCTTGATTTCATAAGTATTAGTTATTTTAAATAATGCCACGTGTATACATATAAACTTAAATTAAATAAACGATAAACACGAGTAAAAAATTATAATATACCTAGCACTATTCAATATTAATAAGATAATATAATTCTTCTAAGTGGTCTCTAACTTGACATATGTTGTAATGAGACAACTATCCAGTACACTAAGAGTAAAAAATCTAATTTTACAGATCATACAGTAAGTTTGGGTGGATTCTGTTGCGGCAGGTGTGTTCCATCAATTGGCACCTACTTCTCCCCGAATCGTCAGCTCGTCGACTTCGAAGGTTGGCTGGAAGAAGTGGGTACAGTGGTGGACGCAATTGCTCTCGCCCCTTACTTTTATATTTGGGGACTTCAACGCCAGATCCATGGCTTGGGGTTCCCCGAAAACCTGTGCGCGAGGCGAAGCATTGGAAGAATGGGCCATCACAAAGGGTCTCATCGTCTTAAACCGGGGCTCCGTACACACGTGTGTGTGCCAGCAGGACGGCTCAATAGTGGATCACACGTTTCCCAGCCCTGCACTGGCGCACCGTATGATGGCCTCGAAGGTTCTAGAGAGGGTGGAGACGCTCTCAGACCATAGGTACATCTGGTTCAGCGTCTCCACCCGGAGCACGGAGCCCTCATCGCTAGAGCCCCCGGTAGGAGAATTTCCGCGCTGGGCACTGAGGAAACTAGACCGGGAGAAATTCCGCGAGGCCCTGATAGTGGTCTCCTCAAGTGGTCAACCTCCCCAGGTCGTGCAGCAGACAGAGGATCTACGGTCGCTCGTCAAGGGCGTCTGTGATGCGGCGATGCCCAGGAGGAACCGATTTCGGACCTCCCGCCAGGTGTACTGGTGGAGCCCCGCGATAGCTGGACCTTCGGCCACTGTGAGTGGGCGGCGCGGGTGGGCCCCTGGGGAAAAGGCTCCTCACCCTTAATATACCCTCGAGATGGAGGTGCAACGTATTCCGCGCGCGCTCACCTCCTTCCGTGGGGCCCGTTACAGACCGCCCCACGCATAAGAGAGCATGATGTCGCCGGGGGACAAAAGTAGTTCCCCGGCAGTAGATGAGGCCGATGGGCCAGCTGCCTGGGCCAGCGGAGGGGCTATCCCATAAACCCGTGGTCCTGGCATTAAGGGCTTAAGTATGGGTATCCCTAACCGTGGCGTGGCAATAGCATGTTTAGTTTTGTCTAGAGATGCTAGTGCCATCCCGATCTGGCAAATCCCAACCACCAGCCGCGATTTTCCCCAGTTCACTGCGCGGCTGATGGACCTCAACCGGGTTTCCCCGTTGGATTTTCAAATAGATGAAAACCAGAGATCGTCGCGCTCCTAGGGCCAAGCGCAATGATTTTCAGTGGTCTGTGGTCAAAATATTCAAAAAACTGACTCATCTGACAGTTGTTCACGTCATCGGTCATATTACAATTTATAATATGAGTAGTGACTTTGCTCATCAGTAACATTAAGATAAATAATATTGTTACGTGTCTATAACAATTACAATCGGATGTGGCGGCGCAGTGGTCGCCCTGAATAAAACACCCCTTGGCAGTGGACTGTATATATTTATTTATAGGTGCTACAACAGCAACAGGTGCGATCAGCACAACTGTATCAAACGGCACGTTCAAGGTTAATCAACACAACTTAGCACTAGCCCCGGACGTTACACTGAACGTAGATAGCACTAATTATATCGATTACACCGATCAATACGAGTGGCACTAATCACAATGCACTTGGTGGTTCGCAAGATCCTCGTGGTCACGCCGAGAGTTCAATAGGTGTAGAGTCTTCCGAATGCTTCCTGTTCTTCTTGTCCTTGTTAGTCTTCCTTGAATCTAATCGAATTTAATCTCCCGGCGGCTCGCTCCGTGCTTACTAAGGTACTACAAAAGTGCAGACGCTTAGCAGCTAACGGAGCGAGCCACATATCCGCGGTAAGCGCGGCGTGGGGGCACGGGATTTACGGAGGTCAGGGGGGTGATTCTGTCCGTAACAAATATAGTAAATACTTAAATAGCAGTGTTGCCGAATGGGCTTGGCATCTCCATATAAACAAAAATAAAGAATAAAAAGAAATGTATAGTCACTTTTGTTTTTAAATAAACAAAATACTGTTAGGACCCCCATCAATTTCGTTTGTGTCAACGTATACATAAGGAAACATTTTTACTTACCTAGAACTTCCCCCATGCCGATAAAGACCCCCGAAAGGCCGACGAACTGTTTTGCATTTTCGCCCATTTGCAAAGTGAACCCGATGCTTGGACTGTATACGCCGCTGAAGAATGACAGTTCCACGCCTGAAATCAAAAGCAACATCTGTCAACAAAACTTCTATTATTTTCGCCTGATTGAATACACTGACACTTATACATACAAAGCATCTAATGCCCGTAAATAAATGTGAAAGGGTTTTAATTCAGATGATTATTTGTAAGTCTATATATTTTATTCCGACTTCTAAAAGGAGTACGTTCTGAATTCGATTGTACGTTTTTTTTGGACGCTTCTTAAGGATTTCTCCGCCAATTGTGGAACGATTTTCAATTTTTTTTATTCGACAGAGCATACTCCTGAGATGTTCCCATTATCACTAAGTCAGGATCTGATGAGTGAATCCTAGGGCAATCGAGAGCAACCCTTGTTGAAGAGCGCCGTGCGCCTACACTCGTCGAAAAGCAAACTTGTAGTATACTCGTATACAGGTGCCATTAGTACGATTTCTACCGGCGCTTAATATAATTATTATTTCTAAAGCTATTCAAGTATTTCTGAAACTAAAAAATATATATTCTTTTTAAGAAAAACAAAACCGACTTAAAAAAAGGAAAATTAAATATTTTCTAGAACATTCTTGAAGTTGGTGTCAAGTAAAAAAAACAACAAAATTGCAAAATGTACCGACTTTAAGATGTTGTAGAAAATATTTATGTTTTGCTTTTTAGTTTTAAGTCAGTTTTATTTTTGTTAACAAAAATTATAGCCATATGATATGAACCGACTTGTACAAACATTTTATGTATATTGAATATAAACATACTTATTTATTTCATATATGAGAAGAAAGTTCTTGTCAGATAGGAGTTTAAACTTATGCGAGTGGAGCCATCGTATAAACCCTAGAAGTAATGCACATAATAGTATGGCATGGAATGACTATACACAGTAAAAAGCAATTCTGAAAGTTAGTAAACTGCACACGAGTTAACATAAGTAGCCGGAGGCACAGATGAACGATTCTCTAGTTTGTTGACGTTTTTTTTAAACATATTTTAGATCAAATCTCTAAAAATTTTAAAGCGTTTGGAAGTTTCTTTTCACCAGCGAGTGAATGTTGCAATATGTTATTATTATGACAACAGCCGAACATTTAGCGCGTATTTGTTAGATAAACTATTACGTCAACCGACGCGCATACTTTACTTTGCATATACAGTGGTGGTCATATAATTAATAATGCTGATTTAAAGTGAAGATTTTTTTCAAACTAAGATGCAAAACTAATTGCATGCAATTTTTTTTATTCTCTCGATATCATAAAACTTTTCCATAATACCGCTGTATTCATTGATACAGATTATTCATTGATTTGATTAACTAAAAATAAATAGACAAACTTTTTACACTACTTCTAAACATAGTATTCCTCTTTACTGGCTGGTCACGTAATTAGGAACACTAAATAGTTTATACCTTTATTCAAATTTAAATAGAGAACACTCAGTCGATTTGTTACTGTTTGTATAATTTTGGCGCCATTTAGTGCTGTAAAAGATTAAAAGCGATTGCTTCTTATGAAAAAACAATGGGAAAAAATAAAAGTTGTGATAAATTGAATTGCATTCTACAAGTGAAGTAATAATAAAACTTCGCCGAAAGAATTGGTCTTATAAAAAGATAACCGACCATCTGCAATGTTCAAAAACGATAGTTTTCCACGCTGTAAAGCATTTTGCTACGTATCAAACTACTTCGAATGTTCCACGTGTACCTAAACAGAGAAAAACAACTCCTCGAGATGACCGAAACATCGTTCGTATGGCAAAACAAAATCCTTTTAAAGGGTCCAATGAGCTGAGAAAAAAATATTTTGGTGAAAACAACCCTTCAGCAATCTCAGCACGCACTATTCGAAGACGTTTGGTAGAAGAAAAATTGCACGGTAGGATAGCAAGAAAGGTCCATGTTGAAACTTTGCCACAGGCAAGCCCGGCTTGCATTTGCGAGAAAGTATGAAAACTGTTCTGTGCGACAGTAGAAAAATGTACTTTTTTCTGACGAGACGAAAATAAACAGAGTATGTTCTGATGGAAAACGATATGTACGACGTCCCCCAAATACAGCATTCGACCCTAAGTACATAAAAGTTACATTAGAGCACGGTGGTAGAAATGTGAAAATTTGGGGGTGCTTTTCTGGAAATGGTGTTGGACCTGTAAAGTTGATAGAAGGTAACATGGATCAGTTCCAATACAAAAATATACTGGAAGAAACAGTGTTACCTTATGCTGAAGACGTTCTACCGGTTATTTGGACATTCCAGCATGACAATGATTCAAAGCACACTACACGCACCGTAAAGGAATTTCTTACAGCGCAATCAGTTTCTGTCTTAAACTGGCCAGCTAACAGCCCAGATCTAAACTCAATAGAGAATCTGTAGTTCGAAGTAAAGAAAAAGGTTTCAAATACACAGTGTGGGAATTTAAGAGAGCTTTACGAAGTTTTTTTAGAAGAATGGAACTCTATTCCTCTTGCGAAATGTCAAAAATTAATAGAGTCAATGCCTCGCCGGTGTAAAGCAGTAATTAAAAGCAATGGATATGCTATTAACTATTAATTTTAGTTAAAAATGTATTAAATTGCTATTTAAATTTCCCGCGCTACATATTATTGTGATTTTTAAATGTGAGTGTCATACAAAACGATTCCCGAGCAGTTTAATGAATCGTTCTTAATTATTTGTCCAGCTTCAGTACTATTTTAATGTGTTACTTTGGTAAAATAAATAAAATGTGAAAAAAAATAGTTAACGATTTTATTCTTTATTCCTAAGCCACGTTGCTCTATTAATGTGGCTATTTTATAACATAACTAGTTGCTTCTCAAAAGGTACACCTCTCTGTATATGACACGATTTAAATAAAAAAACTTCTAGAACTTCAAATCGTTCTTAATTATATGACCACAACTGTATGCAAACAGTTTCGTCAATTTACTATTATTCCTTTATAATGATAACACTGTCTATATTGTTACCAGTTCAATCGCCAATTCGTGTCTTGACTTGGAACGAATAACTACTAGGTACATACAATGTACATAATATGAATGGCGGAAAGTGATGATAAGTGAACTCCATTATCAACAAATAGGACTATTTTAGTTCCATGGAACTTAATAATACATACATACATATTATCACAACTGTTTCCCATAGGGGTAGGCAGAAACAATGGATTTCACTTGCTTCGATCTTAACTTACATCTTTTGCTTCATCTACTTTCATTAATCTTTTCATACATAGCATGTTTATTATAGGTGCTTTTTACGCTAGGATATACGTTCAGGAACCGAGAAAGAATACAAATTCCTGCGGCTAGGCGGCCTGTCGTAAGCGGCGATAAAACAAACCAAGCCATGTGATAGGGTATATGCCCGTCTGGACGGCTACCACCCCTGGTCTAGAGTATGCCTCCGTAACAACCTTTGTGTGCCGGAACACAACAACGATTGTGTTCCGCGGCATAAGTAGTTCCAGCCCCATCTACGAGTCTAGCAGCACATTGGTAGCACCTTTAGTGTTGCAAATGTTTATAGGCGACGGTAACCACTTTCCATCATAGTGCGGCCGTCAGCCTGTCTGCTGTACTCCAGCAATAAAAAAAGTGGCCAATTTTTAGGATACTCAATAATAAGTTTTAAATACCTACTCTTCAACTTGATCGTAGCTTAAACTGTAGCAACGTTTAACATGTACAATAAAATTATGTATGCAACCAAACAATGAAAGTGGAAGTCAATGTCATATAGTAGAAGGTTCGTATAGTACACTATTGCGCCGTGTATAAACAAACCTCTCACATGCCTTTCAACTCATTAAGATTCATTCATGCAACCAACAACGTGAGCTAGTGATCTCATAAGAAACGGATCACAGATTTTTAAGAGACTGTAGCCATTTAGGCAAAAAAAGAAACCGTTATATCATTATCATGTCTGTTTTTTCATGTTTCTTTAAGATCACTGTCATTTTTCTTAAAAACTACTGGGTCTATACGAATGAATTTTATAAAAAAGTGTCTATAAACGGTGCTACACAATGGTATAGTTAATCCACGAAACAAAGACTATGGGGGCGCTATACATGTGACAGAAGGTTAAAGTAGTTTCTGTGTCTTTAAATTAAAGTAGAGCTTCCAAAATATTTTTAACGAATTATACTCTGAACAATGTCCGTTGTGTAGTATTGTGTATGTATTTGTGTCATACAATTATCCCTATTAATATTATAAATGCGAAAGTAACTCTGTCTGTCTGTCTGTCCCGTTTTTACGGAAAAACTACTGGACCGATTTGGCTGAAACTCGGTATATATATATATATATTTTCATTGCCGAGGATGAACATAGGATACTTTTTATACCGAAAATGGGATAGTTTCCGGGATAAAAATATATTTGTCTCTCTGTTTATTATGCTTTTACGGAAAAACTATTAGACCGATTTGGCTGAAATTCGATATATATGTAATTTTAATACCGAGAGTGGACAAGGGCTACTTTTCATCCCGAATAATGGGATAGATTTATGTAAAGGTTATCCCAAAAAATAGGATAGGTTTTTGTGATTTTCCATTTTCGTCATTTCAGTCGTTTTGGTCATTTTGTTCATTTTTGCCATTTCTGTTATTTCGGCCATTGCGGTAATTTCGGTCAATTGGGCCATTTCAATCATTGCGGTTATTGCAGTCATTTCGGCCATTTACAGAAATGGCCGAAATGACTGCAATGACCGCATTATGATCATTTTTTTCATTTATGTAGTTTTCAGATAGACAGGGGATAGATAAATAAAACTAGTGGGTTCAAATAGAGGATGAAAGTTTATATGGGAGACCAATCATTTTTCAAGTTCATAGATATAAAAATTCATCATCTATAAAAAATGCTATAGTAACTCGATCTGTCTATCTGTTAAGCTTTCATGGAAAAACTACTAGAGTATTGGATCGGTTTTGCTGTAAACTAGTTTAAATATAGTTATAATACCGAAAATGGACATAAATACTTCTCATGCCGGGATATGGGATAGTTTGCGATATAAAATGAGGTGAATCTTCCGGGGGCAAATAGCACTAAGATAAAAATGTAGTACAAATAAACCTGTATTAGCGCCTGCTTTTTAAACAAGACGCACGCACTAGCGGTTGACCCGCGGCGCATCCGCGGCGTAAACTCTTAGTACAATAATAAGCGTGCGGCACAAGTCAAACAAGTTCGTCATCTTCGCGATTATTCCCATTTGGCCGTCAGATGCGTGCATACGAATTTGCAGTTTGTGTGAAACTTACCGAAATCGTTGGTTCATTATATTCCCAATATCTGGATACCGCGTATTAAATGCAATCTATAGTTTCATAGTGAAATAACTGAAACGTTAGACATTTGTTGTCAATACGGAACGCTTCACCGTTCGTGGACTGCCACCCACTTGGACGAGTTTTTATATTATTCGACTGGATCAAAACATCTGTTTATCATTTAGCTTAAACACTAATTAGACGTAGTTTTGCGCATATTTTTGTATGATAAGAAGATGTACAATGTACAAAGTAAACATGTGCCCATTTGCTGTGTGTGAGTATGTCTATTTATAAAATAATAAATAATTATGATTATGGCTTTAAAGACATTACTTATTAATTGCACAATATACACAAGTAAAGCTAATCACTCGGCTTCAACCGCATATATTCCTTTGACGGCCTTTGTGGTTGAGCGGGCTAACCTTTCCCGGCTTTGCGGAACGCAGATGTGCCAGTTGCGATTCCTAACATAGTAAATTTTGTAAACGAACCTTTCTTTATTTATTATGGTTTGGGAGATATATATATATATATATATATATATATATATATATATATATATATATGTGTGTGTGTGTGTGTGTGTGTGTGTGTGTGTGTGTTTGTCCGCAGATTTAAGAAATATTATCTCACTTTCCGGTTCAATATTGTCTGTCTATGTTGAAATTATTATTCCACCTCAAACTATTTCATTTCTCAGTATAAAAGTATTTTCATTATCGCAAGTAATAAAGTAAGTAATTATACCAATTGATAAATAAAATCATAAATAGTAGGTTTTTGAAGTGAAACTTCTTTAGAATAGTTGTGATTTGAAACGCGATGAAACAAAAAGGCGCGACTAAAAATAGATAAACACATAAATCTATAGGACTAAGCCTGCGAGAGAATGATATAGTATACATTATATTTAATAATTCAAACAGTATGGTCATACAAATAGAGTTGGAAATGTTTTGAAGTTTTTCGTTAATACGTGTAATTTCGTGTTTTAAAGCTTAAATATATTATAACGGTATAATATATGAAAAGAGACGTCACGAAATTTAGAATCCCTCCCACCCCTTGTCAGACGTTGTTTCACTTCTACACTTCTACTGCGTGTGAACTGCACACATACACACACCACACGATTTATTTTATTTTTTCTAGCTCGAGAACACCAGACAGGCTGACGGTGGAAATTGATTACCGTCGTCGCCTATAAACATTTGCAACATCTAAGGTAATACCTATAATATAAACTATGGAAGTCCTTTCAAAAACGATGCAATGTCTCACTTTTTTTCTACAAATTTAATTACTCCAAAAGCCCAGATAACATTTATAACGCACTAATTATCACGGAAATTAATAATGAATTTGTATAAATTAAATCGTGCCTTAAAAATTCTTCCACGAACATAATAATATCTATACACGCGAGAAGAAAAATACTGAACGAAATCACAGCACACAAACACGGTAGAATTGGAATACGTGTGTGTAATTAATAAACAATCGGCAAACACAAAAATTTTACATATTTTGTATGTTATATTACAGTCTACAAATGGATATCTGTGCCCGCGACTTCATTCTCATATAACACATAAATAAAGTTGAAGTTTATAATGTCAAAATAAAAATGGGAAAAAAATCAGGGGAAATAATTCGGACTCCTGGTCCGATTCGAAAATGCAATTTTTAGAAATTTTGTCTGTCTGTCTGGATGTTCCGACTAATCTCTGAATCGGCTGGACCGATTTTGACGGGACTTCACTGGCAGATAGCTGATGTTATAAGTAGTAACTTATGCTACTTATTTAGGGTTCCGCGAAAAAAAATCCACGTAGACGAAGCCGCGGTCACAGCTAGTGCATTCAATATAGAATAGAATAGAATATACTTTATTGCACACAATGTTACAAAATAAAAAATACATACAATCGTAATGAGTACAATGGGCGGTCTTATCGCTGAGAGCGATTTCTTCGATTTCTTCATCCTCAAAAACTTTCTTCGCATATATAAATAGTGCATTCAACGGACAACTCTATAACCGATCTCATCCACAAGACCAAACAAATAACGAAAAGTTTACTACGAAATATCACCTGCCAGGAATCAAACCTTAAACTTATGTTTTACTGAATCTAGTGGCTCAACACTTAGATCACTAAAGCACAGAGGAAGTTTGTGGTTTCATGGACTAATTTAACATAAAATTAGAATAACATGGATGACAAACCTAGTACAGATAAATTAGCTGCTTTGAGACGTTTTTCGTTTGTAGTTGTGTACTGTCAGCACATAAATAAATAAACTAATACTTATTATATATTTTATAAGCAGGTATTTAATATGAAACTAATAATATTGTTACGAGCTACAGGACTCGAATTAAAAATGCCGTTGGAACTACTATAGAATTTATTAGAACTGTACAAACACGTATAAAACAAATGCAAATAAAACTGGATGCAACCAGTTCACACTGTACGATGCCATACAGTCCGATACGCGCAAAGTCCGTCAACTATATCGCTAATCGAGAGTACTAGAAACGTCTTACTCGTTTCGTAGTCGTCTCTTTACTGCCCCCGCCCCTCCATTCGGGCATCGTCTTATACTAACTACACAGTACAAAGAAATTGGAGGCGCACACTGAGTTTCTAAGAAACATTAATTTGCACACCTGCGAACGTCCACAAAGTCGAGAACAATAACAATAGGGATTATTTCGACGCTAATGATGGTTATAAAACAAGTAGAAAAACAATAGCATGTTACAAATTCAAAACACAAAGGATTCCCTAATCCGGGAGGACAATAAGCTGCGCTTACAATAGGCTGTGCGGCTTATCTTTGACGGCATGTAACAATATTAAAATAATACTTATTAGGGCCGCTTGCATAACGTTGCTTAAATTCATTTAAGAAACACTAAACGCATTTAGTACCCTCAAATACAATTAGCGTCTTGCACAATGTGTCGCTAAACATGTTTAAAGAACTGTCAAAGTTAATCACCCAAAAATGGGTATTTAGCTGCCCTAAATGCATTTAAGGACAAAAAAAAATAGATCCACATTCTGTTTAGAATAATAGAACTGTCAAATATGTTCGGATTTTACCTGAAGCTAGTTCATTTAGTACAGCGTCGACACTATAGAATTCAGATATCTTTGATCGACATTTTCTGATATAATTATTTTAATTCTTAAGATGAATTTGCACTTTCATTTGTATTCCGTCGAATATGTGATAGTAGATTGGAAATGTGTGTAGATATGCCAGGTATGCCTTATTTCAAATTAAAAGAATATAAACTATAATAAACTAGAGTTTACCCCGCGGCCGGGCCGCGGGTCTACTTCTGGTGCGTATCTCTTGTATGCAATATAACCTGTACCGCCTGCTCATTACAGCAAGCGGTACAGGTTACATTGTATTTAATATTTTATGTATTTGCCCCCAGAAGATTCGCTTCATTTTATATCGCAAACTATAAAATACCATTCCCCATCTATCTGTAAACTACGTTATCTGTCTAAGTGACAAAACTTGACAAAAAATGACAAAAGTGAACCAAATGGACCAAGGGGACCAACGGGACCAACGGGACCAACGGGACCAACGGGACCAAGTGGATGAAATGGACAAAATCACAAAAAACCTATCCCACTTTTTGGGATAACCTTTACATAAATCTATCCCAAAATCGATCCTATTATCCGGGATGTAAGTATATCGTATAGTATCCCTTGGCCACCTTCGGTAATAAAATTACATATGTACCTACGGGACCAACGGGACTAACGGGACCAAGTGGATGAAATGGATAAAGTCAAAAAATACCTATCCCACTTTTTGGGCTAACTTTACATAAATCTATCCCATTATCCGGGATGAAAGTATATCGTATAGTATCCCTTGGCCACCCTCGGTATTAAAACTACATACGTATCGAGTTTCAGCTAAATCAGTCTAATAGTCTTTCCATAAAAGGATAACAAACAGAGACAAATATATTTTTTTCCCGGAAACTATCCCATTTTTCGGGATAAAAAGTAGGTATCCTATGTTCATTCCCGGCATCGAAAATATATATATATACTGAGTTTCAGCCAAATGGGTCAAGTAGTTTTCTCGTGAAAACGGAACAGACAGACGGACAGACAGACAGACTTACTTTCGCATTTATAATATTAATAGGGATTTCAAAGTATAATTCCAAACCCGGTTTTCATAGTGGAGAAAACTAATTTTCTAGTTAAATATTTATTGATCTTTACGATTTGTGGTATTTAGTAAGGGCCAGGTTAGAATTTGCTTGAGGTTTTACCAAATCGTAGATCTTTGATTTCACTAAATAGTTGTGATTTTCAACACAAATGCACAATTCTACGTTATTCAATATTCTACAACTATTGTTCTCTTTTAACCAGTATTAATTTATTATTTGAAAATAAAAGGGCACAGCAAAAAATCACTCTTCAGGTAGCCGCCAAAACATCCGGAGCAAACTTAACCAAACTAACGAAATTTCAAATGACAAGTTGACATTGGGCAACTAAAATTCCTTTTTACGCAAAAAATAACTAGCATTAAAGCTAAATTTCGTGTGTTTGTTCCAAAAAATGGATCGCAGCGTGAAACGGAACACTTGTGGCTGTTTTACCGACGGGATAAATACACTTTGCTAAATAACATGGGAGACCACCTTATGCAAGGCACCTTAAAACATTTTGTGTAAAACGTATTTAGGCAGTTTAATATGATTAACTAAATTTTATTTAAAGGCGATCGTTATGCAAGCCGCCCTTAACATTAAAAATATTTTTTAATACTAAATTTCAAGTTTAAAATACCTGTAAATATACAAATACTTCTACAAACGCAAAAACGTCTCGAAGCTAATTTATTTGTACCTACCTACATTACTTTTCTACCCGATGGTTAGTTCCATCGCATTAGTTGGATGTCACGAGTTAAGATTTATGAATAAAAAATTATAATTACGAAATTGATTGATTGATTAGAAATCGATAAAATTAGAACTTATAATTTACGACTGATTTGAGCCTAAAAAATATATATTAATTAATAAGATGTTGATCGAAAGTTTTAATTGGAATTTGTTGTAAAACAAGACTGGATTGTTGGTGTCACCTGTCGCAAGTGTTTTACGAGTTATGTTTTTAATAGACGATTGTCATTCTTTAGTATTTATTATTCGTATATGGCTTGGCTATAGAATAAGGCATATAGATTGCTACAATACGACAAACATGGAGAATGTTTCCTGCACACTCTTCAATATTTTATTCCAACTCCTTCGCCATGCAGGCTGTCTTACTTTGGAACTCTTTGCTCACTGACGTCAGAAAAGCTAAATCTTTTGCCATATTTAAAAATTCTCTTAGGAATCATTATGTTAGTCTTACGCAATAATGTATGTGATATTTTACAATACTTTAGACAGTAATCTACTCTTCATGTATGTCATTATTATTTTATTATTTTTCCCCCCTTTTCTTTGTTGCATAATAATTATAGATAATTTAAGAATTTCCTTTAAGGCAGCTTGCCTGGAAGAGATCGCATTTAGCAATAAGGCCACCTTTTGTTTTACCAAGTAACTATTGTCTTGTTATGCATTTTTGTAATGTTTGTTTTGGTGAACAATAAAGTGTTGTCTATGTCTAATGTTCGGAGGAATTGTTTGATCTGGTGCGAACGCTACATTTCCACCACCGCACGTCGTCGGCGGGACGTTCACCCTCATTTCTTTGAGCGAGCAAGCTCAACTACGCAACGATTTACTAGAACGTTTAGGCTCGATTCACACTAAGATGCCGTTCACGGTTCAACCTCGCTCCGGTCTCGGCTCGATCACACACTACAGTCTCGTCAAATATTCTTTTCGATGACCCGCTACCGGCGCGTAATGTAATCGGATCTCGAGCGATTCGGCAGTGATAATTCTCTGCTTCTTTCTTGTTTAAGAATATTTGATCGAACCGGAAACAGAGCAAGATTGAACCGTGAACGTCATCATGGGTTGAGGTCGAGTCTTATTCCGCGTATAATAATGACTAGGAAGGAAGTTCCCGCCGCGGTTTTCCCTCTGCGCTACGACATAGAGCCATTTAAGGGCATTGTAAAATTTCTTCGAGCCCAGCAACGCCCCTAGTGTTGCAAACGTTCATAGGCGGCGGTGAACACTTTCCTTCAGGTAGGCCGTTTGCCTGTTTTCTAGATCTAGGTACTAAAAATAGATGTTTCCAAGCTCAAGCTGCAAAGCAGTATGTATGTAGGGATCGAAAAATATAGCAAAGAAAACCCAACTCGATAATATAGCGGCAGACTTCGCGACTGTTTATTGATCTTTGCAAACTAAAAGTGAAATGAGGAAATTCGGAATCACGAATCAGAGCATCAGCTTAAATTGACCAATCAGTCATTAGGTTTTTACCACAATCAAATGGCAACGATTAAAAATAATTTCATAACAGTCTCAAAATCTATACTGTTACAACCCAAGCGCCGACAAAGACAAATTCCACGTACAGATTTGTAGAAAACACATTTTATTACACGTCGGCATTTGACCTAATTGTAATCCTTTTATGATCGTCTTCTTTTGTTCACTTATTTATTGGTTATTGTGGAGAGCAGCTTATTGTACTCGTTTATGGTCGTTTGCAGGCATAATTAGCCAGGTGTGCGGATTACGATTTCTAGGAAATGACGTCGACGCTTGCCGGGCAGATATATTTGCATTTATTTGTGCAGTATAAAACCGTGGCTTGATGGAGAGAAGCGCAGTCGAGCGAGAACCACGAGCGAAGCGAGGCGCATGTACTACAATCGGGAATCTAATAAGTGACGGAGTTTGCGCGTTTTATTGAATTACGACCTTCTGCATTATGTTTGGATTTGTTGTGTTCGGTTATATTTGTACCTGTGTTGTACATGTTTGTAGAGTTCTAATAAACTCTATAATAATTCCAATGGCATTTTAATTCGAATCCCGTAACTCGTAACAATACTAATATCTTAATGTGAAAGTGACTTTCTTTGCATAATAATAATAATAATAATATTTGTTTATTTGCTCTCACAATATAACATGACATAAGTAATTGCTAAAAAAGGTTTTAAATTACTAGCAATTGGTGAGAGCCTGGTGTCAGTAAAAGGAAAAATCCTGTGTGACTGATCACCAGCCTCTCTCTCCCCGTGGAAAAATGTAGGTATATATACTTACAACTAGTTATTCGATTATAAAAGAAATACAATGTATTGAGTGTAGATCGGTGTGCAGTGTGTTATTGTGTATTTATATGTACTTATGTATATATTGTACGTAAATGTGTGTGAATGTGTCTGTGTGAGTTTACGTGATTTGAAATGAGAGGAATTTATTAGATTATACTATGAGAGTTACATAGAGATAAATGAATGAGTGAACATATAAAATACTATAATACAAGATGATAATAAAAACAATGAAAAGGGAAATATTTAAGTAATTAGGACTAATAGTGCTTCAGTGGAGTCATAGTCGAGTTTCAAAAATGATTTTCCTCTTCACGTTCTTTGGGAATTAAGCGATTATTATGAAAGGTATATACCTAAGAAATAATATCTAATAACAGGGATAAACCGTGCGGTGATCATTTCAAGTAGATAAGAAAAAGAAATTTACGCGAACGAAGCAGCACTAAAAGCCCATAGTTCGGACATATTTATAAATCAACATATGAAATACAAGCATTTAAAATCGCATAAATTAAAGTATGTATACAAGGAGTTCTTATTTATTCTACGTAAATAAATACCAAGGTGACAATGTCCTTTTGCGTGCATTTAATCCACTGACAATGAATCTTACCTGTGTAAATAAAGGTCGCGCTGAGTAACAACATATCACGGGTGCAGAACAGCCTGATGGCTCCTTTAAAAGCCTCCATTGGACTTTCCGCATCGTTTGACGCCATTTCCATCTGTCGGTGTGACAACCATACTTATTTATATTCTAAGGTTCAGTTATATGAGAACTGACGCTTAATGTAATGTAATATTTATGATTCGATTTAGAGCATTTAGTTGATTCCGCAATGTCAGATGAAACGGTCGATGTATCATAAGTTGTATCAAAATAATACAGATTATATCATCATAGGGAGCGCACTGTAATGTTTGGTTCTTATCCCTCACCGATGTAAAGCTCGAATTTGTAACATTACAAGTTGCGCACTGTAAAGTTCGGATTTCCTGTTTCACTGATGTAATGCTCGGATCTGTAACGTTACATTACAGGCGAATGCTCGCGGTGAGGGAGCACCTTAAATGTTTAATTTTACTTAGGTATATGTTACAAGTATAATAGAAATTGTATCTGTAGTCTTAACGTTGGCCCACCTAATTCAGTAGAATGCAGTGTCCCTTAATTCCCGACATGGTAATCTTGTAAATGAATTTTCCGTTATTTACTCTGGTCTAGGTGACTGACTACACAATACAAGGGTAATTTGCTTAACTAGAGAATATTTATTTGTTTATTTGTCTACTGATTTATCATTTTCAATCATATAAATATATACTTAGTCTGGCCATAAATACTGTTACAATTGAAAAGAAACAAATTATTACATTTGAATTTGGAATCTCTCATTTTTATATCATTGTTCATTGTGTTTTCTCATTTTGGCGCCAATACATTGTAAAACATTTTGCGATATTAAAATAGAGTGGGGCGATAAAGAGAATCGAATTGCTGTGATTGCATTACACAAAGTAGGTATGGAGCCAAATGCAATTTTTAAAACTCCATACGCTTGGTATTAGTCAAATGTTTGTGTACCGGGCTATTAATAGGTACAATAAGACCTCCTCTGTTTGTGACAGAAAAAGATCTGACCGTCCACGTAGAGTTCGTACGAAAAAGGTGGTCAAAGCAGTAAGGGAAAGAATTCGAAGAAATCCTGTCCGAAAGCAAAAGATTTTATCTCGGGAGATGAAGATATCGCGTAGAAATTGTCTAGAACCATGTCGCGTATTTTAAAAGATGACTTAGGACTTGCAGCCTGTAAGAGACGCACTGGTCATTTCTTAACTCATAATTTAAAAAAGAATAGGGTGGTAAAATCAAAACAACTACTGAAGTGGTACGCAAAGGGAGGTCACAGAAATTTTTTGTATACGTATGAGAATTTTTTTACAATTAAACAACATTTTAACAAACAAAATGACCGTATTTATACTCAAAGCTAAGGAAGCTTCTCAATTAGACGACAGAGTGCAACGTGGGCATTATCCGTCTTCAGTGATCGTTTGGTGGGGTGTTAGCTATGAAGGAGTGACTGAGCCATATTTTTGTGAAAAAGGTATCAAAACATCGGCACAAGTGTATCAAGATACCATTCTTGAGAAGGTAGTTAAGCCCCTTAACAACACCATGTTCAATAACCAAGAATGGTCCTTCCAGCAAGACTCGGCGCCGGGTCATAAAGCTCGGTCCACGCAGTCTTGGTTGGAAAGGAACGTTTCGGACTTTATCAGAGCTGAAGTTTGGCCGTCGTCTAGTCCGGATCTTAATCCGCTGGATTATGATTTATGGTCAGTTTTAGAGAGTACGGCTTGCTCTAAACGCCATGATAATATGGAGTCCCTAAAACAATCCATACGATTGGCAGTGAAGAATTTTCCTATGGAAAGAGTGCGTGCTTCTATTGATAACTGGCCTCAACGTTTAAAGGACTGTATTGCAGCTAGTAGAGACCACTTCGAATAAGCTTTTTATATTTTAAATTGTTTTATATTTATGTATTAAACTAACACACTGTAAAACTTATAAATGTTATTTGCATAGATTTTTTTTTCTCTTTGTTACAATATTTATGGCAAGACTAAGGTATATACTACTTCAAAGACCAAATAAATTAGCATATGCCTTTTTTTATCCGGAACTATCGATAGTTCCCGCGGGAATCATTAGAAAGGTTGACGAGAGAGCAAAATTATACATGTATATTGTTAAGCATTATTCCTTTTTAAGAAATATATTTTACAATCTGTACAAGTTTATCCACAACTGTATTTATTACAATGGTACGCAATTACTTAAAATCGCAGATCCTGTGTCAACATGAGGCCTTTTAAATTTTGTAAAAAAATATAATATTGACATTATTAACCTGTTTGAAACTTGTGGTTTCATGACACCTTTATGAGAAAGAGTTCGTTGACCTTGCACAAAGGTATATTTACCATATACGACTTTAAACCTTAAAATTTGAAAACATAACACATGGCAATTGATATTTTTATGCGTGATTTTGGTGACGAAATATCACATTTTATACTACCGTTTCTCTCGCGGCTACGCCGCTTGAAATACCGATGCTAGTAGCTCTATTTTACTTAAATAAAAATTTAATTAGGTTTTTTATATATATGTACAAACCTTCAATGAAAATTTATATGATAGTGAAAATTGCTTAAGACTCATAGCTAGATTATTATATACACATACATAATACATTAAACACATAGCTACATTTGCGACCAAACGTTTTTCTGGTGGGATTTTAGATTGATAGATAGATAGATAACACTTTATTATACACCAATACAAAAATGAACTTAAAGACTAAAATTATATCTAGTTGTGTACAAAGGGCGGTCTTATCGCTAAAAAGCGACTCTTCCAGACAATCCCAAGATTTTATTACTATAAATAGCATGTTTCGTTAAAGGATTAGGTTAAATATTCTGTAATTTTTTAGACTTAAAAGTTACAGTTATTTGTTAAAATCACTACAATAATAAAGAAAATAAGCCCTATATTCTACACAACTGCCCAACAAAACATATTGTCGAGTCATTATAAGAATAAACATTAATATATTTGCCATAGGTACTTTTATTCGAGTTTGAATAATAGCAGTACATAAATATCCTGCTTTAAGAATGTTGTTCAACGTTTAGTTTTAGCGAAAGGATTTTTTTAATAAATTTACATTCTTATTGAATTAATCGTCTCTTAAGCTCTCTAAGTATAGGTGTTAAAAGTAAAATAACACGGGCTACTTGTACTTAAACAAGAAAAACAGCATAAAAGCAAGTGAACTTTAAAAGCAATAAAATATTATAAACATGACAGATATTGAGAATCAGACTTAGTTACGTACAACAAACAGTGTAGATTACCTTGGCATCTTCCAAGGAGGGCAGCCTCCTAATAGGCCTAAGGAGTAGGAGGAAAACAATTCCAACCACACATACTCCAGTCAATGCGCCGAATACCACGTTACGAGTTTCCAAGTCAATGTGATTTTTGCCTTGAAACTTTATGAACACGAAAAGATTGCCAAAGAACATGCTGCAAATAAAAAATCGGTTTAAAAGTTGTTAAATCAGCCAACGTGCGTATCAGTCCACATACAATGAAAGGTTCTATAGAAACGTCCATTGCCTTTGTCACTTAGCTACGGAACTCTAAGTAAAGCATTAAATCGAAAATTCGATACTTATCTCAAAAACAACTCAATGAATTTGGTTTAAGTAATATTTTTGAAAGTGTTTTTTAATCTCTACCGCCATAATCTTTTCTTTTGAGATATCACCACTTCATATTGCAAAACAAGGGGAACACTTCTTCCGACTTTGAAAGCGAATAGTTTGCAACCTATTGAAATAAATATACCCCAAACTACGGTACACAGAAAAAATTTCAAGCCTGAAATACATGTATGGCGGTCAATCTTATTTTTTCAGAATCATTATTGTGTAACTGCAAATATAGATTATAATTACTAGAGCTGCCATGAACATTCGGCTACTATTTGGTATTCGGCCGGATACCGAATACCAAATCATAAAAAACGCACATCTTGCTCAATAATACAAGTATGTTTCCATCAAAAATTGATAGTGAAACTGCGTTTAAAGTGTTAAATGCGATTTTAATATTACCTTTCGGCCACTGTTTAAAATGTCAAAATCAAATAATAAAATATTTAAAATCGTCAATAAAACTATGTTATAACGGTTTTACCGTTATAACATAGTTTTATTTATGTGTACCTATCATTCGCGAGAACGTAAGAAAATACTTTATAAATTATTGCTTCAATACCAAACTACTATGCGCGAATTGCACACAGCTTACGCCGAACTTTCAGTAGCCGAATATTCGGCGCTTCGCCAGAGAGAGAGCACAGCCGAATATATGATATTCGGTATTCAACCAAACCACTATTCGTGGCATGTCTAATAATTACATTCCTACTAAATTCATATAGAGCCAGCAATTTTGGAGAAAAATGACTGCGACATAAAAAAAAACAAATGGACCGACATGATAATAATTAATCCGTGTTTGTCGAAATGGCTACGGAACCCTAAAAAATTACGGATATGAACTATCGTTCGAATCGTGAGTTGTCTTGAGTTCAAAAAATCCCATAAAACACTTAGATTTTTTCCTCTTTTTGGGGTGACTTTTTCTATTTCCCTAAAAACTTTATTAGAATTATTAAGAACTATTTAAAAGTAGCCAAATTAGTTCAGCCGTTCTCAAGAAATGCGATTACCAACAAACAGCATTTCATTTTTGTTATATAGATAACTGATATTATTAAAGATAAATAGAATAGATTGCATCTCTTTAGCATAAGTATATGAAACATCCAATTTATAAACCTTTCTGTGTAATTAAATTTTGTGAAAGTTGTGGCTTTAATCCAGGTTTACATAACGACGTCCAAATAAAAAGTGTAATTGTACAAACCTGCACTGTAACATAGCCCAGAATATGCCGGAGTTCCTGGATATGGTGTCGGAGTCACTGTTCAGCGTCAGGTAATTGCCTTGGCCAGTCCATATCGCCGCTGCGCCGGCGCCTATCAGCACGCTCGCCACGTACAACAACCAAGTTCGAGGAAACAGGAATGTTATTATGAAGAATCTGTAATGCCAAGAACACATTATCATAAGGAAGCTATTAATGTGACTAATGTTAGCGACAAATTAAGCATGTTTTAATGATCTCATATTTTTGAATTATTATTGAGAATTATAATTCCACGTGTTGAGCTCAACGTTCGGTAAAAGAGCAGGTTCTCTGATGTCTATTTAACTTTCCCTCGACTAAGGGAACAGCAAAAGGCAAGTTTATGGTTTTATAAATAAACAAGTGGACGTGTGGGAGTCGAACTCACAATATGTAAGGTTCCTCTATAAAATACAATATATATTATATTACAGATCGTACCCAATCCAATTTTAAAAATAAATCTAAAAATTTAAGCCATTTTAATTTACTACATTTACATGTCACTCGCCACACTCTCTACTCTAAACTAAAGGCACTAAACGGTCCAGATTTAGCGAATCGCTGACCCTTACAATTTAGATATTATATTTATTATACAAATTCATAAATACATTTAAAACTTGGAATTACAGTATAAATATAAATATTATCTAACAATGGACAGCAAAACACCACTCTTAGAGTTACTGCCATAAACTTCAGACAGTATTTTTTTTCACATATATCTTTGTTACTATTCATTTAATATCCCATTTTGTTATAACTTTTCATATAATACATCCCACTTGACGATATTGTCGAACTTTCAAGTTTTAACTTTCTCTTTTGGGTCTGGATTTTGGTATTAAAAAATATTTTCTTCAATTTGATACTACAAATAGCCACTAGACTTCTATACTATACATACGAGACTTCTATAAGTGTGCCAATTTTCTACAGCTATGGTTAAGAACTATGATTGTAATATTTGTATAACTGTAACCAATAAACTGACAAACACCGAAATAAAACCATACTTATTCCTTTTTACCTTTATGTACCAATAAAAAAATTAGTTATATTATAGTATATTTTCATTTTATAGGGAGACACATTATCACAATACATAATCGTACTCTTACAAAATCAATTGGGCAGCATTCGGTAAGCATCGTTAAGAAACCTGTCTCATAGACCATCCGCATTGCTTGAGGACGAAAGCCATCGAGCAATGCGCCACTAGTAGCATGAATGGTACACAAATTTCAAGTCGCTCTATAAGTTATGAATTGTGGTACACTCGAAATTTCTCTTATGAATAGAATTCGTAACAAGCATTTCCAAAGGACATTTCTAAGTAACCGATATAAATCGCAAAATGTGCAAGTTTAGTAAGTTACTCATGTCATAGCACCAATGGCCGTTGGAGCTCACTAGTCTTGGCGTGGAGATCATATTTTGAAGAAAGTTATATAGAACACCCTCTAGCCAGTTAATATGAGTCATTGATAATGACTGGATAAAGGAAAACGGAGAATCGGGATATGTGGCAGAAATTTAAGCAGTTTGGGTGACTATGAAATAATCAATTGTACTCGTATATGATATTATGCACATAGTCGTACAATTTTTAAAGGACAATGCACAGTTGGGGTTAGTATAACTAACAAGCATGTAACCCCACTTGTAACTTATCAGTTAAGTGTGCAGCACAGTAGCAATACCTACATAACTCTGGTCTATGATGCAATCATTTAGCAGCCACTCGACAATTATTATAAAATGGCAATAGACTCTACAAAATCATATCTGTCTTCACTAAAACTCAATTTATCATGACCTATCGTGACACGCTGACCTAACAAAATCAATTACCGAAACTAACTGGCTTTGGTTAAAGTCTTAGTTTGCTTGTTAACCTTTTTTTTTAATGTAAAGAAATGCATCAAACTTAGTTACGTATTCTATACCATAGCATAAATACGCTAAAATAAAAACGAAGTTTTTTACGAGTTACAAATGCGCTGCTGCTCTCTAAAGAGTGACTGGAACCTGGCTACTAATGCCGGAACACATCTCAAGGTTGTTATGGCGGCATACTCTAGACCAGGGGTGGCAGCCATCCAGGCAGGCAAATACCCTACCACTGGCTGTGGGTCTGACCACAAACCTTTGTCGCCTATTACGACAGGCCACTTGGCCGCAGGAATTTGTATTCTTTCTAAGTTCCTGCACGGATAGTTAGTAAATGTGTTTGCCCTTATTATGCCTCACAAAGAACTAAGGAATTAATTTACTTTAAACACCCAAATATGAGCATAAAATTACTTTCAATTTTAAGAACTAAAACTACAATTACAACTATGTCTCCGCCAAAAAAGCAGTATTCGAAACACAATATCTGTAGAAAACTCCCAAGGTTACATTTGAAATTTTTAACAAAGTTATCACCCGAAAAATAAAAATGCTTACGGATTCCTATAAAAACATCCGAAAGCTAATTCTATATACACCTAGCAAATGTCAATGTTGTAATACAAGTTATTTAGCTACAAATCAAGACCAAAGCATCAAATAACGTTCAAGGCTCTAGCGTAGTACAAAATAGAGTGAAGGCTTACCAGCGGAAATATGTCGGTCGTATAACAACAATATAACCCAATTATTTTTGTATGCGTCTACAACTATTTAATTAAATTGAAATAATGCATGTTTTAATTTTCTATTATCATTGAAGTATTATGTTGAAAATTGTTACGAGATTTTCAATCTTGTATAATGCTTGCCTGCCTGTACTTGGATGTGTGATTAAGTCTTTTCGTAAACAAAAAAATAGTTCGTGAAAGGCTCTACATGTGCTAAAGTTAAAAATATACTGATACTAGCTGCGCCCCGCGGTTTCATCCGCGTGGTGATGGAAAATCGTTATATTTTGGATAATTCACACTATATTGTTACAACTTAAGTTCCGACAAAAACTAAACCCACCTGCATATCTATAGAAACATACTTTAAATTCAAAGTTTTTATTCAAAATAAGTTCCACTGGAGAACACTTTTTGAAGGTCATATATATAAGTTAAAATTTAATTTTTCTTCCTATTCTATGTATACCGCTTCACAACGTGTTATTGCTGTTAAGGAGAAGAAGCGGCAAGAAACTCCCCAGCAACACGTCTAGCTAAATATTGTTTTTCTTTAAGTTTCTTATTCTATTTATATCTCAAGTTGTCTTTTTTTTAATAAGTTTTATACAGAAGTATGTTAAAGAATTACTCTTTGAAGAATTAATGGAGTTGTAGCAAACAGTGCATACTCAATAAGACCAAGACACAATAAAAGGAAAGAAAAATATTATGAAAGTTATAATAATGACATGACGTACTAAAATGTTATGCTGCAATATATCTCCATAAATCCCTTACAAGCTTGGCAAGATAACATTATACAAAATATAGTATAAGATGTTAGAGCGAGCTGCTATGTAAATGAATTTTTGTCATTTAAGTATTCTTCAATAGTGTAGTATCCCTTTTTTAGCAAGATACTTTTTAATTTGGTTTTGAATTTAGTGAAAGGCAGATCTAACATTTCACTCGGAATCTTATTGAAGAAGCGTATACCAACCCCCAAGAAAGAGGACAGTACTTTTTGTAATCTAAAAGATGGCAATATCAGTCTATTACAATGCCTGGTGTTGAAATTGTGAATATCCTTATACTGCTTGTAGGCACTCAATTTTTAGGAGGGTCACGTGTTCAACGCAATCGAATACCTTCGACAGGTCACAGAATACACCAATGGCATTCTGTGATCCTTCCCAAGCATCATAAATGTGTTTTAGGAGCTCAACACCTGCATCGGTAGTGGATCGACCTTTGGTGAACCCGAACTGTTTAGCATGAAATAATTTATTAATATTAAAATGTGAGAGCAGTTGATTATTACCTACCGGTCGGCATTTGAACTAATTGTAATTCTTTTATGATTGTCTTCTTTTGATTATTTATTTATTGGTTATTGTGGAGAGCAACCTATTGTACTTGTTTATGACCGTTTGCAAGCATAATTAGGCAGGTATGCGGATTACGATTTCTGGAAAATTGCGTCGACGCTTGCCGGCAGACATATTTGCATTTGTGCAACGGCCCGATTGAGGCTTCTCTTTGGGCCACTAAAGCGATAAACCACAAACGTCTCCACTCAGCTGAGATGAGAATGTTGAGATGGATGTGTGGTGTCACAAGAATGGATAAGGTGAGAAATGAGTACATAAAGGGATCTTTGAAAGTTCCACCCGTGAATGAAAAATTGAGAGGAAGAAGATTAAGTTGGTATGGCCATATAATGAGGAGGGATAAAAGTCACGTGATAAAAATAATTTTAAACTTCAAGATAGATGGGTACAAATGTAAAGGTAGACCAAAAAAGATGGGTGGATTATGTGAAGGATGATATGATGATATGTGGTGTGACTGAAGATGTATGTCAGAGTAGAGGAGTGTGGAAGGAAAAGACATATTGTGCCGACACCAAATAATTGGGATATGGTGAAAGTAAAGAGAGAGGCCCGATTGAGGAAGAGTTAGTTTAGCGATAATCACGAGCGAAGCAAGACGTGTATACCACATTCGGTAATCTATTTAGTGACGGACTTTGCGCGTTTTGTGGAATTACGATCTCGCGCATTACGTTTGGACTGGCTGTGTTCAGTTATATTTGTACCTGTGTTATACGTGTTTGTATAGTTCTAATAAATTCTATAATAATTCCAACAGCATTTTAATTCGAGTCCTGCTACTCGTAACAATATCTTTATAGATTATAGCCATGGTGTGGTTCTGACGTGTAAGCTATATCATTGTAAAGTTTCATCAAAATCCATTCAGTAGTTTTTGCGTGAAAGAGTAATAAACATAGATCCATACATTCTTACAAACTTTCGCGTTTATAATATTAGTAGGGTTAATTGAATCACACCAGTGAAAGCATTTTGACATTTTTTCGGAATCATGCTAAACGCCAGTTCAAAATATATAAAAATTCATGCATGCTACTTATTTAAGTAGGCATACATTGCAGTGGTTTTCGAAAGTTGTCATTATAATCACTTTAAAGCTGAATTCCAAGAATATTTGAAAACAGAAAATATTTTTTATTCCGGTATATTGGGCATCCTTAGAGATCGAATTTTTAAAATCTGTTGGACATAGCATAAAAGAGGCGTAAACTTACTTAACATTCCGTACTCGTAGTTAAGGTAACGGACCCCGCATGCATTAAATAAGTACGTAAACTGTGTGCTATTTACAATTGAATCTATTACAATGGAGATGTCCTCTAAACCAAATAAAACACATCGTTACTAAAAATCTAATGCTTTTAAATACTATTATTATAGTATTCACATCTGTCAGTGGAATTGCGTGTTTAAAGTAAGGCTTAACATGCATTACATCTGTCGAAAACTACAAAATTGAAATCCTGTGCGTAATTAATTCCGTGATTTGTGTGCTTCTGTGGATTTCAATACGTTACAGATTATCCAGAAAACAAAATCACATAGAAATATTGGTAGTGCGCACACGGCCTTTATTACAAATTAACATACAGGTAGAAAAAGTCACGCATGAAATACGCTAATGCTATGTATTTCTCTGCAAGGCCAAGTCACTGGTATTTTGAATAAATAGTGAAAGTTTTGGTAGAAAACACATAAAAAAATATGTATGCTTGTTCCAAAAATCATTGGTGCTTCCGAATGCTATTTTGTAGATGACGAAGGTAGCGGAAGTCAGAAGAGGGATTGTCATTTATCCGTGCAGGAACGGAGAAAGAATACAATTTCCTGCGGCCAGGCGGCCTGTCGTAAGAGGCGACTAAACAACCCACAGCGAGGTGGTAGGGTATTTCCTCGACTGGATGGCGACCGCCCCTGGTCTAGAGTAAGCCGCCATAACAACCTTGTGTTGTGTTCCGGCTTCAGTGACCAGGTTCCAGTCTCCTTTAAGAGAACAGCAGCGCATTTGTAGCACCTTCGGTGTTGCAAATGTCCATAGGCGACGGTAACCACTTTCCATTTAGTAGGCCGTCTGCCTGTCTGCTGAACTCCTGCAATAAAAAAAATTAATAAAAGAGGGGATTATGAAACCTGAAAAAGTCATAAGCTGCTTCTATCTCTTTTTCTTTTTATATACAGATTTCATTCTCATACTTGCCCGATATAGTAGAGGAGGCCAAGAGGGGATTTTGGGATTTACTCGAGCGTGGCAGAATATCATAAGGGGAGAAACCTTGCACCCTATTAGGTACCTCCACCATATATTAACCCTTCATATAGGGTGGGGGTATTTTTATTCTTCAAATTTTTTTTCAAACCGTCATATTAAGGAAATTTCTCCACATAATTGTCAGATTATGGGTCAGCACGACAAGGACATCCAGCTGAACCGTCTGTATATTAATCTGACGCGCTCGAGTATTTCAATGTTACGTTTTTTTGCATTTTCAAAAATCGGCCCTGACTTTTGGTCCCGTCCAAATCGTCAGTCTTTTAAATAGGAGTTCCTTTAGGGTTTACTTAACATCCGTTTTGAATATCTTACGCGCTGGAGTATTTCTGTGCGACTCTTTTTTTTTGAAAACCTATACAAGCTCCACTTCACAGATGAAAGGGCATACATCATATAAACTTTTTTTCTTTTTAGCATCTAATCTTCACAATCCAAAAGGTCCTTGCGACGCCCGAGTAACTCCTCATTTTGCATCTTGGCTCCCCTACTAATAGATCTTATATCGTTCCTGAATATTTGAGAAGTCATCACGCTGTATAGAAAAGTATCCGCAACGTAAATTATTCTGTCCACGGTCTAAGAACCTAAGTTATCTTCTTGTTCCTGAATGACCGATCTGTATTTCCATAAAACGCAATCGAATAACATAGATTGTTTTACAATATACAACAGTAAAGAAATCATGTACTTCAATGTTTGGACGTCTGGAAGATATTGCTCGCAAAGTTTTGCCAAGAAATTATTGTCACTATACATTAATGTGAATTTTAGTTTGGTTTAGATGTAAGTATGAAATTATAAAGCAATCCAAAGCATATTATTGAAACAGATCACGATCTAACTAGTATATTTTAAAAAATCATTCGGACCTGTTGACACACCCACCCCATTATTAAGTACTTTACGTTCACAAACTCGTTTTAGCACACAGCACACTGTAACTTAAAACGATGTTGTTACAAACAACATGTGTAACTCGCTGTTTGTATTACGACTAGCTGTACAAAAATTATGTAATTGTATACAGAGTAATATATACTGACCTAGTGCCTCTCGTTGCTTTTTCGTATTATTTTCTAATTTATAATACGTAATAACACATTTATGCGCATCATTCTTCCGTCCTGCGTTGTATAATAAGTAGTTTTATGAATTTGCTCGTGTTTAGGAGTCTCATTAGAAATAGATATACCTAAAGATCAAAGATGATTGATGGTAACACTCAGAGAGCTTATATAACGGTTTAACTTTTTTTTAATAACTGATTGTTATTTTTATTATGATAAATTAAATCACTCAACGGCTTGTTCATCTATGCACAGAGTCATAGAAGACTCATGAAGGCACAAAATGTCTCAAGACCTGTCTAACGATAGTTCATACGGCTATTTACAATAATTTTTTGTCCCTCTGTTACATGTATTGTTGCCACCTTAAATTTTTAGCTCTATCTCGATTTCATAAATGTATAGCTCTAAGTTAAGAGGCTTTGTAGACCTGATTCAAATCGGTGTTTCAGAAAATCAACCCCGCACGGCCGATATTTACTTCGTTGAAACAGTGCGTAATAAAAGTTCGAGCGTGGCGAAATATTGCAACTGAAAATACCTACGCGCACCATGTCCATACCAACTTGATTCAATTTATTTCATTCTAAGGCTGCCGAGCACGAGAGCGAGACAAAATATCCTAAAGTGAGACAGATCGTTTATAAGCTTAATAGGTATTGAAATTTTGACTTGACTTCCTAAGCGTCTTTAGCTCAACGGTTCACCGAGCGCAATAGTAACTAAGAGGTACAGGGTTCGAATACTCGGGCTATGTGTTTCTTTTTATTTTTTAATATTTTTTAGACTAGTAAACTTTATTAAAATGATGTAATTGTATTATGGAACAACAATGAATCCATATATAGGTGTGTATATATATATATATATATATATATATATATATATATATATATTAATATAAATGCGAAAGTAACTGTCTGTCTGTTCCCTTTTCACGGAAAAACAACTGGACCGATTTGGCTGAAACTCAATATATATGTGTGTGTGTGTGTGTGTGTGTGTGTGTGTGTGTGTGTGTGTGTGTGTGTGTGTGTGTGTGTGTGTGTGTGTGTGTGTGTGTGTGTGTGTGTGTGTGTGTGTGTGTGTGGGTGTGTGCGTGCGTGTGTGTGTGCGTGTGTGTGTGTGTGTGTGTGTGTGTGTGTGTGTGTGTGTGTGTGTGTGTGTGTGCGTGTGTGTGTGCGTGTGTGTGTGCGTGTGTGTGTGTGTGTGTGTGTGTGTGTATATATATTTTCGATGCCGAGAATGAACATAGTATGCATTTTATTCCGGAAAATGTTATAGTTTCCGGGATAAAAATATATTTGTCTTTCTGTTTCTTCTGCTTTTACGGAAAACAATATTACGATTTGGCTGAAATTCGGTATATATGTAAAGGTTATCTCAGAAAGTAGAACAGGTTTTTTTTCAGTCATTTCGGTCATTTCATTTTACCATTTAGGCCCGTTCGGCCACATATATTTTCATCCCGGAAACTATCTCATTTTTCGGGATGAAAAATATCTCTTGGCCACCCTCGGTATTAAAATTACATATGTACCCAGTTTCATCCAAATCGGTTCAATAGTCTTTCCATAAAAGGATAAAAAAAGTGGAGCATGATCGGCATATTAGTAGTTACGATGTAGCTGGAGAACTGGGAATTGACCACAAAACGGTTTTGGCGCATTTGAAAAAAGATGGGTACACAAAAAAAGCTCAATATTTGGGTGCCTTATGAGCTCACTGAAAGAAACCTAATGAACCGTGTACTCATTTGTGATTCTTTATTACGACGTCATGAAAACGAACTATTTTTGAAGAAGCTGATAACTGGTGATGAAAAGTGGATCACGTACGACAAGAACGTGCGAAAAAGATCATAGTCAATGGCCGGTCAGGCTTCACAGAATGTGGCGAAACCCGGGTTAACTCGCGACAAGATGATGCTCTGTGTATGGTGGGATTGGAAGGGCATTATTCATTATGACCTGTTACCGCCAGGCAGAACCATCGATTCTGAACTGTACTGCGAACAACTGATGAGATTAAAGCAAAAAGTTGAGAGAAAGTGGCCGGAATTAATCAACAGAAGGGGTGTGGTTTTTCACCATAATAACGCTAGACCTCACACATCTTTAGCCACTCAGCAAAAATTAGGAGAGTTTGGCTGGGAGGTGTTAATGCATCCGCCGTATAGTCCTGAACTTGCACCTTCAGATTTTCACCTGTTTCGGTCTCTGCAGAATTCCTCAGGCAGTGTCACTTTAACATCACGAGAGGTCTGCCAAAACCACTTGTCGCAGTTTTTTGATCAGAAGCCCAAAATTTTTTATTGCAATGAGATCACGTCCCTACCTATAAGATGGCAAAAAGTTATCCAACAAAATGGCACCTACATACTTTAGTCAAATATAAATAAACTTTATAAAAAAAAATCTTTTAAATTTTTATATAAAATGCGAAGAAACTTTTTCCTCAATCTAATAGAAAAGTATTTTTATTGCATTTTATAAAATTATTTAAGAAGAGAAAAAGACCATTTTATCAACTTTGATATAAAAATAAAAAATTCTACTACATCAAGTGAAGCTAGTAGGATTCGAACCCACACAGTCTATGATTTAGACCACTCCTCTACCGTATACGCCAAATAAGTATAGCTCGATATTGTGGTTATTATTGCTCCTTCATTTATTTAAAATTTAATTTCGAATAGCACGCTCGAGCAGAGCTACGCGTGTACACAGCACCGAGCCGTCCGGCGTATTGATAAATTCCATACATTGGGACCGGCAAGGGTGATTTTTGAAGTCATTTATAATAAAATAATTAATTACTTGCAAATTCTCTAAGTAACCGAATAAACAAACTATAATAAGTATATTTCTTATATGATATGTTACTGTTATTTATTTTAGCGATGTACGATTAACAGTAATAACATGACACAAGATTGAACAACACTTTTAGAGGTTACTTTGCAATTATTTTCTATCGAGAAAATGTATCGAGAATGCGTTTTGAGTACATAGTTTACCTCAGAAATATGATCAAGATTGACATATATTTTTTTCACCACAGCAAAGTATGTATAATTACTGTAACAAGGGCTGAGAAATCGATCAAAAAACGCTTTTTGTCTGTTGTAACGCTGTTAATATAGATAAATTTCGTCAATATAGACAGTAGTTTTCAAGAAAAATGTCTGTAACGTAGTGGGTAAATGAAGGGATGAAAATGACAAATTTATAAGAGTCCCTGTTCGCACTTTGTAGAATTTTAAAAACGACTATTTTTATTTGAGAATGTGAATAAAATTAAAGTTCATAATTTAATTAATTAAGCTTGCGATATAACAAGGCAGTTGCCTACGTCGATACGGTTACATTACATTAAAATTAACAAATGGGGAGTAAAATCTCAAATACATATTTTGCTTCCGTCAGGTACAACAAGGGATAGGCCTAAAACATGCAAACTTGTCACATGATATGCTTGTCAATGGTCTCACAATAAGGGATGCCAAAGATCAAGAAACGAAAAAAAGAAAAAACGTATCTCGACCCTTGGAAGAAAATCAAGACACAACAGAGATATGATGTTAGAAGTATGATGATGAGACAGCAGCATAAAGAAGAATAAAGCTCAAATTGAAACTTACAAATATGTTAAAGCACCGATGAGCATGGCACCCCTTGGACCCGTAAGGGTGATGATGGAAGGCGCCATCCAGTTGCATAATGCGAGGGTAGCATAAATTATTGCCAACGATGTATACCCGTCGCCAGTGAATGAACTGTCATCCTGTGATATACTATCCAATATTGTTTTCTGCAACAAGAAATTCAAATTGTTATTTTTTATCATTCTCAACAAATGGAAATTAGTATCAAAAATAAAATATCGACGGTTAATCTATCATCACCTCCCAAAAACAACTAACCAAAATTGTGCAGTAGCCATAATAATACCTTTTATCTTTGGTACAAGTGAAAATTTTGACAAACAAAACATACTTCTATGGCTTAAACAAGTTATAAATAGGAGAAAACTGTTCTATTAGAAGAGGTAGGATTTTATGTGGAGAATCGACAAAAAAGCAGTAGATAAAAAATATAACATAGAAGGTCTAACATTTAGCTTCATCTGATTTACATATCGGCTGTTACCTATCAAGTTAACAGCCGATGTAAGCCAGATGAAGCTAAATGTTTGTTTTATATGGATTACTATTGTTTATTGTGAACTGAAGAGTTTGATAAGGATAAACAAGATCTACTTGTTTATCCTTATCAAACTCTTATAAATAAAAAAAGGAGATGCAAATGATATATTATTATAAACCTTGTACTACTTTTTAAGCAATCCAAAGATCAAGGATGTCTGTGTGGTCATGAATGAACCGTAAGAGATTAGATTTAAACATGTCGATAAGGTTGGCCTATCAACTACTTTTTCATTCGATATTCACGAATTTTCAAATAGCTTCTTTAGAGTTAAGTAAGCTGAATAGGTGGGAAGGGGTGCTATCCACAGGAACATGTAGAAGAAACCTTCCTGCCGTACTAAGATCCGCAGGGGCAAACAGCAATTATCACTGCGCTGACTGAAATTATAGTCTAACGACTCTAATTTACTGTGATAGAAGGAATATCAGGGTTGTTTTAATAGGAAGTATTCAACAATCGTCGCATGTCTCACATTATCTCACTGTTTGTTTGTTGTTGCAGTAGGATGTGACTAAAGTATTGCCAGTTGGCAAACATAAGATAAAAGAAAATGTCATGTTTCTCCCTCCCTGCATTCTATTTTGCTAAGACATTATTTAAATGCATATTTTTATTAAGTATAAACAAGCTTCATTTTCGCACTTATTGTGGAACTTGTCTAAATTATAGATTTTATTATCAATATTTTATTTTATTTAGTCAACATTACAGTCTATATATCCTTATTCCTTGTCTATATATCAGAACTGTATCAATGTCAGAAACTCGGAACAACACCAAATTTTTTATGGCATTATCCGAATGTTGTCTTGATACGCGTTTAAAGCAGTGGTAAATGCAAACCTATGCAAAGATAAACAGTTAATTCTACATTTTTTATAATTAAGGTACGTAACGTATGACTTGCGTCAGTGGTATTAAACATTTAAAACATGATACAATGTATATTGTATACAGAAAAATCTGAAAAAATCTGTTTCAAAACTATTATCCATATTATTACGCACTAAATTATATTAAAAATCGATCTACGCGTGTACATATCGATATTTATCATGTTTATATTAAAATATCCTTTTTTATTTTCAATAATATTTTATTAATAAACATTAAAATGAGTTATAATTTTAATTGCTTTGCGTTTATTGATTATGAATGTAATACGTCTAGGATAACACGCCTTTAAGAATTAAATTAATCGAAAAGTCGTTAATTAAATTACACGCCTTGGATCCTAAAACACAATGTAGAAAAAGAAATCCAACAATTACAACAGTTCGTGACAACTCCGAAGGCAAACTTTAAGTCAGCGTAAACGTGTAGGTAGTGTTTTCGGGGTCGAAGTCAAATAAAGTCCAAAAATGCACTTTAAGGTGGTTTGGATCATTAAAGATATAAAGTTATATAAACACGATAAAGGCTTACCGCTATTGCAATACGGCCGTCAACAATACTTTCGATTTCAAAATCCCTGCCAAGATTCGACAACACCAAAACATAACATGCATCTGTATTTTGCTTTTAGCAATTCAAATAATAATAGGCAAATAAGGAAAATTTGTGATAGATAACTTTGTTTTTTGTGCCATTGCACAAAATCTTTTTTTGGAATCGATTAATTCAAGAACCATTAATTTAATCGACAATTTATACAAAATGCAACTGGACCGTTTTCTAATTTATTTTTATGGCCGCCGATGTTTTTCTGAATTGTGCCACTATGTTACCAATTCTATTAACAATTTTTATTTTTTCCTTTGTAGTGGAGCTTCACTGAAGTTATTTTTCAAATAATAACAGCGTATTATTTGTTACCATTCTGCCTTGGAATATCAATGCATAATATTTTGCAATAAGTCCGCACTTGTCTAGAAATTAGATACTTTATTTATATACATACATGCATACAATAATATAACTGCAACACAGTATTTTACTTCAACAGTAATTTGTTATACCTGGTTTACTAAATATTTTTATACAATAGGGGAGCGGACTGTCAAATCAACTGAGATACTTTTTACAAAATTATAGAACGTCGCAGCTTTATAGATTGTGTACGAGCGTACCTACTTATGACGTCATAAGTTAAAACTAAGGGAACTGGATCTCACAGGTCTTAGCTATCAAGACGCGTCAGACGTAGTGTCATCAATATATATTTATGAGTAATTCATAACGTTTGATACAATGTCCAAGTCCTCGACATCGTAGATTAACAAGCTCTCCAATTATATTATCAGAAACTCGATGACATACGACATGTCAATGAAACACTGCCCTTGGAAAGAAATATCTTAGTAGTAAATCTGTTTGACCTAAATTATGTACACAACAAAGCCTTGAATTTATCGAATATAGGCATATAATGATAAATTAGATGCTCTTTAGGTTACGCAACACTTAAAAAACGGAACTTCGCAAATTGACTTATAACTTCAAACCAGTGATCATGATAATGAAATTTGAATCAATAGAAATTTTCCATCTTCGCTGGGTTAAATTAAAATTCGATCGGATTTAAATTTTACCTACATTTTCGAGTTACATATATAATCTGACGTTACATAATCTGAGATCCAAAGTATCTTCTGTCTATCTTAGTGGGGAAGTCCGTCAGTGAAGGAATACCATACATACATCTCTCGTTATTTCCGTGTTATAATAACTACGGAGACAATAAATCGGTCGGTAAAGCTAAGACACCATTTAACTCTATGTTCGAATTGAAATTGGCGTTAAATTCCGTTTAAAAAAGGTAAAAAACAAGAGGAGTATGAACTTACCCCACTGCCCCATCTTGACTAACAAATTTCATGATATCTTTTCATTGTTAAGGCCGTAAAGAAAAATCAAAAGCAATGTGATATTGATCAATAAGAAGAAATCATGTTTAGCACCGTATTTTACCACCCATTCTCCTAATCAACGAACGAAAATGATGTAGCGTTCGAATACATTAGTGATAATTAAATCATTTAGCAAACCGCAATTCAATTAACAATTCCATTAACAGCGTGACAACAGATAAAAAGCGTTTTCTGATCTATTTATCAGCCCTTGTTACAGTAATTATACATACTTTATTGCGGTGAAAAAAATATATGTCAATCTTGATCATATTTCTGAGGTGAACTATTAGGTTGGGGAAAAAGTTTCTTCGCATTTTATATAAAAATTCAAAAGGTTTTTTTATAAAGTTTATTTACATTTGACTAAAGTATGTAGGTGCCATTTTGTTGGATAACTTTTTGCCATCTTGTAGGTAGGGACGTGATCTCATTGCAATAAAAAAATTTGGGCTTCTGATCAAAAAACTGCGACAAGTGGTTTTGGCAGTCCTCTCGTGATGTTAACCTGACACTGCCTAAGGAATTCTGCAGAGACCGAAACGGGTGAAAATCTGAAGGTAGGTCAGGACTATACGGCGGATGCATTAACACCTCCCAGCCAAACTCTCGTAATTTTTGGTGAGTGGCTAAAGATGTGTGAGGTCTACCGTTATCATGGTGAAAAACCACACCCCTTCTGTTGATTAATTCCGGCCGCTTTCTCTCAGCTTTTTGCTTTAATCTCATCACTTGTTCGCAGTACAGTTCAGAATCGATGGTCCTGCCTGGCGGTAACAGGTCATAATGAATAATACCCTTCCAATCCCACCATACACACAGCATCATCTTGTTGCGAGTTAACCCGGGTTTCGCCACAGCCTGTGAAGCCTGACCGGCCTTTGACCACGATCTTTTTCGCACGTTCTTGTCGTACGTGATCCACTTTTCATCACCAGTTATCAGCTTCTTCAAAAATGGTTCGGTTTCATTACGTCGTAATAAAGAATCACAAATGAGTACACGGTTCATTAGGTTTCTTTCAGTGAGCTCATAAGGCACTCAAATATCGAGCGTTTTTTTGTGTACCCAGCTTTTTTCAAATGCGCCAAAACCGTTTTGTGGTCAATTCCCAGTTCTCCAGCTACATCGTAACTACTAATATGCCGATCTTGAACCGATTTGGATGAAACTGGGTACATATGTAATTTTAATACCAAGGGTGGCCAAGAGACACTTTTCATCCCGAAAAATGAGATAGTTTCCGGGATGAAAATATATGTGACCGAACGGGCCTAAATGATAAAATGAAATGACCGAAATGACTGAAAAAAAACCTGTTCTACTTTCTGAGATAACCTTTACATGCATCTATCCCATTATCCGGGATGAAAAGTATCCCTTGTTCACCGTCATTATTAAATTACATATATACCGAATTTCAGCCAAATCGTAATAGTTTTTTCCGTAAAAGCAGAACAAACAGAAACACAAATATATTTATGTCCCGGAAACTATCACATTTCCGGGATAAAATGCATCCTATGTTCATCCTCGGCATCGAAAATATATATATGTGTGTATATATATATATATTCTGAGTTTCAGCCAAATCGGTCCCGTAGTTTTTCCGTGAAAAGGGAACAGACAGACAGACAGTTATTTTCGCATTTAAATTAATATATACCTATATATGGATTCATTGTTGTTCCATAAACCAATTACATCATTTTAATAAAGTTTACTCGTCTAAACAGTTATTAAAAAATAAAAAGAAACATATATAGCCTGAGGAGGATTCGAACCCTGTACCTCCTAGTTACTATTGCGCTCGGTGAACCGTTGAGCTAGACGTTTAGGAAGTTACGTCAAAATTTCAATACCTATAAAGCTTATAAACGATCTGTCTTACTTTAGGATATTTTGTCTCTCTCTCATGCTCGTCAGCCTTGGAATGGAATAAATTGAATCAAGTTGGTATGGACACGGTGCGCGTAGGTATGTTCAGTTGTAATATTTCGCCACGCTCGAACTTTTATTACGCGCTGTTTCATCGAAGTAAATATCGGCCGTGCGTGGTCGATTTTCTGAAACACCGATTTGAATCAGGTCTACATAGTCTCTTAATTACAAGCGTCGAAGAATTATCTATTTTCAGTAAAGTGTAAAATAATAATACAACACCGGCTTACTGAACGAACACCAATCAGCTTACATGTGCAATAACCGAATCGTTATTTTTACGTAACTATTGTACAAATAACAAAGCACAAGCATATTTTACTGCGAATCTGCTAAATTTAACAGTTATTATATGAATAATTTTTGCTAATTAAGACAATGGAATTCATTTACAGTTTACGTAGTCAAAAATCTTTTAAAAGAATAAAGTAAAACAGCCCTTTTCCTTGTTTTGCCGTTTGACATTCCTTCACAGAAATTGATCCTTATAAACTATACTATGATTTGGTATTACTACAGAACGTGTTTATTTTTCCAAAATCCGCAGATACGATTCCTGGCAAAGGAAATTTATTTTTCAAAAATGTAATGATACCATTTTAGTTTTCGTCAAAATCGACCTCTAGACTCTTCTTCTTCTTTAAGTACTTTTCGCCCACTTGAAAAATTCACCTGTATATTATGTACGTCTTACCCGGCATACGGGGGAATAAACAATCTTGAATTGTTAAAATTTAGGAAAAAAGTAATTTGTATGATATATTAATTAAAACTTTATACATATTTTTATTTTAAACATATTTTTAATAAAATCTTGTCCATTTACAGTTGCCTGGTAGAGATTGCTTTAATAATAACGCCACCCATTGTACTACCTTATAGTACTTTTTTATTATGTTGTTGTTTTTAAATATCAAGATAACAATCAATACTTTTAATCTATGAAGTATCACGATATACATAAATGTTTATATTGTTACAACTTAAGTTCCGACAAAAACAAAATCCACCTGCATATCTGTAAAAACACATTTTATTACCTGCGCCATTTGAACTAATTGTAATTCTTTTATAAACGTCTTCTTTTGTTTACTTATTTATTGGCATACGTTTCTAGAGAACAGCCCATTGTTTTACTGTACTCGTTTATGGCCACTTGCAGCCGAGTCATTAGCCAGATGTTTCGGATTACGTCGACTACGATACGGGCATATTTGCATTTGTACAGTATAAAACGATGGCCTGATGGAGAGAGATGGGAGTCGAGCGAGAACCACGATCAAAGCAAGACGTGTGTACTACCATGGGGAATTTAATAGTGACAGACTGCGCGTTTTATTGAATTACGACCTTCTGCATTACGTTTGGACTTGTTGTGTTCGGTTATATTTGTACCTGTGCTATTCGTGTTTATATAGTTCTAATAAACTCTATAGTAATTCTAACGGCATTTTAATTCGATTCTCGCAACTCGTAGCAATATTAAAGTCTCAGATTTTCTTCAAACACTCGAAATTTTATTTTTACGATCCGGCAACCTTAAACATATGTCGACCACTATAGATCGGAAGTAAGCAGCCAACAAATATCTTAGATAATGTACTAGTCGGGTTTATCAAAAGCTGAGGACAATACACCGTTACATAACGAAAGAGCGTCCGCCACAAATCTCGGACAATGATCTCAATTTGAAGTTACGTAACACTATATAATTAAAGTTTCTGCCTACAGGACAACAAAGTTTAATGTCAGCAACAACAAATATCGATAAATATTGTACGATTGCAAGGCAGAAAACAGTAAATTAAATAATACAAGTAATGTGTTTTTTATCGATGACACAGTTTCTTGGGAAATAAACAGAGTTATACGATATTGCAAGGAGAACCTCTCTGCATCTGGATATATGAGTAATTTTATATATCGGACAGTATTAAATAAATAATAACAATCTGGGATAAGCTACACTTATACCAGGATGAAATTTAGCGAACCTATTATAAAAGTATGCGAAGAATTTCAATCTGATAGGAAAAAAAATGTGTAGTATTGATATGTAATGAGAAGGGACAAAAATAATGTATCAAAAAGACTATTAAACTGGACCATTGATGCACATAAGAATAAACATTGTATGCCTGACTATAAAAGTATCGAAGGAAAAAAAACCGACTTCAAAAACTAAAAGTATAAAGTAACTTATTTCTAAAACTATTTTTAATTATAATATCTTATTTTTAATATATATTATCTAAAACATCTTAAAGTCGGTGCTTAGCAATTTTCAAAATATAGTAATTTTTATGTTTTACTTCGCACCGACTTCAAGATGTTTTAGATAATATATATTAAAAATAAGATATTATAATTAAAAATAGCTTTAGAAATAAGTTATTTAATACTTTTTAGTTTTTGAAGTCGGTTTTTTTTAAAACGAAGATATTTTTATTTGTTAACTTTTAGTGTCTAGCTATGGGTAGGCCTACGAAAGATGCCGCGCGCCTTAAAAAATATAGATTCCAAGAAACAGGAACGGAAATTATTTCTTAAAAAAATGTTCATAAAATGAAAACTACTGGGCCAAACTATGTAATATTTTTAGGGGACCAAATGGCAACTATTCCGCATCAAACTACAGAAGAATCACGTAAATCGGATCATAAATCTCAGAGTTATAGGTGTACATACACAAAAAAACAATCAAGTTGAGAACCTCCTCCTTTTGGAAGTCGGTTAATACATATTGAACCAATTCATAAAGATTGGGATATGCCACGGAAAACTACAAAAGTCAATGGTCCGTTTATCAGCGGTTATTCTCAGAGTAAAATTTATGTGATTGACATCATTTTTACAAAGTATAAGCCTCAGGATTGCTTATAAGTACTTTGCAATATCTAGATAATCGAAATGTTGTAACAGCCATCAGGCTATCATTAACTTTGCGTAACACAACTCAGTGCAAATATCGTAGCTACTTCTTTTCACCAACATAAATATTACAAAGCCGTAATCTGGCACTATTGTGAAAAACTAAATGCCTCAGAAACATAATACCAGACTACAGGCTTTTAATATACAACAATAGTTAAACTTTAACAGTTCAGAAAAACAGACACTTGTAGTTAATTAAGACTTGAACCGTTAAAATGTTAAACATACACAGACAAAGTAATGAAATCTATAATATTATAAAATTCGTAACATGCCATGTCTGTACATTGAAGCTATTTAAGAAAAACAACTGGAGTATATTATATAAACAACACGATGCATTTTTATAAATTTCTTGTCTGTGTATCTGTTTGGATGTTGGCGGTTTGTCTGTTTGTTTGGGATTCACGTAAAAACTACCGGGCCGATATCGGTGCGGTTTACACTGATCGACAGCAAATTCTTAGACTTAAAATCTGCGCTACTTTTTATCCTGAGAACTCAGCGGGAATTTTTCTAGGACTTATTTAAAATGGTCAGATTAAAAAAAAACTCGAATTTCAATGTAACTTTATCACTGATCGATAGCAAATTTTATGTAATAAAATGTGTGATTTTATAACCCGGGAATCCCGCGGGCATCTTCCCGGGAGCAGTTTGAAGTTGTTCGAAGGCATAAAAATTAGCTTATTCCGACACAGTTTTCACTAAGACGATAGCTCTTGTTCTTTTTTAAATACTGCGGTACTTTGTGTCTTAGGAATCCCGCGGGAACTTCAAATCAAGCGTGGACGAAGTCGCGGGCATATCCTAGTTTTGTACATAATACTAAAAACATCCTTTTATGACTGGAAATGAGCTGATTATTTCTAAGTTTTAGTATAAACCTTATATGTAATTTCAATAACAAGGCTAAGTTCGACTACTAATAATAACTAGCGATACTTTTATACTAAGAAATGAGACAGTTCCCGCAGTAAGTACATACTTTACGCAAAGTCGCGGGAAGAATTCTAGTACTTAAAATAATATTTCGGTAATGAGAACAGTCAAAGTGAGAACAACAATATGGTAATAATGTACAGGAAATGCACTTTCCGCAAATAGGCGAAGGCGCGAAATATATGCAGATAATAATAGACCACAACATATAGAGAAACACTCTCATGAAACCGAGTTCGGGCACGCATTAAAATTGTTAATTTATGAGTATAAGGTTGGGAAAAAGTCTTTTCGCATATAGAATATATGAACTTGTAATAAGATCTCTTTGGCTATACTATTTGTATCTGGCTGGTTTTGGTATCATTAAAAAGTTTTAATTTTAAAGAAGATAATTCCAAATTCAAATTAGGTAATTTATTTGTTTTTCTTATTGTTAAAATGAGTGAATCTAATGAAGAAATTCGATACATTTTAAAATTTTACTACAAAAAAGGTAAAAATGCAACACAAGCCGCGAAAAAAAATTGTGATGTTTATGGACCTAATGTAGTATCTGTGAGAGTAGCGCAAATTTGGTTTAAGCGTTTTCAATCCGGAAATTTTGATATCAAAGATGCACGTCGCTCTGGTCGCCCTGTTACGGACAAAATTGATGCCATTTTTGAAAAAGTGGAGCAAGATCGGCATATTAATAGTTACGATGTAGCTGGAGAACTGGGAATTGACCACAAAACGGTTTTGGCGCATTTGAAAAAAGCTCAATATTTGGGTGCCTCATGAGCTCACTGAAAGAAACCTAATGAACCGTGTACTCATTTGTGATTCTTTATTACGACGTAATGAAACCGAACAATTTTTGAAGAAGCTGATAACTGGTGATGAAAAGTGGATCACGTACGACAAGAACGTGCGAAAAAGATCGTGGTCAAAGGCCGGTCAGGCTTCACAGACTGTGGCGAAACCCGGGTTAACTCGCAACAAGGTGATGCTGTGTGTATGGTGGGATTGGAAGGGCATTATTCATTATGAGCTGTTACCGACAGGCAGGACCATCGATTCTGAACTGTACTGCGAACAACTGATGAGATTAAAGCAAAAAGTTGAGAGAAAGCGGCCGGAATTACTGAACACCAGGTGTGGTTTTTCACCATGACAACACTAGACCTCACACATCTTTAGCCACTCAGCAAAAATTACGCGAGTTTGGCTGGGAGGAGTTAATGCATCCGCCGTATAGTCCTGAACTTGCACCTTCAGATTTTCACCTGTTTCGGTCTCTGAAGAATTCCTTAGGCAGTGTCAGGTTAACATCACGAGAGGACTGTCAAAACCACTTGTCACAGTTTTTTGATCAGAAGCCCCAAAATTTTTATAGCAATGGGATCACGTCCCTACCTACAAGATGGCAAAAAGTTATCCAACAAAATGGCACCTACATACTTTAGTCAAATGTAAATAAACTTTATAAAAAACCTTTTGAATTTTTATATAAAATGCGAAGAAACTTTTTCCCCAACCTAATAAATGTATATGACAGCGTGACATCAAAGCTGGAAAGTCGCGACTACAAATTGTTTCTAATGAATAACTCGAAGACACACAGGCGACAGTGGAATGAGAAAAACAGCAATATTTCTTTAAAGTTTATGATCATTAGTATTCTGTAGGTACTTGTTGCCATCCTTTGTCTGGCCATTCGCCTGTGAACCGTGCAAAGTGCAACCCTTTTGTCTGCTACCAGAAAAGTGTTTTCATATTTTTATACTGTGTGATACAATTTCACACGCACATTAATTACACAATATAATTCCTTTAATAGTAGTTACGCAATTTCTGTTATATTTCTCTTCATTACAGTCTTTGTATAAATAAGGAAGCAGTTACCGTCTTTTTATCTAAATTACTCTATTTAACGTGTACTAAAAATTCTAACCAAAAATATTATGTTAATAAAAGAACAAAGAAATAATAATAAAATGTATTGTTTATATATTATAATCGCGCCACTTTCCCATAGGGTAGTCAAAGACAATGGATATCCACTTGCGACATTTTAGCCAAGACACCTGCCGCTTCATCGTCAACTTTTATTAATCGTCATATATGAACAAAATTGGGTACTGCACAGCTTTCTGCAGCTAATCCTGCAAGGCCATAAAGACTTCGACGGAATCGATACGTACTGTACTTATTTAACCCTTTTTTGTATTTAATCGCTCAAAGTTTAGCAAACAGAACAGAAAACATAATTTAACATACAATATAATTTAGATAGTACGTTAATAAAAACGTAAAATATGAACAGCCATTAATCACTTTCGCAATCTGCTGAAGCATATCGGTATATTCTATAACAGAGCTGTATGCTACCTGTCAATTGCTGTATATCATAAATTTCATCGGTAGATACCTGCATACGTGTTATGTCTACAATATTATAATGTTTTAAGAAGTTTCCCCATACCTACTAACTTATCTTTGAATCGTGGGAGTTTAAGAAAATTTGATCGATGAACATCTCAAACAAAACAAATTACTAACAGGTCATAGAAATATTGTTCCTAGAGGGAAATGGAATCGAAACAACAAACACTTGAATATAGGCGTCAACAAGCGATCGAGTCAATTCGTTAGGTGATGTAAACTTATGAAGAAACCTCTTCTTGGTTATTAATAATGCTATTAATGATCCAGATTTTGCTTCCCGTATTTGTCTATTTGCCACCGCGTCAAAGAAACCTGAACATGCAAATCGTTAGGCGAAATGAATCAGATGTTGAAGATTCTTATTCTGAAGCTAGAAAACTATATAAAGACCAACTACTGTATATAGACGCTAACCTTAGAGCCTTTATAGTCTATGTTATAGCAATTTGTTATGATTTGTAAAACAGCAAATTACCTAGTTTGAAATTTTATGCAATACCTACCTTGCAGTGAGGTTTCGTGACTATAAAGTCGATAAGCTAAATAAGAAACACTACGAATGGAAAACAGTAGGCTTACATAGATCAGAAATTTCAAATTTTGTTCCTACGGGGGGTAACGTAAGATAGGTATTATATCGACTTCAAGGTCATTATAAAACATTCCAAACCGCACGTGCGGTATGTGGTCCTTTCTATTTAACGTTATGTACTTGCTGCACTAGTCGTGCTCTAAAACCTTAGGTTAATTAATCTAAAACTCTTAAAATTTTTAACATAAATAATAATAACAAGTTACATAGACCGCAATATTTATTCTTTGACGTAATAATATCTCATACGGGTTCTAGATTTAAATATGAAAGTTCTTTCTTGGTTAGTTAATTTTTCCCTTTATAAAGCCAAAATGTTGTACATTAATGACTGAATTAAACATTAGTTAACTACTTTTTATACTAGAAACTATGAGAGGTTCCTAGAAACTATGAGAAAATCGTAAGGAAATCACTAATAATTAATATTATTAATTGCTTTACTATTTTATACGGATATAATATAATAATAATTTAATTCATTGACTGGTTTAAAGTGATGTCTAACTGTATAGTTTTATTACAAAAATTGTACAATATTGGTAAATATTAAACAACAGTTTTCTGCTAATGAAGAATTGTACGCTTGTGTTGAAAATCTCAACTGTTTAGTGAAGTATGACTTTTCAAACTGCCACAAGAACTTCCTTATTTGACCTCAGACCTATTCAGCTGTGGTTTTTGCTTGAAAATGGTTTTAAAACTCAATTCATATATACTTGAGACTGGCTAAATACAAAAATCTTCCAAATTAAAAAGAAAATTTAGTTGACGACTTTGTTCGAGGTTACCCATCTTGATTATGCACATAATTGGTTAACCTTTCCATTTTTTGACAATATAATTTATAGGGATGGGGAAATGGTCAGAAGCAGAATATGCACACCTCTGTCTCTCTCTCACACACAATACAAAACATCATTAACACAAGGCTACCCATTTCAAACCTGGTTCAGGTATAAATATAATGTGTCAAATACAGAATCAAAACTTAAAATATCTCTTTCACAATATAAATAAATGAGAAGAGAAAAAAGATAAATGTTTGCCTTAGTTTTAATGTAAACACACCATTTTGATATCTATAATATTATAAAATTCTAAAGACGCCGTGTCTGTACATTGAAGCTATTTAAAAGAGACGTCTGGAATACACTATATAATCGATGAAGAACACGATGAATTTTTATTTAATTTCTTGTCTGTTTGTCTGGTTGTCGGCTGCACTTTTGATGCCGGGAACTGCTCAGGAATTTTCCGGGAGCGGTTTGTAGTTTTTCGGGTGCATAAAAATTAGCTTATTCCGACACAGTTTTTTTCACTAAAACGATAGCTTCCATTTTTTTTCGGGATATAAGCCATCTCTGTATCAAGTTTCGTTCATATACGTTCTGTACTTTTCAAAAAGTATGCGATCTCAGCGCCATCTTTTACGCTATTTTCATCTATCCCACGGAACCAACGTCATTTATCGGGATAAAAAATATCCCAAGTTACGCCCTAGGATTTAAGCTAGCTCTCTCGAGTTTAATCTAAATCCGTTTAGTAATTTTCACGTGATGCTCTAACAGACAAACAGAAAGACAGAAATACAGTAGACAGACCAAATTTTAAAAATTGCATTTTCGGAATCTGCTGGTCCGAATCAGCCTCCCTGATTTTTTCACATTTTTAAACGCATTGTACAAAGTCGACCCATTTATAGATATTTTTTATTGATGTGACCTTGACAAGTATTAAATTGGAAAATTGACGGGTACAAATGTAAAAGTAGACTAAAAAAGAGATGGATGGATTGTGTAAAGGATGACATTATAAATTGTGATGTGACAGATGACATAATATTGGAGTAGAGGAGTATGGAAGGAAAACACATTTTATTTTATATCGCAGGGGGTATACGTTTCTTACTCAGTTGGGTCCTATATGGGGTTGGACCGACTGCGGAGTGAATTTAAAACTATGCACAAACATGTACGAGGACTCTGGTACAGGCGTTCCCAATTACCTCGTAAATATAAACCAGCGCCCCTTTAACACGCATCAATTAGAACGACATGAGATCTAGTATACGATCTAGAAGTTACTACATCATGTCACCGTGTCACCCCGTACGCCAGATTGGTTCACCCTGGATTGGCTAAGGTAAGCCACTTCACCAACAGAGGTTTATTCTGGCTGCACTCCCCTTAGTTGCAGTTGGACCTTTGTGATGGAATCACGGGAGAAAATTCTGCGCGTATCTGCGTCTCGGAGGCAAGTCTGACGACGGCGTCCGGAGGTCGCATGCGCAGTTCTCTCCCTCTCTCTCTCGGTGGCCTCTTTTGGGTCAACATTACTAACTTGCAAAGGGTCGAGCTCGGCTTCCAGAGATCGCCACTATGAAGCAAGGCCTCGACCAAGCTCCCCAGCGAATCGATCGGCTCTCCAATGGCCTCTAGCTCGAACCTCTGAGGTTACCATGCAGCGCATTCGACCAGCGTGTGAAACGCAGTGTCAAGCGCGCCGCACTCGCGGCATTGAGGGGAGTGTCTACGCCTTTGTTTTCCAAGTCCCTTTCCCAGGTTTGGATCATGGCCGCGCTTTCCCGCGCTCTCATCACTTTCGTCTCGGCCGGGCATTGTGCCCGGCCTCTCGCATGGGCATCCTGTCGGGAGCGGTGTACCTTAGTAAGCACCTCCGCCTGGAGATTCCAGGGCGGATCACCTGCCAAATGTCGCCGCCGTCCACGACACCGTACGATAACCCCGAATGGACCTCATCACCAGGACTCTCTGAGCTCTCCTCAGCAGAGTCCTATTGTGGGGATGGAGTGCGTGGTTCCACATGGGGGCACCATGCAGTGCCATATTCCGAAGAATGCGGGCATACAACTTCCGAGCCGTCCCGCCGGTTACAAAATGACTTTTAAACAACCGCTTGCCGTCAAAAACGTGTCCCAGATATTTCATCCGGGGCTTGACCAGGATAGACACACCTTGGACTGCAACGCACAAGTCCGCAGGTGGGTTCCTAAAACGTCTGTGGAACATGAGAGCCTCCGTCTTTTCAGGGAAGATCCTCAAGTTAAGACTCCCTATACGCTAGACCACGATTGCCAACCCATCGTTGGCAAGGTCTACGGAACCCGCGTACGATCCGGCGCGTACCGTGAGTAGGGGGTCATCCGCGGAGCAGATTAACCCTATTCGGGGCAGGACTGGTTCCCGAAGGAGTCAATCGTAGCCGATGTTCCACAGAATCGGTCCGAAGACCGACCCTTGGGGGATACCGCACGCGACGCGTGCCATCCTGTACAGACAACCCAAGGGGTCCCTGTCCAGAGTCTCCAGAAACTCCTACCAGGCCCAAGTTTTTGATACAAGATTGCAATTGTAAATGCCTTTCTGGCCTCTCTAAACTCTATAAATCTATTCTCCTCGACATAGTTGTGATGTGACAGAGGACATAATATCAGAGTAGAGGAGAATGGAACGAAAAAAACATATTTTGCCAACCTCCAAATAATTTAGAGAAGTTGAAAGAAAAGAGAGAAAATGACCATTAAAAGTATAGAAAAATATATATAGATAAAATAAATTAGTAATGGGTATTTGGAAACCTTTTATTCAAGAATTTATCTTTAGAGAAATGTACTTACTACCATCAACATCACAAGAAAGGAGGTGAACATGGAGAAATAAAAGCAGCTTGACTTTAACTAAAAACATTAGATTTGTATGAAATATAAATATGTTTAAAATGTAACAAAAGAAAATAATATTTTGGTTTTAAAAATATGGTGTTAATAATTAATTAATTCTATAAAACATTTAACATGACTGTTTTACCACACCAAATTTTAAAGATCTATATTGCTTTATGGGTAGCTCCAAAAATTGTGATCACAAAACAATGCAATATTTTTGTTGTCATCATTTTAATTTAATTCCTGCCTTGCCTCAGTAATGCCAGATAAACTGTCATAGTAGCACATGGACAAAACCAACAGAGGAGAATTTTGAAAATTAAACTTTTTTTATCACTGGAGTTCAGCAGAAAGGCAGATGGCCCACTTGATGGAAAGCAGTAACCATTGCCTATGGACATTTGTAACAACAACGGTGTTGCAAATTAGAACTTAGTCACTAACGCCGGAACACAACTCGAGGTTGTTATGGTGACATACTTTAGACCAGGGGTGGTAGCCATAAAGTTGGGCAAATGACCTACCACCTGGGTGTGGGTTGTTTTGTCGCCTGTTAGGATTGGCCACGCGGCCATAGGAAAATGTTTTCTTTCTCCGTTCCTGCACCAATAAAAACTAGTAGGAATACACAATAAATAATATTATATTTACTCCTACAGAGGTGTAAAGTGGAATAAAAAAAAATTAGACCAGTCCCAACTCAAAAGCATCCCAATTCTGGTACTAGTCCTCCCCATGTGTTAGAGAAACAGAAAATGCATAAACCTGCTAAATTTGTTCAAGGTGTATTGGCAGGTTTCACAGACCAATTATCTCCTTATATAGAAGATTTATTCCCTATACTTCTTTGTCAAGTAAATAACACACTACACTTCTGATAGATATGTTCTTGTATTGTGTTCCAATATTCATTACTTATTAACAACTACTTATTCTATATAACACTAAATAATTGCATTAGAGGTCTAAGTAAATAACTTTTTTTAAATAAAATATGAGTTTTAAATAGAAAAATGTACCATATCATTAGAGAAAACCAGACAATAAACCATAGTAAGCATTGGCCTTAAAATTGGTCCAAGTAATAAATATAATTAGAGTAACAATGTTTTAACGTAATTATCACTTATATTGGCATTTAATACTAAAAGTATCACAAATAATCGGTGTATAATAATTATAGCATGCACTATGAAATACAGACATACTACAGTGAAAATAAGGTATTAGAAAATTTCTATAACTTCATTCTCACCTCTATATTTCCCATCGTTTGGAACGCCGTGAACACGAACATAAAACCAAATCCGAGCAATATAACATTTACAAATTTACGCTCCATTGTGAAACGAGTACAAATTTATTTAAATCACGAAAATGATACCGCAAAGAATTTAGCTAAAGAAACACAACAGCACAACCGAGAAACTGAGAAAGTACTGCTCAGACCCATGAACAGAAATTTACTTTTAGCTGCTGTGCCCGCTACGATGCCGTCGCAGATTTGAACAGATATAAATATTATTATTATTGTATCTTGAACTCCCCAATGTGATATACATAAAGTTAACGGGCTGATAATATACGATAAATAAATATGAAATACTGTAATATTACATTTCTTTTTGGATTGTAAATAAACACAACATATTTATTCAAATTCACATAACATTCCCCTCCATATTTTTTTATTTTTTTCTTTAGGCTTATGGCTTGGCAACTAGGCCTTTAAGCCAGATCTTAGATTATAATGTAGTTTCTTCATTTTCTTATTAGCGTACTACTACTCAGTACTCTTGTCGAAAAAGATATTAAATTTTCTAACGCGGTATACTTCAATCCATTAACGACTGCTCCATTCATACCACACCGTTTGTCTACGCTAGCACCATTTCGGAGGGTTTTTTTTAACTATTATTTACTGTTTATAGCTGGACACTTTTTCAACCTTACAGTATACCCATATGAGTCGGTTCTCCTTACCCATAGATGATATACTATATATAGAGATCCTTACCTCTACCTTCCATAATGCCAGTGGTAAATCGGAGTTCGGACCATTTTGACAAAAAAGGAACTGAGCATAAATCACTCCGAATCAAAATTTTGAAATATGTTGCTCACTTTTACATATTAAAAAGTTTTCCGGGTACATTTTAATTAATATGATTTAAATTTAATTCTAATAAATCGATTTTTTAACATCCATTTTTTATAATCCATTGCTTCATTGGTGTTCTTTTCAAAATTACTTAAGTGGTCCATACAATGTCGGGCATTACAGTCCGCCTGGTAGTCCGCCACGTAATACAAAATGTGAATATTGTTGCAAGCTACATTACGGCCTGCAACAATGAGCAAAATGCCTCTCGAGTCCTACGCGAGGCATGCAAGCTCCGTCCACCGTCTGCAGTCCGCCGTACAGACGGTCAGTGGCTAGGTGGCCTGCTTTGTTGCAAGCAGGAGCATTAAATTTTAAAGCCGGACTGCATCAGTGTGGCCAACATAGGCGATGGATCACTACTCAGACTAAGATTTGGTGACAAAAAAATTAGAAAGATTGCCTTTCAAATTTTTTTCAAAGACAAACCATTTAAATAAACCAAACCTTATACGACTATAAGCTTTTAATAATAATTATAGCTACACTAAGGCCTCATATTGATAAGAAATGATGAACATGAAAATTATTATACTTTTCAATATCTTTTGTTTTAAAAATGTATGCAGCAATTTTATTTTTATGTAAGAAATTTTTTATTTTATAATATTAAGCTACGCATATGGTATCTCTAATAAACGACAAAACCAAGATTAGGTAGCTTCTGGAATGTAGAAGGCCATCAACTCGTAATGATGGAAGAGGAGCAAGTTGTCTATTGACACTGTAGTTTCGTGTCCATCTGATAATCTCACATGTGAGTAAGAAGGGTTAGCTTCTAACAGCTCGACTTCTTCCACCTCAGAATCGTATTTTGTTTGCCTCTGATTGTTTCGCATTAACACAGGACCGGGTTGCAAGAGCCACGTTGGTAGTGATTCTCCGTCGACCGTTCGCCGAGGATGCTTAAAAAAATCTTTCATGCGGAGTAGCATTAGTAGCTGTACATAACAATGATCTGACAGAATGGAGAGCTGGCGATAAGACATGTTCCCAATAGGTGACGTCAAGATTCTTCGTCTTCAGGCATAATTTAATTGTTTTCCATAAGGTACCGTTAAGACGTTCAACTTGGCCATTTCCTTGTGGATTATATGGCGTGGTACGACTACAAGCGATACCATTTGATACCAAGTAAGACCGCAATTCATTGGACATAAAAGCAGATCCGCGGTCCGAATGAATATATTGAGGAGCACCGAAAGTAAGGAATAAATCCTTTAGGCATTTTATGACTGTGGCCGCTGATAAATCTTTACATGGATAGGCGAATGGGAATCTAGAATACTCATCTATCATCGTTAAAATGTAGCGCGTGCTAGTAGTAGAAGGTAGGGCCCTTTAAAATCAATATTTAGTCGTTCAAAAGGCGCAGTGGCTTTAATAAGAGTTCCATAGTTTCTAACGTATCTAGGTTTGATTTCGGCACATATACGACAATCTGATGTCATTCGTTTAATATCATCTACCGAGTATGGTAGATTTTTCGAACGCACCCAATGTGTCATCCTCACTATACCCGGGTGTCCTAAAATATTATGTAGTTCGTTCAGACTTCTTGTGGTTGCACTCGAACATACACGGGATAAAGCATCAGCTGTAACGTTTTGCTTACCCGGACGATATATTATATCATATTTGTAATTTGATAGCTCGAGGCGCCACCTTTCTATCTTTTCATTTTTAATCTTACTACTATGAGATTGGTTAAACATGAATGAAACTGACCGTTGGTCTGTTATCAATAGAAAGTGTCTCCCGATGAGATAGTGTCGCCATTTCCTCAGGGATTCTACCACAGCGCACGCTTCCTTTTCAATTGAGGAATGACGACGTTCTGAGTCATTTAGGGAACGGGAGAAGAAAGCTACCGGACGACCGTTCTGTGAGAGAGAAGCCGCGATAGAGTGCTCAGAGGCATCAGTCTCTACGGTAAACGCCTCATTCGGATTGATGACAGTTAAAGCGGATTTCAGTATATCTGACTTTAATTTCTGAAAACAATTAATTGCAGTTTCATTCAAAGGGAACTCGGTCACTCTTGTTAGAGGGTTGATTTTTTCCGAGAAATTTTTAATCCACTTAGAATAGTGTGCAAACATGCCGAGAGCTCGTTTAAGAGACCGTGAATCTATAGGAATTGGTAAGCTCATTAGGGGCGTAGGCGTTCTTCGTCTGGCTGAATTGAGTTGTCAGCAATTTTATAGCCGAGCAATTTGACGGATTCTTGTCCGTATACACACTTCTCTTCATTTAGTGTGAGGTTATACTTCGTTGCAACCTCTTTCAATTGTTTTAGGTTGTGGTCATGTTCATCCTTTGTTTTACCACAGACTGTGACGTCATCGAGGTACGCATAAGTGCCCATCAATTTTTCTTTAGAGATAATATGCTGTAGTGTTCTTTGAAAGCAGCAACTCCGTTAGTAACTCCAAATGGTATCCGAGTAAATTGGTACAAATTTCCACATGCTTCAAAGGCTGTATATTTCCTTTCACTCGTCAAAATTGGTACTTGATGGTAAGCACTTTTTAGATCAATTTGGCTGAAAAAATTATGCTCTGCTACCTTTGAAACTATTGATTCTATATTAGGCAATGGATATGCATCCAGCTCGGTAAATCTGTTAATCGTTAGCGAATAGTCAATGACGAGACGTTTACGATGTGTCGTACCGCCAGTCACCAAGACTTGAGCTCTCCAAGGTGAGTTACTAGGTTCAATGATACGATCCTTTAAAAGTTTAGCAACCTCCTCTTTTATAAATTGACTGTCAGATTCAGAATATTTTCTTGATTTTATAGCAATGGGTTTCACGTTCGATGAAAGGTTGCAAAAAGTGAAACAGGGGGCACCATAGCTGCCGCAACATTACAAATTTTTAAAGCTTTAGCTGGGCCACCAAACTCTATCTCTACGAACGAATGACTCTGTAAAATATCGTGTCCAATAATAACATCAGCGCAAAGATCCTCTAAGATATATAAAGGCTTATGTTTGTAGATGTATTCATTCAGTTTTATAGTTACAGTGCAATATCCATCCACATGTGTAGAATTTTTCTTTGAAGCCAAAGTTACTGTTTCTTTCCAGGGATGGCGTTTTAGACTTAGTAACTGAGCGAAACCCTTGTTGATAAAACTCGTTGAACTTCCGCTATCTATCAAAGCATCAGCTTTATGGTTGTTGACAGTAATAGATACCGTACTCCTTCGTAGACTAGCTGGCGATGCTGCTAAAATTGCTGACAGGCTTTCATCGCATGACTCTACTATGGCATTATTAACCGGCTTAATTGTCGTATCGCTGCTTCTACAAACTTTTGCAAAATGGCCTTTCTTTTCACAAATTTGGCAAGTGACACGGAATGCTGGACATTTAATTCTCTTGTGAACGTTTCCACCACAGAAAAAGCAGCGTTTGCGTGATGGCGTTGCAGCTAGATTAGGACTGTTGCTCTGTAGACTGATATCTTCAAGCTGATTTAGGTCTATAGCAGAATGCGAAGGGATGCTTTTGAAATCATTCGAATTCTTCTCAGCCATTTCCAGGGACATCGCCTGATTATAAGCCTCTTCTAAACTTATTTCTAGGTTTTCCAGCAGCCTTTGTCGAATTCTTTGAGAATGTATACCAGCGATAAAAGCGTCACGCACATATTCGTTTCTATATACTTCGGCAGTGACAGATTTAAAATTACAGTCGAAGGATAATTGTTGTAAATTTCGTAAGAAATCTCCCACTGTCTCTTCGGGTTTCTGCTTGGCAGAAGTCAACAAGAATCTAGCATGAATTTCATTTTTAGGCTTTAGGTAAATATCGTCTAATATTTTTATAGCTTTCGAGTACTCTTTGTTTTCTCTTACGAATGAGTATATATTTGGAGATATGTTGTTAAACAATATTTTAAGTTTAGTACTATCGGGTACCTGATCATCCTTAGTCTCGATACCAAGATAGTTCTCGAACGTCTCTTTCCAGTGACGGTATTTTAAATCTGAGGCTGGAGTACCAGGATCCGTGTCAAACTTTTCTGGTCTAAGTAATCGTGCTAATGAAGCCATTTTATTTTAATGCGTTTTATTTAATGAAATAAATTGACATAAATATAATAAACGACAAAACCAAGATTATTGGTTTTATTTCATTAAAATTTGCAGCATGAATAACAATGTCAGAATTAGTTAGATAGTACACCACAATTGTCTAGATGTAACAGATCTCATAACTCAATTTACACGTTCGTGCTGTTTCTTAACGACAAACGACAAATTAGAAAGCAAGGAATAGGAAAGCTCCTAGTCTGTAGTCTAGTACAGCACATTAGTGATCATAATTAGCTACTTACTCGTTTTAGGATTGTCATAAACCTAACAATATTTCAATTATTACACGTTTTCTACTTGTTTTCGAGGAATTTTCTACTGTATTTCTGGAATTCAATATTCCATACCAATAAAAGTTATAAGCAACCATCTAGAAACTATATTGAATCTGAATATTTGAAATCGATTCAGAAACAAAAGAGTTATGGCTGAAACAATACCTCAATCACTACAAATTACCTGTTACATTTTGAAGAAATTTCAGAACTCAAGGTCTGATAGCAATGAGATTTATATGGAATCACTGTTTATTTTTATCTAATAAATAAAAGACAGCAGAATAGTATTAATTGTCTTTTTTTTAACTCTTAAGCATTATTCTAAGAACACTGACTAATGAGAAGCGAAATAATATTGACGACGGACTGCAATGCAGTACCGTGTGTGAGCTACATCATGCAAGCCCCATTCACTCTGCAGGCCTGCAATGCGGACCCATGTATGGGCTCCTTTATATTTATGACAAACAGCAAACTCTTTTCTATGTCTAGCACAGCATAGTCTATGGTTATTTTAGGTGATTTTATTTTTCTGGCTTATCGAGGAGCAGTATTGTTATTAAATTTATATAAATAAAACAACTAAACTGTCAACAATTTAACCATTTTAAAGTGAATAATGGAAGTGTAGTGCCTTACATTATATTTTGCGTTTCTAATTTTTTCGTATCTCCAGTGCATCATTTTGTCGCCAAGGATGATCTCATTGACGTACTGACATTACGTTCTTCTAGCGAGATTTTAATCGTTTTGTTATTTTATGATTGAGTCAATGACCTTGTAGCTTATAAATAAAATTATCCAAAATTGTCAAAATGAAGAAACAGTTTTACAGAGTGAAGCAACTCGCCGATCAGAAGTTTTCAAGGTACGAGTTTTAAGTACTTTTTATCTTAACTATGAGATAAGATTTATGTTCTTTGTGAATGTGGTGTGTCGGGCTAATTTTGAGGCAAGAGAAGAGTTTTAATTATTATAAAAATACATTTTAAACAAGCAAGTCTTCAGTTCTTATAAAATAATAGTTTATTTTGAAGTTTTAAAAGTGAAAATATATTTTTATAAACAAAATTGTTTACTGTGGTAGCATTTAAAATACAAAGAGTACAATATAATTAAACATGTAAGTAAACCAACATTATATAGAAAGATAATTTATACTTTATTATAATATAATTAATGTTAAATTTATTTTTTTCTATTTAACTTTATTGGTGATTGTGATATTTGCATTTTGTTGTTTAGATACTGAAGATGAACCCCAGCTATTAAAAAAAAAAACAAAACTTCACATAGTACATATTGTAATAGAGTTTTTATAATAAAAGATAGTACATTCAATTGGAAATTAGAGCAAGAAATCTGTGTTATGAAATTATCCATATGTAAAACCTTCACAACCTTGAACTAGAATAGCGGATAAACCATCTATTTTCTTAGAAATAGCAGGGCCTGCTCCATGATGCGATGTATATGGGCTGATATTATATTACAAAAAAGTTGACATTCTGTTTTTCATTAACCAGATTTCAGTAATAATATAAACAACCTTTAATTTGAGAGGACTGCTTGTAATGTATTATTCTAAATTATATCTGTCCTCTCAGCATGCCGTCTTTAGCATAGGCCACCTCCAACTCATGGTACTGCTGCCTGTTTTGTAGCCATATATTACACATGTCAAAACTAGATTAAGCAGCATCTTGAAATTATGGTGCTACCAACTTACTGGTGGTAGGAGTATATGAAATAACACCATCCTGCTTGTTTTTACTACAAAACAGTTTCTCATTATACTAAAAAAAAATCAGGATAAAGAATGTAACTACTGGTACCAAGACTACAAAAATTATGTCCCAAGCTGAGTAAGATATTTATGGTAAAAGTTTGAATGTTATGGGCAATAATTCTACTGGAGGTGGTTTGTGGCATGTGTGATTGTTTGGCCATCTTTCACACATAAAAAATCTGGTTGCTCACATAGACAGCCTGAAGAAAGCTTAGACTGTTCAAGTTTCTTGTTAACTATTAAAATACATTTTATAATGCAAGGTTTATCATAGTTTTACTCCTTTGCAGGGCCGGTAAGGGGGAAGCTTTTTCAGATGAGTTGAATACGGCTGATAGGAAGGTGGAACATCTACGAAATGCCTTGCAATTGGTTAGCAAGAGGCTATCAACTGGGGCTGGAAGTACACAAGGGCAAGACCCTGCGGCCAGAGAAAAAAGGCTTAAGAAACTCCCAGAATACTTACTAGGACTATCCATGTGTGAAGCCAGTAATTTTGATGATGATGACAGTATTTTAAAGTACATTTTGTATGAATGTGGTAAGTGGTGTGACAACTTTAATATTATTAAAACATATATTGTTTTCAACTCAATGGGTTGGCATTTTAATCCTGTCTATGTAAACTATGCTAACTCATAGAAGTACTATGTGGAGGAGTTGTATGATTTATGGCTCATTCCTATAGCTAACCTACTGTTCATTTCTCCTACTATTGGTTAAAATTTGACATAAGCTCCACACAAGAATATCAAATTTCTACTGATGGTAAGGTAAGTGAATTAATAGTAAAGTATAGAAACTAGTCATTAATGTAGTTTACATATGTAGATAGTGTCAGTTTGATTAAGTACCTGCTCTTATGACCCTTGAATTTCACACAGTCAATGCAAAACCATAATTTATGAAAGTTCATTGTACAGTCGTAATATGAAAATGTTCATCATTTTAAAGTCGACTTTTGCTAGCATGAGTACAGGAAACAGTACTGCCAACATTTTAATAAATGTTATGTTTTGTTACATTTATAAAATATAGAAACAAGAAAAAAGAAAATTGCAATATTGACAATGACAGACAATGAGATTAAAAATAGTTTTAATCATCAGAAACAAAAAGGATGTATTCACTATGCTATTGTAATATTAAAACCAATAAAAAAGTTTTACATCTCTAAACAATCTTCTTAGACAAGATAGAAAATCAAACAGCTTTAATCTAAATAATTTTAAACTTTATTGTCAAACAGTCAAACACAATTTTCTATGGTACAGTTCTGTGACATAGTTTGAAAAGGTAACAGGTGCTTGTGGTATGTTAGATGAATCAATTTAAAAACTGGCAAACCTTTTCATACCAAGACTGTACATGATGGCCTAAGTAAATACTTAATTAACAGTAAATATCCACTGGCCAATCATTATAATAAATATATACTAGTGATAGATTTTAAATAGCCTTTTACTTTTGTTTATCTTCATATTAGAGGTCATTTAATAATTATGTTTGTGTAATTAATATAATTGGATGTTTATGTACTATTATAAGTTGTAAAACTCTTGTATACATGTTTGTTGTAAATGTTTTTGATGTTTCAATTGGTTTTTAAGTTATGTTTGGTAGTTATTATAGAATGCTGAATATCATATCAATTGTGTGGGTTGTTTAATAACTGCAATAAATTATATCTATCTTTAATGTTTACATTTTCCATGCTTATCAATTTGTTTATCATGTATATGCATTTGTGATGATTAATTTTCATTTGAAATCAATTAAAAGCAATATCAAAAGAATACATCTTTTATAAATAATTACATTTACACATTATATTCTTTTTCATTAAAATTTTAAATTAGTTTAATATGTTTACAAGACTGGTTTCTCCATATAGAACTTTAAGACTATTATATTATACCAGGATAAAATACCATGTTTTGATCAAAGGTACTTTAAACATATGTGAATTACAATGTAGTTTTATAAATAAACAACCAACATTTAAACTTTTTAGAATTTCATTTAATAGGCACATTTGAGAAAATTAAAGGTAATTCCCATCTTTTTTACAATATTGAACTTTTCTCATTAATATGAATATGAAAAAACTTCTATTGTCAAATTAAGTTTTGATTCCTTCTACAATATTTAATTTGTGATGGGCTTATTAATATATAAAATAAAATATGTGATACTTTTAGACCACTACAGTATAGTCCCCAGCGTGATTCTTGATCCGCCACTTTGTTATATCAACAGTAAAATGTTGATTCTTCGAATTATGAGGTATTGTCTGTATAGAATAAAGATACAAAAACTTAATATTGTTGATAAAACTCATTATATTAGCCATGATCAATGCACAAGCGATCCTTACTGTTCCACCCACCACTCAAAATTCGTGCCGGGAACTATAATATTAAATTGCTAGCTAAAATATAAATACCAGAAAATAGGATTGTTTCTGTAGGATATAGATTTGAAGTTTACTTAAGTCATTATTAATGATCTTATTGAAATGAAATTTTCAATACCTGTACATTTAACACAGGTAATGATTCTGTTATGAGCCTGTGCTATTTGTGCAAAAATTATGTAATTAGCATGGTTTATGGTTCCTAAAGATACACAAATAAAGTGTTAAATTCTGATATTATATACATTTAAATTCAGGTAAAACAGAGAAATTCCTTGCAAACGAAATTGCTGAACACGAGTTGAAAGTTGAACAATTGGTTTGCACACCACTCTCCACTATAAGTGACCAAGATCTGCCTGCAATTATGAAAGCCAAGAAACATCTCAGTCGACTTATTAGTGAAAAGGAATCGGCGGCGAGCAGATATAACGTGAGTGACTTATCTCATTGATAGTATTTGATAAATAAACATATCTATACTAGAAACACGCATATTATCAATTACAATAAAGTAAATATTGTCAAATATGTTATAAACACATCTATATTATGTGTTTTATTCCTGTAAATCTTGGAAAAATGTTATATTAATTTTATAATGTAAATGTGAAAGTGAGTTTTTTACACAATTACATCTATAATCTTCTAAAAATGCGGCGTCTGTACATAGAAGCTATTAAAAAAAAAACAAACACAACACAACAACAACACACTATATCAATGATGGAGAACACAATGCATTTTTTTTAGATTGCCTCCCTGTTTGTTCGGGATTAACGTAAAAATTACGGGACCGATTTTGATGCGGTTTTCGTTAATCGACAGCAAATTCTTAGATTTAAAATCTGCGCTACTTTTTATCCAGAGAAGGTGGTGGGAATTTTTCTGGGAAAGGTTTAAAATGGCTAGATTAAATATATAAAATGTAATTTTTCACTGGACGATTGCAAATTTTATGTAATAAAATGTGTGATATTTTTTATCCCGGGAATTTTCCTGGAAATGGTTTGTAGTTGTTTAGGTGTATAAAAATTCGCCTACTTCAACACAGTTTTCCCGCGGGATTCCCAGGATAAAGAATAGCGCAGATTTTAAGTCTTAAGGATTTGTTGTCGACCAACGAAAACCGCATAGAAATCGGCCCAGTTGTTTTTACGTGAATACCGGACAAATAGACAAGAAATATATAAAACAATTGCATCGTGTTCTCCATTGCTTATATAGTCTACTAGAGTTTAACCCACGGCTCTGCCGCGAGTCGAACTCAAGTGTGAACCTCTTGTTTAAAGAGCAGGCGTTAATACAGGTTACATTGTATTATATTTTTATGTCGGTGCTATTTGCCGTCGGAAGATTTATTTCATTTTATATCGCAAACTATCCCATCTCCCAGCATGAAAAGTATCTATGTCCATTTTCGGTATTCAGACAGACAGATCGAGTTACTATCGCACTTTTTTCTATAGATTATGAGTTTTTATATCTATAAACTTGAGAAATTATTGGTCTCCCATACAAACTTTAATCCCCTATTTCAACCCGTTCTAGTTTTATTTATATAGCTCTCTGTAAACTACACTAACGACCAAAACTACCAAATCAACCAAAACTACCCAAACTAAGAAAATTACCAACCAAAACTACGACAATTGCCACCACTACTGAATCTACCACAACTACCAGCCGAAACTACCACAACTACCGAAACGACCAAATTGACCAAAATAAACAAAATGACGAAAATGGCAAACCTCAAATAATAAACCTATTATATTTTCAGGGATAACCTGTACATAAATATATCCCATTATCCGGGATGAAAAGTATCCCTTGTCCACCCTCGGTATAAAATTTACATATATACCGAATTTCAGCCAAACCGGTCCAGTAGTTTTTCTGTAAAAGCATAACAAACAGAAAGACAAATATATTTTTATCCGGAAACTATCCTATGTTTCGGGATAAAAAGTATCCTATGTTCATCCACGGCATCGAAAATACATATATACCGAGTTTCAGCCAAATCGGTCCAGTAGTTTTTCCGTAAAAACGGAACAGACAGAGTTACTTTCGCATTTGTAATATAAATAGGGATTTCAATTTTTTTAAATAGCCTAAATGTACAGACACAGCATGTTTAGAATTTTATAGATAGATAACAATACATTCCTATTATTCTTCTACCACAGTATTACTTTGAATAATATCATGATGTAAATGATTGTATGTTATATATTTATGGACAGCACCTTATCGAGCGAGTGAAAGAAGAGAACCCGACGAAGTTGAATGCGGCTCGTGACGAATTGGAAGAAGCTGCGGTAAGAGTGGAAGCGGCAAGAGACGCTCTCGCGGCCGACATGTTCGCCCTCGTGGCCAAGGAGGCACAATTAGCACACACCCTCTTACAGTACGTCAAGTTGCAAAGGGCATACCATGAATCAGCTTTACATTCCCTTCAAGACACAGTCCCAGAGCTGGAAAGGTTTATAAGTAAGTATGAAGTTATACTTAGGAAGTCTGCATAGTATGCATTCGAGTTAAAGGCGTTCATCATGCAATTTCATTTTTAAAGGATTGTAGTAAAATAAAAAACAGTGTTTACCTTACGATAATATTAATAAATTCTTAACAAATAACATAATTTTAATAAATGTGCCAAGTGCATGTCAATTTATAATCAGTAGGGATTGCAATCCGACCGGATTTGCGTCAATCCGGCCGGGTGCGGCCGGATTGATTTGATCTGGATAACTTAATTTTCCTTTTTCGTTCCAACGTGGGCGTTAATGAAGTGTAAAAATAAAACGATACATATACGAAATCAACTTTATTATGACTCATTTTAAAAAGAAAAAACAATTAAATTCTTAGTGTCAAAACAAATAAAATCACAAATAATTATAAAAAGTCAAATTAAATAAAATCTCAAAAGAAAACAGTGTCTTTATCTTTAATATAATGTAACTTGTGATTCAGTGTTCTTAGATTTTAAAGATAAAGTAGAAATGAATATTATAAATCAAAATTATAAAATTAAACATAACATAATAGTTAATATTAACTGCGATCACAATAATATCAATAATTGGCTACCTATTTCAGAATGCTACTCAGTTTTATTCTTATATATGACAGACTAACAAATCTATCAAATGAATAGCACAACAATCACAATAATTAATATTTATAATATTTATACTCTTTAGTTTTTAAACAAACAATCAATTTTTGGTTTGAAAAAAAGATCTACAAATTGTGTTGATTGTCTCATCTGCCAATCGATTTCTAATTGATATACAAATATAGCCTGCAGCCGAGAACGCTCTCTCAGCTTCTACACTTATCGGCTTAATTGTCAGCAGATAATCATGAATAGCAAACAAATATTCTCCTCGAAGTCCTTCACTTGAATAATAATAATAATAAGTTCCTGTCTCTGGAGCCTTAACCACCGGTAGTTTGGACCCTAGGCCCCGCTGCCGACGGACGTCATCTTTTTATATTTTTTTAATATGTGTTTATTTTATATATGTATTAAAAAAACATAAAAAAGAATATAAATAAATATATATGTGAAATAATAATAATAATCGGCAAACAAACACACATATTGTATATCCCCAAATTAAGCATATTACGCTTGTGTTATGGGTAATATACAACGGACCACTCTGGGGCCGATCCCAGACACCCAGACCATAGTAAATAACGGAGAAAATACGTTTCCGAAATTTACTATACCAGGAATCGAACCCGGAGCCTCTGCGTTGCACTGAGGTAAGCCGGCAACGGCTTAGCACGCTCAACCACAGAGGCCGTCGACTTTCAAATGCCGTCATTTCCTTCTTTAGTATTTTATTTAAAAAACTTCTTTTTACAGTTTGTATTGTATAAGACGCTACTTCTTGCTAGATCTGCGATTGTAATTCTGCCTGTAATATCAAGTCTTTTTTCAGTAATTGTGAATCTAAGTTCTTCTCTATTACTTCTACGAGTTCCACATTATCGTTAGAGCTATTATCTTGGTTAATTCTTTCCAACATTTGTTTTAATTTCTAGTCGCATGTATTTTTTCTTTGGCATAGTAAATGCATTATCAGCGCCAAACGACTCGCACACACAATCACCACGCGTTGAAAGTACCTATGCGTGCAACGCGCGGTTATTTTGCCAGACTAATTGCGCGTTGTGGATTGTCACCGGATCCGGTTTTCCGGATTGCAATCCCTAATAATCAGTAAATAGTTTTTTAGGGTTAAAGAGTGAACAGACGGTTTAGAGTCTCCCAGCCATAGAAGAGACGTTGGCGCTCTAAGCGTGTTCTACCGTCTGAACAACGGGGAGTGCTCTAATGAGCTATTTGATTTAGTGCCTACGTCGCCATTCTATCATCGCACCACTCGCCGGCGATGTTCATTCACACTTTCTAGACACTTTGAAGTCCTCCACGGTACGTGGCGGATGCTATAATATGGGGCTCTTCAAAAAGGGTGTAAACAGATACTTAAAGTCTCAACGAGGTAAGCAACGCATCGGCTCCCTTAGTGTTGCAGATGTCCATCGGCCACGGAAGCCGCCTACCACCACGTGGTCCGTTTGCCAGTTTGCCTACAAAAACATTTTAAAAAAATTTGCTTTGGAATTTTAACCAAAATGTGTATAATAAACCAAGGTAATTGAAAAAAAATATCCATTACTGCGGCGTATAGGGAACCTTTCCCTAAAACAGAGTGGTGTAATAAGAACCTATATAATAGCTAGGACGCCTATCCTTTCTGAGTCATACATACAATATAGCGTAATAAAGATTTTGATCTCAATAATTACTACTTAATTTTGTTCAAAGTAATTCTATCGCTTTATTACCAATCAAAACATTTTAGAAAGTTTGAACTTGTAAAGTGAGAGGGGTATATTCAAGCAGTAAAGTAATCAGACTTGCATAGTACAGTTTATGAATGGAAGACATGCAGTGCGCATGTGTCTTATTGTTTTGACTAGTTTTAAGTTATGTTGTAAAAGACTAATAAATTCGCGTTTATTGGGCGGTTCCTATAACTTATTATTAGAGGTACGGAATTTTCGCAAATATAAAACATGAATTTCGCATTTATTTTTTTAATGATAAGGAAATTTCGCAACAATTTCGCATTTTTTTAAGTACCTATCGTAATAACAAAAAAATCGTATATTTTCTAAAGAAACACTATATTAACATTAATTAAATGCTAACATAGTTGCAATTTCCACATTCGACTCCTTAAGAACTGTTCTTCGGTCTGTTAAAAAGTTTCTTCGCATTTTATATAAAAATTCAAAAGGTTTTTTTATAAAGTTTATTTACATTTGACTAAAGTATGTAGGTGCCATTTTGTTGGATAACTTTTTGCCATCTTGTAGGTAGGGACGTGATCCCATTGCAATAAAAAATTTTGGGCTTCTGATCAAAAAACTGCGACAAGTGGTTTTGGCAGTCCTCTCGTGATGTTAACCTGACACTGCCTAAGGAATTCTGCAGAAACCGAAACAGGTGAAAATCTGAAGGTGCAAGGTCAGAACTATACGGCGGATGCATTAACTCCTCCCAGCCAAACTCTCGTAATTTTTGCTGAGTGGCTAAAGATGTGTGAGGTCTAGCGTTGTCATGGTGAAAAACCACACCTGGTGTTCAGTAATTCCGGCCGCTTTCTCTCAACTTTTTGCTTTAATCTCATCAGTTGTTCGCAGTACAGTTCCGAATCGATAGTCCTGCCTGGCGGTAACAGCTCATAATGAATAATGCCCTTCCAATCCCACCATACACACAGCATCACCTTGTTGCGAGTTAACCCGGGTTTCGCCACAGTCTGTGAAGCCTGACCGGCCTTTGACCACGATCTTTTTCGCACGTTCTTGTCGTACGTGATCCACTTTTCATCACCAGTTATCAGCTTCTTCAAAAATGGTTCGGTTTCATTACGTCGTAATAAAGAATCACAAATGAGTACACGGTTCATTAGGTTTCTTTCAGGGAGCTCATGAGGCACCCAAATATCGAGCTTTTTTGTGTACCCAGCTTTTTTCAAATGCGCCAAAACCGTTTTGTGGTCAATTCCCAGTTCTCCAGCTACATCGTAACTACTAATATGCCGATCTTGCTCCACTTTTTCAAAAATGGCATCAATTTCGTCCGTAACAGGGCGACCAGAGCGACGTGCATCTTTGATATCAAAATTTCCGGATTGAAAACGCTTAAACCAAATTTGCGCTACTCTCACAGATACTGCATTAGGTCCATAAACATCTCAAATTTTTTTCGCGGCTTGTGTTGCATTTTTACCTTTTTTGTAGTAAAATTTTAAAATGTATCGAATTTCTTCATTAGATTCACTCATTTTAACAATAAGAAAAACAAATGAAAATCACACATTTTCCTAATTTGAATTTGGAATTGTCTTCTTTAAAATTAAAACTTTTTAATGATACCAAAACCAGCCAGATACAAATGGTATAGCCAAAGAGATCTTATTACAAGTTCATGCATACTATATGCGAAAAGACTTCTTCCCCAACCTATTATATGCTGAAGAACCGTTCTGTGTCTACACTGTTGGTTGGACTCCAGGCGCTCTGTAATGCTGCTTTAACAAAGGATGGAAAGCAGCATTGTGCAGCGAGTAAAATGTCTTTCACATTGGGACCTTCTTTTCTGTGTATCGATTGAAGGATTAATCTATGAAAGTGGGTATATCCATCTATTTGCTCATTTTTTGCGAGTGTTCTGAAAAAAGGGATTTTAGAAAATCTTTCTAAAAGTACATCCGGGTTTAAAGCCATACTTGCAGCTACAGATGGATTAAATAATTGTCCAATCTGAAAGAAAGCCTCGTTTGTCTCGTTTAATGTCATGTGGAGAGCAAGTTTATTGAAGCTTTTTTCGTTTGCTTTTATTAGCATTTCTTTTATTGTTGCATCAATTACGTCGTACTCCTCGAGTAAATGTGATGTTTTTTCATCAAAATAACCTTGGCGGTGGCCTTCAAGTGATAATTTTAAATCCTCTCATATCAAAATCATTTATACAGTTATAGTTATTGTTTATTTCGCCGAAAATACCCAATTTTGTTATATTCACATTTATATCACAATTTTCGCATTTATTTCGTAAATACATAAATTCCGTACCTTACTTATTATTCATTCACTTACCTCACTATCCGTTTAATTTTCACATTAGTATGTAACTTATGTCAAATTTTAATCAATAGTAAGGTATATGAAGGGTCAGTAAGATAGGAACCGGCCATATGTCAACTGATGGTAACTGCTCCATCGAAAAGATGCACACTAGTCTAGAAATTGATTTAAATTTAATTTGACTTATGAACTTAGAATTATTTTATTTTATTCTTTCAATTATAGTAATATAATAAATGTCATATTATGAAGTCTTAACAGTATTGAGATAATTATTAAAGCCATTAAGGTACAAGATATTATACATAAATGATATATCATTAATATTTTAAAATTCAATGCATTTGATTTTTTACAATTTTATTTATCGTTTACGTGCGCCATAAAAATCTCACCCAGGGCGACACGCCTGTAGTAATATAACTAACTGGCACTGTCGATATTCTATATTTAGATCTCTTTGTTCACGTTAGTGGTAGGTTATAACTACTGTCATTATACTATAAGTATCTTGGACGCTATAAGTGCACTGTATAGTAATCCTGTGGTATTTTACACTCAAATAATATGTAACCATTATACTACTATCTAGACAGAACTGTAATTATTGTATTATCCGTTAGTTTCGACAAGATTGCAACATTAATTGCTTCATTGATTGTTAAATTGCCTCAATAAACTATCTCGCTTGTATTCAAATTGCAGTCTTCTGAAGTGTTATTTATCTTCTGCCTATATGAATACTTTTGTTTAAAAGCGTTAATACATGGACATTTCTAGTCTGTTTTAATAAAGTCTAATCAAAAGTTTTATGTCTTTCATTGGATAAGGGCTGAAATTTATTTTGTTGATAACTTAATGATGCCTCTGTAATTCAAAATATGTCATAATCTCTGCAATGAAACCGTACAATTTTTTTTCTGTATTTAAGCTGCGTAAAACTTAGTCATGATTATTAGCTACAGAAGGTTGTAAGTATTGTATGTTTTTGTATAAAAAGCGTTTATTCGCTTTTTCATACAAAACCCAGGTAACATGCAATCGACTTCATCTAATCTGGAAAGGTAATAACTGGCATGAATTGTATATAATAAAATTATTTTTAGAAAATGACACAAGGAAAATATCATTTATTAATTCGAACATCCATTAATTTTCCTTATTCCGATTACTTGTTGCGTTAAATGGCTAGGGATAAATTGAAAAATAATAAAACATAATATCCAAACATAACATGAAGATACAGAATAAATTGTTTAATTTTTGAAATCATACACCTATCAATCAGCATTAAAACTAAACTATAGCGAGAATAAATATTTAGTATTTAGTAACTCATCAGACATGCACTTTATAAATTCAGGAAAATCAGTAAAATATACATAATTTGTGCCAGTGTTACAAGCATTAAAATTATATCTATTCAATAGTAATGCAATTATTATATTGCTATAGGAAAATCAAAACCTTTGAATAAATTACTGTTTCACAACACTAATTTAGTTGTTTTTTTTACCTGTTACAGATGACAGCTCTGTTAAACCTGTGTTTGGATATCCTTTGGAGGAGCACTTAAGGGTATCAGGGCGTAGTATAGCATTTCCTATTGAGCTGTGTGTATGTACACTTCATGAATTGGCATTAAAGGAGGAAGGACTGTTCCGAATCGCTGGTGGTAAGCATAATCGTGTATTAGTATTTATCTATCTATACTCGCTATAGTCAACCTGCTGCTCGCCGAGCTTTTATGAGTGGCCCTCCTGGTATACTACATAGTTGTATAATATAAAGGATATATTAAACATTGGTAACACGTCTAGTGTTGCGCGTATCCATAGAGGCCAATAACTCGTTCGCTTCGCCCTTAGTGTTGCAAACGTCCATAGGCGATGGTAACCACTTTTCATCAGGTGGGCCGTCGACCTGTTTGCTGTGTATTCTACTAGTAAAAAAATTGTTACATAAAAGAATGTTGCAACCTGCGGCACCTTAACTGATATATATATGTGACCTGTGACCGAAAAAATGTTGAGTATGGCTGATCTAGACTAATACAAGTGTAGTCTCGGTCTGATATTTCAAAGAAAATAGCAACATCTAAATGAAATATGTATTTATACTACAACTAATCATATGTGACTATTTTAAGAATTTCCTCTTTCAGTCTGTCTGAAAGTCTCGAATAAGCTGCAAAATGGTTCAATGGATTTTAATGAAAATTTTCGGGATTAAAACAGGACTTTTATTTTAAAACTAGGATATGCCCGCGACTTCGTCCACGCTTAACTTCAAATTCCCGGGACATAAAGCACCGCAGCATTTTAAAAAAGTATGTAAGCTATCGTTTTAGTGAAAACTCTGTCAGAATAAGCTAATTTTTATGTACCGCTCCCGGGCAAATTCCTGCGGGATAAAAAGTAGCGAAGATTTTAAGTCTAATAATTTAGTGTCGATTAGCGGAAACCGCATCGAAATCGGCCCAGTAGTTTTTACGTGATCTCAAAGAAACAGACAAGAAATTTAAAAAATTGCATTGTGTTCTCCATTGTTCATATAGTCTATTACAGCTGTTTTTTTATATATTCATTGTACAGACACGGCATATTTAGAATTTTATATTCTAGTTATTGCGGCCTTCGGCACTATCTTTTGTCAAAATGGTCGTTTATTTAAAAAATAAATATTATGGTTGATCTAGACTAGTGTAGTCTCTGGCTGTTATTTTCAAAGTAAATATTATGTTGTAACATCTAAATAAAAATTATATTTATATTACAACTAACCACATGTGACCATTGAATTTAGTCTTTCAATGTCTGAAACTTTCGAATAAGCTGCAAAACGGTTCGACGAATTTTAATGGAAATATTATGCATTAAAGCAGGACTCTTATCTTAAATGCATGTTTATTAACATATTTACAGACATCTTACATTTCTTGTTTATTGAAATGTGTTCAGTTTTGAAAACAGGAAGTTTCTGTTGAACACTCTCCCAAAAGGTTCTAGAAGTAAGTGATGGTCAAATAATGATGTTGTTTCAGGCACTTCAAAAGTCCGGAGGATGAAGTTGTCTTTGGACGCGGGTCTATTCACTGTGCCCATGGCGTCGGCCTACAAAGACCTGCACGTGGTGGCGTCGGTGCTCAAGTGCTACCTGCGCGAGCTGCCCGAGCCGCTGCTCACGTACCGCCTCTACGAGCACTTCATGGCCGCCTCCCGGCAGCCCTCCGAGCAGGCCCGCCTCAACGCGCTCTGGGAATGCATACATCGGTTGCCCGACGCTAATTACCAAAACCTTAGATATCTTATCAAATTTTTGTCTACTTTGACACAAAATCAAAGTACAAACAAAATGACCCCTTCGAATTTAGCCATAGTGATAGCCCCGAACCTGCTCTGGGCGGCGGACGAGAGCACGTTCGATATGAACATCACCACCGCCGTCAATTGCGTCGTCGAATTATTGATAAAACACGCCGATTGGTTCTTCAAAGACGACATTAATTTTTTCATCACTTACACCAAAGAAGAGTTGCTCGGCGAGAGCGACGACGGGTTCGGGCAGGCGTGCCCGCAGATCGCAGCGCTGGCGCCGGAGCAGCCCAACGGCGAGTGCAACAGCATGAGCCGATCGCTGTTCGACTACAACCACCAGACCCAGGCGAAGGGGAGCGCGGACGGCGGCGGCCGCCACTCGCGCAGCAACAGCCACGACACCAGCCTCATATTGCTGGAGAACGAGATCAAGAAGGCCCAGTCGAACAGCTCCCTGTCCGACCAATCGAGCCCCCCGCACGGCAGCCCCAAGCCTATCATGAGGCGGAAGAACAAACCGCTGGCACCGGTGCCGCCGAACTTCACGCCCGACAAGAGTAAGCGGCCGGAACCGCAGCCGCAGCCCCAGCCCCAACCGACAGCTGAACCGGCGAAAGAGCAGGCGTCGGTGACGAAAATCGATGCCGAAAAACCTGCGAAACCGCCGAGACCGGTCATATCCGATACAGGAAAAATAATCACCGGCGTGCAGACCATAAACCGTTCTACGTACAAGCAGAACAAGGCATTAAAGGAGGAGGCGGCGCGGAGCGGCAGCCGCGAGCACCTCGCCGACGGGCGGCGCCAAAGCTTCGAGTTCGACAAGGAGAAACTGGAGGGGTTCAGGAGCATCGACGGAGAGGCGACTCTCGTCGTGAGGAGCGTCACCGCGCAGACGGGCACGGTGGGGCGCATGAAGGTAGTCGGGGACGGGAGCACGGGGCCAGCCTCGCTTGGCGCCCGGCCGGTCGGCGGGCCCAAGCCCGCGGGCCAACCGCCGCCCCGGCCGGTGGCGGCGCCGCGGACCATCGTACCGGCACCCGTGGAATCGGACGCCGAAGTGCAGCTACGCAACAAGCCCGCGGTGCCCGAGCGGCCGGCGACGCTGCGCCCGCAGAGCTTCCGGGCCGCACGCGGCTCGCTCTCAGATGCGGACGTGGCGCCCACAGTGCTGGAGCGTACGCATATTTATTCGGTAGACAAACAGCACCCGACCGTGATCCAGGTGGGCGCCGGGGGTGCGAGCGCGGCGACCGGCGAGCCCGAGGAGGCGTCGCGCGTCACTGTACAGCGTACGCATAGTTCCGGCGGCAAGGACTGTGATCTGGAGGAGCCCAAGGCGCTGAGCGGGGCCACGCGCCAGCTGTCGCAGTCCGAGGGCAGTATCCCGGAGGCGCCGTCGCCGCGTTCGTCGGGTGGCGGCACGCGCCCCCCGCGACCGATGGTGCCGGCGCCGCCGCCGCCCGTGCCCGTAGCGCCGCCCAGCGAGAGCACAGACCTGTAGACGGGTGGCGTCCCCCGCGGCCGGCGCCCGTGGCGCGACGCCGGCCGCCCGTGACCGTCGTTCGATTGCGTTCATCGTTAAGAGACTGAAGTCGCCTAATATTTTTTTACCGCTGAGATCGCCTAATTCGGCTATGTAAAACTTTAAAAATGATATATTTTTACGTTGCATCAAAGTATTATGTATTTATTTTTTTAACTGTAACGTACTAGTAATATCTTGTGATAGGTTAAAAATGAATATTCTCTATGAGCTTCTATTCTCCTTCAGCATGTGCACCTTACATTTAAAATAATTTAGAAACTCACACCTCACTTATTCCATAAAGACATATCGGATATATTGTCAATTTAGCTTTTTTACTCATTATATTGACGCAAATCGCAGACCAAAATAGGTACAATAAGTTGCAATTGACCTTGTGATATTAGGATGTGGAATTAACACACGCTCCGCGACGTCGCCGCCGGCGCCCGTCGCGTGGCGCCTGACACCTGGCGCCCTTCGCCCGAGCGCGCGCCGGCGGATGCACAAATGTACGCCTTAACACGAAATCTAGGCCATATTTAATAATATTTATAATTCGAAAATGCATCAGTTATTCAGCAATGCTGTTTCAGTGAATATTATTTTAGAAATAAGCATGTTATGTAGTATTTACTATGTTTTATGTGATACGCATTTTATTATACTACAAGTATACAAGCTTCTGTTGTAAGTAAATAATAATAGTAATCCTAAAACTGATCCAAATGACTTTCATTATTAAAACAATCCTTAATTTTTATTGAGATATTTATTTAAGTCTGCCATTTAACAATATAGTGATTTCTTTTGCCGACCCTGAGCAGCGAAATGTGGTTCGGGAGAATGTGCGCAGACTCCGTTATCACCTCGTTTATATTCTTTATCCTTTGATGATTGATATAAAAACCGCCAGCTTGAATTATTCTCATTGCGTCATCTAAAAATGAACATATTTTTATATAACAGGCCCTTCAAAAGACCAGGGGTCCAATTCTGCTATTACTATCTCGTCAAAATCACCGGACACTATCGTCTCAATTTTAGGGTCGCCTAATATCTTTATAAGTATTTATAAGCGAAGACTCACGAAATAAATAATTAAATTTTTTTAAATATTTATTTCGGCTAACGCCGTTTCTACTACTGGTAATATTATTTTTTTGCTGACGATATCTAGAATATATTATGGTTTTAGTAGAATACGAATTTTTGACACTATCGCAATGGAATAGTACTTTAAATATCTTGACAACACTAAGACATTGAAATAGCATTTATAGGCATAGAATTGAACCACAGCTTAGATAAATTTCTTTTTGACGAAAGAGATCTAGTTAGTACCCATATTGTATTCCGTGAGATCTCACAAGTAAAGAACATTACAAAAGTACCATACTCGTCAATAAAATGATATGTAATCTGTACATAATTATAATTATCAATTAAGAAAGTCTGTACACGAGCTTCAAAAAATAGAGAAACCGAAGCTAGATTGCTGATTTTTGATACGGTGCCATATTTATTATAGATCTCTAATTGGAAGTAACAATTTTCCAACAAGACCTTTTAATATGCAAGATGCTATAGAGGAAATAAATAAACTCGTGTCAATATATCAAGCCTGTTATAGAAATATATCTAAAGCAACAATTAGGTACTTATTCGACTTGTTTATACTAACATACAGCTAATATAGATCCTAATACCTAGATCTTTAGGCGCATATCGGCAGTAATGGCACAATTATAATGAAAATATTAAAAATCGGAATTCTATGTATTACAAAATAATTTGTAAAGTAGTTCTTCTCTAAAGTTTTATAAATAACGCATGCGATGTTCTTCCATTACAGGTTCGATGTTATGGACCGAGCCCGACTATGGCTATTATTAGCAACAACATTTTTTATAGTTAATCTGGAGAAGCTATACAGTTATATATTATAATATCGTGTAATATTATCAGACTGTTAAGAGATATTACAGTAAAAAAACTGACAAGCTTCAAAATCTTACTTTGAGTTGGGAAACATTTAGCCTTCATTCCCAGGTCTAAAACAGTTATGCCTGGCGACAGTAATAGTTTTACGACAGGAGCACTTTCGAACACATTTACTAGTTCGTCTGAGGTAAGTGTTACAAGAGATTTTACGTCTTTACTGTATATTGCCTCTGTCGCTTTAAGCGCTTTCGCCAATCCTTCCTCTGCAATTCAAATAAAATCATAACAAAAATAACAGTAAAACATTTGCGTAAAATTTGAATCAGCATTCCATTTTCTAAGATAATAACACCTGGGACGCTAATGAGTTAACCAACAAAGCTGTTTCTGCTAAGATATTAAAAGGAATCAGAAGTAAATTAAATAAATAAATACACCAAAAATGTTTTAACATACAAGTGATACGCTGAAACCGGAAATAAACAGCTTGTGAAATATAATCCCAGGCACGATTCTTGAGCAGTGACCTTGGCTTACGCACAAGTGAAATTTCGGTTTTTTCGAAGGATACGATGTTGTCCCTTTTAAGTAAAGGGACAAAAACAATATGATTGATATATAGAAAAAACGCATCAAATTGGCAATGTGCAAAACGACCCTACTATACCGCCGACCGCTCACGATCCATGTCGAGAACTATACTTGCATAATATATTATTCTGTTCAGCCTGAGTAATTAAAGTCATAGAGTCACGTTAACGACAGGCGACTGAACCATTACACTAAAACCTTTCTGTTAGATTCAATCAAAATCAATTAGTCATGGATAACAGATGACAAAAAATCCCAAGACTAATGTTTCATAATATTTTCTAAGTTTTCGCGACTTGTATACATAATAAAACTACGTTTTAACGGTTTTAAGCGCGGTAATTTATTTTATTTTTGTTATTCCGACGTTTCGGCCACCTTTCAATGGCCGTGATCACGGAAGACAAAGATGTCAAGTGTCAACGAGTATTGTTAAACTAATGTTTCAATCAATGTTTTTAGTTTTTTTATTGGCACTTAAAAATTAGTATTCAACTACCATTATTAATATAATATGATAAAATAATTTTTAACTAACTAAAACACAATGGAAGTTTTGATGGTATAAAGATTTAAAGTTTACCCAAGCGGAGTACTTAAATACTTTAATAACTATGAAAATTAATGGTCTTATTCATATTGAGTTAGAGCAAGTTTGAAGACTTCTTTAAGTATGGTTCATAAAGAAGCCTACGAATTTATTGTAACTGAATATGAATAATACTGTATATAATAATAATAAATAACTACCACCGGTAGTTTGGACCCCAGGCCCCGCTGCCAGCAATCTGCAATATACTTAATCTGACCATAAATACTGTTACAATTAAAAAGAAACAAAATATTGCATATGAATTTGGAATCTGTCATTTTTATATGATTGTTTCATTGTGTTTTTTCATTTTGGCGCCAATACATTGTACAGCATTTTGCGATATTAAAATGGAGTGGGGCGATAAAGAGAACCAAATCGCTGTGATTGCATTCCACAAAGTAGGTATGGAGCCAAATGATGTTTTTAAAACTCTCCATACGTTTGGTATTAGTCAAATGTTTGTGTACCGGGCTATTAATAGGTACAATCGACCTCCTCTGTTTGTGACAGAAAAAGATCTGGCTGTCCACATAGTGTTCGTACGAAAAAGGTGGTCAAAGCAGCGAGGGAAAGAATTCGAAGAAATCCTGTCCGAAAGCAAAAGATTTTATCTCGGGACATGAAGATATCACTTAGAACCATGACGCGTATTTTAAAAGATGACTTAGGACTTGCAGCGTCAATAAGAGACGCACTGGTCATTTCTTAACTTATAATTTAAAAAAATAATAGGGTGGTAAAATCGAAACAACTACTGAAGCGGTACGCAAAGGGAGGTCACAGAAAAATTTTGTTTACAGATGAGAAAATTATTACAATTGAGCAACATTTTAACAAACAAAATGACCGTATTTATGCTCAAAGCTCTAAGGAAGCTTCTCAATTAGTCGACAGAGTGCAGCGTGGGCATTATCCGTCTTCAGTGATGGTTTGGTGGGGTGTAAGCTATAAAGGAGTGACTGAGCCATATTTTTGTGAAAAAAGTTTCAAAACATCAGCACAAGTGTATCAAGATACCATTCTTGAGAAGGTAGTTAAGCCCCTTAACAATACCATGTTCAATAACCAAGAATGGTCCTTCCAGCAAGACTCGGCGCCGGGTCATAAAGCTCGGTCCACGCAGTCTTGGTTGGAAACGAATGTTTCAGACTTCATCAGAGCTGAAGACTGGCCGTCGTCTAGTGCCGATCTTAATCCGCTGGATTATGATTTATGGTCAGTTTTAGAGAGTATGGCTTGCTCTAAACGCCGTGATAATATGGAGTCCCTAAAACAATCCATACGATTGGCAGTGAAGAATTTTCCCATGGTAAGAGTGCGTGCTTCTATTGATAACTGGCCTCAACGTTTAAAGGACTGTATTGCAGTTAGTGGAGACCATTTCGAATAAGCTTTTTATATTTAAAATTGTTTTATATTTATGTATTAAACTAACACACTGTAAAACTTATAAATGTTATTTGCAATAGAAAAAAAAATTGTTACAATATTTATGGCAAGACTAGGTATTATAATTTTTTTATGAAATATTGTATTTTGAATGTTTTTTTTCATAAAAGAAATTAAATATTGTCTTTTTTATTAAAAAAAATATTAGTTGTATTTAGAAAAATAATGTAAAATGTTTGAATATTAATAAATAATAATACTCGAATAATAATAATAATCGACAGACAAACATACACATGTATATCCCCAAGTAAGCAAGTTACGCTTGTGTTATGGATATTCAACAGACCACTCTGGGGCCGATCCCAGACACTCACTCAGATCAAAGTAAATAAAGGAAAGTTCGTTTCCAAAATTTACCATGCCAGGAATCGAACCCGGAGCTTCTGCGTTTCAGCTATTTCGGCCGGCTAAGACCTAGCCCGCTCAACCACAGAGGCCACTGAATAAATAAATATATATAGCCATTATACCTCCATGAACTAAAGTAGTTAATTGCTCCGCTAAACACATCTGCGGGTATCTTTGGTCGGGATGTTGTTTATGCTTAAACATGATATCTGATATTTCACCGACAGTATAAAAAGTAAATAATTTCAATAGTCTTTCAACATCCGAGTCCTTTGTCCTAGTAAAATACTGATATAGACTGAATGGACTAGTTCTTTGCGGGTCCAACCATAAGGCGTTTCCAGCCGACTTGCCGAATTTATCACCCTCCTCCGTTGTCACTAATGGTAATGTCAAACCTGCAACAAATTGTTTAATTTTAACTATAAAAATAATACTATAAATGATAAACACCCAATAAGAAAAAAGTAACACTGGCAAATGCTTTTTTATCTTTCTCTTTGATGTAAAGTGCCCAGAAGATTGGCTAACTTACCCCACTGGTTCGCCATACTGATCCATCATCTGAGGTACGAACTAGCTCTTACAGTTAAATAATAGTAAAATGTAACAAAAAATAATAATAAGATACGTTTATAATATTATACTAAGTCCCCCAAAGCCCAACCATACGTCCGAATCGAACATCAGATTCACGTGGGGGACGGACACGTGATTTTAAAGTTACTGACACGGCTAACATGGTAATGGCAAACCCAGTAAAATGGAGTCTCAGAATAATTTAGTACGTATAGGACCGCTTCCCGGGGGCGATCGCCGGGGCACGTCTGGAGCTGACGCTGGACGTCTCAGCATGCGAACCGTCAGTGGCTCTCTGTCGAACAGGCGGGCGAGAGTCGTGGCACCCGAAAGAATCACAGCCGACCAACTGGGCGGGGAAGGGGCAGACGATGCTTTGCAGAGTAGAGCTTCACCCACAAACTCTGTCGGCTCGTCGGCATCGACGACAAATTCTACTAACGACGATTGACATAGAAAGTGGTCAACAGAGGAGACGGAGGAGTTAATTTACTGTTACTATAAAGCCCGAAATGAGGGACCCGGATACATTAAAAAATTATTCAAACTCTTTAAAGAGAGAAATCCCGACAACCCGAAAACAAGTAGATTTGACGGCAACACCCTATCTAATCAAGCACGTAAGATCATTAAGCAAAATGTAATATCACAAGAAGTACTAGACCCTAAATGAGAACCAACAAGAAGACACTACACTAACAATACAAACAAACACACCATCTTTAAACACACAACATTCACCCCAGCAATGCAATAGTAATAGATGCGTTGACCAGCAAAATAGAAGTAAATGAGGATCAGGATCCATTAGTTTTAAGTTTTTTACAAACATTAGCTGAAATAAAAGAAACCCCCTTATCAGAAAGATTATTTTTACCAAAAGCCAAAATAAACAGAAAATTTATAAATAATTTAAATATACTAAATAATTACTTGCCGAATCTCTTAATAACCAGCAATAATCTATTAGATTTAAATAATATAATATATGCCACTGCTAAAACACTCATAGTTAACAATAATCACACACCTTTTATGCCTAAAAACACAATAAAACAAAATCAGACCCTGCTTGGAAAAAGAGGATCCAAAATAAAATCGAAAGACTGAGAAAAGAACTAGGTCAATAAATAGAAATAAAAAGAGGGAGCAACACACGTAGAATGATAAATATTAAGGAAAAAATATATACGAAATACAATATTAATAATGAAAACGATCACAATAATGTAGGTGAAACTATTAAACAAAAAATAAAAGCACTAGCCGCTAGAATAAAAAGATATGAAGACATTAACAAAAAGAAAGAACAAAATAGACTATTTACTGAAAATGAACACAGATTTATCGAAACATAGGCAGTAGTAGTAGTGTAGACATAAAAATCCCAAGTAAGGAAGCAGTTGAACAATTTTGGACCTCAATTTTATCAAACCCTATCCAGTATAAACCTGATGCCAGATGGATTAAAGAAGTAGAAAACTCCACAAATACCATAGATACTACAGACGTAGAAGACATTGCAGAAGATCAGATAAAAACGCTGTTAAAAAATTGCATAACTGGAAAACGCCGGGAATAGATAAAATACAAAATTATTACTTAAAATATCTCACTTGCACAGACACATATTTAGCTTTATTATTCACCAATATAGTAGTAGGGCATGAAACGTTAGAAGAATGGTTCACCACGGGCCAGGTTATTTTGATACCTAAGAACAACAACACCGAAGACCCGAAAAACTGGAGACCCATAGCGTGCCTATCCAACATATATAAATTATTAACTTCCGTATTAGCTGACCTACTATATAACCACTGCCACACAAATAACATAATAGATATTTATTTATTTATTACATATCCAACAGCTTACAATATTTATAACTTAAACAATAAACTCTGTGTAATATGATTTTTGCCAATTACTGGATACTTTACACTTTACAATGTTTTTGTACAAAAGCAAGACTGCTATAAAGAGTTTATGACAAGCTCTGATATAAATGTAAATGTATTTAATAAAATAATGAAATAATGCCTGCTGAAGTGTCCCCTATATAGTATATATTATATATAAGTAACTAAAAAAATAATAATATACAGATATTCATAATATATATATTTATAATATTCATATATATTGTGCACAAATACATATTATACATACATTAATATATATATATATATTATATATATATATATATATATATATATATATATATATATATATATATATATATATATATATATATATATAAAACTAAAACTAATAAAGAACTATAGAGGCGTTTCAAAGGCGTGATATTTATGGTGCCTGATAAACAGTTAAAATATCATCCTAATTTTTCTAATATCTTTGATTTGTAAATTACTTTTGAGTGATGGAAAATATCTATTTCATTGAATTTGTTGTTATAAGTGGCAGTAAGACGAGCAAGCACTTCATTTAAGCCATAATTAGTTCTGCTACAGGGCACGTGAAATAATTTGTTATGGCTAGGGCGTGTATTGAGGTTTGGCACTGCCAGGGATACAGACGAGGTGAGAATAGGACAGTCTAAGCGAGAATTTACGATATCGTAAAGTAAAGACATGTCAAGGAGCTGTCTTCTGTTTTTAAGGCTTGTGATGTTATAAAATTGGCAGGCTTCTTCATACGTAGCAAAAGTGTTCTTGCTTTTGTAATTAAGATATTTTATAAAAAGTTGCTGGATTCTTTCGATCTGATTTATATATATAGCGTACTGTGGTGACCAGATGCTACAACTGAACTCAAGTAAACTGCGGATATATGCAAAAAACACTGATTTTAAGCATGTGACATTGTAAAACAAAGAGCACGTTCGTTTTATAAATCCGAGATTTCGATAGCCTTTGTCCACTATTAAGTTTATGTGTTTGTCAAAAATCATTTTGCTGTCCAAAACGATGCCAAGGTCTCGGACTTCATTAACACGCTTAAGAGGTTGGTTGTTGATGGTGTAGTTAAATAATATGGGTTTAGTTTTACGGATAAAAGTTATTTATGAACATTTATCAATGTTTACGCTTATTCTGTTTAGCTCATAATATTGTGTTAATCGATGCATATTCCTTTGTAAGTTGAGACAGTCATTGACAGAGTTAACGGATAAAAATACTTTTTTATCGTCTGCGTAAAGAAGATGTTTGGCATATTGGAAACAGCTATGTATGTCATATAAGTAAGCATTATAAAAAAGTGGTCCTAAATGCGATCCTTGAGGTACACCAGAAGGAATCGGTGTAAATTCAGATCTACTCCCACCAATTACGACTGCTTGGCGCCTATTTGTTATGTAAGATTTTATCCAACGGAATAAATCTCCTTGAATACCTAACGTATATAACTTGTTTAACAGTATGACGTGGTCTACACGATCAAAAGCTTTTTCAAAATCGGTGTAGATCACGTCAACTTGTGATTTATTGTCCATATTCCGTAGTACATAGTTAGTGAACTCTCCCAAATTAGTATTTACAGATCGGTTTTTAAGAAAACCATGTTGATTAATCGAGACATTATTAGCAATTGTAGAGTATAGTACATCATAAATAAGTCTTTCGAACAATTTTAAGATAGTATTTAAGATTGAAATAGGGCGATAATTTTGAATGTTTAATTTGGATCCTTTCTTATGTATCGAAACTATATGTGCTTCTTTCCATATACCAGGAAATATCCCTTCTTTTACTGATCTATTAAACAAAATTTTAAGTGGATTGGATAATGTTTTAGCGCAGTTCATTAAAAATATAGGAGGTATTTTGTCACTTCCAGGTCCATTAGTCACATTTAGCTTTCGTATTGATTTTAGTATAATTTCAATATCAAAACTAATTGTGTGTACACAATCTTGATTCGTACTGGGAAGAGCACTAAACGTTAAATTTGGATATTTATCAAGTGGCCGAATAAATACACTATTGAAAAAATTGTTGAAACCTTTACATATATCAAAACATGTATCGTATTTTGTATCACCATTACATAGAGTTTTAGGATATCCGCTATTGTTACTACCTTTCATTTTTTGACAAAGCCCCAAAGCTTTTTTGGGTCTTTCCTAATCCACTTTTGACTTAATTCTATGTGCTCTTTAAAGTATATGTCTTCCACCTTTTTTTGCCTAGATCTTAGCAAACAGAACTCGTCATAATCCCTGGGATTACCAAATTTCTTCCACCGTTTATGTACTTTGCGCTTTTTAGATATGATTTTTAAGAGTGGAGCTTTGTACCAAACCGGATAGGTCTGATGGTTATTCTTTTTAATAGGAACATGCAAATGTACGCATTCATTTACTAGACTATAAAATTCAGAAACAGCGTCTTCTAAAGGTAGGTCGTTTAATATACGTTCCCATTCAACTTTAGACAATCTCTCATTTATTAGTGTATAATTGGCTTTATGAAATTGATAAGTTATCTTTGCGCAATTTTCAAGTGGTGCAACAAATATGTCCCGCCCGAGTTTCTAATTCTAAGGATGGGTGAAAAACGTCCTCTTTTAAAATGGGATTATTTGATAAACTAACATCAAGATAGAAATTTGAAAATACTAAGTCCAAAATGTTACCACTCGGATTATTAAATTTGTTATATTGATCGAGTCCTAGAATTTTAAACTCATCTAATAATTGAGCAGCAGCTACTTGAGTACTTTGATACCCTTTGCGATGAATGATAGGAGATGGTTGAAACCAATCGATAATTGGTAAGTTGAAATCTCCAATAATTAAATAGTGATCATTAGGCTTGCTATTGACAACGTTTTTAACAGAATCAAGAATTATTTTTATAAAAGAATCCTGATCCGGTTTTCCTCCCACAATATAGGTCACACATATATTTAAATCAAATTGCAAATTGAGAGATGCTTTAGGGATAGTGATCCATACCGATTCTGAAGGAGCGCAAGACAACTCGGGCCTCGTTATTGCATTTAAAGAGCGCTTGCTGCAAATCATTACTCCCCCGCCTTTTGATTTGTCCTGCCTATCATATCGAAAGACCTCAAAATTATTAGTGTCACATAGTTCTGAATCATTAATGTGCTCGTGAAGCCATGTCTCAGTTATAAGATAGATATCTTTGTTTGTCACGCTGATATTACGGTAAAACTCAATTGTTTTCGTTCTTAAACCACGACAGTTCTGATAATAAAATGTAAGATTATTTAGAATCATTATTTTAAATAGTTACGTATGTTCAAATGTCAATAATCATATTGTTTTAATATATAATCTGAACTATGTCTAACGTAATATCTAATATATAATACATAAAATGTAGTATAATATATGAAATATAATATATAAATATATAAAATACTAGTAACAATGATCGTATATAAAGGAACTGGCCTTATACATAATATCGATATATGGTAATTTTTGTATATATATATGACGACTACAGCAGGTTTTACAAAATACTTGTAACTCAACGTTTTAACAATAAGAAGTTGAATAGAACACTTAACACTAAGAAAATGGTTTAGTAACACAAATAAGTTATTAGCGTAATTAAAAATATTTGCGTGTAACTTATTACAAATCAACTTCAATCTGAAAGAAAATTTTAAACAATGAACAGTTATATTATTATTATTAATAGTTATATAAGTCATGACTAAAGATTAAGTGTCGATAAGCCGTGTCGATTTGTATAAGAAAAAAAAGTTAAAAAAAAAGTTACTTATTTAAGGTGTTTAAGAATTCTATACTTTTTATACGTATAGCCTCTGACGTTGTATTTCTACGTAAGTATACCTGGCCAAATTTAACCCACACAAATTCATATTTTTTATCTTTGGCGAAATGTCTTGTTGCCGCATGTATTCTTTTAGTTTCTGGTGATAAATGTTCCGACAGATAAACTGGATGACACTCCTCTTGATATCCTAGATGTTTAGTGCTTAGGTGATCTTTAGGGTGATCTTTGTTAAATCGATGAGCTGCTGACAACAAGCTATCTCTGAGGCGGGGAGAGGCTAGTGTTACGAGAATATTTCGGGGGCGCTTTGAGTTTTGATTAACCTTCGAGATTCGCCTTCAGAATTAGATATAGACGTTTTAAGGGTCTCGCAAATCTTATTAAATATGTCGAGAACGTTTTCGTTTCGATTTTCAGGCATGCAGTGAATTTCTATGTTTCTGTCTCGTGACAATTTATCCACGGCTTCCAGACGGTACTTCATTTCATTAATTTCTTTTTGTAATAAAATCTTTTTCTTCTAATTGTTTAATTATTTCGTCTCGTTCCTTGATTTTAGTTTTATTTTCTCGTATTTCTTCCATTGAGTAATCGGTTGTGCAAGTAAATTCGTTCTTTAGTTGACCAATAGCCGTATTTATTTCAGTGGAAATCATCTCCTTCACTTCACTTGCGATGGTAGATTTAATGTTAGTTAGAAGCTGAGTAGACATTACAGAAAATTTCTTGTCAAATAAAGAGCTAATATCTTCAAGTGTCACAGATAAAGATGTTGGAGATGACGAACTCTTTTCGATGTAAGACAAGTTAGTAGTTGTGTTAAATGTATCCCCTGTCTCCATGGATTCGCTTAAGATGTATTCCTGCGATTTCCTTACAGGCGTATCTTCCTTTCGCACTCCGCGACGTTGGTTGATATTAGCACATGAAGGGCATTGATACGTATTTTTCCCATTTTCAGAGGCTTCTCGAAATGCCAGTGTAGTTATATTTAAGCACTTGTAATGATAATTTCCTTTACAATTTTTACAATTAAGAGCATCTCCGGGGTCAATTAATCCATTACAAGCTAAACACTTCATATTGTAGTAAACAAAATATATAAACTTTAGATGTTTAGTATATGCTAAAATGTTAAACAAATTAATTAATCTTTCTAGCTTAAAACTGCTTCAAATCCTAAATAAATATGTTTACTATTTTAGAAGCGTGAAGAAGATATAGAACAAAGAGGATGCCGCCGCGGGGCCAGGGGGTGTAAAGACCATCTGATGGTAAATAAGGCTATATTAGAAGATGCTCACCAATCCCAGAAAAACCTTAGCATGGCATGGGTCGACTATCAGAAAGCTTTTGATACTGTGTCGCACGAATGGATACTCAAAGTACTTGATATCTACAAGTGCCCGTCTATTATCAAAAGATTTCTACAGTGGTCTATGCCATCGTGGAGGGCGATCATGACAGCTCGTGGCTCCTGAGAAGCAATTACGACTGAACCAATATATATCAAACGAGGCATCTTCCAAGGTGACTCCCTCTCTCCATTATTATTCTGCTTAGTAATTAACCCCATTTCTCATATATTAAATAAATACGAATTAAAAGGGTACAAACTTAAAGACAGTTTTTGGATAAACCACTTGTTATATATGGACGATCTTAAAGTATATGCAAATAATAAGAGTAACCTTAAAGTACTATTAGACAGTGTAGAGATTTTCACTAGCGACATAGGTATGACATTTGGACTGGACAAATGCAACGTAATTCATATTACAGCAGGTCGTAGAAGCATTACAATGGGAGAAGGGCATATTTTAATCAGCGGGGAAAGATTTAAACAATTAGAAATAGGAGACAGCTACAAATATTTAGGAATACATGAATCCGGAAAAATAGAACATAGTATGATTAGGGAACAAATAAGTAAACAATATTTCAAAAGAATCAAAAAATTACTTCAAACACATCTCAATTCGCGCAATATCATAAAAGGAATTAACACATATGCTATCCCGATATTACTATACTCTTTTGGAATTATAAATTACAAAAATAGCGACTTGAAGAAAATAGATACCAAAACCAGAAAATTATTAGCAATTAAAAAAGCCCACCAATAAAAAGCAGAAATAGAAAGATTATACTTACCAGTAGCACAGGGAGGTAGGGGCTTATTAAACATAGAATACATGTACAAAACACAAATAAGTAAATACAAACAATATTTGAATACAGAATTTGATGACTTGATTAAAATAATACGAAAACATGACACTCAAAAAGAAAAATACTCAATAATGAAGGAAGCACAGGATATAAAAACAGAACTAAGTTTACCAGATAACAGCCAGCACATAGACTCCGAAATTAAACATGCAATAACCAAAAAACGAAACTTATCCTGGCGAGCCAAACCACTACACGGGCTAGAAAAGTACTAGATCAAACCAATATAGACTCAGAACTTTCAATCAAATGGACTCAAAAACAACATGTATTTCCTAGTACAGTGTCATCCATATATGCAATACAAGACCAGGCAGTTAACACTAAACAACACCAACGCGACATACTTAAGGCACCAGTAGACGGCAAATGTCGTCTTTGTGTCACCAAAGATAAAAGCGCCCAGCACATCATCTCTGGGTGCGAAAAACTGGCAGGCACTTATTACATCAATAGACATAATAATCTCGTCCAGTATGTCTACTGGTGCCTGGCTAGAAAACACAATATAGACATCTCACCCCTGTGGTGTCAAGAAAACATGGTGCAACCACAAATTAAAGAAAATAATGAAGCCAAGATACTATGGGAAATGCCGGTTCAAACAGATATCACAGTAAGACACAACAGACCACACTTAATCTACGTAGACAAAACATTTTTAATAGACATAATAGAGCCATCAGACTATAACATAGGAGGTAAGGAAATAGAAAAACTAAGCAAATACCATTTATTAAAATCTGAAGTCAGTCGCTTGTGGAATACACAGACGACTGTCGTCCCCTAGTTATAGGTGCAACAGGGATAGTAGCTAAAAGCATAAATAAATACATAGAAAAATTAGATGCTTCAATTGATATAACCATTTTACAGAAGCAGGCAGCGTTTCACACCACAAACATTATATGCAAGGTACTAGGAGATACGGTATTTGTAAACAACACAGAACACAACTCAACAACCAGAATACACATCAGAATCACCACACACATTAGAGCGAAGTGACATACACACATTAGTCACACAAACACAGACAATTAGAGGAAGAGCAAGAGGAAGATAAAGAAGAGATATACACACGCACACCATCCAGAACCAATAGTGGGGACATAAATATCTTTATTCCCGTGGGCAACGGGACGGGATATTTATAAAAACTGACAAAAGTCGAGAGAAAGTTTATTTCAGTTAAACTATTATACTAATATATAAAGCTGAAGAGTGTGTGTTTCTTTGCTTGAACGTGCTAATCTCAGGAACTACTGGTCTAATTTGAAAAATTCTTTCAGTGTTAGATAGCCCATTTATCGAGGAAGGCTATTATAAGCTATCATCACGCTAAGACCACTAAGAGCGGAGCACCAATGAAGAATGTTTCAAAACCAGGGGGTTTTGAAAACAAATTCCAACAGACGACGTCGCGGGCAAAGCTAGTCATATTATAATATAACTAGAATGGATAAAGAGTGGGATTGGCAAGGTGGTTAGTCTACCTATAGGTCGGCATTTATATATGATAGGTAATAAAATAATGAAAAATTGTTTACTTAAAATGTGTTACCTTATTTGCAAGTTGCCTATTATCAAGAAAATATCTAATTAAAGTTTCATACAGTGAATTATATCTATTTTATCCCACTCTTTATCTAAAATTTGAGTTTGAAACATAAAAGAAATCGCTCACCATAAACATCTTTCTTTTCAGTCCTGCTAATCAATTCATGGCCTGCACTTATATTTCCCATTTGATCACTACCTCCTATCTGAAAAGTCGTGTATATTTAAGATAATATAAAAACAGAAGTAGAAATGCAAATATTACTGACACAAAATAAGCTCACTATAATTTCAATGTATAGTAACTTTCATGTTTGTTGTAGTCCTTCCTAAGTTATGCTTATATTAAGATAATACACAGCCTTCTCAGACTAGACCTTAACCAGGAGTTAGAGTAAATTACAAAAAGTTTGTTTACAAAGTGTACCATAACAAGAACAGAACCCAGGATCTCTGTATTCCAGTGAAATAGGTGGGCCAATATCACAGATACCCATAAATAATAAAATTAAAATAATTGTAAGTTGTTGATTGTTTTTATGTAAGAACCAGGATATGCCGGGGACTTCGTCCACACTTGACATGAAATTCCTGCGGGATTCTCAGGATACAAGATACCGCAGTGTTTAAAAAAGAATGTAAGCTATCCTTTTAGTGAAAACTGTGTTGGAATAAGTAAATTTTATGCACTCAAATAACTGCAAACCACTTCCAGGAAAATCCCTGGGAAAAAATATCATACATTTTATTAAATAAAACTTTCTATTGATCAGTGAAAAATCACATTTGAATTCTATTTTCTTTAATCTGGTCATTTTAAATAATTCTCAGAAAAATTCCCGCGGGATTCAAAGGGGAAAATATAGTGTAGATTTTAAGTCTAAGAATTTGCTATTGATCAGGGAAATCCGTATTGAAATTGGTCCAGTAGTTTTTACGTGAATCCTGAACAAACAGACAAGAAATAAAAGAAAAATTGCATCATGTACTGCATCATTTATATAGACTATTCCAGTTGCTTTTTTTTAAATAGCTTCACTGTTCAGACACACATTAGTGGCATGTTTGGAATTTTATAATATTATAGATAAAAGACAGTCTATATTACCTGAAACCTGCAGTCATATTCCCTCAACAAATACAACCAATCATAGGACTGAAATATTTGGTAGGCAAACTCTGTAAAACTCATTCCAACATCTGATTTTATCCTGTTTTGTACAGTTTGTTTTAACAGCATTGTGCCCATTCGGAAATTTCTCCCAATTTCACTAACAAATTGTATTGCATCTACACTTCTGTACCAGGTCTCATTGTTAACTATTCTGCAAATTTTAATAAATATTCATAAATATTTTTAATACATTTTCAATTTTTTTGTTTTGATCAGATCAGTATCAGTACTAATCACAAAATGGAGGAATGGAGTAAGAATACAATTTATTGCAGCCAGGTGGCCAGTCATAAGAGGCAACAAAACAACCCACAGCCAGGTGGTAGGGACTTGCCTGTTTGGATGGCATTGTGTGTAAGAGTAACAACATAAAAAAATTATTACTAGGATCCAAATGGTGCCTGCACTTGGTGAAAAATGATTACCATTGTATGTAAACATTTTCAATGCCAGATGTGTAACCCACATGCAACTGCCCTTAAACAAATTGTAACACCTATTTTAAAAAACTCAATATGATAGTGCAGTGGGAATATCTCAGTTGTGAGATTTCAAATCCCTAAAAATTTTATACTTGAAAAGGTAGTTCCTATAGGTACCAATATTTACATAACCCATTTCTAGGAAACAGGAAGCTCTATAACTCTTTAAACTAATTTAACCATCCAGTAATACCTCACTGGTTGTAATGAATTTTCATCTTTCTTCCATAAGTATTTCTTGTGATTTTCGAAAACTGTTTCCAAATTGTTTTTGATACCATTGATATTTTGTTCTATTACTTCTCTTTTGAATGCTATCCTGTCTGTGCTTCTTCCACTAGGGTCTCCAATATGGCCAGTAGCCCCTCCTAGCTGAAATTTATTTGAGATGTAATCTATATGGGAAGAAACATACAATGTCTACTTTTTAAAATGTTGGCATACACCTTTTAATTGGTATGCTATAAATAACTTATCAAACACACAGGTGTTGAGACTTGAGAGCAATTAAATTATTTAAAATTTACTTATGTTACAATTGAATGATATGTGTGAAATCTTTTCTTTGTGCTATACTGATATATAAATGAGAATAGAAAAACTGCTTAAGTGATTTGAACTTCAATCATTAGAATAAGAAGTTACTAGTGTTAGCCATTGTGTAGTGTATTTGTATATTGAATAGCCATTGTATATTCTGTAAAAAATATTACTAACATTTTTAAGTTTAGAAGAAAAGGTTTAAATTATAAGCACCATACCAGAGCGATAACATTATGCCCTCCTCTCTGCCAGTGCAAAAGGTTTATGATAACCAAAAGATTTCCCACATGTAGGCTATTTGCAGTTGGGTCAAAGCCAGCATACACACATTGTGGGCATTTATTAAGGAGATTCAATATATCATTTCTGAAATGAAAATATTACACATATAGTAAAAGTTACTGTTTATGGGAAACACTAATGTTAATTTCTATGGTTTAGAAATAAAAACCACATTGATAATTCAAATTTTTGGTAAACATAACTTCACCTATTTTTTCACTAATATTATTGTGATGGGTGGTGAAAAATCGCAACCAGAGCCTGAAACGTGATTTAGGTTAGGTTAGGTTAGATGCAGACCAAAGCGACTAATAGTAAATGTTTGGCAGAACTGACTGGTAACCATTTACTATTTATTTTATATACACACGTTATATAATATTGTCTTTATTGGCTGCCATTTTGAATATTTTCATGGTTACTCTTGTAGTGTATATGAATGTGCTCTGTTGTGGTTTTCTTCATTTTTGATGATTTACACTGTATTTTGATTCTTTTTCGGTTGATAATTGACTTTCTTTTGGACTGAAATTATTGATCAACTTTGGATTTATGTGTAATAAGTGCAATATTAGTGAAAAATTATGTGAGGTTATGTTTATTAAAAAAAGCATTCAAGATCTCCGGACCATAGAGGTTGTAGTGGTGTAGTAGGGGTAAGTATGCCCCCCCCCTACTTCACCTCCCCCCGCTACTTAAAATTCGTGTCCCAAACATCTATGATTTACTATTTTGTTATCAGTCAAGAACTGTGGTTAATAAAAGACTCAAACTCACCCGGCTGTATTAGGAAAGATATCCTGGTACATTCCTCTCTCACTGAGTTTTAATATATTACGACTAGAATAATTACGCAAATAGGTCCAGGAAGATCTGGATACACTAACTAGACGTTTTAGAAAAGGCATACTGATTGCTTAAGTTTACCTTTTGAAAATTTTATACAAAAAGTTTAATTATTAACCCAAACATAACCTCCAAACATAGATCTATACAAATAATTACACATTTATGACTAAATTAAAAGAATATGCTCTGTACTAGAAGCAGGAGTATCAAAAAATACGTAATAAATATTATTTATAGAAGCCTCCGCAGTTGAAACTCAAGAATTAAAACGAGTTATAAAAACATAACAGAACAGAATCAAATTTGAAACATTTTTCATCTGTGTGGGGAATGGGGATGAAACGATATATCGATATTTTAAGTTTCGTATATCGTTCAGAAAATATTGATATTTTAATATCTATAGTATTTATGAACGATATAACGGTCTTATCAACGATATGTTTCCTAAAGGATGGCTTATGAAAAATATTTTCTACTGAACAATGTTTTATGAACGATATTTTCTGAACTAAACTAGAAGTTTTATGATCGATTTTACTAAAGGTGATTATCCTAAATATTTATTTAGATGATTGATTGTGGACCCAAACTTCCTTACCAATACGGCTATTTGGCTTAGGTATACGAAAAATTTCCGACGTAGCACTACCTGCCTTTGTGTCCTCAGTCTGTAGTACTGTGGACCTCATCGGTAATATAATAAATCCATCACTCAGTGATTTTGAGGATCCATATTTGGCTGAGGCCAGAAATGCCTGGTCTTCGGCTTGCCCGAATGAAAATTTTCCTGTAGATCCAAAGATGCAGCACAGCCTCTGCATCTTTGGATCCAGAGCCTCCTCCCATGATTCCATGGCAGGGGTCCGTGCATCGTGGGAATGCGACGGGTCCAACCTCTGTTAGTGAAGTGGGTTTTTCTGCATCCCGGGGTGACCTAAGCTTGTTGCGCGGTTGAACAATGGGTGTAGCTTCGCTTGTCAACTCATGTTCTCCTACACAAGCGCCAGGTATGGGATGCAGGTTTAGGTTTAGCGGAGTAGTTGGTCCCGCCCAGAGTCTTCGCCTACGCTGCGCGGCGCTTATCGCCGCGGTCCAGTCCTACCCCCACAGCCGAGAGGGACTCAGTGTGGTACAAAATGTATTCCCCCTGCGCATCAAAAAAAAACGCCTTCGTAAATATTGAAAAATATCAATATTTCCCAATATATTATTCACAAGTGTAAACGATATTTCTGCCCGGAGTTCAAAATTTTCATCCATTAAATTAATATTTTTTGCAAATATTAAAAAATTTTGATATTTCGCGAAAAATAACTACATATCGTTCATATTTATGATGGTTTTATTTATTTAGATAGTATCAAGTATTCAAAGAATATTAACATGTATTGATCCATCGTATAAATAATTTTATAAATAACTTGAAGCAAATGGGAAGCGCCAGATGAAAACGAACCTATGTTACGGGAGCCTCAGCTAAATTAAAAGTTGACTAACGCCAAACGAAGAAGTCTTTGTTGCAGGTCGAAAAGGCGTGTTCCAGTAAACAGCAAACAGTGAAGATCTTCAACACAATCATACAAATCTTATTTAAAAACAATAAATACACCAAATTATTATTAATCTGATTTTTTTAACAAAACTACAATGCAATATATATATTACCATTATTAATCTCCAACAGATCTGTGATATCACCTTTCAAGCTCCGGCCCTAAAGTACCACATTAGCCGATATTGCACGGTTCATTTCATACTGTTTATTTATCTTTCAATTTGGATGAAGCAAACGACGTGACTCATGTAAACATACCAATTTTTCAATCGCCTAATAGCATTATCTAAAGCAGTATATATACCTAATGCAAAATGTTATGATAATTATTGATTATAATTTGATTGGTTGATTCAGTTTCACTCATATAAAATTTTGATTGATATTCCGAGGAAAATCTTTTAACGGAATTTAAAGCATACACAAACCGCTAGCAGTTCAATTGCACTCGACGACTACTGGCCCGTTACCTGATCTTACTAACCGCTCATTTCCATATCTATTAAAATTTGTCATGTTTCTTACAAGTAATATCAAAAATCAACCTATGGTAAGACAAGTGAATGATTGGTAAGATATAGGAACCAACCATCAGTAAATAAAGTCATTTCATAAAATTTAGTGCTGAGGTTCTATAGTGTATCGAAAGTATAGTTAATTCCCCAGCAAGGCCAATATTTAGACTAGCTAACATATTATTATTATTATATCCCTATTAATATTATAAATGCGAAAGTAACTCGTGTCTGTCTGTTCAGTTTTCACGGAAAAACTACGAGACCGATTTGGCTGAAACTCAGTTTATATATATATATTCGATGCCGAGGATGAACATAGGATACTTTTGGTCCGAAAAATGGGATACTTTCCGTGATAAAAATGTATTTGTCCGTCTGTTTGTTATCCTTTTATGGAAAGACTATTGGACCGATTTGGCTGAAACTCGGTACATTGTAATTTTAATACCGAGGGTGGCCAAGGGTTACTTTTCATCCCGGATAATAGAATAAATTTACGTAAAGGTTATCCCGGAAACTAGGATAGATTTGGTGATTTTGTCCATTTAGTTTACTTGACCCACTTGGTCCATTTCGTCCATGTTGTGTAATTTGTCAAGTTTTAGGTATCATTTGTGTAGTTTACAGATATAAAATGAAGTGAATCTTCCAGAGGCAAATACATAAAAACCTAACCTAACCTAACCTGTACTGCCTGCTCTTTAAACAAGAGATATGCACTAGAGGTTGAAACTCTAGTTACATATACATTATATTTAATATGTATAAAGAATTAAAAAAAATTGTGGTCACAAACATTTATTATTTTAGTGATACATACATACATATTTTTTTATTCCTATATTATTATTTATTTTACTCTATACAATATAAATGTGGATTTGTTTGTTTTAATACATAAACATACATTACACACTATCTAAAGTAAGGTATCATATATTATACACGCAATTAGCACTTTAACCGAGGATTTACCACAGTAATTTAATAATTCTTAATTTGCACTTCTTTTTGGCATTGCATTTACATACGATTTTCATGCTTTCCGCCTTCAATGGTCATTTTAGAAACAGGCAAGTCTCGGTCATATGCAAACGTTTGGCGCAGTCTATATAGTAGGAGCCTGAGAAAATGTAACATCCATTTTACTATGGAACATTTTTTATACGACTTGCCGTCGAACTCAAAATACCTTAATGGGCAATTAACTTAAATTGAAATATTAATGCATGTTATAAAGTTTCTTAAAGGAAACTCAAGTTTTCGTATTCTAGAATTACAAGTAATTCTACTACATTTTTTTTACTTAGTTACTAACTAGCGCAAAAAATAGACTAAAATAAAAAAGAAATCTAGGAATTTAAACCATATAATGGATCATTACCAACTCTGAGTATGGTAATAGATAAAACAGACATTAGTAATTAAAACCACCTTTTAACATTAATTTCACATCAACCAAAAAAGTATTTAAAAAATACAAAATATATAATTTCACCATTGAGAACTTATGAAAGTAGTAAAACTAATTATATAAAAGGTAATACTAAGACATAATAAAACCCTATTCTAATTTTTTATAAACACTAAATAGTAGTCATTAATTTGAATTATTTTTGTAACACAGGTTTTTTACATTATAAGGTAAATACCACTATTTCTGAAGGCTTTCAACCCTAGACGACTTTTAGGGGCATTTCTATAAAATTAAATTGCTTCTTAAAATTACTACTTGATCTACAAAAGTACAGTCGTCGTCATAATGATAATTCTAGAGTTGTCACAAACATTTACATATAGACTTCGACAATTTATTAATTACTTTTTGAAAGCTCGATGCCATCTTTATATTTTAATACCAACAATATATTAATTCTAATCGCAACTATCAAAACTGAAGATACTGAGATTTTCTCTTATTACAGTTTTGGTTACTAATATATTTACTTTATACAAAATATAAAATGTGCAAAGGTTTTTTTATGGGAAATAAATTTTATCATTATTTTTAGGGCCTTGATATCAAAACTAAACACTAGATTCCCTACACATATGGATGCTTGTAACAGCAATAATGAATGATATATCTGCAAATAACAAACAGTCGGCGCGAGCTATCACCTCTCCTGGCCTATCACTTGTTTCACCTTGCCATCATTTGGTGCAAACTATCAACAGTTTAATGTTTATAAAAACTCCCAAAAGGATATATATAATACTTAATTAATACTTAAAGATAAAACTTGGAAAGCAATACTCTTATATCATTTAAAACTTACTCATTAATTTAATCTTCAAGGGTGATATTTTTGAAGAGAAATGACATAATAGAATCCTTGTGGTGCATGCATCTGATTCTTTGAATGAGGAGCACTAATATGTCGATTGTTTTGATCTTGTCCCACTTTATCTCCTGGCCCTGTAGACAAGTGGCATTAACGCTAAACAAATATAGGCAATAAATTATTCTACTCTATCAATATGTATTTCCCAAAGATTTTACATTGTATTTGTTTAGCACTAATGCCGCTTGTATATAGGGCCTGGAGTTCTATTTAAAGTGATTCATTTAATCTTCAAGAGTGACATTTTTGAATAGATATGACATAGACTCCTTGTTGTGTATGCGCCTGATCGCCTCGCTGAGGAGCACAGATATGTCAATCGTTTTGATCTTGTTACACTGCATCTTCTGCAGCTCGTGCGGAACTGTATTGGTGACGACCACCTCGTCGATGGGCGAGTCCTCGATGAGGCGCGGCGCGTCCGACGAGAGCAGCCCGTGCGTCGCCAGTACGTATATCTTGTACGCACCGCACTCCTTCAGCACCTCCGCCGCGGCGACGAACGATTGCACGTCGTCTATCATGTCATCCTATGACAATAGATAACCAGGTAACAACATCGCTAAATGAAACTGATACACTTTCATATATTGGTGTGCGTATGCTGTGAGCATTTTTTTATATCATTCATATAAATCAATTCTGGTAATCTTTAACTTATTTGTGACTAAGTATGGTAACTAGGGTTATTATAGAATTTAGGGTTGAATTTTTCAATTTCGTAATAGAAAAATATAACGCTTGTTTAAGCTGTATCTCAAATCATCATATTCTTTTTGGCCCAAAAGTCCCAGTCGCCTTTAGTTATTCTAATTCCACTTAATATGATATCTCTAAATAACTTTTGATATTTACCAAGAAATAAATTACATCCTGAAGCAAAATGCCAACTGTCCCTGGTTTATAAAAACCTCGGAGGTCCACGAACACCTCAACGTCAGAACAGTTAAAGAAGAAATACAGACCTGGTGTTGTAAATACAGGACAAGACTTTTTAACCATCCCAACCAGCTAGCGGTACAGCTCACAATCCCGGAGTCCTTAAGAAGACTCAAGAGGCGGCCAATCTAAGTCGTCGCCGCTGAATCGTGGAAAGGTCCTGATGGGGATCTTGCACCAAATGCAAAACAGCACACAACAAATCTGCTCATAGTCTGGCCGACTGATAGCAAGATGCCAAAAAAAAAATTAAAAAAGCCAAGAAATAAATAGTGTTAATACTTACCACCATGATAGCTATTCTGCCACCAACATCACCAACCACATTGATAGGTGGTTTCTCTTTTGCAGGGTGGACAGGCACTCCCACAGACACATCCATGGTTCGTGACCTGTCAACACTGAATAAACATTAAGCATCCAATTAATTTGATTTTTTAAAGCTTAGAATTCATTTCACATATAAGAAGTATGCAAGTATAAAAGTTTCTTCTTATGCATGCATTGGCCATTTCCTATATCTTACTATTTATTCACTTCCCTATCATCAGTTGACATTAGTTGCATGGAGCTTATGTCAAATTTTAATTGATAGTAAGGCAAATGAATGGTAGGTAAGATATAGGAGCCGGCCACATATCCACTTCACTATATTCCCTTATTTTCTTTAGCTACATAAATGTTTTACATGCAGGCCCTATTAATTAGATATTTACTTTATCATTATAATGTCCAGTGAGATCAGTTCAATTTTTATTGTATTTGTAATCACCTTCAGGTTTTTACTGCATAATTATGATTAGCACCACAACTTTGAAATCTCTATTTATATTATATCTGTTACTGAATTTTGAAGATAAAAATCAATTCTATTATATTATGCTAATTTAAACCATTCTTTTAATGAATGATAAAATGTACCTAACCTAACCAAATTGTAACGCAGTAAACCTGCGAAAAATCAGAAATTGAAGTTTTACAGGTGTCAAATTTGACAAGTAAATTAACGATCTGCTCATAAAACTTCAAGTTAAAATTTTGTTGCGATTCATTTTGCTACTTGTCTGTTGCCATTCATTTTTCCACTTGTCCACTGCAATTCGTTTGTCCACTTGTCCGTTGAAGTTTCACTTCTACTATGTGTCCCAGTAGGCCCAGAACACATTTCGATTTTTTCAGTAATTTTATAGTTGTATCTATTTTATTTTAAACTTGAATGTATAAATTATTTTAAAATATGAGACAAAATATTTATTAACGAAATTTCTTTACCTAGTCAAATCTTATATTTATTGGAACTGTTCCTTAAATCCACTAACCTTGGTATACATGGTGGCGAATACCGTCCATCCACTTCATCACTCTCTGCCTCCTTTTGTTCCCCGTGAATTACGGCGATCGCGAGGCGCAGGCGTTCAGCATACGACGTTGCCTTCTTAGCAGATCCTGGGTTACGTGCCACTATCACAGAGTTACGATAATCTGGAATCTATATGGAAAATAATAATAAATAACTGGGTAAAAAATATATGCATTGTATATTCCCAAGTTGAGCTAGTTATGTGTTCAGTTTATTTTAAGCATATTTTCTGTACTAAAACTTCTTAAACTTTATGTTGTTATCCAAAACAGTATACTCAATTATGTTTGCTTTTGAGTCTCATTCAGATCAAGTAAATAAATAAAATGTATGCATGTAATGTATTTGTCATTTTTACATTACTGGGAACCAAACCTGGGGCCTCTAAATCAGAGTTTCTATGTCATTTTTTTATTGCATGAGTTCAGCAATCAGACTGACAACCTATCTGATGGAAAGTGGTTACCGTCGCCTATGGACATTTGTAACACTAAAGGTGCTACCGATGTGCTTCCACTCTCTAAGGGGAGTCTGGAACCTGACCACTAATGCCGGAATACAACTCAAGGTTGTTATGGCCGCATACTCTAGATCTAGGGTGATAACCACCCAGACAGGCAAATCCCCTACCACCTGGCTGTGGGTTATTTTGTTGCCGCCCAGCCACAGGAAATTGTATTCTTTCTCCATTCCTACTTGAATACAGGACTTAAAATCTAATAATTAAATTTAATAATAATAATCGGCAGACAAACACATATTGTATATCCCCAAATTAAACAAGTTATGCTTGTGTGCTTGTGTTATGGGTAATATACAATGTACCACTCTGGGGCCGATCCCAGACACCCAGACCATAGTAAATAATGGAGAAAATATGTTTCTGAAATTTACTATACCAGGAATCGAACCCGGAGCCTCTGCTTGCAGTGAGGTAGGCCAGCAACGGCTTAGCCTGCTCAACCACAGAGGCCGTCAAAGGCCGTAAATTTTTTTGTCTTGAAAACCTCTAAAATATTATGATTCCTTACTTTTTGTACATTGGAATTCACTAAATAGAACTGATAATGCAAGAAATAACAATTGTTTGAATACTCACACTTTCTTGAATATACTGCAGCAAGAATGGTGATGCCCTTAAATTGTCAACTGGACAATCATAGAACCCCTGTATCTCTTTCTGGTGCAAGTCCATAGTAATGATGTGGGTTAAACCAGATTTGCACATCATTTTGGCAAGGAGTTTTGTGACAATGGATCCTCGTTTCCTCATTTTGCACTGTTTACTGTATGGCAGGTATGGGATCACACCCACAATTGACCTTGCAGATGATGTTTTACATGCATATGCCATGATCAGAAGTTCCATGATATTATTGTTCACATCCCTGAAAAGTATCAAAAGCATGGTTGGTTTAAAAGACAACTTACATTACTTTTAGCTGATAATCAGTAATGTAATAACAGACACATTTCATATGACACTTGACATACTACAATAACTATAAGACTGGATATGTGTTCAAAATAAGAATAATACAAAACTGTGGTCTATAAAATGCTACATTATAGGTCCCGCACTAGGATTAACACAATGTATTGCATTGAATATGTATAGTGTTGACATAAAAGTTGTAATAAACAATGTATATTAGAAAAAAAATTAACAATGTAAGTCATGTGTTAGGAACATGACTTACATTGTTAATTTTTTTTCTTATAATGTGTTGGTTGTAATGACTTTTTCTTTATAGCCATATAACACTGAAATCCCTTGAATTTAAAGTATCCTTTTAGAAAAAATAATTTAGTCATAGCAACTTCAGATGTAACTGATTACACATTTTGTAAGAAGTTTCTAGAAATCCCTTGCAGATATTAGAGTCTAAACACAAGGATCTAGTCAACAAATAAACACACAAAGGTTATATTTTCATGGAACCATAAAGCTTTCTTATATTTTGTTTACAAGACAGATGGTCAGCAGTTGTAATATGAGAGGGTAATGTTAAATCCCAGAATCAGTTAGTATTAATAAGATATTAGGTGATAATATGCACATTGCCACCCTGTATTATCTGGCAATAAATATTGTTTTCCTATTATGTATTTAGCAATGGAATCATACTGATCTCTTCATCATCATTATAAGTGAAATTCACTGTATACAAGGTGAATTTTTCAAGTGGGCTTTCAGGGCCAAATCCTAAACTAAGCTAAAAAGCACAAAACACTCAAAAGAATCTCAAGGCCAATTTGTTTGCGACTTGCTGTTTAATATTCCTTTACAGAAATTTATCCATATAAGCTACACTAATGTACCAAACATTAGTGTAGCTTATATAATAATACAGATTTTATTCAAAATCTGCAGATTCAATTAAATTAAATTGAATCTGCAGATTTAATTCGATTACTAAGGGTAATTGATTTTTTGAAAATGTAATGATACCGAATCCGCAGATTTAATTCAATTACTAAGGGTAATTGATTTTTTGAAAATGTAATGATACCACTTTATTTTTCATCAAAATCAGTCTTGAGATTATTTTGAGTGTTTTTCACAATTTTATGTAGTTTAGGATTTGACCCTGAAGGTCCCCACATGAAAAATTCACATGTATAATTACTATGTTTCTGATCTGGGTGTACTTTGTGTCAATTGTTTTTCATATTTGTAATAGCCCCATAACATGTAGTTATTACAGGAAACTGTCTTGAAATAAGTAAATAATCCAAAAGATCAATGAGCCTAAAGACACACACTTTTTATAGCTTCTATTTAGAGTGTAACCTATTTTATAAAGTTACTTTAGAAAATAATGCAATCATCTGGGCTCCACATGAAACTATAGTCTCATGTTGAAGCGCACACAAAATAAATTTACTACATTTTTATACCTAAGACTTTATGGTGTTTACCCATTTTATCCTTTGATATACCCCACCTTGTTTATCTTAGGCATGGTTGGGTATAATAAGTTGGCATCCAGACAAAAGTTTGCATTGGTCTCCTACTTATTTAAATTTTTAAGAGGTAAATTGTTTAACCCAGGTGTATTAGCTGAAATCAAATTTAACATTCAAGTGAATTTTGTAATGAGACTTAGGCAGCCACCAATGTTCGTAGTCCATATGACAGAACCAACTTACTTAATAAGGCACCCATGACACAGGCCTTGCGAACATTAAACAAGATATATCAACAAATTGACATTTTTATCTGTGCTGTGACTGAATTCACAAGAACTGCATATTATATTATATGTTATGACAACTGAATATGTATCTATAATGTATTATTTGTAACACACTATCATATTGGTGACAACTGTAATGATAGCGATGTTTGTAAGTTAATAAATAAATAATTTTTTCATTTTAACAATGATCTTTCTGTAGTGTTTCTTATTAAATTAGTAATTGCTAAATAAACATAAATTTCATTGCTAATACCAAGAAAAACAAAGTACACTCTGATTTAAGTAAGACTTTTTAACTTCTAAGAAATAATACTCAATGCAAAACAATAACAATTTGTTCTCAAAGTAGTACTTACTTAGTGCCTGTTTGCACAATGTATATATTCTTTCCTCTAATAGAATCAGCAATTTCTACCATTGTTTCTCTGTTTGTTTTGTGGTACACCGAACATCCTCCTTTTCTAACACCAAGTCGGCTAAAATTGTACATAAATTAAAATAAAACAATAATTTCTTATTAAAAGACCTGCATGACCTCAAATATGATAATAATCTCAATCAATTTATATTAATCAATAATTATAGGTTGCTAGACTAAGAGTTCCAATTTCTTAGAACTACTACAAATATATAAACATTTATTGTGCTAAGGAGTTAATTGACAACTACCTTTTACAATATTGGTATAGATCATAAATCCATAATGAATACTGGTTGATATGGTTAACCTTTTCACCATTTCAAGGAAATAGTATAGATTAGATGTTGTCTTCTTTCATTATTTTGAAGATCATGAAAAATTCAATATTTATTTCTATTTATCCCAGATCAACCAGACTATGACTAGCCTTCGATAGCAAATAAATTAATATCAGAGGTCAAACTATTTAACCTCCAATTATGTCAGATAGGTCACTTTTCCAAAAAAAAGTCTACTTTAAAATATATTATTGCAGAAATGTGTTTTATAACTTACTAAGCGATCAATTCGGCTAATTCTGGATGGGAATTGCCACTCAAAATCACAATGTCCGACGTGGAGTTACCCTCCATATTGCACTTGCGAGACCTATTCGTGAACCCCACCAGCCTGTGAAGTTCATGACAATATTAACTACTGTAACAACATAAGCAATGCGATTTTAGTATAGGAATGGAGGGTGGTCACTTTGGATCAACAAGAAAAACAATAAACCTGGTTTTGTTGAGTAACATAATAACCTGATGGCAATCTTGAATCTATTATTGCGAAAATACAAGATTCACTGTTGAATATTAGCTTAACTTTTTCTGCTGTAAAGCACACTTCATTAATTAAACAAATTTATACGCCGAAAAAAAATATTTTAAACAAATCATTTAAATAAATTTTAATTATTAGATTAGGCAACCATAAACGAGAATATTATTATTTATTTAGGTTTATGGCTTGGCAGCTAGGCCTTTAAGCCAGATCTTAGATTAAAATGTAGTTTCTTGATTTTCTTAAGCCTATGAGTAGCACAGCTGAACTGTAGGTTATCAGCTGGTGCCATTCAACGGAGTTCTTGCGACAACTCAAAAGGCCACATTTGACTATACAGTTCACATTTCTCACAAAACACATAATTACTACTCGAAAACTATCAATATCCTACAACTATTGTTCATTTTAGAGTAATTTTACATATTCTTAAAAAATAAAACTGCACAGCACAACGTCTCCTTTCAGTTTCCGCCAAAAATTCCCAAAAGTCTATTAATATTATTTATTAATTATTTAGGTTTATGGCTTGGCAGCCAGGCCTTGAATCCAGATTTTAGACTATAATGTAGTTTCTTTATTTTCATAGTAGTCTGTGCTGGCTTAAAGACCTAGTTGACAAGCCATAAATAAAAAAAGTAGTATACTGTGTTTTGGCCACAGGGCCAGAGAATTTTGACAGAATACATGTACTCTAACGAGGTTTTGGCGTGCGGGCAAATATGTAATTTTCTTGGTTAGATTTATAAAATAATGAAACGATTAGTACAAAATAATTAAAAATGGGTTTAACTAAGCAATATTTACGTTACGCACCAAGCGGGACGTTCAATGTTGTCGCGAGTTCTGATTGTAATAGTTCCCATGTAGCTTTAAATGGTGTAAGCGGAAGATACATAGCAGTAGGAACATGTGAACATGTTGTTATTTGGGATATGAGACTCGGAGAAAAGGTGAAAGACCCATGCTATTATAAATAATTAAAAAAATTATAGGGTCTGTTGATTTGAAATCTATGCTCTTGACATAAAAGTACGTATAAAACACTAGAGCCCGTATGTATGTTTTCCGTTTAAACTTTGCCTACGGATCCTTTAGAAATTATCGCATTCTCTGCGATAAGAGGTATCCTTAGATATATCCATACTAATATTATAAAGAAGAGTGATGTGTATTTTTGTATGTTTGTAATGAATAAACTCATAAACTGCAGGACCTATTTCACCATTAGAATGCTACTATCCCTGATAAATATAGCCTGTATTTATTACTAGAAAAAATTAGGGATCCCTACGAAAACTTCAATAATGTAACCCAAGGTGTATAAATAATTGTGTTTGAGTGGTGCTGGAATCTGGTTCTAGAGTTTTATTTTTTCAGGGCAGGACAACTTCTGCTGGTACAACTAGTATATAATAAAAATCTCACTTAAGAAACAATAATAATATAATTTATTTTTATTGTTTTCACATAGGATTTATATTTGAATTTCATTTTACTCTGATGTCTCATTTCAGGCCCAAGTCCTTCCTGGTGAGAATGCCTTGGTATCTCAAATAGCAGCAAGTCCAACAGGTAACCACATGGCTTTGGGTTATGTGGATGGCAACATCAATGTGTATGAGTTAATTAATAATGAATTAGTTTGTGTATTTGCTGGACACAAATCTGCTATTACAAGCCTGCAATATGATGATCATGGATTGAGATTGGTATCTGGTTCAAAGGTAATAAGTTTAAACGTTTTATAGCTTCTGTAGTTTAAGTATTGGATCACTGAGATCATTGGTACATTTATATCCTTGCTTTCATTCCCAGTTCACATCCAAACAGTTGAAAATAGAATAAAATGTATATTATATATCCTTTAGATTAGTACTATCCAAGAAAATATAAAAATCTCAATCTAGGTTTCCTCATAATATGTTTCTTTATCAGTAAGTGGCAAATGTGACAATTTGCATTTATTACCCAAAAGCTGCCAAAATGATGCATGATCTCATGAATTTGAATATATATCATTTGAAAGATATGTATGTGCTTTAGAAATTTAGTTATCAGGATTTTATGACTAATATGATGTTTATATGTAATATAGTATATGTGGAACACTATGAAAATTGTATCCCTTTGAGCTAATTCTTTATTTTTGGGAATAAAAAGAAGTCACACAGAGCTAGGTCAGGGCTGAAATTAGGGTGACCAAAAGTGACCGGCGTGCTGTCCAGAAAATCCCTCTTTTTGAGTGTGGTATGGGCGGGTGCATTGTCACGGCGGAGCAGTAGCCCGCAGAGCCCTGTGTTTGATCACTTGTTGCTCACAATAGAGACAACTTATGCCAAGCATTTGGTAGTATACCATTCGGCATTGATGCTTCTTTGGTTCCGTAAAGAAATTGACACCAAGTAGCTAGTCAAATTTAAAAAAACTCAGTGGTATTGATAAATCCAGCACTCAACACCTGTAATGATGTCGTAAACATGCCGTGACAAGCCTGCTTCAAATTTGTTTATCATTATTCACGGAACCATCCCACCCGGGCCTGCTTCTGAGCATTAGTGAGGTTGTGCAGCACAGCATGAAACTATCCTCGTCACGCGAAGATGCACTTGTAGAATCTTGTGAAGGCTTCCCGATCCAATCTGCAGTACGTGCTGAATCTCTTGATACGTAACTCGCTTATTGTCTTAGATTAAAATTTTCATTGCTAGCACATTTTCTTCCATAACAGCCATCAAAGGGCGACCACTTCTTTCTTCATCCCCCAAAGTTAGTCTACTGCCCTTGAATTTGTTCTACCGACGATACACGGTTGCCTTAGAAGGGCCTTCATCCATGAATGCCATTTGAAGTCTATCTAGTCGTCCAGTTTCAGGGACACTTGAAATTTTAACAAATGAGTATTTTTTCCAGCGCAGATCAATTTTTCAATGAGACAGGATAATTTAAATTAGCTCCAAACAATGAGGAGGGAAATTTTTAAATTGGAGTGTACCTATTTTTAGTTACAGTGGAATCTCTATAACTCCAATCTTGTTAAGTCGAACAAAATACCGTTCCCTACCTAAACCCACAAATACTCATTTCGACTTTGTAACTCGAACAAAATGACAAAATGTTATTTCACTGCGTAGGCATTTTAGTACATATTTATACTTGATAACTTGGAATTTCAAAAATCAGACTGAAGGCGAAGTTAGTCAAACATAATGACGTCTTACTTGAAATTCCCCGAACTCAAAGCAATAAAATAGAAGAGGAATGTCTGGTGCGTTTATTCTATTGTTTCTGCCTAGTACTTGTGCAATGAATGAATCTATTCATTAAAATTTCTAAGTCACACAGCTGTATACCATAAGGCAATGAAAATTATGATTTTTTATTTTTTTTGACTACTCTAAAAATATACTCAAAAATCACACCTTAAGTCAAAATTTTAGCCACCAAATACTTCATATCTCAAACATCTTGTTAAGTCGAAGACTCAATAAGTCGAAGTTTTCCACATTTCCCTTGACATTCGAGATATCAAGATGCTACTGTATTAATAATCATAATTTCAAAATAGATTATAACTGTCCAGTCTCTCATACATAATTTTTATTTTCACAATGCTTTCTGAGTGGCCTGGTATATGTGAAACATGAATGTAAATACTTATAGATCAAGTGAAGAAATGTGGAATTATAAATGATTTTTTTACAGGATACAGATGTGATACTTTGGGATGTGGTATCAGAAACTGGTGTGGCCAGGTTTAGTGGCCACAAGGGTGCTATCACAAGTGTATTATTCATAAATGGAAAAAGTTGTGTTGTCAGTTCATCCAAGGACACATTTGTCAAGTTCTGGGATATTGAGACAAAACATTGCTTCAAGACTTTAGGTGGACATCAAATGGAAGTAAGAAGTTTTAGGAATGAATAAACTCAATTTAGAACTGTGATGAAGGAAAGACAGTCTTTCCATAGTTATAATGAATTCTCAAACAAATTTCTTATGTATGTGTATGTGTTGATGCTAATCTTCATCATGTTTGAATTAAATCACATAGTTATTTGAGTTATATAATTATTGACATAACACATTTCCTTGGACTAACATTTAGTAAAAGCTATATTTTAATATGCTGTGTATAGATGATACATACTTATACATAATATGTTCTCTTATGTGTTCTGTGTGAAAAGTTTCTGTTACTATTGTATTTTAATTTGTCTCATTTTAATAATCCTGAAATTTGAGATATGTATTATACATTTGATAATAATGATTAATATATGCTACTTTTTATCTGAGAAAAAGTAGGTATACAAGCCTGCACACTGTTGTTGCTAATATAATGTATAACATCTGATATTCTCTATTTACTGTGAAATTGGCCAAAAGAAGTGACCAATAAATAGCATTGGAGCAAATCACCAAAAATTGATTTTGAGTTTTACAGATGCAGTATTTTTTGATGTTGACATTTTATCCCATTGCTAAAAATGTTTTTAGGTATGGTCAGCAGTTTTATTAAAAGAAGAAAGATATTTAGTGACTGGCAGCATGGATCAGGAGTTAAGAGTTTGGAAACTCAACTGGACTGATGATGTAAAAAATCAAGAGAAATTAGCAAGACAACTGGAAATTGTGAAACTTGAAGACACTGACAATACAGAGGACACATCGGTGAGAATTTCTTGTATATTTTAATGAAAAGATATTTCTGGAAAATATGATACAGCGATTCATGGGTTATTTTCCTAAAAATTAATTGTTAGTGAATATATTGTATTATGATTATTTCCTACTCATACCTATGTACAAGTATGAAAGTGAAGTTTTCTAATTAATTTTGTATGTACACTTGTTTCATGTTCCTTTTTCAAGAACAGATGTTCATGATATTTGGAACATATAGTCTTTATACCTGCCTAAACAGCTATCTTGATGGGCGCAGCATTCAAGTCATTGTCGACAGTTGCCACTCTAGCATAATACCCATCAATGCTGGTGTGCCCCAGGGTTGTGTGCAAAAAGGCAAAAGGTACAAAACCTTATCTAATTCAATCCCATAAAGACACAGGTCTGCATATTTTCTGACAAAAATATCCCATTTGTACATGTGCTTCAGTTCCAACACCTCTTATCACCTCTAAGAGTATTGGGATCTTTGGTGTCGACATTGCAAACGATGTACAGTTCAGGGTCCTCTTTGAAGGCAAAGCAAAACTTGTCTCCAAGAAGCTGGGAGTGCTAAACCGGTCTAAGCAGCTAAGCAGTACTTCACTCAGCGGCAACACCTTGTGCTTTATAAAGCCCAGGTGAGGCCGCATATATAGTATTGCTCACACTTGTTGGCCGGGGCATCCGCCTACCAGGTAAATACCCTGGACAGTATTCAACATCAAGTCGTTCACATTGTCGACGATCTCATACTTACAGCCTGTTTAGATACGCTTGACCTTCGGGGAGACTTCGCATCTCTCTACGTATTCTACCGACTGTGTAATGGGGAGTGTTCTGAGGAAATGTTCTGATGTTCTTCGTCCTCTTTTTACCACCGCACGCCATCAGCTGGGCGTTCATCCCCACTTCCTTGAGCTGCTTCGGTCTTGTACACAATGGTTTTCCATCACGTTTTTCTTGCGGACCGTGAGGATTTGTAATGAGTTCCCTGCCGTGGTTTTCCCACAGCGCTACAATATGGGGTTTTTAAAAAGGGTGTCATAAAATTTCTTTGAGGCTGGCAGCGTGTTGGTGACATCTCTGGTGTTGCAAACGTCCATAGGCGACGGTAACCGCTTTCCATCATTTGGGTCGTCTGCCTGTCTGCTGTACGCCAGCTATAAAAGAAAAATAAAAATATGGAAATGTTTTGTGTGGGAAATTCAAATTTTCCATTTCGTTTGGGGCAAACCTGAGAAATATAGTTTGTAGATTAGGCTGATATGACTAAATTATAGGCATTTATTTGGTTACAGAAAACTAAAAAAATAATATTGTTTTTATAAAAATTAACTCTACTACTGCACTTTATGACCAATGTATGAAATTCCTAAAAATAATTTAGGTCCTCCAATGTCACCAAGTGGGTACCCTAATAAGAGGTGGCAAAGGTCGAGTTGTGAATTTATCTACTGATCTAGGACAGACTATATTAGCGTGTTATGGAACTGACTCCATGCTTGAGTTCTTTGAGTTCTGCACTGATGATGAAGCAAAGATAAGAATGGATAAACGGCTTAAGAAACAGAGAAAGAAATTGGCGTAAGTATATTTTTAATGTGAGGAAATTCGGTTTTAATTGTATTTTTTTATTGTCATTTAATACCCTTGCCTTTGTTAGATATAGTATAAATGAATTTTAATATATTTGTCTCCTGTTATTAAGAAGCAATATAGAATCTTTTCCTTCTACCTATTAACTAAAATTGATACCTTAGTTGGCAACCCAGGAAACTTTATGCTAAGAAATTTTTAGGAGACTGTCAAAACTTTACAGCTTTTGTATTAGATAGTTCCATTATAATTTTATGTAAGTTTAAATTCAAAAAGTTGTTTGTATATTACAAACACAAAAATATTTTTGTAAAAAGTCAAGGTAGCTTATTTGCTAATTAACAGATATTTGTGAAAATTATAATTAATAACAAACAATCATAGAGGTAATAAAAATAACTCACTTTCATATGTAATTTAGGAAGAATAGGAAAATGATAATAAAAATTAAAAGATTTTAATATCAATATTACAGTAAATTAAAAGAAAGTGGTGAAATAGAACCTGAAGCACCAGATGTATCTTCAGTATTAACATTATCAGATGAAGTAAAGAGGCTTAACTCAATAAAACTACAAGCTAAATTGAAGTCTACAACATTACTATTGGGCACAACCGGTGAAATGCGTGTAGGCGTGACACTTGCAAACAATGTTGTTGAATTACACAGTGTTAAATTAAATGAAACTAATGAAGGTTAGTAATATTTTTTCAATAATCTGATTTTTATTAATCATATGTTTCAAAGGGACTATAATATAGTTTAATGTACACAGATGCTACATAAAATCCATAACATAAAAATGTATTCAAATATAAAATTGGTGGTCTTATAACCATGGAAATTTTTTTCAGGCAACAATCGGATAGACTATAAGTATAAGAAGGAAAATAATGTATTAGAATTATAATGAAATTAGGAAAAATAATATATTTCACATTTTCATTACTTGATCAGTATTTATTTATTTAAATACATGCTAAATTCATTGCGTACGTCAGGTGTAAATTGGTGTAAATTCATACCTTGTCAATATTGTGTTAGTCCCTAAATTACACTTGAAATTTTAATTTGGTGGTGATTTTGTATGAGGAGTACAACAATATAAGTGCTAGTAAAACAAGTTGGCTTAGCATTTGCCAGTCTTGGTCACTGGAGCGCATAAGTCCTGGGCTTGTTTCCTGGCATCCTGGCATGGTACACTTAGTAAATAAACTTTCAGCTGTTTAGTATACTCTGTGTCTGGGATTGACTTACAGTGATTTGTTGTATTACCAAAAACATAACCATAACTGACTTAGCTTGGATGTATACAATGTGTGTATACCCGCAAGCTACCAATTATTGTTATATATTACTAAATTATTATTACATAAAAATTATATTTTTAGTGAAATGTCTCAAACAAATATCATATCCGGGCCATCGCAAAGAACCGAAATGTGTTTCTATCAGTTCTGATAATTTGGCTGTCATATCTGCATCTGCAGATTCAATCAAACTATGGAACAGGTATATTTTTATTTATGTTGATTTGATGTTTATTATTTATTCATACTACACCAACCGACACCGAACCAAGACACGGGCTAACTCATATCATGCACATCTTATTTAGCTGTAATTAATGTTGTACTAATTTGGTGAACAATAAAGAGTTTTTTTTATCTCTAATCTATGAAATCGTTTACACGTCGGCCGAATCGTTATCGAGTGCTGCGCAATAAACAAAGAAAAGGCAGAGTCAGTCCTTATTGCCTAGTGGGATCAGTGTCGTTTGTATCTAACAATATAGTTAACATACTTTTTTTCATCTTACAAAACCTTGAAGCCGCCGGGATTTTGTACGAGCATAGCAAATTATTACGTCATTTCTTTAACAAGTCAAGTGGTGTTTGAAATATTTGTTGTTTTAAAACCTGATGTTTAATATTCTTTATAAAAGGAAAAAAGTAAAATTTAACACTTAGTTTTATTATTTTCTAAATAATAAAATCATAACATAAAATAACATAATTGTGACATTTTGAAATAAAACATACAAATTTCGATAGTTTATTTATTTTTGTACAAGGTCCTTCGAGCCGGATAATTATTGATCGTATTTTAGGCCTAACCACACATGCCTGCGAACAATTCAAGTGCCAGGTGGAAGGCCTAGCAGTATATGCTTTGCCCCCGGTGATCGCCACGTATTAGTAGGATGTGCAGACGGATCTCTTTTAGTAGTGGATATTGGGGCTGGCAGGATACTTGAAAGCATACCTGCGCATACTGGCGATTGTAGTAGCGTTGGACTTTCGCCCGATTTGGTGAGTCATGCCTACAAAATCATCAACAAATTTATATGTATTGTTACATTACAATTGTTATTGGTATTGTGAATGTCTATAAAGATTCGTCTTCAGTACCCTATTGATGTTGAAAATAAAAAATAGATTTCTTCTTAATATGGTGTGTTTTAATGAAGAGTTTTATATAAAGATCGGTAACAAAGGTAGGTATGATACTATTTAAAAAAAATATATATATAAAACACATATTATTGCAAACCAGTATTTACAACAATTGATAACCGAGAAATTTTATACTGGCGTTTTACTGTTTAAATCACTTTTTTAAACGAAATTCGTTAACAGTTGAATAAGTCGCTACAATTTTTTATTGCTAAGGTTCAAAAAAAAATTTTAAATAATAAAAAACGACAGCCGACTTGTGATGCCATCTAGTCATATAAGGTTTTAGAAGCTTTTCAAATTCAGATTTACTGGACGATTGTCATCATCGCATGTTTAAGACTGGTTTATGCTAGGTTTGAATCGGGTTTCACTGTAATATGTAGTTCATATAAGATTGTATTTACTTTTCAGTTAGGTTGTTACTCTGGTGGTGCTGATAAAACAGTGAAGTTGTGGCAATTTGAATTGATAGATGACCCTTCTGGCGAATCGAAGGCCAAGGTAATTTCTGATTTGATGGTTTTTACGACTGCGCATTATTATTTTTAGTTTTAATGACGTCAGTCTAATGGGTTTTTTTTCTTTAAAATTAATTTATATTAATATATTGTTACGAGCTACAGGACTCGAATTAAAAATGCCGTTGGAATTACTATAGAATTTATTAGAACTGTACAAACACGTATAAAACAAATACAAATAAAACTGGATGCAACCAGTTCACACTGCACGATTCAATAGAATTCGATACGCGCAAAGTCCGTCGTCTATATCGCTAATCGAGAGCACTAGAAAACGTCTTACTCGTCTCGTAGTCGTCGCTTGACTGCCCGCCCCCTCCATTCGGGCATCGTCTTATACTAACTACACAAAGAAATTAGCCGCGCACAGAGTTTCTGGGAAATAGTAATTTGCATACTTGCGAACGGCCACAAAGTCGAAAACAATAACAATAGGGATTAGTTCGACGTTAATGATGGTTATAAAACAAATAAAAAGACAATAGCATGTTTTTCTTAACTACAAATTCAAAATACAAAAGAATTCCTAATCCGGGAAGACAATGGACTGCGCTTACAACAGGCAGCGGTGCGGCTTATCTTTGACGGCATGTAACAATATTTAGATTTTGTTTATTTTTGTCCGCGTTTATATATGAACTGATTTTAAAGACATATTAGTATAATTATAGATACATTAGAGCCTGTAGAAGAACATAGGCTACTTTTTACATTGAAAAAAAAAACTAGTTTTTGCAGGACACCAATGTAAAAAGCTCAAACTTGTGGGAAAACCGAAAAGTAACAGAAGCCTTAGTAACTATTAACTTGAATTTCGAGGGTTTTGACTCCTAGGTAAACTTTCAAACTAAATAAAACTAGTAATAATTAAGGTGTTGGTATAGCTTGTTTGATGGTAAATGGGCGGGCGCCCTTTACGATAAAAAGAAGCAAATATAATGTGTAATTTAATTCTTTTTACATAAACAAAGCTAAAATTTATTTTCCAGGTGCTTTCACTATTACATACAAGAACATTAGAACTGGAAGAGTCTGTTTTAGCTGTCAAAATAAGCCCAAATAATAAATTTATTGCAGTCGCTGTTATGGATTCCACTGTTAAAATATTCTTCTTGGATACATTCAAGGTAAACAATTTATATTTTTTTTTCAAACTCACTTTTATCTATATTAGCAATCTTTAAAAAAATTTCGAAGAATTTTCTATATAGGAGTTTTGGTGAGTGAATGTACTTTTACACTTGAAAAATTTGGACTATGGGAAAATCTCCTAAACCAATATCGGAGCATTCATTGTAACCTATATTGATTTAAGAGAATATCTGTATAAAGATACTGGCACCTGTCCGCGACTTTGTCCACGTTGGACAGGTCACAAAGATTACAGTTATTTCGCTAAATATAAAATCAAAGGTTATTTTCAGCAGGGTAATGAATTTTTTAGTATGACAATACATGAATCCCCGTAAAAACTCGGGATAAGTAATGTTACTAAAGGCATACAATTACATAGTTTTATTAAAGATTTTATCCATCAGTGAAAATTCCCATCGGAAACATTTTTTTTCGACGTGGCCATTTTAAAACTCTCCCAAGAAAATTCCTGTAGGATTCTCGGGATATAAAGTACAACAGATTTTAAGTACGAGAATTTACTATCGATAAGAGAAAACCGCATGGAAATCGGCCCAATAATTTTCACGTGAATCCCGAACAAACAGACAAACACAAAAGTGTAAGAAACAAATAGTACACTTACAGTTTTATAATATTACTAGAGCTTACCCCGGGGCTGCGCCGCGGATCAACCGCTAGTGCGCATCTCTTGTGTAAATAGCAGACGGTACAGGTAACATTCTATTAAATTTTTATGTATTTGCCCCCGGAAGATTCACTTCATTTTATATCGCAAACTATACCATCCCTCGTCTATCTGTAAACTACATAAATGACAAAACTTGAAAAAATACGCAACATGGACAACACGGACCACGTGGACCAAGTGAACCCCGAATGGACCCCGAAAGGACTTCGAGTGGACCTCGAGTGGACCCCGAATGGATCCCGAGTGAACCGAGTGGGCAAAGTGGACAAAATCACAAAACCTGTCCTAGTTTCCGGGATAACCTTTACATAAATCTCGGTATCGAAAATATATATATATATATATATATATACTGAGTTTCAGCCAAATCGGTCCAGTAGATTTTCCGTGAAAACGGAACAGACAGACAGGAGTTACTTTCGCATTTATAATATTAATAGGGATAAGGATAGATATGTATATATTTGTTAAAAGTAAGTGTATTAGGATGCTTTTTGTTTGTTCTTTACGGGATTATATGTGAATTAGTTTTGATAAAATTTTGTATTGGTACACAAAAAATGAATATGGATTTATATTGAACCGAACGAAGTATACGTTTTTTACCTCTATCCCGCTTACACCAGTTCGTATACTGTCGCGTCTGTTGGTTTACTGCGCAGGTACATGGCGAGGAATTATTATTAGTTGTGTAAAACTGTAACTAGTTTCCATTGGGTGGGCTATCAGCAAGCAGTGCTGTACTCCAGCTGTAATAAAAGGATAGTCATGACCCTTTCATGACCATCCTCATTTCAATGTTCTATGTGACAAATCGAAATTAATATGTCATACAATTCCTTTACAGTTTTACCTATCTTTGTATGGCCACAAATTACCGGTGCTCTGCCTGGATATAAGTTACGATTCGAATATAATCGCAACGGGTTCAGCCGATCGCAATGTGAAAATATGGGGAATGGATTTTGGCGATTGCCACAAATCGATATTTGCCCACAACGATTCGGTTACGTCATTATGCTTTGTGCCGAGCACGCATTATTTCTTCACAGGCTCTAAGGATGGTAAAGTAAAGCAATGGGATGCTGACAGCTATGATAATATCATCACCTTGCACGTAAGTCTTGTCTCAATCAATATTGTAAAATATAATTTCACTTAGAACAGTATATCCTTTACAAGACAAAATATAATATATCATTGTGATAGTAATATAAATAATTAAAAGTAAATACTCTTTTATAAAATTTACACCATATTATTACACTTTGTGGGAATACAATTCCGATTAAAAATATAATCTTTATTACAAATTTATAATGAAATTTAACAATTTGGGAACAGAGTAATATGGTGGATAATTCATAGCAAATGAATTTTTTATTCGAAACAAACAATTGGTTGGAGATGATTGTTTGCTTTTATACCTATTGCTTTAAAGTCAGACGCTTGTATGAACAATGATTTATCAATAAAATTGATTAATAATGAATATATTTTTCTGCATCAAACTTCTTGATGGCTCTTAGTCAACAACAAATCAATAATCAATAGACATTTTTATATATGCAATCAAATACTGCGCATCGTTCTGTAGCCTATCTAGATGAACATTTTTATATACTCAATCAAATACTGCGCATCATTCTGCAGCCTATCTAGATGAATATTTTTATATACTCAATCAAATACTGTGCATTGTTCTGCAGCCTATCTAGATTAACATTTTTATATACTCAATCAAATACTGCGCATCATTCTGCAGCCTATCTAGATGAATATTTTTATATACTCAATCAAATACTGTGCATTGTTCTGCAGCCTATCTAGATTAACATTTTTATATACTCAATCAAATACTGTGCATCATTCTGCAGCCTATCTAGATGAATATTTTTATATACTCAATCAAATACTGCGCATCAGTCTGCAGCCTATTTAGATGAACATTTTTATATACTCAATCAAATACTGTGCATCGTTCTGCAGCCTATCTAGATTAACATTTTTATATACTCAATCAAATACTGCGCATCATTCTGCAGCCTATCTAGATGAATATTTTTATATACTCAATCAAATACTGCGCATCAGTCTGCAGCCTATTTAGATGAACATTTTTATATACTCAATCAAATACTGCGCATCTTCTGCAGCCTATCTAGATGAATATTTTTATATACTCAATCAAATACTGCACATCATTCTGCAGCCTATCTAGAGGAATATTTTTATATACTCAATCAAATACTGCGCATCTTCTGCAGCCTATCTAGATGAATATTATTATATACTCAATCAAATACTGTGCATTAGTCTGCAGCCTATCTAGATGAACATTTTTATATACTCAATCAAACACTGCGCATCATTTTGCAGCCTATTTAGATGAAATGCAACAAAAATGTCTCATTATAAAATATTAACATGATTTCTAAATTCACAAACAAATATGTATACGGCCGTATGATTGTTATTGGTAGGGTCACGCGGGCGAATGTTGTGGCCTTTCAGTCGGTGCGGGGGGATTACATGTGGTATCATGCGGATCCGACCGTGCCCTGCGGTTGTACGCGAGGACTGACGAGCCACTTGTGTTAGGGGACACGGACGAGCAGGAGGAAGGACTCGCTACTGGGGAACAACATGTGAGTTCAGACTTGGGTTAAGCGGATATTACATGATTCACTTCTGTCTTTCAATTTGAACGAAGCAACCAAAGTGATCCATCTAAACATAAAATTAAGTCGTTCAATGTCGTCTTATTCTCTCAGTTCTGGGCCTTACAACCGAATTGATTCAATTTGGTTTAACAGTGCACTGTATATAACTTATAACATAAATTTGAATCACTCAATGTCAATGAATAGTCATTGTTACAATACACCAACCAAATTGATCAATTTTGTTGAACCGTGTAATATCAGATTTAAGACAAAATATTCAGACCAAATAAAGTCTTTGCAGGTACATTTTTCATTCACTTCTTGCCCGTTCTGCGCCTTAAAACAGCAATAACACGTTGCGAAGTGGTGTACATAGTACATAGAAAGTAGAGTTAACTTTTAACTATGTATGACACACATATTTTATTTATTTATTTACAATTTTTGGATGACTATCAGCTATTCACATTATAATATAATATAATATATAATAACACATTAGTGATAGTGAGCCATTAACAAGTCACCACAGATAGAAATAAATTAAGATATCTAATCAGAGAACTAAAAACACAGAAAAGAAATATAAATTTAAACATGAAAAATGTATCTAACATACTAAGAAAACCTGCTCATTACACACTAAAATTCAAAATATAGATGAGTTGAGATATGAATGAGTTTCATAAAATACACACACAATTTACAATTAGAAAATTTTGAATTTTACCGAATTATTAGACAAATAAGTAGTTGATAAATAATAAAGTATATAGTATTCGATTTCACATTTCTGACAACCTTTCGGATTGTTCTGTAAAGAGTACTCGACGTTTCTTGATGGGAACAATTTATTTTAATTTCCTTGTAATTGGAATAATTTCAGGCACCAGTACCCGGTCTGCCTGGATTAAGTATGCCGACAAAGAAGACGATTGGAGCAGAAAAAGCGGTAAGTATTAATCTACACGTATTACATTAATAATACAATTTCGTAAAGAAAGCCCAATTGTATTACAAAAAAAATATTTGTCCTAACAATCTATTATGGTTAAATTATCAAGACCTATTTGAAATTATTAGTTGTTTTTTTGCTGATTCTTTATAAAATATACAAAGGTGAAACAATAAAATTGCAATGTTGACAATGATTAACAATAAGAAATAAGGAGGATTTAATCACTACGCTTATCATAAATATTAAAACCAATAAAAAGGTTTTCATGTCTAAACAAATTTCTTAGACAAAACAGAAAATCAAACAACTTTGATCTAAGTCATTTTAAACTTAATTGTCAAACAGTTAATCATAATTTTCTGTGGAACAGTCTGTTCTGTGACTTAGTTTGAAAAGGTAACATGTGCTCGCGGAACGTTAAATGAATCAATTTGATTAACTGACGAACCTTTTCATACCAGTACAATATTTACATTTTTTTTATGAGAAACATGCAGACGGCCCCCGACATTGCCGTCGTCTAAAGGCCTTTGAAACATGAGGGTCAAATCCTATTCGCTTCCATCTTTTAAAGTGGGTCCAGCCGTTTCGGAGATTAGCCATAACATCCAGACAGACAAAAAATCTGAAAATTACATTTTCGGAATGTTCTGGTCCGAATTTTCCCCCTTGATTTTTTTCACATTCTTATTTTGACATTAGAAACAGACACTTCAATTTTATTTATCTGTATAGATTATAATGGGTATATACCATTTGCAATATTGCTAATACAAATGTGAATTTTTTGTTATTAGTCCTACGTGGACAGTGTCGCGGACAATTATTAGTTATATTTGATATATATAGGCGGATTCAATAATGGAATGCCTGTCAGTGGGGACAGAGTATCAACGCGAGTTGGCTGAAGCGCGCGGCCAGCACGTGCAGCCGCCTATCCTGATGGCCGCCTACAACTGCACCACGCCCGAGGACTTCTTCGTGGAAACAGTCAAAAAGATACGGTCAAGGTGAAAACCATTGCACTCTATCGACATTTTATACTCATTGCTTTATTATAAGACATTCTCTATGGATAGTTTTATGCCACTTCTTTTCCTTAAACAGCGATAACAAGTTGCGAAACAGTGTACATAGAATAGGAGTAGACTTAATTTTTAAGTTATATGTATGACCTTCAAAAAATATTGTCTACTGGAACTAGTTTCAACAAATACTTGGATTTAAATGTATGTATTGTACATTTTTCAAGTGGGCTTTGTTGGAGAAATCCGTAACTGTAAAGAATTTATAGGAATCTTGAGGCCGATTTTCATGAAAACTGACTCACGACCTTTTTTTAAAAGTTAATTATCTTAACTAGAAATCGGTTTTGGAAAAACAGCTTCTATTATTACACAAACTCATACAACACACACAAATTAAAAAAAAATTGTTACTTATATTTTTAAGAAACAACGTAAATACCTCAATAAAATTAATTTCAGTGACCTGGAAGAGGCGCTTCTATTGATACCGTTCAGTGTTGCCTGCGACATTGTAAAGATGTTACCAGCACTCCTGGATCGCGGTGACAATGTAGAAATGTTCTGTCGCCTGGCAATCTTCCTTTTGAAAGTCCACCACGCGCCTCTCGTCGCAAACCAAGCGCTACTCAAGCACATGATTCAAATACAGGCTAAAGCTTCGATGAGACTTCAGGAATTGAGGGTACGTTGGAGTTTTGAGTTATACTATCTATATATGGGAAGGGAAATTTTCGGACCCGTTTTAAAAATATTGTGCGCATGGAGAAGTGTGAGATTTGGCATAGTCATTGCGCCTTTAAAGAAGTCCCACGGAAAATAAAGGAACTAAAAGTGGCAGCTTCGCTATTTAATAGTTTTGTTCGTAAAGTAGCCAGGAAATAAGTTTACAGCTTTAATTGTAGAATATTTTGTATTTTTTATTCAGTAATTACCTACAATCTACATCGATGTACCAATTAGCAAATAACTACTCTGGCAAAATTAAGTACGGCGATTTCAAGTGCCGCGTTTGTAGGACTTTTTTTTATGCCGCGGATTCTAGTTTCTTTATACAGATGAAAAGTGCAGAAAGCTAATTTTTTATGTGTTAATATAAATTAAATGTATAATGTAAAAGAGACAGAGAATAGCAAAATCTATGCCATGACGTTTTGTCAGGTGATAGTGTCTCAATTGATTTGACTGCCATGGTTTGTCGACATAATAGTTTTTTTTTCACTTTAGGATATGGTTGGATACAACCTCCACGCGCTCCAGTGGCTGCATAGAGACGTCGAAGCGGCTGATAACGAACAGCTGTTCCGCGAAGCAACCACAGCGAAGCGAGCCAGGGACAAGAAACGGAAAACTCGTCAAGCGATCAAAGCGACCTATAGTTACTGTTACGTAATAATAATTAATAAACAGTTATATCAGTATTGCGCTTTTTAATTAAAATCCTTAAACTTGTATATAGTGTAGGTCAAGTACCCATTTTTCATCTTTACTTTTTTACGTCTGAAAGCAAACGTCTAACAATTTGAAATGATTAAAAAAATATATTAAACATAATTATACTTTTTAATAGCTATCTTTTGTTATTACTTTGTTTGAATGTAATGTAAAAAAATATATAAATACAGTTTCATGCCATAGGCCGTCAAGTTCATATATAAAACTCGCATCATGTGCAAGTTACAACGCATAATAGCGGAGATTATAATAGCAGCATGTATTAACAATAATATACACATGAAAGCAACTATTTTGTGTTTCTTATTCTAGAAATGAACATCATTTGGTGTATTTGTTATTTCAATAGGAATATGCATAGTGCTTTTATTTCGGAAAATGGGACACTTCGCACTGAATATGGTCTCGAAGCTTGCAAACAAAGCCGCATGAAAAGGTCTAATTGTTTATCATAAAAGGCTGATAAAATAAACAACGTATAGCTGCTATAATTTATTTGTAAAAAAATATTCTACTCACTACATAGCCAATATATCAGTTAAAACTTCAATAATTTAAGTATCCATCCCTGCGTAAGTCACATTATTTATCATCTATACAACAATAACTAATGTTTCACAAATGAGTATTCCGGCCGCGGGTTAGTTTCGTACTGAACAATCTCCATACGGATAATTTATGCTGAAACTTACCACAATACAATATACAGATACGTAATTTGACAACAACAATTAACAAATGGTCCATTAAGCTTACTAAATTGGAAAATATTGCTTGGTACCTCACTATTAGTACGTCTTTAGAGGGAACTTAATTTATAGATACCTCCGGTACCTTCTATCATTTACAATAAAGACAAAATTCAGATATCGCTTAGATCAGTATTAGAGGCCGCGGTAGCCGATTGAGCTCGAGACTAGTGCTGGTACTACGCGAGACATTGGCGACGCGTCGAAAAACGGCGGCATGACAAGTCAGCCTTTTTTAAGTAACTGTATTTTAATCTACTCCATTTATGTGTGCTCGCTTTAAAAGTGTGAGCTGCAAACCGGAAATAAATGCAAAGATGCGAACACTACCTCTGTTCTTTTCAGACTATTATCTTGACTTAAATTGCCTATAAAAATAGTATGGAATTTGTTTATAACTCAGCCAATGTATTCTACCATACGTGCAATTGGCGATAGAGGCGGGCGGCGCCTATGTCTATCCACTCTGATCGTCTAATGCCCACATTAGTCCACCAACTATCGTTGTTTAGAGTTTGTATGCATTTACACGCAGAACAAAAGAGCTAACGACCTCCGGCAGCAACTGAGTCAATGCTGCAGTTTTGGACTAGGGTCTGGAAAATTGGAATATGGGAGCTGCATACTTCTAGTCATCACAGCAGTCAACGGGCAAATGGCTAGCGCAGCACAAGAGCGCACATAGTTAATAGTTGCTCTGTCTCGTTCGCACATGATCTGTCCTGCTCACACACTTGCTACGTATCGCACTAGCTACATCATTTGTTAATACTATTGTATATACCGGTTACAGTTTCGAAATAAATTAAGTTCACATCAGCACTTGAGAGTTACTACTACTATCACACGCTTAACTACGGGATATTTTTAATTGCTCTTACTAATTTTCTTTGCCAGTCGGGCGTAGTTAAAGCATTTCCACCTAAAGATTGCTTAGGAACAGTAGTAAATTACACCGAATCAAAAAAATATATGTATAGTAAATAATTCATTTCATTAAATAATTAACGCTCTTCATTTTCATTTACGCTAATTTTTTCATTTTGATGCATTTAAACAGATTCAATATATGCAGCTATAATATTTGGCGAGACCGCTATGATGGTTTCAGAGTCGGTTATTATATTATTGAGTTCTATGTTCCAGTCTCAACGTGCGGCGGAGCGTTTTCAATATTTCAAGTTCACATTTTTGATCATCGCGTAGTACCAACATAACTATATATATATATATATCACTGGAAAATGTATTACACTAAAATCGAATCAATTACGAATATTACATAATAAGTTTACTCTTAGAAAATATAACTTTCGATATAGTATATCAAATCAGCCGCGAGCTCAATGCAACGCCGTTCAACCGACCTCATAATTGACAATATTCAATACCAGAATATATTTTATACATTGCATACAATGCTAATCACCACTTATCACAATGTTATATTGCTTTATTATTTTGAATACACACACCAACATTCTCAAACAAAATATATCACAATTCAATTAAAATACTTTCTTTATATTTATATCAGTTTTCGAACATTAGTCGAGTGAAAAATGTATGCTTTACGAATGTGAAGACATCATCGGATAGTTATTATGTCAGTCTTAGTTAACGAGTGAAGCGAATCGAATGAATGGCGAATGGAATCGACATAGTTCATTTATTCCAGCATAAATTACAATAATACACTAACGGCGGTTCCTATATCTTACTATTCATTCACTAGGCCTACCATCGTTTGAATTTTGACATACTTGTATGGAGCTTATGTTAACTTTTAACCGACAGTAAGGGAAATGGACGGTCGATAAGATATAGGAACCGGCATCAGAGAGTCTGCTGGACCCCTTGCCCTAGGCACTGTGCAACCGACAGACACAAAAACAAAATCACAAACACATGCTTGTTAGGGCGTAAGCACACACAACACAACCGGTTTGTTAGTACCTAAATGACGATATTATAATGTTCATCAATTCTAATACCGATATATTCATACATTATAATAACCTAAAATAATAATAAATAACCAAATTGGAAGAACGGACAACGCAGCTGCTTGGCGCTTCCCAGTTTCAGCATGCACGCAAGGTAAGACTACACTCGGTGCTCTTGCAGCAAATAGTAATTAATTACGACAATATAAGAAAATTATTCTTTTTCTCTGTAATTTGGATCTGAGAGCAATGTCATAAAATAAAAATTCGGACGCCATTATTTAATACCTACTAAGAAAATACAAAAATTAAACCTAAGACAAATAATGTACAGAGAAGAATTTAATAAAATAATACTGTATCACTACTGCAAGCAGCAATATTAGTGGAGTTGGAGAAATCACGGTATGAGATATACTGAGTGATCCTAAGGCCTGTATTCTAGAACAATACTAATACGCAAACAAACGATTCGAAGACAAATCGCTCCATAATCTTTTGCCAAGTATAATTATAATTAATTATGTACAAGAATTTTAAATTCATCTTTGAAAACTGAAAGAATTCATATGAAAATAGATCCAAATTTAATATTATACCGCAAGACATTTTAATATTACCAATTATCATGTCAAATGTTGTTTTACGCATAAGTGTATTTCTAGAGTACGGGCATAAAATAAACCATTTCACTAGGCTTCAACTTTCTTATTACATAATTATGAATCCGTATTATATAAACTATATACAAACACCTAGGCAGGTTGAAAACAGTAAGTAGATAAAAATAAAATAATTTCCTTCTTATTTATTACAAAATACAGTTTCAATAATTTCTAAATCGACTTCACTAATTGATGAGTATCTTCGAATGTTTCAATTGAAAGCGACCGAATGCTCGGCGCATCATATTCTCTTATAAAAATAAGCACATTAACGTGCATTCATTACAAATTATATCAAGATTTGTTATTCAACAAGAACCCTTTCGATTCTTAATATCAACACACAGAGAGCAATGTAGGTAGAATAGAGAGCAAATTTTATAAATACCACGTAATATATGATAAATATTTCATGAGAATAAAAAATCATGAAATTTTATTGTCAAGGTAGAAATATAAATATGTCAGCAATATAAAATTGTACACACTAACATCGAGACTATGACGACTCCGACAAAAAGGAATAAATAATCTCAATTTTAAAGCTTTTTTAAATACGATAAGATTGAAGTCAGTTTACAATAATGATATATGAGGGTAGCTGCAAAAGAATCACACTATATTTCATGTCTCAGCTGCAAGTTCAGCCTAGCTTAGTACTATCACAGTGTCTTATAGACAGCTGCATTTTACTGGCCTGTGGGGGGTTCACAATAAATGAACTAACACTAAATTAAGTAGAGACGTCAAGTAAAGGACGGTAATCGAGTTCACAGCTTAAACAAGACGAATGGAAGCAATAACAAAACAGCCAAGTTAAGAATACGAAGATAGCGACGAATTAAATGCTTTCCTGCTATAAATAATATACAAAACACTGACCATCATGAGGTGTATAAGATTAATTCAAATTAATGCCAACGCGTTTCCATTGACGCACTTTTTAAATCGAATGCATAGGACGAAAAATGCCCAATGTTACCATTGTAAAAAATATAATTGCTTAAAAATAAATATATTTTAATAATGCCAAAACATATACAATTTTTCGTTGTATATGTACGTATGGTAACAACATATACCTACAATTTTATTGTCGTAAGAAACAAACCATCATTTTTCAAAAAAAAGCAACACAAACTAATTTTTTCTCCTTATTACTATTTTATTTGTAACTATTTTTAAAGGTGACACTGGTAACATTCAGAATCGTGTTACAAATGAAAAAAGTTGGAATGGTTATAAGAAAAATAGATTGATTTGCATTTCTGAATTTTTTAATCTCCATTAGGACAATTGAGATTATAGGTATAAATATGTTGTAAATATTTAATACACCAGAAGGAATAGCGATTACAGCGATGAATGAAAAACAAAACTCAATAATGTAACTTTGAGCAATTTAAATCTCGCCAATATAGAGATAAAACGACTGGAATTACATTCAAAATCGAATCTTACACTGCATCAAAAACTATGCCGTGTACACTAGTAAAATTACCCAATCTCGAATTGTACATATACTTGCTTTTCATTATTCTTCATTATTGCTTCTTCACATAATATCATATAGTCTTAACTAAGAAAATACTTGACAGAGATGATAAAAAATACTTACATTGTAAATACTGACCGAAATGGGAAATAAATTACGATAACTATATGTTTATTTAAATGAATAAAACTTTACCACTATGAAAAATAATTAAAATTTACAATATCACCTAAATCTAAATGAATACTTGCTTCCTGCATAGGTAACCGTAAATATAATTTCATGAATATCAAGAGAGCGTTATAAGGCAAGCCTTTAAATCCACGAGATTTCTTTATATTAGATCAAAAATTGGCAACAACACAGACTCAAAACCGAATGGTTTCGAAACGTTTCCGTTTATATTACACATTTTTGCTTTTATAAACAAAAATGAAGTAGGCTCAGATTAACAAAACCTTCCTCATACAGAACTAATGATGTTGGTTGATATGGCAACAAAAATTGTGTTCCAATTTCAAACTGTTTCAAAAATTTATATTTTTAGGAAACTTAATACACATAAAAATAATAAATAACTACCTTGTAAAAAATATTTCATTAATTACATTTGGTTATTTTTTTATTATTTGATTTTCCTTACAACAGTTATTTGTTTAGTAAATGGCAACACCATACTAGTAACGCCGCCATTCACGTTTCAGATACATTTATCCAGCTGCTCTTAAATGAATGTTTAGCATAACAACATCACTAATAGTAGTATAAGATAGCTTTTGCCAATCCAAGGATATTGTATGTCTATTATAGTTTGCACTAAACTTTATGTCCTAAATCCAGAACGTTCCGCAATAATCAATTTTGTATGAAAAGCGCCTATTGCTCGGCCACCTGTTGCTAACGAAAAGCAGTCATAAAGTTTGGCGCGGACTACAACGAGGGCATTTAAAACAGCACTTATAAAGTATACACGCGATATTTTAAACCGCGCAAAATTATGCATTCACACGTTGAGACAAATGATGTCGACACTCGCACAAATCGTGAATGTTGTACCGCAATTTCTCTTCTATATAATTAATAGGCACTGATATAATAAGTTAAGGACAAAAATGTATTGAAAGTTGAAAGGTCAACTCCAACCGATGCTTATTTATCACCCACGGTAAAACCAAATGATAAATAGTTTAATAGGAAAATTGGATTATCATGAATGTTAATAAAATATAATAATCTTTGTAAATATTACTGTGGCGTTAAAATGGCCATTTTTGCAAAATCATAATATAATGAAAGTATAATGTACATCTTATCATTGAGGCCAAGTATCCCCATTTTAGAGAAGCTAACAGTATATACTCAGCAGCAATTGTTCAAGGTGAATTGGTGGATTTCACACATCTCATTCATCTAGGGAGAAATTACCTCACCGCCAGAGCGAGGTAATAGTAATATGCATATTTAGGTAAGATAAATTACTTGAGCGGACGGAAAGATTTGAACTTAAAAGAGACATAGTTGCTATAGCCACTGAGCTATCACGATTTATTACAACTGTGCCGAGTGTTATTATTCGATATTTGCTATGAAGATCTGTTCCACTGAGAATGCAAACCAGTATAAAAATTAGACATGCAGTACATTTATTCCTTTCAAAACAAAATGTGTACTGCCTCATGCGTCGAAGGTTTGAAATTGATCTCTTAACATCAAATGTAATATGTTTGTATGGTTCATTCACGGATGACTACTGCTACTATTGCAATATCAATGCAGGCTAGTCCTAGTGTGGGAACCAATGTTGCTGCCGTCATTATGAATGTAAACTCTTGAAAATAAATGATTTTGGATTTGTATTTTATTAGTTATTGTATTATTTAGGAAATATGTAATAGAGAGATTTATTTTATGATTCTGTTAAAATGGACATTCTAACCTAGGTGACCTCTACTCAAAATATAGTATCTTTAAGAATTATGTTATTACATTATCTGTGTTTCACTCCACACTGAACCATATAATAAACAATGTATAATTTTAAACTATTGTCTCCAGACACTGGCCTTTTGTATCACTAAATAATTGAGATTTATATTACAGATCTATATTAGAGATTCACATTCATGTACAAACGTTTATTTTGTAAAAGAGTCGAAATATTTGATGTAACGATTTAATGTTTTAAAAACCATCTTTTGCAAAATACACATTTTAACATGTGTTAAGTAATCATAGTATAATGTAAGTAAAGAAATATGTTTATTTTCACATAATTGGTACTTGAAAGAAACATCTGTAGTAAAATATTTTTTTACGAAAAACCATCTATTGCATAGTGATGTGAAAGTAAAAGTGACTATAAAATTAAATGTTTGTTGTGGTCTTATAATTCATGTTCTTGAAATATAATAATATCCAGAGGACCTTATAGCTTTACAGATAATCAGTAAATAAGGTTGTGAAATATTAGTGTTTTAAAAATTATAGTTATATGAAAACAATTTATGGTTTAACTGTTGCAGGTATATTAATTATATTTTCTGTAGCACATATTATAATCCACGCAAGTACCAATTAGGCATGTAATTTTTACACGCAATATTTGCCTCATTGAAAATATTGTTGCAAGGTAAATGTACCGCAGCCATACATAATATCCTTTATTAACGCGGTAGGCATTTGATGACTGTTGGCCGGTTTCTTTATCTTACTTCAAATGAATTTGCCTTACCTATTGGTTAAAATTTGACATTAACTCCATATTAGTACGAGCAAAACTTAAATGCATACTTGAAGCTCGTACACATCATTGCGCAGAACACAATTATAAGTAACAAACAGAGTCGAGCGGGGAGATTGATGCGCTCTCGTTTTGCCGCTATCCGGACTCACGTGCCATTTTTTTTTTGCACAACACATCGTCAGGTATTATAAACGTTAACATTTGACTGGACCTGCGCAAACTCACGTAACTAACTTCACTCGAAGCGCAATGAAATTAAATTTTGCGCGTGCTGTAATGTCAATTTTCTAAGAATTGTGAGGTTAAACAAAGGATAGTAAGATATAGGAATCCGGCTTTTAGCACTTTCACCTTTAAATGTCTATATATACATATTATGTAGATGGTACATCGTAAACGTTTGACCTGTGGGTGAGAATTGTCATGAATGTGTGTGTGTTGTATCACAGCGGTGGTCGATCAGTGCATCTCCTCTGCGGCTGTCACGTGACTCGCCACCAAGTTCAAAGGTGCCTCGTCATATTCAGGAGTGTTTACACCCATCTGTTTGTTACACATAGAGAAATTATTATTATACCGAAAATAAAATTTAAAAGAAAAACCATGGAAGAAGATTACTAGGAATAAAATCTTCCAGTAAAATATAAAATTTATATCGCTTCTAAGTCCTACATTCGTAGAGAACACTACAAATCTTTCTTCTATTGCGTTTTAATACGGTAATTTTTAATATATTATTTTATAAAATAATTAATCAATAGTTAAAGAATATGTTTATATTTACATAGTATAAAAACAAAGTCGCCTTCCTCGTCTGTCTGTCGGTATATTAACTAACTCTTCCTAAACCACTATTAAATTTTTATGCCAGTAAAATAGAGCTACTTAGTAGGGGTTGACCCGCGGCTGAAAACTTTAGTATAGTAATAAGTTATTTCAATATTTATATCAAGAAACATAAAATGAAAGAAATAAATATTTTTGAGCTATAAAGTTTTTCAGAAGAGTTTTCATATGAAAAAGATGTATACCTGAGGGCGGTGTGGCCTCTGCGTGCAGGTGTTCTGCGCGTGCAACGCTGCCAGCAGGTGCGGCTGCAGCTGGCGCCTGAGGGCGGCGAGCACGGCCTCCTCGGGGGCGGGTTCGGCCGCCGCGCCCCCGCCCCCGCCGCCGACACCCCCGCCGCCCGACGCCGGCTCCACCGGCTCCGGGCACGCGCCCCCACTGCGCCGCGACTCTGCAATAAACACATCAACGGCGTCTTATCCTGCCCAATTAATTTTTAATATATTGAGTATTTAAATTAGATAGTATTTGCCTGAATTATGTTAAAGCCATCATCAAGTTGTAAAAAATAAAGTGCTCAGCGCGCCTGAAGAAGTTTTCACTTCAAAAAATGTCTCGTTAAACATCTACAAATACATTTGGCTTGTACTATTTTTAATTAATTTATCTAGGAGCTTTTAATAAAGATGTCACCATGTCAGACCCATCTTACCCTAATTATACAATTTTACATAATTTGAAACCAAAACTTTCACTACCGGGCCGCAAGAAAATGCTCTGAAAAACACCCATTTTCATCAAATTCCCAGTGCATCCACCTGCCCCATCCCTGCCGGCTCTAGTTAGAACACAGTCCACTAACACATTTGTGATCTTATCTTTTAACTGACGCCGACATTGACAGTAACAACGCAAAAAACGTTGAAAGCTATTTACGAACATAAATAAACAGAACTGGCCCTGTAGACAAGAGGCGTTAGCGCTAAACGAATCGAATCAGAATTAAATGGGAATAGCATAATACTGAGCGTAACGACATGTCAGTCCCATACATTTTCTATTCTATTCATGTCGCGTTAATGCCAATTGCCTAACATCGTTTTTCAAACTGGGGATAGCGACAATTACCGGGGTCGCAGTCTGTTAAAAAAAATAAGACCTATATCAAATTAAAGGTATAAATAAATTATAAATTAAAATATTATTATAATTTTGCAGTGAAGGAGTCGCAAGACTTCTTAATTAACTTTTTGGTTTTTTCGTGTGTCGCAACATAAAAATCGTTGAGAAACAATGGTCTACAGGGCCTGCAAGAAAAGTCGTATTGAGCCAAGCTCGAAATGGTTGGTAAACTTCGTATCAAAAGAAAGAGCTCACTATTTCTCGTGTGTTTCCCGTCGTGCCTGGGCCGGCGGCGTCGCGTGTGTATCGTATCGCGGCGCATCGCCGTCGGGCGCGGCACGCCGTGCAGCTTGTAGTACAGCCCGCACGCGTTGCACACCATCTCGCCGCGTGCGTCGCGCCGCCATATCGTCGTTGTGTGCGTGCCGCAATTGCTGCACGATAATTCCACGCGGGGAGCCGACCTATTCCCACTAGCTGGGTTGCCAGGCGCTGACTCGTTTGGTTCTTGCTGGGGAACGCATTTATCTTTTTAACCAACTTTAAACGGGGGGAGGTTCTCAAATGGGCTATATTTTTTTTTGTATGTTTGTTACACGAAAGGTTGATTTTATACGAGAGGGTGCTCCTGAGGTAGTTCCATTGTCACCAAGTTAGGATCCCATAGAAATCGAAAGCAACCCTCAAATATTATCAGCACGTATATGTTTCATTTTCTTATAAAGCTGTTCAAATATTTGCGTAACTAAAAAGGTAGAAAATATTTTTTTTTTTAAAAACCAACTCCAAAAGTGACTAAAAAGCTAAAAATATTTTCTTCAACATCTTCAAGACATTGTTTAGCTTTTTGTTATTCTTTTAGATATTACTTAAAATTTGGTTAACAGATAAAACTTAGAAATATCAAAGTGAACAAAATAATGAATTAATACACGGATATCTGGGGAGTCTCGCTCCGGTGTCTGTGTGTTACAGTTGATTCAAGATCTCCTCCTATCGAACGCTATGAAATTTAGCACATTTACAAAAGTCTCGTTTATACATACGATTTGACATTAATCGTTTATATACAAACGGGTAGTATCAGTGCAAAGTTTGACACAATATATGTACGTGTTTACGCGTCTCACTTCAATGAAATGGGACCTCATTAGAATGAGATCACAGATACAACTGCATCAAAACCACCACAATTTATGTTACTCATAATTATCACAATCTTGATTTTCTTAACTTGAAATAAAGTTATAGGTGTTCCCTCGATTTAATTATCCTTCTTTGAAATCCTGCGTATTTGCTAACAAATAACTTCAATACGTTTCACTGCTATTTTTTCTTGATATCAAAATTGCACTGTCTTAACGTACATAATAACAATTAAGAAACCTTCTACCAAATTTATGGAGAGTTCCAAGTACAAGGTCATATAAAAATTCCAAGGTTTAACGGATAATATTACAGTCGTTTTATAATTATTTTCCTTTAAGGAAAGAAACATAAAGACAATTCATATTTGTTTTTGTCGATGCAAATGGTGTGATCGTTGAAATAGCTTCGAGTGAAATAAAGATATAATTATCATAGTGAAGATAGGAGATCAAATAAATAGGACAATATTTGAAGGTAAGACTTAGCACACATCACATATTCAACCTTGCAAAACCTTGAGTAAAAAGTAATATACATAATATTACTTTATTCTTCTGGTTTGCCATGTTTCTAAAATCAGAATCAGACATTTTGTTTATATCAACGCCGCTAAAAACAATCACCATGAAACCTATGCAAAAAAACCTGAGATACGATGTTCATTTTTGCAGTGCAATTCTAGAGACCACATCAAATCTTCAATATAATACTGATTAACTTTTAGGTACTAACTAATAAAAACCACAATTTCAAACAACACCTAACTAAATTACATATTTTGGCTGGAATGAAACTTGGTGAACGAATATTTTCCTCAATATGAAAACCATATAAATTCAAAGATAATACTAAAAATATAATCACGTTTTCGGAGGGCGTTTGGGACCAAGGTGGATTAGAGGCCGGCGGGTCGGACGCCTGCACCGGCTGCGCACGCGCGGGATAACTCTGTTTCCTGCGCGCAGTGCCTGCCAAAGTTGAGCCGCGGTTGCTCCCTTGCCATTCGCCGTTCTGTAATAAAAACCATCAAAATATACCTTATTTTGTCCTTTTAAATACTCTAGTGCATTGTTTCTCAACGATTTTTATGTCGCGACACACGAAAAATCCAAGAAGTTCAGTAAAAAGTCTTGCGACCACTGTGGAACGACCATTCACTGTGGAATTGTAATAATATTTTAATTTATAATTTATTTTATACGTATGACTCAATTTAATATTTGGTTTTAAATCTTATTTTTTTAACAGACTGTTACCCCCCTTAACAGGCTATTTAGACCTGATTCAAATCGGTGTTTCAGAGAATCAACCCCGCACGGCCTATATTTACTTCGATGGAACAGCGCGTAATAAAACTTCCAGCGTGGCGAAATATTGCAACTGAACATACCTACGCGCACCGCGTCCATACCAACTTGATTCAATTTATTTCATTCTAAGGCTGACGAGCACGAGAGCGAGACAAAATATCCTAAAGTGAGACAGATCGTTTATATGCTTAATGGTTATTGAAATTTTGACATAACTTCCTAAGCGTCTTTAACACAACGGTTTACCGAGCGCAATAGTAACTAGGAGGTACAGGGTTCGAATCCTCCTCAGGCTGTACGTTTCTTTTTATTTTTCAACAATTTTTTAGACAGATAAAGTTTATTAAAATGATTTAATTGTATTATGGAACAACAATGAATCCATATATAGGTATATATTAATATAAATGCGAAAGTAACTTTGTCTGTCTGTCTGTTCCGTTTTCAAAATTACATATATATCCAGTTTCAGCCAAATCTGTTCAATAGTCTTTTCATAAAAGGATAAAAAAAACAGAGAGACAAATATACTTTGGGTTTTTTTTTCGCGGAACCCTAAAAACGTAGCCTACGTTACTTCTTATAACATCAGCTATCTGCCAATGAAAATTACGTCAAAATCGATCCAGCTGTTTCAGAGATTAGCCGGAACATTCAGACAGACGGACTGAAGACTGACGGAAAATTCTAAAAATAGCATTTTCGAAATCTCCTGGTCCGATTTTTAGCTTTTATTTTGAGATTATAAACAGACACTTCACTTTTATTTATCTGTATAGATAAGAACTATAAAATAATAATAATAGATAAAACATAATATAAATCTTATTTTGAGGTTACAAAAGTTTAAGTTGTTTCATAAAACTTTTTTCTCATTTTTTAAATAGTACTATTAAATATTTATTTATAGAACATGGAAGTTCATAATAGTTTGAACATAACATATAATATAGAAAAGTATTTTTATTGCATTTTATAAAATTATTAATTTAATTTCGAATAGCACGCTCGAGCAAAGCGACGCGTGTACACAGCACCAAGCCGTCCGACGTATTGATAAATTCCATACATTGGGACCGGCGAGCGTGATTTTTCAAGTCATTTATAATAAAATAATTAATTACTTACAAATTCTCTAAGTAACCGAATAAAAAAACTATAATGATTGTATTTCTTATAATATGATATGTTACTGTTATTTATTTTAGCGATGTACGATTAACAGTAATAAGAATACACAAGATTGAAGAACACGTTTAGAGGTTACTTTGCAATTATTTTCGATCGAGAAAATTTATCGAAAATGCGTTTTGAGTACATGGGTTACCTCAGAAATATGATCAAGATTGACATATATTTTTTTCACCGCAATAAAGTATGTATAATTACTGTAACAGGGGCTGAGAAATCGATCAAAAAACGCTTTTTGTCTATTGTCTCGTACACATAGTACTCTTGAAACAGTACTATGTGGACAATATGAACTTGTAAATATTTTAGCGTCATTTACATATTGCACTGTGTTAAAAGGTACATATCCAAAACAAACCAAAATAAGAAAACTTGTTATTTTATGGATATGCGTTAGATCGTCACCAAATCTAATATTAAGTGACAATGGTGTCTAGAATGTTGTCCTATTAATCACAAGGCTACCTCAATCATGATTCAAAAACAGCTTAATTAAATGTCTCAGAAAAAACAAATGACCGTAAGGGGCTTAACAACGGAACGATGTACGTAAAAAGTATAAAAACAAAACTCCTAATAAAAAATATACAAAACCCATTACTTGTGTGGTCAGAAGGATTAGAATTATTAAATTACCATAAATAATAATGTCAATTATCTCTAGAATCACATGATCCAAGTAATTCATACAAAGAAAACCTTACGTCATATTATCATTCTAGTTCACGACGAAATCAAACGATTAATAAATATTTATGACATCAATAACAAATAAGATGTATATGAATTGCGGACAATGATCCCCGTTTATAAATATTAAGGCAAGATACAACTAACCGCAGCGCAGCGTCTCAAGGAAATGCCACTTTACCTCAAAGGTGTGCATTAACATGAGAATACTAAGGCTGACAATGAAGAACCTAATTTATGCCGTCACTGTCCTGCACACAAACACTTATGAAAAGATAAAGCTCAGTGCTCATTTGACTGTAACGCCGGACACTCAGTGGAAGAATCATTAATCGATTAATTAAGAGAATAATAATCGATAAAGTGGTTTTGTGGTTGTGTTTATTGTTATCGATAACGCTGTTGTGATGCAGGTATATTATAAAGGATCCGTTGCGTCAACAGCATACTCAGATCGTATGGAATATTATATACAGAACACGTACGCGAAAGGATTTTAATTCTAATAGGACGTAACCCATACTGGTAGTACCGGGTTATTAACATAAATATAGCGACTTTATTATTTAAGAATATTTTAATTATTTTCTTTAATTATTAAAAATATGTTATATCCTCCCTTCTTATAATTCTAAGTCCTTTTAATAACTACAATTATAATCATTGGACATTATTTTTTTTTAAATATATTATTCACTTTTCTTGGATTATTTTGATGAACATTTTTATCAATTTACGTATTTTAGTCTAAATATCATTGATAAATATTTCTTTTTCTACTGAGAAATATCTGTTTAAAATATTAAGATAATCAAAATAAACATTATGAATTTGATATACTATAACCTTTGCGACCTTTTATTGAATAGGCTATTTTGTTAACCAAAAACGATCTACGTTAAAGTTGGAATTTGTGAAAAATAGCGACCAAGTTTCTGTGGATTGTGAAACCAAGGTTGTTTGTCTATTAAATTATACAATAAACAGTTCAAAGTATTACTTCGACGATGGTAGAATATATTAATTAATTAATTCGTTATTATATACGTGTGTGATAATGAATAATAAGTCAACAAAGAGCGATCAAGCTGCGTTGTACCGTGTTCCAGTTAGTATTTATTTTTATTTATGGTTATAATTATTTGTTACGTAAAAGCTCACTACTCACAAGTGTTATAATGTATTTATTAGATTTATGTATCTCTAAACCACTGCATGAACAAATTTACATATTCCATAAAAAGAAGTGATAAGTTTTTTGTTTACAAGCGATATTTTGTGAGACTTAATTAACATAATGGTTTTTGCAACCTACTCAAGAAATAAAAATCCTGGTTTCCAATTGAAGTCTACAAATATTCTTCTTTTTCAACTGTGTAAAGTTATAGGAAATCTGCGGAATCGTGAAATGGTAGAAATTATACTGATAAGCAAACTAAATTACTTTTGTAATTAATGCTTTACTATTGACAAGTGTACGAATGTTGTATATAATTTCATTACTATATTTTCTCTAATCATTAACTACACGTCTTGTATTAAACTGTTTTTAAATTGCTTTACATTTTTATTGTACACCAACACAATAAAAAGAACTCACTTTATAACTGTAAAAAAAAGGTAGCCTCATTACTTATAGCAATTTCTTTTAGGCAACCTCACAACACATATCTTTACAAATGACAGAAATAAAATATAAGATTATATTTCATTTGCCAGCTTAAACGGCCGTAGATTAATCGATTAAATAAATATTTGTCGTCAGCCAATCACCAGCCAGCATCAGCCACCGCTGGGCATAGGCCTCGCAAAATCCGTGCTACTCATCCCGGTCCTCCACCTTCCTCATCCAGCGCCTCCCGGTGACCTTGCACAGGTCGTCAGTCCATCGGGCTGGCTGGGCAACCGATACTACGTTTACCGAAACGCGATCTCCAATCCAGGACTCGTCTGCTCCATCGGCCATCGGTCCTGTGACAGACGTGACCGGCCCACTGCCACTTCAACTTGTTAATTTTGCGAGCTATCTTGGTTACCTTGGTTCTCTCATTTTTAATTCTATACATAAGACAAACACCCAACACAGCTCGCTCCATAGCCCGTTGAGCGATTTGAAATTTGTGGACCAGTGTTCACGTCTCGGCCCCGTAGGTCAGGGTGGGAGTCGAGCACTGCTCGAAGACTTTCGTTTTCAGGCATTGCGGGATAGGCGACGAAAAGACTTGACGAAGCTTACCGAATGCTGCTCGATAAATAGTAATTAGCTAATTTCTGACTGACTAAGACTTGTTAGTGGCATGTCTATTAATCAGAATATAGTTAGACAAGAAAATAATACATAAAACATTTCCTACTTCAAGTAATGCATGTAATAAATACGCCACCAAGATTTAATAAAGCAATAAGTATATATTACAATAAAAGCTCTATGAACATATTGCAATTTCATAATAAACACGCTTATATCAGCAGAATACATGTAACTTTAAATATAATAAATCCGCGGACAAATACCCAAATTACATATTACCTAAGCTAAGTAAGTTCAAGTTTATTTTATATTAGGATATGCCCGCGACTTCGTCCACGCTTGACTTGAAATTCCCGGGACACGAAATATCGCAACATTTAAAAAGATAATGTAAGCTATTGTTTTAGTGGAAACTGTGTCGGAATAAGCTAATTTTTATCATCCGAATAACTTCACACCGCTCCCGGGAAAATTCTGAAAATACTACTCTGTCAAAAAAGTACCGAGAAAAGATCAATAATACACAAAATGTTAGTTATTAATTCAAATTTATTTTATGACCTTCAAAGTATGCTCCTTCAGAAACGATACACTTACGCCAACGAATAATTCAATCATCAAAACATTTTATAAACGCTTTTTCCGGAATTGAGTTTAGTTCTCGTCGCGAATTCTCCTTTATGTTTTCTACCGAATGAAAAAGGGTGCCGCGAAGTGGTAATTTGAGTTTAGGAAAAAGAAAAAGTCGGCTGGCGCCACATCTGGTTAATAAGGAGGTTGCTCGACGGTATTTCTTGAGTTTTTGGTCAAAGTTGATGGCCTTGTGCGAAGGCGTATTATCGTGGTGCAAAATCCAAGATTTTTTTTACCACAAATCGGGCCTTTTTCGTCGAATTTTCTCTTAAACGCCGCATAACGCTCAAATAATATACTTTATTTATCATTTGACCTTGCGGTAATCCGAGTGCACAACACCGCGATAGTCAAAGAAAATAGTCAACATGACTTTGACTTTTGATCGACTTTGGCGTGGTTTTTTCGGTTTCAGTTCAGTTGGATGGAAGGCGCCAGCAACTCCGAAGCTTGTTGACTAGTTTGCGTGTCAAACTCGTAAACCCACGTCTCGTCACCAGTTAACAATGCGTTTCATGAATGTTGGGTCGGAATTGACTCGTTCTATCCTGTCCTCAGCGACTATTATGCGATTGAGTTTTTGGAGAATATTCAGGTCTTTTGGGACTAGCCGAGCAACAACATGTTTCATAACCAAATGTTTAATTAAAATGATACGGCTTGACTCGTGAGACACAGAAAGTTCAGCGGCTATTTCTCTCAAACTTGAATGAGGATTTTCAGTCACTATTTCCTTCACTTTTGCGATGTTAACTTCAGTTGAAGACGTTGATTTTTAATAAAGTCGAGTCATCGTAAGCCTTCTGTAACATTTTCAGTGTCTCCGAACGCGAAATTCCATTGGCGATGCAAAATTTAAGACAAACTCTTTGTTCATTGTTTTTGTTAGATATTAATGGCAACCATGCCATAAATTAAAAAGGTAAAAGACAGTGTCAATGGTCGGTCTATGTTTTGCCTGTTGTTGTGAAGTTACCGCTGTCTCGCTGTGTCCATGTCAAAAGTACATTACAATATTAAGTGTATAAAACCACTAATAAATATCCACTGTGCATTACAAGAAACTTGTTTCACTCTGCCAGCCCACAACCCAAAAGTTTTTGTCCATTATGAAATTCGCAATACGCACTAGATAAAACAACACTGTATTTAATCTAAATGGCCGATTCAACTCAAACCCCGGGCCCGCGCCAAAATGTAAAACAGTTGTGCCAATCTAAGAAAAAAATGAATTTGAAACCATAAACAAATCATCCATTCCCGATATTTTTTTGACAGAATGCATAACAGAAAATTCCTTTAGGAAATTTACTCTACCTAGAATCAAAACCTGGGACATAATATCTCTGGCTTTACAGATGTTTATAAGCGTCGAAAACCACTTTTCATCAGATACAACGTAAGCCTGCTGCTCTACTCCAGAAATTCAAATTCAAAGTTTTTTATTCAAAATAAGTTCCACTGGAGAACACTTTTTGAAGGTCATATATATAAGTTAAAATTTAATTTTTCTTCCTATTCTATGTATACCGCTTCGCGACGTGTTATTGTTGTTAAGGAGAAGAAGCGGCAAGAAACTCCCCAGCAACACGTCTAGCCAAATATTGTTTTTCTTTAAGTTTCGTATTTTATTTATATCTCAAGTTGTCTTTTTTTAATAAGTTTTATACAGGAGTATGTTACAGAATTACTTTTTGAAGAATTAATGGAGTTGTAGCAAACAGTGCATACTCAATAAGACCAAGATACAATGAAAGGAAAGAAAAATATTATGAAAGTTATAATAATGACATGACGTACTAAAATGTTATGCTGCAATATATCTCCATAAATCCCTTACAAGCTTGGCAAGATAACATTATACAAAATATAGTATAAGATGTTAGAGCGAGCTGCTATGTAAATGAATTTTTGTCATTTAAGTATTCTTCAATAGTGTAGTATCCCTTTTTTAGCAAGTTACTTTTTAATTTGGTTTTGAATTTAGTGAAAGGCAGATCTAACATTTCACTCGGAATCTTATTGAATGACAATTAATTACATCATACACTAAATGTAATTAATATTTGACTTTTTGCCTTCCTTTCGTTTTTAGTCTAAAATACCGTGCACATGACAATGTTGTTTTAGTTAGAAGTGATATCTTGTCAACATTCGTTGCGGTCGCCACTGTTCAGACCCCATATGTTATTCGGCTTGTTAGATGTATTATTTAACGTTAACCCATGAATGGCTTTAGGAAACGATGTATCGGTTACGTTTAACAACGGCAGATTAGCGGGTTTCACACATCAGAAATTCGATTTGCGAAATACATCGTGAAATTTTCCTTCGCGTAAATATTACAACACCGCGTAGTAAATACTTACAACATGCACAATTACACATTAGGGCAGAAGAACGATTTAACTCATCATAATCATCATCCTAGCTTTAAATTCCGGTCGCGAACGGAGCGTCTGCCTCGAAGTCCGAGGTCCGCGTGGAAAAACTACCAAGTGATGCATACCTATTGTCAGGTATTGTTATTGTTGAACCTTGAACGTAACTTTTATTATACGAAAAATTTCGATCTTTAATGTAATGAAATAAAAACTACAATAATATCCATCAGTGTAACTAACATACGGTGTTTTGAAATTAGAAAGTCTTGAAACAGCCTTATTCGGCCGCATTCGGGCGCTTTCGCCTCGTAAGTGTACATGTTTGCTATTTTATATTTATTTTTCAATAAATGATTATTTTTCAGTAAGGAACCTTGTTCCTGACGGGTGTCCGCCAACCGCAGTTTTTATTATCATGTTAAAAACACCACAGCGTCCTAAATTTTGTACAAGTTTAAGAAATTATGACGTTACATATTAAACAATGTTTTAAATTTTTTACTCAAAAGTGTCACTTACCCAATTCGGTGTAATTTTAATCCAAAAAATACCGCGAGATACATATAGTGTAAAATATTGATAATGCAATCACCCCCTAGTGAAGTGAAACAACATAAAAACAAGATATGATTGATAAATGATCGCATTATCAGTGGTTATCATAGTGATAAGATATTAAGCTATTGTTTTGATGAAACATCATCATTTGTTACTCCCTCATATCGAGGTATCTAATTGCGTGAAGACAAACTTGATAACGTGTATCATTTTCTGTATTGTATTTCTATAGGATTAGCCACCCCTTTCGCTTTTTCTCAGGTAACAGAATATAATTTTTTGACCCCTTCAATTATGTCTGATCTTCACAGTGTGATCTGTATATTCCGGTTCGATTCCCAGCAGAGTAAAATGCGTAAACAATCTTTCTATTATTTACTCTGGTCTGGGTTCGCTCTCTAAGTCCCAATACTAAGGAGCACACAACCGCCCAGTAAAAAACGTACTTCTTAATACGAGCTCCGAATGACAGTTGGCGCCACCCTTTCAATTTCATGAAATTGAAAAGGAACTAATTATAACTTAAAATCTATGACTGATTTAAGTTTAAAATATTAAAATGTTGGTTGATATTTTCTAGTTTGATATTTTCTAAAAAACAAGAATGAACTGGTGGCGCCACTGTGGTTGGAGCATGTGTTATGAGTTACGTTTTATCATTCCTAAGTGTCCTTATTCCATCCTATTTCCCATAACACAAACGTAACCAGAGTAATTTAAAATATACAAAACTAGCTTTTGTCCATGGCTTCATTCGGCTGGAAAAAGGACATGTATGTCATGAAGTGGGCAATATTCTTAAAAATATCAATCTTGTTTTTACGTCAAAGCACCTAATGATAAATACCCGTAACGCCATCTAGCAAAGCGAAGGTGGAGCTGAGCATGAGAGCAACACGTTAAAATTGTTGCTGTCACGTCATTGCCGTTGCCATAGCGATGAATTTGTTAGAGAATTGCAACGGTGACGCGAATAAAACGCAATTAGAGCGCCATCTTTACGGCTATATTCGTCTATCCCACGGGAACTGTACTATTCTCTGGATGAAAGGTGCCTTATGTCCTATTCTACACCCCCCACAACATGTATGCAAAATTTCGTGACGATCTGTTGCGTGGTTAAGGCGTGAAAACGTCACAACATTTATCGTTGTCCAAATCCGGGATAAAACTACACTCGACGACAGTCACGAATCTATAGATAACACAAATCAGTTCATAGGTTTCTTTATCCTTATGCGGTGCGGTGTACGTCGCTTAACCCTCACGCATGACTCCTACAATGCTTCCACGACGATAAGTCCTCTTCCTTGGCATGCGTGACTCAAGCTTAGCGCATGGCACTCCAGCGCTCCCTCACTGATTCAATACTCGGGGGATGCTCAATGCTCTCCAACGAGTTACCCTGCCGCACCGCCTTTTGTGCCGCTCCTGACGACCCCATACGGAGCCTCGGCGTATCATGGTGCTCTACTCCAAAACTCGTTCCACAGTCCACCCGTCCTTCCTTCCGCGTGACTCTACCTACACGCAGGACACCTCCGGCGCTTCCCAAAACGACGCTTGCAGACTGCCCACAACGCCCGTCTGCAACCCCACAGCACCACCTTCACCGACCCTGCCGCAGCTCCAGCGCACTTACAGGCTTTCGCTTCCGAAACTCGTACCAGGGTCCTCTTCATCTGCCCGTCAAACCGCTGACGACCCGCTGCAGCCCCAGCGCGTAGACCAGTACTTGTCTCCGAGGCTCCCCTTCCATTCAGCTGGGCCGTCCTCTTCTTCTCGTGCACCAAATTCCCCTCCGTAGCTCCTTTCGCTTCGGTAGTCCGTGCGAGTCTCGCTCCTACTGCGAGACTCGGTCGCTTCGAGATTCGACTAACTGTTCAGGGTGAGTTATACTTGCATTGGCTTAAATAAAGGCCTATTCTTTTAGATCGGTGTTTCCTTTCAATCCCGGTACCCACAGCATGTAACGATATTACTAGAGTTTACCCAAGTCAAACCTCAGTACGTGCAAGTGCCCAGTTTAAAAGGCAAGCATTAATACCGGTTACGTTGTATTTAATTTTTATGTTAGGGCTATTTGCCACTGGAAAATACAATTCAGTTTATATCGCAAACTATCCCATCTCCCGGGATGAAATTATCTATGTCGATTTTCGGTATTAAAACTAAATATGTACAAAATTACAGCAAAAGCGATAAAGTACTCTAGTTACTATCACATTTTGGGGTGAAACTTCTTTAGAATCGTTGTGATTTTAAACTCGATGAAACAAAAAAGCGACAGTAAAAAGAGATAAACACATAAATGTAGAGGACTAAGCCTGCAAAAGAATGAGATAGAATACTTTATATTCAATCAATTATAATTGTTTAAATTATAATCTATGCTCACACAGATAGAGTTGGAAATGATGTGAAGTTTTTCGTTAATACTTCAAATTACGTGTTTTATAGCTTAAATATATATTATTACGATATAATATATGAAATATGACGTCACGAAATTTAGAATTCCTACCACCCCTTGTCACACTTTGATTCACTTCTACTGCGTGTAAATACACACAATTTGTTTATAGATTATGATTTTTTATGTCTATAAACTTGAGAAATAATTGGTGTCCCGTACAAACTCTCATAGCCTATTTCAAACCATTCTAGTTTTATTTTTGCGATAAAAAGTAGTACAGTCTGAGTATCAAGTCTCGTCTATCCTCATTCTACAAACTACGAAAATGATGAAAATAAAAATGACTAAAATTACCAAAATGACCAAAGTGATCAAAATGGCCAAAATGATCAAATGACGAAAATGGAAAATCACAAAAAAGCAACCTTTCCTACTTTCTGGGATAACCTTTACGTAAATCTATCTCATATCCGGGATGAAAGTATCCCTTGTCCATCCTCGGTATTAAAATTATATATAATACATGAATTTCAAGAGCACTATCTTAAAGTATCCTTATATGTCTATATTTTACATTATATATGTATATGTATCTTAAGAGTATCTTGTATATAATTTATTTTTGTTAATCTGTTTATATTATGTTATATCTTTAATGTACACAACCCTGCCTTTTACTTCTCCCCTTCTCGCTAGACTCATAGGTGTGCTGGAAGAAAACTCTTTTAGGGTTAAGCTCGCCTTTGTACATCACCACTATTCTATAATTTTGTATGAACTATTTGTGTACAATAAAGAATTTCAGCCGAATCGGTCCACTAGTTTTTCCGTGAAAGCGTAACAGACACAGAGACCGAGTTATTTTCGCATTTATAATATTATAATAAGCATACTTCGGCCGCTCTTAGAATGCGTTCATACTTCGCGAACATGTGGACGTATAAAATTGTGGTGACGATCAATTTACTATAATTTTTTTTTTTTGGTTTCTGTATTTATTACCGATTCAAGATTTAGTAATTAGTTTAGCGCGAAACGCAAAGGCGTTCTTGGAGTTGTTTGCTGATTTTATTATAATTATGTATACCATCAGTTAACTTACCGGTGACACAGATCCGTTGATAGGTTGTTGAAGAGTGGTATTTAACGCTGCTCCGGGAGTCCTAAGCGGCGACACAGTCATTCCGAGGTGCTTGCTGTTTATTAATCGTCTTAATAATTGCGTCGCCGCACCGCTACGTCCTGTGGACAAGAAAATAAATTGTAAATTGAAAGCTATTAAAAACCCCATATTAAGTATTACTATATTTTTCATCCCTCCATGACATTCCCATATCATAAAGAAGAATACTAGGAATGACAATCTCATAATGTAAAATCAAATCTCTGTAAAACGTTCGTAATTTTATTGTTAACACTAGCTGCGCTCCCGCGGTTTTATCCGCGTGGTGATGGAAAATCGTTATATTTTGGATAATTCACACTATATCTATGTAAATTATAGCCTATGTGTTATTCTGATGTGCAAGCTATATTATTGTACAGTTTCATCAAAATCCATTGAGTAGTTTTTGCGTGAAAGAGTAACAAACATACATCCATACATCTATACATTCTTACAGACTTTAATGACACGTTTATAATATTAGTAGGATTCGTAGAATACAGATAATGTTATGATGATGTTGTTGTAAGTAAAATCTGAACTCCATTAAGACGGCCCCTTAAAATTTATTTTTAGTCTCTCTCAACCCAGTACATACGAGACATTTCACAGTTCTGTTTCACTTTGACACTGATACTGTTGAACGTTCCTATTAAAAATGTTATAAAGTTGCTATTGGTTGCGTTCCATTAGGTAATCAGAACAACCACGCTCACAACCGCAATTTTTCCCGTTCCACTGAGGGATGCTATCATAAACTCAAATGGAATGGATTGTGGAGTGGTGATGTATGGTTGACTTGATAAATCGCAGCTTTATCAATTTCTCGATGGAGAATATTAATGTACTGTGGTTCAACGTCTACTTTGACACACTTCTTCAGATGAGCCGCTGTAAGCGTTGCGTGAGCGAAAATTAAGATTTATTGGCGACGTTATCGCCGCGACCACCAACCTCCGTAGTCGTTATATGAAACGACTGAAGGCGCATTTTGAGCGTCATGAGCAACTAGTGGAATGCACTAATTGTAACCTGTATAGGTGTGGATTAGGGAAAGGTAGTAATTATATTGCTATCTTATACCAATATATAAAGCTGAAAAGTTTGTTTGTTTGATTGAACGCGCTAATCTCAGGAACTACTGGTCCGATTTGAAAAATTCTTTCAGTGTTAGATAGCCCATTTATCGAGGAAGGCTATAGTCTATATATCATCACGCTAAGGCCAATAGGAGCGGGGCACCAATGTAGAGTGTTTCAAAATCGGGGGGGTTTTTTTAATTTACTTTTTTTAACTATTCCACGCGGGCGAAGTAGCGGGCAGCAGCTATTTCGATATATAAAGAAAACATCAAAATAAAATAACAAAGAGTTTGTACACTAGGGGAAAACAATGTTCATAATATATAGTAACTACAGTGATTATTGGAATTGGGTAGTTGAGACGTTTCGTAATAAATTCTAAGTTATTAATAAACATTAAGTAATTAAAAATAAAAATCCTAATATGTATGCATATTGTTACAATTACCATGTGGGGACGGTGAATAAAAACATCGACTTAACCAATATATGAATTCCACCAAGCTGACTTGGATAAGCGTAACTGTTCGTTCCCCTAAAAATGGGGAAATCCGAGCCAAGTAGCGAGATGTTCACGAGCTGTTATTATATTATATTACATATAGATTAATGATGATATGACAATATGTTATAAATGTAAAAACCACCGACCATTCTGCCTGTGCAACGCCTGCCAGAGAGATTCCTTGTCTTGTTCCATGTCTTGCGTGGGCTGTGGAGACGACTGCGTTGAACGCGCCGACTGAGTCTCCTCAGGGTCGTCCTGAAACACAAGTCACACGATTTAATATTCACTGTTATAGTCACTATTTCGCGACCTATTATTTTATACTATTTGAAGATGAAGATAGATGACAGTCGAATCAATTGGCGCATTTTTATCATCTTACAAAACGGCGCAGCCTCGTAGATTTTGTAAGAGTGCAAAATGACGATATCATAATTTTTTATAAATAAAAGGAGTCCAATAGCGCAATTATCATTTAAAAAGTAATTCAAATTACTTCTTCTTCTTCAGCCAATCGATGTCCACTGCCGGACGCAAGTCTCCACAAGTCTGCGCCACATATCCCGGTCTCTCCCGCCTTCCTCATCCAGCCCCTACCGGAGGCTGGAGGACATCCTACGCTGCTCCTACCAAAACGGGGTCTGTATCCACTCTAGAACACGTTTGCTCCATCGCCCGTTGGTCCTGCGATAGACGCGTCTGGCCCATTGCCATTTCACCTTACTAATTCTGTGTAAAGTTACTTGTATAATATCTTTCTAAAACCAAGCTCAGATAACATTGTTTTAATGTTTACATGTGCACTATATTTGCATTCAACGTAAACAACATTTCAGGTATGAAGGGAGTTATCCCTTCATCCACCCATGTCTATATTATTATTATACTATTAGGTAAAGATAAAAGATAGATAAAGAGAATAGATATATTTATTTATTAGATACTATTTTGGCATAAGCTTATCACTTGATCTACTTATAATACTTGTCTCGTATAATGTACAGCGTCAATTTGAAATGCATACCTTTTATCTGGTCTATCTTAAAACGTCTTCCGGCTATATTTAGGCTGTAATCTATTTGAAATTATAGAATGAAGTAACTATTAAGCTTCCGGCTAAATAGTAAAACCGGTTTAAAAATGGACATTTATTCTGACTTACTTTCTACAACAGTAATAGTCGAAAAATGATCCATGAACTGTATTTAACAAGTGATTAATTATTATTATATGCTAGAAAAGAGAAGAAGAATGGAAATAGAAAAACCAAAAAGTATGTGCCAAGACCAGGGCTTGAAAACGTTATCAATTGCCTTTAAAAATATAGGTAATTACCGGTATTTTTGAAAAAGATACTGCCATACCGGTGTATTTAGTAACGTTACTTGATAACTTTTATGATTTTAACGTTATAATATAACGTTAAAAATCGTTTGTATCGGTAATTTTACGTAATTTCAAGCGACGTTGCCATTTTTAAGAATTGACTTTATTACGACGGCATGTTACCGAAACAATCAACTAACACAATTCTCAATATTACGCGCGCTCTAAGCATAGTGCTGTATGACAATCTTTTCGAGTGAAAAAGAGCGACAATAGTAACGAAACATAATTATAACAGTAAAATTACAGATAACAATAGTATTAACGTAAATTTTTTTACCGGTAAAATGCCTAGAAATAACGGTAAGTTTTATAACGATATTTATTTTTTACCGTTATCTGAAAGTAGCATAAATAACGATACCACATTTTTACCGGTATTTCAAGCCCTGGCCAAGATTATAACAAGTGGATACCTATTGTTCTCTGCCTACCCTTATAAAGAAAAAAGGTGTAATAATATGTATGTATAGTTCCAAATATTTCAATTTCACCTAATTATTCTTGAAGCATTCTGAATGCGTCAGTTTGCGTTAAAGATACCCACCTGGGACATTTGCGATATATCCATTTGTAACCTATCGGGATCTGAGCCGCTGCTACTCTGGCTGCATTCTTCGTAAATAGGCTCTTTTGATGTTTTCATTTTACTCACTGTTCGCCCGAATAGATGTTGCTTGTATTCGTCTACAAAATCTGTGGACTTGTTCTGTGGCAATGTTTGTTGATAATAATTTGTATGTTCTGTTTCTATTTGTTCCTGTTGTTCAGATTGTTCATTTTTGATAGAGCTGTAAACTGAGAGATCCATTTCTTTGTTGTCATGGTCGTCGTTGCTGGGGGGGCTCGTGGCCTGTGTCGTGCTGTATGTAGTATATTGGTCGTCGGGATACTCGTGCTGGTAGGCCACGTCGCCTGCGTTGGCCTGTTGTCTTTCTATCACACTAGTATAGTTCGGTGTGTACTTTTGAGATTCTTCGTTCTCCCGCTGCGCTACCGCCACTGCTTTGCTTATAATATCTATGACGGCATTACAGTGCATCACTTCTCTCGCTCTCTCAGAGGGCGGTAAACTAGGAACACTTTTGAACATTATATGAGGTTCCTCTTCCTGTTTGACCACATACTTCGTTGGGTCATAATTTTTTATCTGAAGAAGTGTGACCGCCGCCTGTCGGCTCTCCAAATTTTTCATTTCCTCCGTGGAATCAGGTGAGCCGATTTCCGCATAACTATCTTTCGTCGTAAGCTCGTATACGGATGTGTGCAGTGGTTTAATTATTTCTTCCAATTTTGCCGCCGTTATACTAATGATTTCCTAGAAATAAAAGACAAAGTTAGAATTAACTCCGCTCCATATTTATACGAGTATGTTACACGATAATACAAATAAACACGGACCAATGAGACGGCAGCTCATTTCATGTCACTCGTGATATCACAAGCCGCCTCCTGACTGATAAGATAACAAAGTACAGAGATTCGAAGGTGTTCTTCCAGTATCCTTTATAATTTCGATGAAAATGCACTACCTAATAATATGTCAAGTGAGTGAACTGAAAGTGCTAACGATGTTAATCTCTACACATAGTTATTACTTGCCGGTTACATAAGTTGTGAACAATTCTTTGTTGTAGGTGTTAATTTTACTATGCGTCCTAGTTTCGTCTGTCCAAGCTAGAAGAGGCGACACAAAGAGCGCGCCTTGCGATGTTTTCGTACAAGAGACGAACAATCTCACTTTGAACTGTTCTCGACGAAACATTGGAGAAATCCCCGAATGGCCGGAGCAAATAGAAAACATAGACAAAGGTAACAGATTGTGCGGGGCAGGCTTGTTTAAGATATTCACTTATCAGTATCACCTAAGAGTATAAACTAAACAAATAACTGCAACGTAATACAAAGTTTTATTGTTATACTGACTGTGACTACTTTCAAATGATTATTTTTAAATATTAATTTCAATTGAACACCTAATCCTATCCATCGATCGATTAATATTTTACCTAAGTGTTATTTAACACGTTATCATGAAATGTAAAGTACCATACCGATAAAGGATTAGTACTAAGAATAAATCGATAATAGAAGTCACAAAGCTAAGAATAAATAAGATGATAAAAAGTTTCGACAGTAGATTGCAATAAGTGCTTTATTTACATACAAGTTCATAGCAGTATATCTTTCTTACAGATGGGCACGTGTTGATAACGTTCTTCAACAACAGCATTACAAATGTGACCCAGTTGCAGCACGTGCCAGGGAATAGGATCGCGATTAGCTTTAAGACCAACCAAATCATAGAGATCGAAAGTGACGCCTTCAGGAACATCGATCGACTAGTTTACTTGGATTTAAGCAACAATTACATCACAGGTAACGACTGACAGTCAATCTGGTTAACAAAAGACCGTGACAAATAGTGAAATAGTCCAAACTATTATTCCAAAGAATTCATTTGTCAAATCAAAAAGGCTCTTTTGAAGTAGTGAGTAGAACAATGATCATAGCATTCAAATAGATAATTAGACGTATAACTTCTAAAATAGTAAAGTGAAATGCCACCACGAATTTTTGTATAGTAGTTATCAATAATTACGCAATTATCTCAAGAGTAAATTACATAGTCAGCTTGCGCGGCTTTCACTTACTGCCTCACCTCAGAAATTGTTTAATCAGTTGTCATTTTCCATATGAGATAAAAACACTCCGGGAAATCTATATGAGTATACTCATTTATTTAAAACAATTTATACCGCTAAACGTCTATAGTATATTTATCTATCTCACACCTGACGGTGCGTGCCTCTAGTATAATACCGATTGCATAGTATTAAATTTTTATGTTAGTGCTATTTGCCCCCGAAACATTCACTTCATTTTATATCGCTATCCCATATCCCGGGATGAAAAGTATCTATGCCCATTTTCGGTATTAAACTACATACGTACAAAAGTGCACAAAAACCGATCCAATACTCCAGTAGTTTTTCCGTAAAAGCATTTTTTTTTATAGATAATGAATTGTTGAAATCTACAAACTTGAGAAATGATTGGTGTCCCATACAAACTTTCAGCCCCTATTTCAACCCGTTCTAGTTTTATTTTTCCCGATATAAAGTAGTAGTAGCTTGTGTGTCCAGTCCTATTCTCTGTAAACTAAAAAAAATGTAAAAAATACGAAAATGGCGAAAGTTACGAAAATGACAAAATTGACAATACCCAAAAACCTTGCCCTACTTTCTGGGATAACCTTTACAGAAATGTATCCCGAAATCTCTCCCTTTTCCGGGATGAAAAGTATCCTATGTCCATCCTAGATATCGAACTTACATATATACCAAATATCTGCCAAATCGGTCAATAGTTTTCCATGAAAACATAACAGACAAACAGAAAAATACAATTTTATCCCGGAAACTATCCCATTTTTCGGGATAAAAAGTATCCTGTGTCCATCCTCGGCACAGAATATATATAATGAGTTTCAGTCAAATCGATCCAGTAATTTTTCCTTGAAAGTGTAACAGAGGGAGTTACTGAGAGGTAAGGGGTAAAATTTTCTTATCGGTACACTAAATATTTATGAAAATTTCAGGTTTTGTCGGTTGTTTCACGATTTACGACAAAACTTGTACCAATTTGAATGTAATTTTCTGTAATGGATAGGATATTTTATGTATGCAATGTCACGATAATTTATATGCTAAATTTAAATATGGCATAAGCCTATGGTATAGAAAATTAATGAAACCTAAACATATGTAAAAATACAAGTACGATGAATTTTGTCATTCTAGAGGAAAATATCCCTGGATTACACACACACAGAAAACACAATTTCACCATTGCTATTCACTGAACATAGACGAAATTACAGGCAGATGCTAGTTTAAAATAAAGACGAATATGGTGTGATAGTGATTCAGCTTCCGACTTTCTATTCCTAACATGGTGCATGAATAAAACAGATAACACAGCTGCAATCGGGTTGAAGACACAATACGTTACAATAAATTTGAACACATGTATAAAAAGAGGGCGCTAAAATGCCGTGCTAAAATCATACTTTTAAAATATCACAATAGAAATAATCTAAGTTAGTGTTAAAATTAATAAATTACTTGACTCCTTTTATTTGTACAAGTTGTAATATCACAACTTTGTACGCTCGTAAAAAATCTATAAGGCTGCAACATTCTGTAATATGATAAAAAGTGTCTCAGTTGATTTGACTGTCATCTATCCTATTGGTACGCAGAATATAATTTGTCATTATCGAACGGGCGCTGCACCTTCCACGCCAAAAACGTTCACACCATCCTTCACTTTCATCGCACTTTGTAAATCAACATGTATATTAGCATTTAAGAAATCGACTCTGTGATAATTTTGCTGATGCAATAAATTATTTATTATCTTTCACGCACTACTTTCGTACCATCAAACGTTCGCGATCTTTCATAACACGTATTCGATTAGTCATCATCAGCGGTATACATATTTCGCAGACACACATTATATCCGGCAGTTCTAAAAACCTTTATGTTAATCTTATTCATCGTATATCAATGGAATTTTTACCGTTTCCTTACTTTGGAATATCTAGCTAGAATTAATAAGACTATATATTCATATTGAATTCCATTTCGTTTTAATTCGTTACTTCTAGAAGTTGAAACATTCCTTGTGTACACTAGCGCCTACTACTTACACTAGTTTTATTAAAAAAATACATATACACACGTTGTATTCACTCAAGCTAAACAAGCTACACTTGTCTTATGGGTACGGCTCATTACAGAACGGAGAACTCTGAAGCTCGATCTCATACACCCAGACCAGAATAAATAATGCAAATTTCCTTTACTTAATTTACCCTGATATGAATCGCGGGAATTTTGCATTCCAGTGGGCCAGGTGGACAACGTTTACACCACTAAGTCACAAAAGCCGTCCAGTTTTGTACAGAAAAGATACATATTCATCACTAATAAATATGTAAAAATGAAGTGAATTTATTTGTATATTTATTTCCCAGTCAGTCTTATAATTATGTAAAACTGATTTTGATGAAATTTGATATAAAATTTCTATACCGCCAGATAGAAGAAACATGGACATATTTTATTTGGGAAATTGAAGTTCTCTAAGTCATTGTTTTTTAGCAAACTTTAGTCGCGATAAACGCAAAATCAAAAAAAATTGTAAAAAATCTTGCGAACCCTTGACTACATAATTATAAACATATTTTCATTAATAGTTTATTTATACTTTTTACTTGTATATAGGCCTTTATGACGGCCTCTGTGGTTGAGCGGGCTAAGCCTTTGCCGGCTTACCTCACTGCAACATAGAGGCTCTGTGTTCGATTCCTAGTATGGTAAATTTTGGAAATGACTTTTCTCCGTTATTCACTATGGTCTGGGTGTTTGGGATCGGCCCCAGAGTGGTCCGTTGTGTATTACCCATAACACAAACGTAACTTGGAAATATACAGTGTGTGTGTTTGACTGCTGGTTACTATTAATTACTACTACTGTTTTTAAAAGCCTGCGACCTCCTTAATAATAAATGCGACCCTCAAGTTCAAAAACGATGCTCTAAGTATACGGAACCTAAGTTCAACTTAACGAAGCCGTGCCCAGTCTTAATCTAAAATAAAATTGCATAAAGGCTCCGTTTTAACAAACATGATTAACCCTAAACAATTTTATCTAGAAATAAAATTTAATTGCACAACAACTGTATGGGCGGTCATCAGGCCTCAGGTGTTCTCCTCCAGACTCCTGTAATTACAATACATCTGAGTAAAACTTAAAGGAGACGGGGACGTTTGGGCCAAAGACAAGTAGTGAGTATATGTATATGGCTTAAAAAACCGTTATATTTTTCTATTACACGATGCAAAACATCAACCCTAAATTCTATCTGGAAGACGAGAATTTTTTAAATAAGGTTACAATATAATAAGTTGTCGAACACCATAATCGCGTGATGTGAATGAATTTCAACAATTAATAATAAGAAAATACCACACGATACATTTATTCAAAATAATTAAAACCACTATAAATTTAAAAAAATCAACATATAAAATCTTAAAATTACCCTCATCTTTTTACAATCTGGAAATAAGAATCCGTCTCCTTTATCATAAAATTAAATTGATTAAGTGTTATTATTAAATTATTATTTTAATGTTATACTATTATACATTGCATAATAAATAATATCAATTATTATTTAATTAATTACAGGCGAAGTGCTGAGAAGCGAAATTTTTCAAGGCCCGTACAAGGACGGTGTATACAGCAGCATTGCTTTGGAAACACTTAGTCTTGGAAATAATGAAATACATTCATTGGATAGATATTTATTTAAATACACGCCCAACTTAACAAGGCTTTATTTGAACGACAATCCCTTTGAAATACTGGACCATGTCACCATACTCGCTTTATCAAGCGCTACTAAACTTGAGGTATACATATAAAACATTTACAATATATACACTTTTACATAATCATTACGTATTCCCTCCCTCAGGAGGTCATATAATAGTAAAAACAATAATATATTGTTTGATATAAGATTTCGAATCATTTATTAGCGATTTTTCAATTATAATAGTTATTAATACCTGTTTTGAACTCGTACATTTTGTACGAGACTTTTTACAGTTGATAGTTCAGTTGTAAACAACTGAATAGTAAACTATTCATGGACCACTATGGCTAGCGCTTTCGCATGAAAATTGTAGATGTGCCTAAATATAATTTAAATGCTATTTTAGGATACTAAAATATTTCATAAAGTTAAAACGACACTTCGAAAAATAGCGTGATACCCTGTTTAATTTTGTAGTACCTTCAAAAGGTTTTAACGAAATCTCAGCATCACTGCAAACTCCCTTCTGAATTTTACCTAAGTTATCACGGTGTGAGATAAATGAACTGTTTTTCAACATTCACAATATGGGTACTTAGGCAGAACTTGTCGATGTCCTAACCTAAAGGGTATCTTATTGTATAATATGTCATGCAAAGGTCGACACAGCTCAGTGGCTAAGGTACGGGTCAATAACGTGGATTCGAATCGGGGGCACAGATTACTTCGAGTTTTCTGCCCTAATAAGAATATTGGCATAATATTATGTGCTGAAGAAAACATCCTGAGCAAGCCTACAGTGCGTTAAAATTACAAATTGTGAAACCCACTAATCCACCTCGAACAAAGGAATCTGGTATTCCATCCATTCCTCTATAACCGTGAAGCCCGAGCTCAACATCATTAAATTATTAATATATTGTGTGTATTTAACAATGATCGAAAAAGTAGGTTTAATTTTAATAAAGTTCGCGGGATGATAATTGACATAAAATATATGAGATAGTTAAAACCATCAAATGCAAATTATTTATGTTCTTGAAATCAATTTAACACTGGTGCCTTTAACCACTCTATACCGCATGCTTTTACTACATTTGTGTAAGGAAGAAATATTCTTCTTCCATGATTTGGGTGAATTACTTTTCCAAACATTGGTAATTAAGCATATACAACACCCTTATAACTCAAGGTAAATTTCTAGGTTCTAGACCTGTCGAAAACTGACATCGACAATATACCATTGGATGCATTCAGGGGCTTAGTCGAGTTGCAGCAAATCGATCTATCTAATAATAGATTTGTGACCGTGCCTGAAAGTCTAAGCCTCGTCGGAAGCACTCTCGAGTACCTCACGTTTAACAACAATCCTATTGTGGAACTTAACGATGATAGTTTCATAGGTAAATATAAAAATGATTGAATTTCTATAAATTATGACCACAAATAAGCCAAACGTCGATTTGACTATTCAAATCGACGCTTGGCCTAATTGGGGTCATAAGCGGAAAAATTGAAATGTTGTGTGGCCGTAAAACGCCTCGCGTGTTCTAAAATAATTTTTAATTTAGCAGATTGTCACCTCAAGCGTCTGTTTACACGTGTCTACAGCCAAGTGTTTATTCTAGAATACCGACCAGTTTTATAACCAGAGTTTTAAAATTAATGCAATATGTTAATAATGCAGTCCTCTTCTGTGTATTCACATATTTTTTTTAAATTTTATACATAGTTAGCAAATGTAATGAATTTATTTTGCTATACCGGAACCACCATTTCACAGTCGTCATGCCGCTCTGTCATTTTTCTCAACAATTACTTGGTTTATTATCGATTTTTTTTAAAACAATTTTGGTTATATATTTTATATGCTGTTACACAATACTAAATGTTGGAGATATATTTTTTCAGTATACATTGATTAACGGCCGTGAAAATATTCGATTCAAATAACGAAAAAAGCGTGTCTCCCTAGTTGAATAATGGGGTGCAACATTCTGATCAAGGTGCTAGAACACATAGTCTAAGAGACGCTGAAGATCGACGATCGATTGCCATGCTCTGAAGTTAACTTTAAAACTTCAAAGCATGACAATAATATTCCATGAACGATTTTTTTGCAGACAAGCCTATACGGTTATTTTTACAATTAAATCATCTTTCTTATGATACCAGTTTTTATTGGTTAACAGAACGGTGTAGTTACCCTATATTGACTTACTTGTTCATATCTGCTTGCCAGGAGATGAACAGAAACAAGTAGGCAAGCCTATCAAGGTATATTCTCCATGTTAAAAACTATCAGTTGAAACTAAATTTGTTCATTTATCAAAAGCGTGAAGGTTATAAAAAATAAGGGGTGCGTCTCGGAACGCCCAACAGAAGTGATAACTTAACTAATCTAAGTTGAACAATTTAATATTGAAATTGTTTATTTTAAAAACGCTTAGGTTATAACTTAAATTTTACGTATATAGCGCGTGGGTTAGAGTGAGAGAGGAGGAGCCTGCCTACCGTTGTGGTATGCGTGAGAGAAAGGGAAGCCAGACAGACTGGCGCCGTAACGTAACGCGTTACGAAGCGGTTTACCCTCCCATAAGAAGTTATCACTTCAAAAACGAATTTAATTTAATTTAATTAAAAATAGCCATGAACACTTCGATTGGCAAGCTATCTATCATAGGCGAGTTTATAAACCAATATAATTTGATAAAAAATATGTCTCATCTGGTTATCAGATGGGTGAAGGTCTATCTTCACCATCTCTTCTACTAACTAACATGAATCTTTATGCGAAAATTGTTTTATATAAGGTCTATTGAGTCTTTTTATGATTCTGTGACCAAATGACTAAAACAGTGAACGTTAGATACCACTACGCTAAATTTTCATTGTGCGAGTGTTGACATGCATTTAGCCATTTTTTTAATAGCAAGCGGTTTGTATAAAAACAGCGATATACAATTAATTACAATTGTGTATACTTTGCAGGCTTATCAAATCTTAAAGAACTGGAAATTGGAAACAATGACTACTTAGATGAAATAAAAAGAAGTACTTTCACCCCCCTAAGAAGTCTGAGGGTACTACATCTTTGCCACAACCGAAATTTAATGTACATTAGTCACAACGCCTTCCGTGGACTGAAAGACAAATGGACGCTAAAAGAGGTACAGCTACCGGTATTAGAATGCAATAGGTCATGACCCAATAACACTTTTATTCCCCATGATATTTATTATTGATGTAAAATAACTGTTTAGACCCTGTATGAATTTGTTTTCGTCATTTCTTATTAGGGTCTCATAGGTTTTTTTGGCAAAAGAAACGCTTATAAATTCGAGATGTAAGTCCGCTTGTAAGTCTGTCTGTATGTCAGTGATTTTTCTCAAATCACGGGATCCATATGGAAATAGGAATGTGTATATAATCTATATGCTCACATACAATGCTGTATTAAAACTGCGACAAGCGTTGAATGTTTTTCAGGGTACTTTGTCTTTTTCTTTTGTCTTTAGCTGTATCTTATATCCTTAGCTACAAATGGTTGAGCTTGAAAAAACATGTATGAACATTATTTTCTATCAGACCCGTCGAATACTGTGGCGTCAGTACACGACCTCGTAGCTACATTTTTAGGTGATATTGTTTTTTCGTCAAATTATTACCAAATTTATATGTAACAACTAACTGTTACTCGCGACTTCGTCTGCATGACATTTTTTTTAAAGTAGCCTAAGTTACTCCTTATAACATCAGCTATCTGCCAGTCAAAGTCCCGTGAAAGTCGGTCCGGCTGTTTCAGAGATTATTCGAAACAAAAATACAGACAGAGACAGACAAATTTTAAAAAATAGATTTTTTGACATACGTACTTTGAATACTTTCATATGATATATTCATATATTTCATACGAGTAAAAAGCTGTCATTGTGACATTACAAACAGACAGTTCAATTTTATTTATTTGTATAAATATTGTTACGAGTCGCGAGACTCGAATTAAAATGCCGTTAGAATGACTATAGAATTTATTAGAACTATACAAACACGTATAACACAGGTACAAATATAACCGAACACAACCAGTCCAAACGTAATGCAGAAGGTCGTAATTACATAAAACGCGCAAAGTCCGTCACTAAAAAATTCCCGATGGTAGTACACACGTCTTGCTTCGCTCGTGGTTATCGCTCGACTGATTCCTCTCTCCATCAAGCCATCGTTTTATACTGCACAAATGCAAATATGTTTGCCCGGCAAGCGTCGACGTAATTTCCTAGAAATCGTAATCCGCACACCTGGCTAATTAAGCCTGAAAACGGCCATAAACGAGTACAATAGGCTGTTCTCCACAATAACCAATAAATAAGTAAACAAAAGGAGACAATCATAAAAGAATTACAATTAGTTCAAATGCCGACAGGTAATAAAATATGTTTTTATAGATATGCAGGTGGATTTTGTTTTTGTCGGAACTTAAGTTGTAACAATATGTTATATTAACGAAAAACAAATAAAATTAAAGTATTTACAGGTCCTGCACTGACGCCGATAATATGGGGTTATTCAATCAAAAGCTTTTTAGGATTCAGTAGCCAAATAATGAAAACAGTGGACGTATATCACCTCTATGGAACCTTTCAATGCATGTGAACTGTCACACACTAGCCAGATTTATTAATTAAGAGAAAAGTATAAACAATACGTTGTCCAACGTTTTAAAAACCTTTTTGTCACTAATTCTCAATGACCACGTGCTTCGAGTGTAAAATTAACAAAGTTATCAACTCACGTAAACAATTCAAACCATCAGGCTGTAACAATAATCACAATGGAAAATCCCTTACTTCCTTAATTATACTGTATGTACCACTTAGTTATACTACAGCGTTTCAAATATCATACACACTCGTAAGAGTAGTGACTTATTCATAAACTAATCTTAAATGAGATTTAACTACACGTTATAATTACAACAGTACGTAATTCATTGACGTAAATTTATAGCCACTTTACGCACCTTCTAAGTAGTAGAGTTAGTTATATAAAATATCACTACTCCCGCCTCTTCAATGTTACATTTTTATTGTGATGAAGCAGTTTTTTCTGATAGAAACTGCATAGTGGTGAGACTACATCGAGATTATCAAGACTTCCCTAAGAGTTAGGAAGGAGACCTCAAATTTCTTTTGTCAACATGTGTATGCATAGTTTATGCACTCTGTGTGGATATGCTTTGTGCACATACCACTGTCCAGTGACAAACTGAGGTAAGTGTATGAAGTACTGTGGGACGTTCGGTGTCTGACATATACTAAAATACCTCGGTGTTCTTACAAATACCGGATCGTGGGAATACGAACTAATCAAAGATGCGACCTAACGGGAATGCACTATTATTGGAGTAAGCGTTTTTGGGTAAATATAACACTGTTCAAAAGTTCCGAATTGTACATTTAAAAATAATAAATTGACAGATCGAGATCAAAAAAGTCACATATTGTATACTACCAAGCTTCTATTATTTTCTGTCATTATTTTACGAAAGTATCCTGCCAGAAATTAAAGTCAGAATCTCTACGTTTCATTAGGCTAGGAGGGTTAAGACTTAAGACCACAGGCGCCGTCGCCTTTATATATTAGTGAATACGAATGTTGTATTTTTATGTCAATTCAACATTATAATTATTTATTTGGCGCTGCATACTTACTCCATAGGAAATTTAGTAGACATAAATATAAACGAAGCAATTAGACGTAGAAAATTATAACATTACAAAATTCTAAGCATACCGTGACTACATTGATGCTATTTAAAAAAAAACAACTGTAATAGACTATAACTATATACGTTGAAGAGAGCGATGCATTTTTTTTAAATTTCTTGCCTGTTTGTTGGTTTGTTCGGGATTCACATAAAAACTACTGGGCCGAATTCGATACGGTTTTCGCTGATCGACGACTAATTCTTAGACTTAAATCTGCGCTACTTTTAGTCCCGAAAATCCCAGGGAATTTTCTGGAATTTATTGAAAATGGCCAGATTGAAAAAAATTGGATTCCAATGCTATCACGGATCGATAGTCAAGTTTTATGTAATGTGATACTTTTTATCTCGGAAATCCCGCGGCAATTTCCCTGGGAGCGGCTTGAAGTTGTTCCGGTGCATAAAAAGTAGCTTATTCCGACACAGCTTCTACTAAACCAATAGTTTACATTCTTTTTTAAATGCTCCGATACTTTGTGTCCGGGGAAGTTCTAGTCAAACGTGGACAATTCTGCGGGCATATCCTTGTATGTATATAAAAATATAGAATTCTGTCTCTTAATATAAATCCAATAATAATATTCTTAAATATCCGGTACGAAACTTATAATAGAAATAAACATTAACATACGTATAAGACGTATTTAAACTGATACCTGAATTATTTAGTTGAAATTAGCACAGATAATAGTATCAACTTGCTGGTGAATAAATTAAGTCTTATCAGAGAACCTATAAAACATGTTAAGAGAAATATAAAAAAAAAACCAGCTAAGTGCGAATCGGACCACGCAAATTGAAGGGTTTTATAGAGGCAACGAATGTAGTTTTTGTGATTTGTCTACAAAACCACAAAATAAAATCAGGCAAATCCGTGGCAGTCCACGAACTAAGAATGGTTTCGTTGATATTGATTAAAGCAATTTTTATTCATTATTATTAGATATTGATTAAAGCAAGCAATCTCCACAAATTATTTTTTTTCAAAATTCTTAACGTCATGGCTCAAGTGGGAGACATAATTTTTTATGATTTTAAAAGTGAATATTTATTATTTATATATTAAAGAATGTCATGATTTTTTTTAAATCTGACTAACACTATCCACTTAGTTGAATAAAATGAAAACGTAGTCATGTACAATGAAACCATATTTTCAATCCTCATTTTTATGCATTTGTGACCATTTCCTAATATTTTTTTTTCGAATTTACTACATTATGCAGCGGCATATAAATTTCACATTGCTACTAAATTTCGTGTATTATTATATAGTCAGTAGTCTTCGAGAACATTGACTATGACATACAAAGACAAACGTACGGACACGACGATTTCGTAAGGATTTGATTCATTTTGCCAAAATAGTTACGGAACCCGAAAAACAGGATACTAGATTTGAAAATATTCTATTCAATTCGTATTTTTTTTATTGTATTAAGTAATACAACATTTTCTTAGGGTTTCGCGTTTTGCAGGTTTTAATCGTATCCTCTAATGACAAAAACCATTAGTTGAATTTTGACATTACTTGTATGGAGCTTATGTGAAATTTTAATTTTAAAGTTCGGTAAAGTATAGGAACCAACTGTTAATACTATAGAAGAAGAATACTATTTTCATGATAACATGACATGTTTATAAGTACGTGTGATAAAGTTAAAATGGGTTACTTTAATTTTATTTTTGACCCTAGCCATGGTCTGCAGATAAAATAATTTCATAAAATTTAGTAAATACCATCTTTTCGACTTAGACCAGACAAGTTTTCTTATATTCCCATACATTATCTTGTATAGCAAAACAGACGACTCGACGAGAGTCCCGAGTACGATCGTAAAGCGCATTCACAACTCATATGAAAAATAGGTACAACATAAATAATTGGCTACAAACTTGTAATACGCATTGACATGGTATATATTAATCACTTTTTATAAAAAAGATTAACGTTATGTCGAATGACGGCATTTGACCATTTCGTAATGCGCTTCTATTATTGGAATCGCGGCAACATGCTTTATCAGTTTCTTACCGCGTGCGCTTCGTAATGTTTACAAATAAATATTATCTACTAAGCACAATTAGTCGTAAATGAAATATACAAATACAATACGATTCGGCACACTTCATGCTTACACGACAGTAACTGATTGAGGTCGACCGAGTATACTGTGATCTCTGTTTATCATAGTACTGAAGTTAATCCAAAAACTGGGTCAATTATTAGATTATAATATATTCATATTGTGATGATTTATTAGTACAGTAATTTCTATGCCACTACGGATTTTATAGCTCATGGAACGTACATTATTTTCTATGATGTCTAAATAATAGCAGAAAGTGAAAATTAATCCATCCGATACTTATATGCTAATATATACATGAAAAAGTGAACTTCTTTGACTGTTTTTATTTTTGTTTGTTTTCACGGCCTTAAACACATTAAAATATGTCTCCTCTCCTCTTATTATTTGTCTTATCCTCCTTTCCTCTTATTATCTCTTTGTGTTATTGAGCATGCACTGTTAGCTACAACTCCATTAATTCTTCGAAAAGTAATTGTATAATATACTTCTGTATTTATTTTCAATAAGAACCTGACATGAAAAGTATGAAAAAAAAATGTTTTAGCTATACGTGTTGCTGGGGAGTTTCTGGCCATTCTTCTCCCTAAACAGCAGTAACACATTGCGAAGCGGTGTATATAGAATAGGAAGGAAATTATAAATTTTAACTTATAATAATGTATGACCTTCAAAAAATGTTCTCCAATGGAACTTATTTCGAATAATGACTTTTAAATTTGAATAGACTTTCTTAAAACTTGAAATAGAGATACTCTAAATATCGGATATGAAAATCTATACAGGCTTCTCATCTACGAATTTATAATAGTTTCCATAGAGAAGAACCGAATTTATGCGACTGAATCAGCGCGGAATACTGTAATGTAGGACATCTGTAATTTTATAGTATTGAAAAGTATAAAATTGGAATCTAATTAAAATATTATCACCGAACCCGATTGGTAGTTTAAACTGCCTACCGACCAGCCGCGATAAAGCCCTAATGCTGTCCTCAGGCTTTCCCATTTCAGAGGAACGGATAGTATACCCGCCACGCATGCAGGTCAATTAGCGAGTTTCACATATTGGTAATGTCGATGGTGATTTTTCTCAGAAAGTTTTCAGAATTAGTAAAAAAAACTGCTTAACGCATTGCCAAGATACGAATTCACGTCTTTGAAATAAGACGCCGGTGTCTTCGCCACTTGACTATCACAAATTATTATATATTCTCATCATACTAGCACTAAATCTTGATTAGACCCGGAGTGCCCGCTTGGGAACCCAGGGTTCACTCTTTTACTTCCCCTACATTTATGAGTCCACGCATAAGATCCACTCAATTTCTGAGCAGGCTGCAAAACAATGCGAATATTGTCAGGTTTTAGATATAAAGAAATGTATCGCCTTATCTTACAAAGAAAATCATAGAGTTGTAAAACATAATGATCTTAAAGTAATCGACAGAAGTAGGTGTATATTTATAGAACGGTTTAGATCGAAGAAAGGCTGGTTTGAAGTGACAATACTTGACAATTATGTCGCATAGTAATATTGTACGAAATATAGCGAATATGGTAGATAAATAATGAAATGTGCTGTGGGTTATTTTTATTTTGAAATATGTTTGACCACGAACATGCAGTAACTAGGTAATTGTGGAAATAAAGCTAAACGCAATCTTTAATTTTTACAATGCTCTGGAATATATCAGGTCTACCTCGACGATAACAATCTGAGCGAACTATCAACTGATCTGATGCCTTGGTCTGAATTGGAAACTTTGGGCATGACTGGCAACAACTGGCTGTGCAATTGCGATCTCGCCGACATCGTCACCACGCAGGGCGCTGGCACTAAATTCAAAGCTGGAAATGTTCCATTGTAAGTAAAATCCTTACACCTAAGTAGTGTCACCCATTCATAATCATCTCATGTTATGTACGAAGCACAGAATACAGCCAGTGCAGCGCCAACTATGGTCAGCGCCTGTGTGCAAAACCAATGAAACGTCTCTTTGATTTTGTAAATAATTGATATACTGATAATATTTTCACATTATATTTTTAATATGAACCTAGTAGCTATCTCTATATAATTTAATGAAAAAGCGCCGATAGTATTACCTAAAACATAATCTTTAGCAGGCAGTGGCGCCTCACAGTGCTCCCGAATACCTGGCGCCTGTGTGCCACATGGCACACTAGGGTGGCTCAGTCCTAAGTACACCCTATTAATTATATAATAAACAGTATAAACAAGAAATGTTGAGGGTGGATTTATGTTTGTTACTCTTTCACACCAAAACCACTGAACAGATTTTAATGAAACTTTACGATAATGTAGCTTACTCATCAGAATAACATTCAGGTCATAATTTATAAACATATTTTTGAAATTAGCTAAAATACAAAATAAGTGTCAACTTTTAAGTAACAATGCCACCATTATGTATCCATCTTATTGAGTCTGGTGGTGAGCAGTGAGGGCAGGGTGCGAAGCAATGCGAATAACAGCAGCATCACCGGTTACATGACCGAACGCGGGTATACACATGAGGGCAGAAGTCAATCATGACTATCATTATTGTGAATTTTCATGTCAAACATAATCAGAATCAAGGGTGGCCACTACTATTAACAAATCACTTATACTCTTAACATTGCCAAGTGATAATGCATCACAATTAGTTGCAGAGAGACTGGCCCTCAAATGACCTATGGATATGAAAGAGTTTTAACTCTTACTATCATATATTTTAAGTCTATGAAACACAATAAATACTTACTTTTCAAATTATAATTATTGCAGATATTTGATTATATGAAAGCTTAACAAAACATATTATGACATTGTATTTTGTTACTAAAATTTTATATAAATCAGCATATACAATGCTAGCAAGCTTTCTTTGATAAAGGCAAAAGGTCACTCTATTGACAACCTTTTGAAGTTTATCTTTTTGAAAACACAATGTTTTAAACTCTTGTTAATTGCAACTTAAGTCAAACTATTAGAAAAAATGGCCACACTGACCATCGGTTAAAACTGTTTCCTCAACTATAACTGCTATCAGAATGATCACCAATTATAGAGATGTAATTTAAAATGTAATCAAATCTATTGAAATATAACTTTCATACTTAAAACAATGTTTTCCACAATAACAATATACAACAAATTATTAATGTAAAATACATAATTTTTTATATCTATTAAGAATGTTTTGCAAAAAAACAATTATTATTCTTAATAATTATAAAATGATAGCCTTGATCTTTATGAGTTTAAGTAAATACATTAGAATATCACCAGCTAAATTTTTTTTTTCATTTCAGCTGTGCGGCACCAATGAGACTAAGTGGAGAGTACATAACCAATATCACTCTTACATACTGTCCAACATTGGACACAACATTTGCGGCTAAAAAGGGCTTCTCATTGTCTAACTTGAGACCAAAACATGTGCTCTGGAGTATTCTAGGTGTAGCAGCTGTTGTGGTGATCGGAATGCTCCTAGGTCTACTTGTCAATGCAATCAAGTCACTTTACAAAAAGAGAATAAGTCAACCAATTCGCTATATTAATATCAACTCAGATACAAGTTTCGCATGAAAGTTATGTCCTGTTTATCATTGGATCACATTTGTACTGTTTTAAAATTAGAATAACATCTTGAACTGTAAAATCTTTTAGATAGTAAACATATTTATATGTAAATAACATTATGAAAGTATTTTTGCCAAGTATTAAACATGTTTTACAACAGTGTTGATGTTTTAATATGGTAACTCACCTCTTTTGGTCCAGATAATGAATTTGCATACTGCAAGAACTGTTCCAATAGCCGTTCCGATTTATGTGTCAATTCTCTGAATGTGTGGAATTCATCAAGTTTATGAGCACAGCTCCCACACACAACCTGTGGCAATAAGTCTGTTGGGGATACCTAAAAATATGAACAAAATTACATAGATAAACCAATGCCGGTTTCACAACATCACGGTCATTAAGAGATGATGTGGCCAGTGACCTTTAGCAGGCATAATCATAGATGATGAGTCATTAAATTCAATCTGATAACAAACAAAATTAATCTCTAAAGTTATTTGCAACAACTCTCTGCTTGAAACTAACTGAAAAGAGACATTAAAGTCCCCCTGCAGATTGATACCCCTGAAATATAATTCTAATTTTAGAAAATATTGAAATCTGAAAATAGCTGTGTACAGTTGTTTGTATGTGGCTAATCCACACCATGCAAGGAGATAAAAATGACGAGGGGAGAGGGGCTGGTGGCTGTGCCGAGGCCAAGCCTGGAGGAGGCGGGGCGACAGCGCCAGAGGAGATCTCCGCGCTCCTTTGTTATCAGCGCATCGGCTGGCGGCTGATACGCGCCGCGCAGCACACGCTCGCATATCACTTCTACGAATGACATTAGTCATACGGGCGAGCACTCGACGCGTGGGCCGTAATATGATATCACAATGCGAAAATACCCAACACCCGCGAGAAAGTTAATGGCGCTTATCAGCATCCACAATCTCGTACGCTTACGCTAAACTTTCACACGAGAAAACTCTGCCTTCCATACATTACGGACTTAAAACAATATATAAACATTACCATTATCGATAGATTTGCCATTATCATATCGGACAGTCGTGATTTATCCTTATCACGGTCGAAAATTGGAAGTTTAACATCACTGCAATTATCGCCACAGAATGATAAACAAAGGCGACACACTGAATGGAACTTCGGCGGCAAATTACACATATTTAGAAATCAAAACAGAGAAAACTGGACACAATGAAAGAAAACATTTAGAAATTAATGAGTAAATTAATTAAAAACTAAAAGATTTTGTTGAAAATTTAACTCAGCATGCGACGATGTATAATACATCACATCGCGATTGTCAACCAAAACGAACGAGCAAGCTACACACACAAACAAAATATCTATTGTTTGTACATAGTGATGGGCACTGCATGTGTGCGTCAAAAGTTGGTTCGTTCTTTATTACTATCTGATAAAATGATAACATTATCAAAACAATGATACGAGGGATTGAATCACTTTTGGGATTTAATTTGTATGTAATAGAGAGAAAATTATAATTTCACATTATCTCTTTATCACCTGTCTTTAATGTTTTTAGCACAAACCAGTGTTAATAATGTAACTGAGCAGAGCTTCAAGCTTTCTATTTTACGTAGAGATGATGTGCGATGTTTATTCCAAATGAAAATAATATATTATTATCCGTGGTGGGAGTGAATACCTGTAATCATAATTACGAAGCATCGGGATTTGTTGTAAAACGCAAAAAAACTTCTCGTGTAGACAGCATCGCCGTCGCACCGTCGCCGCGCCGCCACTGCTCTGCTAATCTGTGAGTTTATGCAGCGCTGCAGCGGCGGCATGATTGGGATATCGTATATACACGCACTTACTTATGTATTACTCAATAAAAAACTTTGGCATTGGATTTTGAGTAAATAGCTATACTATTACCATCTATTAGTTACGGGAAGAAGTACTAGTAATTAACTACAGTAATTATTTTAGTCAGTTTTTATTCTTCTACATGAAACATTTTATGTATATGCAAGTAGAGATTCACAACTTGCTTTAGATTGATGTAATTGATTTAAGGTGTCTGTTTACTCTAACTTAAAACAGGCGTGATAATAAATATTAAATAGAATTTTTAATTTGTTCTCTGTTTCACTAGTGATATGTTTTTTTTACAAAATTATTCAAAGCATGGAGTTCATTGGATATAAGCAAAATTTCCTAAAACCATATTCTCTGTCACTTCCAAAATTTATGAATGATATTCTCGCATAGTATACTGTACAATATAAGTATCTTTCTTTTCCAAAGATTTCTTTAACCAGACTGTAAATTAAAAAAATGTAGTTTTTGATAAATTTGACATTGACATACCTATCCGAATGATTGTTGACATTATTATTTGTAAATTGTATTCATTTCTATTATTCTATTACCTCTGTCATGTCCTCAAAGAAAGTTGCAAATATATCATAAATACTTATTAGAATTATAGGGTTACGATATCAATATGTATACGAAACAATAATACAGTATCGAGTTTATAGCTTTCAAGCTAGTGTTTCTTTATTGAAAAAGGTTTAAATGTAGTCCATTCTAGATTTTAGGGATAAATGTTCTTTATTATATGAATATTCAATTTATTAGGGAAGATGACTAATTCGTCCTCATCAGCTACAGATGCCAATATCAGTGAATCAACATCCGATACTGCACAGTTAGTTAGCAATGATGATGCAAGCACATCAAATTATACGCAATTAAATAAACCAAATTTTCAGGTACGTAAATAGATACACAAAAATTATTTAAAATAATATAGAAACATAATACTATGATTCCAGGATGTAATCTGTATGATAGATAGTCTTAACTCTAGTGTGGGTGGTGCAGTGATAGAGTGGCTACATAGGTATAATCTTAAATAATCTTTTGTTTATTCGGTCCTCCAATTGAACATTCCTTTTTAGTACAATTTGGTCCTGAACTAGCTCACTTTAATTGTACGATACAATAATGAAAACATTTCGATTTTTCTTAACAATTAATTAATCACAGTTCCTAACAGCTCATCATTCAGGAACTAGAATATTGCTGACTGGCATGCGCAGTGCTAACCTAATGAAGTAATAGACCAATTAACATTTAGAAATGGGAAACTATTTGGTTAAACTTTTGCTCAGAGTGGTATCAGATTAACGGAAATTAAGTTTAGGGGTATACATACACCTTATATATATAGACACTAGACCTGTTATTTGGGCTAGGAAACATATTTTTGGGGTCCACCAACAAGTTTTGAATGAATAATGGGAAAAACAAAAATATGTTTGGTCAGCAAAATAACAAGGTTATGTCACTTTTGTTGAAAAGTTTGATTTTTGTTTAGGAATACACTTACACCTGATATATAAACACTAAAACTGTTTTTTAATTTAGTAAACATGTTTTGAATTAGTTATTATAATTTTAAAGTTCATAAAATATTAAATCACAGTACTGTCACTTTTTTTTACTTTATGATGATAATTGGCATAAGAAAGAAAAATAAATGTTATCAATTTGATATGTCAATAATATCAATTTTTAAATACGAAAATTGTGTTTTTTTTGATTATATGTTTTTAAACTATATATTTTTATTAAAAAAATCGATATATAATGTGCTATACTCTATTTGCCACCTTTTTTATTCCATTTCTCTTTTAGTTATATGAATGTACTTTGTGTTTTGTTATGGATTTTTCGATGACTTGGTTAGGTTGGGTTAGTCTTTAGACCAGAAATGACTGGTCACCATTTATTCATTGATAATTATTTAAATGATGGTTACAAATTGGTTATGACATTTGCTGACCGCTGTCATGACACACTCGCTTTACTCGCTCGGCTTGTGGGCTTTAGTCTGACTGTTTTAAATGTTTTTATATTGACCACTACCTTTCTTCTGTATTACTCGTCTTTAGACATAAGAAATAAGTATACCATTTTGAAAAAAATTAGTAAAGGTATGTTTACAAAAAAAATCATATCTTAAAAACTACATGTCTCCTAGACATGTGGGTTGCAGAACGGAGAAGTACTCCTCCCCTCATACCCCTCCGCCCCCCCACTACAAAAAATTCAGTGACCACTATTGTAAAGTTTAACAGAAGCAACATCTCTTTTAAGGCAGATAATTTGGACTGCTCTAGTTAGGAGAAGTACCAGCTGTTAGTGGAGTGCTCAAACACTAAGATTGGATAAATGAATACATGCTAATAATAATTAGCAAGCTTTATAAAACACAAGTATTTTAACATATAAGAGTACAGGAGTAAGCATTTCCTTTATACCTGCTATTCATTGTATGAATCAATTTTATTGCAATAAAAAAAGCTTTTATCTGATGACAATGAAGATGACTACTTTCTGAGATATAATGAATATGTTAATTTCTACTTTCAACTTTGACTCCTATGAATTTAGCTTATTGAGAGCAGTATAATTGAATACTTGATTATAATTGTGTACATATTTTTAAAACTTGTGCATATTTAGAAATAAAAATATTTTTTCAATAAAATATAAAACAAATGGGAATACTTTAATTTAGAATTTCATAACTATTTTGTAATTTAGCAGAGAAGTGTATTCTCATGCCACTATACAAGGGTATAGTGAAGTCATGAAAATATAATTTAAAGGCAGCTAATATGCACATATTGTTGGCATCAGTGCAGGACCAGTTATGAAAAAAAATACTTTCACACATATATGTGTTATAATATTAATTATATTTTTATTTTGTCTCTCATTAAAGGACTCTGATGAAGATGAGCTCCATGGCAGCCATGGAATTAGAAGACGACATCCAAAACAAAAGATAGAGCCTGGCTCAATGAATGTACTCTCAGCAAAATATGAAGTAAGTAATAAATACTACTTTTTCTTTCAGTAATGATAATAAATAATATTTTCCTTTTATGGAAGTGATTCATATTAACCTATTCTTTACAGAGTTTAGACTATGATACTTGTGAAAATCATTTACTCCTAGATGAAGAGCGAAAGAGAGGATATCCCTATATAGTCTGGAAGGATATAGCAAGATGGTTCATTATACTCCTGATTGGCATAGTAACAGCGCTAATAGCATTTGTCATAGATGTCTGTATAGAAGAATTCTCAAAAATTAAATACAGTGCACTTAAAAAATGTATCCTTTTTAAACACTGGAAACAGCACTCTGGAGAAAGTATTTTCATATTTTAGACACAGTTGTCTGAAGAACTAATGTTTAGGCCAGTTATGCAAATTCCAACAAGTCTTAAAGAATTGGTAGGTCCCAAAAAACGTGCTTTATATAATCTAATAAAGACCGATGTGTGTAATAACTATAGTTTCATTAAACATATCACTGAAGACTTTGCAAATTGGATAAGAATATATATAAGCTACTGCTTTAAAGAGAAAGTTTGATATTAAAACTCTCCAGCAATAAAAACAATCAGCACTTAAGGGTATTTTATTTATAAAGACCATGCTGTTGTATTGATTTATTCTATAATAATATTAATGATTGTGATAAATACATGAATATTATAAATACCTTAATTGTCAATATACAGCTGTGGACAAGTATGTATTAGAAGATAGACTTTACATTCCATATCTGCTGTGGGTGTTGTCTAATATTGGAATAGTTTTTATCGGATCTATGTTAGTTGCTTTTGTAGAGGTAAGTTGAAGAGACAACTATATTTACTTTCTATCACTGACAGTGCTGCTTGGTATAATTGCAGCATGTATGTGAAAATTGGGTAGGTGTGGAATTTCTGTCAGTTGATATTATAATGCCTTTATCTTTGTAGCCCGTAGCTGCTGGCAGTGGCATTCCTCAAGTGAAATGTTATTTAAATGGTGTAAAAGTTCCTAGAGTTGTTCGTATCAAGACATTAATTGTAAAGACTGTGGGTGTCATTACTGCAGTTGTTGGAGGATTGGCTGGTGGCAAGGTACGTAATTTTATAAATTTATGCACATTAATCATATGAGGATGGACAATACGGAGTTCTGCAAACTACATGTCATAAAGTGGTTTTTAATAAAAATCTGCCTAGAAGGACCAAACTAAAATAGGGTAACTTTTGGGTGTGTTAAGAAACAATCCGTTGTGCAGTAATTGATTAGAAATAAAAACACAAACACTGCAAACCCATAGGTGTTATTATAATTGTAAACAATATAATATCATTCTCCAGTTAAAATCTTATAACACAAAATATAATTACTTATTCAAGAACAATAAGTGCAAATAGTGTTTAAGATAATTAAATGAATGTTAATCAATAAAATAAAAATGTTGCATAACCTTATGACATCTCCTGCATTCAAATATATTTTTTAAATTGTATGTCTTAACATCATATTATTATCAATTGGCGGTTTACATGTTAAAACTATTTCGGATTTTTGATTTCTTAGTTTCATTGTTTTACTATTTTTAGGAAGGACCAATGATTCACAGTGGTTCAGTGGTAGCTGCAGGTATATCTCAAGGCAAGAGTACAACCTTCAATAAGGACCTAAAAATATTCCAGTACTTCCGAGAGGATCATGAGAAACGAGATTTTGTATCGGCCGGCGCTGCTGCTGGAGTATCGGCCGCTTTCGGTGCACCTATTGGTAAGAGTGTTTCATAAATTGCTACAAATAGCAGTAAGATAGATATCATTTATATATTCACTTAATATATGCAGCATTTTTCTTAAATCTCTCTATTTACTCCAAAATGTACTGTTGTATCGAAGAGCACGTGAACATGTTTCACAGAATACTTACTTATCTCTTTTATTTCCCAACATTATTTATGGACTTTCTAAGGATCTTATTTGCAATGCTGTCACACTGCTTAGGGGGCCGTCCATTAATTACGTGAGGTGTTCTATGGAAGGAGGGATCAAGCTAAATCTTTCCAAATCTCACTTAGTGGGGAGGAGGGTCTTAGCAAATATCACGTAAAAAAAATTCTAGCAGAAAACGGTGTAGAATTGCGTGAAAAATTATTTCTAGAATAAAATATGGCCAAATCTGACAATAGTTTTTGTCGTATTCGTCCGAACCCCGCAGAGCAGTAAAGTAGCGCTCGATTAGATCACTTGGCTATGTTGGTTCCAGTAGTCACTCTTGAGGTTGTGCAAGAGTCTCCATGGACTGAATTAGAATAAATCTTTTCTAAATTTTTGTTAATATTTATTATTTAATTTTATGATTGTGATTTTAAATTAGGGTAATATTCACAAATACTAGTCTTTGCTAGTCTTCAATAAAAGTAATAGAACAAGTTATGTTTTTGTTTTTTTTTTCTCAATAATCCAACACGTTTACAGCCAAAACATACATTTTGAAGAATATCGCGTGAGATTAGGGGAGGTGGGAGGGAGTTGAGGAAAATCTTACGAAATCTCATCAAGGGGGGAGGGGGGGTCGAAAAATTCTCAAAAATGCCTCACGTAATTAATGGACGCCCCCTTAAACAATCTTAACCCAAAACCCCGCACTATTGTTACTGCTAACAAATGATATTTGGGAAATACTACTTGCTGTTCTTTACAGCTTTACTATGTTGGCTTTACTCTGTGTATATTTCGCTAATAACAATAACTAAGGTCGCCTCGGTGAAGCATAACCAAATGAAACCAGAATGGCACTCATTACCCTTGAGTACATGTTTAACTGTAATAATTGGATAATGGTTAGTACTTGTAATGTGTCCAGCAGTTTTTGAGTGCTGTCAATAGAGTTTAAGATCTTTCCCACCAACATTTAATTAAACCCCCATTATACGTAACAATAGTCTAAATCTACAAAAGCCCTTTTGTTTGAATTTACAAATGTATTAAAATTAATACATAGTAGACACTCCAATAACCACATGTAACTTTTGATATCTACACCCTAACAGTTTTAAAGTGAAATAACAATTTATGCTAATAATACTATTACCTTTTAGGTGGAGTGTTATTCTCTTTAGAGGAAGGCACAAGTTTCTGGAATCAGGCCTTGACATGGCGCACTTTCTTTGGAACTGTTGTGTCAACGTTCACTTTGAACTGTGCACTGTCAGCGTATCACGGAAGACCTGGCGAATTGAGCTATCCAGGTACATAATTGTTCAATGTATTTATTCATAAAATGCAGAAAGAATACTGGGAATGATAATAGTCCTCCAAAAATGTAGCTCTGAAAAAGCCCCTAGCTCCTAGTGGAAGATCAGTGCAAAACATTGAATTGTAAAGAAATTCATAAAGATTTTAAATTTTAGACAGATCAATTAAAAAAATATTTTTAAATAATAAAATCTTGCTTAAATATGTAGTACTAGAGATTACCCCTAGTGAATACCTCTTGTTTAAAGAGCAGGCCTTAATACAGATTACATTGTATTAAATTTTTATGTTAGTGCTATTTGGCCCCGGAACATTCACTTTATTTTATATCGCATCACCCGTCTATTTGTGAACTACATAAATGACAAAAAACACCATATGCACAAAATTAACAAATTCACAAAACTATAAGGATAACCTTTACATAAATCTATCCCAAAATCTATCCCTTTTTCCGGGAAGAAAGTATCCTATATCCATCCTAGATATTGAACTTACATATATATCGAATATCAGCCAAATCGGTCCAATAGTTTTTCCGTGAAAGCATAACAGCCAAACAGAGAAATATACTTTTATCCCGAAAACTATCCCATTTTTCGGGATAAAAGTATCCTATGTTCATCCTCAGCATCGAAAAAATATATATACTGAGTTTCAGCCAAATCGGTTCAGTAGTTTTTCTATGAAAGAGTAACAGACAGACAGTTACTTTCACATTTATAATATTAATAGGGATTGTTCTTAGTTCAAACTAAAGTCTTGTTATGTTGTAATTTATTTTTAATGTTCTCACTCCTAACGAGCATGTTTATCAGGGTATTTCATTTTTTGTGTGTTTCTCTTTTTGAAGTGAAACTTGTTTAGAATCGGTGTTATGAAACGAAAAAGTGACACTAAAAAGAGATAAACACATAAAATTCCAGCTCATATAATTCCAAATGAAACACATTTCTCTTTAGCCGTTATTATTAATTTTCAATTTAAATAAAACCTAAAAGATTTCAAATGAATTTTAGCTCTATTTGAATATACTTAAAGCAGATATTCTTTTATAAGTAGATCAAAGGAAATTGTACGTAACAGTATATTGAATTTTGAACTTTATCCTAGTGATTTAAAGTGTAATTTAAACTGATTTTTTTGAATTATGATATGTAGACGGATGTAGGCTAAAGGAATTATATTTATATAAATAAAAATTAGAGAAGAATTATCTGTGAGTATATTTTTTTTCTCTGAAGTTTCACTTCTACTGCGTTTGAACTGCACACACACAATTTTTATTTGTATACATCTTTTATTCTAATATGTATCACAGCTTTCTACTTCTGTTCTACTTTTAAAATTCTACTATTTTTATCTAGACTTTTTTTTAATACTATCTTTGTAATATTTTTCTATCAGCTTATTAACAGTCCACTTATGTTTTCCATTCTTTCTTTATTCTAATGCAGTTATCGATTTGGCTTTTTACATTTAACAATTAGCGTAATTTAGTTACGATATACTGTGTTTTCACAATTTGTAGGGCTTTTGAACTTGGGCAAGATGGAGCCGTTCCCCTTTCAGTTTTATGAGTTGCCCGTTTTCATGTTTTTCGGCGCTGTCGGTGGTCTTCTGGGCGCTCTTTGGAACTATATTAATTATAAACTCGCCGTGTTCAGGATAAGGTAGGCTAAATAATGTAACATATATTTAATTTAAATAAATATGTTATTTAAACATTATATTTATTTAACATACATCACACAGCATTATAACAATATATTTGACAATCGGTAGGTATATTCATATATACAGAGATCATGTAGTAACGGTCCGTTAATCTTAATTAGGCCATTTTAATTTAACAAAACCATTTATCTTTTACGGTGAAAGCTTAGTGTAGTCGTGTCACAAACTCGCGATTCGAAATGGTATTCGAATCCTGGCAGGCAAACGTGCACCTCTTAGATAAGTTTTTGACCTAATGTATGTATGCACATATCGTTTACAATGGTATTTTAATTATCACGTGTTGACGGTGAAGGAAAAACATCGTAAGAACTTAAGATGTTACACACCAAAATAACCGATGTGTGAAACGCGCCATTCCGCCTTAGACCAACTTGTTGGATATATTATGGGCTGATGTTATTATAATTTATTTTGTGCACTTTAGGATTTAGAAATTTAGAATAAGTCGAGCTTTTTTAAGAGCATTAACGGTATGGGTATGGCCAAAACTGTCAATATTTTTCAAAACAACAATGTATACGGGTTACGTATAATATATGATTTATGTAGGTGTATCAAAATACCATAAAAATATATCACACGAATGAAAGTATAGACGGAACCTACGTGAAAAGAAGCGTCAAATGAAGTCAAGCGCTTTTACAAACATGTGTGCATAAACTTACGTATTATACACATAGTTTGCATCTGTGTAATAATACATTACTATAATGCACTCACAAAGAATGTTTCCAGTAGGTACATATCCCCTAGAAATATTTCACCTATATACGTAATAATTAGATTATTTATAATAAGTAAAGCAATGCGGCGCGATCGGCTCGCTATTCCAAAACGAATATCTTTAACTCGGCTTCACAGTGAGAGCTTGGGACTCGGTCTACCTATTTTGATCGTCTGAGACAAAATATCGATAGAAATAAGATTAGGAGAGTTTTTGACGGAAACTGAAAGGGGATGTTGTGCTGTGCAGTTTTATTTTCTAAAAATGTGTAAAATTACTCTAAAATGAACAAAAGTTGTAGGATTTTGATAGTTTTGTGTAGTAATTATGTGTTTTATGAGAAATGTGAACTATATAGTCGAATGTGGCCTTTTGAGTTGTCACAATAACTCCGTTGAATGGCACCAGCTGAAAACCTACAGTTCAGCTATGCTACACATAGATTTAAGAAAATGAAGAAACTACATTATAATTTAAGATCTGGCTTAAAGGCCTAGTTGCCAAGCCATAAATCTAAATAAATAATAAAGAAATAAGATTAAGTGATAATTTAAACAGGCATATAGGTGCGCCGTGGCTGCGCGTTGTTGAGGCTTGCCTGGTGGCGGCTGCAAGCGCAACTTGTGGCTTTCTCATGATGTTCCTCTTGAACGACTGCCGACCCTTGGGCGAAGACCCCACCAAAGTACCATTGCAGGTAGGATTTAAACTACAACTCAAAAATATCACTTGATTGCGATCCACTGGACAGGGCTATCTGTGCAGGTGTGACTGCACAGGTAGACCGAAGCATTTGTGGGAATAGATCTCTGGAGCTTTTTTAACGTGCACAGTTAGATTGAGATAAGAAGTTAATTATAAACAGAGTATAAATGTAAATAAACTGTAAGTAATGTCTTGTAGATTATTATAAACAAATATATGGACACCAGTAATGGTTTAGTAATAGAGCATGTGCTCTTTGGATGAGAACAGTAAGAGATAGATTGAAATGGAAGTCTTTAGAGGAGCCTATGTCGGAGGACAAGTTGAAGAATAAAAGGTTGTCGGAAAATTGTGTCTGTTATTAAAATGTACAATTAATTTTTCTTCAACAATAAAGGCTCTATTATTATCATTATTGAAGAACAATTAGTAATAGATTTAATTAGTAAATAAGTTTTTGTAAAGAAAAGACTCCGATATACTGAAGACATAATATAGTCAGGAGAAAGCATTGAATAAAAAAATACCTGCACAGGCGACCGGCGCAAAATTGAAAATCCATTTTTTGGGTAACGTCGTACGTTGAACCTGTGAGTGAGTACATGCATTTTAATCGCCTGTTTAGGTCGCGCTACTTGTTTTCTGGTCCTCCTGCTAATGTCAGAGCGTCGTCGTCTTCAATCGACGTACTAGCAAAACGAACAGACGACGTCTCCGGTATAATAGATTGTCCGACACCACGCTACCGATCTGGTCGACCTGCTCAGTTACCGTTACACCTCTCCCGTGGACCGTAGACACAGCCGTACACGCTAAGATTCGTCGGACATTTTTTAACTTAGTAGGAGTGCTGCGCAGGTACACCGAAGCGTGTATGCAATAGACGTGTACAGTTTTATATACGTACGCTATCGTCCCAGACGACCTGCGCAGCGTCACCTGCACAGATAGGCCTTTCCTGTGACACGTTGGGTATATGGCCGCCTTAATGTGTATGTCTTAGATCCCTATTAATATTATAAATGGGAAAGTAACTCTGTCTGTCTGTCTGTCCGTCTGTCCATCTGTCCGCTGTCTGTTCCGTTTTCACGGAAAAACTACTGGACCGATTTCGCTCAAACTCAGTATATATATATTTTCGATGCCGAGGATGAACATAGGATACGTTTTATCCCGAAAAATGGGATAGTTTCCGGGATAAAAATGTATCCCGGATATTGATATAGATTTATGTAAAGGTCATCCCAAAAAGTGGGATAGGTTTTTTTGTGATTTTGTCCATTTCATCCATTTGGTCCCGTTAGTCCCGTTGGAACCGTAGGTCCTGTTGTTCGCCTTGGTCCACTTGGTCCACTTGGTTCACTTTTGTCATTTTTGTCAAGTTTTGTCACTTAGACAGATAACGTAGTTTACAGATAGATGGGGAATGGTATAGTATGCGATATAAAATTAAGTGAATCTTTAAAGAGCAGGCGGTAAAGGTTATATGGTATACAAGAGATACGCACGACGGGTTGACCCGCGGCGCGGCCGCGGGGAAACTCTAGTTAGCTATAAACGAAGTTTGCAAGTAAAGTGTATTCAGTGAACCACTATTCAAGAGTGTCATGAAATTATGACAAAAAAAATATATATTCCATTGTACCATGTATCAGAGTTTTGACAATACGTTGTTTGAATCGTTAAAAAATGATCTCATAACTTTCTACGCTCGTATGAAATCTAGGCGCCTTCGACAGTTTATAAAAATAATAATATTTTTTTTCTATTATAAATTTTATGAAATTATATTAATTGATTTCACTGTCAACTATGCTATTATTTAATTGCGGCGATGGGGGGACTCATTTCTGTTAACGTTTTCATATAAATCAATTAGAATCTTTAATAAATTTGTTTACTTTTCAGTTATACTGCGCAGACGGTGAATACAACGCTTTAGCCGCCATCTGGTTTCAAACACCGGAAGCGTCTGTCCGTTCATTCCTCCACGATCCAATAGGTTCATACAAACCTTGGTCGATATTTCTGTTCGTTGTTTGCTACTTTCTTCTCTCAACATGGACTTTTGGATTGGCTGTGTCCAGTGGACTTTTCATACCGAATTTGCTGACTGGCGCCGCTTGGGGCAGACTTTTGGCCATACTCATACAATATATACTACCATCAAATGTGAGTTGTTACGATATTTTACTTTTAGGTCAAGTAGGATACTTGATTTATTGTTTTCTTGTCAAAATTATTATTTACAATAGCGATTTACTTATTTATATAAGAGCGAAAAACAAAATATTGACGCTAGTAAAACAAATATTAACAAACTTTCAGACCTCAATATTATGCTACCTATAATATTGTTACGAGTTGCAGGACTCGAATTAAAATGCCGTTGGAATTACTATAGAATTTATTAGAACTATACAAACACATTTAACACAGGTACAAATATAACTGAACACAACCAGTCCAAACGTAATGCACGATTCAATAACACGCGCAAAGTCCGTCAGTAAATAGATTACCGAATGTACACAAGTCTTGCTCCGCTTGTGGTTATCGCTCGACTAACCCTTCCTCCATCGGGCCATTGCTTTATATTGCACAAATGCAAATATGTCTGTCCGGCAAGCGTCGATGCAATTTCCCAGAAATCGTAATCCGCACACCTGCCTTATTATGCCTGCAAACGGCCATAAATGAGTACAATAGGCTGCTCTCCACAATAACCAATAAATAAGTAAACAAAAGAAGACACTCATAAAAGAATTACAATTAGTTCAAATGCCGTCAGGTAATAAAGTATGTTTCTATAGATATGCAGGTGGATTTTTTTTGTGGGAAATTAAGTTGTAACAATATTATAAAATTCTAAACATGTCGTGTCTGTACATTGAAGCTGCTTAAAATAAATTACTTTAATACACTATATACACGATGGAGCGCGCTACCTGCTACCTATCCTGGGAATCGGGAATTATCTGAGAATGATTTAAAATGGCCAAATTAAATAAAAATCGAATTCCAATGTGATTTTTTCGCTGATCGGTAACAAATTTCATGTAATAAAATGTGTGATTTTTTTATCGTGGGAATCGCAAGAGAATCGCGGTAGCGGTTTGTAGTTGTTAGAATGCATAAAAATTAGCTTATTCCGACACAGTTTTTATTAAAACTATTATTTACATTCTTTTTTAAACGATGCGGTACTGTTTTATGTTCCGGCTATCGTGCGGGAATTTCTAATCAAGAGTGGAATCAGCTGGTCCGAATTATCCGTGCAGGATCGGAGAAAGGATACAATTTCTTGCGACCGGGCGGCCTATCGTAAGAGGCGATAAAACAACCCACAGCCAGATGGTAGGGTGTTTGCCCGACTGGATGGCTACCATCCCTGGTCTAGAGTATGCCGCCATAACAACCTTGTGTTGTGTTCCGCCATTAGTGGCCAGGTTCCAGTCTTCCTTGAGAGAGCAGCAGCGCATTTGTGACACCTTTGGTGTCGCAAGTGTCCATAGGCGATGGTATCGCTTTCCGGCTGGTGGGCCGTCTGCCTGTCTGCTGAGCTCGTGCAATAAAAATTAAAAAAATAGCCTCTCTGATTTATATAAGTATAATGTATATAATATCACGCCTGTTTCCCATGGGGGTAGGCAGAGACTATGGATCTCCACTTGCGACGATCCTGACAAACAACTTTCGCTTCACCTACTTTCATTGACCTCTTCATACATGCACGTTTATTTGAAATGCTTTTTACCTGACCTCTCTTTAACACTTCTGATATTTGGTCATGGTGTGTTCGTCTCGGTCTACCGGCAACAACCCTACCATTCACAATACTGTCATACACCTGTTTTGTGATTCTACTTTTATCCATTCTCTCTACATGTCCAAACCACCTTAACATACCTTTTTCAACTCTTGTTATTACATCTTCTTTCAATCCACAACGTTCCCTTATCACACTGTTCGTTATCATATCATTCAAGCTAACCGCACATATACTTCTCAAAGCTCTCATTTCAACTGCGTTTATCCTACTTTCATGCTTCTTCTGCCATACCCAACTTTCACTGCCATACATTAGGGTTGGCACCAACACCCCTTTATGGACAGCCAAGCGTGCCTTTACAGACACTTTCTGGCTGTTCATAAAAGAGTTTAGCGCTCCATTCACCTTATTACCTGCCATAACTCTCCTTTCAATATCCCTTTCATGCTTTCCGTCTCTGGTAAACATGCAGCCTAAGTAAACAAATTCTCTGACTTGCTCTAACTTTTGATTTCCTATCTGTATATTACAACTTGTCATTCTTTCATCTCTTTCAAACACCATAAATTTCGTCTTATTCACATTAATGTTCATACCCTTTCTCTCAAAAGACTCGTTCATAATTGTTAACATCTCCTGTAACTCCGTTTCCGATGTCGCAAGTATAACCTAATCATCGGCGTAGAGTAGACATTTGATAAGTAACTCATTCATTCTTAAACCACTTTCACTTTCTTTCAAATTGTCCAAGCAACTGTCCAAGAATCAACATATTCTTGGACAGTTGCTTGGACAACCACGGCGACGCTACACAACCCTGTCTAACACCCTTTTCAATGCTAAACCATTCAGTGTAGGCGCCGTTGACCTTAACACAAGCACTGGAATCACTATAGAGGGACTTCAGTGATCGTATCAGGTTGTCTGTTATCCCATACTTAACTAGCGCCGACCACAGTTCAATTCTTATCACTCTATCATAAGCTTTTTCCAAATCTATAAATGCACAATACACGTTTTGACCTTTGGCCAAAAACTTTTCATTTATACATCGTAAAGTAAAGATTTGGTCCACACATCCCATTCCCTTTCGAAAACCCGCTACTACATCCCATACTTTCTCTTCTGTTACTTTTAATTCCCGTTCAATCAACACTTTAGCATATATTTTCCCGACAACGCTAAGAAGGCTAATGCCTCGAAAATTTTTACAATCCTGTTGTGACCCTTTTCCTTTGTAGAGTGGTACAATAACGGCTTTGCACCAATCTTTTGGTACACAGCCCCTCTTCCAGCATATGTTAAAAAGGCGGTACAAAAGACTTGCGATCGGACCTTGTCCAGCCTTTAGCATTTCTACGGTCTTCCTATCATACCCAGCAGCCTTTCCTAGTTTCATACTATTCAATGCTTTCACAATTTCATCCATAACTATACTATCGTTATTGTCTTCTCTATTGTCCTTTTCATCAGTCATACTGTTCACATCCGCTATATCTTTTTCAAACAAACCTTCAAAATATTCTTTCCAGCGATTCAATATGTGTTTTTCTTCTTTCACAATATTTCCATTCTTGTCCCTAATTACATTGAGCTCAGACTGTACTACTTTTCCTCTAGCTCTTTTTATAGATTTCCAGAAATGTTTAATGTTACTCTGGAAATCTTCAGAGATTCTTTCATCCAAATCATCTTTTTGCTCATTCTTTTTCTTTTTGACCGTTATTTTAACTATTTCGTTCATCCTTTTATACAAAATTTTTGCCGAATTTACATCTTCCTTTTTTGTATTCTTCAGTCTTAGCTCAGCTCTTAAAGCTAACCAATCCTTCCATGCTTTCTTTTTATCATTCACTACACTTTGTACTTCCTTATCCCACCAAATATTCTTTACGCATTTACCCGTTTTTCTTTTAGTTACACCACACACATCAATCGCAACACTCACAACTTCGGTTTTAAAGGACATCCATAACTCCTCTATCTCGCACATATCATTCATCCTAACAAATTTTTCTTCTAATTTTTCTTTATACTCTTCATTTACTTCTTCTTCTTGCAACTTTTCAACTTTTATTCTTTCTAGTGTATTAGATTTAGATTTATCGGAATGTTGGTGCCTCCAAGTTTTGAAAAGATCTTTTATTCGGCATACTACTAAGAAGTGATCTGTATTGATTCCTGTACCCCGATATGATCTAGTGTTCAGAATGCTTTTCCTCAATCTTTCATCTACTATTACAAAATCAAGCATACTTTTCCCTTTCACATTTTCCCACGTGTACATATGAATATTCTTGTGACAGAACATTGTGTTAGTCACGCACAAATTCCATTCTAAGCATATCTTAAGCAAACAGTTACCATTCATATTTATTCTTTCATCTCCGTATGTACCTAGCACCCTTTCATAACCATCTCGTTCTAAACCTACCCAGCCATTAAAATCACCTAATATAATTAATTTTTCGTTCTGCTTACATGTAAGCAGCACACCTCTCAAACATTCCCAAAACTTGTCCTTTTCCTCTATGGTTTGTGGGGAGGAGTTAGTCGAGCTCATGTCTGGTGGTGCATATGCCCCAACCACAAAAAGCCGAGTCAAGCCAACTTTCAGTCGAATCCATACAAGTCTTGGGCTAACACATTCATGCTCTTTCACACATTCTTCCATTCTTTCAGAGAAAATAAGGCCTACTCCTTGACTCCCTCTATCTGTCGCTTTCACTCCTGACCAATACACCGTAAACTGACCGTACTTAGTGGTTCCACATCCTTTCCGCTTCGTCTCACTCACACATAATAAATCTATTTTTCTTTCATTCATCATCTGACATACTTCATCTATTTTATTGTCCATCCCTCCTCTAACATTCATCGTTGCTAGCGGCTCTCCACAGGCCGCTTTTCGCCCCCATGAGAAACGAGACGTGACGAGTTGCGAGCCGCGTCGCCGCCGTTCGGATTATTATTATATACACTATATAATCCATTGCGTGTTCTCATGGGCTTTCTTACACTATATTAGTACATATTTAAATACTTATATATTAACATTTTTCTTTTTTTTTAAACGAAACATTATAACTAATTTTAAGTCTTTAAAAAAAGAATAAAATCACAGCATATCATCGCAGTGTGAGCTGGTGTGAGCTTTTTCTAAATTTATTAATATATATATATATATATATATATATATATAAAATTTGTAACAGACAATAAACCCAGCAAAGTACGCGTTAGTCGGCGCGGCGGCGCAACTCGGGGGCGTGGTCAGAATGACGATTTCCCTCACTGTGATCATAATCGAGACCACGGGCCAGATCTCTAACGCGCTGCCCATCATCATCACGCTGGTCGTCGCCAAGTGGGTCGGTGACTTCTTCAACGAGGTTCGTATTTAATAGCATGAAAAATATTTTTCTTTCATGATAATGAAAAATTAAATATTGTTCCAAACAGTTCAATAGAGCTAACTTATCCTAGGGCTACAAGGATTAGTAATATTTTTCTTCATATATATAGATAAATGACATTATATTGCTCATCAATAATTCGGATCCAATTAATAAAAACAATATAATCTTGGACTTATTATATCTCCCGGGATTTCGTAACTTTGAAAACACGTGATATTAGGACTTGCTTAATAGGACAGTTTCTATATTTATTAGACATCTTTAGTAGAACAGATGTAGTTATGTATGCCTTTAGTAACATTACTTATCCTGGGTTTTTATGGGAATTTTCGGAATTCATTTATTTTGTACTAAAAAATCCGTTGCCGTGCTGAAAATACCCTTTGACTTGAAATATTGGCAAAATAACTGTAATTGACGTTCCCTGTCAATGGTGGGCGAGGTCGCGGGCAAGTCCTAGTTTCAAACAAAATTGTAATTGGTTTAGGGTATATACGACATTCACATCCAACTGGCTGCGGTGCCCCTCCTACCGTGGGAGCCCCCTCCACTGGCGCACAACATTTACGCCTCCGAGGTCATGTCGCACCCCGTCTTCACACTCCGGACAGTTGAGAACGTTGGCCACATCGTCGAGCTATTGAAGCTTGTATCTTACAACGGATTCCCGGTCGTAGATCCACCGCTTGCTGATGAGGTAAGTATCAATATTTTAAAATTAAAATATGCACAGCTTTCATAGTAACTTTTACAGGATATTTTCATCGTGTCAAGTGTTCATAAAACCATACATACTGTGCGTTTACGATAATTTAAAGCGCAGCATTACCAACTCCCAATAATGTACATTATTTACATGGAGTATTAATATGGCTTATATCAAAAGAAGAAATAATATATATATATATATATATATATATATATATATATATATATATATATATATATATAATAAGAAATATGTATAAATAAGAAGACATACCAGTATTACAGTCAAGTATTCAAAAAGTTGTGGCAGTTTTAGGGGTTTTTGACTTTAGGTTTAGAAATCTTGACTGTGGGACTTGGTAACCCTGCGCGTCAAATTTCCGTAGGCGCATTATAAGATTTTCACATTTCTCCAAAAGCAGCCATTTTAAATAATGCGTATTTTGCGATGTATTTCTGGTGTAATTTGCGATATAAAAAAAACCCTTTTAACACATTACTAATTTTAAAATCATGATTCTACAATCCCTACCAAAACAAATTGAATTGCTACTACTTAATCCATAGAGGTTTTTTGGTGTACAAAAATTAATTCTTGACCTATTGTTTAAGGCTGAAGTGACAACATACAAACGGCTTCGAGGCATGATATTGCGATCCCAGCTAATAGTGTTGCTACAAAATAAAATATACAACGAAAATGCTAACACTACGTGGTCTAATCTCAAGGTTGATATGAATATGTTCAGGAAGGAATATCCAAGGTATCCATCTATTGAAGAGGTGAGAACATTAATGGTATTGTTTATTATTACTTACAACTTTTTCCAAGGTTTCATTTTTTAGTGAAAATTAGTTGATAAATAAATGTACCTATGTGATGTTTGGCATCTTAAAGTATTTATATGCTAAAATTTTATTTAAATTCTTATTCAAAACTTATTTTGATCAACATCAACATATTGTTACAACCTAAGCGCCTACAAAGACAAATTCCCCGTACAGATTTGTAGAAGCAAATTTATTACCCGTCGGCATTTGAACTAATTACATTGAAACTATTGTAATTCTTTTATGATCGATGATTTCTTTTATTTTCTTCTGTTTACTTATTTATTGGCATTCGTTTCTAGAGCCTATTGTTGTATTGTAATCATTAGCCAGGTATTACGGATTTTAAAGTACAATTTGATTCTAGGAAATTCGGTCCACGTGGACGGGCGGGCCACATTGCAGTTGTGCAGGATAAAACGATGGCCTGATAGAGGATGGAGGAAGTGAGTCGAGCGAGAATCACGATACAAGAAAGACGTGTGTACTACAGCCGGGAATCTAATAGTAACGGACTTTGCGCGTTTTATTGAATTACGACCTTCTGCATTACGTTTGGACTTGTTGTGTTCGGTTATATTTGTACCTGTGTTATACGTGTTTGTATAGTTCTAATAAACTCTATAATAATTCCAACGGCATTTTAATTCGAGTCTCGCAACTCGTAACAATATAAAAATGTTTAAAAAATATGAAATCTGTGCTAGTAATTATAAGAGTCGTTTCATTTCTAAGTTTGTGAACAAGAAGTGTAATACATATATGTAAAAACTATAAAACAGTCACTTGAATATTTTGTTATTTATTTTTTATTTTAATGAGATCTAGCCCGGCATTGTCAGACGTTTCTACTTTTTTTTTAAATTCAATACAAATATCTATTTATAATTGTATGTATATGATAGTATAAATATTTGTATGAGACAGGACTATATGCAGATGTAAATTTTGTTTACAATCAGCTCGAGATATCGGACTGGGAGAAGACGTGCACGATAGACTTGCGTCCGTTCATGAACCCTTCGCCGTACACTCTGCCCCACCGCGCGTCGTTGCCGCGCCTCTTCAGGCTGTTCCGCGCGTTGGGGCTGCGCCACCTGCCCATCGTCAACGATGTCAATGAGGTGAATTATATAAACATATATAATATTTCAACCGTAATATTTTGGTTCACACTTAAATCGACTGGGATACTTTTTATTAGATTAGAAAATGTCAAAACATTGATTTGATAAGTTATAACGTCATAATTCTAATGAACCAAATAGCTACTAGCATTATCCAGTTTCTTTAAAGCCATATCAACACATCCAATAAAAGTATTGCTATACTGTAAACACAAAAAAGAAAAAAACGAACGTCATAATAATTATTAAAATTTAATTATCATCAAACGCAATGGCAGTCAAACGCGAAACTATTCAATATAAAAAAATAAAACATGATACATTTAAATTGTTTTGGAAAAAGTCTAATGCTAGTTACTCTATCTGATTGTATATATTCTGATATCAATTCATGACATTGCAAGAGTGAAGTCATTGTTGTGATCAATTTTAAATGCTTGCAGCATTAAAATTAATTTCTTACAGCACTAGCTTTCGTGGCTTTAGGATTGCTTCCTTAATGTAATAAAGACTAGAGTGAAATGGCGTCGATATCTATATTATATAGTTAGTGAATTGACTAACCATACGTCTTGTAACGGGGTTACGCGGTAACATAACCGTAGAATCTATTAAGTCCATAAACGGCAAGGAGCAGATTGAGTCGGCGGTAAAAAGCTACATAGCGGTGGTGGAAGCCGCATGTAGAGAGGTCATACCACCCACCAAGGAACCTAAACCGAACAGACGCTTCCCTTGGTGGAGCCAGGAGCTTGAGAAACTGAAACGGGAGGTGAACACGCACAGAAGGCGCATTAGATGCGCAGCCCCTCATCGTAAACAGCACGTGGTAGACGAATACCTGTCTAAGAAGAAAGAATACGAGGAACAGGCCATCAAGGCACAGACACAGATTTGGAAGGACTTCTGCACGAGACAAGAAAGAGAGAGTGTCTGGGATGGGATCTACCAGGTGATTCGAAGAGCTTCAGTCAGGCACGAAGATCAGCTATTAGTTAAGGAAGGAATTGCCCTTAGTCCGGAGCAATCAGTCGGGCTTCTGGATAGCACCTTCTTCCCTGACGATGATTTCAGTACGGATAGTGATATCCACACTGAAATTAGGAGAGAGGCAGAAGAGTCTAGTCAGCGGCAAGTGGATGACGTAGACGATCCGCCGTTCACCGTGGCGGAGCTGCGCCGGACTATGAGCAGCTTCAATCCTAGAAAAGCACCTGGCCCGGACGGATTTACTGCGGACATATGCTGTAATGCCATTGCAGCGGAAATCAACGTATTCCTGGCGTTAGCCAATAAGTGCCTAGAACTGAAGTGCTTTCCTTCACCCTGGAAGGAGGCAGCTATTGTGGTGCTGAGGAAACCCGGGAAGGACGATTATGGCTTAGCGAAGTCATACCGCCCCATTGGTCTACTATCCATCTTGGGTAAAATATTGGGGAAAATGATGGTAAGACGGCTCAAATGGCATCTTTTACCCAAGATCAATGAAAGGCAGTACGGCTTCGTTCCTCAACGTAGTACAGAGGACGGTCTTTACGACCTTATGCAACACATCAGAGGCACCCTTGATGGAAAGAAGGCAGCTCTTCTTGTTTCGTTGGACATCGAAGGAGCCTTCGATAACGCTTGGTGGCCTGCAATCAAGAACCGCCTGTTAGAACTGAAATGCCCGTTTAACTTAAGGACTTTAGTGGAGGACTACCTGAGTGATAGGAAAATGATGATAACATACGCTGGGAGATCTAAAACCAAGAGCACCACAAAAGGGTGCGTCCAAGGATCCATTGGAGGACCGTTGTTTTGGAATTTGCTGTTGGACCCACTCCTCCGCGTATTAGAGGGGCACGGGGTATATGTGCAGGCCTTCGCCGACGACGTGGTGCTGATCTTCTCGGGGCATACTGCTCTGGACCTGTCACGAGATGCCGGTTCTGCCCTCTCACTTGTGCGCGAGTGGGGGTTCAAGAATAAGCTCACCTTCGCCGCGCATAAAACGCAGGAATTGGTTGTAACCAGAAAGCTAAAACTTGGCACTCCGGTCGTGCGCATGGGAGAAGAGTGCATTCAGCTCGTCAATAGCATTAAACTGCTGGGTCTTACGATAGACAACAAACTCACTTTTAACACCCATGTGAGAGTTGTCTGTCGTAAGGCTCTTAACATCTATAAGCGGGTAGCTATGACAGCCAAGATAGAATGGGGGCTGAACCCCGAGATAATCAGAGCCATCTACGTAGCGGTGATCGAGCCAACAATCATGTATGCCTCCAGCGTCTGGGCTTCCGCCGCGAAAAAGATCTGTGTGCAAAAGCAACTTTATACTATCCAGAGGGGATTTGCGCAGAAGATTGCCAAAACCTATCGCACTGTCTCGCTCAATACCGCACTCGTCTTAGCCGGGCTGCCGCCATTAGATCTTAGGATCTGGGAGGCGGCACGACTATACGAGTATAAGCGAGGGAGACCCACCCCCGAAAAGGACACCAAACAGTTGGAGGAGCGTGTGAGCTTTTGGCAGGCTCCCCACCCCGCCTTAGAGCCAGACCTTAGGTACGACTCCATGAGTGATATGCGGCCTGAAACAGTCAATTCGTTGCAGCTGCCAGGATATTTTGTATACCGACGGCAGCAAGATCGACGGGATGGTCGGTGCCGCATTCACTCATTGGCGGGGAGGAGTGGAGATCCGGACCAAGCGAATGAAGCTGGAGCCGCTTTTGCACGGTTTTCCAGGCCGAGCTGCTCGCAATATGCCAGGCAACTGAATACATATTGTGTAGCAGCCTGACCTCGGTGGCCGTGCTTTGCGATTCCAGGTCTTCGCTCGACTTGGTCTGCAATCCGGACACGCTCCACCCCCTCGGCTTCGCTATTCGTCAGAATCTAGCGAAGCTGACAGGGAAAGGATGCAACACCCGGCTGTTATGGGTTCGGGCTCATGTCGGCATCCCCGGTAATGAGCGGGCAGACGAACTGGCTAGGCAAGCGGCGATGCAGCTCGATGCGGTCCCTCTATACGACAAATGCCCCGTCTCTTACCAGAAGCGGTTCATTAGGACGGAGTTGGTACAGCAGTGGAACCAAAATTACGTGGACGGTCAGACGGCGAGCGTCACAAAGCTCTTCTTTCCCACCGTTCATGCTGCACGTCGCATATTAAAGGACGTCAAGTTGACACCGTATTGGACCCAAGCTCTAACTGGACACAGAGGGTTCGCGGCTTACCTGCACAGGTTTAAATTAAGAGACAGCCCAGCATGTTTCTGTGACTCCGGGGGTGACGAAACCATCCAACACTTGTTGTTAGAGTGCCCGGTATACGACCGGCCCAGGTGCGACCTCGAGACTGTTACAAAAACCAAGATCACAGAGGTTACCATTTTCGATTTGATGTCAGGTAAGGACTCGAGGTCGCATCTGGAACGGTTTTGCTTGCGGCTGGTTAAAGAGGCTATGAAGCGCAACAACACGAGGTGATGGAGAGTTCCGTCACCTCTGTCGTCATATAATAAAGATTATATATGATAATGTGTGTGGGTAATATGTATGATGTAGAAAAATTATATATTATATAAAGGTCTGACTTGAAAAAAAAAAGTAAAATAGTTTTATAAAGGCCCTGACTGTGTTAGGGGGTGTGAAGAGGGGTCTAAAGGGCCCTTGTAAATAAAAAAAACCATACGTCTTGTGGTGATTATTTATTATTTTAATCATATTTTTGGGACCAGATCAGTCAAAACTTGAATAATAAAATTAAACTTAAAAGATATTTATTAACTCTGATTGACTCATATTACAGGTAAATTATACCAATTTTGAGAGTCGGAGACAACTTAACATTTGTATAGAGATTTTAACCTCTAAAATGTGTTTGATTTTTGTACTTTGTTTTTCTTAAAAGGCTTAGTAAAGATATTGTGTATTTGTAACTTGCTTATTTTTACTTTAAATATTTGATCAGTATGGTCTTAAAATATGTTTTAAATAATAATAATAAGTTGTTGATTTAAAAGTCTAGCAATATTTTGCTACATTAAAATGCATAACTCATAACGCCCACTAGAAGTGTAGAATTTGGGAGCATTATTAATGTTATTTATAGTACACCCAAAATTTTCATGCGCTTCGAGTAAAGTTAGTTCCGTGAGTATGCACAGGTACAGTCAAATGTTAATACAACTTACGGTGTTGTGCAAAAGAGATGGCATGCGAGTCCAGATAGCAGCCGAGCGAGAGTGCAACACTCTCCCCTCTCAAGTCTGTCTGCGAATCTTATACTTGTGTTCTGCGCAATAATGTGTACAAACTTCAAGAACGCTTTTAAGTTTTGCTTGTACTGTGCTTAGTGATTGTCACTCCTTTTATTTGTTTCTATAATGATGTTATGTTTCAGGTGGTTGGAATGGTAACACGTAAGGACATAGCTAGGTACCGTGTATGGAGGCATCGTGGCCACATGGGCATGGAGGAACTAATACTTTCTACTGAAATTTGATTGCCACATATATGGCATAGTGAAATTAGGAGAACTTTTAATGAGGAGTTCACTCCAAATGTTAAAGATATTATAATTCTTGGATGTATGAGTGGCAAGGAGCAATTTAGAAATTGACATAAAACTGATTTATGTCCTGTATCATTGGAATTGCGCTTAAAAAATTCGTGTCATAGATGGTTGGATAGGAGTAACCATAATTTGTAGATTATATATTTGTATACCAAAAAATCCTAAATTGCATAAATATTCTACAAAAATAAATGGTATGCTTAGGTTATCAAAAAAAATTAATTATGGAGCATGTGTTATATAAGAAGTAATAAAACCAATCAAATTGGCCGTTTCTATTTCGCTATGAATTGCATAATATTAAAGAATTTATTTTATGAAAGGAAGAAAATAAAATTGCCTTTGATATTTATAAGTATTACTATTTAATATTATTAGTTTTTTTACATTTTTACTGAAATCAGAGCGAGTTTAATTTGATTTTTATTTCTCTCATTTTACAATCATTTCAGTAGACGTGTTCACAAAGACTAGACATTCTGCAATATAGCTATTGCAGATGTTGAAAGTTTAGTGTTAAATAAAAGTCATATGTTTACTTATGTTTTCGCGACTAGTAAATACTAGTAATACATAATAGAACGACGTTTTAAGTGCGGTAATTTATTTGAGTTTCGTTATTTCGATGTTTCGGCCACATTTTAGTAGCCTTCCGTGTCACCTAAGTCTTCCGTGATCACGGCTACGTGATATTCTTGTTATCTGGCTTTGAGATATTTAAAGTTTAAACAGAAGTAATGAAGCTAAGTTTTATGTATCCAACTAGCTACGCCCCGCGGTTTCACCCGCGTGGTGATGGAAAATCGTTATGTTTTGGATAATTCACACTATCTTGATGAATTATAGCCTGTGTGTTATTCTGATATGTAAGCTATACTATTGTAAAGTTTCATCAAAATCCATTCAGTAGTTTTTGTGTGAAAGAGTAAGAAACAGTAACTTTTGCGTTTATAATATTAGTAGGATGAGGCAAAATAGGCTTTATTATTAGCATTGATTCTTTGTTTCCCACCAGAAGGCATAGAAATTTTATTTTCTCTAACCATATTTATTTCTTCATATTACCAATAATATTATTGCTCATTATTCCTAAGGAGGATATATATTATAATATTTATTACTAATTAGAGTTATCTGAAACTCCAGCTTTAAAACGGACTTTATCAATATATAATATTATTATGAATTCTTATGATATTCTACCTTATGATATAGTTAAAGAATAATATATTACATTTTGCATAAACTTTTTTTAAATAATTTGTCTTTTGAAATTCTTTGATTAATTATTTTTAAAATTATACACAAAACTTATGATATTGATTTATTAAAACTCTCGAAATTAGATATAGGTTATTATCTACAATATTTTTTTCTTGCATAAACTTCAGATTGGCAAGGTAGAGCTCTCATCTCCTATTATATTAATGTGTGTGTGGCTCTCAATATTGAAGCAAAGATTTTTTCTATATTGTTTATTTGCACAAACTAGTATTGTCTTTGGATGCATAAGAATCAACTGGCTTTATGTGATATGGATCACATGGAGAGATTACTTTAATAAAATTATATTTTTATATATATAACAATGTAATTTAGACGGGAGGCCAGGATATGCGGTGCAAACTTGGGGAAGCCTAGATACAGCAGTGGACAAGGCTGGCTGAAGAAGATATATTTTAAGAAGAATACTTCTTAATTCAACTTAGTAATGGATAGTTTTTTTTATATGAAACTTTTAGTAATGATAGTCAAAAAAATTATTTACTGATCCATTCTGGCTGCTATTATTCTTATGCCACAAAACTAGTCCATTTAAATGCTTGTCCATTTTGTATACTGTTTATATTATACCTACTTCCATGGCAGTGGGCAGGAAACTAGTGAGAGTGTAAGGATGGTTGGATGGAAGATGTTCTACACATTTGGTAAATTTGGTTTACATGCTTGCTTTTTCTATTACCTTTATGACTTTCCTGCTAGCGGCCAAGGAAATAGGGATAATGTAAACAAGAGGTATTGGTTTTACGTAGATTCATTTGGTAAAATTCTTTTATGACCATGTGTAAATATTTGGAAAATCATTTTATTTATTTTCAAAATACATATAAACCCCCTTATTTATAATATGAGAAAGATTGAGCTACTCATTAAAAAAGTGGTCAATATTCATATTCACATTCAGAACTCTTTCCTAACCCTTTTTAATAAGCCTATTATTATGAATAATGGGACATATACTTTGGACATATTTTTGAAATGTGTAAAATGGTCAGTTTTATTTGATCAGTTAAAATTTGCTTTTTTTTTATTACTCAATTTTCAACTTTTATCCCTTTTAATATTAAAAATATTTTCCAGTTGTTGCCCTATTTTTAGCCATAGTAGTTTCTGTGATACTCTAAACAGACACCAGACTACCACCATGATTCTTATTTAACTGTTGGTAATTCAATCCTATTGAAATATAACTTAACAGTAATGAACTGGTCTTGAAGACTTAATCTATGATATATAAAAAAATTGTGCAGATAAGCAATCATTAAATAATAAAAACTTTAATGTGATAGTTTTTTTATGAATAGATAAATCACTTTATAATGTTTCAAATAAAATTGGCAAAATATTATTCTAGTTTTTTATTTATCAAACTTAAATTGATGTTTACTTATAGTCACATTCTCGAACACAATCTATCAAAATAATTTTGAAGCAATCTTTGCAATAGTCTGCTTCAACATTGTTTCATATAAAACAACTATGTACGAACACAAGCAAAACAGAACTTCAGCCAGTTATGTCGTAAGCTTATAGTTTAATTCTTCCTGGTATTAAATTATATGGTTCAGTTATTTACAAAGAGTTCCCATCCAATACCGGCCCATAAGTTGATGAATAAAAGCACTGGAAGTATGACTAATAACAGGAGTAAGTAGTTTACAAATTCGTCCATTATCAGACGTATTTTCTTTTAATTGCGTATAAATATAAACAGTTTATTGAATTTTCAAAATAAATCCAGTATGTAAAAGTACCCTGTGATAAAACCTTTGTGACAGTACCATGTAGGGATGTTAAAAATAATCGATTTTTATAGTAATATTAATCAATTTTTAGTAAAATGATTATATAAATTAAGTGTTTAAATCGATTTTCAGAAACAGCTCGTAGTTATGCGACATTTGTGACAATAATTATTGTTTAAACTTTAAGATTAACGAAAGATTTGTATTTTAGTTTAGTTTTTGAGACTATAGAGTAGTCGTTTAGTTTTTTTAATTCTCATTTTAAGTATTTATTTTACAACTAGTCAAATGTAAAATAGGAAGACATTAATGACATTTTTTTAAATTTGATTTATATTTTAGTTTTTGAGACAACAAGTTTGTCATTTTGTTGGGATGCTCATCGTTTCATTTTGGTTATAATAAATAAAACGTTTAATAGTACTAAAATTTGTAGTAATAATGCTATTTGGTTTCCTAGTTCCTTACCTTGAAATTTTAAAGGAACATTGCCTTTGATTTTTAGTTTTGAATTGGTTATTTTTTTATTCATGTAATTTTTTAATCTGATAAATTGTTAATATGAATCTCTTAGGTTTATTATTGGAAAATGAAAAGCATGTTTTAAATATTCTTTCTTTTAAATAATACAAGATAATCGATTTTTCGCAGAAATCGATTATTTATTTGTATTAAAATCGATTAATTTTGAATAAAGAAAAATCGATTTTTATTTAATCTATTTATTTCCATTAATAACATCCCTAGTACCATGATTATTTATTTAGGTATATGGCTTGGCAACTAAGCCTTTAAGCCAGATATCAGATTTTAACATCCTAGGGCACACGGTCCTTAAAAAAGTAATTAAACGTAATATTGAATAAAGCCTAGCACCAAATCCAATTTCGGCAAATGAACGCCCAGGGTACTACTCTAAGCACCCCAACTTAACCATTGCTACTAATTCCAAATTACCACATTTTTATAAAGAGACGACTCCGAACGTATGTTCGAGGTTTTTGATTGTGTATGACCAAGCAACAGTGCCAGCAAAAACAAAAGAAATTTGTCTTTTTTGACTTAATATCGAACCAGATCGTCGAGTGTGAAAATAAATCTTAATTTATTCATGAAATCTTGACGATTTGTGTTGATATACTTTATCAAAAATAGGTGTTTATATATTATATTTGCTGTTTACATCAAAACTTTATATGGATCTGAGGTATAGTGAAAATTGTTAATTCTAAATTTAAGACCTTTTAATAGACCTTTGTGTTAATAAGGAGTATCATGAGTCTTTCGAATGTTTGAAATAAATAATAATAAAATAAATATTTCTATTAATTTTAAAAGACTTTTTTGTTTATTAAAGTTATTAAATTGGTTTTTAAGTTTAATTTCATTTTTGATTTTTGAAGGTAGTTGGAAAAAATGATGTTTTTAAATGTTCGTTGTTTTAAGTCAAGTACTATTAACCCAAAGGCCTACCAAAAGGTAACCTACTTTTGTCCTTTTTTCCTTCTCCTAGTTAACCTGATACAAGAAAAAAAAACATACTTGTGAGAGTAATGTAATGCAGTGTTCCGCAAAGTATTGTGGCGACATTAGTGCCAACATGATAAACAAGCACGCAGGCGCGAAACTTATATTAATCTATTAGAAATAAAACTGCAGCGGTACCGCCCCTGCAGCGGTATTTCAGGGAGGGAGGTCATGCGCGTACCTGCGCCTCCGGGCTCCCGACTGACGTCGGCGCCCGCGAGGCGCATGCGCACTACTATATCTCTCCCTATCTCGTTCCGCGGCCTCCTTATGAGATACTACCGTCTCGCAGAAATTGGCCGCACCCACCCACCAATCGTCGCTGTGCGGCATGGCTTGCACCAGATCGCCCAGCGATTCGATCGGTCCTACAAGTGTCTCGAGTTCAAACCTCTGAGGTGCCCATGCTGCGCACTCGACTAGCGTGTGTAACGCCGTGTCTAGCGCGCCACACTGGCGGCATTGGGGTGAAGGCAAGCAGCCCGCAATCTGACACAGATACTTATCGAAGCAACCGTGCCCGGTAAGTATCTGTGTCATTCTGAAGGTCAGGGTCCCGCGTTTCCGCGAGAGCCATCGCAACAGCTGCGGTCGAACCGCTTCCACCGTGTCAATGCCAGAAACAGGGTTTTCCAACTCTACTGACCAAGATTGGATCATGGCCGCGGTTTCCCGCGTCCTGATCACCTGGACCTTCGGAGTCCGGCCTGGCCATAGACCAGGCCACGGGCCAGGGCATCCTGTCGGGAGCGCCGAACTTTGGCTATCACGTCCGCCTGGAGAGGCCAGGGCGGATCGCCTGCCAAGAGTGTCGACGCCGTCCACGACACTGTACGGTATCCTCGGATGTTCCTCACCGCCATGCGCGGCACCATTTCTGGCCATCGACCATACGTGTGCAATTAGCCATACCCAGATATTTCATCTGGGGTCCCCGGTACGTTGGGAAGAAGCCGAGAGAGGGCGAATGTCCAGCTTGGGAACCTTAGACTGTAACAAGAATTAGGACAAGTGTCCACCCCTTGGACTGGGGTTACGAAACCGCCTATGGAACATGATGGCCTCCGTTTTTGCGGGGGAGACCTTCAAGCCCAGCCTACCTATTCTTCGGACCACGATCGCCAACCCGGCGTTGGCGAGGTCCACGGATTCCGCGAATGACGCAGCGCGTGCCGTGAGTAGGGTGTCATCCGCAAAGCAGATTAGCCCTATTCAGATCCAGTCATAACCGACGTTCCAAAGAACCGACCCGAGGACCGATCCCTATGGGCGGACGGATCGTTGGGAGGACGGCCTCCCTTGGGAATCAGGCATAATCAGCCCTCCTTCCATTGCGACGGGAACTGACCTGCGAGAATACAGGCATCGAACAGTTCCTGCAGCTGGCCGCGTAGATGTTTGGCGGGCAGGAAGAGGAGCCGACTCGGAACCCCGTCGGGTCGGAGTGAGGCTCCACCTCCGAGGTGTCGGGAATGATTGGACCCATATCGGGGGGAGTGAAGATCCCCGGATCCGGGAAGAACCCATCGATAACCGACCGGAGGACCTCGGGTTCGAGCGTCTCCGTAGCCGTGGAGGTGCAAGGCCGCAGCGTGTTGCGGGCCGCAAGGTACGGACGCCCCCAAGGGTCCCGGTCCAGTGTCTCGAGGAGCTCCTCCCGAGCCCGGGCTTTCGCTCGCAGAATTGCGATCGAAAGGGCCTTTCTGGCCTCTCTGAACTCCCCCACGAGTCCATTCTCCTCAACATAGTCTGGGGGACGACGCGCTCTGCTGCGTTTGAGCCTGTGGCTGATTCTGCGGACTGCCCTCCGCAGTTCAGCCAGCTCCTCAGTCCACCAGTGGACCGATGTACGCGGCGGCGGTCATTTGGCTCGAGGCATAGCAGCGTCGCAAATTCTTTTGAGGGATTTGCGCATGTGCTCAGCCTGCGTCTCCAGATTCCCCAGGTCGGCTGGATAGGTCCAGCATTCGATGATAGCCCTCTCCTCGGCCTGCTCCGCGTCGAGCTTGGTAAGAGCACAGCGCGGGAGCCGGGAGAGGCCCTGAACAGGGTTAGCGCTAGGCGAGGAGGAGAGCTCGAATCTGATGTACAAGTGATCAGACAGAGTCTCCACCTCCTCCAGCACTCTCCATCCTACCACTCTGCGGGCGGTCGCATGTGTGGCGAATGACAAGTCGATGATCGATCCACCCCGCGCACGTACGCAGGTCTGGACCGACCTCTGGTTCAGGATGGACAGGTTGGATTGAAGCGCCCAGTCTTCAACCGCCCGTCCTCTAACATCGGTACTCGCGTTCCCCCAGGATTGGTGCTTGGCATTGAAGTCGCCTAGGACGAATATCGTCTTCGGCGCTAGTCTGCCGACGGCTGCCCTAATGGAGTCCAAGGCGAGCTCGTACTCCGCCAGGGGGCGGCTCCGCGTGAGGTACACGCCTATGATGACGTAACATCCGCTTTCCGCCACCGCGTAGCCCTTTCCTCTTTCGAGACTGGTGAGCGGTGTGCCAGATCCAGCTCTGGCGACCACGGCTACCACATCGTCGAGATCCCCCACCCAGTTCCTGGCTGGGGGTACGTAATAAGGTTCGCTTATTACGGCCAAGTTGGCTTGCCACTCCGCCATCGCCTGCAGGCACAAGTCCTGGGCGTCGGGGGAGTGGTTAACGTTGGCTTGGAAGAGTGATAGGGGTGTACTGGGCATTTAGGTGTCCATAGGTACCCCCCTTCCAGTCGCCGGTCGTTTATTCGCCCTCGGGTGGACGAATTCACCCTTGACGTATGGGGGCTGGCAGTACCTTGCCAACGTCGGGTGGGTAGCGCGTTTGCCCCCCGCCGCGCAGACGGCGCAGTGGGGGTCGCGGGCTGTGCAGTCCGGCTGCTTGTGTCCGCTCTTACCGCAGCGGAGACACAAGCCGGTCCGGTCCGGGCACGAGTCCGGGCAAGTCTGGGTGCCGTGGCCGACGTTGAACATCTGTAACAACGTATGGGCCGGGCTTCCAGAGCCTCCACCTTCGCCGAGGTGAAGCCCACCAGAAGGTGGCCCCGCTCGACGATGGTTTTGGCTGCAGAGACGGGACACATCATGTATGATGCGCCCATCCCCCCAGGTCCTATGCCAATGTGCCTCGCCTTGACATCGTCGCTTAGGCAGTTGCCCACGCTGGCGATGGCACTGCGAAGCCCATCTACTGTGGCCGACTCATCCAGCCCTGAGACGTAAAGCTCCCCACGCTTTACGGGGCGGATGACTTCGGCCATCCCTTGGAGCGCCCCTCGAAGAGCCTCAGCGACGCGGTTCGCCCTAGTCGCGCTCTTCGGTCCTGGGAGGAAGTCCAGGAGTCGAGCGTCCCGGGCGGTCCGCGTCACTTTCAGCCCCTTTATGAGGCCTAATTCGGTAATATTGACCACCGAGGCGGCCTTCGCGAAGACCTCCCGGTAGCCAATACCGTTTTTGGCCGATTCCGGTAGCAATTATCAAATTGCTCTCGGCTCCTGGAATACCACGGGCTTCGTAGCCCGTGGCTTGCGCGCCGGTTTCCGCCCCGGTGGCGGAGCCGGTGCTTGCGCCGAGGGAGGGGGGCGGGGCGTTTCCGCTCCCGCTCCCCGCCCTTCTTCCTCCGGACGACTGTGGACCACGCCCCCCCTCGGGAACGGGGGCGGGGGCAGGGCCCACCGCAGCCGATAGTGCCGTGACGGCGGGTGCCGCGACGGCCGGTGTTGCAGCCGCGGGTTTGGCCTTGAGCCTGGGGGCCGGTGGCCCGGGCTTAGGCGCCGGAGCAGAGGCGGCGGCGAGAGCTGCGGTTCGGCGCAGCTTCTTCGCCTTCTGCTTCACCCCCCCCCTCTCTTCACCTTCTTCGTGGGGGGAGGGGGGGGGTGGAGAGTCCGCCACCCCGACGAGGGGCGCCACCACCACCTCCATCGGTACCGGGGGACTTAATTCCCTCGGCGAGCCGGGCGTCCAACATAGCGGCCACGGTGCGGGCGGCGGCGGACCACCGTGCGCATCGCTCCGCCACGGCGGCGGGAGCCGGAACCGTTTTGGGGATCGCGGCGGATATGTGAACCGGCTCAGGGGCCGGGACTTTCTCCGCCGCGGCGGCCTTGGCCTTCCGCTTAGCGGGCACGGGACCCGGTTCCGCCGTTACAGCGGGAGCCGGGGCCGCGTCCGCAGCGGGGGCCTTCATGGCCTTCCGCATCTGTTCAAATTCCTTCCGGTAGGAGAGGTTCTCCTCCCGCAAAGCGTTGAGCTCGGCGCGCAGCCTGGAAACCCGTACACAGCTCAACGGACAACGGACAACGGACAACCATACACACATCACATCATCCCTCAGTATGTACCGCGGCATACTGGTATACCATGGTCATTAACTGGTGTGCCTCGGAAAAATAAGGTTATGTTATAAACTTATTTTTAGTAAATAATATAAGAGGAAGAAAAATTCTTGAGTACATATAAAATATGTAGGTAAATCACACGAGCGCACGAGCGAGGTGTTTTGTCTCGTTCGGCGCGGGTGGCGGCACGGAGGAGGCGCGCGTATGGCCGGAGGCCCCGCGCCCTCGCTACCCGTACTCTCTGGCTCATCATCACGAGTCGGCGCACTCGTACGTAGGTATAGTGCGAGTGCGCCGTTAAAAACGATTTTTATTTGGACACAAAAAGTTTGCGGAATACTGATGAAAGTACAATTTTTAAAGTTCAGTCTTGGGTTTTCGCCATTGAAACTTTTTTTAAGTACTTTGGGCATTTAGTTCTTGAAAGCGTTACAAAATCTGGGCATTAGGAGGATAATGTAGTATCTTCATTTTCTTAAGCCTATGTGTAGCAGAGCTGAACTGTAGATTATCAGCTGGTGCCATTCAACGGAGTTCTTGTGACAACTCAAAAGGCCACATTTGACTATACAGTTCACATTTCTCACAAAACAAATAATTACTACTCAAAAACTATGAATATCCTACAACTATTTTTATTAAAAATTTCCATCTCCCTATCCTTTCAAAATAGGTTAGCTCAGGTGATCCGCCCTGGAATCTGCAGGCGGCGGTGCTTGCTAAAGTGCGACGCTCCCGGCAGAATGCCAGCGCTAGGGGCCAGGCGCTATGCCCGGCAGAGACGAAAGCGATCAGGACGCGGAAAACCGCGACCATACTCCAAGTTTGGCAGAGGGACTTAGAATCCCCTGAGGCCGGCGTGGAGACAGTAGAAGCCAGTCGTCCTCACCTAGCCCTATGGATCACGCGGAAACGCGGGACCCTGACCTATAGGATGACGCAGATACTTGCCGGGCACGGGTGCTTCGCTAAGTATCTGCATCAGACATGGGATGTTTACCTTCCGTTCAATGCCGCGAGTGCGGCGCGCTTGATTCTGTATTCCACATGCTGGTCGAGTGCCCTGCATGGGAACCTCAGAGGCTCAAGCCCGAGGCCATTGTAGGGCCGATCGATTCGCTGGGGATCTTGGTTGAGGCCTTGCTCCACAGCGACGATCACTGGCAGGCGGTTTCTACCTTTTGCGAGTTAATAATGACCCAAAAGGAGGCCAAAGAGCGAGAGAACTACGCATGTGTCATCCGGCCGCCGTCGTCAGAGTGGTAATCTCGAGACGCAGATACGCGCAGAATCTTCTCCCGTGAAATCATCACAGTAGAACCGACAGCAGTTTACAAACTTGTCTGTTGGTATAGTGATTCACCTTAGCCAATCCGGGGTGAACCAAGGAAGCGCATTGAACGACATAGTGTTGATAGTAACCACGTATACTAGATCCTGTGTCGTCCCGATCCAATGCTTGCTAAAGGGGCGCAGGTTAAGGTTTAGCGAGGTGGTTGGGAACGTCTTTAGCAGAGTCCACGTTCAGCAGTCTGTTGTGGAGATTATTTTTTATATTCTCTCTGCATTTGATCCGTCGCCCCCAACAACCCAGATTCAGTTCGAAATGAATTCCCCTGCGTTATCAAAAAAAAGGCTGCGACTTTTCTCTACGTTTGCTGTGCAGTTGTTTACACTTTGTATCACAGAACACTAGTACTCTCTACGTATTGTATTGTCTTAGTTTCTTTGAATTAAATTCAAGAAGAAACTCAAGTATTGAAGGTTTATATATCTAAAACACCTAATTACATTTTTATGTACGTAACATAGAGCTACTTACCACCCAGGGCTTTTCATGGGGCGTAGCCGCTGCGAAAACTAGTAGTTATAAGTTTTTTTAAAGATAAGTCTGAAAAATCTTTATTAACATTTATAAAACACTTGCAAATTATTATCTATAATATTATAAAATTCTAAACATGCCTAGTCTGTACATTAAAGGTATTTAAAAAAACAACTGGAATCTATACATATAAAAATTCCTTGTCAATGTTTGACCGCGATGAACTCCAAAACTACTAAACTGATTTTGATGCGTTTTTTTCATTTTGCTGGGTTTGTTCCAACTTAGGACACAGGATAGGTTTTATTTTAAATAAAAATTGCGATTTTTTAAACCGAGAGGTCGGTATTCGGAGTTCGGGAGTTGTGCTGTCAATCAAGTTACATAAGCATCAAATAGATGGCACCATACATTAAGTCCCACTTTTTCTTTGATTAATAGTATGTGAACCTTAATCAATATAAATAAAAACGAATCGTAGAAATGTATGTACGCGCATAACTTGAGATCGACTTTACCGATTATGATGACATTGTTGTGTATTGGAATGGGGCCCCGAACTGTTTAGATTCACAATTGGAACCACTAGGTGGCGCTGGGATCCTCGTAATCTCCTGGAACTATTTTGATGATTATTTTGTGATTGATTGGGTCCCGGATGGTTTAGATTCACAATTGGAACCTATAGGAGGCACCAGAATCGTGTCCTAGATTTTTATTTTTTCAGGGCAGGACTTCTGCTGGGACCGCTAGAAGATTATATAAACGATGGGGAACACGATGCAATTTTTTAAAGATTTATCTATTCGGGATTCTTGTAAAAACTACTAAACCGATTTCGATGCGGTTTTTGATGATCGACAGCAAATTCTTATACTTTAAATCTGCGCTACTTTTTATCCCGGGACACCCGCGGGAATTTTTATTAGAATTGTTTAAAATGACCAGATAAAAAAAAGAAAGTCCAATGCGATTTTTCAATGATCGATTACAGATTTTATGTAATAAAATGTATGATATTTTTTTTTTATCGCAGGATTGGTTTGCAATTGTTCAGGTGCATAAAATTAAGCATACATATTTCAACACAGCTTTCACTAAAACGATAGCATAGCTTACATTCTTTTTTAAATACTACAGTACTGTGTCCCGGGAATCCCGCGGGTACTTCAAGTCAAGCATGGACTGCGGGCATGTCGTAGTTTACTATAAAGTTTTGTTGCTTACTTTTAAAATTTTAAAGTTAAAATAATGCAAGAAAGTAAAGAACATCGACGGACTATAAACATTTATAACTATGCGTAGCTAAATATTGGTATTAGGTGAACTATACTACGTATTTGCATAGACCAATAAGTTCCAACTGTATTGTATAAAAATATGGTAGAGATATTGGTCATTTAAAGAAACAATCAGGTGTACAGTTGTAAGAGGCGACAAAACAACCCAGTCAGGTGGTAGGACATTTGCTCGATTGGATGGCTACCACCCCTGGTCTAAAGTATGCCGCCATAACATCCTTGAGGCTTGTTCCGGCATTAGTGGGCGGGCAGGTTCCGGTCTCCCTCCAGAGAGCGGCCTCGGCAGCACATTGGTAGCACTTTTGTGTTACAAATGTCAATAGCCGATGGTAAGCGCTTTCAATCAGGTGGGCCGTCTCCCTGTCTGCTGAACTCATGCAATAAAAAAAACAATAAAAAATAAGTACTACAATAAGTTAGATAAAAAAATATTTTCATTATGTTTATCGTATCCCACCGTGTCTTACATAATAATATGTATGCCAGACTTGGTCCTTGTCAGAGACTATCCTAAAAATGTGCCAAAAGGAATAAAAGAATAAGGAAAGAAGAGTGCTAGAAGTAAAATTATATATTATACGATTTATAACACAACAAAAATAACGAAAGCTTAAATGAGTAAAGAAATAATGACACAGAAAATTCCAATTTTATAAGCAAAAATGAATTCAGTGTAATCTCTTGAAAAAGATTCAAATTAACGAATATATAAATTAGAAAATAACAGTAACATTATTGTTAATAAACATATTTACATTAATTAATGAAAATAACATTAATTTAATAATTTTATTTGTAACAAAACCCGTCACCTTAATTATACAGTCATCCTTTTTTTTTTGGGTATTACGGCTTGGCAACTAGGCCTTTAAACCAAATCTTAAATTACACAGTCCTGAACAGTTCATAATTTTCATCTTTTCTGTCTTATATTTGTACCAAGTGTTTTTAATATATTTATAAAAAGGTCCAAAACCGACTTGTGTAAAAAAACCAAAACCAATGTACCTAAGAAAAATATCATCAATGGATGAATCTTCCGCGCACATTATTGTAAGAAACCATTTAAAAAAATATCTATAGTTCTTAAGAATTTTCCGTTTTAAGTGCCTTGTTGATAACAATAATGAGTATTGTAGCCAAAAATAAATAATATAGCACAAGTTTAAAAAAATACGTAGTTGGGGACAATGACGCACTCAGTTGAATCGTCACGAGTTACTTTTTTTAAATCGAAGTTTATGTAATTTCAGAATGGAGTATTGACACATTTCACAATGAATTCAGAAATAATGTTCATATAAAATATCATAATATAAATAATTTTAATAACTGTTTAAACAACAATTGATACGCTATTTAACTAGTTGTAGAAATGACGTCATAATTTGCAATGCTCGTACAAAATGTAGGCGCTTCGGTATTTTGTAAGAAGATAAAAAGTATCTCGGTTGATTTGACTGTGATTTGAATTATATTTATATTATGATGTTTAATTAAACTAATTATAAAAACAAGATAAATCACAACGATTACAGGCGAATACAAACTGTGTACTCTGCATGTCAAAGCGCGATGGCGGCCTTCGAAGTATACTGATGCATCTGTCCAATACGATCTATTTCAACTCAGATGAGTTTAAATAATGTCATATATCACTCTTAGCTAGTCGCAGCCCACTGCTGCACATAGGTTTCAGTATATTTGCGCCACATCCTCCATTTACACCTTATTCAGCTAATAATAACGACCTTATGCAAATCGTCGGTCCAGCGGGCTGTAGGGCATTTCTATACTACGTTTGCAGAGACGCGGTCTCTCTACAGTAGGACTTGTCTGTCCCAACATTCGTGGGCCAAGTGAGACCGCCCCATTGTCACGATGAGCAATGAGCTAAGTCGATTACCTTATGTCTCTTAAGGATATTCTCCTTTCGTATTTTATCCATAAAACTCTGAGCATAGCTTGCCCTTTATCTCCTTGGCCGGCTTATTTTGAATATATCCTATTATGAATATCAATATCTCTTGTCATGTATGCATATTACTGAATCAAACGTTCGTGCCTATTTTTTTCCATTACTCAGCAACATAGTGGAGATATTAATGTCAACCTTATTCTAATCAACTCATTAATCAAGAAAGTTAAATGCTTATAAATAAAATATTAAAAAATAGAAATCATAGTTAAGCATTAGCCTAAAATCTTTATCTCCCATGAGGCTGATATCATCACTTAGCGAGTCTCAATGAAAAAATCAATAATTGAAAATTAATTTGCCTCGGCGAGGCTTCTCAATGTTATCTAAACTAACCCTATTCAATCAATAATTATGAGCTAAGTCCATTATAATTTATATGTGCGGAATAAACAATTAATTGCTTGTTGGGCGTCCTCAAAGTATCGAGGTTTGTCAGCTCTCGTTATGCCATAATCGGGCTCAATGGCCGGCATCAAAATGCTGTCGTTACTCGTTGAACTACAGACAGTCATGTTTAAGGTATTATTCATGTGGGATATAAATTTATTAGGCTGAGGAGTGCTGCATTTGTTTTTAATGGAATTACGAGCCATCCTCTTTCCTCTGTCTATATTGCTTTTTATTGTTACCAGCATTTTATGGTTTTCTGGTATATGCAAGAACTCTGTTAGATCCTGGAACAATAACATTAGACTTAGAATTAATGATGACTACAAAATGTATTTATTAGTTGCTGTATAAAAAAATTACTACCTTTACTGTAGAAGAACAATATTACAATATAATGTGGTAGTTTAATGCTGGAATTATTATCTTGATTACAGCTCTTAGTAAAAAAGCATATTATAAAATAGTACATTAAGAGTTCTGATAATGTTCTGAATTTGATTAATCGGGCATTATTAATATTGACCGATCATTGTGAAGAATGACCAAGAGCGTCGGTTAATTTGATAAATTAATTTCGTTGGCCGGCCCATATTAATAATCCCTGACGGCCTGTGGTCCATTTAAAAAATAATGGTTTGAGACAACTTGAATTTATCATATGGACTGGGGAATATGAATACTTCCCTATTTCGAGCCGGCCAATGTGATAAATTCGGTTACCTTTCCATAAGAATCATGTAAGTTTAATTCATTTAAGGGTGGGGTATAGTTATATGGCACTTTTATTCATTATGAACAGATCCGAAGTTTTTCAATATAGGTTAGAAGACTAAGGCGGGAGTAACCTTAAATAAGGTTAGGGTATAGTTATGAACTGTATTTTTTGTTTATTAAGAGGCTATGTAGACCTGATTCAAATCGGTGTTTCAGAAAATCAACCCCGCACGGCCGATATTTACTTCGATGAAACAGCGCGTAATAAAAGTTCGAGCGTGGCGAAATATTGCAACTGAACATACCTACGCGCACCGTGTCCATACCAACTTGATTCAATTTATTTCATTCTAAGGCTGACGAGCACGAGAGCGAGACAAAATATCCTAAAGTGAGACAGATCGTTTATACGCTTAATAGGTATTGAAATTTTGACAAAACTTCCTAAGCATCGTCAGCTCAACGGTTCACCGAGCATAATAGTAACTAGGTGGTACATGGTTCGAATCCTCCTCAGGCTATATGCTTCTTTTTATTTTTTAATAATTTTTAGATGAGTAAACTTTATTAAAATGATGTAATTGTATTATGGAACAACAATGAATCCATATATAGGTATATATTAACATAAATGCGAAAGTAACTGTCTGTCTGTCTGTTCCCTTTTCACGGAAAAACTACTGGACCGATTTGGCTGAAACTCAGTATATATATATATATATATATATATATATATATATATATATATATATATATATATATATATATATATATATATATATATTTTCGATGCCGAGAATAGGATGCATTTTATTTATTATATATTTATTTCATCCCGGAAAATGTGATAGTTTCCGGGATAAAAATATATTTGACTTTCTATTTGTTCTGCTTTTACGGAAAAAACTATTACATCGATTTGGCTGAAATTCGATATATATGTAATTTAATAATGACGGTGAACAAGGGATACTTTTCATCCCGGATAATGGTAAAGGTTATCTCAAAAAGTAGAACAGGTTTTATTTTCAGTCATTTCGGTCATTTAATTTTATCATTTAGGCCCGTTCGGCCACATATATTTTCATCCCGGAAACTATCTCATTTTTCGGGATGAATAGTATCTCTTGGCCACCCTCGGTATTAAAATTACATAATAGGTTGGGGAAAAAGTCTTTTCGCATATAGTATGTATGAACTTGTAATAAGATCTCTTTGGCTATACCATTTGTATCTAGCTGGTTTTGGTATCATTAAAAGTTTTAATTTTAAAGAAGACAATTTTAAATTCAAATTAGGAAAATGTGTGATTTTCATTTGCTTTTCTTATTGTTAAAACAAGTGAATGTAATGAAGAATTTCGAAACATTTTAAAATTTTACTACAAAAAAGGTAAAAATGCAACACAAGCCGCGAAAAAAATTTGTGATGTTTATGGACCTAATGCAGTATCTGTGAGAGTAACACAAATTTGGTTTAAGCGTTTTCAATCTGGAAATTTTGATATCAAAGATGCACGTCGCTCTGGTCGCCCTGTTACGGACAAAATTGATGCCATTTTTGAAAAAGTGGAGCAAGATCGGCATATTAGTAGTTACGATGTAGCTGGAGAACTGGGAATTGACCACAAAACGGTTTTGGCGCATTTGGAAAAAGCTGGGTACACAAAAAAGCTCGATATTTGGGTGCCTCATCAGCTCCCTGAAAGAAACCTAATGAACCGTGTACTCATTTGTGATTCTTTATTACGACGTAATGAAATCGAACCATTTTTGAAGAAGCTGATAACTGGTGATGAAAAGTGGATCACGTACGACAAGAACGTGCGAAAAAGATCGTAGTCAAAGGCCGGTCAGGCTTCACAGACTGTGGCGAAACTCAGGTTAACTCCCAACAAGATAATGCTGTGTGTATGGTGGGATTGGAAGGGCATTATTCATTATGAGCTGTTACCGCCAGGCAGGACCATCGATTCTGAACTGTACTGCGAACAGCTGATGAGATTAAAGCAAAAAGTTGAGAGAAAGCGGCCGGAATTAATCAACAGAAGGGGTGTGGTTTTTCACCATGATAACGCTAGACCTCACACATCTTTAGCCACTCACCAAAAATTACGAGTTTGGCTGGGAGGTGTTAATGCATCCGCCGTATAATCCTGAACTTGCACCTTCAGATTTTCACCTGTTTCGGTCTCTGCAGAATTCCTTAGGCAGTGTTAGGTTAACATCACGAGAGGACTGCCAAAACCACTTGTCGCAGTTTTTTGATCAGAAGCCCAAAAATTTTTATAGCAATGGGATCACGTCCCTACGTACAAGATGGCAAAAAGTTATCGAACAAAATGGCACCTACATACTTTAGTCAAATATCTATAAACTTTATAAAAAAACCTTTTGAATTTTTATATAAAATGCGAAGAAACTTTTTCCCCAACCTAATAGAAAAGTATCTTTATTACATTTTATAAAATTATTTAAGAACAGAAAAAGACCATTTTATCAACTTTGATATAAAAATAAAAAATTCTACTAGATCAAGTGAAGCTAGTAGGATTCGAACCCACACAGTCTATGATTTAGACCAGTCCTCTACCGTATACGCCAAATAAGTATAGCTCGATCGGCTCGAAATTGTGGTTATTATTGCTCCTTCATTTATTTAAAATTTAATTTCGAATAGCACGCTCGAGCAGAGCAACGCGTGTACACAGCACCAAGCCGTCCGGCGTATTGATAAATTCCATACATTGGGACCGGCAAGGGTGATTTTTGAAGTCATTTATAATAAAATAATTAATTACTTGCAAATTCTCTAAGTAACTGAATAAAAAACTATAATGTGTATATTTCTTATAATATGATATGTTACTGTTATTTATTTTAGCGATGTACGATTAACAGTAATAACATGACACAAGATTGAAGAACACGTTTAGAGGTTACTTTGCAATTATTTTCTATCGAGAAAATTTATCGAAAATGCGTTTTAAGTACATTAGTTTACCTCAGAAATATGATCAAGAATGACATATATTTTTTTCACCACAATAAAGTATGTATAATTACTGTAACAAGGGCTGAGAAATCGATCAAAAAACGCTTTTTGTCTGTTGACTCGCTGTTAAATAATAAACAAAAATACAGTTCATCTGTGGTTTATTATATTGCCCAAAATAGGGTTGTCATTGTTCATACTGACTGGGAAAAGTGATTAATCATGCAGTTTTATGATGTTGCCCATATCAGGGCATCATGTATATAGACCGGTCGTTATTCGTAGTGACCGGATTTATCAAATTGCCTGTAACATATATATATGATATCTATCCCATTTTTCCTGTCTGATCTCTCTAACACATCGTCCTATCCCATACCATTATCTCAGCCCCTCTATCCCATTCTAAAGCTGACACCGCGTTGGTTTCGCCCCTGATGTTGCAAACGTCTATAGGCGATGGTAACTGCTTTCTATTAAGTAGACCATGTGCCTGTTGCAAGCTTAGCCATGAACAAAAATTAGGAATAACAATCACCTAGAAAAAAATTAACATTTAACAAGCACGTAAATCTTACTTTTCTAGAGAGCGCCTTAGGTTTTTCATCTGTTCAGTTTTAATATATAGAAAAATAGCACTTAGCTTTTAACTAAAATTACTAAAAACGTAAGTAAATGCAATTCTTTTTACTGTAAGATCAGACCATAATTGGCCAATTTCTATATTTTACTAATTCTATATCTTACTATCCAATCATTTGCTTCAGTGAGTGTTAAAATTGGACCAACTCCATATAAGGAATGACAATGGATAGTATGATATTGTTACATGCCGTCAAAGATAAACGCACAGCTGCCTGTCGTAAGCGCAGTTTATTGTCTTCCCGGATTTAGAAATTTTTTATGTTTAGAATTTGTAATTAAGAAAAACATGCTATTGTTTTCCTGCTTGTTTTATGACCATCATTAGCGTCGAACTAATCCTTATTGTTATTGTTTTCGACTTGTTGGCCGTTCGCAGGAATAGATAACCAGGTGAGCAAATTACTATTTCTCGGAAACTCAGTCCGCGCAGCCAATTTTTTTGTACTGTGTAGTTAGTATAAGACTAGTGCCTGAATGGAGGGGTGGGCAGTTAAGCGACGACTACGAGACGAGTAAGACGTTTGTAGTACTCTCGATCAGCGATATAGACGACGGACTTTGCGGGTGTCGAATCGCATTGAATCGTGCAGTGTGAACTGGTTGCATCCAGTTTTATTTGTATTTGTACAGTTCTAATAAATTCTATAGTAGTTCCAACGGCATTTTTAATTGGAGTCCTGTAGCTCATAACAATATATAAAAGCAGCTAAACAGTTACGAAAATTGGTATAAAAACAACAACATATGAAATAAAAAATTTACCTGTCTCACATCGTCGTATTTTGAAAACAGCCATATATAAGTAGATAATAAACAGAACAATTGAATTTCACTGGTACTGAACCTCCACATAAACTTCAATATTGGTGATATACGATCTCTCTGTAAACATAAGTTTTATACTATTGTTTATCCCGTGGCATTGTTTGCCTAACCTAAATTCATTTTGCTGAATTAATCTTAGAATTCTATCAATCATAATAATCAAATCTTTATTCTAATAAAGATTTGATTATTATGATTGATAGAATTCTATTTAATACAGGTTCATAAGCAAATCAAATTGTAAGAATAGCATGGTTGCTGAAAAACATTTGTTATGTCAGAACAAAGTTAATATTAATTATTCAACTTGTTCTAATATCCGCCCATAAATGTCTCACTGCTGGGCCCAGACCTCCTAATTTTTAGCGTATCACATCAGTAATCCCTATGTGCAAGTTTCAGCACGATGTTTTCCTTCACCATCAACGCATTATGTACATTAAAGATCAGAAAAAACTTTGTGTGTCAGCTCCAATCCACTTCTGGAATTTATTCCTTAAACAATGAAAAACACGTGCATGTTCGCGGCCGAATAAGGGCCGTTTACAAGAAAAACATACAGACTATACAGACAAACAGATAACTACTTAGTCAGTAGAAAATACACATATGTAATATCAAAGCGCCTGACAGACATGTATTAGTAGTTTTGCTCTCATCTTGGTAAGTAAATGAATATTACAAAGGTGAATATTAACAAGACATACAGATTAACACTTAAATTACTTTGATTAACAAAAACAGCCTGACCAATTAGATTTTTTTAATTCTTCTTGTTCACTCTTATATAGGAGTGGTTGAAAAGAAAGAAAACAAACAACAATTTTGAATTACTAAAATTTCGATACTGGGTGGGGACTTTGACATGAAAATAGATTCTTAAGGAGTAAACTTCAAAAAATGCCTTTGAGATGTATATTTTTTGGCCAAGATTCGAACTAGTGTCCTTTGAGTTTGGGATGCAGATGCGTTAACTAAGCTACCATGCTTTTTTTAGGTGAAAATTGTGAATTTGTATATTATCAAGAATAAAGATAATACAGTCGACTTTCGATAATTTGAAACTCAGGGGACCAAAGATAAATTTCAAATTGTCAAGAGTTCAAAATAACAAATCTTTACTTATGGAACATATGGAAAGACATTTGTTCTTTCTTGGATTCATTTTAATAGCATAAATCAAACATTAACATGACTTATTAACGTTTGAAAGAAGACTGGAATGTGAACTTACTCATTTCTCATTTATATAAACACTTCAAATTATAGACAGTAGGAAAGCAAAGACTTCAAATTATCGCATGTTTGCGAGTAAGATAATATTCCTTCAACTTCAAATTACCAAAGGGACCAATTAACATTGATTTTATTCAATTTATCGAGTATTTTTCAAGGGACCGGATTTTTTTTTAAATTATCGAGAGATTCAAATTAACAAGTGTCAAATTATCGAGAGTAGACTGTACATGTATATGCTAGTAAACAGAACTTTTATACTGGTAAATAGAATACTTCTCTCAATATATGATGTCAGCCTATAAATGTCCCACTGCTGGGCTTGGGCCTCCCATTATAGGGGAAATGGACAGTATACCCACCACTCTTGTCCAAGGAGGCTTGGCAGGTTTGACATCGGTTATCTCGATGTGCAGGTTGCATCACGATGTTTTCCTTCACTGTTGTTAGCACATGATAATTTTAACAATATGCACATTAGATCAGACAACTGATTAAGTGGTGCATGCGTTCGGGCCAGGATCGAACCAGCGCCCTGTGAGGTGGGGACTCGTGCGCTAGCCATTACGCTACCATGACTTCCCTCAATATAATAAACTAAAACTTTCATGAAAGGCGAGTCCTTTAAACATAATGTTTACAACAATTAATGAATTACCCTAAATGATTATGAAAAATCACTTACAGCATATATCTTGGGCCCGGTGATCCTATATCTGGCTAAATTGACAAGAAGAGCAGCACCTGACTTGAGCACTTCTATGCTTGAGATAGATCTGTTTGTAACAGACATGTAAACATACACCCGCCTCACGACAGACGAGGCGTTCTCATTGTATAACATAGGGAACACCTCTGTTAATAGCTCTGAAAACATCACAAATACAAAAGTAGAAGCTTTAATTTTTGAACTTATCATCTTAATGAATTACTTGCAGTATACTCACACCAGAAGCAAACTGCTCGTTTGCTTCTGGTGTAGTATGCACATTATATTATTGGTATGCATATAATAATTGTAACAATATTCATAATTGTTTATCCCCATTTCACATGATTATTATAATAAACAGATTTTCAATGTATTTATTTTTATGAACTTGTGTGAGTTTCAGGCCTATAAATGCTTGTAATTAATTAACAAGAAACTGACCCGGACAAGGATAAGTGGCGTATTCTGGTCTCGGAAGTCAAGACACTTCGGAATCGGCCGAGCCGATGAAATTAGTATTGTTTTATTTAATTTTTTCAGAAAAGATTACATAAAATCATGTTTTTTTAAAGATTCTTATTATTATTTCGCCTGTATATATTTATTTTGTCTCCTTTATAGTTTTTTTAATACATATACATAAATATAAAAAAGAAACACACATCATCGGCGACAGTGCAAAACCTTGTAATTATAATTTTATATTATTTTGTATTACATTTTCTTTTTAATTACTTTTTCATGAAAATATTTACATACGGTAATTTTTACATATAGTAATACTTTTAATAATTTGACAAAAAAATTATATCACCAAAAAATTTAGTTATATGTTCCTGCACTAACGCCGCCGCGGCGATATGTAACGAATACTTTACAAAATATTATTATTAAAAAAGTTTACCAAGAGACTTGAAGGCCCTGATGACGGTCTCGATGTCGGACATGTTCTTCAGCACGTACAGCGCGTCCAAGTTGCGCTCGCGAAGCGTCTCCTGCTGTGAGACAAGCGCACCCGCGCGCCACCTGCGGCGCAGCTCCGTCACGCGCTTGTCCTGCTCTACGCTCAAACGTACCCTATGCCCGCGGTACAAAGCCTGACAATACAAACATTCATATATTAAAATAATCAAGTTTTTTCTGAAACTAAATTCTGCTAAAGGATATGCAAAAAATTAAGGACAAGAACATATAACATTAGTTTTCCCCGCGGTTACACTGCCGGTCATAAACTAAGAAGTACCTCTATTTTACTTACATAAAATATTTATTAAGTTTCTATATATCGCGTGCGAAGCCGCGGGGAAAAGCTAGTATTGACCTTCCTTGAAAAATTACTCAACTGATGGTCAAAACCGCTTAAAACTCCATTGCTTGGTTGAGAAAGAGTTAGCGGATATACAGACACAGATGAGGAAAGTGGCTTTGTTCTATATTATAGTAAGATACACCTTCAGTGAAAAATTATCTAACTGATGGTGAAAACAATTTAAAAATGTCACAACAACTCAATGGATCTTGTTCAAAACAACTTTCATTAAAAGAATTTTTAAGCTCTAGTATGAACTTTTTAGAACTTTCCGCTCTATAAGTTCATGACTGTAGATGTAACTTAGAACGGATGACAGATAAAACGAAAACATAACGTTAATTTTTGCCAAACAGGCTATGGCACTGACCTGAATTTTTGATGCAGCCCAATTGCGCCTTTGTTCTTCTCGCAATTTAACCAAGTTTTCCCTCTTCAGCTGAACTTGTTTTCTCACCAAATATCCCCTTATTATTGACTGGAATCTGATAATTAGTCTTTTTTTCTGAACAAATTCGCAGCGGATCATCCTCGTCATCAAAATACCACGCCATATTTTCTGAATGTATGTTACATGTCCTGCATACTTCTTGTACCAAGATTGAGCTTGGTGCTTTCTTATATTCTTTTGGATACAAATAGCCGCAGTTTCTTTTCGCGCCTTTATGAGATCATTGAATCTCTTTCGTCTATATGCTTTTTGTATCGTCAATACAGCTGACCTCAGTCTCAAATACTGTTTCTTTTGCAAGTAGCTTCTAATGTAACTTTGCAATATGATAACCGAATTTCTAGTTGTAATATACCTATCTCTTTCATAAGTTGCGAACTTATATCTACGGTAGTATCTTTGTATGGTTGTAACAGATGCTCTCATTTTCAGATACTGCTTGCGGAGGACTCGCATGCGATAGATCGACTGTATTTTAATAACATTTGTTTTAAGACATAAAAATTGTTTGCGGCAATGATTACGCTTTTGCAAAGACGTATACCAATTTTGGATTTTGTTCGCCGCTTCGTTTTGTCGAATAGAGCGCGAAAGTCTGTTCTCTCGGAAACGTCTTTGAATGTAAACTGCTGCATTGCATAGTCTGAAATATTCGTGTCTAATTCTTTTAGACTCGATAATATTTCTGTACCAATGTTGTATTGTTATTGCTGCGGACTTATTCCTTAGAAATTCATTTCTCAGCTGCTTGGCTATCAAATGCGATTTGTAATATCTCTGAATAATAACACAGGCGTTCAAGATCTTCATATAATTCAATCGCTCTCTCAACATAAGACATCGGTTTCTACATCTCATTTGGATGACGATGGCAGCCTTTCGAAGTTCCAAATACGCAGTCCGTTCTTTTCGCATTGCGAGTATAGATCTGTAAACTCGTTGCAATGTTATTGTGGAATGTTTCAGTTTCAGATATTCTTGTCTCGTTTGTTTACCTGCGACATAAGCTCTATAGTATTTCTGGATCAAAATGCAAGATTTAACTGTGTTCAAATAACTCAGCCTCTTTGTTCTCATCAATTTTTTCGCCCTAAATGTTGTTTGAATCATTATAACCATAGAGCGTAAAATCAAAAAGGCTTGTCTTTGCTTCCTCATTGCAATAAGGCCTCTGTATCTTTTTTGGATTGTGATTGCACTCTGTTTCAATTTCAAATACTCTTGCCTTTTCACTCTCATGGTACATAAACTTCTGTACATAGTTTGTATGCAAATCACTGCCTGCCGAATTTCCAAATAATTGTTTCTAGTTGTTTTGCAGATTCTATGTAATCTATAAGCATTCTGTATCACTAAAGCTGCAGATTTGAGTCGTAAATAATCCTCTTTATGTTTTTTAGTTATGGTGTAAGATCTGTAGTATCTCTGTATAACAACAGTAGAAGTTTTTATTTGGATGAACTGTCGCCTAATAGTTTTCATTTCAATATAACTTTTGTAATACTTCTGAATGCATATCGTAGCTGTTCTTATGCGAATGTACTCTAGCTTTTGCTTTTTACTAATAATATAAGCTCTAAAAACTCTTTGTATTGTAACAGAAGCTTGTTTAGATTGTTCAAATTGTTTTTTCGTTTTCATACCCAACTTGTAATTTCTGAACCACCTTTGAATCTTAGTAGCAGATTCTTTCTGTTTTAAAAACTCTTTCCTTGCAACTTTACCAAGTTTACAAGCTTTGTAAAACTTTTGAATATTAACAGAGGCTATTTTCATTTTTAGATAAATAGTTCTTTTAATACGCATTTCTTGAACCGACCTAAACTTACGTTGTATTAGTACTGCTGCTTGTCGAATACTACGAAAACTGTTTTTACATTTTTTCATCTCCATTTGAGCTCTGTAGCGCCTTTGAAATATAACCGCCGCGCGTTTCAATTCTAAATACGTTCGCCTCTGTTGGCGCGTCAGTTGAAGGCTCCTGTAACATCTTTGTAAAGTAATTGTAGCATTTCTCAACTGGATATAGGATTGTCTTTGATCTTTACTAAATATGTATGATCGGAAGTAGCTTTGAATTATTATAGCAGATTTACGTTGATTTAAGTAGTTTTGTCTTGTTTTTTTCATCAGACAGTAAGACCTTACGTATTTTTGTAGAACAATTGCAGATTTTTTGATTTGTAAAAAGTTCTTTCTTTCTTTTTTCATTAAACGTTGCGCCCTGAATTTACGTTGTAACATTATAATAAGGTTCCGTTGCCGGGTATATTCTAGGCGGCACATCTTGCTTCTGAACATAGCCTGCATGTCAATCACATTTTTCCTCAATGTCATATAATTGTAATGCTCCTTTCTCATTTTGGTTTGAGCAATGTATCGAGTCTTAATTGTTCTCACAGCTGATTTGAGTTTAAGAAAGTATATTCTTTGCTTAATCATTCTAGTATAACTCTGTATTTTAATAGCGTTTTGTCGCTTGATGGCCAGATTTTGTATTTCTAATTTCATCAGTAATTTTCCACGGTACCTCTCCTGAATAACTTTGACTGCATTCTTTAGCCGTATGTACTGTCTTCGCAATACGAACCGGCGAACTAAACTCTGTATCAAAACTGCTTTGGAAACTGTATATAAATATTGTTTTCGGCAGAGCCACATGCGTACATTACTCTGAATGATAGCCGCAGATTTTTGTCTTAGCAACTCACGTTGCAACTTCAACCTATCAAGTGTGGATTTGGCTTCTCTTATTAATTTAACTGACTTATACCATTTTTCAATTTTTAAGACGCTTATTTTGAACTTGCATAAACGACTCCTGCATAACCACATACGGCAATATTTTTGTATGACTATGGTAGATGTCGTAATTTGAAGCATCTTGCATTCTACTTGTCTATTGTACTGTATTCTTCGCCACCAATATTGGATCAAACTCGCAGCATTACTTTGTCTCAGAAGAATTCTCTCTTCTTCTTTTCTTTTCTCTATGATAACTTGATATTTCTTCCTCCACCAAGTTTTAATCACATTAGCTGCTTTTTCAAATAATGGTGCACGGAAGACATGTATTATTTGCCATAGTAAAGACAGGGTTTTCTCCCTGTGACCATCAGCTATGTCAGAAGCCGTAATATCGCCATCAATAACAAAGTCAGACTCATTCAACGCGTTCAGTGCTACTTGTATGTTATGTATTTTCTGTAATCGCGAAATAGCCGGAGTTCTAAGCTGACACATTAAGCCGTTTTTCATCAAGATAATTTCCATAACTTTCGTCAACCTAACTCCGTCTCGTATATCAACAGCTATATTTTGAACTGCATATTTATACTCGTCAAGATAAGATTGTTTGTGGCTAACAACATAACCTAAAGGTCGCAGATGTTTAGTAATATCACCAATACCAGCGATAAGGTCCCTCGTGAACCTAATTATGATTTCTCTGCTTTCTTTACAAATGGCATTTCTGCAAAACAGGCACGGATCATGCGCTATTAGCTTTCTTTGTTTTGCTTGATCTAAAAAGAAAACCAATAAGAAGAACTTCTTTAAAGTAAATTTCTTTATAGCTTCCATATAAGCTGGCAGTAACATATTTGGGGCACTTGATTTAGAATTTTTATTTTTTAGAAAAGGATTTTTAAACATTCTTTGTATAATGAAAGATGTCAAACCTTCAATATCGCTATTAGATTTCAATTGCAAGACTAAACCATAAATAGCTTCCAAGCCTATACGTAACCACAATGGATTATATGACAACAACAATTCCATTATGGTTTTTTGTAAGCCAATATCTAAGTGTAAGTTTCTGTCTGTTCTTATTGCTATTAGCTTTTTTTCAATCTGTGTATTCAGTTTTTTAATAACTTGCACAATATTGTTGCTTACAAGTAAAGCATGTGCAGATCTACGAAGGCTGTCTAATCTATGACTATTGTGGTATGCACTAGATGCTTGTTCACGTGTAGGAGCTAAAGGGATTTCTTTATTCCTGTTTTCAATCCATGCTTTTCCTATATCTATCTTTTGTTCGATGTCACTATCAAGATCAGCATGTGGAGTCAATATATAGTTTAACCACCTTCTAAACTCAGTTTCGATTTTGCTCACAGCTTCTTCATCATAATAATATTTATCAGACAGAAATGGGTCAATTGTCAAAGACTCTGAGAATACATTCCCAATTTGATTGTATGATATGTTTTGATTCACACTTTTATTGCTCTCAAACGTAGTATCAACTGTTTTACCACCTAAAGAATTCTTACTTTTAAATGATGGTTTAGATTTTATAGACTTCCTAACAACAGACATAGGAACTTTCCATAGATTGGACCCTGCCCTCACATCTTTCTTAGACCATGTGGATCTATTGTTAGATGTAGAAGTTTTATCAAATGTTCGATTTATCGTAAATGTGGCAAGATGTTGGTCACTATTGTCGAGACATTGTGTGTTGGAATATTGTACACTTTCTTCTGGTATTGATTGAAGTGGAGGCGTAATAGATCGTGGTGGAGATCTTATTTCATTCATCATATGATTGCGACTATAACTACCTCGCCATTCATTAGATTCACATTGATTTGAGAAATTCTTTTCATTATTACCTTCTAAATGTTGCAATTCCCTAAAAAGTGCCTGTCTACATATTTTAGGATTTTGCTCCCTAAGAAAGAAATGGGGTGGCCTATGTTCTATGCTCATTTGATTTATGTTATACTCCATAGGTGTATTTGGAGAGTTTTTTGTATATGTATCAGATCCAAAATTCCTGTCTTCAATAATGTCTTGTGTATCATTGTTGGTTTTTGGAAGTATCTTTCTTTCAGTAGAAAATCTTTGGGGAAAAAAAGACAAATCACTGATTCGCGAAAATTCAGTGTTTATGGAAAAGTTAGGACTATTTATCTCTTTAGGTGAAGAAGTATTAGGATGCTTCTTTTTCTGAATAGTAGGAGTTTCAAAGTACTGTGTTTCATTCTCAGCATTGTGATTTACAGTCAACCATTTATTTGTTTGACTAGATGCTACACTTATTAATGAATGAGTCTCATTTTCCTTATTAGAGATCCTCATATCTATCTCCTCATCAAGATTATTTTCTGAATTTAAACTGAAAATTATTTTGGGACCTTTATCCAGTTTTTCTGTTTTAGTAGATAAGGTTTTTAAAGGTGTAAAAGTTAGATTATCAAATATGTCAACATTAGATGCATTCAATAGCTGCGTGTTTGGTTTTAAAATATTATTTTGGTCATTATTCTTGTCATGTACAGTATAAAACTTGTCATAAGTATCTTGCATAATGTCAGGTTTATCAAGTTGTCGCAAATTAGAAAATATTTCTGAGGTGTTGAAATGTAAATCATTTGTAGGAGAGTCAAAGGGACACTTAATGTTGTTGGGACTACTGGCATACTCATTGAAAGGTACTTGTTCCTTGCTTACAAAGACCCTATGATGGTTTGTTTGTATCACATGAAAAGTATTTTTGACTTCTGTGGAGTTGTATAAAATTTTAGATTTTTGCTGGTAAATAGCAACTGGGGATTTGTTTAATGTTTTCTTTTTCTTCTTTTTTGCTGGGGATATCTTGAAACCTTTTATTTGGTTTCCTTTGCCTTTTATAACCTGGAATATCAACATCAAAATTAAGATATACATATTTACTTATAAATTACATAGAAAGATCTGTTTATATAATTAAAATGAGTATATTCTTATAAATATTTTCATGATAAACATGAAAATATTTCATGACCATCATAATCTTTTTGGCACCTTTTGTATATAAAATTGACTTGTATTTCTATATTAGATCTATTAAGAAATAGATATATTATCTATTTCTTATTAGATGATAAGTTTGATCCATTACATTTGTATAATTTATGGTGTTAAGTATGAGAAAAAGTAATTTGAAGGATGATTTTCAAAAACCCAAACAATAGTCAAAAGTTGAAGGATTATTTTTAACTGAAAATTTTGTTGTGTGTCTCAATTGTTGTCTTAGGCCACAAGAACTCCATTGTTTGGAACCAGCTAACAGCCCACCATCTGATTGTTTGAAGGTAAACCTTACACTTGAATATTAAGCTCAATAGAACAATAGCTATGTAAACAAACCATGCAGAGCTACATTTAAATAAAGAAGAACAAACTACAGTTACACACATGTATGGTTCCATATTTCATAAATGAATGAATAACATACCATAACAGATTTAAGCACCACAATAACTTCATATCTTCCCCTATTCTCATTTGTGAATCGTATTATTTCTCGCATTGCTGTTGGTTGGGTTGGGGTCCATGTCAGAGTGACACAATAACATGTTTCTGCTCCAACTTCAAACCATGTTCCTGGTAGTTCTATCCTCAAACCATCCGGTAAAGCTTTAGCCAGGGTTATCTGAATTAATATAAGTTTTATTGCCATCATCTCTTTTAATATTATAAATGTGAAAGTAACTCTGTCTGTCTGTCTGTCTGTTCCATTTTCTCGAAAAAACTATGGAACCAATTTGGCTGAAACTCAGTAAATATATATTTTTGATGCTGAAGAATGAATTTTTATCCTCAAAAATGGGATAGTCTCCAGGATAAAAATATATTTGTCTCCCTGTTTGTTATTCTTTTACAAAAAACTTTTGGATGATTTAGCTGAAATTCGGTAAATACATAATTTTAATACCGAGGGAGGACTATGGATACTTTTCATCCCAGATAATGGGATAGATTTATGTAAAAGTTACCTAAGAAAGTAGGATAGGTTTTGGTTTTTTGTGATTTGCCATTTTTGTTCTTTTGGTCATTTTGGACATTTTGATCATTTTGGACATTTTGATCATATTGGACATTACAATCATTTTGGAATTTTTGTAATTTTGAACATTTTGGTCTTTTGATCATTTTGTAGTTTACAGGTAGATAGACGGGGATAAATAAATAAAACTAGAACAGGATGAAAGTTAGGGAGAACAATCATTTCTCAAGTTTATAGATATAAAAAATCATTATCTATAAAAAAAATGCAATAGTAATTCGATTTGTCTGTTAAGCTTTCAAGGAAAAACTACTAGAAGTACTAGATTGGTTTTGCTGTAATTTTGTTTAAATGTAGTTTTAATACTGAAAATGGATATATATATACTTTTCATCCTGGGAGATGGGATAGTTTGGGATATAAAATGAAGAGAATGTTCTGGGGGCATATACATAAAAATGTAACACAATGTAACCTGTATTAATGTCTGCTCTTTAAACAAGAAGTATGCACCAGAGGTTGACCCACAGCAGTAAACTCTAGTAATATAAATAAATTGTTGAATTCCATACTACAATTTTTAAGGTCATAAATTTTGTTGTGAATCATATTTTATTACACATAAAAATATAAGCCAATGTAAAAATATAGTTTGATTCAAGTACTAATACTATGCAGTATGCAGACTATGTATGCATACTCTATGCAGTCCATAGTTCAATCTATGCAGGAATGAAAATAATAAAATTACCTGCAGCAGGCAGCTTGTCATAAGAGGCGACACAACAACCCACAGCCAGTTAGTAGAGCATTTGCCCGACTGGATGGCTACCACCCCTGGTCTAGTGTGCTGCCATAACAACCTTGAGTTGTGTTCCAGCATTAGTGGCCAGGTTCCAGTCTGCCTTTAGAGAGCAGCAGAGCATTTGTAATGGTTTTGGGTGTTGCAAATGTCCATAGGCGATGGTAACCACTTTTAATCAGGAGAGACGTCTGTCTGTCTGTTGAACTCATGCAATAAAATACCTTCCCAAAGAAATTACTAGGACTATTTTAAACTGGATAATAAAATAATGCCCTTTTGTTACCTGTTGTGCTTGTTTTGTTGGATTGTAAACTTCCAAATGTCTTTCGCATGTAGAACCAATGAGGACATTGTCAAAAACTACTTGTGGTGGTCTCGAGAAAGGAGCTAAAATAAGGCTAGGTAGTTCCTCTTTAGGCAGCTCTTTATTAATGCACTGGGAACGCCGTGCCTTTTTTATATGTTCTGGTGTATTTTCAATCTGAAAATTAAGAACGGAATTGTTGGTTCGGTACGTTTTTATCAACCAGAGCGTTAGCTGCTGGGGTCACAGTTAATAGAACTGTTGGACATTATGTATTTATGAATTATTAATACTTACTTGAAAATACATAATTGTACTTTTTAGTAACACTGATTTACCCTTTACATAGATCAATGCACAGACTAATGAATAGTAGATCAATGCTAAATTCACAACATTTATAAAAACGAACTCGGGATTGTTGGATTTCAAAAAATTCAAACTCGAAAATCCTAGACAAACCGTCATTCGGTGTTGCAAGCTTATTGAAAAAGATATTTAATTATTTATTTTAATTAGATGGAATGGAAATAAGTCTTTTGACTCAAGGCCTCTCCACATTCTCGCGAGGACTATGCAAGAAACTGAAAATATGAATGCTTTTTGTTGAAGTTGGATGGGACGGCCAGAGGAAATTAAGAACAGCGGAGTACTTTTAAAATGGGTTCATTTAATATACATATCACACACTTTACATGTTAGTAGGGATCCATTACGAAAACACATTATTGACGAAACAGGAAGTGTTAAAAATCGAATCGACTATACTTTTAAAAATTGAGAAGACATTAAAGTGGTTTTTAGATATGATACATACATTGATAGATAGAACAGCACTTGTAATAACTTCTATAAGTACAAAACTGGAGCCGGTGCAGTGGTTGTTCAAACTGGAGGTATTTGGTATCCCAACGAAAGTTTCCCCGTTTAAGGGAAGGGGCTAATATTAAAGAACATCAGACAACTCGCAGTGTGAAGGTCAGTTGAACTGCTGAGCTGTTTGTATTATTAAACCTTGTGTCTTTCTGTTTGCTGGATGTTCAAAATAGAACCTCCATGTTTATACTATTGTTTTTGATAAGTTGTTGTTTTTATTATTTGTCATTATATTTAAAAAAACGTGATTCAAAATATAGAAATGAAAAATAAAAAACGTTTTTTTCCTCTCTTCAAAAATTATATCAAATATCAATAATCAAAGCTTCAAAAGGTGTTGTCGATTCGATTTTTAATAGGAAGCTTAACAATAGACAAACCTAAACCTATTTTATTTTATTTAAGTTTATGGCTTGGCAGCTAGGCCTTTAAGCCAGATCTTAGATTATAATGTAATTTCTTTATTTTCTTAAGCCTATATGTAGCACAGCTGAACTGTAGGTTATCAGCTGGTGCCATACAATGGAGTTTTTGAGACAACTCAAAAGGCCACATTTGACTATACAGTTCACATTTCTCACAAAATATATAATTACTACTCAAAAACTATCAATATCCTACAACTATTGTTCATTTTAGAGTAATTTTATACATTTTTAGAAAATAAAACTGCACAGCGCAACATCTCCTTTCAGTTCCCGCCAAAAACTCCCCCTGAGAATGCGAAAACTTAGAGTGGCCAGATAAAGCAGAGTTTCTAGATTTTAGTGGATTAGACCCTGAATTTAGAAAAGACATATACAAGTGGGATTTAAAAAAGTTTTTTACCAAAATGGTTACGGAACCATAAAAACAACCAAGTTTTTACGGTGCTATATGTCTAACAATCATTATGAAAATAAGATAGACACCTAAAATTTTCGGCTCTAAAAACATGTTTAACAAATCAAAGACCATTCTTTATAAAAATATTGATACTACAGGTAAAAAAAGTTCTTCTTCTTCTTTTTTATATTTTAATGGCTTTCGGTTTGTTCATGGGTGAACTGCCATTGACTGTCAGTGTCTAATGTCTAAAAAAAAGTTAAAACAGGGTATGTTTGACAACTATTACATAAATAAAAATACTTACTACGTAATTATTACTTGTCTTTTCTAGTTATTAATGAGTAAAATACGTAAAATTATTAGGTTTTTTTTGCGCATTTGTTTATATGCCTAAGTATATGTAATTTATTAATTGTTTTATGAACAAGTTAGCATAATTTAGATTATATCCAGGCAGCTAGCGGAATCCTCGATTCAAATCTGGCAATCAAATGTGTGTGAGAACAATCGTATCAGTAGCCATAGATAAAACGTCTATATATTCAGTAGCATACGAGACACCAATTGGAGCAGTTGTGTAAAGTGTGATTTGGCCATGACAATGAACGTGCATTGGTCGAGGATCTAGAACTTTAATATCTTCTTTTTTTCACTGGTTTTAAAATGCTTTCATATACTACGCTATTTTGGCGCATATTCTTTTGTGAATAAATTTCTAAGCTTTTTCACAAAAAATATGCGCGACGATACCATAGGTCAGCAAGTTGGTCATCGAAGATAAAGCATGCAATTATATAACGACAAACAGTCCATAGTTTTAATTATTAAAAATATTTATTATACCGATGCTTTAAATATGTACAATCTTTTGTTCAGTTATAAATAGCCATCGTTTTGTAATCCACTTAGCATCTATAGTAGGTCTATTCATCAATTACCATGACATCTTACAATTAATAAGTTTAAAAAATAATTTAATAAAAAGACACGAAAGTGATTAAAAATCAAAATAGGCATAACCGTTTACTAGAAGTATTTAATATTCATTTGTTGTTCTGCCTAACGTAACTATGACATTTAAGTTTATTCTGTAACCATAATTTATTGCTTTAAATATAACTAACTAATATTATATTCACAGTTACATTAAAAGGAACAAGAAAGTAATAAATACTAAATTATTATAGAAAATATTTATTTCATAGGTTTGTAATTTTTAGAAATCGGTGTTCTATTTATAATACACTAGCAATAAACATATCGCAAGCAGCAATTCCACGTCCATCGTCGCGTCAATGAGCGCGAGATATTACTGAGAAGTTTGATACCTCTCCATATTCTTGCGAGAACGTCACGAGAACACGAGAATTTCTCGCGAGAACTCTATGCGAGTGTAGTGCACCCAATCGGTATAGTACTGGCACTTTCAACCACGGCACAAATGCCATCTATTGTTTGAATAGCTAGAGTTTTTGGCGGGAATTTTAAGGAGTATATTTTGCTAAAACTATTTTATTTTATGTTGTAAAAAAGTAAAATGTTGGTTAATAATTAGATTGACTGCTTTTAGATGATATTGACTGGTTTTTTTTAAATCAAGAACAGTCTATTTATCCAAAAAAAGTTTAGTAATTTAATGGAATGGCCATTTTAGTTTCTTTATGTATGCCATTGTTTGGCAAGATAAAATAATATAAAATTTTACTCGTACAGTAGTGGGGGAATACATGATTTGTATTTCGTTTGCCTCACGGAATACATTATTTTATTAGGAAAGTTTGTCTGTTTGACTCTTAGACCATTCAACCAATGAATTGGTTGAATGGTCTAAGGTTTGACTGAAGATTTTTCCATAGGTGTTTCCCGTTCACGATAACTTATTGCTCAGGTTTACCAAATTCTAAAAACTAAATCACATACTATTGTTTTTTAAAATAGATTATAAATAGAGATTATTACGAAACCGTGAGCGGCAAGTTATCGTGAACGGGGTAGTACTTGAATATTCATGAATACTTGTTTTAGATAGATAAACAAACCATCAAAAGCCATATTTAAATAAGAAAAATATTGGAAATTATCAGTGTTACTATCTTAGTGATTTGTCACTATAAGTCTTTTTTAAACGCTAGTTTAATTACAATGTTTACATATTTTATACGTTAACACATTTACACGTTATCATAGTATGTAAATTAAAATAATAATGACTTTTAATCTATAATATTATAAAAAATAAAAATGCTATGTCTGTACATTGAAGCTATTAAAAAAAAGCTGGAATAGAGTATATAAACGATGGAGAACTTAATGCATTTTTTTTTATTTCTTGTCTGTTTGTTCGAAATTCACGTAAAAACTACTAGGCCGATTTCGATACGGTTTTCACTGATCGACAGCTAATTCTTAGACCTAAATTCTGCGCTAGTTTTTATCCTGGGAGTGTCCTGGGGATTTTTCTGAGAATGGATGATGATGAATTCTAATGCTATTTTTTCACTAATCGATTTCAAATTTTATGTATTAAAATATATGATACTTTTACCCCGGGAATTCCAGGGGAATTTTCTCGGGAGCGTATTGAAGTTGTTTGGGTGCATAAAAATTAGATTATCCTGACACAGTTTCCACTAAAACGATAGCTCATATTTTTTAAATTCTGTGATACTTTTTGTCCCGGGAATCACGTGGGAATTTTCTCGGGTATGGTAAAATTAGTTAGATTGCATAAATATTACCTGATTATACACGATTTCACTAAAACGATAACTAAGTCCTTTTTCAAGTGACGCGATACTTTATATTTTGGGAATCTTGCGGGAATTTTTCTTTTTTTATTTTTTTATTGCAGGATTTTAGCAGACAGGCAGACTGCCCACTTGATGGAAAGCGGTTACCATCGCCTATGGACATTTGCAACAGCAAAGGTGCTACGAATGCGCTGCTGCTCTCTTAGAGGAGACTGGAACCTGGTCACTAATGACGGATCACAACTCAAAGTTGTTATGGCGAGATACTTCAGACCAGGGGTGGTAGCCATCCAGTCGGGCAAATGCCTTACCACCTGGCTGTGGGTTGTTTAGTCGTCTTTTACGACAGGCCGCCCAGTCGCAGGAAATTGTATTCTTTCTCCGTTCCTGCACGGATAAAAATGGGTATTATACATAATAGTTAGCGGATTCGGATCCGAATGATACTAAAACAGTATAATACGGAACTTTTATATTCCCGGGATTTCCTAACTTCAAAACCAAGTGATATTAGGCCTTGATTGACATGACAGTTTCTATGTTTATTAGACATGTTCAGTAAAACAGATTTAGTTACGTATGCCTTTAGTAACATTACTTATCCCGGGTTTTTACGGGAATCTTGTAAATTCATGTATTTTCATACTAAAAAATCCATTGCCCTACTGAAAATACTTTTTGAATTTAAATACTCGCTAAGTAACTGTAATATATGTTACTTAAGTTACCCGTGAAGCGTGGACGAAGTCCCGGGCAAATCTTAGTTAATAATAAAACTTTATTTTAAAATATTGAACGAAACTAGGAGTGGAAAGAAGTGAAAGGGAAGAATAAAATCTATTAACCGTATTGAACTCCATAAAATCACTATTTCTACTTATGTAATATATATATATATATATATATATATATATATATATATATATATAGAGAGAGAGAGAGAGAGAGAGAGAGAGAGATACATATATGTTTGATGGTTAATTAAATGAAAGACTTAAAATATGGACTCGATAAGCCTATTTAAGGTACTAATTTTATATCTCATTGTGAACATAATTCTCGTATTGTTTTTTTTACAAGAATGGTTGAAATGTCATTTGTGGACCAAAAGAAGAGACTTAGGCGGGGTGTTATGGACTTAAATGAAAGCCGGCTGAGAAAGCAGGAATACCCACTAAAACCCCTTGGCGCCACCTGACATATAACATGTCGCCGAAGCAGTCATAGACTTAATAATAGGGATGTACGCTGAAGAATTTTCTTCCGTGACCCCGGCTAGCGTTGTCAGACTCTCCGTGCTCATGGACGGTTAAAGAGTGGGGCGCGCTTATTGTACGCACCGACGCGCCTCGTACTCTGCGGACAATACACCTCCTGGAACCCAGGTTTTGCAACGCTTTAATTAAAATAAACGCCCAGAAAAGGTCGTTATTCTGATCTTTGGTCTTCTTTAAAGATTTTTAGAAGCTCGAAAAGACTTTGCACTTTAATAATTGTGAACTTACTGCTGACCATTAGCAAGCATAAGTAAGATTTTTTTTCTTGTATCAGGTGAATGAGGACGAGGGAAAAATAATGATAAATATGATAAAAATGGATTGCCCATTGGTAGGCCTTTGGGTCAATAGTTCTTGCTAAAACAGCAAACTTCTTGTCACATCAATTTTTTTCAACCACCTTGAAAAATATCATAAAAGAAATTAAACTTAAAAGCCAATTTAATAAACTTAATCAAGCAGCGACAACGATAGAATTCCCTGATAACTTGGCCGTTGTTTTTAAAATTAATAGAAAACATTTATGTTTAATATTATTTATTTAAAACATGCTCAAAAACAATCATGATGGCTTTTTAAATTTTATTATCCGAAAGGTCTATTAGAAAGGTACTAATGGTTTTGAATTATGATAATTTTCACTGTATTTCAGATGCATGTGGCTTTTTTATTATGGAAAAGCAAATGTAAAATGATAAGCACCTATTTTCGATAAGCATATCATAACAAATCGTTAAGAAAAAATTTCTTTTATGAATACATTAAGATTATTTTCAACACTCGACGATCTTGTTCGATGTTACGTCAAGAGATAACGTAAAATTTCTTTCTTTCTTTCCTTTTTTTTTCTGTTCTTTCTTTGTTTTTGTTCATATACAAACCACCAAAACTTTTCTCGAATATAAGTTTGAGAGACATCAAGCTTATACTTCTAGGGGTAAAGGTGACGGTGACACGTTTTCATCATGTGTAAATTAGGAACCAATTACAAGTTCGTCATCAGAACTATAATCTTCGCCGAGATAGTACGATCAGAACTATAAGCTCATTTGATGAAACTGGATATTTGCTGAGCTACGGCTTACCTGAGGACCGGGCAGAGATGACAAAATATTGCTTATGGACCTGACGGGCGCTAGGAGATTGCAAAATCTTGCTGAGACGGTAACCTGACGGACCGGGCAGAGATGACAAAATATCCTGCCGAGTATGTACCTTTACCGGCGAAATTAGTGTAATACTTTGAACTAGCGGTACGCGAAACAATGACATTTATTTCCCCGCTAACGAGTAATTTTTGATCAAACAAATTCAGTTAATGATCAATAAAAATGTCCGGATGAAGATTAAATAAAATCATAACTGCAAAACCAAAAACATTAATATAAAAGTTATTTTAATCTGAACATTTAAACAACAGTAATATTTTCGTGTTTCACTTATTTCCACAAATTTTTCCTGAGAAAAATCCAATAAACTACGCAATAATTTTGGAAACCACGCCCTTACCGTTTGTGAAAAACAACATGGTGGCAAACTGGCAACACATTCTGTTAACTGTCAGAGGCTGTCAATTTTCAGCACTGCTGCGAAATTTTCGTCTTTCCTCTTCTCATAGTTTGGTAATAACTGCAATAACATAACAAGTGCTCATTTCAGCGACCTCCACGTATTGGCAGTAACAATTTTTCAAGTTTGTCTTTACAGAAACTACTTGCTACACCCATCGAAGACAATGGCTGATTCGCAACCAAACGAAAATACTTGCGTAGTATGTTTCAAGAACGTTTTGTACTACTCGATTGGTGAATGTGACCATCCTGTGTGTTTCGAGTGCTCCACTCGTATGCGGGTGCTTTGCCTGCAAAATGAGTGTCCGATCTGTCGTCAGGATCTTTCAAGAGTAAGTTTCATAGCTTTATTTTTTAACATAAATCTCTTTTTTGTCAGTTTTTTACAATAATTGTGCAATATTACAATATCAATGAATACACTGAATTGAAGAAATAATGCTTCTAACTGATCTTCTTTATAATAGTCTAACTTTATATTACTTCAGAAGTACATTGGTAATTATGTTACAAAAATTTCATAATGATTTGATGATTTTGAGTTCAATGACAAGTGTTTGTTCAAAGAAACAAGAACAGAGAGAGAGGTGGTTCACTATCCATACTGATAGGTGTCTAGCCCTTCTGGCACCAGCCCACCACTTTTCATCTGAAATGTAGATGTGCTGAACAATATTGTTCAATATATAAGTAAATTAAAACCACAAACAATATTATATTTTTGTCTGCTAGTCAGTTATTCGTTACACAAATTTTAAGTAGTGGGTGGGAGGAGTAGTGGGGAATGTATACTTACCCTTTTTGCAACCCTTATCTATGGGCTGGAGTTCTTGAAAAACATCACCTCACCTATTTTGTCATTAGCATTATTGTGGTGGGTGATGAAAGGTTGCAACCAATGAGTTCAGTTATGTTAGGTTATCTTTAAACCAAAGCACACAAATTGAGTGAGGGAGCTGCTGTAGTGCCCGGCCAGTGCCAGAACTGACTAGTAACTGATTACTATTTATTTTATATACATTAACAGTTAAGATGCTTTAATTGGTCTTGGAATGTTCTATGTGCATACAAGCACTAGATTTAATTTGAAAAGTGTCTTTTATGAACTACTTTTCATTGGTGTAGTGAAATTTCAAATAAATATAAAACTAGGTCTCCTATATAACACATAACTGAGGCAAAGTATATAGGGTTTCTTTAGAAAGATAAAATAATGAAAAGTTACTCTTTTATTCAATGCAATAGTTTGCTAACTAATAATATGTATGGAAGAATAGAGCCAGAAGGAATATTGTGCACACAAACACTTTCTTCATCCATACTAGGGAAAACAGGTGCAAATAGTATATTTTGACAAATGTAATGTTATAATTATTATAACATTAGCATTACATAATATCAAAATAGACATTATTTTCCCTAGTAACAATCAAAAAAGTATTGAGTATATTTGTAAATAGATTTGCAGACTTAATTTTTTCATACATATTAATATAAAGTAAAAATAATTTTAATTTAGCGAGTGTAGGTAAATTACTATGTCAGTATTTAAAACAATTTATAGTGTTACTTTATTTTGCCATCTTACAGCTTACAAAATATTTGAATTTGAAATAATGATGTAAAAAAGAACATTACACTACACATCACTATTAGGTTTAGCTTTTATCTATGTAATCTTACTTGTTTACTTTAGCCTTTATGATGAAGAATATTTGTGTTACATATGTATATATTATGAATAAGGTCATAATAGTTATATGAGGTTTATTGATGGATTAAAATAATATTTTAAAAAGTATAATTTTCTTAATCTCATTCAGATTGCAAAGTGAAAAACACTTTTTAAAACTTTTTATGAACAAATAAACCTAATATATCTATTATGAATAAATCAGTTAGTTTATACTACTCAACAGTAACATGGGTGGAAATTAGCTTAGTGTAAGCTGGTTGAAAAAACACACCATATGATGCAAGTGCTAGACTACTCAGCTGTTGTAGAAATCTTACTGCATATTTTGAAACAAAAGCCAATGCCTGGTCAGGTTATGAGTTACTATTTCATCCAATATGTGTGGAAAGTCACAGAGCGTAAGAAATAGTAATACAGTAACAATATATGTACAAATATAAGATGTAACCACCACTAAATTCATAGTATTTTTGACCTTTTGGTCCCTAGTAAATTTATAGAGACAGTAGTGGTAATGTGTTTGAACAGGAACAACATGTTAATGCCAATGAACCCATAGCGCTATCAACCTTTTGGTCACTAGTTTCTTAATGGTAGGGGTAAGGGGAATCAAGTTATATAAATTCCATACCACTGCTACTCATATATAAATATGAAAGTGATTTGTGTTAGTATTGATAATATTTACTATCTAGGAATGAACTAGTTATAATGAACTTTTGGTACCTTTTATACTGTAAGATGCAGTAGATTCTGCAGAATATGGATTTAAGGTTAATATAATCTATGATAATTAAAACAAATATCTAAAATGTTGTATCTAAAATATGTGTATATCTATTTTTTATATCAGGTATGAAAATAAGATTACTTATGATACTATTATTTCAGATAATATGATAAATTGCTAGACCATACAAAAGGTTTACATGAGTAAAGTGAAGTCTAACACACAAACATTGTAATTTTTTATATAAACATATGTATGTATTCACAGGTTGTGTTTACGGAGTCCATCCAACCTTACAAAGAGCTTCGTAACAGGGTGTTCAATGACAGGCTGTTTGAGCGGCAGTTCAAAATTGGTTTTTGCACTGATGAGATCAAGCAGGCTTATGAATGGTTGTTGGAAAACCGTTGCAAACTCTGTGATAAGATCCACCCGTTTCGCACCTTCACTATGCTCAGTGACCACATGAGGAAAGTTCACGAGAGATACTACTGTGATTTATGTGTTAAGCATTTGAAGGTAATGTGTATGACATTAATTTTAATTTCAAACCTATCACAACATTTACTTATTACTTATATTACACAAAATGACACATGACAATCAAGACAATACAGATGTAAACTATGCTGTTAGAAATTCCATCATACATTTTAAATTAGACTTATTTTTTGGTAAATAACAGTTCAATTTCAATGATTTTTCTGCTATATCTTCGGAACCAAAGTCAGTTAGCAATAAAATTTATATGGGACCATTTTGAACCGTTGTTAAATGGAATGCAAAAAGAATCATCAAAATCGGTTCAGAACAAAACAAAGCTATGGCTGAACATTCATAAAAAAATAACTTCTTCCTTTTTTGAAGTTGGTTAAAAACCTGTAAACTAAGATTTAACTACTATTCACATTTCTATATGGGAAAGCCAACAATCAATTATAGCCAAGCTTTCTCCTGAAAGGTGGAGCCAAGGCCAAGGCTACTGTCAAGGCCAGCAATGGGGTGTTTATGGACTGACAGAAGACATGTAACAACACTCATTTTTAGAAATTTCCTCTTTATGCATTTTCTTCATTGCGATTCTTCTTTCTTCATTATTGTATAAGGTCTGTTTTCTAAGCCTATTAGGAAGTTTATTGCTTCTTGGTTTAAGGTATAAAAATCTTTTTATAGATTTTCACCAACGAAAGGAAGTGCTACACTCGCCAAGAACTGGCACACCATAGACGGAAGGGTGATGTTGATGACACATCACACAGGTAATATTTATCTTTTAATTGAGACAAGTCAATTAACTATTAATATAACTTTACACAATATTTTATGTATTTTCAATTTTGCTCCTACAAACCTTATTTTTGTATTACGTGTTAATGTTGATATAACTGTATACAAACGTGAATATGTTTAATTAAACTTCAACCTGTAGAAATTTCTAATACATATCTCTAGATCAATGTTTTTATGTAAACATAAATATGCATGATCTCTACTGTAGTCATTTTGAAATACATAAGGAACTATAGGGACACATGACATTTAACAGGAACCAATTATATTAGGTTATGGAAAAAGTTTCTTCACATTTTATATAAAAATTCAAAAGGTTTTTTTTATAAAGTTTATTTACATTTGACTAAAGTATGTAGGTGCCATTTTGTTGGATAAATTTTTGCCATCTTGTAGGCAAGGATGTGATCCCATTGCTATAAAAATTTTGGGGTTTCTGATCAAAAAACTGCGACAAGTGGTTTTGGCAATCCTCTCGTGATTTTAACCTGACACTGCCTAAGGAATTCTGCAGAGACCGAAACAGGTGAAAATCTGAAGGTGCAAGGTCAGGACTATACGGCGGATGCATTAACAGCCAAACTCTCGTAATTTTTGCTGAGTGGCTAAAGATGTGTGAGGTGTAGCGTTATAATGGTGAAAAACCACACCCCTTCTGTTGATTAATTCCGGCCGCTTTCTCTCAACTTTTTGCTTTAATCTCATCAGTTGTTCGCAGTACAGTTCAGAATCGATGGTCCTGCCTGTCGGTAACAGCTCATAATGAATAATGCCCTTCCAATCCCCCATACACACAGCATCACCTTGTTGCGAGTTAACCCGGGTTTCGCCACAGTCTGTGAAGCCTGACCGGCCTTTGTCCACGATCTTTTTCGCACGTTCTTGTCGTACGTGATCCACTTTTCATCACCAGTTATCAGCTTCTTAAAAATGGTTCGGTTTCATTACGTCGTAATACAGAATCACAAATGAGTACACGGTTTATTAGGTTTCTTTCAGTGAGCTCATGAGGCACCCAAATATCGAGCTTTTTGTGTACACAGCTTTTTTCAAATGCGCCAAAACCGTTTTGTGGTCAATTCCCAGTTCTCCAGCTACATCGTAACTACTAATATGCCGATCTTGCTCCACTTTTTCAAAAATGGCATCAATTTTGTCCGTAACAGGGCGACCAGAGCGACGTGCATCTTTGATATCAATAAAAATTTCCAGATTGAAAACGCTTAAACCAAATTTGCGCTACTCTCACAGATACTACTTAGGTCCATAAACATCACAATTTTTTTGCGGCTTGTGTTGCATTTTTACCTTTTTTGTAGTAAAATTTTAAAATGTATCGAATTTCTTCATTAGATTCACTCATTTTAACAATAAGAAAAACAAATGAATATCACACATTTTCCTAATTTGAATTTGGAATTGTCTTCTTTAAAATTAAAACTTGTTAATGATACCAAAACCAGCCAGATACAAATGGTGTAATAACAACAAATAGCCAAAGAGATCTTATTACAAGTTCATACATACTATATGCGAAAAGACTTTTTCCCCAACCTATTATATTGTAAGTCTATATTAGTGTGATAATAATAATTTTAAAGTATAAATGCTTAAGATATGTGAAGGGAATTTTGTCTTAAAATTTCAAGTTTTATTAAATTCACATAAATACTGGCATAAGAAAAATTTATGTTTCTTATACCTATATAAAATACTAGGACATGCCCGCGACTTCGACCACGCTTGACTTTAAATTTCCGCGGTATTCCCGGGACACAAAGTATCACAGCATTTAAAAAATAATGTAAGTTATCGTTTTAATGACAAATGTATCGGAAGAAGCCAATTTTTACACACCCGAACAACTACAAACTGCTGCCGGGAAAATCCCCGTGAGATTCCCGGCATAAAAAATATCACACATTTTATTACATTAAATTGGCCTTCGATCCGTAAAAAAATCACATGGAATTCGTTTTTTTAAATCTGGTCATTTCAAATAATTCCCAGTAAAATCCCCTGGACAAAAAATAGAGCAGATTTTAAGTCTAAGAGTTTTCTGTCGATCAGTGAAAACCGTAGTGAAATCGACCCAATAGTTTTTACGTGAATCCCAAACAAACATACAATCTAAAAAAATGCATCATGTTCTCCATCGTTTATATAGTCTATTCCAGTTGGTTTTTTTAAATAGCTGTAATGTACAGACACGGTTTAGAAATTGACATGTTTAGAAATTTATAATATTAAAGATTATAACTAGCTGCGCCCCGCGGTTTCATCCGCGTGGTGATGGAAAATCGTTATATTTTGGATAATTCACACTATATCTTTATAAATTATAGCCTATGTGTTATTCTGATGTGTAAGCTATATTATTGTAAAGTTTAATCAAAATCCATACAGTAGTTTTTGCGTGAAAGGGTAACAAACATACATCTATACTTACAAACTTTCGCATTTATAATATTACTAGGACTAGGATGAACGTCTATAAATTCAATAGCAGTTAAAAACGTGAAGGGATGCTGCACTATTAAAATATATGATTGCCATTGCCTATTCTATTTAAGTGTTATTATTTTAAACTGTATAATTTGTTATACATACAATAAGAGATTATTCTGTAACTCTTCTTATGATTTAAAAAAATAAAGAGATCAAAATATTACCACAAAGAAAAAAAAATACATTTTAATATTCCATATTGATTTCAGCAAAATGAATACACAAACAGTAAATTGTAATCTAAACAGTACATGTCGTAACCAAATTATACATTTTTCACTGCTATATTGTCTTCCAATTCTGCCAAGTCCTTAACTTCTGTATCCTTTTTCTTGCCCTCAAGACAGATCAAGTGCTGCATTCAATTTATTCACAGGGCTCAACAAGAAATTGTAATTTAGTGCTGCGGTCTGTTACAATTTCTTGTGGATACAGGGTCTGATGTTTGCAACTTCAATTACTGTACAGCGCCATCTATTGGCTTGTAATTGTTCCACTACAGTATAAACTGATACGATTTATTTATAGTAAATTACTTTCCATAGTAAATTGTTGACAGGGGTCACCCTCTTTGCGAGTTTTGCGAAGAGCGTTTCATGGACGCGGATGAGTTGTACCGTCATTTGCGCAAAGAGCATCTCTACTGCCATCTGTGCGACGCGGATGGAAGAAATTTATACTACGCCTCGCATTCTGCCCTAGCGCACCATTTCCGCTCTGATCATTATTTGTGTGAAGAAGGGGAGTGTGCTGGACAACATCTCACAGCTGTGTTCAGGAGTGAAATAGATTTGAAAGGTATAATTAGGCTTTTTCGAATGCTTTCTCTCTAATATACAGGTGAGTTTGTCACATGGGACTCCATGGCCAAATCCGAAACTATAAGATAATAGCTAAAAATACTCTAAAACAGTTTCGGGGCGATATTGATGAAAATTAAAAGATTTACTTTAGATTTTTGAAAAAAAATATCACTTGTATTATTATACCAAATGATAGTGTATCTAATAAGTGTCAATTACTGTGAAGGAAAGTCAATAAGCTATTTGACTTGTTACACCCATGTAAAAACAGAGTATAAGGCCTTGTATGTTGATAAAATATATCTTAATTGAGGAGAGTTTTTGGCGGGAACTGAAAGGAGATGTTGTGCTGTGCAGTTTTATTTTCTAAAAGTGTGTAAAATTACTCTAAAATGGACAATAGTTGTAGGATATTGATAGTTTTTGAGTAATAATTATATGTTTTGTGAGAAACGTGAACTGTATAGTCAAATGTGGCTCTTTGAGTTGTCACAAGAACTCCGTTGAATGGCACCAGCTGATAACCTACAGTTCAGCTGTGCTACACATAGGCTTAAGAAAATGAAGAAACTACATTATAATCTAAGATCTGGCTTAAAGGCCTAGCTACCAAGCCATAAACCTAAATAAATATCTTAATTGATTTGATTGTCAAGTACGCGATTTCAGCACACAAGGCGACAGTGCACGGCAGGGGCCTGGCGAGGGGCGCGGCGCGGCAAGCGCGCACTCTAGAGTTGCAGTTCAATATAACACCGCACCCAGTGGTAACGCAGAGGACGCCCAGGTATATTTTACCTCAGATATTTAAAACCTTTATGAATGATATAATTGATACATTTTATAATCATTTCTAAAATAGTGTCCATAAGATGAAAATGCGTTAGTAACTTGCTTATAATTTTAAAATGTCACGATAAAAACAATTTTAATTAATGTTTAACCAATAATTAATATTTGACTCGTTAAAGTTATGGCGTCATAGATTGCTATGTGCTTAGAAAATCTACGTGACTTGGGCGTTTTGTATGATTGGGGTAATTAACATAGATAGATAGATAACACTTTATTTTTTGTACATACAAAAATGAACTTACTGAGTAAAACTATATCTAATTACGTACAAAGAGCGGTCTTACCGTTAAAAAGCGATCTCTTCCATACAATCCCAGGAATGAATTGAGATGATAATGATGGTACAGGTATACTTAACCTAAAGTACTAATTACTTATATTTTAATAATAAATACTTATATGATATCTATGCTGAAGTCTTATATGTTAAATAACATATAACACAATAAGTCGTAAACAATGTTAATATGAAAGGGGGGCATTCAAGTACTATGTTATCGTCATAACTTTAAAATATGATGAGAGAAATAGTAATAGTTATAATTATTGTTTTTACTATAATTAATGCGCTACTTGATTCATTATAGAAATGACGTCATAACTAGCAAAGCTCGTACGAAATCTAGATGGCTTCGGCGTTTTGTAAGATAATAAAAACAAGAGATGCCACAAATATTCGGCTTCTCGCGGAATTCGGCCACTTTTAACTATTCGGTATTTGGCCGAGCCGAATATTCGTGGCACCTGTAGTTTAACTATCAATAATTTGGGATTGAAATATACACATTTATGAATAATGATTTTTTTCACGTTTTGATATTCAGTTTCCGCCCGAATACTACACAGTATTTGATCAAATAGTTAAAACAGTGGCTGAATATTCGTGGCATCTCTAATAAAAAGTATCTCAGTTGACTTGACTGTCAACTACCCTGTTGATCTGTGTTTGAGAAGGGAGCGCGCGGAGCCGGCGCCCAGCCCGCCCCCGACGCCGACGCAGGCGCGCATCGACACGCGCAGCGACGAGCATTTCCCGCGCCTCTCGACCGCACCGGCCGCTCCCAACCTCGTCTTGGCCGCACCGCATCGCGCTTACAAGGGTAACGCATCATAATGTAACTAGCATAAAGTTCCAAATTCAATGCACTGTTACGGACGTATGTGTATCTACGTATCTATTGATCGACGTATAAGAGAGTATATGCCTTACATATATACAAATAGAGCTAAAATTCATTTGAAATCTATTAAGTTTTATTTAAAGTGAAAATTAATAATAACGGGTAATGAAATGTGTTTTATGTCGAATTAAATAAGGTTGAATGTTTATCTCTTTTTAGAGTCGTTTTTTCATTTTGTTTAATCGAGTTTCAAATCACAACGATTCTAAAGAAGTTTCACTTCAATAACACCCGATAAGCTTCCCACAGCTGGGCTTGGGACTCCCACTATAGAGAACTGGGCAGTATACCCGCCACGCTTTTCTAGGGCGACTTGGTAGATATCTCGATGTGCAGGTTTCATCACGATGTTTTCCTCCACCGTTGTTAGCGCGTGGTAATTGTAAAAATATGCATACTACGTCAGGAAACTGCCTAAGTGATGCATGCGCTCCGGCCATGATTCGAACCCGCGCTATTTGAGTTTGAGACCCATGCGCTAGCCATTATGATACCACGACTTATGGCATAATAATAATAAACCTTTATTGCAGAGAAGTCAGATATAATAAGTTATGCCATAATGTTCAGAAAAAATATAAGATGTTGCATAGCGGTGTACTATAGAACTCGGATCAGGGCTTGAGCTGACTTGGATCTTATAGTTGAAAAGATAAACTGTTTCTTCAAGAGTATTCTCTCTATTTTCTTTATAGATAGTTTTACATTTGATCTCCGTAAGGGTACAACTGTAAAGATAGACCAAAAAAAGATGGATGGATTGTGTGAAGGATGATATGATGACATGTGGTGTGACAGAAGATGTATGTCAGAGTAGAGGAGTGTGGAAGGAAAAGACATATTGTGCCGACCCCAAATAATTGGGATATGGTGAAAGAAAAAGAAGAAGGGCCGATACATTTTTGTGCACATTTGTTTTATGAGACATAATTTAAGAAAAGTTATTTTTCTATAATATGTATAAAGACTAAAAAGTTTAGTTGTTACAGTACCTAAAGTATGATGTAGACTTCATTCTTAACTTAGGTTTAACAAAGGCCGAATACCTTCCTGCCAGGGCCCTACGGAGTGTCCGGGCCATATACCTGTGTTACTCACATTAAAGCGAAGGGTAGAACACCGAGCGGCTTTTCGCGATGGCAATAGCATTCTTTCGGGAGTGCTAGTGGCACCCCCCAACTTAGCGAATTACACATTCCCCATCAAGATTCCCACAACTCAGTTGCTTATCCCCTCGTTAAAAACAGTCCCATATTGACAATGTAGTGCTTGCTTAGCCTTAAAGACTTACACAAGCAAAAGTTACTGTTGTAAGGCTGGGCTTAAATGTAGGACTTACAAAAAATATCCTACTTATATAAAAATATTACTGTAATTTCTGTGGGAAACAAGTGGGGAATGCCCCTTGGGAAACTATGCTGGATTTAAATTTAATAGACAGTATAAGGAGAGATATCTAAACTTGACTAGAAAAGTATTAGCCCCGCTATACTTGAGATCTGCCCCTTTCTGGACCGGTTCAGGCTTCATATTGCACAAGAACAGAGTACAACACCGTTTCTACATCACTATTGAAACTCGATGAAAAATGTTCACGACCAATGAATTGAAATCTGATATCTCAGGATATATAAAGTGTGTACGCACGGTAAGAGTTAATATAACAGTCAAAGCATGACTTATTTTAGGACCCAAAAAGGCCAGCGTTTTTTCAACTTTGAGGCGGAAATGAGGGTAGACTACGAAATTAGTGGATTAATGTTTTTATAGGTAAATTAGCTTCGAGACGTTTTTGCGTTTGTAACTTGATATTTATAATTAAAAAGAACCTGTGCGTCTCGGGACGCCTGACAGAAGTGATAACTAAAACTAATCTAAGTTGAACTATTTAATATTGAAATTGCTTAACGTGGGAAAGGTTAGGTTATTACTTAAATTTTATCTATATAGCGCGTGGGTTAGAGTGAAGAGGAACCTGCCTACTGCTGCCGTATGCGTGGAGAAAGGGAAGCCAGACAGACTGGCGCCGTAACGCGTTACGTAACGAAGCGGTTTACCCTTCCATAAGAGTTATCGCTTCAATTATGTTTCATGTTAATATTTATTATTTTAATATCGTTTAATATTATTGTTTCATATTAAGTACCTGCCTATAAAAATATATTTAGTTTATTTAGGTGCTGACAGTACACTATTACAACCGCAAAAGCGTCTCGAAACAAATTTATCTGTACCTACTTTAAATTAGGGAAGGCTCGAACAATTTTACACTTTATTTTGAAAATTATAATTTTGTATTCCATTTGTTAGGTTCCGATGGGCTGGCCCGCAACGATAGGAACTTCCCCGCGCTGGAGGGTGGCGCGGGCTTGTCACGTGCGCCCCCGTCGCCGGCGCAGACGGTCGCGGCCACCATCGTTAGAAACAGTAAGCAAAAAACGACAATGAAATTATAACTCTCCCTCCCTGCCTTCCTTATCATATATATGATACAAAACACTATTTTTGTTCATAATTTAATTGGAAGATTTGAAACAATTACTTAAAGCCGATTTACACGGGACCATCATTGACGATTCGTAAAAAAAAACGATACGTCATTACAGATGCATCTTCACGTTGCATACGGAAACGGAGTTTTTTCGCGGTTCGTCAAAGTACCCGAATGGATATTTCACACTTGATTAGTGATTCAAAGTACAGTCTCAGTGTGTTGTGTAGGCACAGGCGGGTGGAGCGACGTGCGAGTGAGTTAGCGGTTCGTCGTGTTTTTTAACGAACGTGATTTTTAAAAGATGGTTACGTCATTTAAGACCTATCTGTTATTTTTCACGATTCATGATTCATGTGAACACAGCAATTTAAAAACCATTGCCACCGTAAAGAAAAAATCATGAACCGTACGGCAAAAGATACGAATCGTCCTTGTGTGAATGGGCCCTTACATAATGCTTGTGTTTGTGAGAGCATTTACAGTCACGTTCGCTTGCGTACATGTCTGCTTTATGCATATTTTTAAAGAGTATTTTGATTGTGGTTGCCTGGGAGGCATCATTTTAAGTGATAAGACCACCTATTGTTTTAGCAAGAAAGTATTATAACTATGCGTTTTTATAGTTATTAGTGACTAATAGCGTTATCTACAACTTATGTGAGCTTTTATTCAGCATAATAATATATAAAATAAAGATAAAGAAACGTAAAGATTTTTACAATTCAATACACTAGTGTAAACTATAAGATATGGTGAAAAATTCTCGAATGGAGTGTCTGGGCCAATTTTGATGAAAATTAAAGCGATAGATGTGCGTATTTTTTTTTGGCAGACAAACACATTGTATATCCCTAAACTAAGTAAGTTACGCTTGTGTTATGGGTGATATACTACTGACTACTCTGGGGCCGGTCCCAGACTCCCAGACCATAGTAGATAACAGAAAGTTCGTTTCCGAAATTTGCCGTGCCAGGAATCAAACCCGGAGCCTTTGCGTTCCAGTGAGTTCGTCTGCGCTCAACCACAGAGGCCGTCGAATTATACTCCAGTCAGGAAACGAATCAGCTGATTAAAAAAAAAGGAAACTATTATTACACTAATCCATAGTGTATAATATCTATAATATTGTTACGACCTGAACACCGACAAAAGACAAATTCACACCTGCATACCTACATTTTATTACCTTTTCGGCATTTGGACTTCTTTTGTTTACTTTGTGATTAGAAAAACAACCCATTGTGTATTGTAATCTTTTATGGTAGTCATTAGCCGGGTGTGATTCTAAGAAATTCGGTCCACGCGGTCAGGCAGACACATTGCATCTGTGCAGTATAAAGCAATGCCCCAACGGAGAGATCGGCAGACTAGCCATTACCACGAGCGAAGTAGGACTTGTGTACATTCGGTAATCTATTTAGTGACGGACTTTTGCGTGTAATTACGATCTTCTGCATTACGTTTGGACTTATTACGTTCGGTTATATTTGTACCTGTGTTATACGTGTTTGTATAGTTCTAATAAACTCTATAATAATATTCGAGTCCTGCAACTCGTAAAAATATTATAACATTCCAAATATGCTGTGTCTGTACGTCAAAGCTATTAAAAAAAACAACTGGAATAGACTATATAAACAAAGGAGAACACGATGGAATTTTGCTTTTAGATTTCTTGTCTGTCTGTTCGAGATTCACGTAAAAATTACTGGCCCATTTCGATACGGGTTTCGCTGATCGCCATCTAATTCTTAGACTTAAATTCCACAGTACTTTTTATCCTGGATATCCCGCGGCAACTTTTCTGGGAATGATTTATAATAGCCAGATTAAAAAAAATCGAATTCCAATGTGATTTTTTTTACTGATCGATAGCAAATTTAATTTAATAAAATGTGTGATATATTTTATCCCGCTGGAATTTCAAGTCGAAGTGTAGATGAAGTTGCGGGAATATCCTAGTGCAAGGATAAATTTGTGTGAAGGAATGTCCATCGGCAAAATAAGGCTAAACATACTAGTTTGAGAAAGTGTGCTGATATGGTTGTTTTTTTATATATAATAATCGGCAGACAAACACATGTTTTTCCTGAAGAATACAATCTAGGTGTTTAAGTTGTTCAAGTCTCGCGTGAACAGGTATCTTCTAGGTAAGCGTGCTCCACCTTAGACATCATTTCCATCTGACATCAGGCGCAATGTCTAACAACCGCGAACCTATTTATAAAAATAAATAAAAAAAAACGTTGTATATCCCGAAGCTAAGAAAGTTACGCTTGTGTTGTGGGTAATATATAACGGACATTTATTTAATAAATAACAGAAACTTTGTTTTCGAAATTTCCCATACCAGGAATCGAACCCGGGGCCTCTGCGTTTCAGCGAGTTCGGTCGGCTCTGACTTAGTCCGCTCAACCACAGAGGCCGTCATTGTTTGGTTGCAGCGAAGCCGAGCGTGTCGATCCAGCTGCAAGGGCAGCCGGCCAGCGCGAGCAACTTCCGGCTGACGCAGGCCGGCGGGCACCGCATCTCGGTCCCCGCGCAGGCGCGGCGCGCGCCGCTCGACGACGACGACTTCCCCTCGCTGGCCGTGCCCAAGGACGACCATCCCAGCATCGGCGCCGGGACAGCGCAACCGCCGAAGGTGACAACATTACTCCTTCTTTTTTATTTTTATTGCAGAAGCACTGCACACAGGCTGACGGTCCAACTGTGATGGCAAGTGATTACCGGTGCCTATGAACATTAGCAGTACCAGATGCCGGAACACAACTCAAGGTTGTTATAGCGGCATACTCTAGGCCAGGGGTTATTTTATCGCCTCTTGCGACAGGCCGTCCGGCCGCAGGAACTAGTGTTCTTTTTCTGTTCCTGCACGGAGATCTATTATCGCGAAGCTGGCGAACAGGCAAATGGTCCAACTTTACCTTTTCCAAGCATTTGTTTTACTTTTTACACCTGGATGAGGGATCAATTAGTAATGTCCTAATGCATTACCGACTTGCTTTGTTATAAAAATCGACTTTCATTATGAAAAAAAATAGTCTTAATCAATTTAACTTATCTATATATTTTTGCTAAAAATACTATATCGTGTAATAATTAAAATACCCACATTTAAATGAAAATATTTTACATATATTAAATAATCCATTTTGTAAGCACTTATAATAATTGCGGTATCAGTTTTTATTTTCAAATCAATTACTTTCGATTTATTTATGTATAGTGTCAATGGTTTAACGCACAGTCGTTACATGACTCACAGAACATTACTATTACGTCACCCACAACAATAAAGTACGACAATTATGTAATTTGTCTCATGTGGGCTTTACTGTCAAGAAATATGTAACTTGATAGATGTGTAAACGTCAAAAGTAAAATAAACGCTTGGAAACAGTATTATGGAAAATACTGATACACCTATAGACGTTCGCAACACTAGGAGCGTAGCCAACGCGTGTCATTTTAAGGCGGGATAGGAGGATGAGACAGGAGATATAGGATAGAGGGGATGAGAAAATGAGACGGGGAGAGGGGCAAGTGGTCCATCGGAACTCGCTCTTCTCTCAACTCCCTCATTGAAGAAAGACGATTATAGATTGTGAGCTACCCGTTTCATGCCGATATTTTTTATATTATACAAGGTCCACCAATGTACAGGGTACAGGTACAAATGTACAGGGTCCATAACGCCACCAAGTCTGTAACTTTCACAAAATAAAACAATGCCAGTGCGAGTCAAGATCCATTCAACTGATAATAAATATCCAGTCTCTAAAATTCACATTAAATCAGCCTCTGTCAAATCAATATTGAGCCGAGGTCGTTTAAATGAAATAAAATAAAAATAGCTATTATTGCTGAAAGAAAATGTATCACTTAAGTTAATTTATTTAATACACTAATTGTTATCCAATTTTGCCTCCTTCTGAGCTTGTCCTACGACAAAAACTTTCTCAAGCTATTTGATGCCAATGTCATTTACAGACTACCAAAACCGACAAAAGTTATTCGGTTAACAACTTGAGTTCCAGATTTGGGATCCAGGCTACATTTAAATGGCCTTCATCCGAATTTCTGAATGAGGGTGCTACCACAATAACTTTCTTTTGAGATCTTACAGAGAGGGGGGGACTACACAGAACAAAGTTGTTGTCACATTAATATATGTTATAAGTAATTATGGGATATAATGAAAAATTATTATTAAAATAAATTTTTATTGATTTGTAGGTGACACTAATCAACAGTCAAGAGATGCAATCACTAAAGAATAACCAATCATCAAACCATCAACAAAAGAAACCTCAACTCAATTCCGAGGCATTTCCAGCACTGTCGTCCTCTACAGCACCAAGTGCTCCACCGCAATGGATTACAGTATCCAAGAGCAAAGAGAAACAACGAGTGATCAAAACCGAACCCCCACCAACACCACGTCAGCCTGCCTTCAACGCCGTCGCAGATTTCCCCATCTTACCCCAAAATAGTAAAGCTAAATCAAAGAAAAGTCAACCTCAACCGCAGCCGCCGGTTAACATCGAAACGCCGAAACCAAGTAAAAAAGAAAAGAAAAAACAAAACAGTAAGAAAGAAAACATTGCGGAAGTTCCTCTTGTGAATGGACTTAATAAGAAGTTCACAAGAGATCCGGCATTCGATGCTAATAGTATGAGTAGTGAACGGAATGTGATTGCTGATAAAAAAATTCAAACAATTGACACTACCCCACCAGCAACTGTCAACTCAGAGAAACATAGGGACAGAGGCAATGGAGACTTTGCATTAGCACCAAAGGATTATCCTCCACTTACACTAAGGAGTGAGAATGGTGTTCCTAGTCCAGTAACTCCAACTCCAGCCAAACCTTTGTTGTCAAAGAAAATTGCTAATGGAACTGTTCCACCTGGATTCAAAACCAGGCCGGCCTGCAATGAGATGACATTCACCAACTCTGCTGGCCAGACGTTTTCAGCTCCTGTTCATACGTACATCCCTCCACCGGATTTTGAGCAACGTAATCGAGCTTTGGTGAAAAAGTTTCAAGTTGCTTTAGGTGGTCCAGAGGCAGTGGAGGACTTTAAAGTGGCATCTAGAGCGTTCCGTGACAGTATCATTAGTGCGGAAGAGTTTTACCAACATTGTTGTATTGCATTGGGATCTCAGTTTGATAGTATATTTGCTGATTTAGTTGCGCTGTTGCCGGATATCGCTAAGCAACAAGAGTTGGTGGTCGGTAGGGATATTAAGTTGGATGTTTGTGTTACTTGTGGTCAGTTATTGGCGCCTGGAGACGCTATTGGGCATGATACCGCCCATTGGCCACCTTTGGCCCCTCGTTAGGTGACAACTTCATATTGTGATATTACCTCTCACTTTATTTTCCATTTAATCGCATAAAACTGCCGCACTCAGAGTCTGATAATGATTCATTAACTGTCTCATTTTACTTATTTTTTTTATATGTAGACCATCGCTTCTCAACCTGGAGTCACATTTGTATTAAAGGTGGTTGCAGTCTGTTAAAAAAATAAGACCTATGTATGAGTGAAATGCATAAATAAACTATTAATTTAAATATTATAATTTTGTAGTGTAAGGGTTGCAAGACTTTTATTTAACTTCTTTTGTAGGTTGGGACATAAAAATGATTGAGAAACAATCCTGTAGACAAACACTAGTTGTATATACCTAAACTAAGGATATAACACTTGTGTTATGAGTAATATGGATACATTCTAGCGCGGCACACAATCCATAGTAAATACAAGAAAGTTGGTTTATGCAATTTTATACTGCCAAGTATGGAACTCGGGATTTCAACACTTGGCTGACTGGGTGAATCAACATGTCTGTTATTTATTGAGTTAGCTACTAATAAAATAACTAATCAAGTTTTCAATTACTCATCAATAATATTTAGTGATGAAAATGTAAATTTTAAATTTTTTGACAATTGTTTTAATGAATGTTAATTGTTTTTTTAAGTTATTATTCGTTTAAGTGCTCTGAATGTGGCAGAAAATGTTGGAACCGCTCAGTGAATTTAAAATATTAAGGGTAGTCTTATAGAACAACATTCATGCAGAAACTAATACTCGAGATGATAATCGGTGAAATTAAAATGTCAACATTGTGTGTCTTTGTACATTTGAAGAAAATACGTTTTAATTTGGAGGTATTACTTCAAGCATTGATTGACACATGAATGTCGTTTTAAAATAGAAGACCTAAGAATAAACAATTATTTTACCTCATGACTAAAAACAGTAGCATCATTAGATGATACAAGACTATAGTATAATTATATGAATATATTGCCTGAATAGGTAAGTTCTTATTATATGGAAGAATGCCAGTAATGACAATTTCTGTGCTTTAATATTAACTTTGATGGTTTGTTCTATTTGCTAGATTATCACTATACCCCGTTCACGATGACTTGACGCGCAGCGATACCAACAATCAAAAATATTAACACCTAAAGCTAGTCATAAACACCTGAAATCGCGATAATTACTAGAAAATTCTAACAAAATTTATGAATAATTTACGTCTTGTAAGTCTATTTATAACCTATTTTCTAACATGATATTAATTTTTAGAATTTGTTAACCCTCTATGTCAAGTTATCGTGAACAGTGAGTAGTATCAATTCATCATGATTTTACATAAATATGTATTATCTGTGGAAGCTTATTAATTTATATAATAACAGCCCGGAAACGTCTCACTGCAAATGTAAAATAGATCCGCCACACTTGTCTAAGACGGATTGGCGGGTACAACACATCGGTTATCTCGATGTGCAGGTTTCATCATCATGTTTTCCTTCACCGTTAGCACGTGTTCATTGTAACAATATGCACATTAGGTCTGAAAACTGCCAAGTTGCATGCTATCCGGCCATGATTCCAAGCAGCGCCCTTTGAGGTAGGGACGTGAGTGCGGTGATCACTAAGCTACCACGGCTGATTTATTTAACTATGTTTAAATATGAAATTGAAAAACATTAGTAAGACTCAATTTTTGACTGATTTAATCGAAAGGAATATGTTTAAAAAGTTAAAGGTTAGTTGAATGTTTTAGTGATATTTTTCTATATCAAAAACAGAATGAAGAATTATGTAAGATTTTTCATAGCCATGTTGTTTACTGGGCATTTGTCGTACCTAGTGTTCTATGCTATTAATAAATACTGCATCTTGCCGTAACTTTTTTACGTTTTAAAATAAATGAAAACTCATTTGACATTTTTATAATGACTTCATAAATATTCATTTATATGTCTGAACAAATATTTATGTGTTTATAGATTTTTTATAACAAATCATAATCAGAAAATTGAAACTATTCCCAATTTTATTGACAATTTTGTAGATGATTGTAAAAAGAATAGTTCTAAGGATGTTACAGAAAAAGTAAATTTATCTCAAAATCAGTAAGAAAATTGTAATTTTTTTTGGTACAAATACTAGTTCAAATTATTATGAACATGCAAGATATATAAACTGGCAGTTACTGATAACTGCCTTCTTCTTTTTACATGAATCAATGTTAAACCACTGGTTTTGAGATACTTGTTATATGACACAAGACTTAAAAAAATGTTTTGTACAGTTCTATCTGGCTATAAAGGCTTTTGAATGAAAAAGAGGCTTCAGCAACACTGGTGTTGCCAACAAAATACAAGTAGAAAGATATTCTGAATATTTCTTGTTTATAAACTGACGTTTAGACACTGAATGCGCTTCGAGTGAAGTTAGCTCCGTGAGTTTGCGTAGGTCCAGTCAAATGTTAACGTTTATGGCACGTTACGGTTTGTTATGCGAAAGAGATGGCATGCGAGTCTGGATAGCGGCGGAGCAAGTGCGCAACATTCCTCTCTCAATTCTATCTGTGAACCTTATAATTGTGTTCTAACCAATGAGCTCTACGAACTTAAGAACGCATTTAACTTTTGCACGTACTATACCACTGGACAGGCTACTGTCACTTTATTTTAGTGGTTGTTTGATTGCTGTCATTTTGAGGCCAAATATCAAGGCATTTTTCAGGGTACTTTCCACTGAGCACAACCATCACACTCACGACGCGACCGCGATTTTTCCTGTTCCACTGTTTGCGAGCGTTACAATCATTTAATAAACTCAAATGGAAAGAATTAGAAAGCGTCTTATGCGTTGTTGATCTATAAACACTACAGATGACGCTAATTTTTTGTATAATTCTTTTCGAATTACGAAAGTAAGTTTTTCTGTGTACATATAAGTTTTAAATTTTTGTGGCAAATTTCTCAACGCCCTCTTCGACCTCTTGAGATAGGTTGTCGTGAGCTGGGCATGAGCGAAAATTATAACTTCGGTAGAAACTGCGCTGTGACCATAAAGACTGGTCGTCATGTGGAACGACTGAACGGTGAGATCGTCTAGTGGAACGTAATATTTATGTTTTTTTATATGACAGCGACAAAATAAATTTATAAGATAGAAAGCAAGTTATTTCATACTACTGTTTATTTTAAAAGATGCTGTTTCCGTCACACTTGACACTGGCAGTCAATGGCAGTTCACTCAGGAACAAACCGAAAGCCAATACATAAAAGGCCGGTTCCTACATCTTATTATTCATTACTAGTATGGACCTTATGTCAAATGTCTACCGATAGTAAGGCAAATGAACGGCTGGTAAGATGTAAGAACGGACCATAAGAAGAAATAAAGACGGCAAGAGTCCCAATGAACTAAAAAGTTGCCTATGTTATTACTAATATTAGTTCCAGAGACTCGCAAATGGCGCTTCAAAATGCAATAATTTGCTTGTGTATATACAGCAGCCAATCCAGTGGTAATAATAGAGCTCGGTGCGTTTAAAATTATAATGTTCAAGCCATAGGTGTAATTTTGAACCTCGATTCGTAACTAAATATAAAGTCTTAATAGTATAACAAAACTTACTGGCAAAGCGTCATATTTTACTGTGACAAGTTAAAAGAGTTGTTTTAAAATTAAAGTATATTATATTTTTGTACTTTCAAACACAAGAATTTTGGTTTAAATTGTGTAAATTATTTCTTGTTAACACGTTATTATTTTTATTATAAAACTTTCGAATATTTAAATGATACCGCTATTTTATGGAGGTTCGAATTAAAATATTAAAAAGTTAATCAAAAATACAAGTAACTTGAAATTAAGTTTTTTATTATTATTATTGTTGGCGCCATATACACGTATCCGCGAACCGGATTTTTTTATTAATATCCTCCCATTGTCCTCTTTCCCTCTCTGTTCTATCCGCCACAATACTCGCGCGAACGAGACGCAAAATGGGAGGACACAAAGTTTATGGCGCTGTGCTTCCGTGTCTGTCGAGTGTCAATCAGTCTTGCAACACAACCGCGAGAAGTACGTCTAACGAAATTCAAAACGAACCAGCAACTCCAACAAACAAAGTGAGTGTCCCATATTATTCCTATTATTATTACGCATCACCAATTATCATTGAATATTTTATGTAGTTAAAAACCACACATAAGAATGACCCGAAGTTTGTGCGAATGAGAATATGTTAAATTCAAATCAACCGGGGTACTTTTTATCCTCTTACAAAACGCCGAACGCGCCTAGATTTTGTATGAGAATAGCAATTTATGGCGTCATATTGAGTCAAAAACCGTATTCATTTTTATAAAGTTTTCTTTATTTTACTAATATTAGTGCTTTCCCCGCTGTTGCGTCGCGGGTCAAACCCTAGTGCTTGCCTCTGGTTTAAACGGCAAGCATTAATACAGGTAACTTTGTATTAATTTTGTTGTTATTTGCCCCCGGAAGATTTACTTCATTTTATATGGCAAATTATCCCATCTCCCGGGCTGAAAAGTATCCCTTGTAGCCCTCATTATTAAAATTACATATATACCGAATTTCAGCCAAATCGGTCAAATAATTTTTCCGTAAAAGCATAACAAACAGACAAATATATTTTTATCCCGGAAACTATCCCATTTTTCGGGATATAAAGTATCCTCTATGTTCATCCTCGGCATCGATATATATATATATATATATATATAGTTTTTCAGCCAAATCTGTCCCGTAGATTTTCCGTGCAAACTGAACAAACATACAGAGTAACTTTCGCATGTATAATATGAATAATAGGGATTTAATAACGTAGTATAATATTGGCAAAAATATTTCTATTTCATGGACCGATTTGGCCTTTACGAAGTTGATTTCAATGATCCACAAAGAACACGAATGCCCATTCGCACTCGATCTGTTAACTATAATTACGAAGCAGAGACAATAGTTATGACCATTGACGAAAAACATTAAAATAATAAATAGCATAATACATTTTATTTTGGTTATTAATTATATCAGTTTTTTTTCCATCAAGGTTCTATTGCATAAATTTGTTTTTCATAGCCCGCAAGAACTTATAGGAAGTAATTGTTCTATACCTTAGAGGAATGACAATTATTCAGCAGAAAACCAAACTGAATAAACCCCAAAAACCAACAATTCCATTGCCGACTTATTTTCAGCTCTTGTCTCTTATACCAAGTTTTACTACAATCAGTTATTATCCAAAGACGAAAAGAGAGAAGATTTACTATAAAAATTATATTTGGACCTTGCAAGGATAAATATCAGTTATGGTGAAAAGTCTAAAACCAAAACATTCATTATAGATGCATATATTTCCAACTGAAAAAGGATTTATCATAATAATGGAGAAACGGGTATAAATAGTTTACTTATCACCTTTGCCCCAACCCAAGAATCCTTTGACAAGTCCAGTGAGACCAGCACCTTGTTTCTTACTGTCTGCTGCACCAGTTTTGTCGTCCAAATTAGGAAACTCAATAAAATTGCAGGCCAAATCAAAGAACAATGGCTTGCAAGGAACAGCTTCCATGGACGGTGGCAATTTGTAAATATTCGGGTTTTTAGTCAGCACTTGACTGTCTTCCCTATATTCGTCAAGGCGGTCCACCAAGGGTTTCTTGTCTTTGTAAGACTTGCCACTTGAAGTATATTTCACTTCTTCATCATCCTCATCATCTTCCAGCACTGAATCAGCGTGAACTTCAAATTTGCAGCTTTCAATGTCCTTTTTCAAAATCTTGAGTTTTTCTAACAGTTGTTTATCATCCAGTTTACTTTTCAGTGAATCTGTTGTATAGTTGCTGCATCTCTCCAACATAGCTAGTGCTTCTCTAAAACGCCTCAAACTAGTCAACACTTGAGCAATGTAATAGCATCGGAATGCTTGGTAAGCTTTCATCTGCTCATTGACTTCCTTCTGATATGCTGCATCATTCTCAAATCCAGGCAACTGTTGCAGTTCAGTAAAGTTCTGAAGAATAATCTCGTAAAGTCTTGTCAGATCGTGAGGACGAACTTTCTTGCCATCTATTTGAACATTGTTTTTTCTGGCTTCTTCGGCTTGCTGAACCAGTAAGTTGTTTCGTTCAATGGTGCGCATCAAACGCAAGTACATCAAGTATGAGAGCAAATAATTGATCCCTGACATTTGAGTCTCAGAGGCAGATTTCAATTTGGGATCGTTTTTGATCTCCTCTTTGATTGCGGAGATGGCATCCTTGCAGTCCATTAAGATGTTCTCAAGGATGTCGATTTTGATTTGAATGCTCTGCGTGTTGGCGACTGATTTGTCCAAGTCCTGCAGCGCGATGAGGAAGAGGCGCACCTTCTCGGGCCGGACGGCGACTCGGCGTCCGCGCCAATCCACTTCGTGCATCACACCCGAACGCGATTCCCTAAAACACATTAAAACCGAGTAAGTTCTGATTCTGTAAGTTCTGGAAGAAAAAATTGTTTTTTTTATTATTTCTGTACCTAATAAATAACCTTAGACCGTTAATATAAAAACGGAGTCTCGGATTCTAAAAGAGAGGGCGGCTAAAGAATACCGATTACGTTACGAGTACGCATACGCGCTACATAAGTTTACGCACACAAATTAGTAAAAAAATATTTCACTTCATTTGACGTTTTTGTATACGTAGTCTCCATCTATACATTAATGGTCTAAGTAAATAACATAAAATAATTTAATAAGATGATAATGAGAATATAACGGCTAGGCAACATTTCAAAATACTTGTATTGTACGTCCTAAAGGACTAATTAAGAGTCGTTCCTACAAAGAAAAAGCATCATTTTTTTTATTTAATTATATTTTATGTATGTGAAATTTTATGTAGTAAATGATATTCTATTCTAGTTATCCCTTACACGATGGGTACAGCATAATTTAGTACTCACTTAGCTTGAGCCATTAAAGTGTCCAAGTTCTCGATAAGGCCCTGTCCACGCATAGCGACTAAGTCACCGGCCGCAGATTCATCGCCGATGTTGTATGCGCAGTAACGCAAACTTGGTTTCAATTCTTCAACCTTAAAATTTGATATTTTAAAAATAATTTTGCAATTACTTGTACGCAATGTATTTGTCATGTTATAATTGTAAAAACTGTTTATTTATAATAAAATCTAGTGAGATTGTAAACTGTCGATAGATTAAGAATGGACTAAAAAAATGTTTTTAATTAGTAAATAAATGGGTTTGGTTCGCGCCGTGTCCTGTCGCGGCAGGCCTCGTGCCATTTGGTACATCAAAATTACTTTTCGAAACGACCTTTGACCGCGCCTCGCCGCCTGTGCATATTTAATATATGTAGAAATTTAACGTATCTAAAGTTAAGGCAGAAACTTCAATAAAGAATTATTATTATTATTAATACAAAGATTCACAATTTGCGAGCCAGAATTTATAGCTTGACGAGCAGGTATCGCAAACTTCACACAAGATAAAACATAAATGTTTACTTTGAATTTATTATGATCCGGTTACAATTAATGTTACAATAAATTTTAAAATTATTTACCTACGTATAAAAGAAATTACCATACTATTGTCTTAATTTCAAAATAGCACGATAAAAGAAATTTTAATTCCTGTTTCAACATAATACACAATTTGATTCGTTCAAATTCTGACGACATAAGTTTCTCCTTGCAGGAACGGAGAAAGAATACAGTTTCCTGCGGTCGGGCGGCATGTCGTAATAGGCTACAAAACAATCCACAGCCAGGTGATAGGGTATTTGCCTGTCTGAATGGCTACCAGCCCTGGTCTAGGATATTCCTCTATAACAACCTTGAGTTCCAGTATCCCTTTAGAGAGCAGCAGCACATTTGTAGCATCTTTGGTGTTGCAAATGTTCATATGCGATGGTAAGACGCTTATAATTATTTCAGTTGATTTGACTATCAAATACTCTGTCATTACCTTTTGCTTGTACACAAGGCGTTCGTCCTCGGGCAGCGCCGCGCATAAGTTTTCGAGCACGATCTGCGCGCGCTGCAGGCTTTCGGCGGCGGGGCGCCACTGCTGCAGCTCCACGAGCAGCACGCCGCCCATCCACGCGGCGTACGCGCCCGCCTCCAGCCGGGTGCGGGCGTCGCACGCGCCGCTTTGCTGCGCACGGACACACAACTTTGCACACACTCACCATATCCACAAGTCTAAGCAAACATTTTTCATAGATGTCTGCTGTGCAGCACCTAACCGTACGAGACATGTGAAGCGTAATCATCTGGGAGCAGTAAACGTAACCGAGTGGATACAGTAACGAGATTCTAGTGTGACGAGCTTACTAGCGTACTGGGAGCGCCCTTTTTCGCGGAATTTTACCAGTGGTTTTAACAGGGCTGACTGCCGCGGCCTTATAAACGCGGCAAAAACTGACAATCGTATGTTCATTGCGAGCCGCTCGCGTGCTTCGTCCACACAATAATTTTTGGTGAAAGTAACTGCAACGGTTACGACGGTTACAGCGCACAGGTGAGTACGCGGCTTGAGAGGTCTACAAGAGCATTATTGAGGATTTAAGAAGTTACCTAAATGGAGTTCGCTATTTCGCTCGTGCAATACTATATTGTTCAAGATATAAATTGACAGAATTTACTCATTACAAAACTGTACTACACAAATCTCAACGGTAATTATACGAATATTCGGCGCCTGTATGAAAAAAAATCAAGCGCCTCATTGATTTTGTAAAACTTTAAAATGTGCATGTTTGAACAGGTTAATGAAAATAGATGAAGCGAAAGTAGTTTGTCAGCATCGTCGCAAGTGGAGAGCATAGTCTCTGCCTACCCCCATGGGAGACAGGCGTGAAATATGTATGTGTGTGTGTATATATATATATATATATATATATATATATATAATGATATAGAAATAGCTTTAGATATAAATCTAAAGCTATATTAAGCCCTATAGTGTTATATAAACTAAAACCTCAATTAGGCAGGAGCGCATGACGAGTACCCGAACTGATATAGTAAGAGATTAGAACTCTCTCGCTCACACACTGTTTAATACGGCCCATAAAGTCAACGAAAAAATAAATTGCAGTAAGCGTTTTTAGATGTGTTTATAGGGACTTAAAATCGTAAATGTTTTTCATAAGTTATTACCATGTTATGCTAAATAATTTTTTCGTTTGAAATTCCATTAAAATATATAAAAATATATATTAATTATACCATTTTAATTAAATACGATTTTTCGCTACTGTATATGCTGACAGTACAGACACGGTGATCCACCATTTCTAATCCCATTCTTTATTGTTCAGTTAATACCTGGCACCTGTGTTTGATGCACACATTGCAGTCAGCGCAGGTTCGGCCTGACATGGAAGGCCAGTTCCTATATCTTACTATTCATTCATTTTCCTTACCACCAATACAATTTTGACATTACTTGTATGAAGCTTACATCAAATTTCAACCAATATGGCAACCATATCAACCATAAAGCAAATGAGTGTACGGTAAGATATATCAACTGAGTGAGAGTATAACAAGTGAGCTGCTTCCCTAACAGATGAAATGTGCATTCTCTATATAATAGGACACACCTAAACAACTAGTAAAAATAATATTTAATTGAAATAAGACACACTTCACACAGTTGTAAAAGCATCTGTGCATGAGCAAATGCTTTCTTCAATCTTGACACAAGATGGAATTTCTTTCTTAGTTCCGTGTTCGCCTCCTGACGCAGCTGCATGGCGTGAGCCCAAGCCCTCTCTGCTTGCAACAGAGGTATGCATAGCAAGCGATTCTCAGCATTGTTTGCTGTCAAATGCGTTGAGGTCACATCCCTGCGGCGATAATGACGGCGATCTCCCTGTAAATGTCAAACATTGTGATAGCTTTGATATAATTCCATTTATAATTACTAATCATTCACTCATTCATCATGACACAAAATCAGATTATTATAATCAATATTTGGGACTGTAAGACACTTGGTAATTAATAATAATTGTATTTTTATTATTTAGTTTTTTATTAGATAGATAAACAACTCTTTACATTAAAGCATAAAAAGTTTTCTGTTTTATTGTCAACTAATGTCAAATAAGCACAAGAAAATGAACACTTTCGCATATGCCAAATTAGATGAAAATTGGTTCACATCCAAAGCTGTGAGAAAGGGATAAACAAATAGCTTTTCATAAACATTAAGAATTTTTGATGTGTTAAAGGAAATATGAAAGATATTTTGTTATAGTTATCAAGGTAGCTTAAGGGGTTAAGCCACACTAGATTTTGAAAAAATAGGCTTTGCTGGGATATTTTTCAAAAAAACTACTAGACAAATCGAGATTACAAAAAAGATATTTATCATAAATAGCGGCTGTGCAGCAATTTTGCAAAGATGTCTCTGTATTCTTATGGTCCTCAGCCAGACAAACAGCTCATTTAATTTTTGAATTATTATGAGTGAATTTTTTTTTAACAATTTGATTTTTTTGATGTATTGATTCTTAGCCAAATGGTGCACTTGTAAAGTGGGAAGTTAAAAATTTGCCTAAAAAATTGTCACATAATTGTTAATAACAAATGAACTATGTAACATATAAAAAATCCTATACATTTCCATAGACAATATATTTTTCAAAATATATTCATCATTTCAAATGAATGGGTTTGTGTTTGAATTGTCTGGAGTTATGTTTACAGCCAACTTGAAAAGTGCAGTTTTGAGTAGTTGAAAATCATGAATAGTCTTGCAGTACCTTTAATCTGCAATTCCTGCACTATACAATTGGCCATCAACATCATTTTAGAGGTCCTAGGGGATTATTCTTTTTTTATTGCTAGAGTTCAGCAGACAAGCAGACTGCCCACTTGATGGAAAGCGGTTACCATCGCCTATGGACATTTGCAACACCAAGGATGCTACAAATGCGCTGCTGCTCTCTTAAGGGAGACTGGAACCTGGTCACTAATGCGGGAACACAACTCAAGGTTGTTATGGCAACATACTTTAGACCAGGGGTGGCAGCCATCCAGTCGGGCAAATGCCCTACCACCTGGCATTATGTAAAAAATAAAACAATTTTCCAACAATTCTTGAGTGGCCGAACCCCTTAATAACTGAATATGCTGAAAAATACTTTCTCCCATGTTATGCAACAAGAATAAAGAAAAAATACTTTTATATATTTCCTTAAACATTGTTGTGGATGAAAATACCTTTTAGTATATTTTACCTTAAATACAATAATTTATAAGTATTTCTAAAAGTTTATATAAACAAGAAAATTGAAAAAGTATCAACAACAAAAATATATATACATAAACAAATTATAACATCTAGACACAAAGGTTAAAATCTATAAATTATTGACTAGAACTAACCTGTGGTATTTTGAGAACTTTACGCAGTCTTCTTATACGGCGGGAACAGTAACCACGGTACCTCTGATAGTCTCCATGCCGCAACCCATGTTGTTGCTGAGCATCCTTTGTTATACGAAATACTATTTTCTAGTCAAGGATATCATAAGCTAATATGTATATATGCACCATTTAATTCATAATAATTATTGCAATGGTATTGCATATCATCTGTAATTACATATACAACAGACTACAAAAATATGATAATTATCTTAATCACAATAATGTGAAGAATCTAAAATTCTGTATTTTCATGTCATACAAAGATCTTCAGTTTCATTGAATAATATTGTTATTCAATGCTGTATAGATTTAGTTCCTTTGCCTGACATTTATAGCAAAGTGAAGTAAAAACTTTATCTCTTAAAATATTATTAATTTGAGGTTTAATTACAAATATGGTGATTGGTGATAATTTTTAGCATTGGCATATGACATACCTATATAGGTAGTTGATTTTATAACTATTTATTATTTTGGTCATGTCATATACTTTACGTTTGCAGACTAATCCCAAAATTTTGCAAGTAATTGTGTTTTCATCACAATTAGGTAAGTTGTGATGCTAAAATCAAACATTATTTCAATTGATGCACATATTTATTGTAATTAATTGTATTGTTTATTTGTTTTTGTCTAAATGATGGATTTCTGATTATTTTAGTGTCACTATTATGCCATAGCAAACCATATTTATAGTCTTTGAATACAAAAGACGCATAATTTTCTCGTTCCTCATTTATGCACGATTACCATACTTGTTAATGTCTAGGTAGATAGCCAGGCTGCGACTTAACAATCTGATACACAAATTTTAAGTAGCGGGTGGGCGTAGTGGGTAGGGGGGATGTATACTTACCCCTACTACAACCCCTAAGGTCTGGAGGTCTTTTTTTTTTTATTTTATAAACATAACCTCATTTATTTTGGTTTTAAAATTGTGTCACTTTTGATAATAACAAATCATGATTTGAGTTTATGAATGTTCTCATAAATTGTTTATGAATGTACTTATGAATTACATATAACCGCCAGAACTTGTTGTAACACTAAAACTGTTTTTAATGTAGAAATAAAGTTTTAAATTTAATTGAGGCATAACTACAAAATTCATGATAGACATATAATCGATGGATTAAAAAAGTGACAGTTTTTACTGTCACTTTTGTTTTTAATGGCTTGGCTAACAAGGTGTGAAGATAAAAAAAAATTAATTGATTTGTCAATAATACTTATCAATCTTTAATTAAGAAATTCGAAATCTTGAGTTTTAATTAATATATGGTTTCATATAATTTTTGGAAATCAACATGTTTCTATAAAAAGAAAATATTGACAAATATTTTGCAATTCTTATTGCCGCCATTTTATTCCTTTTCAGTAAAGTGAATGTGCTTTTAAAGTTAATTAAATTATAAAGGCACCACATCTTATTTAAAGAGATCCCTTACTTGATAACAGAGCCAAGCAAGCGAGGCGTGCATACAGCGGCAGCAGCCGGCGAGTGCTAAGACCGATTTGTAAGCATTTACTATTTATTTTATACACAAGAACAGTTGGTTAGGTTAGTAGGTTATATGCAGACCAAAACGCATGAGCCAAGCAAGCAAAGCGATCGTGCCGTGGTAGTGGCCAGCGAGTGCCAGAACTGACTGGTTACCATTTACTATTTATTTTATAAACACAAACAGTATGACGCCTTAAAAGTCTTGTATGAAACATTTGTTTTATTTATCAATTTAGTGGACAACTAGCAAGTTGGTTTTAAATATGACAATGAATCAATATAATAATGATATCAATTTTTAAATACATTACTGAACAATTTTTTTAAAATATAAATTAATGTGATTATGTAAAAAAAAAAACATCATCTTTCATTGGTCGCCATTTTGAATGGTTACTCTTGTAGTATATATGAATGTGTTCTATTGCCTTTTTTCTTCATTTTTATCCAATTAAGCTGGTTTTTGATTATTTGGGCTCTTTTTATGTTGATTACTGGCTTTTTTTTGAACTTTGAAAGGATTTTTCAATTTTAGACCTATGATAGAAATACAATATTATCGAAAAATCAGTGAAAATAAATGATGTTATGTTTATTAAAAAATATATATTTCAAGATCTCCAGACCTTAGGAGTTGTAGTAAGTATGCCTCCCCCCTCCCCATTTCACCACCCCACTACTTAAAATCCCTGTATTAGATTGCTATACATTTACCAATTCCTGTATTAGAATGCTATACATTTACCGATAGCCATGATACTAATTTAAGGAAATGACCAATGGATAAAGTTTAACATAAAAGACATTTCTTGACTTACTAAGTCTTATTTGTTTTAGAAATTCGAATAATTGGCGTTATAGTCGAGACAAGATTAAATATGTATCTAAAATATAAGTAACATACAAGTACAAGAAATTCAAACAACTGAAGTGCTCGTTTTTGGAATCTACTATGTGAAAAGCTTTACATCAATATCAGATTAAATCCTACTTGGCATGAATAATTCTTAATTATATATTTAGTGAATTTAAGGAATTATGATAGAATTTATAAAAATTGAAAAGGATACTTTCTAATGACAAGGAACTCGGTGGTTTAGCATCTCTTTCACCTTCTTCGGTATTTATTGGCTTGGCATCTCCAGCTTCACCATCTAATATTACCATAATGATAATATAATACAATAATTACTTTTTATTTCATTAATTCACTAATATCTCTTCACGAATTTTTAATTTAGACCACGACACGAATGACACGATAATATTGCGTCCCGTAGACGTCTACAACCACTACAACTACCATTGTAAACATATTTAATATTTTACTCTGTCTTATAATAGGTAGAAACTTATGTCTAAAAGAGACAGATACTATCTCAACAATCTAAATTTCATATATTACGTATATCTTGCTCTGAAACGCAATGACATAAACGTGACAGCACGGCACATCACGATTTATTGTCAAATCGTACTGACATTTTTTAGATTATATAGCCAAGTTACAGAATGCTTTGAGCTGAAAATCAAGAGATGGAGGGAAGAGCGTCGAGTCGGATAATCGAATGTCTTCTATTAAAGTGACATGTTTTTAGAGCGAATATTGTTTTTTTTCTCATAACGTACACAATGGCCCAACTTATAACACTCAACACTCAATCACGGACTGCTATGGATACTACGTATCATGCCAGTTGACTTAGTACGTGGTTAAAAAGTCACATTCACTGTTCTGCATGGCAGTTCGCCGTGTAGGACAGGATTGTGAATGTTTTTAAAGCCTGCTTTGCGTCCGGCAACACTTCTTCAGTGCTTCAAGATCTGCCCACCGCAAGATAGTACTGTAGGGTAGTGAATCGGTTTCTATGATTAATAAATTGATATAGATGAAACCTTAGGATATATTCGAAAAGACAATTTGAGTTTTTGGCGGGAACTGAAAGGAGATGCTGTGCTTTGCAGTTTTATTTTCTAAAAATGTGTAATATTGCTCTAAAATGAACAATAGTTGTAGGTTATTGATAGTTTTCGAGTGTAATTATGTGTTTTTGTAAGAAATGTGAACTGTATAGCCAAAGGTGGCCTTTCGAGTTTTCACAAGCACTCTGTTGGATGGCGTCGATTGTAGCCTACAATACAACTGGGCCTGGCTTAAAGGCCTAGTTACCAAGCCATAAACATAAAAAATATTATTTTTTCGACTTTAAACCTCTATTAAAATTATTAGATGATTACACCTCGGCCAAGAATCTCCGGTCATGTTTTTTGAACAGATTGTACATTTTATCAAATTCACAACCGATAGCAGTCGGTCGTAGCGTGTATTTGAGGGCAGTGACCAACTAACTGTCACAGAGTACATTGAATATATAAAGATGTGTTCCTGACCAGTGTTCCAGTCGAACAAAATTGACGAAGATTGACAAAATTTCAAATGTGAATGACACAAGAGTATGATATGAGTGATACCAAAAGATGAATACTATTTAAAGGAAGAACACTATCCATACAGTCCTACTTTGGCAATACAAATCTAATAGCCCAATTGAAAAAGAAAACGAACTGTGTGTGCCTCTACATTAGTGTATATATTTTTATTAATTTTATTTATTATTGGAATAAGTTTTTTTTATTATAAGAAGTACCTAAGTTTGTACAATATTTGTATTTAAGTTTCAAAACTTAATTTAATGCAAAAGTCACAGACTGATTCGTCAGTCGAGAACTTAATTCAATGTCATGAATGCACCCAGGTATGCTTTTTAAACTTCAAAGAGGCTTGAGAGTTCATATTGGCATAGCCCATAAAAACCGAAATGAAGTTTCAACCTCTTTGCTATATCCTCCACCTATTGCGAATCCATTATCCCAGAATTTGACACAAATTCCTCTCTGGAAAAAATTTCAAAATTTAAACAATTGGCACCAGTAGTAAAAAGAATTTCTCGAGGAGCCAGAATTAGTGTTTGCCAAATTTTTTCATAGAAAATAAGAATAGTGGTAAACGAGAACTCCTTACGTACCTGGAAGCATTTATTGCTACTCTCTCAAATCAATATTAACAAGAACGAACATGGCAATGTTACATCTAAAATTAGACACAATTGCAAACATATTGAAAATATTGAAGATAAATTTGACTTTATTAAAACAAAAAGATACAAGTATCCGGATAAAAGTTTAGGTCATATGGTTGAAAAAAAGCTTTCAGATGGTGATATCAAGGGAGCAGCAAGAATTCTTTTTTCGAATGATGATATAGCACCTAATGATGGAACAGCTCTGCAAGATATGCCTGAAGACCTCAATGAGAGTAATTTAGACGTAACCTCAGAGAGCATTCTCAAAGGCGTTAGAGTTTTACATGGTAGCTCTAATACGAATGTCAACGTCAATTTTGACAAACAACATGGCGGTTTTCGTTTGGTTGCGAGTGAATTTGCCCGTGTCGATACTTTGGCGGAGTCTCATCTTCCGGACAAAGCCTTGACAGCCGGGGCTGTTGCTGCACACCAGGAGGCCCTGAAATGTTGCAAATATGTACCCATTGGTAGTGGGTACGTATTTCTGGCTTTTGGGTCGAGACTATGGAGCCGTGGGGCCTCAAGCTCATCATCTCGATCGAGACCTCTCAATGCGTCTAATTGAGGTCTCGCGTGAGCAAATGGCCCACTGCTGGGCTTGGGCACCCCATTTTAATAGGGGAGGAAGAGACAGTATACCCTCCACACTTTTCTCAAGGCAGATTGGCAGGTCTGACACATTGGTTATATTGCCGCGCAGGATTTATCTCAGTTTTCCATCACCGTCAATATATGACATTTATAAGGATGTGCACTTTAGGTCAGAAAGCTACCTAAGTGGTGCATGCTTTCCAATCAGGATTCGAACCTGAGCACTGCGTTTAGGACACAAGCACTAATCATTAATTTACTACGGCTTTGTGTGGCAATGAAAATGAAAGCATACAGACAGTAACTGTTTGTTTTTGAATCTACTAATTTATAAAAACTTGTATGTACCTGTTTAATATAAACAGTATCACTATCATAATTGTTGGAGTCCACAGTAAACCCTTGGAGATGGCCTCCATCCAAATTTGATCTTCAACAAGCGGGCTAGGTGGCAACACTCATCCACCAGTCATTGTACTCGCTGTTTTAAAAGCCAAGTCAGATTTTAAATCTTTTAATATGGAACTGTTGAAATCTGATTTTAATTACAGCGGATAAAACTAAGTTTTTAACGAATATTACAGTTTATTTTTCAAAAAATGTAATGACTACTGATTTCCTGCTATCTACCGGAATTAAAAGTAGATAGTCTATATTCTATTGTAGGTCATTCTAGATTCGAGATATAAGGATTAGTGATAACAAGTATTCCAAATTTCATTAAAATCCGTTCAGTACTTTTGGTGTGAATGAATAAAACCTTCCGCCAGCGTAAGCCGGTCGCAAGACTTTGAGTGGTGTGTGGACGAGTTTAGTGGTGAATTTAGTGAAAAGTGTAGTGGACAGTTAAGTGAAAGAGGAGTGTAGCGTAGTTCGAGAGACGAACCAGAGGCGAGCTACGCGCGGTAAATTCTGTGGTGAACACTGCAGCAGCAGAAGGTGTGTCTACGCAATATCGGCGACGGTATTGTGAGTGAGACATCTTATCGTCGGTACAGTGCGTCTTTCATTGTGTGTGTAGGGGCAACCCTGCAGAGTGGATTCACGCATGGCTCTGTAAGTCAATAAAAGCGTTAGTTAAAAACTGGTGTTTTCTTCCAATCCTAAATGCGTATCCCGCTCGCACGTAACAATATTATTATTAGAAACGAATATGATTTATCAATTGTGACAAATAAAATAATTAAGTAACTACCAAGTATCAAAATAGATTAATCAAAATTTTCATACTAATTTTGATGCTGTCATACATATATTAATTAAATTTGCCGCCCTTTTCCAGGGTCAACTTTCGTTGGTCAGATTCTATGCTCTTCAGAATTGGCTCGGCCGGAGGGTTGGATGGCCTCATTCCACAACATCTTAAAGATTTGTTGGATGGGGGCATTGGCAATGCTGGTGAGTTGCTGCTCAAGGACATGACGGACTTGATTAATCTAATGCTCTCTGGTTGTGTTAATAAGGACATCCTCCCAATAATATACGGTTGCAACTAAAGTGCTCTAAAGAAAAAAGATGGCGGCATTCGACCTACTGCAGTTGGCACCACGTACCGACGCCTCGCAACCAAAGTATGCTCCGAGCTATAAGGAACCGTTGCTCCAGCTACTTTGCGCCGATTCAATTAGGTTTTGGAACTAAAGGAGCCTGCGAGGTAGCGGAACATTCTCTGAGATCACTTGCTACCACCGATCCCTATGAGGCAATCCTGAAGGTGTATGTGAAAAATGCATTCAATTTGGTCAATAGGTGCGCTCTGCTGTCCGAAGTTAAAAAACGTTTTCCCAAAATCTATAACTATGTTCATCAGTGCTACAACGAAAATTCTTATTTGGTATATCTAAATAACCTAATTCATTCGGCAACGGGATGTCAGCAGGGAGACCCTCTCGGGCCAGCCATTTTTTCACTTGCCATCCGCCCCATCATTAAACAACTAAATTCTAAATTCTACGTGTGGTATCTCGACGATGGGACCATAGGAGGTAATATAGATACAGCGAAAAAGGATCTAAAGTTTTTAATACAAGAGTTTGGAAAATTATGTTTATCTTAAAATTTTCCAAATGCGAACTTTTCTTGCCTGATTGACGAAGAATAACATTAGCACCATTTCCGCTTTTATAGATTTGACCCCCAATCTAAAAATTGTTAATAAAAGTAATTTAAACCTCCTTGGGTCTCCCATCTTTGATGATTCCTTCTCATCTTTCGTAGAAGACAAAATTGACAATTTTCAGTCAAAATTATTAAATTTGAAACAATTACTTACGTGCTTATTTTATTATGAGGCACTGCGTTTTCACTTCCAACTTTGCGTATGTATTGCGTTGTTCCCCCCTTTGGAGACATTTCAATATTTTAAGCAATTTAGACAATTTTATTCGGCAAACATTAACTTCCATCCTAACTATTTCTTTACATGACCGATCGTGAACCCAAGCTTCCTTACTGATACGGCTAGGTGGCTTGGGGATACGCAAAATTTTCGACGTAGCACTACCTGCCTTTCTGTCCTCAGTCCACAGTACTGTGGACCTCATCGGTAATATAATAAATCCATCACTCAGTAATTTTGAGGTCACATATTTGACTAAGGCCAGAAATGCCTGCTATTTGACTTGCCCGAATGAAAATTTTTGTTTAGATCCAAAGATGCAGAGGCTGTGGGATGGGCCGCTCAGTATGTCGGTGTATGAGAATCTCATGTCATCTTGCACCGGCGAAACTGACCGTTCTCGCCTCCTAGCTATTTCTAACTGGGAGTCTGGTCTGTGGCTTCAGAGTGTGGCCCCGGTGAATCAAGGTAATCTCCTGGATGATACTACATTCAGGATTGCTGCCTGCATTCGCCTGGGAGCTGACATCGTAGTCTCGCACACATCGTTGTCGGTGCGGAGATAAAGTTGATAGACTGGGTCATCATGGCTTGTCTTGTTTGTGGAGTGCTGGTAGAACTTCACGACATGCGGCAATCAACGATATCATCCGCCGGTCTTTTGTCACCGTCTGAGTATCAGCTGTTCTCGAACCGAACGGATTCTGCCACGACAATGGCAAGCGACCTGACGGAATGTCATTGGTACCTTGGAAGATGGGACGCCCCTTAGTATGGGACGCAACATGTGACGATACGTTAGCGGCTTCCCATCTTCTAAGTACAGCCGTCACTTCCGGAGGAGCTGCCACACTTCAAGAAACCATGAAACGCCGCAAATATGCGTCCATCGGTGACGGATACATACTTATGGCTTTTGGGGTTGAGACATTGGGGCCATGGGGACGTGAGACTTATCAACTTTATCGAGACCTTTCAAGGCGATTGAAAGAAGTCCCGCGTGACCAAAGGGCTGGCCTATATTTAGGGCAACGTATTAGCGTTGCCATACAACGCGGGAATGCGGCTAGCATTTTGGGAACGCTCCCCACCAACAGCGATCTGGACTACATCTTTTACTTGTATAATATATTTTAAGTTTTTATACACCAATTATATTTATATATTAATTAAAAAAATTCGAAACTTGACTTGGACTTGACTTTTGTTGATTTTGGCTCCAACGCCTTTGGCATTGATTTTGCCAATGTCGACGTAAATACGAAAAATAACAGGTGAACTAATGTAGCAAATTAAGCTCTATAAAAGAAATTTTGACCGGGGCATTGTACAGTAAGGTTTTCTGTATACCTGTAAACAGAACAAAACACTTAGGTTAGACTAACTACACTATATAGATTATAAATAAATAATAATATAATAAATAAATTATAGATAAATGTTATTAACTGATATAAATTGATATAAAGTATATATATGGTTTTTGTCAGTCAGGATGAGGAGGAAGTTCAAATTGATAGGGTGAGGAAGCTCTTTATGTAAGACGTCATACAGAGGAGTAATAATTTTGGGACAATCAAAAAAAATGTGGTGAAGAGTTCCTTCAGCTAAGCCACATTCACAGAGGGAGTGATCACGAATTCTAATTTTGGCTAAGAAAACAGGTGAGCAACAGTGTCCAAGCCTAAGACGGATAATTGCAGAGATGTCTTTTTAGATAGGTTTCGGTGAACAAAAAACCAAGGTTTTGGACGTAGGACCGGTTGAAGGTTTCCATAATACTTTCCGACAATCTGCCGAGAACGTTGCCATCTATCATCCCAGGATATGAACATATATGGTTTGGCAAGAGCACGTAAGTCTCGGGGAAAGCATTTGTTATACTTGGTGGTCCCTATGTAGACAGCTTCCTTGGCGCAACAGTCAGCAATCTCATTGCCGCTGATGCCTGAGTGACTTGGAATCCAAATTAAGATTATATCAAGACCGGAACGATGACAACGAAAAAGAGCCTCTTTAATTTTAAGGGTAACTGAGAAATTGTCTTTAGCATGAAAGGGGAGTTTACTTATATCTTGAAGACAACTCAGACAATCAGTGGCAATAATAGATTTACTTATGCCATGTGATTCAATGTAAAGGATAGCTTCCAAAAGAGCGATTAATTCACCTGTATATGTAGAGCTGGACATGGAATTTTAAAATTTAGGATGATTTTGAATTTAGGGATCCACACTGCTGCACCAACAGGTCCATTCTGCGTTAGTTTTGATGCATCAGTGAAGAATTGGAGATGATCTGGCCAACGATTTTGGATCGCATTGCAGAAAAGTCGGTTAGTACCGGGGGAGTTTTTGAAAATGCCTAGGTCAAAAATCACATTGGGACTAAAAAGAAGGCTCTTAAAATTAGTTTCAAATAAGGAAAGTTTGTAGTTCTGATAAATACCACAAGGTAAGCTAAGAATTTTTTTATAGGAATTAATAAGAAGGGGAAGAGTTTTATGGGACTAGTAAGTAGAAGATGAACTAAGCCGGTAAAGCTGATCAAGAACTCCTAGAAGTGGGTGATCGGAGAACTCCATCACTTTACAGAGAAATCTATCTGACAGAAGCTGTCTACGTAGGGCAAGAGGAGGTTCAGAACACTCTACCTAAAGGGCGTTGGTGGGAGAAGATTTCATAGCGCCCGTGATAATTTTCAAACATTTCGCTTGAACTAAATCTAGCTTAGAAAGACTGGCTTTGTTGCAAGGCTCTAATAAAAAGCTACCATAATCGAAATGACTTCTTATAATAGCATTATATAGGAGTTTTTGGCAATAAGGATGGGAACCCCACCTGACACCAGACGATGCTCTAATAATGTTTATGTTTTTCTCTGTCTTTTGACAGATATAATTTAGATGAGGGGAGCCTGATAATTTATGATCAAGGAAGACACCTAAAAATTTGACATTTTCGGAAATTCTAATAGGTTGATTGGAAACATGGATGTTAAGGTCAGGGACTACTCTCTTTGCGGGAAAAAATAACTGCCGAACTTTTTGATGCGGACAGGGACAGGCCGTGCTCTGATAGCCATAAATTTAAATAAAATAATGCTGAGTTTATGCGATTAGTTGCATCAATAAAAGAGTCAGAAGTAGAATACAGTGCTATGTCGTCGGCATATTGGAGGATTTTGCAAAAGCAATTGACAGTGGAATCCAAGTCAGCCGTGTATAAGTTATAGAGTAGGGGACTGAGGACTGAGCCTTGTGGTAAGCCTTTCCAAACAAGCCGAGACGAAAGAGTTTCTCCCTGAAATCGAACGGAGATTGTTCTCTCCATTAACATATTATAGATTATGTTGACGAGCTTCGTGGGAATACTCAGCTGGAGTAATTTCTCCTGAGTATTTGAAGGTCGATACTGTCGTATGCTGCGGTCACGTCTAAAAAGACTCCAACGACATGTTCGTTTCGGGAGAACGCTAGGCGAATGTCAGATATTAGAAGGCTGAGACTGTCCATGGTTCCTACACCTCTTCTAAATCCAAATTGAGACTTGGAGAGTAGGCCTCTATTTTCAACAAACCATTCTAATCGATTCTTAATTAGATGTTCCATGACTTTGGAAAGGACTGAGGAGAGGGCAATTGGTCTATATGAACCGGGATCTGATGGGTCCTTACCTGATTTTCGAATAGGGATTATAGTTTGGTGTTTCTAAGCATCAGGAACACGACCAGAGAGAAATATATGATTTAAGAGTGATAAGAGAAAAGATTTAGAAGATTGGGAGGATTTAATGATGAAAGAATAAGGGATACCATCTGCCCCAGGCGCAGAGTCACGAAGTTTATCTAGGGCACAGAGGAGTTCTTCGTAGGAAAATAAAGAGTTTAGAGGGTCAGAATTAGCCTCAGAAGAAGGATGAAAAAGTAAGTACGGGTTAGGAGGAACAAACGGAGGTGAAAGTTTAGAAATGAAAACCGGAAGCCATGACAAAGCGTCATTTGAGTTAATGTTATTATCTACTTGCGATTTACGGAAGGCTTTTAATTTGTTCCAAACAATGGAAGCAGGAGTTCTCGGAGATAGGGATTCACAAAAGTTGTGCCAACCTTTGCGCTTCTTTTGTCTCAAAAGCCTTTTACAAGTGGCAGAAACTTTTTGAAACTCTAGGTAATTTTCCAGTGAAAGGACTCTCGAAAATTTTCGTTCTGCTTCCTTTCGTTTTTTAATTGACAAAGAGCACTCTGCATCCCACCAGACTGGGGAAGAAATTTTGTTTATGGCAGAGTTTTTCTTGGGAATAGATTCCTCTGCTGCAGATAACAAAGAAGATGTATACTCAAGGTACAAGGAAAGAAAATTTGATTCAGAGGGGTGAGGTAAAGACTCTAGCTTATTTTGAACTATATTTGAAAACTTTTGCCAATTAGCTTGGTTAAGTCTGAACTTTAAAAGAGGAGGGGTATCAACTGGGGGAGGAAAAGAATTCGCAAGTGTAGATATAATTGGGTAATGGTCACTGCCATAAGAGTAGGGAAGAACAGACCAAGAAAGGGAACTGGCTAGTGACGGAGAGGAAAGGGTAAGATCAGGAACACTTGGGTTTTGGGTAAGGGGTACTCTGCGGGTAGGGGATCCATCATTGAGAACACATAAATTCAAATCATCCAATAAATTAAGGAAAGTTGAGGAAGCCAGGTCACAGGATGATGAACCCCACAGAGTGTGGTGGATGTTAAAATCACCAAGAACAATAAGTGGAGGAGGAAGAAGAGATAGGAGAGAAGATAGTTCCTGAATAAGAGGGTTATTAGGATGTGGAACATACACAGAGACAAAAGTAATATTTAAAGAACGGATGGCTACAATATTGATATTACAAGAGTGATTAGGAAAAAATATACGAGAAAATGAGATATCTCTTCTGACTAGAAGAGCGCAGCCAGCTTTACCATCCTCCCTGTCCCCACGGAGACATAAACCCTGACACTCTAAAAAGCGAGCCTGGTTTCAGCCATGTCTCCGAGAGGGCAAAGAGGGAGGGGTGGAATTGATGAATTAAATGCAACAGTTCATGCTTTTATTGATGATACTACGGCTATTCCATTGAAGGATGTTGGCCATTTGTTAAATTAGACTTGAGGAGGGAAGTGATAACAGACAAAATAGTTTCTGACATTCGGTAAGATGTCTCCAAATTTGGAGAACATATTAAAAAGAGTCATTGGATCCAGGTTTTCGTTTGGGAAATTGTACCTGTTGAATTATTTCTAAGGGCGGATCCATTTGGGAGGGAATATGCAGGGGTAGATGTAATACTATCATGGGCTTGTTGGTCAAATGACTTGCCTAGTTCTGGTTTAGGTCGTCGTTCAATCATAATTGTTTTTCTATATGATGTTGAAGGTGATGGGGCATGAGGGGAGAGATGCGTTGAGTAAGAGGGGGTAGGTTGAGCATGACTATGGGAGGGATTAAGGTTCGAAGAGTGAGAGTTCCAATATACAGGTTTATGGGGAAGAGATCTATTAGTAATGTCCACATAAGAAGTGCGGACTTTGGGAAATTGACGTTCGGTTTCCAAATAGCTTATATTCTCTTCAGACATAATAATTTTAATATTTCTCTGCCTAGCATGTTCAGGGCATTTGGGGTCTGAGGCAGGATGGGGGCCAGAGCAAAATAGACAAGACATTTCATCATCTGGAACATTGCAAGCCAAACCGTCATGAGGACCAGCGCATCTTGCACAACGGGCATCAGATCTACATTGTTCTCTGAAATGACCGAATCTACAGCACTTCAAACATTGGATGGTAGGGAGGGTGTATCTATAAACAGGAAGGAGTAGTAACAACAATAGACATGGGAAGGTAATTTTTGACCTAAAAAGGTAAGAACAATTGTTCCAGTGGGTTCCCAGGTAGTTATTCCGTCCACTCGTTTCTTTTTATTAAGCCTACGAGCTTTGATAATTAGGCATGGATCTGGGCGGCATTCCGACCAGGAGACTACATCTTCTAAGGTCCATTCGAGGGGAATTTGACGAATTACACCCATGCGGGTGACTTGGAAGCGGGGGATAGATGCTGATAATTTATGAGAAGCAAGGATAGGATTGGACAAAAGAGCGTTAGCATCATTGAAAGACTTAAAAATTACAGAAAGTTTGTTTCTTCCTAAGTTTTTAATTTCTTCTACCCCAGGGACTTTATTATTATAAATGATCTGAGCTATTTTCAATGCTCGCATGCCAACAGAAGAGGAAGTAGGGTCAGATTCAAGACGCGACACATGAACAAAAAATGGGCCTAAGTCCGTCTCATTATATTTGAATTCAGTAGTAGGCTCATACCCGGGTAGGGTGAAAGTATGTTGAGCGGACGCTGAAGCTGGTAGGGCAGGGGCTCTTTTTTCAGGGATCTCATTTGAAGCAACAATGCGGCGTTTAGCTACGAGTTTCTCAGCAGGTTGACACATAGCCGTTAACTCAGCCATCTGCGTATCCAGAGAACTCCTCCCCCTATCAGGAGGGACATTCTCGCCCACTGACTGCGACATTTATAATAAAAATAACTTACCACTAATTACAGGATACTTATTTACCACCACCAACACAAAAGCAGGGAAACAGAAAAACTTAAAAAATCGAGAACAGCTTTCGCAAACACGTGTGGATTCTTTGAACGACACCTGTCACTTTTTCAAAAATTCGAAAAGAAATCATTTAAAAAATTAATGACAACTGACAGCGACTTGGGAAATGTCAATGACTGATGCTGATGACATTGACATTTCCAAGACAGCAATTTATCTTATCTATCCTGTCTAAGTCTTTCTTTTGCAGTTCTAGGTTAGTGGTTTTAATTTGTTTTGGATATAAATATCAAGAAAATCTTTACTGTATAGAAGCGTTTTGTTTAGAATTTCAGTTTTTGAAGCGTTACAGGGCATTAATAATTTAATATTTATCTTGCAGAGTTATTAATATATCGAAATGGCGAAGTCAAAGAATCACACAAATCATAACCAAAGTAAGCGAATTATATGGGTTTTGTATAAACAAAACTAAACTAAATAATGTTGTAATATATAAATATTTCAACATTATTTCATCTTTAAATTGCCTATTATTTCTTCATTAGTATGGTTTAGATAATATTTTCTGTTTTGTAAACAGTACTCAATTTCCTTTCAGCTCGCAAAGCTCATAGGAACGGCATTAAAAAACCTAAGAAGTTCAGGCACGAATCTACATTAGGTGTAAGTATGTTGTAAATCAACATCATTTGCCATTTTAGCAAAGATATTTTATTATAGACATAATTCAAAACTTATGGACTTAACGAATTTCCACTATATGAGAGATAACCTAGTTCAGCAATACTCAACTTTTTTCTTATAAGGACCATATAGAGGTATTAGATTAGGTGCTGCGGGCCACAACATAAATTTATTTAGCTGTTTTTTTATTGCTAAAGTATAAAAGACGCTTGTGACCCACGTAATGGAAAGTGGTCATCGTCATCTACGGCCTTTGGTAATACCAGCGGTGTTACCAATGTAATTGTACAATTAATAATATGTCAGATGGCCACTTAAAGCTTGGCGGGTCACACATGACCTATGGGCCACAGTTTGAGTATAGCTGATCTATTTGAAAGAACTTGAAAGTATAAGTTTTAATTTAAGATAATTATAGATCTTTGCAGAATTTATTATAATTGGTGGTTTTCTTGATCTGATTTACATTTATGAGTTGGTAGATTTAATATAAGTGGGTTTTTCAGTCTTTTGTAACCCATGTAATATTAGCTTATAAACATCCCATTCCTGGGCTTGTGTTCAGTGGTAGTTCCCTCCCCAGTTTGAAGGAAGTAAAATCATATTAAAACAAATTTGTAAAAGCTGCTTTAAAGTATTATTTCTTATTTTAAAAAAATACATTGCTTTCCAAAAAGCCATTGGAAATTATTGTATTAAATTATTCTGGTATTCTCATTTGTTTTTTGTTCTCTTATCAATTAGGAATATACAATATTTCCAATATTCAGGATTTTAGTTATTGACATTCTAAAAAAATACTATCTCATATTTAAGAATAATGCTATGCTCATAATTTTTTATTCCAAGCAGTGAAGTGCGAGATTCTTATCATTCTGGAATGTGGGCTTATACTGTGAATTTCAATGAATCAAAAGATAATTCTCTAATCATATCTTCACCCAAAACCACAGCATACTCTCCATTAAGTAAATATTGCTGTATAGCCGTTTTATTCCACAATAACTGTTCTTTATTAATAACAATATGCTTAGAAGCTAATTTCATTTAAAATGAAGTTACTGGGTGTCCTTCAGCTGTAATCTCAAAAGTCATTGAGTTTGGAGGTGATATTCAAACTGCAGATACAAAGTACACTTAGATTGAAATAAGTTACAGGTGTATGCAACAGTGTTAAATTGTTTATTTTATTCATTTATGAACAGTTATTTTCAGTCGGAACTATTCATTCACTTGCCTTACCGCCAGTTGAATTTTGACATTACTTGTATGGAGCTTATATTAAATTTTAGCCTATAGTAGGGCAAATGAACAATTTGTAAGATATATGAACCAGCCATTAGTTACTCAATAGATGTTTTTTATACTATTTTATTTTTCCACAATGCTACTCTACATATATTATGGTTTTTAAAATAGAATAAAAAACACATTGTTCACCAAAATAAAGAATTACAATAATAAAATAATGTTTCAACAGGTGTGCAAACAGCTTCTCTGCTGTACTCCAAGCAACAAAAATATATTGTACAGATAGAAGTGAAAGTTGGATTATTTGCTTATGGCCTCCATGTCATAACCAAATAAACAAAAATATTTTGTTTCCAAAGTGTTTGAATTACTTTAGTTATGTGTTCAAAATTAATGAAACTTGTTTCAGATGGACCTCAAATTCCTTAGGAATCAGAGGTTTTGTAAAAAGGGCAATCTAAAACCAGCCAAGCAGCTCGCGAGGGCGGCCGAAAGGAAAGCCACGCGAGAAGCTAAAGCCGCTAAATGAACTTCCTAGTTGTAAGATAATAAAATCATAAAAAATACATTTCTTTTGTTTTTACCTTTAAGTTATTTAATACTAATTTCTTGTAATCGGCACTGCGTCCCGATCTGCTTCACTCTGTGGCCGCGTCTACCTATTTCGTTTGTATGGTAAAATTCGAATGTATACTGTTGAAAGACTACCATTAGATCATTTGATATTAAATTAAACAAAAATAGGAGCTATTATACTTTATTAAAAATCATATTAAATTCTTATGGCTAAATTATAAAAAAGTGAGAAGTTACATATACACCTCACGTGTATAAGTTTGCCGAAGGCTGCATGACTACACACCGATGGTCAGTACAGTTAACAAAAAAAATCGGTAAAATCTTCAAATTACATGTCGAAACCACGTACTTTCAAACTCTACTTGGGGTTTAAACACATATAATAATGTTGTAGTTTGGCCATGTAGTGTGAGGGGTGCTCATCGACAAAGCTACTCGAGGCTTAATAATAAAATAATTAGAATTCACCTACATTTTCCCTAGGTAAATTATAGTACATATTCAGTTTCCTGTTTTTAATCTTTATAAAGATTAATTAACTAATTCTTATACTGATAACAGTAATATTTAAAACTACTTTTTAACGGATTTTGGGAGTGTTCGTGTGATTTTAAAAAATTACTTAAGATTTTTTTCACTTGGCAGTGAACAAGTTTACAGCCTGCTCACACACTGAATCCGTTAAAAATTAGCTTTGTTTCATTGAGGTATAATGTACTACATACTACATATAACTCAATGCTTTGTTTATTGGTTACAGCCACGAAAACTTCGTAGGTACTAAGTAATCAATATTTTCCTATATTAGCGACAAGTCCCTGACAAAAATGTTACATAGCAGGAATCAATTAAACCATGTCGTTTGTTCATTATAAGACTCGTATTTAAGTAAAATAACCTTTGCTTTCCAGTATATCTCTTAAGACGACACGTACGATATATGATATATTAACGTACGTTCTACTTCGCATCTAATCTTATCATTTTTTTTCCATCTCTGATATTGAAACCGATGCTTATCAGATAATTTTTCAACAAAACGTTATTAATAAAGAAAAAGTCTGGAAAGATATATAAATACCCACATACACATTGTCACGCCCGTTTCCCATGAATCTTGTGAAGCTCTGTCTTCATATGCAAACAATGCTCACCAGAGTCGGATAATTGTCTTGTATAGTCGGCTATCTTTCGCAGTTCGTTGCCTCATTTCACCAAAGTACGAGTACCTACTTGCGTCGGTCTTCACTTAAAACCAATTGGCGACTCTACACCCTTCCTCATTAGCTTCGGAGTCCACTAGGGATCCGTCCTCCGCCGGTTTCTGTTCAGCGTGATATTGGACAAAGTTTCAAACAGCATCAGAGATGTCAAACCTCCATGATTGCGCCAGCAGACCAGACAGAGGGCGCCTGGTGCGAAGCGACGTGTGAACAAGTGGAAGGAATCGCTTGCGAATGGCGATTATTGAGTACTTTGCCTGCGACACTACAGGTCACACATCCGTGCGCATACCCTCGAGCGCACCGTTTTAAATATTTGGGGTTTTTAATTCTCGTGTCCGTGGACATCGATTACGACGTCAAGTTTAGTTTCTCAGCAGTTGGCCAAGTGGCGTGAGGTAACTGGTGATTTATTACCCGAAAATGCTGGTTAAGCTAAAAGTTCAGGTCTATAAATCTATCATTAGTCTTGTCCTTTTGTATGGCACTGAAGCATGGCCCGTGCTTGAGCGACACGCAAAAGCTGCGGTGGATGTGGAGCCACGCGGAAGGACCGCGTTACGACCTCCCGCATCCGCGGCAGCTTTCATAAACGTAAAATAGCAGACAAACTGCAAGGGCAAACAACTTTGGTACGGCCACGTTCTACGAAAACCGGTTAATTACGTGGGGAACAAATGTCTAGCCATGCCTTCTCGACCAGGTCCCGGTCGAAGGGGTAGGCCCAAGAAACGCTTGCTTTACGTCGGTAGGGATACCATACGCACCAATGGTCACATAATTAGGGGTACCGAAGACTGCGCGAAGTGGAGGAGAAAAAGTAGGAAAGCGGACCCCGGGCCTCAAGGCAGACGCTCCGAACGCAACAGAGATTTAACGCTAGGATGATGCTGACGACGGCAATGCTTACCACAGAGTTGGATTATTGGCTTTATAGAGTCAGCTACCTTTCGCAGATCGTTGCCTCATTTCACCAAAATACCGGGTGTACATGCTTCAGCCTTCATTTAAGATCATAATTATTTTAACAATTGGTTCCTTGGCAGAAATTTCCGAATTTAGCCTTAAATGTAACTACGATGGGTAAGCTTTGCCGTTTAGGTAATATGCTGAAACAATGGGCATAATACACCATTGGTTTTTCCTCTCAACGATTCAGAGCGCTTTTTCTCAAATGTTTTTTGTTTGAGAACTTATTTTATTTTCCTTTTTAAATTTAAATGCATTTTCCATTGCTGCATCTGTATGTTCCATTTATTTTTGTGATGTAGACTTTGTACTTCTAAATAAACGTTTGTTCTACAAGTCGATTGCGAAGTTGATCGTATTCGAGTGTCATGTCTTTGAAAACGAATGTATAGTGATTACGTGTCACGAACTTATGACGGCTTCTATGCTTGAGTGGCCTAAAATTTTGTCTGCCTAGCTCACTAGAACGCAGAGACCTTGGGTTCGATTCCTGGCATGGTAAATTCCGTAAACAAACTTTTCGTTATCGGGATCGGCCTTAGAGTTGGATGTTACCACCCATAACATAAGCGTAAATTGCTTACAGTTTTATATGCCGATAATAATTTTAATAAAAAACGTTGAATGATGATTGAAATTAATTGTGATGAGTTTCTAATATTTATTAACGCTCTCTTGAAATCCAGGACTTAGTAAAGCCCCAAGTTTTTAAACTGAAAATTCCCCCAGAAACCCCTAAATCAAATGTATAGGTACGGAAACTAATTATTCCGTATTTACGTTCCCAATTTGGAAATTACTCATGGGATTAATTATGAGAAAAAGCTTTTCGGTGTGAAGTATTCACAAAACTTCGATACTAAGCAAATAAGCCGTTCATCGGTACAATTGCTTACTTGTAGAGCCTACCCAAAATACATACTTAATTTAATTTGATTTCCCTTTGGGATTCTACTGTCCTGTGTACCTATGAGAATTTCTTTTGATAAAAATGCAATAAGTAGAAGTTGAACGTCACAGCGAGAAAATGTAATCGCTAAAGTCATTTTCCTAATCGAGTCTCAACTAATTAAAAACATACAACATGATTTAGATATTTAAAAGAAACTAAATTATATTTAATAATAACATCAAAGACCCATCATATGAAGAGGTTTAACCTCGTTGAGAACCTACTAATAAGGTTTTAGGCTTTATTTTTTGCCCCTTTAGGTCCAGGTCCATTTTGCCCTGCTTTAGGGCCTGGTCCTTTTGGCCCTGGCCCCTTAGGTCCGGGACCTTTAGGACCTTTATTTTCATTGGGTGCCTTATTTTCATTTTTGGCGTCATTCTTATTATTCTTCGCTGCCGGTGGAATTCTCTTGACAAAGAATCTAAATGTCAATTTCTTGTTTTTGATAAAATGATTTAGAGAATCTAATGGTAGTATAGCACATTTTGCTTGACGAAATATGTCGTCTGCTTTTATGCTATCATTGAAACAGTGTTCAGTAAAGACAACTTTCCTCCTTGCATCCAGGGTGCTAGTAACATGTATTTCATAAATGTGCTCTTTGGCTACTTTCTTACTACCAATATGCTGGATAGTCCAGTATGCCATCTTTTGCAATGTATCAATTTTCACAGTCAAAATGAAATGCATCTTTCCTTGGTTTATAAGAAACAAGTGGCGGTCATCTTCCTTCACATCTGCTGTCAGTTCCACCTCGGTGTCCGAATTGAGGTTGCAGTGAGCGGCGTGACGCTCTTTGAAATGGTCCATCATTTCCTTCAGCCGTCCTATAACATACATTTTATAGTAAAATATCTTATGACCTGAAATAACTGCATCAACATGTACGTTAAATTAAAAAAGAAGTGTTCATTTTCGCTCTTAAAAAACTGTCTTTCATATCCCTTGGAAACTCTTGAATTACTAGTTCAACAAAAAATTTTGTTCATCCTTGGTCTCTAAAATAATTTACATCCAAAATTGTGAAACAGGAACCTATACGTAATATGCTCAAGCTCGTATTTCGTCGACGTCTTTTCAGGACCTTGTAACTAGTTTTTGGACATTATCTTTTTTCGTTAAAATTATTACATATTAATTACATGCACATATTATAATTTTCATGTAAAAAATAACGTCAAAATATGTAATTACAAGGTCCTGCACTGATGACGGCGATATATGAATCATAGTAACTTACATTCGTTATTTCTGTCCTTGGTTCAAAATAACTAAACAATTTTTTATTATAATAACTTAATAGAAATCTCACCGAAACCCAACAGGATATAGTTACCTTGCCAAGAACACCTTCCAAAGACAACACCAAGAGGGCATTCCATCTCCCGAAAAATACATTCCTTCAGATGATCATCCAATTCACTATTCACCATCGTATATACACACCCTGCAGACTTATTCGGGCAGGGCACCTTTGCCTGAAAGATGGCAATTAATTTAAAAAATCTATTTCATATTCATATTTAATCTGAGATTTCCACCTGTAGCTTCTTTACTACGGGCCTGTACCCTAAAGGAAACTCTTTCGTGACAAAAATAGTATATAGCAGTCTTCATTGTTGATGATATATTTTTAGAAAATTCCACGAAAATGTGTTTGTATCCAATATCATATAATTTTAGAACGGATTAGAACTTTGTATTTTCTTAACATATCGAACACTTTTCTACATAGTTTTAAAAATACAGCATGTGAAATACCTGCTTATTAATTGGTGTTGTTTATGTTTCATAGGTATTTGTTAGAATAAACCATATTTCTCAAGTAGTATATATCAACCCTTTTGGGTCGATTACGAACACCAAGGGGTCTACGTCAGTGAAAAAAATGGGGGTCCACGATAATGGATCTCATTTAATTAGTTACATCGAATTATAATTTTGACTTCCATGAATGCATACACAGCGAATAATCCACATACACAGAGTACCTATGATGTATATAATCAACATGTATATAAAAATAAATTATAAATAACTATGAAGTAAGTTTTTTGAAAATATTAAATGTTCATGAAATATGATCAGAACTATATTGAAACTGGAACTTTCTTCGTTTTTCGATAGTTTTAATTTAAAGGACTATATCCATTGCTCGGGCGGGGATGAAAAGTAATCCATGTCTGTTCCTATATTAATGTAGTACATATATACATATACCCAAGTTCATATAGCTTTGATCGCGTAAATTCAATATTAAATAAGCTTAAGGATTTACCCATAGTAGAAAATATGATAAGTGGTCTATAATTTAAAAAAGGTTGGGTGATAATATCATTAAAACATTAGTTTATTTACTAATGATAATTGACGCATTTTAACTAATTAAAATAAATTAGTTAATTACAATGACAATACTAACACTAACCTACTATGTGCTTGCACTTCTATAACCGGTCAGCGCGGCACTTTGCAATTTGACGAACTTGCATGGTCAGTAAACTTGTGAAAATTTCTATTCGAAATGTTGTTTGTTGTTCGTTGACTATCTATCTATAGTTTCTACCTTATCTCTTCTAAAGTAACGGTTCCTTTCACAAATACCTAAATAGGGTTTCCCCGAGGATTTACCACGGTGAAAATCCTAAGTTTTAAAGCCTGTTTATTTTACACTAGCTGCGCCCTGCGTCTTCACCCACGTGGTGATGGAAAACCACAAAACCACACTATATCTTTATAAATTATAGCCTATGTGTTATTCTGATGTGTAAGCTATATTATTTTAAAGTTTCATCAAAATCCATGCAATAGTTTTTGCGTGAAAAAGTAACAAACATACATTCTTACAAACTTTCGCGTTTATAATATTAGTATTATTAAGGTTTTATCTAGTCGCTATCTAACTAACTAACTCTGTTGGCTCAGCGACCCAAAATGTGTCTTGGCCTCCGAGACGAGAACTTGGTACCTGTTTCTGTCCTGTGCGATTTCTTGCCAGTTAAATTAACTAATTATTGAATCCTAAAATTTACTTAATTTTATCCAATGAGGTATAATGTATAAATATAACTTAATGATTTAATCCCGATAACTATCCCATTTTCCAGCATATAAAGTATTCCATGTCCGTACTTCGTATTGAAATGATGGTATTACATATTTAAGCAAAATCAGCAATGTGGTTCTCCGTGAAAGCGTGATACACAGACAGAGGTACTTTCACATTTATAAAATATTATATATTGATTTTGCTTGAATATAGTTCATTTTCAGTTCACTTAAAACAAGTATTCAACGCGTTTTGAAGCGGTGTACATAAATAAATGAAAAAAATGCATGACCTTGAAAATAGTTATTCACCAGGATCTACTGTGAATATATGTAATGTAATGTGAGTTTTACTTCAATGTATACCTTAGCAATAATTTCTTCCAACTGCCAATTCCTCATCTGTGTCATCCCTTGACGGCAAATGGGACATATTGGTGGACATAAGGTGTTGGTGCAAGAGTTACACAAACTGTGCCCAGATTGACACTGGAATATTGGTGCCGACATCGTCTCCATGCAAACGGGGCACTCCGGTAGGTCCACTGCAGCCGCCGCCAATCTAGTGTATTAAATAAATGCATGCATGAACTCTGCAAGATATCGAAATGGACTCTGAAGGAAAATTTAATACGAATTTCATTTTTAATTTTTAAAATATTTAAGTACTAGCTTTTGCCTGCGACTTTGCTCGCGTTAATATTAATTTTATAGCTAGAGTGGAGAAACGGCCGCTAAGAGTAACACACGCCCTGTGTAAAATAAAAACAAATTATCCCACGGGAACCGTACATTTTCCGGGATAAAGAGTAGCCATATGTCATTCCAGAATACAATCTATCTCTGTCATTCTCTGTGCCAAATTTCATCTAGACCCTTTCAGTCGTTCTGGCGTCATTGAGCAACATACATGACAAACATCCATTCATAATTTCTACTAAAACTAAAATATTTAATTATTAAAATCGGTTGAGCTGCTTCGGAATCATTTCGAGAAAAACTTTCAGACCGACACACTGACAACATTTCTAAAAACGGTCATTTTTATTACGCGTCGTATAAATAGCAGTTTTTATTTCAACTTTGGCATTTACTTTGAAACCAAAAACACGACACCAAAGTTTCAGTTATTTGTATAGATGTAGTTTTTCTAGTTCCGGTATATTGCTTTTTAATTCTTGTCTCTAAGGCCAGGCAAATGTAGAGCCACGATGGATGTTGGAGAAAGTTTAAATTTTCCATGCCTTTTCAACATCCCACATAGGTATTGAAACTAAACATATCGCGAAACCGTCCACAGAGATTTATGTGCGACTGTTTGATATATAATACCAATTCTAATTTTAATTTGTTTAAAGGAGAATATAGAGCTCAGTAGTATGCTAATAAGTTAAGACTCTTAATATAGTTTTATTGACTTACTTTTTATTTGCTTTTGCTGTTGCCATTTCAAGAAACTGAAAATAAGAAAACAATTGCATAAATAATAAAGTTAAATACTGGGATCCCAAGCTCCTGCTTTTAATAAAGTATTAATGGGTAGAGTGGTGGTTCCCAAACTTGTTGGAATGCGACCAATTTAGCAAAACTTCCAAATTCGGGACTCACTTCTTAACTTCCCTAAAGTAAAAATGGGCATAACTATATAAATATAAAGGGAGGACTATTCAAATAAAAACATTTAATTGTATTCGGCGTGCTCTTGTCACCGCAGGGGCACCTGCCATTCTAGAACCCAATGGACTGTGCCGCGACGATGCCAGGGTTATGATGTGAGGCAAACAGTAACTAGTTTTACAAATCCGCTAGCAAAATTGTTTGCTGAACTTCTTACTGGTAACTTCAATATTTGAATATTTTTTTATTGTTTCCACTATTAATTTAGATAATTATTTATTATACGAGTATATATTTCATTCGTTTTTATCATATACGTAGCTTTTGGCGTCAATACGCTTCATATATGAGCGGTATTGGTATAACCTGTTGTCGGGTAATGGCTTTCGGGGCCCACCCGATAATAGATCGCGACCCATAATTTTCGAGATGTTTGGGTCTCTGGGGAAGTGTTCTTACCCGCCTTTAATGCCGTCGAGATGGGGGCACGCCGATGTTCCGCGCGCGCTCATCCCTCTCCTTCCGTGGTGCGCGTTACAAATTGAGCGTACGAAGACGCCGGGGGCGTAGTTCCCCCGGTAATAGAGGAGTCCGTTGGGCCACTGCCTGCCAGGGCTCGTCGGCTAGGCCACGTACCCGTGGCCCTAGCATGAGGGCGAAGGGTGGAACAACGAGGAGTTTTAGTGGGACTACCATGCCGTGGTTTGGCAATGGCTTTTCTTGCTTGCGGTGCCATTACCACACCAATCTCGCCCGCGCTTCCTCCGCAATGGTAAGTTCTCAATTGGATTTCCGATGTTCAAAAAATATCTAGGTTGGGTTTGTGGGACCTTATGGTTAGGTTACACTTTACACTAGGGGTCATCCTCTAGGAATAGACAGACAGAGATACGGCATTGTCTGTGCCATGGTCTTCTGACCTTGATTCAAGGCGAAAAATAATGCCGATAGACGTGGTTTAGAAAGTATCCGGCAATTGTCCCGACGGCTGCGCTTTGACCCAGAGTGGCATGAGATTAAGAGTAATTTGAGTTTAGGGGTATACATACGCCTTATATATAGCAACTAGACCTGTTATTTGGGTTAGGAAACAAGTTTTTAGGGTTCACAAACAAGTTTTGAATGAATATTGGATAATACAAAAATATGTTAGATAAACAAGGTTATATCACTTTTATTAGTAACAAAGTGTGTTTAGTGTTTAGGAATATATTAGGTTGGGGAAAAAGTTTCAAAAGGTTTTTTATAAAGTTTATTTACATTTGACTAAAGTATGTAGGTGCCATTTTGTTGGATAACTTTTTCCCATCTTGTAGGTAGGGACGTGATCCCATTGCTATAAAAATTTTGAGGCTTCTGATCAAAAAACTGCGACAAGTGGTTTTGGCAGTCCTCTCGTGATGTTAACCTGACACTGCCTAAGGAATTCTGCAGAGACCGAAACGGGTGAAAATCTGAAGGTGCAAGGTCAGGACTATACGGCGGATGCATTAACACCTCCCAGCCAAACTCGTAATTTTTGCTGAGTGGCTAAAGATGTGCGAGGTCTAGCGTTATTATGGTGAAAAACCACAACCCTTCTGTTGATTAATTCCGGCCGCTTTCTCTCAACTTTTTGCTTTAATCTCATCAGTTGTTCGCAGTACAGTTCAGAATCGAAGGTTCTGCCTGACGGTAACAGCTCATAATGAATAATGCCCTTCCAATCCCACCATACATACAGCATCACCTTGTTGCGAGTTAACCCGGGTTTTGCCACAGTCTGTGAAGCCTGACCGGCCTTCGACCATGATCTTTTTCGCACGTTCCTGTCGTACGTGATCCACTTTTCATCACCAGTTATCAGCTTCTTCAAAAATGGTTCGGTTTCTCTACGCCGTAATAAAGAATCGCAAATGAGTACACGGTTCATTGGATTTCTTTCAGTGAGCTCATGACGCACCCAAATATCGAGCTTTTTTCAAATGCGCCAAAACCGTTTTGTGGTCAATTCCCAGTTCTCCAGCTACATCGTAACTACTAATATGCCGATCTTGCTCCACTTTTTCAAAAATGGCATCAATTTTGTCCGTAACAGGGCGATCAGAGCGACGTGCATCTTTGATATCAAAATTTCCGCGCTACTCTCACAGATACTGCATTAGGTCCATAAACATCACAATTTTTTTTCGCGGCTTATGTTGCATTTTTACCTTTTTTGTAGTAAAATTTTAAAATGTATCGAATTTCCTTATTAGATTCACTCTTTTTAACAATAAGAAAAACAAATGAAAGTCACACATTTTCCTAATTTGAATTTGGAATTGTCTTCTTTAAAATTAAACCTTTTTAATGATACCAAAACCAGCCAGATACAAATGGTATAGCCAAAGAGATCTTATTAAAAGTTCATACATACTATATGCGAAAAGACTTTATCCCCAACCTATTACTTACGCTTAACATATAAACACTCAAACTGTTTTTGAGTTTAATAATCAAATTCTGAATTAATTTTTTTGGTTTTTAAACACGAAAATGGTTTTTTTTTTGCTTATATATTGCGACAATGGTTACAAATAATCGGTTGTGAGACTCGCTGACCGCTGATGTGGCACACTCGCTTCGCTTGTGGGCTTTAGTCGAAAGTCACGACCACTGACTAGAATGGTGATTTAGGTTAGGTTATGTTAAGAATTTAAAGTTTAAACCAAAGCCAGAACAAACTGGTCACCATCGTCGCAATAAATCGAAACGAACGAAAGAAAAAATGAATATCTCAAGAACTACATGACTGCTAGACATGGGGGTTGCAGAAGAGAGAAGTATTTCTCCACCCAAACCCTTCGCCCCCCCAATTAAAATTCAGTGACCACTAAGCTAAATTTTAACCGCCGCGAGTCTAGGACCATACTGCTATCGACGAAGCCGATAGGTAATAGAAGATGAAGTCGATAAAAAAGTTATACTAATGGCCGGCTCCTATATCTTACCAATCGTAAATTTGCTTTAATATTGGTTAAAATTTAATATAAGCTTATACAAGTTATGTCAAAATTCAACGAGAATATTGATTATCTTTTAAAAGTATACTTAGGTACATGTAGTTCAGCCATTTAAAACTTCTGTGCACAATCAGTAGTTCTGTACTATTAATGATAAAAATTTGTTGTTATTATTAGGCATTTTTGTTACATCCGTTCACAATGTAAGAATTTGCTTAGTATTTAGCATCATTGTATTACTTTAATAGGTACTGTTAAAATATATGAGTAACCTACATACCTTTGTTGTTTCACTGATTTTTCTATTGCTACAAAACAGCTTCCTTTAGATCACAATGAAACGTCTTTAAACAACTATTGCAAATGGCAGACTGGTTTGAAGTCTGCACTTTTCCTTGTTGCGCCCAGCTTGAACAAGAGATAAATTCGATATCAAATTCAAAACGATCTATCAATTTTTTTATTGTTTTGTTAATTCAGTCTTTATGCCCGTGGGTTAAAATCTAATTTCCATTTATTATGTATTGTGGAAGCGAAGTAGCAGCGGGCACAGATTACTACGAAGTTCGGGTCTTCCCCGAACAAAGTTGTTTGTTGTTTTTGTTTATGGCTTGGCAGCTAGGCCTTTAAGTCAGATCTTAGATTTTAATGTAGTTTCTTTATTTTCTAAAGCCTATGTGTAGCACAGCTGAACTGTAGGTTATCAGCTGGTGCCATTTAACGGAGTTCTTGTGACAACTCAAAAGGCCACATTTCGCATTTCACATTTCTCACAAAACACATATTTATTACTCAAAAACTATCAATATCCTACAACTATTGTTCATTTTAGAGTAATTTTACACATTATTAGACAATAAAAATGCACAGCACAACGTCGCCTTTCAGTTCCCGCCAAAACTCCTTCCCGAACAAAAATACAATAAAAATACAGAGTATCCAGACTAAGATAGCAATAATTATGTCCCTTGATCTAGAGTTCTCGCAAGAGAGTAATATGCTCCTTGATCCAGAGTGAGTTTCGTAATACAATTCAACCAAAATGTCTGGAAAGTGAACAAATTTTCTGCCTTCTGGCAATATTCTGTCTGTAGTCAAGGTCAGTGCATCTTAAACAAAGCGAATTTGTGCATGTTATTTTAATTTTAACGTTAATCCAAGTCAAAACTTCGCAAAAAAATAACTAAATACGCATTTAATAATACCAAGTTTTACGTAAGCAGTAATTTTTAAAGTTTACCAAAGATATCTAGTGGAATTTGAAGCAAAAATCTTCTCGTTATAATTCGACGATATTTACTAAAGAACAACTGACATGATAGGATTGGAATAGTTAGTCTTAGTCATTGAGGTCTAACATGTCTAGAGAGAGCATTGCTATTTGCTAACAAACAATATCGCGAAAAACGGCATCGTAAACGCGAAGCGTTGCTATATTCACTATCCAAAAACTATCAATGTTTGCGTGTTTTGGGGATATCAGCTAAACAATATGACCCTATTTTTTATAATTAAATATTTTTTAAGTAAGTGAAAAGTTTAAATGATCATTATGATTTAATCGCTTTATGTGTTATAATTTTAATATTACTCAGAGGTTTAAAGATTTTTTAATTATTTAAAGTATTACCAAAAAAAGTTTTGTCTTGGAACAAGCCATAGAAAATAAACTACACGTACAAATGAGTTTTAGTATATGTACTAGTCATTTTAATTTATATTAAAATGTCTGTACAGATTTTAGTATTTATAAGTCTGCGTGCCAATACCAGTGCCGTAAATAGGGCGGTGCCGCCGGTGCCCAGGCACAGGGCGTAGGCTCTGAGCAAGAATGGCCAGACCAGGCAGGACTATTATTTTTTCGGTTTGCTCCTGATAAGTTCCCGCTGCGCCCCTAGTGCTCGATTCCAACACATACTAACCTACATGCCAGTATCATCAAAAGACGTCTGTTAAATTATAAACTTTAAAAAAATAGTTTTTTTCCAAAATATTAGATAATTGGTCCATCAACACCAAGATCCTTGTGCGATATTTTATCACCCTGAATGAAATAAAGTAGGCTATTGTTGTAATTTTTAAAAATTATTTGTAATGGAAAATATTTTTTTGTATTTACACAACAAGTTGACAAAGGTTATTAGACTAGTTATGCCTCAGTTATCACATAGCATTGCTCTAGTTTTGGCCGGTGAGCTCTTTTGTAACGGTTTTTGTGTGTGTAGTGTTTTCGCGCGCCTTTCTGGTCTCTCTCGGGTCAGGTACCTATAATATGAAAGAAAAAAAGTCTTCCCTGGTTCGTCGCAGCCGCAGCGCCGCGGAATGGTGCAGTTATAGAAGCTCGCATAGAGCGCAGAAAAGGCTATTTACGGTACTGGCCAATACTATTGTTGTAATTTTCCCAGATTCGCTGGAGTACGCACTCGACGAAAAATTATTTGTAATCAACGACAGCGGGGGCGAAAAAATATTTTTGTATTTACACAACAAGTTGACAAAGGTTATTAGACTAGTTATGCCTCAAAGATTATCCTAAGCGACATCCTCCAAAGTCTGCGCCGACTGAAATCAGTTGTAATAATGGACTTGAAACGATTCGGGGAGGAGATGGGTTCATGCTGGATAGTAACGGCGGGCGTCATGCCCGCTGTAAACCAAATGGCGGAGCCGGTTCCTAAAAAAATAATATGCTCACGCATATCAAAGTGGGCGCGTGTTAGACGCTCGGTGCCGGGATTGCTGCCGCCCGCGCCAATTCTTCGCCCGCCGTTCACCGCTGCCACTGCCGCCGCCGCCTGCCGGGCCCCGGAAGTAATTCCCCGGTACCGATGGAGGTGGTGGTAGCCCCCGTCGTAGGGGTGGCGGAGTAGAAGTGATACAAAGTGAACAAGGGGTGGGAGGAATTCTAAATTTCATGAGGCATCGGGGCGGAAACCGGCGCGCAAGCCACGGGCTACGAAGCCCGTGGATCTATTTCATATATTATATCGTTATAATATATTAAACTGACGCGGACCAAAACACGAAATATGAAGTATTATCGCAAAACTTCAAAAGAAAGAAAGAAATAGATTTTACTTGAAGAAAATGGCGACATAATTACATGTTTACGTATTATTATTGTATACGTCCACCCGAGGGCGAATAGCATATTTTCCAAAACATTTCCAACTCTATCTATATGAGGGGGATCTTCACTCCCCCGATATGGGTCCAATCATTCCCGACACCTCGGAGGTGGAGCCTCACTCCATCACCGAGGAAGAGTTAGACGTCGCCCTGGACCGGCTCCGGGGCAGGGAAGACGGCTCCGGGACCCGACAGGGTTCCGGGTCGGCTCCTCTTCCTGGCTGCCAAACACCTACGCGGCCAGCTGCGGGAACTGTTCGATGCCTGTATTCGCGCAGGCCAGTTCCCGTCGCAATGGAAGGAGGGCCGATTATGCCTGATTCCCAGGGAGGCCGTCCTCCCAACGATCCGTCCGCCTACAGGCCCATAGTGTTGCTTAACGAGGTCGCCAAGGTCTTCGAGAAGATCTTAGCGGAACGCCTCGTTAAGCATCTCGATACTGTGGAGCCGGGGCTAGCACAGACGCAGTTCGGGTTTCGGCGGAGGCGCTCCACGTTGGACGCCTTCGAGACACTGCGATCTGTAACGGACGACGCAGTCCAAGCAAAGGATACTGTCCTGGCAGTTTCGCTGAGACATAGCGAACGCCTTTAACAGCCTCCCACACGAGACGATCAGGGAGGGCTTCGTGCACACGGAGTCCCCGTACCTCACCACGAGACTGTTGGGCGCGTACCTCCAGGACAGATACATCCTTTGGGAGGGCGGCGAGTCCGAGAATCGCGCGATAGGTCGGCGACGCGTCGCGTGCGGCGTCCCACAGGGATCGGTCCTCGGGCCGGTTCTTTGGAACGTCGGTTATGACTGGATCCTTCGGGTTCCGGTCCTGCCCGGAATAGGGCTAATCTGCTTTGCGGATGACACCCTACTCACGGCACGCGCTGCGTCATTCGCGGAATCCGTGGACCTTGCCAACGCCGGGCTGGCGATCGTGGTCCGAAGAATAGGTAGGCTGGGCTTGAAGGTCTCCCCCGCGAAAACGGAGGCCATCATGTTCCATAGGCGGTTTCGTAACCCCCCGCGGACTTGTCCGTTACAGTCCAAGGGGTGGACATTCGTGTAGGCCCCCAGATGAAATATCTGGGGCTAATTCTTGATGGGAAATGGCTGTTCAAAGCGCACTTTGAGCAGCTAGTTCCCAAGCTCGTGAGGTCCGCAGGCGCCCTCTCTCGGCTTCTTCCCAACGTGGGGGACCGGGGGGGACGACTAGGAAACTCTACATGGGCATCCTTAGGAGTATGGCCCTGTACGGTGCACCCGTATGGTCCACTGCACTTCACCGCCATAATAGGACTTTGTTGTGCCGCGCACAACGGGTCCTGGCGGTGAGGACCATCCGAGGATACCGTACAGTGTCGTGGACGGCGTCGACACTTTTTGGCAGGCGATCCGCCCTGGCTCTCCAGGCGGACGTGATAGCCAAAGTTCGGCGCTCCCGACAGGACGCCCTCGCCCGTGGCCTGGTCTATGGCCAGGCCGAACTCCAGGTGATCAGGACGCGGGAAACCGCGGCCATGATCCAAGCTTGGTCAGTAGAGTTGGAAAACCCTGTTGCTGGCATTGACACGGTGGAGGCGGTTCGACCGCAGCTGTTGCGATGGCTCTCGCGGAAACGCGGGACCCTGACCTTCAGAATGACACAGATACTTACCGGGCACGGCTGCTTCGATAAGTATCTGTGTCAGATTGCGGCTGCTTGCCTTCACCCCAATGCCGCCAATGTGGCGCGCTAGACACGGCGTTACACACGCTAGTCGAGTGCGCAGCATGGGCACCTCAGAGGTTTGAACTCGAGACACTTGTAGGACCGATCGAATCGCTGGGCGATCTGTATCTCACAGCCTGGGTGGGTGCGGCCTGCCTGCGAGGCGGTAGTGTCTCATAAGGAGGGCGGAACATAGGGAGAGAGATGGTAGTGCGCATGCGTCTCGCGGGCGCCGACGGTGGAGCCCGGAGGCGCAGTGCGCATGGTAGGGGCCCTCTAGCATCTGATTCAGTCGAGTTTGTCCCGGGGCTCAAGCACTTGTGCGCTAGGATCGGTGTGGGCAACTACGTTCTGCACGCCTTTCCTGTTGAGGGTGGTTTTTATTGATTTCGATTGCCGGTTGATTAGATTGGAAAGCCCCATGATCAACAACGGTCTAATCCTAGCAAAGGACCCGGTATGTGCGAAATGCATTTCCCCCGCCAAAAAAAAAAAAAAAAAAAAAAAAAAAAAAAAAAAAAACTAGTTATGCCTCAAAGATTATCCTAAGCTAAAAGTCTGTGAAATCAGTTGTAATAATGGACTTGAAACGATTCGATGGGTTCATGCTGGATAGTGGGCGTCATGTGTAAACCAAATAAAAAATAAATAAAAAAGTGTGTGTGTGCCGTTCACACGCAGTAGAAGTGATACAAAGTGAACAAGGGGTGGGAGGAATTCTAAATTTCATGAGGGCCTATTTCATATATTATATTGTTATAATATATTAAACTTCAAAACACGAAATATGAAGTATTATCGCAAAACTTCAAAAGAAAGAAAGAAATAGATTTTACTTGAAGAAAATGGCGACATAATTACATGTTTACGTATTATTATTGTATACGTAGCATATTTTCCAAAACATTTCCAACTCTATCTATATGAGCAATGAGCAGTGTTTAAATTATTAAATACAATGTATTCTATCTCATTCTCTTGCAGGCATAGTCCTATGGATTTATGTTTTTTTATTTTTTTTAGTGGCGCTTTTTCGTTTCATCAAGTCACAACGATTCTAAAGAATTTTTACTTCAAAGATCATAACAAAATGTCCCCAAATTTTAGGAAACTAACTGCCTTTTATCATGTGACTACATCAATCTATTCGATTTATCGAAATTAAATTTCATGTTTTTATAAAGAAATCATGAGAAAACTTACCCATGAAATGACATCTTATCCTTATCCTTTCCTCTTTTAAAATAGTTACGACCCATTTTAATTGCGCAGGACGACATAATAATTTTTTTGCGAGAGCTCTAACCAGTAAAGTAGTCGAAACGACAATAACATGCGTTGGGAGCGAGTGCACCAAATTTAGTGCACTTTTTTATGGCCGTTTTCATGCAATTCATGCGTTATCTAGACGTTTATAATTATAATCTAAGTGGTTGGTTTAGCTTCTTTTAATCAAATAATTGTTCTTTTAATTATCACAAGATGTTAAAAATTTGCTTACAAAATTATAGTCATTAGTAATAAAGTATACATCACAGGCTATGTTGGCAAAATGCGTACGTCGAACTAAAGCAACTCGATACTTACACGATGTTTGATGTAGTACTAAAAATTACTAGTAAATATTGAAATTACTTGATCTAATATTGGAGTTGGTAGTTTGGAGGTCTTCAGGTGGAAATTAAATACTGTTGTATGTTTGAATTGCAGTTCAGGAATTCATATTTATTGGGTAAAAATACCGATTAATATTTCATATTACATCACACATTTAGTTGCTAGACAAAATATAACATTTAATAATAATAAGCGCATTCGAACGATTACACGTGTCGCGGTGAGGTGAGGCGAGGTATGCGCGGAGGGAAACACGGGGGCCCCGACTAGAAGCGGCGCGCTTGCCGATCATTTGCGAACGGCCGCCGTGGTGATCGGACGTCTGCGGCTACAGTAGAGCTTATACAAATTTGAGAAAGTGGCGCCTCTATTATTTTTTACTTTATTTTGCCGCCTTGTAGGAAATTAGCAAACATAAAAGATGAAAGATATGGGGAAAGATTTTTGCGACTTCTGACTCTTTTATTTAGTATGCCAACGCTTTTGGATGTTTTTTAGTATTTGTACCATAGTCACAACACTATGATATGTTTGTCTATGCCAAGCTCTCTCTATGGACGCACCGAGAAATGTAAAAACCCATGCCAAGCAGTATTAATATCAAACAAACTTCTATCGGACCAACCATCGTTGGAGTACTAATCAGGAGCGATTGACATCATTTTTTTTTTTTGTTATTGTCCATTTTTTTCCTACCGTGGATGTGTTTTAAAAATGTGTGAATGGGTATCAAAATTTCAAGAAAAAATATAGATAGTCTCCTACAATCATTTTCGTGTAGCTGCAACGATTATAGTACTAAGGTTCTTCCCCCTGTTGCCCCGCTAAAAGTTCCCACTCTATATGTTTTTTTTCTTTTCCACCTGCCTTTTCATCGTTCAACTTTGACATTTGCAAAATCAATGCCATGTGTGTTGAAGCCTTGAAGCCATAATTATTATAGAATAACTTTAGTTGTCATGCTTTCAACATAGAACAATTTCACTGCAAACGGCAAATTCCAATTTGTCAATTTAATTTAACATTACCAACAAGAATAGAATAGCAAATTCCCATTAAAAAAATATATTTGAAAATCCATAGTAGTCTGCAAGAAACATATTACTCTGTTCAGTCCATAGATGATTAAGATATACAGTGTATCATCTATGTGATACACTATCTTTAGCTCTCGTTAGGAGTTTTTGGCGGGAATTGAAAGGAGATATTGTGTTGTGCAATTTTATTTTCTAAAAATGTGTAAAATTACTCTAAAACGAACAATAGTTGTAGGATGTTGATAGTTTTTGAGTATTAATTATGTGTTTTGTGAGAAATGTGAACTGTGTAGTCAAATGTGGCCTTTTGAGTTGTCACAAGAACTCCGTTGAATGACACCAGCTGATAACCTACAGTTCAGCTGTGCTACACATAGGCTTAAGAAAATAAAGAAACTACATTATAATCTAAGATCTGGCTTAAAGGCTTAGCTGCGGTAAATGTATAGCAATCTAATACAGGAATTTTAAGTAGTGGGGTGGTGAAGTGGGGAGGGGGGGGGGGGGCATACTTACCTTTACTACAACCCCTAAGGTCCGGAGATCGCGAAATATATATTTTTTTAAAACAATCTCACTTATTTTCACTGATTTTTTCGCTAATATTGCACTTCTATCATAGGTCCAAAGTTGAAAAATCCTTTCAAAGTTCAAAAATTAGCCAGTAATCAACATAAAAAGAGCCAAAATAACCAAAAACCAGCTTAATTGGATAAAAATGAAGAAAAAATACAATAGAACACATTCATATACACTACAAGAGTAACCATTCAAAATGGCGACCAATAAAGACGATGTTTTTTTTTTACGTAACCGCATTAATTTATATTTAACCTATATTTAAAAAAAATATTCAGCAATGTACTTAAAAATTTATAGCATTAATATATTGATTCATTGTCATATTTAAAACCAACTTGTTAGTCGTACACTAAATTGATAAATAAAATAAATGTTTCATACGAGACTTTTAAGGCGTCGTACTGTTTGTGTGTATAAAATAAATAATAAATGGTAATCAGTCGGTAATGGCACTCGTCGGCCGCTACAGCGGCACGGTCGCTCGGCTCGTGCGCTTTGGTCTGCATATAACCTAACCGACTGTTCTTGTGTATAAAATAAATAGTAAATGGTTACAAGTCGTACTAGCACTGGCCGGCCACTGCCGCGGTACGCTCGCTTCACTCACTCGGCTCTGTTATCAGGTATGGGATCTCTGCAAATAAAATATGGTGCCTATATAATTTAATTAACTTTAAAAGCACATTCACTTAACTGAAAAGCAATAAAATGGCGGCAACAAGAATTGCAAAATATTTGTCAATATTTTATTTTTATAGAAATATGTCGATTTCTGAAAATTATATGAAACAATATATTAATTAAAACTCAAGATTTTGAATTTATTAATTAAAAATCGATAAGTATTATTGAAATATCGATTAATTTATTTTTATCATCACACCTTGTTAGCCAAGCCATTAAAAACAAAAGTGACAGAAATAACTGTCACTTTTTAATCAATCGATTATATGTTTAACGTAAATTTTGTAATTATGACTTATGCCTCAATTAAATTGAAAACTTTATTTCTACATTAAAAACAGTTTTAGAGTTACAAAAAGTTCTGGCGGTTATATGTAATCCGTGAGTACATTCATAAAGAATTCATGAGTACATTCATAAACTCAAATCATGGTTTGTTATTATTAAAAGTGACACAATTTTACAAAAAAAAATAAGTGAGGTTATGTATATAAAATAAAAAGAATTAAGACCTACGGACCTTAAGGGTTGTAGTAAGGGTAAGTATACCTCCCCGCTACCCACTACGCCCACCCACTACTTAAAATTTGTGTATCAGATTGTTAAGTCGCAGCCCTAGCTGCCAAGCCATGAACAACCTAAACAAATAAATTAGTTCTCGTTAGAGTTTTTAGCGGGAACTGAAAGGAGATGTTGTGCTTATGCAGTTTTATTTTCTAAAAATGTGTAAAATTACTCTAAAATGAACAATAGTTGTAGGATATTGATAGTTTTTGATTGTAATTATGTGTTTTTGTGACTATGTGAACTGTATAGCCAAATGTGGCCTTTCGAGTTGTTTTTGGGTGTCGTGTCCCAACACTACAAGTAGTGTATGTGCACATCACTAGCGCGTCCTCATTCAGATCTCGGCCAGTAAAAATATTGACATCAATATATAAGATTAAGAATAATTAAAATAAAAGTTAAATACAAACATGTATATTTATTAAATTAAAATACGATGAATCCACAAAATAACATGGTGTCAGGTGTGTGCAGTTACCTTCCACCGCTACCGGCAATGGAGTTCACAGGTAACCTTTCTGATAATTTCAAATTGTGGCTACAAAAATTCAAGATATACCTTATGGCAAATGGCCTTGATGATGCCTCAGACAAAAGAAAAATCAATATATTGCTAAACTTCATTGGTGATAAAGGATTAGAAACGTTTAATTCATTTAACGTGTCAGAATCTGAGAGTTTAAACAACGTAATAAAAAAGTTTGAAGGTTATTTTTCACCCAAGAAGAATTTAACTATAATAAGGAACGAATTTTTTAGTGTCACTCAAAATGGCTTGTTACTGGAAGAATATTTTCAAAAAGTAATTAATCTGGGACTCTCCTGTGAATAAGGGGACCTTAGAGAAAGCCTTACCGTATCAAAGATAATTGCGGGATTAGATGGCAGCTTCTCAAACTACAAAACCAAGTTAATTACTGAAGAAGACTCTAAACTTACATTGGGTTTTGTTATGAAATACTTACTGAGTGCAGAAGCGTCACATGTATTTGTAGAAAAGGAACGGCAAACTGAGATATGTTACAATAATCAGGTGAAGTCTGATAAAAATATGAACAAAAAGACTATAAAAAATTGCTGGAATTGTGGGCTTACACATGATCTGAATAAATGCCCAGCATATGGAAAAACGTGTTTTAATTGCAAGAAAGAAAATCATTTTGGAAAAATGTGTCGTAGTATGAAAACTGCATCAAACCAAAAATCAATCAAAATGATTACTGAAGAAACTCAAGATGAAAATTTAGATTATTTTATTGGCTATGTAGGCAATGAAATTATTCAAGACTTTGTCATTGATGAGAAGAAAATTCCAATCAAAATTGATACCGGAGCGGCATGTAATGTAATAGGAACAGAGATATGTAAACAATTAAAGATAGGTGAATCTCAAAAACTACCATATAATAAAAATATTATACAACTCGATGGCAAAAGGGTACCCGTTAAAGGAATGTGTAATTTAGAGATAACTCATCCAAATAATAATAAATATAAGGTTACATTTGTTATAATTGAAGGACATGTACCAACTTTACTAGGTTGTAAAACATCTTTAAAACATAATTTTATTTCAGCAAATAAAAAATTTGTAAATGTATACAATATATCATATAATAGCTCTAATGTAGATAAACTAATTCATAAATTAAAAAATGATTTCAGTAAACTTTTTGATGGAGGTCTTGGTTGCATACCTGGGTTCGTGGACATACAGTTAAAAGAAGATGCCGTGCCTGTAGTACAAGCTGTGAGACATGTTCCCTTTTCCTTATTGCCTGAACTTCGCGAGGAACTACATAAAATGGAGTGTTTAGGTGTTATAGAAAAAATGGAAAACCTACAAGATGGGTAAATAATTTAGTACTTGTTAGAAAACCAAATGGAGGGTTGAGAATTTGCATAGATCCTCGTGCATTAAATAAATTCATAATTCAGCCTAAATATCAGTTGCCAACTATTGATGAAATTAAAAGTAAAATGCGAAATGCAAAGGTGTTTGCATTACTAGATGCCTCTAATGGCTTCTGGATGTTGAATTTAAATGAAAGAAGTTCAGATCTGTGCACTTTCATAACTACTTTTGGAAGATATAGATTCCGTAGATTGCCATTTGGTGTGAGTTCAGCTCCAGAAAATTTTTGTCGAATAATTAGTCGGATGTTTGAAAATATAGAAGGAGTAATACCTTACATTAACGATTTGTGCATCTATGCAAATTCAGTAGAGGAATTATACTCAAGAATGCAACAGTGTTTACAAATTGCCTTGAATAATGGTATAAAATTTAATGAATCAAAATGTAAATTTTTTGTAACAGAGTTAAATTTTGTGGGCCACAAATTTACAGCAAATGGTGTGTCTCTGGATCCGAGCAAGGTTCAGGCAATCATGGATAAGGAACATCCAAAAAACAGAAAAGATCTGGAAAGATTTTTAGGCATGTGTAACTTTCACGTTTTATTCCAAATTATTCTAAGCTAATAGAACCCCTTCGTATATTGTTAAAGAAGGATACAGTGTTTATTTGGGACAGCAACCAAGATCATGCGGCAAATATGTTAAAGAAAGCGTTGTGTAGTAGTCCATGTCTAGCATACTTTAATAATAATCAAAATATTGTATTATCTGTTGATAGCTCATCAACAGCTATGGGAGCGGTAATATTACAAAATGATCAACCTGTTGTTTTGCTTCTCGAGCTATGACTACTACAGAACAGAATTACTGTCAATTAGAGAAGGAAATGCTTGCTATTGTTTTTGGTTGTACTAAATTACATCAATATACTTATAGTCGTAGAGTTGTCGTTGAAACTGACCATAAACCTCTAGAGGCATTATTTAAAAAACCTTTATACAAGGTCCCAGCTCGATTGCAATGCATGATGTTATCAGTTCAAGGTTATAATTTAGAAGTAAAATATGTACCAGGTCGAATGTTATTTATTGCGGATACACTGTCACAAAGCTGTGTACAAAAAGTACAATCTAATACAAATTGCTTAACAGAAAACCTAATTTGTCATGTTAGATTACTAGAGATAGTTTGCCAAATCCAATGTTCAATTATTAAAAATACAAAATGCAACCAAATTGGATCCTATACTTCAGAAGGTTATTACTTATATAAAAAGCGGTTGGCCAAAATCTGTGAATGGTATTGACCAAGATACAAAATTATTTTGGACATTTAGAGATGAATTAGGACTTTTAGATGGGATAGTGTTTAAAAGTAATTTGATTGTAATACCAAATTCATTAAAATCTGAAATTATGCACACAATTCATAATGGTCATGTTGGAATAAGCACATGTAAAATCAGAGCTCGCTCATTTGTATTTTGGCCCAGTTTAAATAAGGATATAGAAAGCTATGTTCAAAATTGTCAACCGTGTTCCAAGTACAATCCGAATTTACAGAAAGAACCTTTAATTAATCATTGTATAGAAATGATACCATGGTATAAAGTAGGAATAGATATATGTACATTAGATAATAAGGATTATCTGATATTTATGGATTATTACTCAAAATTTATAGAAGTTGCACACTTCTATAAATTTTGAGCTGGACAATTTAAACTTCAGACTCTATAATATTGCATTGTAAGTCTATTTTTGCAAGGCATGGGATACCAGCATATGTAGTAACTGATTCTGGAACACAATTTACTTCTGATAATTTCAAGTTATTTTCTAGTTTATATAAATTCACTCGTATTAAAACAAGTCCAAAGCATTCACAATCTAATGGACAAGCTGAAAGTGGTGTGAAAATATTATAAAATATTTAAAAATATAATGAAGAAATGTAAAGAAGATGGTTCAGACCCATATCTTGGTCTGCTTAAATATTGTAACACCCCAAAGCCATACATGCCCTCACCAGCACAATTATTATATTCTAGAACATTAAATTCACTTTTACCTATTTCTAAAAACCAGTTACAACCAAGAGTAGTGCATTATCAAAAGAATTATTATAAGCATATAGAAACCACTAAGAAACACTATGATAAAAACTCAAAAGTACTCTCAGATTTATCAATTGGACAAAATATTAATTTTAAAAAGACACTTGATTCTAACTGGATACCTGGAACTATAATAAAGATATGTAATGAACCTCGTTCTTTCTTGGTGCAGGATGATAAAGGTAATATTTATAGAAGAAATAGAAAATTCATTAATACTGCATTCAATTCAAATGTAATTTTCAATAATAACACTTCAAATACTGAAGATCTTAGTATGGATCATATACCTGATGTGTATAATTTACCAACTAGTAGTTGTAATTCGAAAAATGATGAAACTGATGTCTAGTTCAAATGATTGTGTACCTAATGTATCAACTGATCAAAATAGCGAACAGCAGAGTGTACCTAATGTACCGACAGATGAGATAAAAACTAGTAGTGGTCGCATTGTTAGGAAACCAGTTAGATTTAATGATTACATAGCGTTTAATTAGATACCTTTAAGTTTAAGATAGTTAGTAAATGTCATTATATTATATTTTGTAATTAAAAGCTATTAAAAAAAGTGGGGGATGTTTATGGGTGTCGTGTCCCAACACTACAAGTAGTGTATGTGCACATCACTAGCGCGTCCTCATTCAGATCTCGGCCAGTAAAAATTGTAACATCAAGATATAAGATTAAGAATAAGTAAAATAAAAGTTAAATACAAACATGTATATTTATTAAATTAAAATACGATGAATCACAAAAAATACGAGTTTTCACAAGAACTCCGTTGGATGGCGTCGATTGTAGCCTACAATACAAATGCGCCTGGCTTAAAAATCTAGTTGCCAAGCCATAAACATAAAAAAATTAGCTCACGTTAGAGAGTACCAGTGTCTCCGTGTTCACGGTAATTACCGTCGATGCACCTTAATCCCGTCTTTATCTACCGTCAAGGTAATAATCTATTACCGTGTCATATATCACCGTATTAGCGTTATAAATTATATTGTAACAATTTCATCATGTACTGCGTAAAACAAATCTTAGTCACTTAACAAATATTGTTATAATAACACTGCTCCTGGTTACCGGGAATCCCAGAGAAATGCACCAATACCAATATCCAAAAGTTTGTCTCCACTCACACATAAATAAAACTACCAATAAGCCTTGGCAGTTTATTCTAGTCCTTATTTTAATACAGGAAGGAGTAAAATTCGAAAGTGTGATTAATGAATGACGTAAAATTACGTTGCTGAATGGCGTAAATTTTCTTAAAATATATTCAGATTTGATTTGGTTAATAATATTGTTTTCTTTTTCCTTGAAAAATTACACGGTAATTTACACAGTACACTTTAAGTAGAATCACCGTAATTTTATTTTTTTTACCCTTGCAACACGGTAACTCTCGATTGACACATGGAGACACTGGAGAGTATTAGTGTTCTGTGATCTTTTATCAGTTTGTGACCTGTGATTTGAAAAGAATTTATTTTAACGCTATTCGTTAAAATAAACTAAAATAAAGAGCAATTTACTAAGACAATGAGGAAAAATAGGTCTCTGCTAAAAGCAAGTAGAGCTTATAGACAAAAAGTCTGAATAATTTATTGATAGATCCCACAGTCCCACTGTAGGTGTACTTCAGATATAATGTAAGAAGTTGAATCCAGTATACTTTTTTGACTTCAAAAAAATACTTATAATACGAAATGGATTGTAATCACGCAGAATTTGAAAACAATTCCAGTTCTAGAACAAAGGACCCAGTAATTCAACTTGCTCTAATTAATAAATACGCTAAAGTTCAGCTTATAAGTAACACTGCTTTTATTGGATTTATTAATTCAATTGATCCCCTAACACAAAGGTGAGCTTTTGAAAGAAAATGTATATGATATCTTTCAGTTTTGATTCCTTTTTAGTCATGTAAAACCTAGAGTTAATTTCATTGTAGTTTGAACATGATTCATTTAATAGTTTTTGTAATGTATTTTTGACATATTTTAATGCTTTTTAGTTTTTTTTGACCAAATAATTGTTTATTTTGCATGGATTAATGTGCAGTTAGTGGATTTTTCTGGGTTAAACGTTACAGTAGTGGTCACTGAATTTTAAGTAGTGGGGGTGGAGGGGGAAGAGGGGGGGGAGTACTTCTCCCTTCTACAACCCCCATGTCTAGGAGACATGTAGTTTTTGAGATGATTTTTTTTGTAAATATAACTACAAATTTTTTCAAAATGGTGTACTTATTTCTTATGTCTAAAGACGAGAAATACAGAAGAAAGGTAGTGGTCAATGTAAAAAAACATTTAAAACAGTCTAAAAACGCAGACTAAAACCCATAAGCCAAGCGAGCAAAGCGAGTGTGCCATGACAGCAGTCAGCAAACCATCATTTAAATAGTTAACAATGAATAAATGGTGATCAGTCGGTTCGCTTTGGTCAAAATACTAACCCAACCTAACCAAGTCACCATTTTAGTCACTGGTCGTGACTTTCGATCACCCCTCACAACCTTACTGGCTGGCTATTATAAATAAAATATTAGGATATCCCTAATTTAAATCACCATTAATTTACCTCCCGTTTATATATATCACACCCAAAAATTCAGATAGAGGATTTCGCCAAAATCCAAAGTTAAGCAATGCAATCGAAGTCCAGTGAGAAAGCCAGTCAACATAAAAATAATCAATATAACCGAAACAACACAAGTCATCGAAAAATCCATAACAAAACATAACTAAAAGAGAAATGGAATAAAAAAGGCGGCAAATAGAGTATAGCTAATTATACATCGTTTTTTAATAAAAATAAATCATTTAAAAACATTCCACTAATTCAATCTCACAATGTACAAAAAAAAAATCCTATTTAAAAATCGATATTATTGACATATCAAATTGATAACATTTTTTTTTCTTTCTTATGCCTATTATCATTGTAAAGTAAAAAAAATTACAGTACTGTGATTTATTATTTTATGAACTTTAAAATTATAATAACTAATTCAAAACTTGTTTACTAAATTAAAAAACAGTTTTAGTGTTTATATATCAGGTGTAAGTGTATTCCTAAACACAAATCAAACTTTTTAAACAAAAGTGACATAACCTTGTTATTTTGTTGACCAAACACATTTTTGTTTTTTCCATTATTCATTCAAAACTTGTTGGTGGACCCTAAAAACGGGATCACCCGGTCACCTCATATCACAAAATTCCTCCAACCAGTGTAGAACCTGAACAAGCGTTTTCAGCTGCTGCTTATGTTGGCAATAAACTACGAAGCAGGCTTGGAAGGTGAACCTTTGAAGCATTGGTATTTCTATGAATGTATTATCAAAATTCTAAATTAGTCATTTTGTCACGTTATTTCTTACTTACAAAGTATAGTGTCCTTGTTTTGTCTTTTTTATTTTCTTACCATATTGTGATTTGTGTCCTGGACTCGTGGAATTAAATTATAAAACATTTTTCTAGAAATTACTCGTTTTTTTACATTTGAGCCCAATTAGAAACCAAATAGTCTAATCCCAGGTTAGCCCTGGGATCCTGGGATTACGCATCAAGAATCCCATAATGCTGGGATTAAAAAACATGCTTGGGATTGTATTCTCTAGTTTAAAGTCAAATAAACATATGTTCATTTTTTTCAGTGTTATATTGTCAATACCAAAACAAGATGCATTTCAAACAGCACTTATACCAGGACATGCAGTATTAAACATCTCTGAAGAAATAAGACCGGCAGATATTAAACCACCTGAAAGAAAACAGGCTTTGGTAAATGAAGATGTTTTCATAAGAAAGGCAAAGTTATTAGCCTGGTTTAAATTTAATCGTCTTCCTGTTTCTGAGTCTGGAGACGATATTATTTTTGGGAGTGTTAGGATATTGCCTCCTTACAATACTACAGATCTGTGTACTGAGAACCCTATTGTAGCCCTACAAGTGAAGAAAATTATAGAAGAAATGCCACAAGATTATAACTCCTGACATGAGTTAGTGGGAACATCATAATTTGAAACATCTTTTCTTAAAGTTAACTGTTAACAAAGTTTGACAAATAAGACAAGTGAGCTAAATTAGGTCTCATAATTTTCTAATGTATTAGTATTTTTTTGCATACCACAGTATAAGCATAATACGGCTAAATTCATATGGTTATGTGGTATTGCATAAATAATTTAACATATTGTATAATATTTAAGCTATGTAGAGCTGTTACAATATCTCACTATCTATTATTTTATCTTACTCCAAGTATAACATTCATATGTGCAAACTTACGAGTCAAAGAGAGCATAGGACTTTATTTCTACTACTATTACTACTACTGTATGATGCCAACATCAAGAAGTATTAAATGTCTACATCATAATAATTAAAGGGGTGGGATATAGTTATATGGCACATTTATATATTATGAACAGATCTGAAGTTTTTACAATAGGTTAGAAGGTTAAGGTGGGTATGAAGCGAAGCGGAGCTCCCGCCTTAGCCTTCATGTTAATTTTTTTTTATAACCATCCATAGTTAATTTTATATCTCAAATAATAATAAATGTGCCGTATATCTATACCGTACCCCTTATTAACATTCTTTTGCCTTTCTATTTACATAAAAAATGATAATTCTTATATGGACATTTTATGAAATTGTAATCACTAGTAAAAGTATAGAATAAAATTTAGCCATTTATTAGAACTACTTAATAATTATATAGATGGTTGATAGACATTATACTACTATTTCCTGTGTGCTGGGTAGTCATGCAACATAATCATATTATCATCTATGTCTGTATTAAGATAATATTTTTATGGTATATGTACACAAACAATATATGTAAATTTAATTTCAAAGTATATTAAAGATTTTTTTATATGAATTTGAAATGTTATTGTCAAAAAGAATGTTATTTATTCATTCCATACTAATATATAAATATGGAAAAAGTTTGTTTCAATGTTTGCTAGTTTTTGACATTTTGATAATAAGGATGAATATGGTATACTTATTTTTAGAGAACAATTGCTGAGATAATAGGTAACTATATCTATTTATATAAGTAATATGTATTTAGTCTTCATATTTAGTTAGTGTTGTTATAGTATATATATATATATATATATATATATATATATATATATTTGCTTTCTAATCCTATTTTAATTGTTGTATGTTCTTTGTATCTTTGTCTTATTTGCCTGTGTCTGTGTATGTCACTAATGGGGAAGATTAGCACTGGTTATCTCAACTGGCTTTTTGCTGAGCTAGGACAAATTTAAGACTATATTTACTAATTGTTTTTTTTAAATAGTTTAACTGGTTTTACATTGTAGTTCTAAATAAATCTTTTTCTTTCTTTCTTTCATTGTACAAAGTTTCCTTTTTTTATATGAATATACTTCTGGGACCTTAGTTTTTACTGTAGGTTATCTAAACTTAATATTATAAAGAGGTAAAGTTTGTGAGTTTGTTTGTAGGAAATGTCTTGGAAATTCTTTTGCCAGTAGAAAGCTACATTATTCCTGTGTGCCACAGGCTATATTTGATTGTGATTAATAATATTTTTTAATTTCTTAGTGACGTCCAACGAAGTGGGCACGGGTGAGCTAATAAATACATACAATTTTGTATCTTCATCCATGTATAGTGTACAAAATTTTAAAACCCAATTTTATAATAATAAAATAAGCGAAACTAATACATTGGCGCTCACTGTGGCTGGCAGATTTATTTTCAGGGAGCAGCATCTGCTACTAAAATAAAAGTATTATACAGGCAACACTGATTTAGAGACTCATTACAGAGGGTAGGCATGGCCTAATTTAAGATTCCTACTCTTTTTTTTTTTAGTCTTGTTCAAAAACTGCAGATACTTAAGCATAAACATGTCTAAATAATTTGGAAATGCGTTTTCAAATATTAGGATCAAAGTTTTCTTCAAGTAGTTACTTATTTTATAGTAGGGGAGCCCAAGAGGCTAAGTGCGGAGTTACTCTAGCGTCGCGGGGACCTTTTGGATTGTGAAGATTAGATGCTAAAAAGAAAAAAAGGTTATATGATGTATGCCCTTTCAATGGTGGGGGGAGCGTGTATAGGTTTACAAAAATGTAAAAAAAAGAGTCTCACAGAAACACTTAAGAGCGTCAGATATTAATAATGTATGCGCCCCATGTGTTTCTGATAACGGAGGAATATTAATCTGCCGGTTTGCATGATGGTGGTGGCCGTGCGAAGGGGTTGAAAATGGGAATAATAAAAATTATTCGAGCTCGTCAGATATTCAGAAGGGATGTTAAGTTAACCCTAAAAAACTCCTATTCAAAAGACTGACGATTTAGGGCGACCAAAATTCATGGCCGATATTTAAAAACGCAAAAAAAATCGACCACGTCAGATTAATATACAGTTTGTTCAGCTTGATGTTTTTGTCGTGCTGACCCATAATCTGACAATTATGTGGAGGAATTTCCATAATCTGAAGGTTTGAAAAAAATATTTTTCAATTTTTTTCACTTATTTTTTTCCCGTATTTATGGCTTGGTTTTTTTTCCTTAGAGTTAGAGTTCCCTTAGGCGTTAGAGTAAATAATAACCATAAACAAAATTAAAACTAAATAATTTTAAAGACCAACTTTGCGGTAGGCCAAATAAAACTTTAACAGTACTCATTGACACTGTCTTCTGTGATCACGGTTACTGAAGAGTGACCGAAACGTCGGAATAAAAAAAAATTAGATAAATTACCGCCTTAAAACCGTTAAAACGTACTTTTATTATGAATGTTTTGAAGCCAGTAGCTGGATCAATGTAAATCAGCCTTATACCTGGACTAACACTATTTTATGCCTCTGTGTTTACCAAGCTTTATAGATAACAAATATTTAGATAATAGAGTTGGCATTGGCAGAGAAATGCTCTGTGATTGGCGGGCGGCAGTGCGACCGTAGTATCGTATAGTGGTCTGCGAGTGCGACGATACAACTTGGCGAAGCACGCGATTCATTGTCGACTTCCACCTAGTAATCTGTGCTTCCAGATTTCCACACACTGAAACGTACATTTTTTATTAAATAAATTGTTTGCTATATCCATCAGTGAGTAAAAGAGTTTATAAATACAGCCTAATGTCAGTGCAAACAAATCGGAAAGTGCAGTATTTGGCGGGAATATGTGGTGAGTGCTTCCAATTTTTGCCGGGAATATTTAAAACTTTATTTTCGAGAACAACCAATGTATAAATTTAATTTTATGATGCTTTACTTTTGAAAGTGTATCTTTAACATAACTAGCAGTTTTATGCGGCATTGGTTGCTTGAAATGAGGACATGATATCATGAGACATATATTTCCCAAAGTGGCCGTGTGCATATCGCTAACTCTTTGCGGATTCCTTTTAATTGAGTTTTGACGGCCTCTGTGGTTGAGCGGGCTAAGCCTTTGCCGGCTTACGTGACTGCAATGCAGAGGCTCCGGGTTCGATTCCTGGTATGGTAAATTTCGGAAACGAATTTTCTCTCTTATTTACTAACTAGCCCGAGACTTCGTCCGCGTGTAATAGTTAGTTTGGGCTAGCGCTAACTTTAACCCGCGACTTTGTTTACGTAGAAGGTGCCCCACCGCCCCTCCTCCTCAAGACCGCCCGCCGGCCTTGCACAGCATAAATGCGCGCGCAGTACTTAATCATTATTTTGCTTTCGACCTAGCAGAGGTCCAACTCTTGGCTCGAAAACTAAGACAAGTTGCAGAGTCTGATCAACCCTCCCTCCGGGATCAACTCGTGATCGAAATGGATCACGCGTACCTCCTCCAAGTACTTAGGTCGTTATAACTAAACAACCTAGTTAAATTATTGTTACCGGTAACAAATGGCGCATGTAGGTAGAAATAAACCACGCTCATTGACTCTGGCGACTTATAACGCCAACGGCCTTCGAAACCAGCGCGACTTGGTCCATGACTTCCTGGTTACCAATCAAGTAGATATACTACTAGTGCGGAGACCTTCCTGAAACCGAGTGAAAGAGATCCAAAGATCTCTAACTATCAGGTCACTAGACATGACAGGATAGGCCGTGGTGGCGGCACCTGATCTATTTCAGAAGATCTCTACACTGCATGCCTCTAGTCACCCCACCACTAGTAGGTATGGAGGTATCCGCCTGCAGACTAGCAATGACTGGCCACCAACCTCTAGTCATAGTCTCAGCATACCTCGCGTGCCAGAAAACCCTTATTAAGAAAGACCTAGAAGCCCTATTCAACTTAGGCCCAGCTGTTATAATAGCCGGAGATCTGAATTGTAAACACGAACAGTGGAATTGCAATACCACTAACCCCAATGGCAGAGCCCTAATAAATATATCAGACAATCTTTTGTTTGATATAATAACTCCCATGACCCCCACACGATACCCCCCAACCGCGACTGGGGACCCCAAACACTCTCGACCTAGCATTACTGAGGGGCGTAACTCTTCAGTTCCATTCGATCGAAACGATGGACGATATAGACTCGGACCATCGCCCGGTTATCCTCAAATTAGGACAACAGACGGACCAGACATCTGAAACTAGGACCTCTGTGGACTGGTTGAGACAGGGACCTCCTCAAGGCAACCGAATCACAAGACCTGGACCGCATCCCGGACCACATCGAATCCCACCAAGACACGGAGACGGCGATCGAGGCCCTCACCAGCCACCTTCAATCCGCAGTGCGGAACTCGTCCAGACAGGTGCCAGTGGAGAATGACCGCCACTTATGCCTGCCGGACGAAGTGAGGGTACTGCTGAGGGAAAAGAGAGCCGCCTCCAGAGCTCACGACAGATATCCCACCGAAGACAACAGAGTCCGACTCCGCCAACTAGAGCGCGAGGTCAAACTACGTATCCGGGAAGTCAGGGAACAACGTTGGGACAGAACGTTGAGAGATATCGAACCAACTCACCAGGCGTACTGGAAGCTGGCTAGAGCTCTCAAATCAGATACCCTCACTGTCATACCCGCGCTAGAAAGAGCCGACAACACCGAGGCGTTCGATGATGAGGAGAAAGCCGAATGCCTTGCTCAGAGTCTAGAGCTTCAATGCTCCCCACTACACAAAACGTCGACCAGTCACACCTGACGGAGGTGGACTCCGAGGTTGAACGTAGATCCTCCTTACCAGCGGAAACCACACTCGACCCAGTCACGGTGGAAGAAGTGCAAGATCTGATCAAGTCCCTCAAACCACGAAAGGCCCCAGGGATCGATGGCATTAACAATCGCGTGTTAAAACTCCTCCCCGGCCACTTGATTATAATCTTAGTGAGCATCTTCAATGCCGCCATAACAAACTGCTCTTTCCCCGCGATCTGGAAGGAAGCAGACGTCATCGGTATTCACAAGCCTGGAAAACCGGCTAATAAACCGTCCAGCTACCGCCCAATCAGCCTACTGAGCACACTCAGCAAGCTTTACGAGAGGGTCATCCTCTCTAGACTAAGAGATTTTGCCATCAGCAAACATCTACTACCCGATGAGCAGTTTGGATTCCGTGCCAGACACTCATGCGTCCAACAGGTGCACCGCATCACGGAGCACATACTATCCCACTTTGCCCATCGCCCTCGTCGCCCTATAGGAACAGCCGCACTGTTCCTTGACGTAGCTAAGGCCTTCGACAAGGTCTGGCATAACGGTTTGATTTACAAGCTGTACCAGTTAGGTGTACCAGACAGACTCGTGCTCATCTTGCGAGACTTCCTCCTAGGCCGTAGCTTCCGTTTTCGAGTGGAGGGAACACGCTCGTCCCCTCACCCACTCACAGCCGGTGTACCACAGGGCTCGGCACTATCTCCACTACTCTTCACGCTGTACACCAGCGACATCCCAAAAACTCCAGATGTAGAGTTGGCCCTCTTCGCGGATGACACCGCACTCTATACATCAGATCACAACCGACAAATGGCTTGCGTCCGGCTACAGGTAGCTGTAACAGAGCTAGGCGAATGGTTTCGCAAATGGAGGATAGAGGTAAACCCGGAGAAAAGCGCAGCAATGTTCTTTTCCCCGGGCACGCTTCACCAAGCCTGCCCTTTTAAAGAAACTGCAAATCGTTCAGAATAAATTCATGCGCAGATATGCTCCCTCTATATGCGTAACGTCGACATCCACCGCGATCTGGAGCTCCCTCCATCAAAAACTACATTACGTCATTGAAATCGAATGATGTAAATGGCAGTTTTGTTTTAAATTAAATACTTGTGACGAATAACGTATTTATTTGGATAAGGATTAATATGATGTTTATAAAAACACCTTCGCAAATAATGCATGATTTTAGAACAAATTTGGTTAGCATAAAAAAAGGTTATAGTGAGCCAACCTTAAAAGATAGACATATGCTGTCGCGGACTTTTTTTTAGAACTTTTAAAGGGGAACAATTCTGTCACATGATTTTTGCGAAACTTTAACCGTTTACGCAGCGGAAACTCTGAAAAGGAAAAAAAACCCGGTTTTATATATATATCGCCTCTGTTATCGATCTAGTAACAGAAGCCTAATATCGTATCGGAGAAAAAAAAGTAAGAAAGTGGCCCATGGGATTCGAAGCGGCCGTTCTGAATACAATAGTTCAATTAGAATATAAACTAGGTTGATGACTATTTACTTTGAGACGCACCTTTATTTAACCCTTAAAAACATGTTTTCTTACTACATTTTCATTTATGTATAACAGTATTGTGAATGGTAGAATTTATACCGGTAGACCACGAGTACTCACCATAATCAAATAACAGAAGTGTTAAAACGAGTTCAGGTAAAAACCATATCAAATAAACGTGCATGTATGAAGAGGATGAAATAATGAAAGTAGATGAAGCGAAAGTTGTTTGTAAGGATCGTCGCAAGTGGAGATCTACGGTCTCTGCTTACCCCCATGGGAAACAGGCATGGTAATATGTATGTATGTATTTTCATTTAGATAGATAGATAGAAGATAGAAAATACTTTATTGTTCACCACATACACATAAAGTAAATCATTTACAGTCATTTCGTGTCAAGGCAGGAACAAAGGGCGGCCTTATTTAGTATGAAATAACAGAAAAGGTACGTTAGTCTTCCAACATTTTATTTCTTATATAGAGGAGAGGACTGAGTATGGGATCTGTGTCCCACACAGAGTCGGGGTTTAAAAAGCGGTAAAAGAAAGAAAGAAAGAAATACAATTTGAAAGAGAAAATAATTAATTAGGCTGAGCTACATGAAATCCATATATTCGCCAATACAACGACAGTATGAATACTTAAGGAAAAGCAATAGATATGAAAGTCAATAGAATATTTAAAATTATTATCCAAAACACATACTAGTACTTTGATATAGATTAAACGAAGGTTTTAACTCTGAGGAACCCTACATTCTGCATGCGTGAATCTGTCTTGTACACGGCCATTCTTTTGTAAACATATAGTATCATACTCATTGCTATGTATATTTGTTTAGAACATGATAAATGTATTTTGTATGTACCAGCGGCACTGGCGTTCACGTTTACCGGGGCAACATTAGCATGGTCGTCACCAGCTATTCCAAAGTTCAAACGCGGGGAAGCAAACATAGAAATAACAGAAGTAAGTGCTGAATAATTGTGTAATATAATTGTATGTTTAGTTTTCTTATCAACATTATTAATCGCGTGATCCTGGTTTGCATTTGTCAGGGCCTATGAAACATACTATTCATCACATAGTATTATAAATATCTATTGAGAGTATTCGTATCTTTGTTGCGGCGTGCGTCGCTTTGTTAAATTCATTTCTTTTCGCATAACATTGCATATTTTTCGTTACAACATTGGCATTTTTATGGCACCGTAGCAGTTTTGAGAAAACAAAAGCCTTATGTTTACGCCGTGTTCGTCTGTCTGTTTTGTCTGTCTTTGTAGGTCACAGTAAGCCAGAATATAGAATTTCATAAGTCAAAATCGGGATCGGGTGATTTGTACTAATGCGCGACGAGCTATTTAAAATTTTCTTGTACAGTGTCGGCAGTATTAGACAACAATGGGGAATACATAAAACTTGCAATTAAAAATATTTATTTTAACAGTGAATATAAATATACGACAGTTTGTCTATAAACCTAAAATAAATAAACAATTTTCATTGAAAAATAAACTTATTTACATTATACCTAATTTATTAAACTAAGACATTATAAACTAATACAATAAAAGAAAACTTAGTTTTATTATATTCTATGTATAATGCCGCAAGACTATAAGTAGAATACTGAGCTTAGGTCACCGTCTTCTATGGCTAAGGTGCCCAGAAGGCTGGCTACATTTCCTCACTGGACCTCCATACTGATCCGTTGTCCGACGTAGGTACCAGCCCTCTGATTACCTGAAGAGTTGATGAGTCGTTTCGATAGCTAAACCAAACTAAAAGAATAAAAAAAAACAATGAATTTCAAGGACAACACAATACACCTTTTCAGTCGGAAATATCATGGGTGGTTTCCCTCCATAATGCTGGTGCTCTCGTCGGTTGTTACATTGGCCAGGTGCTTAATGAACGCGTCGGCCGCCGTCGTACGATCTTCGGCTCATCTATACCAGGGCTTTTAGGTGCGGTATGTTAATTTTGCTAAACGTCACAGTTCTTAATGCTTAAATGCTTCGAAATATCGCCATGCTGGAATCATTATCTAAGTAACAGCTCTTAGGGCCGGCTCAATCCGTGTGATACCATGCTCTCACAGAATATCGGCGTAAGTTAGGGTGCCTTTCCACCAGAGATGTGCTATGCAGCTATACTGCGAAAATCTAAAACTATGTGTCCATTTCCACTGATGCCAAGCTATGTAGCGGAGCAAGATATGTTATGAAAATGCGCCGCCGCAAGGTAGCTGTGCGAGGAAGATGCGCAGCTCGAGCTATGCGACGTATCGACAATAGGAAAGGCGCGCATCTATAGCTCGCACCCATAGCACGCATCCTTCCATATAAAAAACGTAGCTTAATTGAATCAGTTTCCACCAGTGCTATGCTATGTGGACCAATGAATATGATTGGTGGATATCAAACGCAGCCATAGCAACGTTGCATACATCTCTTGTGGAAAGACACTCTTAGTCTTGAACTAATCGTGTGGCCTACGATGAGTGAGTTTCGTTTGCCTATTTCCCGTCCCCTATCGCGTCGTCTCTATCCTACTCCTTCTATCTGATCCCTGTATCGTATAGTCTAAAGGCTGGTGACGCGTTGGCTTCGTCAAATCAACGGATAGTCAATATGCAAATAAAGAGACTATCGAGATCATAAAGACTATCTAGACCTCGAAGATAATGGACGGAAGAGGGTGGAGGAACTGTGACAGGCCACCATATAAAACAATTCTTAATAATACACTGTCTCGATTTGTTGTTTTTATGTCAGCTAACATTGAGATAAATTGAAAAAGTTTACTATTTATCACGATGAAATTTGTATAACACTTATAGAATACGAACCTGTAACAGATAGTATTGTCCTATGTACAGTTCTATATTACACTTCTCTTCAATTGCAGAGTATTATGATGTTCACAACATCACCGATTTTGATGTGCGTAGCACGATTTTTTATGGGCTTGACGACTGGTATAACTGCTGTGGTAAGTAAACCATAAAACTCCTGGCCCTGATAAATCTCATTAGCGCTAAACGAATAGAATAAAATTGTATGTGAATTGCATAATACTTAGCGTAACGAAATTTCGTATTTATATTCCTATACATTTTGTATTCTACTCGTTTAGCACTAATGCCACTTGTCTACAGGGCCTGAGGTTGAGGCTGTCGTATTTTTTTTTACGAAATCCAGTAAATGTTGTTATAACTCATTAAATTCACGCAATGCGAGACGCGACATTTAGTGCATCGACATGGTCATTGCAATATTTTTTATTAGGCTCCCGTAGCTATTTTGGTAAAAACCATTACGTTTTTGTTCTCTATGTTCGTACGTCTGTCTTTGTGAGATCTTGTACATAACAGTAAAATCAAAAAGTACTTGTTCTATATTTAGATAGTTGATACTTTTGCTTTTGTTTACGTAAGGTCTACGTCTAAGGTTATAATTAAAACTACGTTTTAACCGTTTTGACCGCAGCATTTTATTTAATTGTGTTTTCGACGTTTCGGCCACTTTGTGGTAGCTGTAATGAGTATTATCTGTGGCGTGATAACGGTATACAAAGATGGCCTAAGGTTCTATAAGTAATTATGAATGAATTTAAACAGGAAGATTGTCTATTGTGCTATAGAATGGCGTATTAAAATTTAAAACAGTGAAGTCAGTAAAGATTAGAGGTCGCCAAACGTGTAACAGAAGGTTGAATTTTTATCAATTTGCATAGTCGTTTTGGGGATCGTTAGTAAGAATTTGAAAAATCATAACGTTGTTATTTAATGCCTTTTTTATACAAAGTGACTTAACAAAGTCCTAACAAACAAATTCTGTCTTTAACTTTTGAACTATGAAGAGAAAAAATATATAAAAAATTGAGGCTGTATAACGTCAAAAGTATTTTACTCGCGAAACTGTTTCAATTAAATCCGATGAGTAGTTTGAGATACGAGGCATTTTCGAATAAATGCTTCTTACAATCCTGGAAAGACAGATAGTTTTCCAACAAATAACAATTTATTTAGTTACTTGTCGCACTTAGTCGCATTTGTACAATTTTATTAAATTCGGACGATTTATTGATCTACAACTTTAGTTCTACGTGTTGATTCAAACATTTTTTATTTTAGGTAACAATGATATATGTAACAGAAATAGCTGACAAAGAAATAAGAGCTTCTCTCGGTATGACGGTTCAAGTCATGAATAACCTTGGAAGTTTGATGATATACGGTATAGGGCCTTTCGTTTCATATACGGCACTGAATTCCATCGTTCTCTCAATCCCTATTATATATTTGTTGGCATGCTTATGGATACCAGAGTCACCATACTATCACCTGAAAGATGAAAGGATTGAGGCGGCTAGGAAAGAATTTATTAAGTTGAAAGGAACTACCGATGAGAAGGTAATATGAGAGTTCACTTCTTATAAACCATTATTCTTATATCTTACTAGCGGGTCCGGCAGTTGTTATCTTGCCCTGAAAAAATAAAAATCTAAAACCCGATTTCACCGCAACCTACCGGATCCAATTTTGTATCTAAACCATCCCGGGACCCACTCGAACACGTACAAAAACCATACAAATCTTTCTAAGAAAAACAAATTTTACACAACCGCATGGAAAAATTACAATAGCTGACAGCAGGTCCATAATCTAGAGGCTAATAAAATACAAAGTTTTTATGTGTTTCCCTATTTTTTTTTAAACCACCCCTGTATTAGAGTAAACATAAAATATTCAAATCGGTTGAGTCGTTTCTGAAATAGTTTTATGAATGAAATATGAAATGAACAACAATTGATTTTTATGTATACAATAGATAAGAATTTTTCAATCTGAAGATTTGGGCACCGTACCCGGGACATACGGGGGATGGTCAAATGCAGCGCTTAAGCCGCCTGCAACGAGCGTGTGTGGGGTTCTCGCTAAACTTAAACCTGCGCCCCATTTGGATGGACGTCACGGGATCTAGAACAGGGTTACTGTACCGTGACGTCCTTAGGCTGCGGAACGAGATAGGGAGAGAGATGGAAGTGCGCATGGGCCTCGCGGGCGCCGACGTGAGTCGGAAGCCCGGAGGTATGCGCATGATCTCCCCGCCTGAAATACCGCTGCAGGGGCCCTCTAGCATCTAGGGAGCAGAGGAGTCTTCACCCCTGTTGACGAAGTGAGTTTGCCTCTCCCGGGGCACTCTCAAGCACTTGTGCGCTAGGATCGGTGTGGGCGTAACTACGTTCTGTATCTCATGCCTTTCCTACTCATAAGCGCGGAGCACATGGGAGGAGGGCGGTTTTAGTGGCTCATGTACGTTCATGGGTTCGAGTCCCCACACAAGCCGGTTGATTATTGTTTGGATTGCCTCAGTGGAAAGCCTCCATGATCAACAACGGTCTAATCCCTAGCAAAGGACCCGGTATGTGCGAAATGCATTTCCCCCGCCTGAAAAAAGAAAAAAAAACCGTGACGTCCTTGTGCGCAATGGCGATCGGCTTACGCCCCCTAGGTTCTTGTGCCCGGATGTCACACACGCCTTGCGCCCCCAGTTAAAGACGGCCATCCAAACTAATAATACCCAGATTATTACTTTGGATGGACTAACACACTGTCTATTACACAAATAATCAATTTATTTTCAGTGGGTCGACGAGCAATTGGGTATCATAAGGTCACATGTTAGAGAGAGTATGGAAAACAAAACCAGTTTTTGGGAACTTGTCACCAATACAAAGTATCGGAAATCGATTTATATCGTTACTGGTAATATAAAAATAAATTATTAGATTTTATTTTTTAATTTATTTAGAATGTGAAAATTAATGTAATTATTTAATATTTTATTTATTATATTGTTGTATATAATAAAAGCTAATTGTATCAGCTTTCATCAAAATGTTGAAATAAAGTTAATTTAATCTAATTTTTTTCAAATAGGAGATACTAAATATTTTTGGGACAAAAGCCCAATTAATAAAATCCAAATGTGATGATAAGTTTATATTGTAAAGTGTAAAGAGGAAATAAACTAAATATAAAAGCAACCCTAAAATGCTCTTAAATTCTACAGGACAAGATGTTGCTCCTATGAAGTTTTATTGGGTAGGTACTTACTTAAACTTTTTGGATAAAATCAATCAACAATAACCCACTTGACAGTCAAATTAAGTGTATATGCCTGTCTTTCAATTTAGATGAACCAACCGAAGTGATTATTCACTATTTCATTGAAGTACTTTTTATGGACCGTGGGCGTTAGGAGGATAAATTTGTACGACATATTATTTTTTTAAGTTGACTTTGAATAATTTTTAAGTTATGTTTTCTTTTATTGTATTGTTAAAACCTAAGCGCCGACAAAGACAAATTCCACGTACAGATTTGTAGAAGCACATTTATGACCCGTCGGCATTTGAACTAATAAGGTTGAAACTATTGTAATTCTTTTATGATCGTCTTCTTTTGTTTACTTATTTATTGGCATACGTTTCTAGAGAACGGCCTATTTTTGTATTGTAATCATTAGCCAGTTGTTACGGATTTTAAAGTACAAGCCGATTCTAGGAAATTCGGTCCACGTGGCCGGGCGGGCACATTACACTTGTGCAAGATGAAACGATGGCCTGATTGAGGGAGGGGGGCAGTCGAGCAAGAACCACGATCGAAGCGAGACGTGTGTACTACAATCGGGAATCTAATAATGACGGACTTTGTGCGTTTTATTGAATTACGATTTTCTGCATTATGTTTGGACTTGTTGCGTTCGGTTATATTTGTACCTGTGTTATACGTGTTTGTATAGTTCTAATAAACTCTATGATAATTCCAACCACAACTCTCTCCATAAGTCGGTCGAACGTCGCTGGAGCGTTACATAAGCCGAAAGGCATAACATTAAATTGCCATAAGCCGTTTCCAATCCCGGTGCTGAAGGTTGTTTTTTCTTTGTCCTCAGGGCATATTTCTACTTGCCAGTAACCACTTTTTAGGTCCACCGTAGAAAACCAGTTCATACCGCTGAGCATGTCCAAAGTATCGTCTATTCAAGGTAGTGGATAACTGTCCTTTTTAGTCACGTTGCTTAGCATCCGGTAATCGACGCAAAACCGAGTGCTACCATTCTTCTTTTTCACCAAGACCACGGGCGATGACCACGGACTCGTAGAAGGTTCTATTATCTTATTGTCAGCCATTTGTTTTATCAGTGATGTAACCTCCGATTCTTTAGCCCATGGTACACGACGAGGTCTTTGTTTGATAGGCCTAGCGTCAACCGTGTCGATCTTGTGTTTCATAAGTCCAGTTCTCCCGCAGTCACTGCTGGTAGCGAAAATGCTCTTATACTTTGATTAAAGTTCTTTAGCTTGCATATATTCCGATTCACTTAAGTTGTCTCGAAAAGACTCAGAGAGCCCCTCAACACAGTCATCACCGTTCTGGGTTATGTCATTTGCACTGTTTACACGTCGTAAATAGCTCACTTCCGCACACTTTCCGATAACACTATTTCTCTTTAGATTTATTTGACGGTCACTCGTATTGACAATTCTCACTTTTGTAGTGTCTTTTGTAACTAATAATGTTCTTGCGGTAATCCAACTCGGATGATAACCACTGTCTTCCACGATAACGCAGCAATTTCGTTTCACTTGCGATAGAAACTTAATTTGTACCAAATTTTTTGATCTAGGGGCCAACAGCGTATCTTTCAGGCAGTACAACTTGCAGGCTTGCGATCCTTCTAGACATACTTCTTGGTCAGGAAATATTAGTACTCCTTTCGCAACATTCACTACGCAGTGATTTGCTTTCAAGAAGTCCAAGCCTAGAATGCAATCATCGGTGATATTCGCTATTAACAGATGTTGATTGTAAATTTTGTCTCCAATATTAAGCTCTACTTCGGTGTCACCTAGGACGGTAACTGGCTGGCCGGTTGCCGTTTGTAGATGACATATTGGTAGTTGTTTCCTGCCGGGGATAGTTCGCTTCACTAGTTCCGGTCTTATTATTAGTTCAAATGCCGACGGTTAATAAATGTGCTTCTACAAATCTGTACGTGGAATTTGTCTTTGTCGGTGCCTAGGTTGTAACAGTATTATTAAACTAGTTTTATGTGTATATACAATCTGTATGCCTGGCTGGCAAACATTTGTGAAACCTTATGAACAACATGTCATCTTATATGTATACACCATGTTTTTGAACAAATAAATTATTGATTGATCGATATAATCATTCAATGTCATTGAATACCATCGTGTCCTTTCAGTTGTCAGTGCCTTTCAACCACATTAAGTCAATTTGGTTGATCCGCCTGAGCTTTACTTATTAAGAAGGACTTTCAATTGCGTAAAATTCACTTTGGATGGTTCATCCAAATTGAAAGATATAAATGAACCGTCTAATATTGGCCTAAGTTTCTTTTTAACTTCCAGGACTTAAAATTCTACAGTACATGACTGGTATTCTTGTGGTGCAATCTTATTTGGAAGACATCTTCAGGCAGAGCAGCACTATTTCGGGACCACTCGCTAGTATTATTTATGGTCTCGTTCAAATTATAGCTGGTGAGTGATGTTTAATGTTAAAACCTCGTTTACATTGATTAAGCTACTGACTTCAAACGGCGCCAGCGCAGACACAGAGGACTGACTCCTGCCTTACATTGATCAAGGTATTGCCTTAAAATTCGAACGAACCCAGTGCTGGCTTCATACTGGCATCGCGTAAATGGCTACTGGCATTTTTCGGCTTTTGCACTGGCGCCGTTTGAAGGCAGTAGCTGGAGAAATGTAAATCAGCCTTAATATTTAGAGTTCTAAAACTATTTTTTCAAAAACGGAGTTCTTATGTTTTATCATGTACGTACATCCGTCTGCCTTTGTATGTCAAGTCATTTTTCTCATAAGCTATTCTGTCTCTATGGATGATTTTGACAATGAGGAGTAGTTTATATGGCCCTACACAGTGGCGTAGTCAAGAATCTTTTTAGGTAGACGTCTGTGGGTGTAGTAGAATCGCAAAAAAAAATATGGCTGGCCACCGCACATTATATAAGATGTTTTAAATGTATCTAGCCGTGTTCCCGCTATCGTCAGATCATGAAAAATCAAGGCGATCTTCCCTAGGGGCCATTCAAGCTAGCGCAGAGTCGGAGCGTCAATCTAAAAGTGGACATAGCAAATTCACCCTTATCTTCACAACGTAATGCACATATTTCTACAGAGATAAAAAAAATAAGTGAAATCGCGCGCATTCCACGGAATACGCGCGTCTGCCAGCGTACAATGCTGAAAGGAACGTGTGCGTTCGCGCGAGCCCAAGCGCCTACTACGCGAACAACGCGGGCATCGTCAGTCGTTTCGTTCTTCTTCAACTTCCGACATAACTACAATCAAAGCGAGATTAATGCCAACCATTTTATACGAGTTTCATCACACCCAGACAACTGGGAATTTATGTCCATCATTACTAACGTAAAAGAGTGCGAGTGCGTGCTAATCCACGAGAATACGTGCGCATTCGTGCACTTGGATGCGCTTCGACTCTGCGCTATATAGCTTGGACGGACCTTTCATGACTTTTTTTACATAAGTGAAAATAGGTGGTGAGTTATATTGTTGTATTAGCTTTTGAAATCCAAAGATTGTGTTTCCCCACTAACTTTTCAATGTGAAATTAATAAGTTCAGAATGATATATGAGGTTTTGTTTGGATTAAATACTTTTATGGTTTTATGCGGAAACCATAGACGATCCTCACCACTAGAAACCCCTTCAACTGTCCGGTTTTTATTTTATTATAAACATACCATTACACGTGGTATCATCCAACTGATGTCAAGTGGTCACCTGTTGCAGGTACGTTTTCTTCACTAGAATCTTGGCCTATGTACCTACTACTAGTTTTAAAGAAATAATATGTCGCTCTTCTTCAACTTAAATTTCATTTGGACAGAGTAAATTAATATAATAGGAAATGCAATTGTAAATAGGACTGTCATAATATTTGACAAAAGTATCGTAATTTCGTTATTAAAAGTATATGTTTATGTTGTTCAGGATAATCGGGTTAATTTTCAAGGACGTAAAGAGGAAATAATCACTATAATTTAAAATACTTTCACATTTATAAGTAGGTATATTATTGGAGATAGGTTTCGTAAAAAGTTTGAGAACGGCCATGAAATATGTCTTATCAATGTGTGATCTGGTTTGAAATAAGCTAGATGGTTAGTGCTCATAAAAGAATAGATAACAATTTGATATGTTATCAGTTTGATATTTACCCATTTGATCTTTGAGTGACAGTATTTCTCTTTTTATGTCACGTTATTTTTCCAGTAAATACTAGGCCTGTATAGATCAAAGTTGATACAAAAGTATATATCGTATGGCGCTATAAAATGGTTATTTGATACCACGCATAAAATAAAGATTAAGAGTGATAATATATGTAAAAAATTGTTTCTCTGGGTGTGTGTGTGTGTGTGTGTGCAGTTCACACGCAGTAGAAATGAAACTTTAGAGAATACATTCTGACAAAAAAGTATCGGGAATGGATGATTTGTTTATGGTTCCAAGTTATTTTTTTTTGTAGATTGTCACTACTGTTTTACATTTTGGCGCGGAGTTTGAGTTGCATCGGTCATTTAGACTTAGAAATACAGTATTTAGATCATATCTAGTGTGTATTGCGTATCTCATAATGGACAAAAACATCGAACAAAGAGTTTGTCTTAAATTTTGCATTGCCAATGGAATTCTGTGTTCGGAGACACTGAAATTGTTACAGAAGCTTACGGTGAATTGATTTTATCAAAAACACGTGCTTATGAGTGGTACAAAGCGTTCAAAAGCCGTAGAGATATGCTCGAAGATTTGCCTCGCCCTGGTAGGCCATCAACGTCTTCAACTGAAGATAACATCGCAAAAGTGAAGGAAATGGTGACTGAAAAACCTCATTCAAGTTAGAGAGAAATAGCCGCTGAATTTTTCTGTCTCACGAGTCGTCGTATCATTTTAAATAATCATTTAGGCATGAAACATGTTGCCGCTCGGCTAGTCCCAAAAGACCTGAATTTTCTCCAAAAACTCAATCGCATAAGAGTCGCTGACAACATGCTAGAACAAGTCAAATCGGACTCAACATTCGTGAAACGCATTGTTACTGGTGACGAGACGTGCGTTTACGAGTTTGACATGTACACAAGCTTCGGAGTGGCGCCTTCCAACTGAACCAAAACCGAAAAAACCACGCCAAAGTCATCTCGACTGTGTTCTTTGACTATCGCGGTGTTGTGCACTTGGGATTCTTACCGGAAGGTCAAACAGTAAATAAAGTATATTATTTGAGCGTCACGCGGCGTTTAAGATAACAAATTTGACGAAAAAGGCCAGATTTCTGGAAAGAAAATTCTTGGATTTTGCACCACGATAATGCGCCTTCGCACAAGACCATCATTGTGAACGAATTTTTGACCAAAAACTCAACAAATACCATCGGGCAAAACTACCTTATTCACCAGATATGGCTCTAGCTTTCTTTCTTTTTCTTCAACTCAAATTACCACTTCGTGGCACCCATTTACATTCGGTAGAAGACATAAAGGAGAATTCGCGACGAGAACTAAACTCAATTCCTGAAAAAGCGTTTAAAAAATATTTTGACGATTGGATTATTCGTTGGCATAAGTGTATCGTTTCTGAAGGAGCATACTTTGAAGGTGATAAAATAAATATGAACGAATAACTAACATTTTTCAACCTTTTCCCGATACTTTTTTGACAGAGTAGTATACATAATAAAAATAAACAACTTGGCGGTAGGCTAAGTAAACATTAACATTACACACCGAAATTACATCTTTGTCTTTCGTGATCAAGGCTAGTGAAAAGTGGTCGAAACGTCAGAATAAAAAATCGAATAAAATACCGCGCTTAAATCGTAGTTGTATTATGTGTAATAATCGCGAAAACTTAACAAAATATTATTTTTCAGGTATTCTCGCAACATTCTTGACACGATGGCTCCCAAGAAGAGTCCTTATGCTGGTATCTTGTTGTGGAGTGTCCATTTGTATGACTCTAATAGGTTTACATTTTTACTTACAAGACTCGGTAAAAGTCGATGTAGAGACTTTAAAATCCTTAGCACCATTACCATTAGTCGGTATTCTGGGATTTAATATACTGTATGCAAACGGTATGGGAAATTTACCATATGTGATGCAAGCAGAACTATTTCCCGTAAATGTGAAAGCCGTAGCGTCAAGTACGGCGACAATGCTTGCCTGTATATTAGGTTTCGTAGTAACAAAATGTTACCAAAATGTAAAAGAAATGTTTGGGCATTACTCTGTGTTTTGGTCCTTCGCACTAATAGGCTATGTTGGTGTACTTTTCATTTACTTCTTCGTGCCAGAAACAAAAGACAAGACTTTAGAAGAAGTTCAGGATAATATGGAAATGTTACCGGAACAAGAAGCTTTGAGCAAAGCTAAAAGTATTAACGAAAATATTTAGTGAATAGGATGGAAGCAGAATGTGAAATAACTACAGTAGGTATTGTTTATTGAGCCATAGTAGGAAGTTACAGAGTACAAATGTTATATCTTATACTATAATATATAAAGCTGAAGAATTTGTTTGCTTGAACGCGGTAATCTCAGGAACTACTGGTCTGATTTGAAAAATTCTTTCAGTGTTAGATATCCCATTTATAGAGGAAGGCTATAGGCTATATATCATCCAATCCAATATTGCCAATAGGAGCGGAGCACCAATGAAGAATGTTTCAAAATCAGGGTTTTTTTTAAACTATTCTACGCGGACGATGTCGCGGGCAGAAGCTAGTACATAATATAATTTAAACGTTAGACAACAGACACTAGGTCACATACATTGACAATATTTCAAATTTTGTCTAAGTACTAATTTAAAATCGAGTAGTTAGGTTTTTGTTATAATGGAAATTGATTCTATTGTTACATGCCGTCAAAGATAAGCGCACAGCTGCCTGTTGTAAGCGCAGTCCATTGTCTTCCCGGATTAGGAATTCTTTTGTCTTTTGAATTTGTAATTAAGAAAAACATGCTATTGTCTTTTTACTTGTTTTATAACCATCATTAGCGTCGAACTAATCCTTATTGTTATTGTTTTCGACTTTGTGGCCGTTCGCAGGTGTGCAAATTACTATTTCTTAGAAACTCAGTGTGCGCGGCCATTTTCTTTGTACTGTTAGTATAAGACGATGCCCGAATGGAGGGGTGGGCAGTCAAGCGACGGCTACGAAACGAGTAAGACGTTTTCTAGTACTCTCGATTAGCGATATAGACGACGGACTTTGCGCGTATCGAATTGTATTGAATCGTGCAGTGTGAACTGGTTGCATCCAGATTTATTTTACACGTGTTTGTACAGTTCTAATAAATTCTATAGTAGTTCCAACAGCATTTTTTTAATTCGAGTCCTGTAGCTCGTAACACTATTAAAATAGCTTAAAATCACATCAGTTAATAAATATTCTTTGCGTAATTTTCTAATACGAGATGTATTATGCGGAAATGACCCCACTTTGTAATTCCGAGATTTGTCTTTAACGACGTATTTTGTAATTGTTTATTGTAGTTGGCTAGTGTTATTTTTTAGTGAAAAAACGTATTTATCGTTTATCGAAAGCTTGCGTAATTTTTTTATTAATATTTTCGTAAAATATACCATTTTCCAGGATAGAAAGTTTCCAGTACTTCATTTAATCTATAGTCCGGGATAAAATGTTGTTTTGTCCCATTTTTTGTTCATTAGGTACTTCTATTGAAAATCACGATAATCTTGTGGATGTTAAGAAGGAATAAACAAACTTTATAATCTCAAAGCAATGTAGCATAAAGGATTTTTTCTATTAATAAAACACAATTGTGACTGTAAAATTGTAATCTGTTGAATAAAAACTTGGAATACATATGCAAGAAATTATTTATAACCCTGATATTGTCTATGGAAATACTATTTTTTATGTAACACTAACAATTGGACTTTAACTATGCGCAGTAAGGCCTAAATTCTCTTGGCGTTTCCGTAAGAATATAGGGGTGCGAAGGGAGTGTCTGCTGGTTCGTCGCCGCTCTCCTCGGAGGCGTCCGACTCGAACGTGTTGTCCGGGATGTCGTACAAGCGTATCAGTGGCTTGTTGGGGTCCTTCATTATCAAATATTTGCCTGAAAAATGAAATAAAATATACTTTATTGTATATGCAACCATGAAAAATAACCCAAAATTTAATTAAAGAATGTGCGTTCTACTCAGTTGACGCAGATTCGAATCCAGGCTAATAAGGTATATCTACAGTAAGGTTTCTGATCTAATGTGTATATTGTTAGAATTGCTAAGGGCTGACAGTGTAGGAAAACATCATGATAAAATCTGAACCGCCTTGGAAAAGCGTGTCGGTTATACTTTCATTGTTCTATGAGCAGCTCAGTCCGTTCTGGCAATTTCATGTCATGCCTCTTAGAATAAAATAAATAAATAAACAATATTTAAAATTAGAATGATTATCTACTACTTAGGCTACGTTCCACAAGAGGCTCACAACGACCACGTTCATGACCGCGATTTTTTACAATCAAACTCTAGAGTTGGAACAGATTATGGAGTGTTGATGTCATTAATGACGAAACACACAAATGTCATTGGTTGATTTGAAAATCGCGCCTTTTTCATTGTCAATCGATAGAGAGAATTAATGCTCTGTGGTCATCACCCACTTCGACCCACCTCTTGACACGAAGTGTTGTGTGATCGAATATACTGACGGTGCATTTTCGGCGTTTTATGATACTAGAGGAACGCGCCCTATCTATCCATATAGATAAATAAATGAAAAATATTTGAAATTAGAACCTCTATCTACTACTAACTTTCATTGCGCGAAAATAGATTAAATTTAAAGTTAGAATATTTATTTAAATGCTCGTTGTGTGTCTCACCGTCCTTCTGCTTCATGCAAATGTCGATGATGCAGCGCAGGATGCCCCATGCGTTGTCCATAGACAGGTTGATTTGTGCGGCGAACTCGTGCGGCTTGAACTGCTGCGTGCCAAGGATTACGTGCCGGCTGTTGTCGCGCACCTGCGCCCGGGACACGTACCCGAACTTGATCTGGTCCGAGCCCGCTAGCAGGGCCTTAAAACAAAAAAAAATAAAAAAGACGAATGTATATACATAAGATAATAATGTTGTTGTGGAGTTTGTTGCACCACTTCTACTTTAGCAGTAACTAAAATTGCTTTGGAAGCGGTGGTAAACTCGTGACTTTTAATAAGTAAAACAGTTGTTCGAGAATAGAGAGGTTTGGAGGAGGCTCCACCGACACAAGCCAAGCTCTTAAATACTATGATGATGATTCAACTGTTGTCCTTGTTGTTTAATCGGAATCACAAAAGTGTTAAATGTTACCTGTACGGTCCACTTGGCGAGCTTGCAGGAGTTGTTCCTGAGCTCGTTGGCGAGCACGGCGCCGCGCTGCGTGTCCAGCTTCTGCCGCCACTCGACCCCGTTCGCCAGCTTCGAGTCCCACTCGTTTAGGGCCTTGATCGACAGGAACTGCGTCTCGTTCTGCGGGCCCAGCATCACTGCGTCGTGCTCGCAACGGGCCACCAACACCTGACCGAATTATACATAAAATATATCACAGCCACCTAGCAAAATACAGTTTGAAGATCGATAATGTGATTTGAAGGTGATTTAAAAGATATCCAACATTTGCTGATGAATTGCGTCAGAAACAAAATGGAAAGGCAGGCACCGATTAGAGACTTCAGTCTAAATCCTATGGATATTGGTGACATTAATAATAATAATAATAATAAACGTTTATTACATAGCCATTACAAGATTATTGAGTTACATGTAAGAGGTACAAAAAGACAGAATTTTCAAAGAAACGCAATCTGTGAAGTCAGATGGTTGCTAAGACCCCGCACTAGGAACAAACCTATGTTACAGTTAGCATTGGCAGCCATCCGATTGCAAGAAATTTCTTGTAGTTAAAGGCTAATTTGTTACATACACAGAAAATTCTGAATTCTAAACTAGTTAAACTGTAAAATATTAGGATTCAGATGATATTATATTTATATTTTTATTTATATGTCTGCATAGTATAAGGTGTGAGTGTGTTAATAATTATAACATTCAAACAATTCTGTCTGAGCCCACATCAGAAATATCTCAACAGCTGGGTTGTTTAATTGGAGTCCTTCATCAGTGACTGCCTTTGTTTGTCTTGTTTTTATAATATAATGTATGTAGAGTAAGTTAGATTAGGGTATGATGGGGTTGACATATCCGCGTGGAAAAAACTCCCCAAAAACAGAAAAAAAAGATTGTTAAGCTGGAGTACAGCAGATAGGCTGACGGCCCACCTGATGGATAGCAGTTACCATCGCGACAACTATAGATGTTCGTGACGCCAGAGATATCACCAAGGCGCTGTCGGCCTTAAAGGAATTTTATGACATCCTTTTAAAACAATCCATATCGTAGCGCTGTGGGGAAACCTCAGATGGGATCTCATTCTAAATCCTCGTGGTATGCAAGAAAAACATTTCATATGTGAGTGTAGTGGTTTAAGGAAATGCAGATGAACAGCCAGGCGATGGAGAGTCGTGTGCTGGTAGAACGAAGACGAAAGCACCATTCTGAACAGTTCCACAGAACACTTCTGGCTATACAGTCAGTAGAATACACAGGCAGACGCGAAGTCTCTCAGAAGGCGAAGCATATCTAGACTGTCAACGCAAATCGCTCGACATTGAATACAATACAGGGCCTCAAATCTGTTATTTCATTATCTTGGCGTTGTCAAAGTACGATTTCATTGCGATAGGGTTAAAAATTCGGATTCTATTAAATTCACAATATATTTTCGATGTGATCGCAGCGGAACAGTACTAGTAAAAAATTGGTATTACCATTAGCAGAAAAGGTGTAGCGTAGGAAGTATTCAATGAAGCACCCTTTACTTAAACATTGCGTATATTTTCAGGCTTTACAATTTTACAAGAAAATTTAATTGCGCGTACAAAAGATCGTTTTTGTTCCGTAGTGAATTTTTGAAAGTTGGTGGTGGGCCGTAGACAAAGAGTGATTGTCATAGGCAATTTTATGGTATTGCGCGTACACAACGGCGCGAGCGTACTGTTTCATGCCCAGCAGGACCGGTGTGTACCTTCCTTATAAATCGTGTGGCGACAAATGGCGTTAGCCAAAATTAATATTGAAAACCTACCAAAATTGTAAACATTTATTTCGCTCGATTTCGCTTATAAATATTTAAAGAATTAGATTAGAATAGCAGAATTGGGCCCCAAGTGCGTGATCTCCTTATTACATATTATGCGTGTTCCTTTTAATCTGAAAGGTTCTTACGACAACTATAGGGAAGTCCAGAAATGATTCGAAGATGTGTGAATAACTGTGTAGAGATTTATTGTACTCCTTGTTAAAACTGTATGACGGCGACACCTTGTAATGTAAATCAACACAAACTGTATGAATACTCACAACACCATTGTTGAGGTTCCACTTGCGGTAGCGATACCCCACTGAGGCCACCTCACCCTCCTCTTCAGACACAAATGGATTTGTCTCCGGAAACTTGTATTTCGCCTCACTGCTACCAGATTTCAGCACCTAATATTAATTTAATCCCCATTAATATCATAAATGCAAAAAAAACTCTGTACACCCTCAGAATTTTGAGGAGTATGGAAGGAAAAGATTTTACACAAATAAATGGGTACCTCCCAAGAAAAAAAATGCTTTAAGTTCAATGCAGTTAAAGCAAGCTTCAATAAAGTCGTCGTCGTCGTCGACAGCTAATCGCAGTCCACTGTTAGATGTAGGACTTTACAAGTTTACACCACATATCCCAAACATCTACTTTTCGCAATAGCACCCACCTGTGAACTTACATAAATTGACGACGTTCTACTGGTCCGTAGGGCGTCCTACGCTAAATTTACCAAAAAATATTAATATTCAATACATAATAATATATTTCCTCTTTAAGTACCTGTGAACTCAAAACTAGTAACACCATTTGTAGGAGGCTGTTGCCCGAATTAATCTAAGAATAAACCTTTATTACACAGGTCACCAGGATCAACCCCTTCCTTGGCCGTGATATTTGGATAATTAAGAAAAACTAGTACAATTGTTAAATATAACTCTGTTATTGTGAATCCTTCACGAGTTTAGGTGTGGCATGTTGTCTGTGTATCACTAAACCCGCATAAAGGATAAATAAAAATATCAAAGTGTAAGAAGCATATTTAATTTAATTACTAGTTACCTGTTGGCTGAAGTTGTGGTTGATGAAGGTCGCCTCCAAGGCGAGGTTGCGCGGCGAGTTGATGGAGTTGCCGTCGTCGGCGGGCGGCTCCACGGACGTCTCGTTCACGGTCAGCAAGTCAAACTCGGTGTTGTCGCGCTTGTCCAAGAACAATTTGTCACCTACAAAAAAATCCTATAATAAATACATCAGTCAGTCGTCGGGGTCCGTCCATAAACTACGTCACATGTTAAGGGGGGGGGTTTGTCACACAGTGTGGACTGTGTGACAAGAATCCTAAATTTCGTGACGTCACGTTTCAAAATGTAGGAGCAGTGTTTAAATTATTTTAAAAAATCTAAATAAAACTAATTACGGAACTACTGTTTTTATTTCATAATTTCTTGATGTAAAATTGCCAAATTTGCTCCAAGTTTAACAAATAAATTAAATAAATATACAATAATAAATAAATAGGCAGCCATTCAAATACCTTGTATATTGCTAAGCTACACAAAAGTATAGATAGATATAACACGTTATTGTTCACCGAAATAGAAATTACAAAAATGCACAGCAAGACAATACATACAAAATTATAAAATAGTGGTGACGTACAAAGTCGAGCTTCACTCTTAAAACAGTTTTCATCCAGTAAACCTACGCGTAAGACACGACTTAAATAAAAAACTTGTAGAACTTCAAATCGTTCTTAATTATATGACCACAACTATATATATATTTTCGATGCCGAGGATGAGCATAGTATACTTTTTATCCCGAACAATGGGATAGTTTCCGGGTAAAAATATATTTGTCTCTGTTTGTTACGCTTTTACTGGAAAACTATTGGACCGATTTGGCTGAAATTTGGTATTTATGTAATTTTAATATTGAGGGTGGACAAGGTTTACCTTTCATCCCGGATAATGGGACAGATTTATGTAAAGTTTTTCCCAGAAAGTAAAGTAAAGTAAAGTTTCTCAAGTTTATAGATATAAAAATTCATCATCTATAAAAAAAATGCTACAGTAAATCAATCTGTCTATCTGTTAAGCTTTCACGGTAAAACTACTGGAGTATTGGATCGGTTTTCCTGTAAATTAGTATATATATAATTATAATACCGAAAATGACAATGGACATAAATACTTCTCATGTCGGGAGATAGGATAGTTTGCGATATAACATGAAGTTAATCTTCCGGGAGCAAATAGCACTAACATAAAAATGTAATAAAATGAAACCTGTATTAGCACCTGCTTTTTAAACAAGATGCACGCAATAGAGGTTGACCCTAGTATAATATAAACATAATAAAAAACAAAACCAACTATAAAATTCATCTGTATATATATCGATAGGCAGTAAGTAAGCAATACTCACCAATCTTCTCGATGACAATATCCCAGGAGTAGTTGGAGCGCGTGCAGCACATGATGGTCGCGAGGATAGTGTCCGTGGCGTACACGGTGCCGGTCGTCTTGCTCAGCCGACGGATTACCGGGTCGTCGGTGGTGGTTACCTTGAATATCACAGGATACACATGAGGGGCCAGTCCCTCTTCTTTTTCACCTTTTCCCAATTATTTGGGATCGGCACAATATGTCTTTTCCTTCCACACTCCTCTATTCTGACATACATCCTCTGTCACATGAAAAAATATCATCCTTCATACAATCCATCCAACTCTTTTCTGGTCTACCTTTAGATTTGTACCTATCCATCTTGTAGCTTAACAGTTTTGCTGTCACGTGACTTTCAAACAACCAACTACAACAACAATAGAAATAAATAACTCTTACACAAATATAATTTTCTTTCTAGAATGGTTTAAATTTTAGATACAGTTTTATACAACTAACAATTCCTCCCAATGTACCTGTACTATCTAGCACGGTAGGTCAATTTTAGTAGATTGGGACAGTGTAAGAATTGTGTAAGCGGAACAGAGCTAATGCATATCAATAAACACTGCAATTTCTGCTTGCAAATAAAGTTCAATATTGATATGTCAGAAACTGGTCTACACTTTTCTGCACAAACAAAAATTAATTTTGTATTATGCAATTAAATAAGAGTTGATTTAATCCATTTTTTTAAATTAAGCCAACTTCCACAGCTAGCAAAGAAAACACAATGGTTGTGATGAAGATAGCATAATCATACTGCCTACTTTCCTGCTTTTTGCCATGGCAGTGGGAATGATGTAAATGATGCATAAAATGTGTGCTATATTATTATTGCATGACTTCTTTCTCTGACCTGTCTTGCTAATATTCACAATTTCTGTCCAATCAGTGAAAGCATAAATCATTTCGCCATAAACATAACTAGCCTACTCAAGACTATATAATAATAATTTCAGTCCATAATTAGGCTATTTATGCTTACAGTGGATTGTTTAAAGCTACAAAGCCAACTCACCGTATGGAAGATACGGTCAATACGCTGCAATGGCTTCTCGTGCTTCACATTCACACGGTCATAGGCCTTGTCATAGTATTCCAAAGTACCACAGCACACAATATCTTCACCTGTAACACAAAGGTTAGGGTTTTAGCTCGTATTTTAACACAGTACTTGTTCAATCACGACATCTAATTCATATTAAAACTATAATTTTGAATTTGTGCTTCTGATTAGTTGTGTTCAAAAGTAACTACATGGCATTACATGTTTTGAAATTCACATAGTTGATTTATTATCATACATTTAATTTTTTTTGATCCTATCTACATGACAGTTCTATAATATAGACTTTGTTCTGCCACAGTTACAAGTTTTTTTAAATTATAAATCCTTTGTTTAGTTTGTGAAAATATAATTAAACACCAAAAATGAAAGAAGCTATTTCGAACTGTAATTAAATTAAAAATCAATGATGAAGATGATAATATTTATAAATAAAAGAGTATTTTCATTCCTGACAACAAATACTTTGCAAAGTATTTGTTTGCCCACTGGCAAAGGCGTGCTTCAACATTACACACTTCTATCAGCGTCTTGCTGTTCTTTAGAAACTCACTAGGTTTTGTATTACTTTTACTAGTTGTAATAAAAGATTTATTAATTGCAAAGTAGAGTAGTGGATATCCTTTAAAAGATTTTTTTATTTTTTTATCAATTCTACGCACTCGAGTTCCTTACCCTTTTTATATACTTAACTTTTAAAAAAGTTTTAAGTATATAAATACGCTTCTTGATCATTTTTGTTTTTGTGTGTGACATTTGTTCAATCATATGTGTGTTGTGGGTGTACCTTACGAATAACTTATTATATAAATTTATTCTAATTTTAATACAAAACTTATAGTAATGTAGAGTGTATCTGTTACATGCTGGTGTTGTGAGGAAGTGCATATGCAGTGTGTGCATTATGTCTATACCTATATATATTATCTTAACTAGTGCCATATGTGTTGTTTTTTCCTTTCTGTATCTAGGTTATTAATTTTTAGGCTCTGTGAGTCTTGGTTTGTTTGTGAAGTGTGCATGTAATGCATTGCAGTGGTAGTGCGTGTTGGTGTGAGTATGTGTCCTTTAAAACATTGAGAGACTGGAGTCTAGCAGTGGGACTACTATTCGTTGTTATTATTAATAAAAGACTTACAACAGACAATAGATAATGAAGTTTATTAAAACAGTATGTCACTGTCACATGAAACTATTCAAATAATGAGACTTCAACTACAGCAAGTCTAGCCACTAGTTATCAAGAGAACCTATAACATACAAGTCTCAATTATATGGGTTTTGGACCCCACACAGCTGAAAGCATACCTTCTTTGATTCCTGGCAATGAAAGCTTAGCAAGGCGTGGGAAGTCCATGTCTTCAATGGTGACCCATGTTGGCCTGACAGTTACTGATGCATCACGAATCTTCATGGGAGCCCCTCGCTGGCCCCATCTCTTACCCAATTTACGGTCACGTTGCTGAAAGGTAATTTTAAAATTATAATTCTAATTATGTTCTGATGAAGAGAATTGTAATACATACATATCTTAAAATTACATCATAAATCTACTTTCTAATCTATGTAATAGTCTATACAAAAATAAAAGTAATTTCACAGCAATATGAAATTTTTAATGCAGAATAATTTAACCATGAAGCAAAAGAAATTATCCCCTACAGGAATGGAGAAAGTACAATGTCCTGCAGCCAGGTGACCTGTCGTAAGAGGCGACAAAATAACCCACAGCTAGGTGGTAGAGCATTTGCCCACTTGGGAGGATTACCACCCTCCCTGGTCTAAAGTATGCCGCAATAACAACCTTGTGTTCTGGCATTAATGCCCAGGTTCCAGTCTCCTTTTAGAGGGTGGCAGCACATTGGTAGCACCTTTGGTGTAACAAATGTCCATAGATGATGGTAACCACTTTCCATCAAGTAGACCATCTGCCTGTCTGCTGAACTCATGCAATAGAAAAAAAAGACAATATCAACAGGATTCCTGTTTGTTGTTACAGATTTGGTGGGTATTTTCAGCATAAAAGTAATGCTATGATTAGAGAATTACTTTTACTCCATCAAAGTTAAAGTAATAATCTTTAAAGTATTAAGATTAAAAAGAGATCACTTTTTATCAATAAGACCGCTCATTGTACATCTATTCCATGTCAAATGTTACTCTCATACAAGTTACAATGAATTCATTTTACTAAACTATGGAAGGAGAACAGTATACCAATGACAATCCTAGTATTTTAATGTGCTTGCACCTTGTTCCCTTGATGCGTGCAGTATTGATTCTTTGTGGTTTTACATATATTATTATAACATCTGTAGAACTTATTAATTCAGTTCTGTGTTAAAATATAAAATTGAAAAGAAACTAGTTCACACTTTCAATTACTGACTTATTTATTCTATAATAATAAAAAATTACAAGAATACTTTTTCTGGTGTTTTTTTTAATCCCAAAAAATGAGAGGAATGAATAACTTTAACATCCTCTAATAAGGAGAGACTTTAGGGCATTTTCTAATTTTCATTAATTACTGGACTATCATATCTGGTACTTATATTTGTTAAGAACTAAGAATTTTTCACTATTGAGCCTAAAATTGATCAAACTCCTTTAATTTTAGAGTATTTGCCGAGTTGTGTGGCTTTTTACAACAACTCATGTTACATTACTTTTAATGCATCAATTTACTGATGTATAATTTAGCACAGTTAAAGACTATGATCAATGTATGAATGTGATTCTATGTGAATACAGATAATAGTTATCACTGTTAGAGCTGTCAATTTGACTATACTATTAAATAAGTCCAACTTTATAAATATGTATGTAAATGTGCTATGTAATATTGATTAGAAAATTAATGTGCACATCACACAAACAATAAGATTTTTGTATATAGTAGTCGAAGTTAAATTAGGATCAATTAAGAAACCAATATACATCAACATTACATTTACTGTTGTCCTCCCTTCTTTTTAATGAAAAAAGTAAGCAATAATCAAAGCTCAACATCAAACAACCCTATTTACTACTAGCTTCTGCCCGCAACTTCGTCTGCGTGGTGCAGTTTTTTAACTATCCCATGGGAACTCTTTAATTTTTCATGATCAAAAGTATCCTTTATGTTGACCAGGAATATTAGCTACCACAGTACAAAACAGACAAAGAGAGAAACAAAAAATTTAAAAAAAATTCTAAATTAGTTCTATTTTACTTCTTACATCCCCCTGACTCAGTTTTTAGCATTTTTTTTCATTGTACAGAAATTCGACCTTTACAGTTTTAATATATGTATATATGTTCTCTAACCAACTTGGCTATGGAGACAACTCCAATTTCTAATGTTGTGCGTTCATATGCTCTCTTGTGATCTAGTGTAACTAACCTTGTTTACAAAGGTACACTTGCAGTTTGGGCAGGTCAAAACTATTTACTATTAATATTATAAACTAGAAACTTTCCAGAATGAATGGAATTTGTTATATAAACTATGATGTTAAATCCTTTTCACACTCAGAGTGTTCTCTTCAAAGCCCGAGGGCTGTTTTCCTACTTATACTTGTTGATGACGACAACATTGATGTGCGAAACTCACCAACCCATCTAGACAGGTGATAAAAACATTAGGATAATTTGCTAAGCCTTGTAGATAATGTAGAAGCGACCGTTGGGAGCATGAAAGAGACGGGTATAGCTTATATACAAAGTTATGTATTATTATTTAAATTTATTTTATTAGTGTTTAGAACTTAATTATTTGTAATAGCCTTAGGTGGCTAGGAAATAAATGTTATAGTGTTTGTCTTTCATTAAAAGTAGGACCCCAATAGATCCTGATAAGTGAGACCGGGCTGCACTCAGGCAGATCGCAGCATGCAGTCTGGGACTCCCTGGTAATGAGACCGGGCTACAGGTTTGCAGAACGCAGCCTGGAGCCCGGGACTGAAAGGGGTAGCGGAAACAGGGCTACAGGGATGCAAAATGCATATTGCAATACTGATTCCAAGTGTTTATTTAATTTTTGATGTTTACATGTTTATCAAGTCCCATATTTCTTAATGGTAAATCCTACATGAAATAAATTACATACTTGCTGTATTTTATTGTTGTGGGTGTCATAATAGTGATGTTCTGTGAGTCATGTAACCCACAGACTAGTAAACTATAAACACTATACATAAATAAATTGAAGATAATCAATTTGAAAATAAAAAATGTTTTTACTTTATTATGTTTTTTTTTACTTTATTATAAAAATGGCTAATTTAATATATGTAAAATATATTAATTGGAATGTGGGTGTATTCATTACACAACATAATAACAAAAATATATACATAAGTTAAATGAATTAAAACTTACTCGTAAATGAAATTGATTTTTATAACTAATGTATTGGTACATTACTAATTTATCTGTCAAAAGTAAAATAAATGCTTGAAAAGAGTATAGTCATGTCTTTTTCACTTTGCAAGATTTTTGGTAACCTTTGTTTTGATATTATTGGTATGCATGTTATGCCTCATAACATATAATGAGCATTTCTTGTATGTTTTTTACTCTCTCATGCCAAAAGTACTGAACTGTTTGAGATGAAATTTTACAATAATAATATTTTAAACATCAATGATCAGAATAACACATAATTATAAAGATATTGTTTAAATTGGCCAAAATATAATGTGTTCATTAAACAGAAACACCATCTCCGAGTCATTTCTTTATATATTAATTGTATTATCCGTTGGCACAGTGTAGATGGGATATGGTGAAATTCATTGCTGAGTGCCTGGTCCAAAAGTAATCAAATATATGAGAGCAGGCTTTGTTGATGGTTCAATCCACCTTATGAATTTTCAAGACAAATACAAAGTAAGTCACAAGAAACAAAAATAAATATTTATATATGACATTCACCTTGCTCAATGTAGTCATACCACCAGGAGTACGAGCCCCTCTAGCACCACGGCCTCTTTGTCCTCGAGCACGACCCCTCTGGTAAGGTGGTTTCTGCACCCGTGTTGTGTCCACCAAGTGGAAAGTACTCTCGTCTTCATCATGGAAGTATGCATATGATGAACCAGCACCAAACTGTGATGCATATTTATCTGAAAAAGTCCAAATATTCCATAACTAAATAATTGTTTTCTTATGATGTATGTATATCCTCTACTGCTTACCAGCTTTTATTTTGATTTCATTTTAAATAGTTGATATTTAGAATGATTGATTAATTTTAAACAGATAAGTATGTTATGGATGTTATTAAAAACTTAAATAATGATTATATAATGAATATCAACAATTAAAAGGAACAGAAATGCTACCATACATTCTAAAACTCTAATATTTATAAGTATGTCTTTATATTTTATGTTTTTGTATGTTTGTAAGTCTTTGACTAGATACACGATACACACATACATGTTTAAAGAGATAAAGAAAAAAAAATTAGTAAATTAAAAAATCAGTGTTATAATATATTATTTACCATATATATTTAAAGTAATTATATATCTATAATTATAATATTTAAAATGCACTATGTTTGAAGCATTTGGAATTGAAAAGTATTTAGCGCAAATTATGTGTTGTTGAGTGTACATTGCAATTGTAACTCAGTTTAAGAGACTGAAACTTAATTTGATCTAAGGTATACAAAAACGAGGTTGATTGAACACTATGTAATAACACTATAATAATTATAATATTGCAAAAGTAAACGAATTAACAAAGTCTTACAACTTGTGTTTGTTTGGACCTATTTTGCATGCAATACTTAGAGGCTATCTCATCAAAAACGTCATCATAACCTCAACCGTCAACAATATTGTACCGTATTATACACATAGATAAAGGAGAAATGTTATATGAATCAACTTACTTTGGTACTTTTTATCTTGTACCATTGTCCAGTCACTTATTTTGCCCAAGCGGTCGCCTTTGCTGAAGGGCTGGTAAGGCATGTCTCTGAACTGCTCCGGCATTTCGCAAGGACCCCATCCTGTCGGGTTATCTTGAATAATAGGAGATATAAACCTTATTGGCTCTTCGGCCGGTAACACATGTTCCGACATCACGAATAAAAGGATTGAATTGAAATTTTTTATGAAAATCTACATGAATATGCTGCTACTCTGCTATGCCACACGACACTTTCAATTGGGGAATAGGGATGCAACATATCGACAGTAATCGATGTTTTACAAAGTTTCCACACAATCGATAAGACATTCATAAACGTTGATATCACAATATCGCTGTTGAATAAGTCGATACTCGATACGTCATTCTATATCTATTCTATTCTATTCTATTTTTGCTTTTGCCAGCTCGAACGCCAATGTTTGATCTTTGATGTATAATTGTTGCTATACCCTGAAATACTTGCCTATCATGACAACTTCAGGGCCCAGTGACAGGTTTTTATATACTGTAATTCAAAAAAGGGGTGCGGTATAGTTATACCGCACATTTATTTATTATTTGAGATATTAAATTAACTATGGGTTACCTATTTGGTTGGGTTATTTATTTATTATTTGAGATATTAAATTAACTCTGGGTTAAAAAAATAACCACGAACCTGTATTAAAAAAGTTCGGATCTGTTCGTAATAAATAAATGTGCCGTGTAACTATACCCCACCCCAAGAGAAAAACAGTTCAATGGAATCTAGGTTCTTAAAATTGTTACTTTTAAATTTGATACCTAAAATAAATAATACTTGATTCCTCAATATGATTAAAAAAAAATCGATTAATCGTTAAACATCGATAATTAATATTTTTATGAGTGATTACCTACTTTATGATTTCGATATTTTTTAAGATTTTGAAATCTGGCTTAAAGGTCTAGCTGCCAAGCCATAAACCTACATAAATAAGATTTTGAAATGGTTTATGGTTTTGGCCAAAAGACCTTACACACTTAAAATGATGGAGACATCTTGAGTGATTGATTGATTTTGATGAAAACTAAACCAGCCTCATTAGATTTTTGAAAAACGAACTACCCTAATCAGAAATCGAGTCCGCTGATTCTGAAAAAAGAAACGCAATTACTTTATGATTATTATGCACTGGACAGCATTAAATATGCATACACATTACACTATACTTTGTGATAATAAAGTTTTTTAAAAGAGTATTAATTGTAATGAGCATCTTTCTTTAAACCTAGTCTTATATTCAATGATGATCTGAAGAATTTCTCCTGATTCAAATTAAAAATACTAGAAACGTTCCTAAAGATAAACGGCCTTATTCATATTAAGTTGAGTAAGTTTCATGGCTTCTTTATAGTTCTTAAAGAAGCCTGCAAACTTACTTTAACTCAATATGACTATGGCCGTAAATATATAATAATGTAGATTGTTAGTAAAAATATATAATACCTACATTATACACATCAATATCTATATAATTAGTAAAAAATATATATTACTACATTCTTAACAGCTAACTTTAGGCTTAGTATGAATATTAAAAACTTGGAATTAAATTAAAACTTACAAAAAGTTAAAATCTTTGTGTAATTCATTCATTAAGTGTGTAAGTCATTGAGATATAATAGCCAATGGTGTCAACATATTATACTATGCCAATGTATCCCGTTGATATAAACAGTATTTACAGTAAACAGTACAATACGTTTTATTTAAAACGTATAAAAATAATTTACCAGTCAATAAATAATAATTCATTCAAATCTGAATCTTCTAGCTGTAGCAAAAAGGAATAACGTAATTCTAAAGTACTGTTAATATTAATTTTTCCAAGGTAAGGCTATGGTTTAACTGAATGAAATTAGCGGCTTAGTTATCTATAATATTATAAAATTTTAATCATGTTTTGTCTGTATTTTGAAGCTATTAAAAAAAACAATTGGAATAGACTATAAACGATGGTGAACACGATACAATTTTTTTTTAGATATCTTGTCTGTTTGTTCGGGATTCATGTAAAAACTACTGGGCCGTTTTCGCTGATCGAAAATTCTTAGACTTAAAATCAGCACTGCTTTTTATCCGGGAAATCCCGCGGGAATTTCAAATCAAATGTAGACGAAATCGCGGGCACATCCTAATATTAATTAAATTAATCCCAATATTATATAAAAGCATACATTTAGAAGTGTTAATATTGTTCCGTGCAGGAACGGAGAAAGAATATAATTCTTCGGCCTATCGTAAGAGGCGACAAAACAGCCCAGAGCCAGGTGGTAGGGTATTTGCCCGTCTGGATGGCTATCACCCCTGGTCTGGAGTATGCCGTCATAACAACCTTAAGTTGTCTTCCGGCATTAGTGGTAGTCTAGTCTCCATTAAGAGAGTAGCAGCACATCGGTAGCACCTTTGGTGTTACAAATGTCCATAGGCGATGGTAACCGCTTTCCGTCAGGTGGGCCGTCTGCCGGTCTGTTGAAATCATGCAATAAAAAATAAAAAAAGACAACCCGGAAAATAATGTTTTACTAACCGGTTGAGATTTTCCAGATATGACCGGTTCCTATACTTTACCATTCATTCACTTGCCCTGCCATCGGTTGAATTTTGACAAAGCTTGTATGGAGCTTATGTCAAATTTTAAGCGTTAGTAAAATAATGAATGGTCGGTAAGATGTAGAACCGGTCAATAATCGTACAATGCCTTCTTAGAACTACCTATTCTACAAACTTGTAACAAAATGTATATTGTTTTTAAGGTTTCATAGATTTTTAAACAAAAACGGAATCTCATTACATTGTTTGTTTGCTCGTCCGTCTGTATCACATTATTTTACTTGTAATCTATCTTTCAATCTCACAGTCATTGTTCTCAGAAACTACATGGTTTATATAGATGAAATTTAACAATAAGGCATATTGAACATATCTCTACACAGCCGTGTAGAGATCTTGTATATCTTGTAGTATAACATTCTTTTTGTCACGTGACTTTCATCCCTCCTCATTACATGCATATACCATCTTAATCTTCTTTCTCTCAATTTTTCAGTCACGGGTGCAACTTCCAAAGTTCTTTTTTTTTATATTTGCTAGTATGCAAACTGGCAAACGGACCACCTGGTGATAGGTGGCTACCGTCGCCCATGGACATCTGCAACACTAAGGGAGTCGATGCGTTGCCTACTTCGTTGAGACTTTCGGTATCTGTTTACGTCCTTTTTGAAGAGCCCCATATTGTAGCGCTCTGGGAAAACCGCGGGAGGGAGTTCATTCCATAACTTGGACATATATAGCATGAAGGAGCGTCCGCCGATCGTCTTATGTACTCATTTCTCACCTTATCCATTCTTGTAACACCACACGGCCATCGCTACATTCACGATTCATATATCTGAACATTCATTCATAGATTTATATATCTGAGCTTTTACTTTCAGTGTCATGTCACGCCGGTTATTTGTCTCCATTTTAGCCATGCTACATTTATTCTTCTGCTTACATCCTTCTCTATTTCACAATTGCTCTGCAGTAGTGTACAGCACACTACCGTAGTAGTGTAGTTGATTGTAAGTTAAGAGGCACTAGTTTCCGAATCGAAAAATCGAAAAACAGTTATTCTGTTTTGGTTCTGCTGATTTTCAATCTAACGTCCTCTAGCGCTTGCCGCCACGTCCTATCCAGTTTGCTTTAAAGTGCCTCCCCGTCTTCATTTACCAGAGTAACATCATATGCGAAGGGCTTCAGCCTGTACCTCTGCGGTCAACGCATGCATAACCAACCTACTTTTACAGAGAACTTGTTAGTGGTTTCCACTGCAGAGCGGGCTTGTGTACTAGCATTCTCATACATACTTTCCATCAGTCTTACGTCTATCTGGCGCACCTTTCCCCCTGAGGACCCATCACAGAACTTCCCGAGGAACGTTGTCGTATGCCTTCTCAAGATCTACGAAGATCATATGGATATTTTTATGTACTTATTTCAAGCTTTTGAACTACCTATACGATGGAAAAAATCAAGGTAGAGCTTAAAAATACTTTCCACGAAAAGTGTTATCAACAAAATTCCTTACCTAGACAACTTGATTGAAAGGATATTTACTAATGCTAATATTAGACAGATCAACCAAATTGATTCCATTTGGTTGAAGGAGCACAGAACTGAGACGACACGGTGGTATTCAATGACATTGAATTATTCAAGTTTATGTTTATATGGATCACTTTCGTCAAATATCGGCTTTAGATCTCAAAGTCGTTCGTTGGATGTAACCAGTAAATTAAACTTATCTTAAAAATATGTAAATTCATTGTGTCTCAACTATAGACCTCATTTATTAATATATTAAATTGTCATTAACTATAAAACCACTTAAATGAATTTTGTCGTTCAGTTAGGCAGCAACTTTACTTCCATCTAAAGCTCATGTCTGGCTCTGTTTGTGTGAGTTTTGTCTGGATTTGTGGCTGTGTATATCGAAGAGTAGGTATACATTGAATCATATCTATTATATTATATATATATAGCTAAAGTCTGCGATTGCGCGTTGAGGTCGCTTTTGTTATGGAAAAAACGATAGTGAAGTAAATTGCGAACTTCATCAAACTAACTTCACTCTTCAGTACTTCAGTACTATTCAGTATTCAGTAGTGTGTGGTGTGTATTTTTGTGGGTGTATGATGTTTATTTATTTGATAAAAAAAATTTAAATTCGCTTTTTTGACTCGAATTAAATTATTTTGTGTTTTTTGTTTGCATAGTTCGTTTACAATTTTAATTTTGATAAATAATAATAAGGCATACAGTTTTTGAAAAGATAATAAAGGTAAACGATCAATTTTATAAAAATATATTTTTGTTATAGTTTTGAAGTTTATGATAAATTGTTTACTTATTATTAATTAAATAGGTATAGTTATTTTGTGATAGTGCTTGTGCTAATAGCCGTTCAAATAAAATAACAATTAATGTAAGTATATGTATATAATATAATTATTAAAACTTTTATTTGTAGTTATATCACTTCACATGTGAAGAATAATTAAGTTTGTTGAGTAAATAGAGCCATGAAAATCCTAACCTCTATGAAAATCATTTACTTGTTTACTAAAAGGAAGAAGTCAATAAATTAATCATTCAATTTTACTATCGTATGACAATATCAAAAGTATCGAAAATTGGTTAATTAATGTTTATTGTCTTTATTTCATTAATTTAAAATCCAATCGACTATATAATAGCTCCTGTAATGACTTTCGTGGCAATCTTTTGACAAAGGAAACTTTATTGAAGTATTACAAAAGTTACTGTCTTATTGGAATTCTAAGTTCAGTTGAAAGTAGAAGTAGACCTCAATTAAACATTATATTTTGTGTTCCGTCTCAGACGATTCAAAGTATAGATAAAGCTTACATGAATAAAAGCCTCAAATGTAGTGACGTATTTTCTAAAAACGCGTGCAGAAACTTATGTAGTATATCTCTACATGTGGTTTGCGTCTATATAGTCCACTGGAAACTAGTGGCGTGGATACTATTCCGCATTTATACGTAACTAATACAGTTATTTAATACTAAACTAAATTCTCGTGACGTAGCGGTGCGATTCGCTTTTATTCCAAAATCGGCTTCCTTTAGCTGGCTTTACACTGAAAGCTCGGGACTCTGTCTACTTATTTTGTTCGTCTGAGGGTTCCGTAGCTATTTTGGTAGAAACGTCTGTGTTTGGATGTTTAGCCATTTGTCTCGGACGCTGCCTTGTCTGTGTATACGGATAACATTTAAAGGGGATATGTAATTTATATGCCGTTAGATAATGCTCTAATTGCACATTACTGTGCACATGTACTGACTCGCCTGTTTCGCCTCTCGATGAAGACTGGAAAGGTTCCAACATCCTGGAAGCAGGCAAATGTACAGTCGGTACCCAAGAAGGGCAGTCGAGCCGACCCTGCCAACTACAGACCAATTTTGGTTACGTCGATACTCTGAAGAGCATGGAACGTATCTTAAATGCTAGGCTACTGACGCACCTAGAATCAAATGATCTCCTCAGCGATCGGCAATACGGTTTTCGACCAAACCGATCGACTGGGGATATTCTACCGTACGTCACACCCATTTGTGGCGAGGCTATCGAGAGATATGGTGAAGCGCTCGCGGTCTCTCTCGATATCTGAAAGGCATTTGATAGGGTCTGGCATGACAGTCTCATTGCCCAACTTCCAGCATATGCCTCGCCTGCTGGTTTGTGTGTTTGGATATCGGACTTCCTGAGGGAAAGGTCAATTCAAGTGGTCGTTGATGGTTGTTCCTCCGATCGCTTGATGATTAACGCCGTTGTCCCTCAGGGGTCTGTGCTCTCTGCAACGCTTTTTGTGCTACATGCACGCGATGCTAATCTGGTCAAATTCAACACAGCTAAAACCCAGGCATGTCTGTTTACGGCGAAAAAAATCAGTTTGAATTAAATCCCATTTTTCGAGGTGTACCCATTCCGATAACCGACCAACTTCAACTTCTTGGCATTTCTTTAACATCCACTCTCAATTTCGGCTCCTATATTAAAAGTTTAGCTCAGCTGGCAGCTAAAAAGCTAAGTATACTTTCAAAGGTGAGACGGTACTTCACTGCAGAGCAACTGCTTAATCTTTACTGTGCTCAAGTAAGATCTTGCATGGATACTGTTCTCACCTTTGGGACGGCTCAGCCAAATACCAGCTTGAAGCGCTAGAGTCAATTGAGAGAAGTGCCAAGAGGTTGATTGGTATCGACCAGCTAGTCAATACAAAGCTTCAAAGCCTAGAGCATGGACGCCGGGTTGCTAGTCTATCGGTTTTTTGCAGGATTCATTTCGGAGACTGCGGTTGAACTGTTCGACCTGATTCCGCCTACACCATTCCATTTTCGGACCACAAGGCGCTCTGGTCTACGCCATCGTTTCACAGTGGAAACGCTACCAGTGCGTACTAAACGTTTCGTCTCCACGTTCCTTCTAAACAAGAAACTCGTATGCAGTATACACATATCACTGTCTGACAACTTACTTGTAACGCGAGTCAGTCTTATGCACGGCCTATATAGTATATAGAGTGAGAAAATAAAATATATTAAACATTTCATATCTTTACAGTAAAATAACACATTCAATATTTTATAGGTTATGAAGTAAAATGTTATTTGTTGCCTCATGTCAGTGACGTGGCACACAGAATTTGGTAATACTCGGCAAGCACTCTAGCGAATTGTATTCGAATAAATGTTTCGATACAAGTTTGTTACATGATGATTTATTTTAATTTTAATTTAGAAGTAACGTATTTATTGTTGGTTTTATTCAAATGTATTTATTTATTTTTACTAATTAAATATTATATAAGTAGACTTAGTTTTATAAATTATTATTATTATTAGTTATTTAATTAACAAATTTGGGTCGTTTTGGTTTTACGCTTAAAGGAAGGTTTGCACTGAAAATCAGCGTTGTGTCGGATATAATTCCGGCACAGCAATATGCTGAGTGCAAACCTTGTTCGTTGAAAATGCGGCGTACAAATTCTCAAAACATGCTCTGTGTATAATAATGTATAACGAATGTAATTACGTCGCTATTTCTTCGAATAAAGTTTTTCTTTCTTTCGTTCTTTTCCTTCTACGTACGGCAGAATTGTGGAATGCACTACCAGAGTCCGTGTTTCCCGAAAAGTACAATCCGGGTATCTTCAAGTTTCGTGGAATAGGTACTATCTAGGTAAGCGTGCTCCATCTTCGACCGCATCATCGTCCGGCACTGGACGTGATGGTGGTCAAACGAAAACCTATATAATATAAAAAAGAAAAAAATACATGTAAAATGTAGTCCTGTGGGATAACGGTAGTCAGATCTTGAACAATTATGACGATGTTTTTTGGGGGTATGTTTCTGACTCCCTAACTTGAATTATGAAGTAAAAAATTCTGCAAAAATTGAGGTAGAGCTCTAAATAAAGATACTTTTGATGAAAATTTGCTTGAACAAGATCCCTTGAGTACCTATTTTTTAACATAAAATTACGTATGTTCCGCTAAATGTCAAAAACATGACTTTTGTGAAATTTACGTAACACTTTACAGTTCGTGGATTGGCCACGCACTCTTTTGACTAATCGGTTATTCAATTAAAATAAATTCATTAAAAGTATTATTTAAACTTTATAACCTTTACTTTTTTTCATAATTTCCCCACTTCCTAGTTCAAAAGTTAGACATGACACAATTTAACCATTTCCAAAGCTTATAACCTAAGACCCCATTTATCACTATTAAATATAAAAACCAAAATAATTCAAATCAAATATCGTGACTATTTTTCAAAACCTGATTAACGATAGCCCAAAAATTATGTGCGTTGAAAAAATCCCTGGTTTTATTTACTACACCACTTTGTAACGCCACGTAGACATGATCTTGTTTAACTTTTATCCATCCATAATATTGGTCCAGTAGTATTTTTTTTCTTTTTTATACCGAAGCTGGCAAACAGGCATACGGCTCAGCTCATGCAAAGTGGATACCGTCGCCTACAGACGTTTGCAACAACAGGGGGAAGTTAACGTGTTGCCAACTTTTAGGATTAGGATTAGCACAAGGTTAACCGTTTCACCGGTTTGTGAGAGCGTCATAGGTATTACACCGATCGAGCCGGCCCTAATAGCCGTAATCAAGTTGGCGTAGCCTGCCTTAGAGGGGCCCTGTATCAAAATGTGTTGGGGGCCCAAAGGAAAAGTAAAGTATTTTTTAATAAAAGAAGAAAAAATGCTCCAATTGAACTAAATTAATTAATATATTGATTATAAGTTATTATCCCTATTAATATTATAAATGCGAAAGTAAATCTGTTTGTCCGTCTCTCCGTCTGTCGGTCTGCCCGTCCGCCCGTCCGCCCGTCTGTCCGTCTGTCCGTCAAACAGAACAACGTCAACAAAACCCAAAAATCGAGAAGAGTATAACTGCGTTGTATAGTTATACAAATAGTAGGTTGTAAGAACTGTTTCGAGTTACGTTTCATTGGGTAATTTTCATTGCTAGTAATCTTCTTCTATGATATATGACATTTGCTTTACTACTGGTAGAATTTGACATTAACCCCATGTAAGTAATGTTAGTTTTCTACTATTTTATCAGTGCAGGAATGGAGACAGAACATAATTTCCTGAGGCCGGACGGCATGCCGTAAGAGGAGACAAAAGTACCCACAGCCACACAGGTTGTAGGGCATTATTTGCCCGTCTGGATGGCTACCAGACCAGAAGTCTAGAGTATGTCGACATAACCTTGAGCTGTGTTCCGACCTTAGTGGCCAGGTTCCCGTTACTTTTCGAGACCGGCAGCACATTGGTTGGATAGTAACGGATTTCCATCAGGCTGTGTGCCTGTCTGCTAGTCTCATGCAATAAAAAAATAATGGCAAGGTAAAACAATGAAAATAAAGATATGGAAATCCGGTATAGTAAACATTAGCGAGACTGCGCGGCGACAAAATGTAACTGCACAAAGCTGCCTATGTGAGTACGTACGATAACATATATGCAACGGAATTTACGCACACAAATAGTTATTCATGCCTAATTTTGTCGTGTCGATTGTTTATATATATGGCTTACGTTGATTGAAGGGCCGTCATTGTTTCATCTAGCTAGTGTAGCTAGCCGTCGGTAAGAACGAATTCAGGTGAAGTACCCGGAGTTTAAAAAGTGCTTACGGGTTTAAACGGGCTATCCCCGGGGTGTTTAAACGACTCGTTTATCAGTATATAAAGATTTGAAAGACTGTAGTCGGTCACTTGACTCCTAAATTTACGGCGCGACGAACCTGAGTTCAATTTTAATTTCTGCGTTTGACTTTATCTATATTTCGAATATTAAAATAGTTCTTTTTATTGTTCAGAATGGAGAAAAAGAGAAGAACAGTTCAGTATTTAGTGACTTTTTATGGTAAGTTACAGTTTTTAGTTAATTATGATACTACCTATGTTTTTATTTATATATTTAGTTATAAGGTATATTTGTTTGTCTACCCCGTTCACTATAACTTGATGTGCAGTTTCCAAAACACCAATTCACATCATTTTATAATATCCTATAAAACCTATAAATATTATGAACGCGAAAGTTTGTAAGAAGTAAAAAATGTATGGATGTTTGTTTGTTACTCTTTCACCCAAAAACTACTGAATTGATTTTGATGAAACTTTACAATAATATAGCTTACACATCAGAATAACACATAGGCAATAATTTATAAAGATGTACTGTGAATTATCCAAAATATAACGATTTTCCATCACCACGTGGGTGAAATCGCGGGAGCAGCTAGTTGATTATAAATAGAGATTATTACAAAACGTAAATTATTCTTAATTTTCTTGGAATTTTCTAGTAATTATCGCGATTTTCAGTGTTTTTGTAACCCTGCGCTTCAAGTTATCATGAACGAGCAATATAATATAACGTCATCTTTTTGGCTATATTCGTCTATCCCAACGAAATGACGTCGTATTTGATCGAAATAAACAGTATCCTGAGTGTTGATCTCGGACCAGCCAGCTGGGACCAGCATATAAGCTGGTTCTGTGTCGAGTGTCATTTAAATCCGTTCAGTAGTTTTCACCTGATGCGTTAACATCAACAGACCCCTGACTTTTTTCTCTTCTTTAACCGACTTGACAAAAGGAGAATGTTCTCAATTCGCCCTGTAAATATTTCTTAAATGCATTGTATTGTGTACACTCTACAGATTTATTATATTATAGATAATATATCTGTCTATAATTATAGATATGTTGTAAAGGAGGATTGGTAGTGAAGTTACTGGCACCGAGACTAAACAAATAATGTCTCAAAATGAGCAAGAAATTAGACAAGGACTTTTGGGCCAAAGAAATGAGTTGAAACATGGCTTAAAGAATATATTATATTTTTCTATTACAAATTGGAAAACATCAGCCCTAAATTCTACCTGGAAGATGAGCAATCTTAACAACAAGGTCACAAATAAAATAAGTTATTGTTTACCAAATTACCATAATAGATTTATGTGCATAAATTTCAAGAATTAATAATATGAAAACACTTACACCACATGATTAATTCATTCACATTTGTACAAAATATCTAAACCATCAAAATGATACAAAATATCAACACAATAAAAATAAATCGTAAAATCACTTGCATCTTTGTACAATCTGGGCCCAAGAATATATGAAAGAGTATCTGTCTCTTTTATGTTAAAATTTCGCTACATCATTTCCGAAAGCTTGAAATGTTATAGGAGACGATGTCTACTGCAGGTTGTGAGTACCGTCTATTTGTTTGCCCATCTTTATTCAGGCATTTTTTATTTTTCAGTGTCACTCGGCTTCGTCACTTTGGGCATGTCTTCAGCGTGGCCCACGCCTGTTTTAGTCAAGTTATTGAATAAGGAAACAAAAGTAACAATCACCGAGGTATATGTTTTTGCTAACCACGTAGCTATTTATAGGTATATACACACATATAGGTATATATACACACAATTATATATTTAAAAAAAATATGCGCACTCAATACCGACCCATTATTAGACGGCCTCTGTGGTTGAGCGGGCTAAGTCTTAGCCCGCCGAACTTGCAGTGGAACGCTCCGGGTTCGATTTCTGGTATGGTAAATTTCGGAAACGAACTTTCCGTTATTTCCGGTGGTCTGCTTGTCTGGGATCGGCCCCAGAGATGTCCGTTGTGCATTACCCACAACACAAGGGTAGCTTGCTTAACTTGGTGATATACAATGTGTGTGTTTGTCTGTCGATTATTGTTATTATTATACATTTATGTCTCTGAAGACTACGGGCTATAAAAATGGCCCGGACTTTTGGAGGGCTTGCGTGGGGCTATGAGAATGCCAACTTGACAAATTTAATGTAAATGTGGCATCACTGACCGACGATTATCCATGTCTACACCATATAAAAACGCACTCACGGATAAGCCCTCGTAAGTGTAGAACTATTGTAGGAAAGGAGAACAAAAGGTAACGGGCTATTGGGATGAACTATCAGTGGTAATAGGGATTTAAGTTATGGGGACTATGGCGTCTGCCCGTCGCAATGTTCGGGGAACATGGAAGAATGGCCAGACGGTGACTCGCCACTCCCTTTTATTATTAGACTAGGATTTACCCGCGACCTCGTCCACGCTTGAGAGATAACGTACATTACAGTTATTTTGGCAGTATTTAAATTCAAAGGGTGAGGACAACGGATTTTCTAGTATGAAAATACACGAATTCCGAAGATTTCTGGAAAAACCCGGGATAAGTAATGTAACTAAATGTATACATAACTAAATCTGTTCTACTAAATATATTTAATAAATATAGAAACTGTTATATCAAGCAAGTTCTAATATCAAGTGGTTTCGAGGTTAGGAAATCCCGGGGAATATAAAAAGTCCCGGATTATATATATTGTTTTAATATCAATCGGATCTGAATCCGGTATTTTTTTATGTATAATACCCACTTTATAACACACTCCAGGGAATATTCACGCGGAATTCCTGAAATATAAAGTATCGCATCTCTTGAAAAAGGACTTAAGCTATCGTTTAAGTGAAATCGTATCGAAATCAGCTAATATTTATGCAATCCAACTCATTTGTACCGTACCCAGGAAAATTCCCCCGGGATTCTCGGGACTCAGTATAGCAGCATTTAAACAAGAATGTAAGCTATGTTTTAGTGAAAATTGTCTCCGAATGCACCAACTACAAACCGCTCCCGGGAAAATTCCCGCGAGATTCTCGGGGTAAAAAGATTATACAATTACATAAAATTTGCTATCGATCTTTGAAAAAATAACATTGGAATTCGATGTTTTCTTTTTAATTTGACCAATTTAATCATTCCGAGAAAAAAGTGCCGCGAGCTACCCAGGATAAAAAGTAGCGCAGATTTTAAGCCTAAGAATTTGCTGTAGATCAGCGAAAACCGCATCGAAATCGGCCTAGTAGTTTTTACGTGAACCCCGAACAAACAGATAAGAAATCTAAAAAAATTGTATCGTTTTCTTAATCGTTTATATAGTCTATAGTCTATTCCTGTTGTTTTATTTTAAATAGTTTAAATATACAGACACGATATGTTTAGAATTTTATAATATCATAGATTAGATACTTTCGCAATTGATAAATTACTATAGAGTTTCGGGGACACTTTGAAGTATGGAGGAACCCGCCATGTACGGAGTCCGACTAGCACACGACCTCTTATGGTAAATGAAAGTGTTTCTTCCGAGAGAGAGTAATACGCGAATGAAGCCGCTGGTACAGCTAATGCGAGGTGATTATCTCTTGGACATATTTCCATTCCAGGGCGAAGTGTCGTGGATGCTGGCAATGAATCCGCCTGGGTTCATAGTTGGCAGTTTTGCCAGTCGCTTTCTATGTGATGGCATGGGCAGGCGACCTAATATATTGATTAGCGCAGTTCCTATTGCTATCGGAACGGTATGTATACTATGATTTTTATATATTTTGTTCTAGGGTGTATTCTTATAATAATATGGTTTATAAGTTACATTTCTGTAAAACAGATGTTTCCGAACTTTCATGAACCACAATAATATGTATTCCAAAAATGAGATTTTTATTTGAAATTAGTTCTACAAATGTACTTACACGCTTATTTTTGATCTTAAATAAATGAAAGAAATACATCACATATTTATTTAAAAACTAGACAACAAAATTAGACTATAAGAAATTAAACCATTTATTATAAGCAGATATAAAATACTTTTTCTTAGGTGATTCTTGTGGAAATACTAGTCACAAGGTATATTCAGTACTTTTTTTGCTATGCATAATCTTTATATATAATAGGTTGGGGAAAAAGTCTTTTCGCATATAGTGTGTATGAAGTTGTAATAAGATCTCTTTGGCTATACCATTTGTATTTGGCTGGTTTTGGTATCGTTAAAAAGTTTTAATTTTAAAGAAGACAATTCCAAATTCAAATTAGGAAAATGTGTAATTTTCATTTGTTTTTCTTGTTGTTAAAATGAGTGAATCTAATGAAGAAATTCGATACATTTTAAAATTTTACTACAAAAAAGGGAAAAATGCATCACAAGCCGCGAAAAAAATTTGTGATGTTTATGGACCTAATGCAGTATCTGTGAGAGTAGCACACATTTGGTTTAAGCGTTTTCAATCCGGAAATTTTGATATCAAAGATGCACGTCGCTCTGGTCGCCCTGTTATGGACAAAATTGATGCCATTTTTGAAAAAGTGGAACAAGATTGGCATATTAGTAGTTAAGATGTAGCTGGAGAACTGGAAATTGACCACAAAACGGTTTTGGTGCATTTGAGAAAAGCTGGGTACACAAAAAAGCTCGATATTTGGGTGCCTCATGAACTCACTGAAAGAAATCTAATGAACCGTGTACTCATTTGTGATTCTTTATTACGACGTAATGAAACCGAACCATTTTTGAAGAAGCTGATAACTGGTGATGAAAAGTGGATCACGTACGACAAGAACGTGCGAAAAATATCGTGGTCAAAGGCCGGTCAGGCTTCACAGACTGTGGCGAAACCCGAGTTAACTCGCAACAAGGTGATGCTGTGTGTATAGTGGGATTGGAAGGGCATTATTCATTATGAGCTGTTACCGCCAGGCAGGACCATCGATTCTGAACTGTACTGCGAACAACTGATGAGATTAAAGCAAAAAGTTGAGAGAAAGCGGCCGGAATTAATCAACAGAAGGGGTGTGGTTTTCCAACATGATAATGCTACACGTCACACATCTTTAGCCACTCAGCAAAAATTACGAGAGTTTGGCTGGGAGGTGTTAATGCATCCGCCGTATAGTCCTGACCTTGCACCTTCAGATTTTTACCTGTTTCGGTCTCTGCAGAATTCCTTAGGCAGTGTCAGGTTAACATCACGAGAGGACTGCCAAAACCACTTGTGGTAGTTTTTTGATCAGAAGCCCCAAAATTTTTATAGCAATGGGATCACGTCCCTACCTAAAAGATGGCAAAAAGTTATCCAACAAAATGGCACCTACATACTTTAGTCAAATGTAAATAAACTTTATAAAAACACCTTTTGAATTTTTATATAAAATGCGAAGAAACTTTTTCCCCAACCTAATAGTTCGATACTTTTTAACTAGTCTCATATTAATTTGCTTTACTTAAGTTCACATCACTACATCAGTCACATGACGATTTACTTTTTTCGACCGTTCCACTTACAAATACAATGTTTTTGTATATACTTCCCATTTGAAGGACTTTGAAATTTGAAGTATAATAATTTATGGTAACACATTTAAGTTTCGTAAAAAAACTACAGCATTTGTTGTTTCTGTCAACGTAATTTTATTCAAGTATTTTAAAATGAGTTAAAAGTTTATGTGGGAGACAACAAAATTTTTTTTTTAAATGAAAGTCCTTAATTTAACTAAACAGTAACATACCACCTCGACAATTATCTTTGTATACTTTCCCAAATACCGAGTGATAAGCACCAATAAGTGTAATGTAAGACAGTAACAAAGTATTGGGCTAATGATTCAGGATACACTGGATAATGGTGTCCGACCATAACTGCTCACAGCATGGTCACTTTAAAATGTATAAGAACAGCAGGCGGCAACATGGTTGTAAGTGGTTAAAAGGTATACAGAGGTATGCGTAGTTTTGCCTAACCTGCTTCCAAACTTCCTCTGTCTTTAATACCTCTGAAGTTGATATAGAAGATTTCGTCGACATCTGTGCAAATTTGATCATAACTGCTTTAAAACGCAGCTATAATGTGATTAACATGGTATAAGAGTACATTAGCTATTGTAATCTCCGGCTAAAGAAATTTACTCTCTTTTTCCGGCGAGGTTTTAGTACAGAGGCGTCACGTAGTATTTCTATTCCACCATTAAGCTTTTTCTTACTGGAAATAAATAAAATACACCAAATTTTACATACATTTTCGCCTTTCTAATATTGTTTAAAAATCACCATGAAATTTAAGAGCTGAAACATCTTGGTCGGGTCAGCTTTGTTGAAAATCTCTATTTTTGGGCTTACTGTTTCACACCTTTGTATTATACAAAGCAATATCTTACAAAATATTTGATCGAAAATGTCCTTCTAAACCATTCCTTACGAATTACAATATTATATATTAGTTACAGTTGAATGAATAATACTGATAAAAATACAAAGCTGTAATTATTATTTTTACAGATTATCGTTTTGACCGCAACATCGGCATATTGGCTGTACGTATCTATTTTTATGTGGAGCTGTGGCACCGGCATAGTCTGCACTGTAAGTATTATAGTTACATTTTGTTCATGTATGCTCGGTAATTTAAACTGATATTGGTTTTCTTCTCAAAACTTCTCAATCCAGGAATGTGGATTAAGACCTTAGACGGCATCTGTTATTTAGCTAAAGTATTTCTAGCTAAATATGCACATTGTAATAATTATCACGAATCGACAGGTAGGAAAATAACTGTACGAATATACATGCATTGCAAGTGTACTTCCAATTCCGACAATGGGATAAAAATATTATTATACCTTACGCTAGCTGTGCCCGCGACGTCGTCAGCGTGGAATTTGTTTTCAACCCCCTGATTTTGAAACATTCATCATAGGTGGTCCGCTCCTATTGGTATTAGCGTGATGATAGTGTTTTGATCAGAAGAAATATGGAATAGGTGGAAGGAAACAGAGAAAACGAAGAATTTAAAAAGGAAAAGAAAGTCTTCAAACGACTATAATGGGAATAATCTTAATACTTTCAGGTAGCAAACATCTATTTGGCAGAAATAGTGGACAAAGATATTAGGGGTACTACCGGTGTGTGCACCAGATTCGCCTTCAACTTTGGTAACCTTATAGTGATTGCGATCGGGCCTTTTATATCCTACGAAGTTCTAAATGGCATCATGTGTGTTCCATTAATTTTGTACTTCGTCTTAAGCTGGAGGATACCAGAGTCACCGTTCTATTATATGAAAGAGGGAAAAGTTGACTGCGCTAGACGGGCTATTATTGAACTTCGAGGTCATGTAGATCCAGCGGTAAGAATAATACATACGTGGGACACTTAAAAAGTTTTGCGAAAATAAAAAAATGTTCTATAGGTAAATATTGTTTTATTAAACCTTTTCAAAGTACTCTCCACCAGTCTCTCTACAAAGTTTTATGCGTCTGAATCAGTTTTCGAAACACTTTCTGCAGTCGGCCGCAGACACCTTGTTTACAGCTTGTTCAAACGCTGACAGTGCATCTTCCGGCGATGAAAATTGTATCCGTTTGAGCTGATTTTTTATTTTCGGGAATAAAAATAAGTCACGCAGTACTAGATCAGGGCTGTAAGGAGGGTGACCCAGGAGTTTGACCGGCGTGCTGTCCAGGATGTCCCTCGTTTTGAGCGCGATATGGGTGGATGCGTTGTCGTGGTGGAGCAGTAGCCCGCGGAGTCCTGTGTTTGGTCGCTTTGTTGTTGTTCACAACAGAAAACACTTCTGCCAAGAATTTGGTAGTATTACCATTTGGCATTGATGCGTGTTTGGTTCCGTAAAGGAATTGATACCAAGTAGCCAGACAAATTAAAAAAAATCGTGATCAAAATCTTCCCCCGCTTCTAGATCACTTCACTTTGGTAGGCGTTGATCGTTTTGAAACACCCAAACCGGTAGACTGGCGCTTCGTTTCTGGATCGTATTGATAAATTCAAGACTCATCGGCTGTAATGATGTCGTAAATACGCCGAGACGAGCCTGCTTCAAATTTTTTTATCATGGCATCATTCCGCCCGGGCCTGCTTCTGAGCATCGGTGAGATTGTGCGGCACACAGCGTGAAACTATCTTCCTCACGCGAAGATGCACTTGTAGAATCTCGTGAAGGCTTCGCGATCCAATCTGCAATACGTGCTGAATCTCTTGATACGTAACTCGCCTATTGTCTTGGATCAAATTTTTCACTGCTAGCACGTTTTCTTCCGTAACAGCCGTCAAAGAGCGACCAGTTCTTTCTTCATCCCCCAAAGTTGGTCGACCGCGTTTGAATTCGTTTTAGCAACAATACACGGTTGCCTTAGAAGGGCTTTCATCCATGAATGCCATTTAAAGTCTATCGTACTATTAGTCCGGTTTCAGGCGACACTTGAAATCGTAAAAAATCATAGCGTAAAAATGTTCCCGGCACAGATCCATTTTTCCATGAGACACGATAATTTAATTTAGCTTGCAAAAATATGGAGGGAAGTTTTGAAATTGGAGTGTACCTATTTTTAGTTATAAATAATCATATTTTCAATATAGATTAGAACTGGCCAGTCTCTCATATATAAAAACTTTTTTCGCAATACTTTCTGAGTGGCCTGCTAAAGTCTTTAATTCTTTACTAATTCATCCGGACTCAGAAAATTAGTTATTTGCATTTTTGTTGTTGTGATGTAACTTTTATTAAAATAAATATCTGGAGGGAATATCGCGTCGAAGTTTTCCCTCTGAGTTACGACATGAGGTTATTCAAGATAGACGTTATATTTATTTGGAGTCAGCAACGCCTTGGTGATGCCCCTCGTATACTTATCTCCATAGGCAGCGGTGACCACTTTCCGTCAGGTGAGCTGTTTGCAATAAAAATGAACTTTCCATATTCCATAGAGGTGACAATCATTACCTGTTTCCTTTTTTTTTTACTATGGAACCACATAAAAAGTATTTAATGACTACATCATTCTTTCTGTCAAACATCCCAGTGGACTTAGTATAGTAGTTTCCAAGAGAAATTACTTTGACATACAGGACAAATGGACAGCTGGACATGTTGATTACATAAGGGTTCCATTTTTGCCAAAATAACTGCGGAACCTTAGAAAAATGCAAATATTTTCATGACAGTTTTTTTGGAACTATATCGACGAATTGAAGTGAATTTGAAATTTCACAAGTTTTTATGTAACGAGTAATTACTCCAGTGGAATATCGTATATTTTTTTTTAATTTCAATGTGTTATAAACCTTGTTAATGTGGTTATAGGCATGCGAAGTAGAATTAAATTCAATCCAATCTCAAGTAAAGAAGGAAATGAGCCGCTCAAGTACTGCTTGGGAATTATTCAGTGGCAGACGTTATAGAAGGGCAATCATAATAGCAGCAGGTGTGTAGTACATTTCGTTATTATTATATCATATATCTTATTTGTGCTATTAATTTATATTAAAACTGATGAGGAATATGTAATTTGCAGGTTTGAAACTAACTCAAATAATATCTGGTGGTGTGGCCATAAAGCAATATTTTGGCACTATAATGAAAGAGGCGCAACGCGGAAAGGATCAAGAACAAGAACAAGGAAGAATAGTATTTATACTGTTTGGTGCTGTCATATTTATTGTAGGTAAGTACCTAATAGAAGTCATTGAAGGTTTAATAAGGTCGTGTCTCCATTAGACGAACAGTGAGCGGCTAACTGTTAGCTTTCAGTTTGCCTGCCAATAATTTTTAAATGGAGTGTCCATACAGCGCGTAATGTACGCACTTTGCGACATTTTGCTTGCTGACTTTATCAGTGATCGGCCGATTAGAAGCGAGCGATGCGCGCGGTCGGCGGTGCTGTTCGCATACTATGCCGGAGCGCTACGCTGCATTATATGCTAACCGTTTGCCTTTCCTCCCAAGAGTTCGCAAGCGATTCGCGGCTAATCCGCTTCAATTCGCTGCTAACTCGACATTGAGTTAGCGACCGATACGCCACTCAGAGTCAGCCAGCGAACAGTCAGCCGCTCACTGTTCGTCTAATGGGGACACGGCTTTAGATAAACTAAGGATCAAGCTTTTATATATATAGCAAATGGTATAAAATTCTAATTTGGTTTTATAGAAGTTGCTGGAGTTTACTCTTTAATAATCGATTTTCATATATGGCCTCCGGTATGGAAATTTTATGAGTAGTGAACGGTCCAGCCGTTTTAGAGATTAGCTGGGACAAATGGTTGTAATTTATTTTCGCGAAACCCTAAAAAATAGATTGCCTAAGTTACTCCTTAGACAGACAGACAAAATTCAAAAAAATTGCATTTTCGTAATCTCCTGGTTCGAATTATCCCACCTTATTTATTCACATTTTTATTTTAACATTACAAACAGACATTTCGATTTTATTTATCAGTATGTATAGATTATTATATTTGTGAGTGTGTTTTGTGATTATATGTGTATTTTCTACTGGATAATTAGTTATCTGTTTGGTATTTTAATGTTGTACCCTTATTTAGCCGCGGTCGCTGCGTACATGTACATGTTTTTTAATCGACTTCCAAAAGGAGGAGGTTCTCAATTCATCTGTATAATAATCGCCGATCAGTGTCACGCCACATTTACATTAAATTTGTCAAAGGGCCTCTACGTGTTGGCCTTCCCATGGCCCCACGCAAGCCCTCCAAAAGTCCGGGCTATTTTTATGTGTCCGTGGTCTTCAAAGACATACAGTATTATAATAATAATAATAATCGGCAGACATTGTTTAACGTATGTTTTTAATGTTTAAGGAGTAAACTCCAGTCATGAGTCGGAGCTGACACACAAGTTTTCATTAAAATGTTTGAGACAGAACGATTTAATTGTCACAGGCAATGAAAGAATTCTAACTTATGAGACTTCCTTTTTTCAGGTATAATGTCATCGGCGTTAGTAGATAGGCTGGGTCGTCGACCATTACTCATTTGGTCTTACGTGGGTACAGGTCTATCTCTATTCATGGTTGGCGTTTATTTCTTCATTATTAATGTAGTATTAACCAAAGGTCATTACATTGCTCCATTTTTTGTCTACATTCCATTAATTGGTATACTTTTGTCGAACATTGTTTCAACCATGGGATTCAATTCTTTAGTCTCCGTGATACCAGCTGAAATATTTCCTTTAAACATAAGATTAGTAGCTATGGCCTCTTTGAATATATTTGGTGGAATTTTAGGCTTTAGTCTTGCCAAAGGATATCAGCTAGTCAAAGATTTGGGTGGGTTGCACACTGTATTTTGGATCTTTTCTGTGGTCTCCTTTGTTGGTGGTGTATTTTCATATTTCTTAATACCAGAGACAAAGGGGAAGGATCTCTCAGAAATACAAAAAGAATTACAGGGCAGTTGTTATGAAGTTGATGATGTTAAAATTGACAAAGATGTTATGAATGATGGGACCGAACTGGTTGAGCTTAAGCCAAAAGATGTTGAGGCTAAATAATTATTTTGCCTGAAAATTTTATCGCGTTTTAAAAGTGCCTATATTGTATAACTATGCTTACTTATTTTTTTAAAAAGAAAATAGATATTTTTGTAATCTGCATTAAAATATCTCACGAAATCCAAATCGGTCTATCGTCCGATGTTTGAAATCCATGGTGGTTTTGGCGGAAAAAAGAATATTTTTCTCTCCTTTCCATTATGCCTACTTTCACGGCAGCAAGGAGGAAAATGGCGAAGTGAGTGGGCAGAGCAAGCTTTATATGTTCGGCTTAATTATCTTGTGTTTACATAATTGTGCTCCCATTTCTCGCACCACTTACTACCGAGGAAATGGGCATAATGTCAATGATCATTGGGATTATTGTGCTAATCACCAAATTGGCGGCAACAAACAAGCAAAATAAAATGAGCCGCCTGTCCAGATTAATAATTAATAATAAGTCTTGACGGAATTAATTTACACTTGGGCCGTATGATGGCCGGTTCCTATATCTTACTGACCGTTAATTTGCCTTACTGTCTCTGTGTATTCTATCTGTGCAGGAACGGAGAAAGAATACAATTTCACACACACAACACACCACCACTACAATCAGGTGGGTAGGGTATTTACCCGTCTGGATGGCTACCACCCCTAGTCTAGAGTATGCCGCCATAACAGCCTTGAGTTGTGTTCCGGCACTAGTGGCCAGGTTCCAGTCTACCTTAAGAGAGCAGCAGCGAAATTGTATCACCAATGGTGTTGCAAATGCCCATAGGCGATGGTAACTGCTTTCCATCGGGTGGGCCGCCTGTCTGCCTTCTGAACTAATTCAGTAAAAAAGGATAAATAAATTGTGTGTGTGTGTGTGTGTGTGTGTGTGTGTGTGTGTGTGTGTGTGTGTGTGTGTGTGTGTGTGTGTGTGTGTGTGTGTGTGTGCTGTTCACACGCAGTAGAAGTAAAACAAAGTGTGACAAGGGGTGGGAGGGATTCTAAATTTCGTGAGGTCACAGTTCATATATTGTTATAATATATTTAACCTTTAAAACACGAAATTTGAAATATTAACGAAAGCGTCAAATGATTTCCAGCTATATCTGTATGAACATAGTGTTTAAATGATTAAATATAATGTATTCGATCTCATTCTTTCGCAGGCTTAATCCTATAGATTTAAGTGTTTATCTCTTCCTTAGTGTCGCTTTTTCGTTTCATAGTTTCAAATCTCAACGATTTTAAAGAAGTTTCTATAGGAATTCTAAGTAAGATATAGGAACTGGCCATTAAGCATATTGGGCGCCGGAGCGCAACAATCAATTTGTGCCACCCCCGACGCCAACAATAAAAAAATAGCATTTCATTTTTGTTTCATTTCTAAGGATCTTCCTAGCCATTTGACTACACGGAATCCTTATAATAATAATAATAATAATAATAATCGGCAGAGAAACACACATATTGCATATCCCCAAATTAAGCAAGTTACGCTTGTGTTATGGGTAATATACAACGTACCACTCTGGGGCCGATCCCAGACTTATGCAATCGTCATGGTCGTCCGTCTGTCCATCTCTCTTATTATATGTCACAATCATTTTTATCAAAAACTATAGTATTTAAATCAATGAAATTTGACAGGAATACGTAGTCTATATGCTGCTACATATTAATATACTGCATATTTAAGTGTCGTTAGATCTTGAAAATGATGATATTCTTTAATAACATGTTGAAGTCAGTCAGCTTCCGCCCTTAAGGCGCCATATTTAATTTATGCCATATTGGCATACCACGCACCCATTGCACCTCCGGGTAAAGACGCGACTGACTTTGTTTCTCTTGTGATTTGGCAAGCCTCTGGCTGAGGTGCAAACTGCATGGACATGGTGGCTTTCAATTTACCAAATACTGCTAAAACAGCAGAATCACTCAAGTGGAGTTAATATGTTATATGTCAGAGTTATTTCCGGAAGTTCCTCTCTATAAGAGTTCCGTCTGGTAGACTCTTGGACCGTGGGTTCGTAAGGCCACGATCTTATAAAGGGTTCCAAAAATGCCTAATCAACTCTTCAGGTAATCATAAGGCTGATGCCATCCTCCATGTTAAGGGTGATTTACATCGAACCAGCTACTGACTTGGGGAGCGGACTGACTTCCAAATATTCAATCAGGCATATTGAAGTCGGCCAGACTTGGTAGCGCTGTATTGACTTCAAATTTTTTATGCTCGACTTCAGAGTCTAGAGCAGGAATTCTCAAACTATTTTAGGCAAGAGACCCCTTTTCTAAAATGAACTAATACCTCAGACCCCCATAGCCAAATAACTTTAAAAATACTATCTCTAGTTTTTTCGTATTGATACAAAATACTTACTAATTTAAAATCTGCGGTTGCTTAAGTGAGTAACTTGACACCATTTTCTCATCAAAATTTAACAAAATAAATAAACATAAAATTCAGTAAATATCAAGTTTAATTATATATAATATGATTTCGATCGTAGTAAATCGCCTATATGCGTCAAATACGGAGCAAGACAAAATGTGCCTGAAAGACTTGTACGCTCGAACACATTATCTTGCAAGAACTTGACTACGCTTATTGACTTGAGGTTTTTAAAAATTCTACAATGATATTTCGTACTAAAATTAGTCATTCTTATAACAAGTTGCTAAACATAACATAATTTATACAGTATCTTGAAAGTTTCAAATAAGAACTTGTGTTAATTAATAGGGGTCGATTTTTAGACCTCGTCGAACGCCCAAAATTAGTTTTCGTTTATATCGACCCCTGGGAAACTGATTTCGACCACTTTGGGAAGTCCTGATCTAGAGCATAGACGCAAGGTCGCGGGGCTATCAGTCTTCTATCGGATACATTTCGGGGAGTGTTCCTTAGGTTTGCTGCTGGTTCCTCCATTCCCATTTTACCATCGGACAACCGGACGTACCGGTATGCTAATTTTTTCGCGCAGTAGCAGCAGACAGAGCGGCCGCGCTTCTGCTGCAAGTGGCGCCGTTAGCGGCACCAGGGCGGGGCCGCCGAGAGTGGAGCTGTCGATGAGTCAGATTCAACCTCTCGATGTTCTCCATTCGGTCCCGCTCCAGGACAGATTCACGCTCGCGGTCGCGTTCACCAATACGATCGCGTCCTCCGACGCGCTCATGCTCCGGATCAGGACCCGGCATTCGTACTGAACCAGAGGCCGGGCCTCAAATCCGTCGAGCCAGTGGCACGCACAAAAAAAAGAGAAGAGGCCCGCACCTTACAGGGGTTCCTACAAAACATCCTTTGTGTCAAGTGACGAAGAGACGGTGGCTCCAAAACCTCCCGCAGGTGTCCCCACCCTCTACGGGAGTCACAGCAGAAGCAACTAGTCTGGCACGGGCCAGGATGCCATGTTGCCAAAGCCCAGGTCAGGGTCACCGACCTTGAGCTGAGACCACGAGGAGAGTACCGTCGAGCTGATTAGAGTCGCTGAGGAGGCGCGTATCGCTCGACAGGCCCCAAAACTCTAGGACGCTCAGGGTCGGTCACAACCACCGGATGAGGCAGGGCTCGTACGGCTCCAGGCCATAGAAACGGACGTCCACGCAATGCACTGGGGTCATTCGCCACGTGGCGAGGGTCCCCAGGGAGTTGAAAGGACGTTCATGAAGTCCCTGAACGACTCCGTCAGCATCATAAGTGATGCCTTTGAGGTACTGCGTGGCCGCACGGAGTCCGACGAAGTCAGGCGACTCGAAGCGGCCAACCGACGCCTCGAGGCTGATGAAAGAGATGAAGAAGGAGTTGGCCAGCCTACGGGCCGAGACTGTCCGCCCCCGGCCCGCACCATCCAAGACCATGTCGACGCCGAAGCCACCGCCACCTCCGCCTGCCTGCCTGCATCGAGGCCTGTCGTGGGAGGGCGGTTCAATGGGATCAGGATGAGCTGTTGCGCCATCTGACCCTGTCTCTCGAGGCGATGATGGACGCGAAGCTAGCCGCCCTAGATGACCGCCTACTCCCAGAAGCGAGTCCGCCCGCCGTTGGCAGCAGACGCCCGGCAGGCGAATGCGCAGCAAACCCCTGCACCTGGGAGAAGAGAGGCCAACCGCCCTCCCGAAGAACTTCCCTGCGCTCCCAACCCCAAAAGGAAGCGGGGCGTCGGAGGGAATGTAACGGCGGGGAGTCCAGCACCCCCCAGGCCTAAGAGACCAACTAGGAGTGACACGGCGGCCTCAGAGCCGCCCCCAGATTGAGGAAGGATGGTCGGTGGTAGCTCGAAAAGCTCTGGAAGAAGCCACCGACCCAACAAAGCAGCTCTGGTCGGACACCCCAGCTCCAAGCCGAAAGTGAAGCCGCCGAAAACTTCGGCGAACAAAGATCCGCGTATGCGCAGTGCCCAACACCACTGTGGTAATCCTTACTTTGTTACCTGCAGCGGTGGAAAAGGGCACAACTACGCGGACCTAATGCAAAAAGTGCAAAAGCCAGTATAAAGCTTTTGGAGACCTCCCAGTATCCCCGGGGTCAAATTAAAACCGCGCGGACGGGGGGCCCGTATGCTCCTCCTCCCTGGAAAGATAGCGGGGAGAAGGCCGATGCCCTCGCCGCGCGGCTGGCCAAAGTTTTACCTCAGGATGAGGGAAGGTGTCCAGGCCGAGAGGTGTCTCAACGTGCGTATCTCGGTCTGGACGACTGCAATAACAGTTGATGAGAGGTGGTGGTCGCCGTCGCCCGGGTCACGGACGTCGCCGCTGGGCGAATCAATTCCAGCGCCGTACGTCTGGGCCCGGACAGGCTTAGGTATGTTATCCTGGCCTGCCCTGGTGGCGGCGGCCATCAAACTGAAATATAAGAGAGGGATAATGGTGGGGTGGGCCTCGGCAGACGTCAAAGTTCTGCCGAGCCGATCAGAAGCGGTGCTGGCGCTGCCTTGTGGCAGGACACGTGGCCTGCACCTGCTCCTCCCCCTGTCGACCGCAGCAAAGACTGTTATCGCTGCGGTCAACCTGATCACCCTGCCGCCACCTGTCAGAATCCCCCGCATTGTAGTATATGCGTGTGGCAGGGAGAGCGGCAGGGCACTGGATGTGCAGGGAGTTCCCCGCACGCAAAAGCGCGCCCCACCACCACCAACTGTGAGGTCCACCAACAATAAGGTGGACCAACCAAAAGGTCAAAGGAGGCACCTAAAGTAAAAACGCCGAAAGAAAAGGTGTCCAGTGCAAGCTGCGGCTGCCAGCACTTCTCTGGCACCGCGGCCGCAGCCCAAACCGCGTTCGCTGCCACCGCCTCCGCCGTCGCAGGAGCCGGGACCACTCGGATGGAAGAATAAAAGTCGTCCTAATGGCTATCCTAGTGGTCCAGGGCAACTTGAAACCACTGCGCCGCCACCGCTCAAGACTTATTGGTTCAGAGCATGGCGCAGTGGGGTATTCAGTTGGCTGTGGTCGCCGAGCCATATTACGTCCCCCCGTTCTGACTGGGCGGGGACCTGGATGGCTCGGTGGCCATCATAATCGGACTGCCGCCGCATGCCCTCCCTGGCCAATTTGGGCAAGGGACGAGGTTATGTGGCGACTACGATCAGGAGATTGTGGTCGTCGGTGGCTACTTCTCCCGAACAGAAGGCTCGCCGATTTCGAGGATGGATTGATAAGTGGGGCACAGTGGTGGCCCGTAGCAGGCCCTCGCCCGTGCTCGTGCTCGGTGACTTTAACGCAAAATCCGTGGCTTGGGGATCCCCAGGTACGTGCGCGCGTGGCGAGGCATTGGAGGAATGGAGCCATCGAAAAGGGTCTCGTAGTTCTCAACTGGGGCTCCGTGTACACGTGTGTGCGTCAGCAGGGCGGCTCAATAGTAGACGTCACGTTTGCCAGCCCTGAACTGGCGCACCGTGTGCGGGACTGGAGGGTCGTCACGTGGGGTGGAGACGCTCTCAGATCACCGATATATCCGGTTTAGCGTCTCCGCCCGGGCTTCGAACCCACCGTCCCGAGAGCCCCGGTAGGAGAACGCCCGCGCTAGGCATTGAAAAAGTTGGATCGGGAGGCGTTTAAAGAGGCCCTGATTGTCGCTACCTGGGCATCAGGGCTGGAAGTGGACCCTCCCGATGTAAATAATTGAGCAGGAGGCAAGAGAAACCTACGGTCGCTCGTCAGTGGCGTCTGCGATGCGGCGATGCCGAGGAGGGGCCGATTCCGGCCCTCTTCGAAAGGTGTACTGGTGGAGCCCTGAACTTGAGGACTAAGGCGCGCGTGCAATGGCGCGCGCCGCCAATACACCAGACACAGAAGACGGCGTCGCCGCGCAGCGGAGCGCAGAGACCGTAGAGGCTCAGCTGTACGAGGGGTACAGAAGCGCCAGAAAGACATTGCGGATAGCGATCCGCAACGCGAAAAACGTGGCCTGGGGAGCTCTTGGATAGTTTAAATCAAGACCGCTGGGGGCGCCCATTTAAAATGGCATGGAACAAGCTCCGCGCCTGGGCGTCCCCACTAACCGAGTCTCTCCCCAGGGACGTCACACTAGACGTAGTTGGCGCTTTGTTTCCTTCACGGGCTGAGCACTTGCCTCCTGCTATGGCACCGCCAGAAGCGGAGGCCAGCGCGGATAGAGACCCTGTGCCCACCGTGGACCGGGTAGAGCTGAGGGGGCAGCTATGCTACTGGCTAAAGGCCAAGAACGCTGCCCCCGGCCTCGACGGCATACCAGGGCGTGTGTGGGTTCTATCCTACGACGCCCTGGGCCCCGACTGATGAGGCTTTTTCAGCGCATGTCTGGAGCAGGGCCAGTTCCTGCGGCGGTGGAAGACCGGAAAACTGGTCCTGCTGCGTAAGAGGAGCGCCCTGCGGACTCACCGTCCGCCTACCGGCCCCATTGTGCTGCTGGACGAGGTTGGCAAGCTCTTTGAGCGTATCATCGTGAGACCGCCTCGTCCAGCACCTATCGACGACGGGACCGGACCTGGCGGATAACCAGTCGGCTTCCGCTGCACGGGGCGCTCCACGATCGACGATCATGCGCTTGAGAAGCCTGGTGGAGGATGCAGTCTCTCAGGGCGAGGTCCTGCTTGGCGGTGTCATGGACATCGCCAACGCGTTCAATTCCTTGCCCTGGGCATGATTCTGGAGGCACTCCGATACTGGGTGCCGACCTACCTCCGCCGTATAGAAGGGGCATATTTGAGTAGTAGAGCCGTCATCTATCCGGTCCACGAGGGTTGGAATCGGCGAGCCATGGTGTGCGGTGTTCCACGAGGGTCGGTTCTGGAGTCCCCTACTGTGGAACATCGCATACGACTGGACCTGAGGTGCCGGGTCCTCCCGGGCATCAGTGTCATCTGCTACGCCGATGACACACTGATTGCCGCGCGGGAGGACCATCGGCAGGCGTGCCTTCTAGGCACGGCTGGGGTAGTATCGACAATCGTAGGCAGGATCCGGCGTCTCGGTCTGAGGTGGCGCTATGGCCACCGTTACGTGGTGGAAACACCACCAGTCAGAACCAAGCGTTTCGCTTCATATTTTCTGGTGCGCACTGCCGAAGAGTGGAATAATTTGCTGGAGTCTGTTTTTTCTAACAAATACAATCTTGAAGTCTTCAAGTCACCTGTGAATAGGTATCTACTAGGTAAACGTGCTCCACCCCAAACCGCGTCATCTCTCAACACCAGGTGAGACGGGGCCCAGTGGTCAAACGCGAACGTAGATATCCATAAAAAAAAGCAATTTATACAATGCCGGTATGCATAGCTGGCTTCGCTTTAATTTGAAGTCGGTAGCTGGATCAATGTAAGTCAGCTTTTAGTCTTTAATTCATTGATGTAACTTTTTGCTACATCAATGCTTTAATTGTATATATACCTCTCAATAGAATTATGAATGTACCAACGAAAACCAGTTTGTATTTTTTTTATATCACCTAATTAAGTTTTAAGTACCATAATTTATATTCTTTTTATAACTTTATAATCAAGATTTAATTTGAATAAATTAATCGAAACATTTGTTTTGTTTTGCCAATTGTTGTAAGATTCGTAACACAATGTAGATTTATTTTTCGCAAAATTGGACCGTCTAGCTGTACTATTGTTGTATTGAGACTGACAAAATATTTGTTTTTTGTGCTATTATAATATAAATTATTTAAGGTTTTCTCAATTTAACATTAGATGTTAAGGTTTGTTTAAGTAAAAATTACGTGATGCATGTTTTACAACGTAAGAGGAATACTGAATTGACAAAAAATATACTTTGGAAAGCTCCTAAATCCTGCATGGCTAGGAGCTAAAGGTAATTTACGTCTCTTAAAAATCTCATATTCCCTGTTCTATCCCCCTATTCCATCTTCCCTATTCCATCCCCCTATTCCATCTCCTTATTCCGTCTTCCCTATTCCATCCCCCTATACCATCTTCCCTATTCCATCCCCCTATTCCATCTTCCCTATTCCATCTTCCCTATTCCACTTTCCCTATTCCATCCCCCCATTCCATCTTACTTATTCCATCTTCCCTATTTCATCCCCCTATTCCATGCCCCTACTCTATACCTCTATTCAATTCCCCTATTCCTTGTTTTTTTTATTGCATGAGTTCAGCTGACAGGCACTTAGTACGGCCCACTTGATGGAAAGTAGTTACCATCGCCTATGGACATTTACAACACCAAAGATGCTATAAATGCGCAGCTGCAAAAACACAGAAATGGTTTATTATATGTAAAATATGTTCATAGAAATGTGGGTATATAGTTTATTACACGATATAATATTTTTAGTAAAAGTATATAGATAAGTTAAATTGATTAAAACTTATTTATATATGAAGTCGATTTTTATAAGAAATCGAGTCGGTAACTCATTAGGACATTACTAAGTGATCCGTCATCGAGCTGTCAAATGTAAAATAAATGATTGCAAAGACTATAGTGGTCAATATAGGCTACGTTCCATTAGAGACAACGACCACTTTTAGGACCGCGATTTTTCCCGTTCCACTTGCTTGCCGGTGTTACAATCGTAAACCCAAGTGGAATAGTTATTCGACCCACCCCTTGTCGTTATGGGTCGTTGTGAGTGTTGTGTGATCGAAAATGATGACGTCATTAGTGACGTTTTCGCCACGACAGCAACGATCGCGGTCGCCTTGTGGAACGGCTGACGGAGCATTTTGGGCGTTGTGAGTTACTAATGCAACACGCTGATAGTTGCAGAATGATAGAGGTCATTTGATTAGAACAATTAATGATGGCCGGTTATCATCGGTTAAATTTTGACATTACTTGTATGGAGCTTATGTCAAATAAGCGATAATAAGGCAAATTAACGGTCGGTAAGTATAGGAACCGGGCATTAATGAACTTAATAAAAAAATCATTTCTTATACATTGTGTAAATACCTGTATTTTGATTATAAGGAATCCATACTAATATAAAATAAAAAATAAGTTTGTTCCCCATTAAGATATGAACTTTCTTCAATCATTGGAGGCGGTTATAGATTTTGTCCCGAAAATGTCAAAGCGAATCAGTGTGAAAATCCCAATATGTAATTACTTTGTCATACGGAAGAAGGCAGCAAAGGCTGTCCGTAGGCAAATTTTTTTATAAAATCGTGACTGTTTTGTTATGAATTTTTGTTTCATTTTTGCAGTGTTTCGTTATCATTTAATCAGGTGACCACTTTGTATACGTCACTAGGTTTAGTTCGTGTTTGGTTTAAGGTCGTCAATAGTTCGCGATCTTTTGCTAATTTTTGGTCAAATAACACGTTGTTAAGATTTTTACTACTTCAGTGTATCATAGTGCGTATTTCTTTAGTTAAAACTGTGTGAAAGAGTTTATTGTTCGTTAGTTAAAATATTTTTTTTTGAAAAATGGAAGAACATAGTGATAGTCGTAAAGTGCAATATTTGGTTTGCTTGGCTGGTAAGTGTTATTTGCGTTCGTATTTTAGACCCTTGCGGTATTATAAATATGTGGGCTTATATTTCATTTCGAGAACTGTAATGTCTACAAGGGTGAATCAAAAAGTTCTTGGAATCAATATTAAAAACTGCACAAATTAAAAAAATAAATAATGTTTCTACATAATCTTTCTCTAATGCAATGCATTTAGAATAGCGCATTTCTAACTTCTCTATTCCTTGCGAAATATTTTTTTCTCTTGAGTCTCGAAAAATTCCTCTACGGCAGCCATAACCGCGTCATTATCGTGAAATTTAATTCTAAGAATGTCCTCCTTTAATTTTGGGAATAAGTGAAAATCACTTGGGGTCAAGGAGATTAAAGCCAGCACAGCGGATTGCGTTGAGCGCAATTTCCGATCGTTGAGCGGGAGCGTTATCGCTAAGAAACAACACGACTAACGACAGTTTTCCACGACGTTTTTTTAATGGCTTCACGCACTTTCGGAATTAAATTTGCATAATAGGGTCTAGTAATCGTCTGGCTTTTCCGCATGTAATCAATAGAAATGATGCCTTCACTATCCCAAAACACTGAGACCATAACTTTGCCAGCGGTAGGAACAATTCAACAACAAATCTTTAAATGGGTGGAAAGGATGGTCGTTTCCAAGACATGCTTTGTCTCTTAGTTTCAGGATCGAAATGGTGGACCCACGTGTCATCCATGATGACAAGGCGACGGCGAAAATTATCCGAATCACGCTGGAACATTTCGATTTTGTTTTCGTCGGTTAACATTCGTGGCACCCATCTTGCCGCCACTTTTTTGACCCCAGTAAATCATTTAAAATGGCTTGACAGCTACCAAAAGATATCTTTAGGATCTCAGCTATATGTTTTATAGTTATTCTTCTGTCTTTCCAAAACCATATTCTCAACGTTTTTGACATTTTCTTCGGTAACGGAGGTTGAAAGCCGCCCAGAACGCGGGTCATCTTTACAGCTTGATCTACCTCTCTTAAATTCAGCCATCCAGTACGCAACCGTAGAATAGGGTACAGCATCATCCTATGTCTACTGAATGTCCGATAAAAATTATTTCGTAGACATTTTATCAAGCTGAGATATTTTATCACCGTACGTAAGTCACTTTTATGCATAATTTTGCGTTTTTACCAACTCGTTGCACAAAACAATTTATTATGTGCGAACGAACTGACTAACGCTACGTTCCATTAGGAACTCACAACGACCACGTTCACGACCGCGATTTTTCCCGTTCCACTTGCTTGTCGGCATTACAATCGTAAACTCAAGTGGAACGGCTATTCGACCCACCTTTTGGCATGAGTCGTTGTGAGCGTTGTGTGATCGAAAATGATGACGTCATTAGTAACGTTTAGGCCACGACCACAACGACCGCGGTCGCCTTGTGGAACGGCTAACGGAGCATTTCGGGTGTTGTGAGCTACTAATGGAACGCCCTAAAAAACAAGTGATAGTTGGAATAAATATAGTGTAATTGACACTCTTTAATTTGAATATCGAACTTCTCCCAAAAAGGTTTTATATAAATTCCATTGCAAAAAGGGCGGGCGGTTTTCTACATTATTGGCAATAATTTGGTTGTAAAGAGGTTTTAATAGCCAAGCTGATACTGACACTTAAAAAAAAAGTTAATGGCAATTTTGAAACTTTTGTTTTTAAAAATAATAATTCATTTTCAGTTTGTGACTTTTTACTTATTTTTCATGGGTTTGCGGTTAAAAGGTTATCAGGCAACTAAAAATAACGAGAAGTTATTTTTAGTAGAATAATTTTATGTTTGTCGCACAATACTGCCTTATTGTGACTTAAAACTTTGTGTCTATCGTAATGGCAGAAAAAGCAATAAGAACTAGTAAAATTATAGCCCAGCTGTAAGAGGGGCGTAGCCACTGTTACGACTCACAGCGGTTAAACGTGAGTCGTTCAACCGTCCAAAGTACCTGAACTCGATACCAAGAGACAGGTTCCGTTCAGAGAAGGCAAGGCGACGTCGGCGAGTATTACAAAGACCAGGGGAACGCTATGCCAACGTGTGTTTTGAAGAAATCATCCCTTATGGTGAGGGTCCGTTATGTTTTGGGCGGGCGTAACTTCCAGCTATCGTACCGAGATAGTATTAATTGAAAATGGATCACTAAATGCGCAAAGGTATATAACAGAAATCCTTTGTCAACATGCACAACACGCACTGACTGTAATTGGTGAAGATGCCATTTACATGGACGATAATGCTCGGGCCCACCGTTCTGGCGACGTAGATGCTTATATGCAAGAGGTCGGTATTCGTCGTTTGGATTAGCCAGCGTGGAGTCCCGACCTTAACCCCGTTGAACACATCTGGGACCTCCTAAAAAGGCGAGTATGATCTGTCCAACCACCTCCACAAAACATCAGGGAGCTTAATTAAAAGCCAAGTGGTAAGCATGCCGAGTCGATCACGTGCCGTAATCGCTTCAAGGGGAGGTCATACTCTTTATTATTTTTTAATTATTTAATGTCTTTTTTAATTAAAATACCACAAAAATACTCGTAGTCTTAATTTCATTATACGCATAAAAATGTCCATTTTAACACGGCTCTCACGTTTACATTCACTAAAACACCGATTCCAAGATTTAAATGTTAAAAACTATATTCTCATTGATAAGAAATTTCTAGTAATCTAAGTTAATGACATACTAAAAATATTAATATTATCCATAGAAAAGCCAATGACTCTAAGGTGCCCGATTCTTTTTGCAAAGGAGTGTATATTATACACTTCAAGAACTTTTTGTTTCACCCTCGTATATAAGTATTCATTCTATAACAATAAACAGTGAAACGTCTATAATTTTATTGTTAAGATCGCTGTTGCTTATAAATATTTAACATTTTAGTAGCTTTACAACATTCATTTCGACTAACTCTATTTCTACTAATAGTAACATCATTTTTTTCTACTATTATTCCGCCACGACGATATCGATAAAATATTGTGGATTTAGTAGAATACGAATTTTTGTCACTATCGCAATGGAATCGTACTTTGCATATTTTCGCAAGCAAGATATTGCAATAGCCAATTGGGCCCCAGGTAAAAAGCACTTTAAATATGTGTATGTATGAAGAGATTAATGAAAGTTGATGAAGCGAAAAGTGTTAGTTAGGATAGTAGCAGATGTAGATCCATCGTCTCTGCCTACCCCAATGGGAAAGCTCACGATAGATACCGAACTCCTTTAATTTAGGTAGCTCCTTAAAGGATACAGCATTTTACGACTAATAATTCCTCCTGATGTAACTTTGCAGTAAACCAAATTTATTACACGCGATAGCGTACGAATCGTGTAAACGGGACAGAGCTAAGAATGCATAGCAAACGATACTGCATTTGCGCTTCCGAATAAAGTTCAATATAGATTATTTGCATGTCGGAAACCAATTCGTCTTATCTGCGCAAACGAAAACTGCCGATCGGAATTATATATAGTGTAATAAAATATAAGACTGATATTAACATTGTTAGTATCATTGTTATTAATACTGTTTATACGTACTTACTTTTGCAGTTTCTCTGGCAGCTGTTACTGCAGGTGTATCGGTGTACTGGAGTACGCCTATGATACCAAAGTTCCACGACCACCAAGCAGATCTAGACATAACAGAAGTGAGGTGATCGCTTTATATTGCCACAGATGCTTATGTTTAACAGGGTTATTAACATTTCAGACTAGTTAAAATAAAATCGTATTTGCTTAGTGGCTAATTTTATTTTATTTATTTTATTTTATTTTGTTTTTATTTTGTTTTATTTCGGGGGCTAACAGCTATCATTAACAATAACTAGAAATAAACTAAATTAAGAAAAGCTAATAATAAGCCTCCACAGATAACAGTAAAATGCACTCGCATCTTATGCAAAAGAGTTGGGCTCAAATCTTGGCTGGGAAGCAAGCACCACTTAGTGTCTCAGACTTAATTCGAATATTATTAAACTTACAAAGTGCTAATTTATTCGTGAAAGTTAACATCGTGATTAAATCAGGATATCAAGATTACAATCATGGGGAATTCTCAGATTCGCCTGTGACTTGTAGAGCCGTGCTGGAATCATTGTCTTGATTACAGTTTTTAGGGCCAGCTCGATCGGCGTGATACCACGCTTTTACAGAATAACAGCGTCAAATGGTTAGCCTTGTGCTAGTCAAGTTTCGTGCATGAGTGAGAGTCACGACGGCCCGTTTCCCCGACCCCCTTTTTTTAGATAACGCAGGGTGAATGTCTTTGGACACCATCCTCGGGGCCTTCGGAGGAAGGGCCGAAATGCAGGCATAAAGCCTACATCGAGGGTGTGTGGGTCTCTCAGTGACCGGTTCTTCACGCAGACCCCAACCCTCTATTCCAATCCCATCTAACATCCCTTCTATCCCAATCCTCTTTCTCATCTTCCATCCCTTCTTCTTTATGTCATCCTAAAGGCTAACAACGCGTTGATTTCGCTCCTGGTGATGGTGACCACTTTCCATCCCTTGCACCTTCGGGTAAAGATGGCCCTGCTGATAATTATTAAAAAACAAAATCGGTCAAGTGCGTATCAGTCTCCTCACAATCAACGTTTCAGTAAATGTGACTACCATTCATTATTTTTATCATTTGGCTACAGAATATAAAAAAGTAGGTATTTCATTGCAAACATTTAAATAATAAAGTGTTTTTAATCCATCTATTCACATATGGTTTATAAAGTAGTAATATACAGTGCAACGATTAAATATAGTCAACATTAGGTGGGACACTCAGAAAGCGAAACTCACATTGCGAAAATAAAAATAAAATGTTCTATAGGTAAATATTTTTTTATTAAATCTTTTCAAAGTGCTCTCTCTCCATCAGCCTCTATACAAAGTTTCATGTATCTGAACCAGTTTTCGAAACACTTTTTGCAGTCCGCCGCAGACGCATCGTTTACAGCTTGCTCAAATGCTGACAGCGTATCTTCCGGCGACGAAAATCGTATCCCTTTGAGCTGATTTTTTATTTTCGGGAATAAAAAGAAGTCACACGGTGCTAGGTCAGGGCTGTAAAGAGGGTGACCCAGGAGTTTGACCGGCGTGCTGTCCAGGAAGTCCCTCGTTTTGAGCGCGGTATGGGCGGGCGCGTTGTCGTGGTGGAGCAGTAGCCCGCGGAGCCGTGTTTGGTCGCTGGTTGGTCACAACAGAGGAAACTTCTGCCAAGCATTTAGTAGTATACTATTCGGTGTTGATGCTTCTTTGGTTCCGTAAAGGAATTGACACCAAGTAGCCGGTCAAATTGAAAAAACTCGCGATCAAAATCTTCCCCCCGTTTCTGGTTCGCTTCACCTTTGTAGTCGTTGTTCCTTTTAAAACACCCAAACCGTCGACTGGCGCTTCGTTCCTGGATCGTATTGATAAATCCAGGACTCATCACCTGTAATGATGTCGTAAACACGCCGAGACGAGCCTGCTTCAAATTTTTTTTTATCATATCGCGGTACCATTCCACTCGGGTCTGCTTCTGAGCATCGGTGAGGTTGTTTCCTCCTCACGCGAAGATGTGTGACACGTGTAGAATCCCGTGTTTTCCGATCCAATCTGCAGTACGTGTTGAATCTCTCGATACATAACTCGCCTATTGTCTTGGATTAAATTTTTCACTGCTACCACATTTTCGTCCGTAACAGCCGTCAAAGGGCGACCACTTCTTCTTCATCTCCCAAAGTTAGTCGACCGCGCTTGAATTCGTTGTACCAACGATACACGGTTGCCTTAGAACGGCCTTCATGTACGGTCGATGGCCCTCTACGCTAAACGCTCCGCTACTGCGTCAAGCACAGCGCATAATGGCCGTCAGGGCAATAAGGGGATACCGTACGATGTCCTTTGAAGTGGCCTCGCTACTCGCCGGATCCCTCCCATGGGACCTGGTAGCCAGGGGCACCAGACCCGCGCCTCGCGAAATCGAGGCGTGCAGGTCGGAGCTCCGCCAGGTCGCCGTGGGAGTCTGGGAAGATCGCCTCAGACGACCCAGCGCGGGTCCCGCCACCATTGAGGCGGTGAGGCCCGTCCTGCCGGAATGGATTGGATGAACACACGGGACCCTGACGTTCAGGCTGACGCAGGTCCTCTCGGGGCACGGCTGCTTCGGGAGGTACCTGTGTCGCCTCGGCCGCGAGGCAACGTCAGGGTGCCATCATTGCGACACAGGCGACGAGGATACGGCGCTGCATACCTTGCAGGAATGTCTTGCATGGACGGAGCAGCGCCGAGACCTCGTCGCCCACACCGGACTGGACCTTTCGCTCCCGGCCGTGGTTCGCACCATGGTCGGGAGCCGCACCGGATTGGACGCCGTCTCCTCCTTTTGCGAGCACGTTATGTTTGCGAAGGAGGAGGCGGAGCGGGAGCGTGAGCGTACATCCTTGCTCCGATCTCGCCAAAGGAGGACGCGCCGACGCCGGTGGTCGGAACTCGACCTTCGGCCACCGTAAGCGGGCGGCGCGGGTGGGTCCCCTTGGGGTATAGGGGTTCTCACTCACCCGCACATGCCGTCGAGATGAGAGCGCGAGTGTTCCGCGCGCGCTCATTTCTCCTCCCGTGGGGCGCGTTACAGACTGCCCCACGCACGGACTAGAAACGGACGTCGCCGGGGGGGTAGTGCCCCTGGCATTGAAGAGGCCAAGTGAGCATGGCCCACGCCTGCCAGGGCACAGCGGAGCTGAGAATCTCATTCCCGTAGCCCTGGCATAAGGCGCAGTACGGAACACCCAGGGGTTTTAGTGGGTATCCCTAATTGGGGAGTGGCAATAGCGTGGCACCGATTCTGACCGGGCACGCTAGTGCCACCCCCGATCTGGCGAATCCCACACTCTCACATCGGGTCGCGAACATCCCCCCAGGCTTCTGTGCCTGTAGCGGCTTAGTCCTCAAACGGATTTACCCTGGCCAAAAAAAAAAAAAGAACGGCCTTCATCCATGAATGCCATTTGAAGTCTATCGTACGATTCGTCCAGCTTCAGGTGGCAACACTGGAAATCGTAAAAAATTATAGCGCGAAAATGTTCCCGGCGCAGATCCATTTTTCAATGAGACACGATAATTTAAATTAGCTCGCAAAGAATGTGGAGGGAAATTTTGAAATTGGAAGGTACCTATTTTTAGTTATAAATAATCATATTTTCAAAATAGATTATAACTGGTCAGTCTCTCATACATAAAAACTTTTTTCGCAATACTTTCTGAGTGGCTTGGTATTTGTAAATATGTGTATAGTAATTTCATTTTTTATTATGATAACTGGAGTTTGGTAGTAGCTTAATTTTACTTACATACAAACTTAATTCGGCTTTTTACATATAATCCCTATTAATATTATAAATGCGAAAGTAACTCTGTCTGTCTGTCCGTCTGTCTGTTCCGTTTTCACGGTAAAACTACTGGACTGAAACTCAGTATATATATATATATATATATATATATATATATATATATATATATATATATATATATATATATATATATATATATATATATACCTGAGTTTCATTATCAATATTTCTCAAGTTTGAAAATTTATCATCTATGAAAAAATGCGATAGTAACTCGATCTGTTTGTCTGTTAATCCTTCACGGAAAAACTACTAGTATTACTGGATCGATTTTGCTGTAATTTTGTTTAAATGTAGTTTTAATACAGAAAATGGACATAAAATATTTTTCATCCCCGGAGATGGGATAGTTTGCGATATAAAATGAGGTAAATCTTCCGGGGGCAAATAGAACCAACATAAAATTTTTATACAATGTAACCCGTATTAACGCCTGCTGTTTAAACAAGAGGCACACACCAGCGGGGTAAACTCTAGTATTATACAATTCTAAATATGCCGTGAACAGACACGGCATTGAAGCTATTAAAAAAACCCAACTGGAATAGACTACTTATATATACATCATAGAGAACACAATGCAATTTCTTGTGTGTTTGTCGGTTTGTCTGTTTGTTCGTCATTCATGTAAAATCTACTTGGACCGATTTCGATGCAGTTTTCGCTGATCGATAGCAAATTCTTAGACTTAAAATCTGCGCTACTTTTTGTCCCGGGAATACCGCGGGTATTTTTCTGGGAATGATTTAAAATGGCCAAATTAAAAAAAAAAGTTCGAATGCCAATCCAATTTTTTCACTGATCGATAGCAAATTTTACGAAATAAAATATGTAATATTTTTATTTTCGGAATCGGCTGGTCAAAATTAGTCCCGCTGATTTTTTTCACATTTTTGAACGTATTGTACAAACTCGAAGCATTTCCGATTTACTATAGTAATAGATATATTATTTTCTTTGGTGTACATATAAAAATATGTTATGTATTCAACCAACATTCGATACAATAAATCATTATAAATTACCATATAAGATCATATTTCAAGTTTTGTATACTGGTCATGTTCTTTTAATGTTTTTAGAGATTTTGCTTGCCTGACAGTAATAGGCAGCAAGTTCCAGAGTAGAAAAACCTCGACAGTAAAAAAAAAATAAGAATATACACTTGTTATTTTAATTTGATGAACATGTTAATGTACATTGTCATATTGTTTATATGTAACAACAAGTGTACTTACTGTTTTTTTGTGCATTATTTTGCGACAGTAAATATTTTTCTTTCTTTCTTCCTTTCTTTCATGTTTTCAACATTCTAGTTTTTCATAGATTTTTTATATTTATATCAGATCTTTAATATTTATATCAGATAACAAATGATAAACAAACAAACAAAATTAATTTGAACAAAAGAGTTATATACCCACAGGAAGAAGTATCATGGATGGCGTCGATGTCCTCACCAGGATACATGGCAGGCAGTTTTGCGTCGCGGTTCTTGGCTGACAGCTTGGGAAGGCGACTCTCAATACTGGCCACCGCATTGCCAATAACCCTTGGAACAGTAAGATGGCAGCCATATTTTAAATTCAAGAACTTGAGTTTTTTGTCCCACGAAGAAACCCAAATTCTATACTTCTGTATTTTTTAATTATCATTCTTCATATTTTCTTCTATGCCTACTTAAAGGGTGATGATTTGCTGTGCAGCATATTAAAAAAATGTAAGTACAATATTGGTTAGAATTGAACAATAATTGTAGATTGTTTTTGACTGCTGATCATTACGGTGACCATCACCATCTAGAAAAACATTCTCAACAATTTGCTCAAAAAATGCATATAAGAAGTGGTGGTGCCAAGGGTAAATTTTGAGGTCCTTCCCCACCTCCCCTATAGCACACCACGTAGCGGCGGTTGTATATAAATTGCCCTACCTCCTGGACTGGTGCGGCCTTCGATAATATAACTCAAGAACAGCGGACGGCAGGACAGTCAAATCAATCGTTGCATCCGATTGATTATATGGGAAGGAAAATCAAGCCACTAACCTTAACCTCCCGAAACTGCACTTCTCCTAATTCGGCAAGCCTGGAGACGTCTGGCAGCGGTCGTCGAGGATCAATTGGTTGCACACAATGGGTTTAATGAGTCTTTTTTGTCACACATACAAGTGGCGGTTAAATTATTAAAAGTAGCACATATGGCTGCGGGTCAGTTATGCGCGCGCGATCGTGTGGGCGATATTTTTACTATTATAAAAATGTTGGGGCGGTGGTGCGGTTTTGTCCCTCCAGTGTCATAGCGTGACGACACAACATCGTTGGCCAATGAGCTTCCTTAGAAGCGTACAGATCGGAAGATGTCGGCGTGACTGACTTCATTCCGATCATATAATCAAATAAATGACCAATCGAAATAATTGGCCTAAACAAGAAGAATATAAGTTAAAAATTACTCACCATACAATGGACCGTGCGGTAAAATAGGTACTTAGGTGAAAAAAAGTATTCCACCAAGGAGTTTCACATTACGAGAATAGATAAGCTGAATAATCATACGTCCTTGGAAACGCTATTGGTCAATACACTTGTCTAACTTTAATACTACAGAGAAAATGAGACGAAAGATTAATCTAATTACACCACGCGCACGTGATGCCATTTATAAATGTGCGCCATTTTCATATTAGAAACGTCAAAGGTTGTTACAGCTTTCCGACTGATATATTTGTTTATATATCAGTTAATGGCCTCTGTGGTTGAGCGGGTTAAACCGTTGCCGACCTACCTCATTGCAACTCAGAGGCTCCGGGGTCGATTCCTGGTATAGTAAATTTCGGAAACGTATTTTCTCTGATATTTACTATGGTCTGGGTGTCTGGGATCGGCCCCAGAGTGGTACGTTGTATATTACCCATAACAAGCGTAACTTGCTTAATTTGGTGACATACAATATGTGTGTTTGTCTGCCGATTATTATTATTTATATATACTTATATATATACATACATTATTATTATTATATACTTATATATATGTATAAAAGTTTTATGTATGTTTATGTTTGCTTCGTTACCTGTTGTACTGTTTTCTCGCAAATGTGTTGAAAAACGTTGTATAACACGTGCGGTTGTTGGTTTTGACAAACTTCTTACTATGTATGGTAAGCCCTTGACTTTGTGTCGGGCTTACACTCGTCTATTCGATTATGAAAACCACTTTACCGCACTAGTATCATAAATAACTATTTTAAATGAATTTCGTTAAAATCCAATCAAAGAATAATTATCTCAAATCACCCAATCTATTGCAAGATGCTGGCATATTTCTGTTATCGAAAAACATTGTATAATACTGTATCGAGAGAAACTGAAAAAATACGTATATATAGACGAATTGAAAACTGACTATTTTCACCCGACTGCCAAGGAAGGTTATGTTTTTCTTTAAGTCTGTTAAGAAAAGAAACTTGAGGACCATAAGCCGCGACAAGCGCAGAAGCTTTTCGCCAGGTCGGGGTGGCACTTGCATGCCCAGTCAGAACTGGCATCATTCTATTGCCACTCGCTGGTTAGGGATACCCACTAAAACCCCTGGGTATGCCGTCCTGCGCTTTATGCCAGGGCTACGGATATATGACGTAGCCTCTCCGCAGCCCTGGCAGGCGTGGGCCAGGTTGTAACTCGCCCCACGGGAGGAGAGGTGAGCGCGCGCGGAACACTCGCGCTCTCATCTCGACGGCATGTGCAGGTGAATGAGAACCTCTATATCCCAAGGGGTCCCATCCGCGCCGCCCGCTTACAGTGGCCAAAGGTCTGTGCTGGCCCTCCGGCGCCGGCGCGTCCTCCTTTGGCGGGAGCGGAGCCGTGACCTGCGCTCACGCTTCCGCTCCGCCTGCTCCTTTGCAAGCATAACGTGCTCGCAAAAGGAGGAGACGGCGTTCCATCCGGTATTGCTCCCGCCCAGGGTGCGTAGCTACCACGGCCGGAAGCTTATGTCGCAAGCGTGGGGCATCTCACAGTGGTGAGTTGTCGATTCAACTCACACAACTCACTTATGAATCAAAAAAAAAAAAATAACACCTGTCATTTTAGTCCAGGTAATTAAAAATCAGAGTATAACTCTGTTGGATTAGCGACCCGAAATGTGTCTTGGTCTCCAAAACGAGAACATGCCACCTTTTTCTATCCTGTGCGGTTTCTTGGCAGTTATGGGCTTAAAGGTCACACAAGTCGGCCTCCACTCTGTTCCTCTACCGGTACTCAGTGCGACCGAACGGACGTCGCCCATCCGATTGTCCCAAATAGGACCTCTTCACGCTTCGATCCTCCCTCATTCATTTTATGTGACCGAGCCAACGGAGGTGGTGAGATTTAATCTATACCCCGTTCGCGATAACTATACGCGCAGGGTTACCAACAATCACAAATATTAACACCTAAAGCTAGAGTCAAAAACACCTAAAATAAAGATAATTATTAGTAAAGAATTTACTAATAATTATAGCACTCCACGACCTCTGTGTTTGAGCGGGCTAAGCTTTTGCCGGCTTACCTCACTGCAACGCAGAGGTTCCGGGTTCGATTCCTGGTATGGTAAATTTCGGAAACGTATTTTCTCCGTTATTTACCATGCAGACCATAGTAAATAGTGTCTGGGATTAGCCCCAGAGTAGTCGGTTTTATATTACCCATAACACAAGCGTTACTTGCTTGATTTGGAGATATAGAATGTGTGTCTGTCTGCCGATTATTTATTTATTTAATTCTAACAAAAATTAAAAATAATTTACGTATTGTAATAATGTCTATTTATAAACCATTTAATAACACGATATTAAGTGATATTAATTTTTAGTATTTGGTAACCCTGTGCGTCAAGTTACCGTCAACGGGGAATATTTACAAACATCATTGTTTTTTTAAATTTATTTAAAAAGAGATAGACAGATAGACAACACTATCTATGATTTGATGTTGGCAAAACAGATTTAATTTGTATAATTAATTAGAGTCAAATAACAAGCCCTGGCACGTTTCACATAGTTAGCGTATTAATGAGTCAAATTGTAGATAATGATCTTTTTAGAGGTTTTCAAGTTAAAGTGACAACATTCAATTTTTGTATACTTATTAGAAAGATAAACGTAAAATTGGCAGATAATTTGGCAAATAAAACCTGATAAAACGACGATTAAATTGTTTCTCCAATCAGAACTAGTCAAAAACAACATTTTATTATATAAATTACATTTCTAATTTCTAATGTGTAAAATATGTGCAATTTTTTTTTTATTAGATTTTTACTGTGTGTGCCTTTTATGAAGGGTAGAGGTACTTTTCATTCTATGTAACATAACATATGGAGTGTATTAGAAGAACCCCCATATATGTATTATGTACAAATGCTCACTCTAATAGTTTTGATGTATTACACAGATTTGTATATTCTTCGCAAAAAAGATTGAATGAATGAATGACACTCATCGATAATTTGACACTCATTAATTTGAATCTCTCGATAATTTGAAAAAATATCCGGTCTCTTAAAAAATACTCGATAAATTGAATAAAATCAATGTTAATTGGTCCCTTCGGTAATTTGAAGTTGAAGTAATATTATCTTGCTCGCAAACATGCGATAATTTCAAGTCCGGGCTTTCCTACTCTCTATAATTTGAAGCGTTTATCATGCACATATCTGTCGTTTATTTACATACATTTACAGACCTGTCAATTGTTTACATAAATGAGATATGAGTAAGTTCGCATTCCAGTCTTTTTTCAAACGTTAATGAGTCATGTTACTGTTTGATTTGTGCTATTAAAATGAATCCAAGAAAGAACAAATGTCTTTCCATAAGTTCTATAAGTAAACGCTTGTTATTTTGAACTCTTGACAATTTGAAATTTATCTCTGGTCCCTTGAGTTTCAAATTATCGAGAGTCGACTGTATATACAATAGGAGTTTTTGTTTGTCGCCGCCGGGGATATCTACCAGACCACCTTCACACTTATTACAACTAATTTAAATATTAGTATATAATATTATCATAGTTTACATACAGAAAAATTTAAATGTCAGAACGTCAAATATGAAATTATTGTACGCATGTTATTGATGTCCTACATATTTTATATTAATATATCGATATATCTTTAATTATTATATAAATTTTGTTAACTATAACATTTTAATCATTGAATCATCTATTATTATTGGCAAAAAATTCATGCATCGAAAAGAATATCCTGTCCGTTAAGTATGTAAATAACTTATATTTATGTCTCAAATTTACGGCATGTTTTATGTTTAATGGTTAATGGCAATTTATTATATATTTTTATGGACATCATAAATATGCTATTTGCAAATAAAGTAGTTGTGCACCTTTTATTAGTGTTTTCTATAGTATCCACACGATACTGACTTTAATTTTTATCCTAGCTTAATAGGCAAACAGCTATGACAAACTTTATTATATTATATGTTATATTTTAGCTGTTTTGTTCCTTTAAATAAATAAAAAATATAAAAAACACTGAAGAACAAACTCTTCATACTGAAAAATTATCTATTTTATAGTTCCGGTTTTTTAAGTGTCTTTTAAGTTTTTTAAAAATTACTATAGCATAGCAGACAGTATTTCCGGGTTTACACTCAGTTATTTTTGGTAATTGGACACTTTCTTTTCTTCAGATTCTAGTATTGTGTGCTACCAAAGCATGGATGCTTTACGTCACGAGATTCCTATGGGGTTGCGGCACAGGACTTTTTGTTACAGTAAGTGTTGCCATATATCTGTTAAAATTCAACTAGACATTTTGTAGGATATTTGGTTAATAAAATCAATGTTCCTTTAAGTCTTTAATCCCACTGTTGGGCTGAGGCTATTCCCCTATTGTAGGGCAACTAGTACAAGGACGATGACGGGTTTTGCACATTAATAACATCGACTTGTAAATTTACTCACGATACTGTCCGTCAGTGTAAGCACGTGGTAATTGTAACAATATACGCAGGTTACAAAAACTGCAGCCAGAATTTGATATTGGATTGAAAGGTTCTAAATACTTTTCTAAATATTAAGCAAGTACCACGATTTCGATTCGTCTAAACCTTATGTATGTATACATGTAGGAGTAGGCCCCGGATATAATACTTAAGTATCTATAATATTATAAAATTCTAAACATGCCGTGTCTGCACTTGGAAAACTGTTTGAAAAAAAAACTATATAAACGATGGAAAACACGATGCATTTTTTTTTAGATTACTTGTCTGTTTGTTCGGTATTCACGTAAAAACTACTAGGCCGATTTCGATGCGTTTTCGCTAATCGATAGCTAGCTCTTAGACTTAAAATCTGTGCTCCTTTTTATCCTGGGAATCCCCCGGATTTTTTTCTGGGAATGATTTAAAATGGCCAGATTAAAAAAGACATCGAATTCTAATGCGAGTTTTTCACTGATCGATGGCAAATTTTATGTAATAAAATGTGTGATATTTTTTATCCCGGGAATCTCGCAGGAATTTTCCCGGTAGCGGTTTGAAGTTGTTCGGATGCATAAAAATTAGCTTATTCCGACAGTTTTCACTAAAACGATAGCTTACATTCTTTTTTTAAATGCTGTATTACTTTGGGTCCCGGAAATCCCGCGAGAATTTCAAGTCAAGCGTGGACGAAATCACGGGCATATCCTAGTATAGCCATAAAATTTCAAATAACAAGCCGAAAATGAGGTAAGAATAACTCGAGCAAGATTCTTTTGTGATATGTTGGCAGTGAGGAATTCAGGCTGGCTGCCACTGTAAGGGCCGCTTGCATAACACTGCTTAAATTTATTTAAGAAACATAAAACACATTTATTTTTTATTTTTTTATTTTTACCCTGTTTAATACCCTTTATATAGGGTATTTAATACCCTTAAATACAATTAGCGTCTTGCACAACGCAAAATTTGCCGCTAAATATGTTTAAAGAACTCTCAAAGTTAATGTCACCCAAAAATAGGTATTTAACTGCCCTAAACACATTTAGGGACGAAAAAATAGAACTGCATTCTGTTATGAACAATAGAACTGTCAGATGTGTTCGGATTTTACCTGAAGCTAGTTCATTTAGCACAGCGTCGACACTATAGTATTCAAATATCTTTGGTCGACATTTTCTGATTTACTTAATTATTTTAATTCTTAAGATAGATTTGCACTTGTTTGTTTGTATTCTGTCGAATATGTGACAATACGATTGGGAATGTGTGTAGATATGCCAGGTATACCTTATTTCAAATTAAAAGAATACAGACTTAATATTAATTATAATAAATTTCAAAGTATAATCACAAACCTGGTTTGTGTATCTAGCCAGGGTCAAGTTAGAATTTGGTTGAGGTTTTACTAAATCGTAATTCTTGGATTTCACTAAATAGTTGAGATTTTCAACACAAATGCACAATTCTACGTTATTCAATATTATACAACTATTGTTTACTGTTAACCAGTATTTAATATTTGAAAATAAAATGGCACAGCAGAAAATCATTTTTCAGGTTGCCGTCAAAAATTCCGAAGCAAACTTAACCAAACGAACGAAATTTCAAATGTCAAGCAGACATAGGCCAACCAAAATTCCTTTTTACGCAAAAAATATGCCATCGGTAAAACAGCCACATGTGTTCCGCTGCACGTTGCGATCCATTTTTTCGAACAAATACATAAAATACAGCTTTAATGTTAGTTATTTTTTGCGTAAAAAGGAATTTTAGTTGGCCAATTTCAACTTGTAATTTGAATTTTCTTTCGTTTGATTAAGTTTGCTACGTAATTTTTGCCAGCAACCTGAAGAGTGATTTTTTGATGTGCCGTTTTATTTTGAAATAATAAATACTGGTAAAAAGTGAACTATAGTTGTATAATATTCAATAATGTAGAATTGTGCATTTGTGTTGCAAAATCTCAACTATTTAGTGATATTAAAGATCCACGATTCGGTAAAACCTCAACCAAAATATAAATGGAGCCTGGCTAGATACACAAAACATAAAGACTGATAAATATTTTACTAGAAAATTAGTTTTATCTACTGTGGACACCAGGTTTATGATTATACTTTGAAATTAATTAATTAGAATAGAATATACTTCATTGCATAACATTAAGATACAATTCAAGAAGTTTAAGTGCAGAAGACAATAGGCGGTCTTATCACTAAAAGCAATTTCTTCCAGACAACCTTAGGATGGATTAGAGAAAAATTGTGAAACATGTGGGTTTTGCAATATAACTAGAATAAAAAAAATATAATAGGTTGGGGAAAAAGTCTTTTCGCATATAGTATGTATGAACTTGTAATAAGATCTCTTTGGCTATACCATTTGTATCTGGCTGGTTTTGTTATCATTAACAAGTTTTAATTTTAAAGAGGACAATTCCAAATACAAATTAGGAAAATGTGTGATTTTCATTTGTATTTCTTATTGTTAAAATGAGTGAATTTAATAAAGAAATTCCATACATTTTAAAATTTTACTACAAAAGAGGTAAAAATGCAACACAAGCCGCGAAAAAATTTGTGATGTTTATGGACCTAATGCAGTATCTGTAAGAGTAGCGCAAATTTGGTTTAAGCGTTTTCAATCCGGAAATTTTGATATCAAAGATGCATGTCGCTCTGGTCGCCCACCAGACCAGATGTTACGGATAAAATTGATGCCATTTTTGAAAAAGTGGAGCAAGATAGGCATATTAGTAGTTACGATGTAGCTGGAGAACTGGGAATTGACCACAAAATGGTTTTGGCGCATTTGAAAAAAGCTGGGTACACAAAAAAGCTCGATATTTGGGCGCCTCTTGAGCTCACTGAAAGAAACCTAATGAACCGTGTACTCATTTTGTGATTCTTTATTACGACGTAATGAAACCGAACCATTTTTGAAAAAGCTGATAACTGGTGATGAAAAGTGAATCACGTACGACAAGAACGTGCGAAAAAGATCGTGGTCAAAGGCCGGTCAGGCTTCACAGACTGTGGCGAAGCCCGGGTTAACTCGCAACAAGGTGCTGTGTGTATGGTGGGATTGGAAGGGCATTATTCATTATGAGCTGTTGCCGCCAGGCAGGACCATCGATTCTGACCTGTACTGCGAACAACTGATGCGATTAAAACAAAAAATTGAGAGAAAGCGGCCAAAATTAATCAATAGAAGGGGTGTGGTTTTTCACCATGGTAATGCTAGACCTCACACATGTTTAGCCACCCAGCAAATATTACGAGAGTTTGGCTGGGAGGTGTTAATGCATCCGCCGGTGAAAGGTGAAAATCTGAAGGTGCAAGGTCAGTATAGTCCTGACCTTGCACCTTCAGATTTTCACCTGTTTCGGTCTCTGCAGAATTCCTTAGGCAGTGTCAGGTTAAGATTACGAGAGGACTGCCAAAACCACTTGTCGCAGTTTTTTGATCAGAAGCCCCAAAATTTTTATAGCAATGGGATCACGTCCCTACCTACAAGATGGCAAAAAGTTATCCAACAAAATGGTACCTACATACTTTAGTCAAATATAAATAAACTTTATAAAAAAACCTTTTGAATTTTTATATAAAAGCCGAAGAAATTTTTTCCCCAACCTAATATATATACAATTTTGAAATGGCAAGTGTTATAGACATAAATATTTATATTTAATACAAAATTAATATAAATATTTATATTTATATTAATTTTGTATTTTTTTATTTGAAATAAGTTATACCTGGCATATCTACTCATATTTCCTATCGTATTGTTACATATTCGACAATTTCTTCATTATTAGAATACAAATGAAATAAGTGCAAATCCATCTTAATAATTGAAATAATCATATCGGAAATTGTCTACTAAAGATATTTGAATTCTATAGTATTGACGCTGTGCTAAATTAACTAGCTTCAGGTAAAATCCGAACATATCTGGCAGTTCTATTGTTCAAAACAGAATGCAGTTCTATGTTTTGTCCTTAAATGCATTTAGGGCAGTTAAACACCCATTTTTGGGTGATTAACTTTAACAGTTCTTTAAACATATTTAACGACATATTTTGCGTTGTGCAAGACTCTAATTGTATTTAAGGGTGTTAAATGCGTTTAGTGTTTTTTAAATAAATTTAATCAACGTTATGCAAGCGGCCCTTAGCTAAATAACATGGGAGGCCGCCTTATGCAAGACATCTTAAATACGTTTCGTGTAAAACGTATTTTGGCAGTTTAATATGATTAACTAGTTTTTATTTAAAGGCGATAGTTATGCAAGCGGCCCTAAGGCTCCGTTTGAAATGCCGCCCTATTTAAGTTTCCGTATACATTTTAGCAGAAACGGAACCCTTATGTAATTGTCGTGTCCAGTTGTCCGTCTCTTTTATATATTCAGAATGAAACTAATTCAAATTTCTTTTCATTATGTTTGTTTGTAGGCAAATTGGCAAACGGGTCCACTTGATGGCAAGTGGCTATCGTCGCCCATGGACATCTGCAACACTAAGGGAGCTAATGCGTTGCCTGCCTCGTTGAGAAAATAAAATTTTGAATTTTAAGTGTCCTTAGTTTTTCTGCCTTTAAAATTTTGCGTCCCATCAATGTCTCTAAAGTGATGCTGCCCTAAGCCCTCACAGGCAGGATACGTAAATCTAGAACAGTATGTTGGTGTAAATAAAGTAATTAATTAACAATATATTTTCAGGTTTCATCAATATATTTAGTAGAAATAGCTGACAAAGACATAAGAGGAGCTTTATCAGTTGGCAGTAGATTAATGTTTAATTTTGGAAGTTTCCTAGTGATGTCTATCGGTCCCTTTGTAGCTTACCAGACGTTAAATTTCATGTTACTGGCTCTTCCAATAATTTATTTTATGGCTTGTTGGTGGATACCAGAGACACCGTATTATTTCTTGAAAGAGGGAAAAGTAGAGTCTGCAAGGAAAGATTTGCAAATATTACGTGGCTATAAAGATGAAAAGGTGAGCAGTATCGAATTTTTGCCGTAGATATTTAAGACAATGGAAGAAATTTACTGCAGTAGAAACTTTTGATTTTAGTAAATTCATAAGACATGTTGGTATAAGACGTAGTAGTATTGTAATTCGATAAGAGCACATCATGGTATTTTCTGTCAAACCGGTATGATATGGAAGTTTTATTAAGAAAGTATAAAACAAAGAAATATTCATCTTCCAAGGCTTCCTTGAAAGCAAAACTAGAGTGATCTCTTTGGCCTGTCTCTGTATTCTTTCACCTTATCCCAATTATTTAGGGTCGGTACAATATGTCTTTTCCTTCCACACTCCTTAATTCTGACACACCACAAATCATTATATCATCCTTCACACAATCCATCCATATCTTTTTTGGTCTACCTTTACATTTGTACCCATTTGTATCCTGTGGCGACGTGATTTATGCGTCAGCAAACCGGGTTCACTATAACTGCTATAACGTAGAATTTGTATTTCGATACCCGGATGACTAAAATCTACTAACAAATATTAGGTTGCGGAAAAAGTTTCTTCGCATTTTGTATAAAAATTAAAAAGGTTTTTTTATAATGTTTATTTACATTTGACTAAAGTATGTAGGTGTCATTTTGTTGGATAACTTTTTGCCATCTTGTAGGTAGGGACGTGATCCCATTGCTATAAAAATTTTGGGGCTTCTGATCAAAAAACTGCGACAAGTGGTTTTGGCAGTCCTCTCGTGATGTTTACCTGACACTGCCTAAGGAATTCTGCAGAGATCGAAACAGGTGAAAATCTGAAGGTGCAAGGTCAGGACTATACGGCAGATGCATTAACACCTCCCAGCCAAACTCTCGTTTGCTGAGTGGCTAAAGATGTGTGAGATCTAGCGTTGCCATCGTGAAAAACCACACCCCTTCTGTTGATTAATTCCGGCCGCTTTCTCTCAACTTTTTGCTTTAATCTCATCAGTTGTACGCAGTACAGTTCAGGATCGATGGTCCTGCCTGGCGGTAACAGCTCATAATGAATAATGCCCTTCCAATCCCACCACACAGACCTTGTTGCGAGTTAACCCGGGCTTCGCCACAGTCTGTGAAGCCTGACCGGCCTTTGACCACGATCTTTTTCGCACGTTCTTGTCGTACGTGATTCACTTTTCATCACCAGTTATCAGCTTTTTCAAAAATGGTTCGGTTTCATTACGTCGTAATAAAGAATCACAAAATGAGTACACGGTTCATTAGGTTTCTTTCAGTGAGCTCAAGAGGCGCCCAAATATCGAGCTTTTTTGTGTACCCAGCTTTTTTCAAATGCGCCAAAACCATTTTGTGGTCAATTCCCAGTTCTCCAGCTACATCGTAACTACTAATATGCCGATCTTGCTCCACCTTTTCAAAAATGGCATCAATTTTGTCCGTAACAGGGCGACCAGAGCGACGTGCATCTTTGATATCAAAATTTCCGGATTGAAAACGCTTAAACCAAATTTGCGCTACTCTTACAGATACTGCATTAGGTCCATAAACATCACAATTTTTTTTCGCGGCTTGTGTTGCATTTTTACCTTTTTTGTATATTTATTTTCTTGTGATTTCACCTACTCATATTATTAAATAGTACACATCAGGCCATATATTGTTGAAGATTCAGTGTTAATTAAAGTAAAATAATTTTTGTGCATTTATAAATATTATATAATTATAAAAGTCACTATTCTACAGGTGTTGGAAGATCAACTCTCCGTAATGCAGTCTAATGTCAGTAAAGAGATGCGTCGTTCTGGTACAGCTAAAGAATTGTTCACTGGTAAACAGTATAGACGTGCTATCATTGTAGCTGTGGGTGAGATTTAAATTTTTAATCACACTAAACTTCTGATTCAATTTGTATCTTTGGTTTTTAATATTTGTTTATAATTTTAGGCATAAAACTCACACAAGTTATGTCAGGGTCTATTCCAATTCAACAATACTTAGGGCGTATTATTCAAGAAAGTAACACTAAGATGGAGGTGTCAACTGCACTTATTATTTTCGGAGCTATTAGATTTGTTGTTGGTAAGTAATGACCTACCATCTAATGTACCTATTTCATGAAAACTTATTAGTTTTTTTTTATAATCCTGCTATTAGTACACCTTACTCGCATTTTAAAATTAGAACACCACAGTTTCCATTTATATAATTTCCGATTAGATTTTAAGGTTATCGGCTCATTTGGGAACCTACGAAGAATGAACAAGCATAAGTCTCAACAGAAATAATAGTGTAGAAAGACAAAGACATACTTACATTTTTATTCACAAACAAAAAATATGTTTAGAACTTTAGATTATGATTAACAAAGTATCTCTTGGGCTTATTTTGCTGACAAAACTAAATAACAGTTTTTATATAAAAAAAACCCAGTCGGGAGTATTCTCCCAGGGCTGAGTTCTAGTGAACTAGCTGGATCAGCGGGTCCCCTAAAATTTATATTAAATCTTTTCCCAAGTTACAATAAATATTAAGATCATAATTATTATACCATTTGTTGTTTCTTTTTCAGGTATTTTTTCAACACTATTTGTAGACAAGATAGGTCGTCGGCCACTTCTTATCCTTTCCTACTTCGGTACTAGTTTATGTTTAGCCATTGTGGGCGTTTATTTCTATTACCAAGAAGTTGTTGGCATTGAAAACGAATCTTCCAGTCCCTACAGATACATTACGTTTATAGGCATAATCTTGGGCACTGTTCTGTCGACATTAGGCTTTGATTCCTTAATCTTCGTCATCCCTGCAGAAATATTTCCTATGAATGTCAAATCTATTGCCATGACCTCATACAATATCTTTGGTGGATGTATGAATTTCGTAGCAGTTAAAGGATATCAGGAAGTCAAAAATCTTGCTGGTCTACACGGAGTCTTTCTGTATTTTGCTGTTTCAGCGTTAATTGGAAGTGTATTTTCATACTTTGTTGTGCCAGAGACCAAAGGAAAGAGTCTAAGACAAATTCAGATAGAGTTACAAGGAAATATTTACGACCAGGCTGAAGAAAGTTTAAATAAAGTTGTTGGAGAGAATGAGAATGCAAAAGAAATAGTAGTAGCTGACAGTGTAGAATTAAAAGAGTTGAACAGTGAAACTGATGAATCATGTAAATAATTAATTTGTTACGTAGACATAAAAGGGTTTTCATTTGCCTCGTAAAGAAACTGTTGTAAAAACTCGGAATATTTGTCGGAGATTATTACATTCTTGACAAATTAGGTTTTAGATTGTATCGACTTCGATAAACCGATGGTAAAGATAATTTACATTTTACAATGAGACTCTCGATAATATATATATAATAAAATTATATTTTTATATTATAATCTATATTTATATTAGATATTATAAAATTCTAAAATCGCTGTGTCTGTACATTGAAGCTATTTAAAAAAACCAAAATGATGATGAAAATGATGGGGAACACGAAGCAGTTTTTTTTAGATTTTGCCTGTTTGTCGATTTTTCGGGATACACGTAAAACTACTGGGCCGATTTTGATGCGGTTTTCGCTGATCGACAGCAAATTCTTAGATTTAACATCTGCGCTACTGTTTATCCTGGGAATCCCGCGGGAATGATTTTAAATGGCCAGATTTAAAAAAAGTTACTGATTGATGGAAAATTTTATGTAATAACATGTGTGATTTTTGTCTTGGGAATCCCACGAGAATTTTCCCGGAAGCGGTTTGTAATTGTCCGGATGCATAAGAATTAGTTTAATCAGACACAGTTTTCACTAAAACGATAGCTTGCATTCTTTTTTAAATGCTGGGGTACTTTGTGTCCCGGTAATTTCAAGACAAGCGTGGACGAAAGCGCGGGCATATCCTAGTATTATATAAAATCTGGCGATAGAATTAGCCTCTTAACCTATACACCTATACGATTATAAAGTATATTCACTAGAGATCTGGAAATTGTGCGGGTAAAAATTAATGTTTAATTGAAAAACTAGATACCTAAAATTCATGAAATAAATAAAATAATAAAATACAAATTTGGGTAGAAATTTTATTGTTCTACTAATATTCGCCAGCGACTTCGTCCACGTTGAACAGATATCAAAGAGCAAAATTGTCTTGCTAATATTTAAAATCAAGGGATATTTTCAGTACTATAATGGATTTTTTAGTATGAAAATACATTGATTTCGAAAATTTTCTAAAAAAACCGGGATAAATAATGTTACTACAGAGATCTACACAAATAGGATTGTTTTACTAAAGATTTATAATAGACACAGAAAGTGTCGCAACAAGCAAGTTATAAATTCATGTATCGTAGCGAAAATCGGTCTAGTGTTTTCGAAATTAGGAAATCCGAGAGATTCGAGACTATTCCGAGAATAGTTATGTACGAAAAATGTCAAGTAGTACCAAACCATCGTAATAAGAGTAACACGGTCAATTTTTGTTCTGCATATGCATATTGTTTCCCCGGAAAATATCAGAACTATATCCGGGATAAAAGTAACGAAACATTTAAAAGATAAAGTAATTTTTATTCATTTTAACCACTTTGAGCCGTTCTTAGGTAACATCCCGCGGGATTTCCGGGATAAAATAACGGCAGATTTTAAATCAGAAAATTTGCTATTAATCGTTGAAAACCGTATCGAAATCGGCTCTGGTAGTGTTTCTATGAAGCCCGAACCAACAGGCAAATAGACAAAAAATCTAAAAAGTTCTATTGTGTTCTCCATTGTTAATACTTTAGTCTATTGTAAATTTATTTTTTTGTTAACTTTAATGTCCAGACACGGCACTTTTACATAACATATATTATATACTGGCGTTCCCGGCAGACGTTGTCCCGCCTTTTAAGTATATAAGTTTTATCTATGGTCCTGTCCTGAAAAAATAAAAATTAGGTTTCTCGCACCCGATCCCAGCGCCACCTACTGGTTCCAATTGTGAATCTAAACTATCTGGGGATCCTCTTAAACACACGAAAAATTTCAATAAATCGATAATGTCGTTCTCAAGTTATGCGCGTACATACATTTCTACGATTCATTTTTTATTTATATATAGATTTTTCTATGGTACTAGTAAAATAGTAAGTATTAAAAGTTCCGTTTTAACAATGTTTAATTTTATTCTTACGCAATAGACAGCCGATAATATGTATCTATTTATTTAGGAAAAACAAAATAATACATTAGAAGGAAACGACAAAGTGTAGCAAGGCGGGTAGGTAGTTTAGTGTACACCGTGCTTTAAATAATAAGCAATGATTTTTAGCTGACTCCCCTCGTATGAAGTGGCAAGAACAATTGCATAAAAGTACATTATTCCTACTATAAGAAGCATTGTGGAAAATAAAATTTAAAATGCGCATTATGTCTCATTTAAAATACCGATCCTTTTGCTATTCGTAAAGCCGATATTACCTACTGTCAATCTCAAATACGACGATATGGCTAACACATCCCATAGAACGTAACTTGTAGCAATATCTTATACTTGACTAATGAATTAGGTACAAATTTTTAATACTGTTTAAAAGTGACATCTATACAGATAAATAATATTAAAATGTCTGTTTGTAATGTCAAAATAAGTCTTTTACTAAATGCATATGAAACTACGTACGGTACTAATATCAAAAAATCAGTTTTTAACATTTTTGTGTCTTTATGGATGTTCTGGTTAATCTTTGAAATAGCTGGACTGATTTTGACGGGACTTTCATGGGCAAATAGCTGATGTTATAAGGCTATAGGCTACTTTCTTTTTTAGGTTTCCAGGAAAAAAAAACCACGTGGACGAAGTCGCCGGCACAGGTAGTTATAATTAAATTCACGATGTTTTTCTCTTCATTTATATAATTTTCATACAACATTTTATTACTTACCTGATGTTAGTAAGTTAAGTACTAAGGATATTGACAGCAGAGCGATGAAAATTTGTATCTAATTCATAAGATATTGCTACAAATTACATTATATAAGATGTGTTATTCATACCGTCGTATTTGAGATGGACAGTATACGGTTCATTACTGTCTTTCAATTTAAATGAAGTAACGAAAGTGATACATGTCATAAAATTTAGTCATACAAATTCTTTGAATGTCGTCGTGTCCTTTTAGTTCTACGCAATTCAACGAAATTGATTCAATTTGGTTGATTTGTATAATACCAGCCTAACACTTACTTCCGTATCAGAGTGAGTTATTGGTCCAGAACCTTAAGTAGCACTTTATGATATCTATATCGTTTTTCTCATTTATTTCAAAGGACGGAAAGGACAAACTGTAACCATTGAACACTGTTACTACTGTATTCTTCATCAAATATAATTTCGCATAAATATAACTTTTAGAATATACTAAGCTGATGAGCACCAGGCGAATGACGTCCTTATAAATATCCTAACCATGACAGTCTTCCTAAAATTGTAGGTATTTTGACTCAGAAGTGTTTGAGGCTTAACAAAAGAGTTATTGTAACAACTCAAAAAGTTAGTTACAGTGATAATTATATTAGTAAGTTCATTAAGCAGATGACATAATAACTGTACTTATCGCGTCCGGGATATCGACCCCTTGTTCAAGTGGCGTGAGGTGACAAGTGTCATTTGTTACATCAAAATGCTACGCTCAAAATGTTACGTTAAAAGGACAAGTATATACCATAAATCTATCATTAGACCTGTCCTTTTGTATGAGAGTGAAGTGTGTCCTGTATGCACTTGAGCGACACAAGCAAGAGCTGCGTTTTACGGAGATGTATGCGATGGAATTGTGGACCGCGTTAGGATCTTCCGCACCTGCGGCAGTCTTCATATCCGTGACATAGCAAACAAACTGCAAGAGAGTCGCTTTTTTATAGTTGGAGTATAGCAGACAGGCAGACAACTTACGTGATGGAAATCTGTTAACGTCACCTATGAACGTTTGTAACACCAGAGACATCACCTACGCTGGTACGGTCACGATTTATGGAGACCGACAAACAAAGTGGGGCAAAAATGTCTAGCCATGCCGACTCTGCTAGGTGCCGGTCGCAAGGAAGACCTAAGCAATGCTGGCTTGATGTTGTGAAAGATAACATGCGTACCGATGGCCTCATAATTAGCGTTGCTGAAGTGAAGTGGAGATGGAAAAGTGGGAAAGCGGAACCTGGGCGTCGGAGAGAACGCTGACGGATTTAACGCTCGGACGATGATGAGTACCATAAACAGATTTCTTGCATATAAACAAATACATATTTAATTATTCTATAACTGAGTCGCTCAGTGGAAGGATGGCGTAATATAGACAACGATATTTTTTTTGTGTAGATCTTTTAAATAGAACCTGGCCATAACGTCTAAAAAGTGAATCTTTTTTTGCTTTCTGGAAATATTCAATCTCATTACAGTGGATTAAAAAAAAAAATTATAGCTTGATTTCAGCAGACAGGCAGACGGTCGACTTGATGGAAAGTTTTTACTATCGCCTATAGACATCTGCAACACCAGAGGTCGTACTAATGCGCTGCTGCTCTCTAAAGGGAGACGAACCTGGCCACTAATGCCACAACACAACTCATGCTTGTTATGGCGGCATACTCTAGACCAGTGGTGGTAGCCATCCAGTTGAGCAAATGCCCTACCACCTGGCTGTGAGTTTTGTTAGTCTCTTACGACAGGCCACCCGGCCGCAGGAAATTGTATTCTTTCTCCATTCCTGCACGGATTGAATTAATGATAATTGATTAATGAATTAATGAAAAATTAATGAAACTAGCTATTATAAACAAAATTTAATTTGTCCATGTTATTTTAATTTAAAAGTTAATCTCAGTCCAAAATCATCCAAAAATGAAATACTGATATAACAATAGCTAAGTTTCATATTAGCAGTGATTTTTAAAGTTCACTAAGAATGACAGAACTATATGACAGATATGAATGAAGAAAAGATCTTTCTGTTATAATTCGACTATATTTACCAAAGAACCGCCAACATGACAGGTTTGTAATGGCGTTTAGCTTTTATAATCAAATAATTGTCCTGTACGAGATGTTACAAAGCTGTGACTTACAAAATTAATAGCCAATATTATTAAAGTAAATGTCATAAGTTATGTTGACAAAATGCGTTTTTTTTATTGAATATAAACCAACTGTTGCTACTTTTGTATGTTCAGCGTAATAACAATATTACTAGTAAATACCAAATTACTCTTATCACAATGTTGGGGTTGCTAGAGTTCAGGTAAATATGCGAAAGTGGCGCCATTATTATTTTCTACTGTTTTTGGCCAACCTGCATTAGTGGCCATACCTTGTTTTTCTTACAAGATAATTTTTGGATAAAATTTTAGTCAATTCCTTGTTGCCGCAATGAGTCAAAAATGGGGTGCAAACGAAACAACTTTTCGTCGATACTTACTGCTAAAGCGTAACGTAGTTTTTTCGTATTTTCTATATAAGTAGTTATGTCAGTTAAGAAAAACAGTTTATCAAATACTCTCCAAATTATTGGCATAAAACCATTTTACTCCTTCAATTTTTATCAAAACAATATAAAAATATCTACATCTGTGTAAAAGAGAGATTTTTTTATACTAGCTGTCCCGGCAGACGTCGTCCTGCCCGGAAAAGCTTCCATCGATATGCCGACAGCAGCGCCACCTACCGGGTCCAATTGTGAACCAACTCTAAAACCTTTGGCTCATGCACAACAACTTTGCTAAAGATCAATCACATGATCAAATGTATAGTTTACGATTCTATAAAGGACATACAGACAAACATTCATTTTTGTATATCAAAAAGAAGAAGATAACCGCTTCCTTCCATTCTATCCGTTTAATACGCTCGTAAAATTAAATATCTGTGAAACGCCGGTTGAAAACGTAACCACCGTATGTAGAAGTTGAAAATAGTAAACCACGCCGCGTTTGAAATATTACAAATTGTTTGAAAACCAACAAAGTCATAAACGACGACAGTAACGACAGGTTACTGACAAAGCCATAGCTTATAATTTAAAGGTTATGCACATTGCTGCAAAACCTTTGTCATTGTAGATTTCTTCGAAATGTTGCAGGTTCATTTGAATAGTCACAAAATGTAAGAGCTATAGATCATTAGTACTGATTTTCAATTTGGTCGGCTTCGCGATATTATTTCTTTTGTTTTAGTTTCGGCACGCGACATTAGATCCTTTAACGCGCACACGCACACTGTTTTGATAGATATGATTGAATTTGAACTTTGTGCAGCAGTAATAAAGTGAAAATTGACTCTTTAGCGTTAGGAACACACCTACATTGCTTAGACAACAGTGAAAGCTTGTAATTTAATATGAACTTTATTGAATAGCAATGAAGTTCAAATTGACTCTACATTTTAGTTAGAAAACGTTTGTATGGGAAAAAGAAAAGGGCTGTTTTTAGGGTTTTACCGGAATTATTCGAATTTTCTCGCCGTAAAAACCACCCTTGGACTTCAACGATTATTTAAAAAAGAATTGGCCAAATTGGTTCAGGCGTTGTTGAGTTATGCGCTTACCAACACATTTTGTGATTCATTTTTATAGATATAGATAGAAGATAGATAGATAGATAGATTACTCCATGTTATTCACAATAATGTATCTTAAAGTAAAGGTACGTTTGGCTGTCCATAAAGGGGTGTTGGTGCCTATCCAGATGTATGGCAGTGAAAGTTGGGTATGGCAGAAGAAGCATAAAAGGATATAGGATAAACGCAGTTGAAATGAGCTTTGAGAAGTATATGTGCGATTAGATTGAATGATATGATCAAGAACAGTGTGTTAAGGGAACGTTGTGGATTGAACGAAGATATAATAACAAGAGTTGAAAAAGGATTGTGAAAGTGGTTTGGACATGTAGAGAGAATGTATAAAAGTAGAATCACAAAACAGGTGTATGATTGTATGGTGAATGGTAGTTGTTGCCGGTAGACCGACACGAACACACCATGATCAAATATCATAAGTGTTAAAGAGAGGTCAGGTAAAAACATGTCAAATAAACGTGCATGTATGAAGAGATTAATGAAAGTAGATAAAGCGAAAGATGTTTGTCAGGATCGTCGCAAGTGGAGATCCATAGTCTCTGCTTACCCCCATGGGAAACAGGCGTGATATTATGTATATGTAATATGTATCTTAAAAGCGACCGCGTCTATGGAATAACCCGCTAACGCGTGAAAAATCAGTATCGAAAAATCCTCAAGGACGTTGGCGTGTCTACAAGCCTTAAATTGTGCCTTTAGATGATTCATATAAAACATTTCTAATGTAATATCTAACTTTAGATGTGGCTTAGGTTATATAAGATATATAAACATAATTAAATAGAATCTAATCTATAGATTAGATTGATAGATAGACAACGATTTAGATTATATATAATCTAAATAAGTATAGTTATGGATGAAATTGTGAAAGCATTGAGTAGTATGAAACTAGGAAAGGCTGCTGGGTATGGTAGGATAACCGTAGAAATGCTAAAGGCTGGACAAGGTCTGATCGCAAGTCTTTTGTACCGCCTTTTTAACATATGCTGGAAGAGGGGCTGTGTACCAAAAGATTGGTGCAAAGCCGTTATTGTACCACTCTACAAAGGAAAAGGGTCACAACAGGATTGTAAAAATTTTCGAGGCATTAGCCTTCTTAGCGTTGTCGGGAAAATATATGCTAAAGTGTTGATTGAACGGGAATTAAAAGTAACAGAAGAGAAAGTATGGGATGTACAAGCGGGTTTTCGAAAGGGAATGGGATGTGTGGACCAAATCTTTACTTTACGATGTATAAATGAAAAGTTTTTGGCCAAAGGTCAAAACGTGTATTGTGCATTTATAGACTTGGAAAAAGCTTATGATAGAATGATAAGAAGTGAACTGTGGTCGGCGCTAGCTAAGTATGGGATAACAGACAACCTGATACGATCACTGAAGTCCCTCTACAGTGATTCCAGTGCTTGTGTAAGGGTCAACGGCGCCTACACTGAATGGTTTAGCATTGAAAAGGGTGTTAGACAGGGTTGTGTAGCGTCGCCGTGGTTGTCCAAGCAACTGTCCAAGAATATGCCGATTCTTGGACAGTTGCTTGGACAATTTGAAAGAAAGTGAAGTGGTTTAAGAATGAATGAGTTACTTATCAAATGTCTACTCTACGCTGATGATCAGGTTATACTTGCGTCATCGGAAACGGAGTTACAGGAGATGGTAACAATTATGAACGAGTCTTTTAAGAGAAAGGGTATGAAAATTAATGTGAATAAGACGAAAGTTACGGTGTTTGAAAGAGATGAAAGAATGACAAGTTGTAATATACAGATAGGAAATCAAAAGTTAGAGCAAGTCAGAGAATTTGTTTACTTAGGCTGCATGTTTATCAGAGACGGAAAGCATGAAAGAGATATTGAAAGGAGAGTTATGGCAGGTAATAAGGTGAATGGAGCGCTAAACTCTTTTATGAACAGCCAGAAAGTGTCTGTAAAGGCACGCTTGGCTGTCCATAAAGGGGTGTTGGTGCCAACCCTAATGTATGGCAGTGAAAGTTGGGTATGGCAGAAGAAGCATGAAAGTAGGATAAACGCAGTTGAAATGAGAGCTTTGAGAAGTATATGTGCGGTTAGCTTGAATGATATGATAACGAACAGTTTGATAAGGGAACGTTGTGGATTGAAAGAAGATGTAATAACAAGAGTTGAAAAAGGTATGTTAAGGTGGTTTGGACATGTAGAGAGAATGGATAAAAGTAGAATCACAAAACAGGTGTATGACAGTATTGTGAATGGTAGGGTTGTTGCCGGTAGACCGAGACGAACACACCAAGACCAAAAATCAGAAGTGTTAAAGAGAGGTCAGGTAAAAAGCATTTCAAATAAACGTGCATGTATGAAGAGGTTAATGAAAGTAGGTGAAGCGAAAGTTGTTTGTCAGGATCGTCGCAAGTGGAGATCCATAGTCTCTGCCTACCCCCATGGGAAACAGGCGTGATATTATGTATGTATGTAAATAATTGTAATTCATTGCAAAAATCCTGTTTGTAATGTATGAAAAAAGGTATATACTGTTACAGTTATTGAGTAGCATAGTTGGCTTGTCGTGTTTCTTTTTAAAGTTATAATTGATTTTGTTATGTACCCTCTTATTTCTGAACGATCCCTCTTATTTCTGAACGATACAATCGGCCATTTCCTTAATTGAATCATAATGTTATATTTTTATTTATTCGGTAATTAGCGTCTGTTTTATATAGAGTAGTTGTCTATAATTTACAATAATTTTGTTACAATATTTATCCTTTGTATAATGTGATACATAATTGTGTACAGATTATAATTCAAACCTGTCAATTGTATATAGACGGTATTAACTACATTTTATTTTCATGTTGGCACACGCGATAGATTTATACTGTGTTCGACCTATTTTATTGCATATAAAACTAAGTATAATATTTTATACAATATCTTATTTAAAATATTATCTGAAATATCCAAATAATAATGTATTAAATTCTTGTCATGCATAACCCTTTAATTAAAATAGTATGTGAATGACTTAAATCCGCTATCGGTTGTGTCAATATGTTAAGTTTCATGTAAGTCCTGTAAAATTGGCGGGATGTCGAGGTGTTCTAAGAATGCTTGTTGAAGTCGAGTTTGAATAGTCAGTGTATGTAAAGTGTTAAAACCGTAAGGTTCTGTAAATCTCTAATTAATAATAATAATAATCGGCAGACTTATAAAGTATTGGGACCAGTTGCTCTTCTTTTACTACCATAAACCCTTCTGAGTTGTTGCAAGTATTACAATACATTTGTATCATTTAATAATGTGATATTTGTTAAAAAACCTAAATTAATATTGGGCCACTATGGATTAAAAGATCTACGTAAAGGAAACAAAACCTACTTAACTCTGTTACTGTGAATTAGTAGAGTAGGACACTTTTTCGCTGAGCAACTCAATAGGGGCACGGAGAGACGTTAGAATAAATTCTAATATTTTTATATATAAAAGAACAGGCGTTAAAATAAAACCTTGGCATTAAAATTTTAAATTATCATGATATAAATGATTTTAATTACTTTTTAAACTCTTGTATAATTAATGTGCTATTTGACTCCTATTACTACTAGCTACTATATTTAATATCAAATTGTATGTATTGTTACAACTTAGGCTTCGAAAAAAACAAATACCACCTACATATCTGTAAAAACACATTTTATTACCTGTCGGCATTTGAACTGATTGTAATTCTTTTATAATCGTCTTCTTTTGTTTACTTATTTATTGGCATACGTTTCTAGTTATTGTGAAGAACAGCCTATTGTACTCGTTTAAGGCCGTATACATGTATGATTAGCCAGGTGTTACGGATTAAGTACAAGCTATTGTAGGAAACTATGTCGACGATACGATACGGGCATATTTGCATTTGTGCAGTATAAAACGATGGCCTGATGGAGACAGGGGGCAGTCGAGCGAGAACCACGATTAAGGCGAGACGTGTGTACATTCGAGAATCTATTAGTGACGGACTTTGGCGTTTTATTAAATTACGACCTTCTGCCTTACGTTTGGATTTGTTGTGTTCGGTTATATTTGTACCCGTGTTATACGTGTTGAGTATAGTTCTAATAAACTCTATAATAATTCCAACGGCATTTTAATTCGAGTCCTGCAACTCGTAACAGTATATTAATTTGTTAATATACTTATTAATATTGTATATATTATATTAATATAACATAATATTGATATATTGTGTTATTGGTATTATTAATATTGTATAGCTATTGTTGTTGCTATACCTACACA